>BSYR01000026.1:47265000-48497500 GCA_030270665.1 Hibiscus trionum | reverse complement strand
AAAAGGTGACGGGTGCGATCATACCAGCACTAATGCACCGGATCCCATCAGAACTCCGCAGTTAAGCGTGCTTGGGCGAGAGTAGTACTAGGATGGGTGACCTCTTGGGAAGTCCTCGTGTTGCACCCTTTTTTGAGACGTGTAGTGTTTTTTTTTTTAAATCTGTTATTTTTCGTAAGATTTAATTATTTTTCTTAAAACCTCGGGAGCGAAGATTTAAAAAACGAGGAACGGGTGTTTTAATACTATTAATAAAGAAAACGCGAAGCCTTTTAATAAGTTGAATGCGCAAAAGGTGACGGGTGCGATCATACCAGCACTAATGCATCGGATCCCATCAGAACTCCGCAGTTAAGCGTGCTTGGGCGAGAGTAGTACTAGGATGGGTGACCTCTTGGGAAGTCCTCATGTTGCACCCCTTTTTTGAGACGTGTAGTGTTTTTTTTTAATCTGTTATTTTCCGTAAGATTTAATTATTTTTCTTAAAACCTCGGGAGCGGAGATTTAAAAAACGAGGAACGGGTGTTTTAATACTATTAATAAAGAAAACGCGAAGCCTTTTAATAAGTTGAATGCGCAAAAGGTGACGGGTGCGATCATACCAGCACTAATGCACCGGATCCCATCAGAACTCCGCAGTTAAGCGTGCTTGGGCGAGAGTAGTACTAGGATGGGTGACCTCCTGGGAAGTCCTCGTGTTGCACCCTTTTTTTGAGACGAGGAACGGGTGTTTTAATACTATTAATAAAGAAAACGCGAAGCCTTTTAATAAGTTGAATGCGCAAAAGGTGACGGGTGCGATCATACCAGCACTAATGCACCGGATCCCATCAGAACTCCGCAGTTAAGCGTGCTTGGGCGAGAGTAGTACTAGGATGGGTGACCTCCTGGGAAGTCCTCGTGTTGCACCATTTTTTGAGACGTGTAGTGTTTTTTTTTTTAAATCTGTTATTTTTCGTAAGATTTAATTATTTTTCTTAAAACCTCGGGAGCGAAGATTTAAAAAACGAGGAACGGGTGTTTTAATACTATTAATAAAGAAAACGCTAAGCCTTTTAATAAGTTGAATGCGCAAAAGGTGACGGGTGCGATCATACCAGCACTAATGCACCGGATCCCATCAGAACTCCGCAGTTAAGCGTGCTTGGGCGAGAGTAGTACTAGGATGGGTGACCTCTTGGGAAGTCCTCATGTTGCACCCCTTTTTTGAGACGTGTAGTGTTTTTTTTTTAATCTGTTATTTTCCGTAAGATTTAATTATTTTTCTTAAAACCTCGGGAGCGGAGATTTAAAAAACGAGGAACGGGTGTTTTAATACTATTAATAAAGAAAACGCGAAGCCTTTTAATAAGTTGAATGCGCAAAAGGTGACGGGTGCGATCATACCAGCACTAATGCACCGGATCCCATCAGAACTCCGCAGTTAAGCGTGCTTGGGCGAGAGTAGTACTAGGATGGGTGACCTTCCTGGGAAGTCCTCGTGTTGCACCCATTTTTTGAGACGAGGAACGGGTGTTTTAATACTATTAATAAAGAAAACGCGAAGCCTTTTAATAAGTTGAATGCGCAAAAGGTGACGGGTGCGATCATACCAGCACTAATGCACCGGATCCCATCAGAACTCCGCAGTTAAGCGCGCTTGGGCGAGAGTAGTACTAGGATGGGTGACCTCCTCGGAAGTCCTCGTGTTGCACCCTTTTTTGAGACGTGTAGTGTTTTTTTTTTTAAATCTGTTATTTTTCGTAAGATTTAATTATTTTTCTTAAAACCTCGGGAGCGAAGATTTAAAAAACGAGGAACGGGTGTTTTAATACTATTAATAAAGAAAACGCGAAGCCTTTTAATAAGTTGAATGCGCAAAAGGTGACGGGTGCGATCATACCAGCACTAATGCACCGGATCCCATCAGAACTCCGCAGTTAAGCGTGCTTGGGCGAGAGTAGTACTAGGATGGGGGACCTCTTGGGAAGTCCTCATGTTGCACCCCTTTTTTGAGACGTGTAGTGTTTTTTTTTTAATCTGTTATTTTCCGTAAGATTTAATTATTTTTCTTAAAACCTCGGGAGCGGAGATTTAAAAAACGAGGAACGGGTGTTTTAATACTATTAATAAAGAAAACGCGAAGCCTTTTAATAAGTTGAATGCGCAAAAGGTGACGGTTGCGATCATACCAGCACTAATGCACCGGATCCCATCAGAACTCCGCAGTTAAGCGTGCTTGGGCGAGAGTAGTACTAGGATGGGTGACCTCCTGGGAAGTCCTCGTGTTGCACCCTTTTTTGAGACGAGGAACGGGTGTTTTAATACTATTAATAAAGAAAACGCGAAGCCTTTTAATAAGTTGAATGCGCAAAAGGTGACGGGTGTGATCATACCAGCACTAATGCACCGGATCCCATCAGAACTCTGCAGTTAAGCGTGCTTGGGCGAGAGTAGTACTAGGATGGGTGACCTCCTGGGAAGTCCTCGTGTTGCACCCTTTTTTGAGACGTGTAGTGTTTTTTTTTTTAAATCTGTTATTTTTCGTAAGATTTAATTATTTTTCTTAAAACCTCGGGAGCGAAGATTTAAAAAACGAGGAACGGGTGTTTTAATACTATTAATAAAGAAAACGCGAAGCCTTTTAATAAGTTGAATGCGCAAAAGGTGACGGGTGCGATCATACCAGCACTAATGCACCGGATCCCATCAGAACTCCGCAGTTAAGCGTGCTTGGGCGAGAGTAGTACTAGGATGGGTGACCTCTTGGGAAGTCCTCATGTTGCACCCCTTTTTTGAGACGTGTAGTGTTTTTTTTTAATCTGTTATTTTCCGTAAGATTTAATTATTTTTCTTAAAACCTCGGGAGCGGAGATTTAAAAAACGAGGAACGGGTGTTTTAATACTATTAATAAAGAAAACGCGAAGCCTTTTAATAAGTTGAATGCGCAAAAGGTGACGGGTGCGATCATACCAGCACTAATGCACCGGATCCCATCAGAACTCCGCAGTTAAGCGTGCTTGGGCGAGAGTAGTACTAGGATGGGTGACCTCCTGGGAAGTCCTCGTGTTGCACCCTTTTTTTGAGACGAGGAACGGGTGTTTTAATACTATTAATAAAGAAAACGCGAAGCCTTTTAATAAGTTGAATGCGCCAAAGGTGACGGGTGCGATCATACCAGCACTAATGCACCGGATCCCATCAGAACTCCGCAGTCAAGCGTGCTTGGGCGAGAGTAGTACTAGGATGGGTGACCTCCTGGGAAGTCCTCGTGTTGCACCCTTTTTTGAGACGTGTAGTGTTTTTTTTTAAATCTGTTATTTTTCGTAAGATTTAAGTATTTTTCTTAAAACCTCGGGAGCGGAGATTTAAAAAACGAGGAACGGGTGTTTTAATACTATTAATAAAGAAAACGCGAAGCCTTTTAATAAGTTGAATGCGCAAAAGGTGACGGGTGCGATCATACCAGCACTAATGCACCGGATCCCATCAGAACTCCGCAGTTAAGCGTGCTTGGGCGAGAGTAGTACTAGGATGGGTGACCTCTTGGGAAGTCCTCGTGTTGCACCCTTTTTTGAGACGTGTAGTGTTTTTTTTTTTAAATCTGTTATTTTTCGTAAGATTTAATTATTTTTCTTAAAACCTCGGGAGCGAAGATTTAAAAAACGAGGAACGGGTGTTTTAATACTATTAATAAAGAAAACGCGAAGCCTTTTAATAAGTTGAATGCGCAAAAGGTGACGGGTGCGATCATACCAGCACTAATGCATCGGATCCCATCAGAACTCCGCAGTTAAGCGTGCTTGGGCGAGAGTAGTACTAGGATGGGTGACCTCTTGGGAAGTCCTCATGTTGCACCCCTTTTTTGAGACGTGTAGTGTTTTTTTTTAATCTGTTATTTTCCGTAAGATTTAATTATTTTTCTTAAAACCTCGGGAGCGGAGATTTAAAAAACGAGGAACGGGTGTTTTAATACTATTAATAAAGAAAACGCGAAGCCTTTTAATAAGTTGAATGCGCAAAAGGTGACGGGTGCGATCATACCAGCACTAATGCACCGGATCCCATCAGAACTCCGCAGTTAAGCGTGCTTGGGCGAGAGTAGTACTAGGATGGGTGACCTCCTGGGAAGTCCTCGTGTTGCACCCTTTTTTTGAGACGAGGAACGGGTGTTTTAATACTATTAATAAAGAAAACGCGAAGCCTTTTAATAAGTTGAATGCGCAAAAGGTGACGGGTGCGATCATACCAGCACTAATGCACCGGATCCCATCAGAACTCCGCAGTTAAGCGTGCTTGGGCGAGAGTAGTACTAGGATGGGTGACCTCCTGGGAAGTCCTCGTGTTGCACCATTTTTTGAGACGTGTAGTGTTTTTTTTTTTAAATCTGTTATTTTTCGTAAGATTTAATTATTTTTCTTAAAACCTCGGGAGCGAAGATTTAAAAAACGAGGAACGGGTGTTTTAATACTATTAATAAAGAAAACGCGAAGCCTTTTAATAAGTTGAATGCGCAAAAGGTGACGGGTGCGATCATACCAGCACTAATGCACCGGATCCCATCAGAACTCCGCAGTTAAGCGTGCTTGGGCGAGAGTAGTACTAGGATGGGTGACCTCTTGGGAAGTCCTCATGTTGCACCCCTTTTTTGAGACGTGTAGTGTTTTTTTTTTTAATCTGTTATTTTCCGTAAGATTTAATTATTTTTCTTAAAACCTCGGGAGCGGAGATTTAAAAAACGAGGAACGGGTGTTTTAATACTATTAATAAAGAAAACGCGAAGCCTTTTAATAAGTTGAATGCGCAAAAGGTGACGGGTGCGATCATACCAGCACTAATGCACCGGATCCCATCAGAACTCCGCAGTTAAGCGTGCTTGGGCGAGAGTAGTACTAGGATGGGTGACCTTCCTGGGAAGTCCTCGTGTTGCACCCATTTTTTGAGACGAGGAACGGGTGTTTTAATACTATTAATAAAGAAAACGCGAAGCCTTTTAATAAGTTGAATGCGCAAAAGGTGACGGGTGCGATCATACCAGCACTAATGCACCGGATCCCATCAGAACTCCGCAGTTAAGCGCGCTTGGGCGAGAGTAGTACTAGGATGGGTGACCTCCTCGGAAGTCCTCGTGTTGCACCCTTTTTTGAGACGTGTAGTGTTTTTTTTTTTAAATCTGTTATTTTTCGTAAGATTTAATTATTTTTCTTAAAACCTCGGGAGCGAAGATTTAAAAAACGAGGAACGGGTGTTTTAATACTATTAATAAAGAAAACGCGAAGCCTTTTAATAAGTTGAATGCGCAAAAGGTGACGGGTGCGATCATACCAGCACTAATGCACCGGATCCCATCAGAACTCCGCAGTTAAGCGTGCTTGGGCGAGAGTAGTACTAGGATGGGGGACCTCTTGGGAAGTCCTCATGTTGCACCCCTTTTTTGAGACGTGTAGTGTTTTTTTTTAATCTGTTATTTTCCGTAAGATTTAATTATTTTTCTTAAAACCTCGGGAGCGGAGATTTAAAAAACGAGGAACGGGTGTTTTAATACTATTAATAAAGAAAACGCGAAGCCTTTTAATAAGTTGAATGCGCAAAAGGTGACGGGTGCGATCATACCAGCACTAATGCACCGGATCCCATCAGAACTCCGCAGTTAAGCGTGCTTGGGCGAGAGTAGTACTAGGATGGGTGACCTCCTGGGAAGTCCTCGTGTTGCACCCTTTTTTGAGACGAGGAACGGGTGTTTTAATACTATTAATAAAGAAAACGCGAAGCCTTTTAATAAGTTGAATGCGCAAAAGGTGACGGGTGCGATCATACCAGCACTAATGCACCGGATCCCATCAGAACTCCGCAGTTAAGCGTGCTTGGGCGAGAGTAGTACTAGGATGGGTGACCTCCTGGGATGTCCTCGTGTTGCACCCTTTTTTGAGACGTGTAGTGTTTTTTTTTTTAAATCTGTTATTTTTCGTAAGATTTAATTATTTTTCTTAAAACCTCGGGAGCGAAGATTTAAAAAACGAGGAACGGGTGTTTTAATACTATTAATAAAGAAAACGCGAAGCCTTTTAATAAGTTGAATGCGCAAAAGGTAACGGGTGCGATCATACCAGCACTAATGCACCGGATCCCATCAGAACTCCGCAGTTAAGCGTGCTTAGGCGAGAGTAGTACTAGGATGGGTGACCTCTTGGGAAGTCCTCATGTTGCACCCCTTTTTTGAGACGTGTAGTGTTTTTTTTTTAATCTGTTATTTTCCGTAAGATTTAATTATTTTTCTTAAAACCTCGGGAGCGGAGATTTAAAAAACGAGGAACGGGTGTTTTAATACTATTAATAAAGAAAACGCGAAGCCTTTTAATAAGTTGAATGCGCAAAAGGTGACGGGTGCGATCATACCAGCACTAATGCACCGGATCCCATCAGAACTCCGCAGTTAAGCGTGCTTGGGCGAGAGTAGTACTAGGATGGGTGACCTCCTGGGAAGTCCTCGTGTTGCACCCTTTTTTTGAGACGAGGAACGGGTGTTTTAATACTATTAATAAAGAAAACGCGAAGCCTTTTAATAAGTTGAATGCGCCAAAGGTGACGGGTGCGATCATACCAGCACTAATGCACCGGATCCCATCAGAACTCCGCAGTCAAGCGTGCTTGGGCGAGAGTAGTACTAGGATGGGTGACCTCCTGGGAAGTCCTCGTGTTGCACCCTTTTTTGAGACGTGTAGTGTTTTTTTTTAAATCTGTTATTTTTCGTAAGATTTAAGTATTTTTCTTAAAACCTCGGGAGCGGAGATTTAAAAAACGAGGAACGGGTGTTTTAATACTATTAATAAAGAAAACGCGAAGCCTTTTAATAAGTTGAATACGCAAAAGGTGACGGGTGCGATCATACCAGCACTAATGCACTGGATCCCATCAGAACTTCGCAGTTAAGCGTGCTTGGGCGAGAGTAGTACTAGGATGGGTGACCTCCTGGGAAGTTCTCGTGTTGCACCCTTTTTTGAGACGTGTAGTGTTTTTTTTTTTTAAATCTGTTATTTTTCGTAAGATTTAATTATTTTTCTTAAAACCTCGGGAGCGAAGATTTAAAAAACGAGGAACGGGTGTTTTAATACTATTAATAAAGAAAACGCGAAGCCTTTTAATAAGTTGAATGCGCAAAAGGTGACGGGTGCGATCATACCAGCACTAATGCACCGGATCCCATCAGAACTCCGCAGTTAAGCGTGCTTGGGCGAGAGTAGTACTAGGATGGGTGACCTCCTGGGAAGTCCTCGTCTTGCACCCTTTTTTGAGACGTGTAGTGTTTTTTTTTTTAAATCTGTTATTTTTCGTAAGATTTAATTATTTTTCTTAAAACCTCGGGAGCGAAGATTTAAAAAACGAGGAACGGGTGTTTTAATACTATTAATAAAGAAAACGCGAAGCCTTTTAATAAGTTGAATGCGCAAAAGGTGACGGGTGCGATCATACCAGCACTAATGCACCGGATCCCATCAGAACTCCGCAGTTAAGCGTGCTTGGGCGAGAGTAGTACTAGGATGGGTGACCTCTTGGGAAGTCCTCATGTTGCACCCCTTTTTTGAGACGTGTAGTGTTTTTTTTTTAATCTGTTATTTTCCGTAAGATTTAATTATTTTTCTTAAAACCTCGGGAGCGGAGATTTAAAAAACGAGGAACGGGTGTTTTAATACTATTAATAAAGAAAACGCGAAGCCTTTTAATAAGTTGAATGCGCAAAAGGTGACGGGTGCGATCATACCAGCACTAATGCACCGGATCCCATCAGAACTCCGCAGTTAAGCGTGCTTGGGCGAGAGTAGTACTAGGATGGGTGACCTTCCTGGGAAGTCCTCGTGTTGCACCCATTTTTTGAGACGAGGAACGGGTGTTTTAATACTATTAATAAAGAAAACGCGAAGCCTTTTAATAAGTTGAATGCGCAAAAGGTGACGGGTGCGATCATACCAGCACTAATGCACCGGATCCCATCAGAACTCCGCAGTTAAGCGCGCTTGGGCGAGAGTAGTACTAGGATGGGTGACCTCCTCGGAAGTCCTCGTGTTGCACCCTTTTTTGAGACGTGTAGTGTTTTTTTTTTTAAATCTGTTATTTTTCGTAAGATTTAATTATTTTTCTTAAAACCTCGGGAGCGAAGATTTAAAAAACGAGGAACGGGTGTTTTAATACTATTAATAAAGAAAACGCGAAGCCTTTTAATAAGTTGAATGCGCAAAAGGTGACGGGTGCGATCATACCAGCACTAATGCACCGGATCCCATCAGAACTCCGCAGTTAAGCGTGCTTGGGCGAGAGTAGTACTAGGATGGGGGACCTCTTGGGAAGTCCTCATGTTGCACCCCTTTTTTGAGACGTGTAGTGTTTTTTTTTAATCTGTTATTTTCCGTAAGATTTAATTATTTTTCTTAAAACCTCGGGAGCGGAGATTTAAAAAACGAGGAACGGGTGTTTTAATACTATTAATAAAGAAAACGCGAAGCCTTTTAATAAGTTGAATGCGCAAAAGGTGACGGGTGCGATCATACCAGCACTAATGCACCGGATCCCATCAGAACTCCGCAGTTAAGCGTGCTTGGGCGAGAGTAGTACTAGGATGGGTGACCTCCTGGGAAGTCCTCGTGTTGCACCCTTTTTTGAGACGAGGAACGGGTGTTTTAATACTATTAATAAAGAAAACGCGAAGCCTTTTAATAAGTTGAATGCGCAAAAGGTGACGGGTGCGATCATACCAGCACTAATGCACCGGATCCCATCAGAACTCCGCAGTTAAGCGTGCTTGGGCGAGAGTAGTACTAGGATGGGTGACCTCCTGGGATGTCCTCGTGTTGCACCCTTTTTTGAGACGTGTAGTGTTTTTTTTTTTAAATCTGTTATTTTTCGTAAGATTTAATTATTTTTCTTAAAACCTCGGGAGCGAAGATTTAAAAAACGAGGAACGGGTGTTTTAATACTATTAATAAAGAAAACGCGAAGCCTTTTAATAAGTTGAATGCGCAAAAGGTAACGGGTGCGATCATACCAGCACTAATGCACCGGATCCCATCAGAACTCCGCAGTTAAGCGTGCTTAGGCGAGAGTAGTACTAGGATGGGTGACCTCTTGGGAAGTCCTCATGTTGCACCCCTTTTTTGAGACGTGTAGTGTTTTTTTTTTAATCTGTTATTTTCCGTAAGATTTAATTATTTTTCTTAAAACCTCGGGAGCGGAGATTTAAAAAACGAGGAACGGGTGTTTTAATACTATTAATAAAGAAAACGCGAAGCCTTTTAATAAGTTGAATGCGCAAAAGGTGACGGGTGCGATCATACCAGCACTAATGCACCGGATCCCATCAGAACTCCGCAGTTAAGCGTGCTTGGGCGAGAGTAGTACTAGGATGGGTGACCTCCTGGGAAGTCCTCGTGTTGCACCCTTTTTTTGAGACGAGGAACGGGTGTTTTAATACTATTAATAAAGAAAACGCGAAGCCTTTTAATAAGTTGAATGCGCCAAAGGTGACGGGTGCGATCATACCAGCACTAATGCACCGGATCCCATCAGAACTCCGCAGTCAAGCGTGCTTGGGCGAGAGTAGTACTAGGATGGGTGACCTCCTGGGAAGTCCTCGTGTTGCACCGTTTTTTGAGACGTGTAGTGTTTTTTTTTAAATCTGTTATTTTTCGTAAGATTTAAGTATTTTTCTTAAAACCTCGGGAGCGGAGATTTAAAAAACGAGGAACGGGTGTTTTAATACTATTAATAAAGAAAACGCGAAGCCTTTTAATAAGTTGAATACGCAAAAGGTGACGGGTGCGATCATACCAGCACTAATGCACTGGATCCCATCAGAACTTCGCAGTTAAGCGTGCTTGGGCGAGAGTAGTACTAGGATGGGTGACCTCCTGGGAAGTTCTCGTGTTGCACCCTTTTTTGAGACGTGTAGTGTTTTTTTTTTTTAAATCTGTTATTTTTCGTAAGATTTAATTATTTTTCTTAAAACCTCGGGAGCGAAGATTTAAAAAACGAGGAACGGGTGTTTTAATACTATTAATAAAGAAAACGCGAAGCCTTTTAATAAGTTGAATGCGCAAAAGGTGACGGGTGCGATCATACCAGCACTAATGCACCGGATCCCATCAGAACTCCGCAGTTAAGCGTGCTTGGGCGAGAGTAGTACTAGGATGGGTGACCTCCTGGGAAGTCCTCGTCTTGCACCCTTTTTTGAGACGTGTAGTGTTTTTTTTTTTAAATCTGTTATTTTTCGTAAGATTTAATTATTTTTCTTAAAACCTCGGGAGCGAAGATTTAAAAAACGAGGAACGGGTGTTTTAATACTATTAATAAAGAAAACGCGAAGCCTTTTAATAAGTTGAATGCGCAAAAGGTGACGGGTGCGATCATACCAGCACTAATGCACCGGATCCCATCAGAACTCCGCAGTTAAGCGTGCTTGGGCGAGAGTAGTACTAGGATGGGTGACCTCTTGGGAAGTCCTCATGTTGCACCACTTTTTTGAGACGTGTAGTGTTTTTTTTTTAATCTGTTATTTTCCGTAAGATTTAATTATTTTTCTTAAAACCTCGGGAGCGGAGATTTAAAAAACGAGGAACGGGTGTTTTAATACTATTAATAAAGAAAACGCGAAGCCTTTTAATAAGTTGAATGCGCAAAAGGTGACGGGTGCGATCATACCAGCACTAATGCACCGGATCCCATCAGAACTCCGCAGTTAAGCGTGCTTGGGCGAGAGTAGTACTAGGATGGGTGACCTCCTGGGAAGTCCTCGTGTTGCACCCATTTTTTGAGACGAGGAACGGGTGTTTTAATACTATTAATAAAGAAAACGCGAAGCCTTTTAATAAGTTGAATGCGCAAAAGGTGACGGGTGCGATCATACCAGCACTAATGCACCGGATCCCATCAGAACACCGCAGTTAAGCGTGCTTGGGCGAGAGTAGTACTAGGATGGGTGACCTCCTGGGAAGTCCTCGTGTTGCACCCTTTTTTTGAGACGAGGAACGGGTGTTTTAATACTATTAATAAAGAAAACGCGAAGCCTTTTAATAAGTTGAATGCGCAAAAGGTGACGGGTGCGATCATACCAGCACTAATGCACTGGATCCCATCAGAACTCCGCAGTCAAGCGTGCTTGGGCGAGAGTAGTACTAGGATGGGTGACCTCCTGGGAAGTTCTCGTGTTGCACCCTTTTTTGAGACGTGTAGTGTTTTTTTTTTTTAAATCTGTTATTTTTCGTAAGATTTAATTATTTTTCTTAAAACCTCGGGAGCGAAGATTTAAAAAACGAGGAACGGGTGTTTTAATACTATTAATAAAGAAAACGCGAAGCCTTTTAATAAGTTGAATGCGCAAAAGGTGACGGGTGCGATCATACCAGCACTAATGCACCGGATCCCATCAGAACTCCGCAGTTAAGCGTGCTTGGGCGAGAGTAGTACTAGGATGGGTGACCTCTTGGGAAGTCCTCATGTTGCACCCCTTTTTTGAGACGTGTAGTGTTTTTTTTTAATCTGTTATTTTCCGTAAGATTTAATTATTTTTCTTAAAACCTCGGGAGCGGAGATTTAAAAAACGACGAACGGGTGTTTTAATACTATTAATAAAGAAAACGCGAAGCCTTTTAATAAGTTGAATGCGCAAAAGGTGACGGGTGCGATCATACCAGCACTAATGCACCGGATCCCATCAGAACTCCGCAGTTAAGCGTGCTTGGGCGAGAGTAGTACTAGGATGGGTGACCTCCTGGGAAGTCCTCGTGTTGCACCCTTTTTTTGAGACGAGGAACGGGTGTTTTAATACTATTAATAAAGAAAACGCGAAGCCTTTTAATAAGTTGAATGCGCAAAAGGTGACGGGTGCGATCATACCAGCACTAATGCACCGGATCCCATCAGAACTCCGCAGTCAAGCGTGCTTGGGCGAGAGTAGTACTAGGATGGGTGACCTCCTGGGAAGTTCTCGTGTTGCACCCTTTTTTGAGACGTGTAGTGTTTTTTTTTTTAATCTGTTATTTTTCGTAAGATTTAATTATTTTTCTTAAAACCTCGGGAGCGAAGATTTAAAAAACGAGGAACGGGTGTTTTAATACTATTAATAAAGAAAACGCGAAGCCTTTTAATAAGTTGAATGCGCAAAAGGTGACGGGTGCGATCATACCAGCACTAATGCACCGGATCCCATCAGAACTCCGCAGTTAAGCGTGCTTGGGCGAGAGTAGTACTAGGATGGGTGACCTCTTGGGAAGTCCTCGTGTTGCACCCTTTTTTGAGACGTGTAGTGTTTTTTTTTTTAAATCTGTTATTTTTCGTAAGATTTAATTATTTTTCTTAAAACATCGGGAGCGAAGATTTAAAAAACGAGGAACGGGTGTTTTAATACTATTAATAAAGAAAACGCGAAGCCTTTTAATAAGTTGAATGCGCAAAAGGTGACGGGTGCGATCATACCAGCACTAATGCATCGGATCCCATCAGAACTCCGCAGTTAAGCGTGCTTGGGCGAGAGTAGTACTAGGATGGGTGACCTCTTGGGAAGTCCTCATTTTGCACCCCTTTTTTGAGACGTGTAGTGTTTTTTTTTAATCTGTTATTTTCCGTAAGATTTAATTATTTTTCTTAAAACCTCGGGAGCGGAGATTTAAAAAACGAGGAACGGGTGTTTTAATACTATTAATAAAGAAAACGCGAAGCCTTTTAATAAGTTGAATGCGCAAAAGGTGACGGGTGCGATCATACCAGCACTAATGCACCGGATCCCATCAGAACTCCGCAGTTAAGCGTGCTTGGGCGAGAGTAGTACTAGGATGGGTGACCTCCTGGGAAGTCCTCGTGTTGCACCCTTTTTTTGAGACGAGGAACGGGTGTTTTAATACTATTAATAAAGAAAACGCGAAGCCTTTTAATAAGTTGAATGCGCAAAAGGTGACGGGTGCGATCATACCAGCACTAATGCACCGGATCCCATCAGAACTCCGCAGTTAAGCGTGCTTGGGCGAGAGTAGTACTAGGATGGGTGACCTCCTGGGAAGTCCTCGTGTTGCACCATTTTTTGAGACGTGTAGTGTTTTTTTTTTTAAATCTGTTATTTTTCGTAAGATTTAATTATTTTTCTTAAAACCTCGGGAGCGAAGATTTAAAAAACGAGGAACGGGTGTTTTAATACTATTAATAAAGAAAACGCGAAGCCTTTTAATAAGTTGAATGCGCAAAAGGTGACGGGTGCGATCATACCAGCACTAATGCACCGGATCCCATCAGAACTCCGCAGTTAAGCGTGCTTGGGCGAGAGTAGTACTAGGATGGGTGACCTCTTGGGAAGTCCTCATGTTGCACCCCTTTTTTGAGACGTGTAGTGTTTTTTTTTTAATCTGTTATTTTCCGTAAGATTTAATTATTTTTCTTAAAACCTCGGGAGCGGAGATTTAAAAAACGAGGAACGGGTGTTTTAATACTATTAATAAAGAAAACGCGAAGCCTTTTAATAAGTTGAATGCGCAAAAGGTGACGGGTGCGATCATACCAGCACTAATGCACCGGATCCCATCAGAACTCCGCAGTTAAGCGTGCTTGGGCGAGAGTAGTACTAGGATGGGTGACCTTCCTGGGAAGTCCTCGTGTTGCACCCATTTTTTGAGACGAGGAACGGGTGTTTTAATACTATTAATAAAGAAAACGCGAAGCCTTTTAATAAGTTGAATGCGCAAAAGGTGACGGGTGCGATCATACCAGCACTAATGCACCGGATCCCATCAGAACTCCGCAGTTAAGCGCGCTTGGGCGAGAGTAGTACTAGGATGGGTGACCTCCTCGGAAGTCCTCGTGTTGCACCCTTTTTTGAGACGTGTAGTGTTTTTTTTTTAAATCTGTTATTTTTCGTAAGATTTAATTATTTTTCTTAAAACCTCGGGAGCGAAGATTTAAAAAACGAGGAACGGGTGTTTTAATACTATTAATAAAGAAAACGCGAAGCCTTTTAATAAGTTGAATGCGCAAAAGGTGACGGGTGCGATCATACCAGCACTAATGCACCGGATCCCATCAGAACTCCGCAGTTAAGCGTGCTTGGGCGAGAGTAGTACTAGGATGGGTGACCTCTTGGGAAGTCCTCATGTTGCACCCCTTTTTTGAGACGTGTAGTGTTTTTTTTTTAATCTGTTATTTTCCGTAAGATTTAATTATTTTTCTTAAAACCTCGGGAGCGGAGATTTAAAAAACGAGGAACGGGTGTTTTAATACTATTAATAAAGAAAACGCGAAGCCTTTTAATAAGTTGAATGCGCAAAAGGTGACGGGTGCGATCATTCCAGCACTAATGCACCGGATCCCATCAGAACTCCGCAGTTAAGCGTGCTTGGGCGAGAGTAGTACTAGGATGGGTGACCTCCTGGGAAGTCCTCGTGTTGCACCCTTTTTTTGAGACGAGGAACGGGTGTTTTAATACTATTAATAAAGAAAACGCGAAGCCTTTTAATAAGTTGAATGCGCCAAAGGTGACGGGTGCGATCATACCAGCACTAATGCACCGGATCCCATCAGAACTCCGCAGTCAAGCGTGCTTGGGCGAGAGTAGTACTAGGATGGGTGACCTCCTGGGAAGTCCTCGTGTTGCACCCTTTTTTGAGACGTGTAGTGTTTTTTTTTAAATCTGTTATTTTTCGTAAGATTTAAGTATTTTTCTTAAAACCTCGGGAGCGGAGATTTAAAAAACGAGGAACGGGTGTTTTAATACTATTAATAAAGAAAACGCGAAGCCTTTTAATAAGTTGAATACGCAAAAGGTGACGGGTGCGATCATACCAGCACTAATGCACCGGATCCCATCAGAACTTCGCAGTTAAGCGTGCTTGGGCGAGAGTAGTACTAGGATGGGTGACCTCCTGGGAAGTCCTCGTTTTGCACCCTTTTTTGAGACGTGTAGTGTTTTTTTTTTTAAATCTGTTATTTTTCGTAAGATTTAATTATTTTTCTTAAAACCTCGGGAGCGAAGATTTAAAAAACGAGGAACGGGAGTTTTAATACTATTAATAAAGAAAACGCGAAGCCTTTTAATAAGTTGAATGCGCAAAAGGTGACGGGTGCGATCATACCAGCACTAATGCACCGGATCCCATCAGAACTCCGCAGTTAAGCGTGCTTGGGCGAGAGTAGTACTAGGATGGGTGACCTCTTGGGAAGTCCTCATGTTGCACCCCTTTTTTGAGACGTGTAGTGTTTTTTTTTTAATCTGTTATTTTCCGTAAGATTTAATTATTTTTCTTAAAACCTCGGGAGCGGAGATTTAAAAAACGAGGAACGGGTGTTTTAATACTATTAATAAAGAAAATGCGAAGCCTTTTAATAAGTTGAATGCGCAAAAGGTGACGGGTGCGATCATACCAGCACTAATGCACCGGATCCCATCAGAACTCCGCAGTTAAGCGTGCTTGGGCGAGAGTAGTACTAGGATGGGTGACCTCCTGGGAAGTCCTCGTGTTGCACCCTTTTTTGAGACGTGTAGTGTTTTTTTTTAAATCTGTTATTTTTCGTAAGATTTAATTATTTTTCTTAAAACCTCGGGAGCGAAGATTTAAAAAACGAGGAATGGGTGTTTTAATACTATTAATAAAGAAAACGCGAAGCCTTTTAATAAGTTGAATGCGCAAAAAGTGACGGGTGCGATCATACCAGCACTAATGCACCGGATCCCATCAGAACTCCACCTCTTGGGAAGTCCTCATGTTGCACCCCTTTTTTGAGACGTGTAGTGTTTTTTTTTAATCTGTTATTTTCCGTAAGATTTAATTATTTTTCTTAAAACCTCGGGAGCGGAGATTTAAAAAACGAGGAACGGGTGTTTTAATACTATTAATAAAGAAAACGCGAAGCCTTTTAATAAGTTGAATGCGCAAAAGGCGACGGGTGCGATCATACCAGCACTAATGCACCGGATCCCATCAGAACTCCGCAGTTAAGCGTGCTTGGGCGAGAGTAGTACTAGGATGGGTGACCTCCTGGGAAGTCCTCATGTTGCACCCTTTTTTTGAGACGTGTAGTGTTTTTTTTTAATCTGTTATTTTCCGTAAGATTTAATTATTTTTCTTAAAACCTCGGGAGCGAAGATTTAAAAAACGAGGAACGGGTGTTTTAATACTATTAATAAAGAAAACGCGAAGCCTTTTAATAAGTTGAATGCGCAAAAGGTGACGGGTGCGATCATACCAGCACTAATGCACCGGATCCCATCAGAACTCCGCAGTTAAGCGTGCTTGGGCGAGAGTAGTACTAGGATGGGTGACCTCTTGGGAAGTCCTCATGTTGCACCCCTTTTTTGAGACGTGTAGTGTTTTTTTTTTAATCTGTTATTTTCCGTAAGATTTAATTATTTTTCTTAAAACCTCGGGAGCGGAGATTTAAAAAACGAGGAACGGGTGTTTTAATACTATTAATAAAGAAAACGCGAAGCCTTTTAATAAGTTGAATGCGCAAAAGGTGACGGGTGCGATCATACCAGCACTAATGCACCGGATCCCATCAGAACTCCGCAGTTAAGCGTGCTTGGGCGAGAGTAGTACTAGGATGGGTGACCTCTTGGGAAGTCCTCATGTTGCACCCCTTTTTTGAGACGTGTAGTGTTTTTTTTTAATCTGTTATTTTCCGTAAGATTTAATTATTTTTCTTAAAACCTCGGGAGCGGAGATTTAAAAAACGAGGAACGGGTGTTTTAATACTATTAATAAAGAAAACGCGAAGCCTTTTAATAAGTTGAATGCGCAAAAGGTGACGGGTGCGATCATACCAGCACTAATGCACCGGATCCCATCAGAACTCCGCAGTTAAGCGTGCTTGGGCGAGAGTAGTACTAGGATGGGTGACCTCTTGGGAAGTCCTCATGTTGCACCCCTTTTTTGAGACGTGTAGTGTTTTTTTTTTAATCTGTTATTTTCCGTAAGATTTAATTATTTTTCTTAAAACCTCGGGAGCGGAGATTTAAAAAACGAGGAACGGGTGTTTTAATACTATTAATAAAGAAAACGCGAAGCCTTTTAATAAGTTGAATGCGCAAAAGGTGACGGGTGCGATCATACCAGCACTAATGCACCGGATCCCATCAGAACTCCACCTCTTGGGAAGTCCTCATGTTGCACCCCTTTTTTGAGACGTGTAGTGTTTTTTTTTTAATCTGTTATTTTCCGTAAGATTTAATTATTTTTCTTAAAACCTCGGGAGCGGAGATTTAAAAAACGAGGAACGGGTGTTTTAATACTATTAATAAAGAAAACGCGAAGCCTTTTAATAAGTTGAATGCGCAAAAGGTGACGGGTGCGATCATACCAGCACTAATGCACCGGATCCCATCAGAACTCCGCAGTTAAGCATGCTTGGGCGAGAGTAGTACTAGGATGGGTGACCTCCTGGGAAGTCCTCGTGTTGCACCCTTTTTTTGAGACGAGGAACGAGTGTTTTAATACTATTAATAAAGAAAACGCGAAGCCTTTTAATAAGTTGAATGCGCAAAAGGTGACATGTGCAATCATACTAGCACTAATGCACCGGATCCCATCAGAACTCCGCAGTTAAGCGTGCTTGGGCGAGAGTAGTACTAGGATGGGTGACCTCCTTGGAAGTCCTTGTGTTGCACCCTTTTTTGAGACGTGTAGTGTTTTTTTTTTAAATCTGTTATTTTTCGTAAGATTTAATTATTTTTCTTAAAACCTCGGGAGCGGAGATTTAAAAAACGAGGAACGGGTGTTTTAATACTATTAATAAAGAAAACGCGAAGCCTTTTAATAAGTTGAATGCGCAAAAGGTGATGGGTGCGATCATACCAGCACTAATGCACCGGATCCCATCAGAACTCCGCAGTTAAGCGTGCTTGGGCGAGAGTAGTACTAGGATGGGTGACCTCTTGGGAAGTCCTCATGTTGCACCCCTTTTTTGAGACGTGTAGTGTTTTTTTTTAATCTGTTATTTTCCGTAAGATTTAATTATTTTTCTTAAAACCTCGGGAGCGGAGATTTAAAAAACGAGGAACGGGTGTTTTAATACTATTAATAAAGAAAACGCGAAACCTTTTAATAAGTTGAATGCGCAAAAGGTGACGGGTGCGATCATACCAGCACTAATGCACCGGATCCCATCAGAACTCCGCAGTTAAGCGTGCTTGGGCGAGAGTAGTACTAGGATGGGTGACCTTCTTGGAAGTCCTCGTGTTGCACCCTTTTTTGAGACGTGTAGTGTTTTTTTTTTAATCTGTTATTTTCCGTAAGATTTAATTATTTTTCTTAAAACCTCGGGAGCGGAGATTTAAAAAACGAGGAACGGGTGTTTTAATACTATTAATAAAGAAAACACGAAGCCTTTTAATAAGTTGAATGCGCAAAAGGTGACGGGTGCGTTCATACCAGCACTAATGCACCGGTTCCCATCAGAACTCCGCAGTTAAGCGTGCTTGGGCGAGAGTAGTACTAGGATGGGTGACCTCCTGGGAAGTCCTCATGTTGCACCCCTTTTTTGAGACGTGTAGTGTTTTTTTTAATCTGTTATTTTTCCGTATGATTTAATTATTTTTCTTAAAACCTCGGGAGCGGAGATTTAAAAAACGAGGAACGGGTGTTTTAGTACTATTAATAAAGAAAACGCGAAGCCTTTTAATAAGTTGAATGCGAAAAGGTGACGGGTGCGATCATACCAGCACTAATGCACCGGATCCCATCAGAACTGCGCAGTTAAGCGTGCTTGGGCGAGAGTAGTACTAGGATGGGTGACCTCCTGGGAAGTCCTCGTGTTGCACCCTTTTTTTGAGACGAGGAACGGGTGTTTTAATACTATTAATAAAGAAAACGCGAAGCCTTTTAATAAGTTGAATGCGCAAAAGTTGACAGGTGCGATCATACCAGCACTAATGCACCGGATCCCATCAGAACTCCGCAGTGAAGCGTGCTTGGGCGAGAGTAGTACTAGGATGGGTGACCTCCTGGGAAGTTCTCGTGTTGCACCTTTTTTTGAGACGTGTAGTGTTTTTTTTTAAATCTGTTATTTTTCGTAAGATTTAATTATTTTTCTTAAAACCTCGGGAGCGGAGATTTAAAAAACGAGGAACGGGTGTTTTAATACTATTAATAAAGAAAACGCGAAGCCTTTTAATAAGTTGAATGCGCAAAAGGTGACTGGTGCGATCATACCAGCACTAATGCACCAGATCCCATCAGAACTCTGCAGTTAAGCGTGCTTGGGCGAGAGTAGTACTAGGATGGGTGACCTCTTGGGAAGTCCTCATGTTGCACCCCTTTTTTGAGACGTGTAGTGTTTTTTTTAATCTGTTATTTTCCGTAAGATTTAATTATTTTTCTTAAAACCTCGGGAGCGGAGATTTAAAAAACGAGGAACGGGTGTTTTAATACTATTAATAAAGAAAACGCGAAGCCTTTTAATAAGTTGAATGCGCACAAGGTGACGGGTGCGATCATACCAGCACTAATGCACCGGATCCCATCAGAACTCCGCAGTTAAGCGTGCTTGGGCGAGAGTAGTACTAGGATGGGTGACCTCCTGGGAAGTCCTCGTGTTGCACCCTTTTTCGAGACGTGTAGTGTTTTTTTTTAAATCTGTTATTTTTCGTAAGATTTAATTATTTTTCTTAAAACCTCGGGAGCGAAGATTTAAAAAACGAGGAACCGGTGTTTTAATACTATTAATAAAGAAAACGCGAAGCCTTTTAATAAGTTGAATGCGCAAAAGGTGACGGGTGCGATCATACCAGCACTAATGCACCGGATCCCATCAGAACTCCACCTCTTGGGAAGTCCTCATGTTGCACCCCTTTTTTGAGACGTGTAGTGTTTTTTTTTAATATGTTATTTTCCGTAAGATTTAATTATTTTTCTTAAAACCTCGGGAGTGGAGATTTAAAAAACGAGGAACGGGTGTTTTAATACTATTAATAAAGAAAACGCGAAGCCTTTTAATAAGTTGAATGCGCAAAAGGTGACGGGTGCGATCATACCAGCACTAATGCACCGGATCCCATCAGAACTCCGCAGTTAAGCGTGCTTGGGCGAGAGTAGTACTAGGATGGCTGACCTCCTGGGAAGTCCTCGTGTTGCACCCTTTTTTGAGACGTGTAGTGTTTTTTTTTTAAATCTGTTATTTTTCGTAAGATTTAATTATTTTTCTTAAAACCTCGGGAGCGAAGATTTAAAAAACGAGGAACGGGTGTTTTAATACTATTAATAAAGAAAACGCGAAGCCTTTTAATAAGTTGAATGCGCAAAAGGTGACGGGTGCGATCATACCAGCACTAATGCACCGGATCCCATCAGAACTCCACCTCTTGGGAAGTCCTCATGTTGCACCCCTTTTTTGAGACGTGTAGTGTTTTTTTTTAATCTGTTATTTTCCGTAAGATTTAATTATTTTTCTTAAAACCTCGGGAGCGGAGATTTAAAAAACGAGGAACGGGTGTTTTAATACTATTAATAAAGAAAACGCGAAGCCTTTTAATAAGTTGAATGCGCAAAAGGTGACGGGTGCGATCATACCAGCACTAATGCACCGGATCCCATCAGAACTCCGCAGTTAAGCGTGCTTGGGCGAGAGTAGTACTAGGATGGGTGACCTACTGGGAAGTCCTCGTGTTGCACCCTTTTTTTGAGACGAGGAACGGGTGTTTTAATACTATTAATAAAGAAAATGCGAAGCCTTTTAATAAGTTGAATGCGCAAAAGGTGACGGGTGCGATCATACCAGCACTAATGCACCGAATCCCATCAGAACTCCACAGTTAAGCGTGCTTGGGCGAGAGTAGTACTAGGATGGGTGACCTCCTGGGAAGTCCTCGTGTTGCACCCTTTTTTGAGACGTGTAGTGTTTTTTTTTAAATCTGTTATTTTTCGTAAGATTTAATTATTTTTCTTAAAACCTCGGGAGCGGAGATTTAAAAAACGAGGAACGGGTGTTTTAATACTATTAATAAAGAAAACGCGAAGCCTTTTAATAAGTTGAATGCGCAAAAGGTGACGGGTGCGATCATACCAGCACTAATGCACCGGATCCCATCATAACTCCGCAGTTAAGCGTGCTTGGGCGAGAGTTGTACTAGGATGGGTGACCTCTTGGGAAGTCCTCATGTTGCACCCCTTTTTTGAGACGTGTAGTGTTTTTTTTTAATCTGTTATTTTCCGTAAGATTTAATTATTTTTCTTAAAACCTCGGGAGCGGAGATTTAAAAAACGAGGAACGGGTGTTTTAATACTATTAATAAAGAAAACGCGAAGCCTTTTAATAAGTTGAATGCGCACAAGGTGACGGGTGCGATCATACCAGCACTAATGCACCGGATCCCATCAGAACTCCGCAGTTAAGCGTGCTTGGGCGAGAGTAGTACTAGGATGGGTGACCTCCTGGGAAGTCCTCGTGTTGCACCCTTTTTCGAGACGTGTAGTGTTTTTTTTTAAATCTGTTATTTTTCGTAAGATTTAATTATTTTTCTTAAAACCTCGGGAGCGAAGATTTAAAAAACGAGGAACCGGTGTTTTAATACTATTAATAAAGAAAACGCGAAGCCTTTTAATAAGTTGAATGCGCAAAAGGTGACGGGTGCGATCATACCAGCACTAATGCACCGGATCCCATCAGAACTCCACCTCTTGGGAAGTCCTCATGTTGCACCCCTTTTTTGAGACGTGTAGTGTTTTTTTTTAATATGTTATTTTCCGTAAGATTTAATTATTTTTCTTAAAACCTCGGGAGTGGAGATTTAAAAAACGAGGAACGGGTGTTTTAATACTATTAATAAAGAAAACGCGAAGCCTTTTAATAAGTTGAATGCGCAAAAGGTGACGGGTGCGATCATACCAGCACTAATGCACCGGATCCCATCAGAACTCCGCAGTTAAGCGTGCTTGGGCGAGAGTAGTACTAGGATGGCTGACCTCCTGGGAAGTCCTCGTGTTGCACCCTTTTTTGAGACGTGTAGTGTTTTTTTTTTAAATCTGTTATTTTTCGTAAGATTTAATTATTTTTCTTAAAACCTCGGGAGCGAAGATTTAAAAAACGAGGAACGGGTGTTTTAATACTATTAATAAAGAAAACGCGAAGCCTTTTAATAAGTTGAATGCGCAAAAGGTGACGGGTGCGATCATACCAGCACTAATGCACCGGATCCCATCAGAACTCCACCTCTTGGGAAGTCCTCATGTTGCACCCCTTTTTTGAGACGTGTAGTGTTTTTTTTTAATCTGTTATTTTCCGTAAGATTTAATTATTTTTCTTAAAACCTCGGGAGCGGAGATTTAAAAAACGAGGAACGGGTGTTTTAATACTATTAATAAAGAAAACGCGAAGCCTTTTAATAAGTTGAATGCGCAAAAGGTGACGGGTGCGATCATACCAGCACTAATGCACCGGATCCCATCAGAACTCCGCAGTTAAGCGTGCTTGGGCGAGAGTAGTACTAGGATGGGTGACCTACTGGGAAGTCCTCGTGTTGCACCCTTTTTTTGAGACGAGGAACGGGTGTTTTAATACTATTAATAAAGAAAATGCGAAGCCTTTTAATAAGTTGAATGCGCAAAAGGTGACGGGTGCGATCATACCAGCACTAATGCACCGAATCCCATCAGAACTCCACAGTTAAGCGTGCTTGGGCGAGAGTAGTACTAGGATGGGTGACCTCCTGGGAAGTCCTCGTGTTGCACCCTTTTTTGAGACGTGTAGTGTTTTTTTTTTAAATCTGTTATTTTTCGTAAGATTTAATTATTTTTCTTAAAACCTCGGGAGCGGAGATTTAAAAAACGAGGAACGGGTGTTTTAATACTATTAATAAAGAAAACGCGAAGCCTTTTAATAAGTTGAATGCGCAAAAGGTGACGGGTGCGATCATACCAGCACTAATGCACCGGATCCCATCATAACTCCGCAGTTAAGCGTGCTTGGGCGAGAGTTGTACTAGGATGGGTGACCTCTTGGGAAGTCCTCATGTTGCACCCCTTTTTTGAGACGTGTAGTGTTTTTTTTTAATCTGTTATTTTCCGTAAGATTTAATTATTTTTCTTAAAACCTCGGGAGCGGAGATTTAAAAAACGAGGAACGGGTGTTTTAATACTATTAATAAAGAAAACGCGAAGCCTTTTAATAAGTTGAATGCGCAAAAGGTGAGGGGTGCGATCATACCAGCACTAATGCACCGGATCCCATCAGAACTCCGCAGTTAAGCGTGCTTGGGCGAGAGTAGTATTAGGATGGGTGACCTCCTGGGAAGTCCTCGGGTTGCACTCTTTTTTTGAGACGTGTAGTGTTTTTTTTTAAATCTGTTATTTTCCGTAAGATTTAATTATTTTTCTTAAAACCTCGGGAGCGGAGATTTAAAAAACGAGGAACGGGTGTTTTAATACTATTAATAAAGAAAACGCGAAGCCTTTTAATAAGTTGAATGCGCAAAAGGTGACGGGTGCGATCATACCAGCACTAAGGCACCGGATCCCATCAGAACTCCGCAGTTAAGCGTGCTTGGGCGAGAGTAGTACTAGGATGGGTGACCTCCTGGGAAGTCCTCGTGTTGCACCCCTTTTTTGAGACGTGTAGTGTTTTTTTTTTTAAATCTGTTATTTTCCGTAAGATTTAATTATTTTTCTTAAAACCTCGGGAGCGGAGATTTAAAAAACGAGGAACGGGTGTTTTAATTCTATTAATAAAGAAAACGCGAAGCCTTTTAATAAGTTGAATGCGCAAAAGGTGACGGGTGCGATCATACCAGCACTAATGCACCGGATCCCATCAGAACTCCGCAGTTAAGCGTGCTTGGGCGAGAGTAGTACTAGGATGGGTGACCTCCTGGGAAGTCCTCGTGTTGCACCCCTTTTTTGAGACGTGTAGTGTTTTTTTTTAAATCTGTTATTTTCCGTAAGATTTAATTATTTTTCTTAAAACCTCGGGAGCGGAGATTTAAAAAACGAGGAACGGGTGTTTTAATACTATTAATAAAGAAAACGCGAAGCCTTTTAATAAGTTGAATGCGCAAAAGGTGACGGGTGCGATCATACCAGCACTAATGCACCGGATCCCATCAGAACTCCACCTCTTGGGAAGTCCTCATGTTGCACCCCTTTTTTGAGACGTGTAGTGTTTTTTTTTAATCTGTTATTTTCCGTAAGATTTAATTATTTTTCTTAAAACCTCGGGAGCGGAGATTTAAAAAACGAGGAACGGGTGTTTTAATACTATTAATAAAGAAAACGCGAAGCCTTTTAATAAGTTGAATGCGCAAAAGGTGACGGGTGCGATCATACCAGCACTAATGCACCGGATCCCATCAGAACTCCGCAGTTAAGCGTGCTTGGGCGAGAGTAGTACTAGGATGGGTGACCTACTGGGAAGTCCTCGTGTTGCACCCTTTTTTTGAGACGAGGAACGGGTGTTTTAATACTATTAATAAAGAAAACGCGAAGCCTTTTAATAAGTTGAATGCGCAAAAGGTGACGGGTGCGATCATACCAGCACTAATGCACCGGATCCCATCAGAACTCCACCTCTTGGGAAGTCCTCATGTTGCACCCCTTTTTTGAGACGTGTAGTGTTTTTTTTTAATATGTTATTTTCCGTAAGATTTAATTATTTTTCTTAAAACCTCGGGAGTGGAGATTTAAAAAACGAGGAACGGGTGTTTTAATACTATTAATAAAGAAAACGCGAAGCCTTTTAATAAGTTGAATGCGCAAAAGGTGACGGGTGCGATCATACCAGCACTAATGCACCGGATCCCATCAGAACTCCGCAGTTAAGCGTGCTTGGGCGAGAGTAGTACTAGGATGGCTGACCTCCTGGGAAGTCCTCGTGTTGCACCCTTTTTTGAGACGTGTAGTGTTTTTTTTTTAAATCTGTTATTTTTCGTAAGATTTAATTATTTTTCTTAAAACCTCGGGAGCGAAGATTTAAAAAACGAGGAACGGGTGTTTTAATACTATTAATAAAGAAAACGCGAAGCCTTTTAATAAGTTGAATGCGCAAAAGGTGACGGGTGCGATCATACCAGCACTAATGCACCGGATCCCATCAGAACTCCACCTCTTGGGAAGTCCTCATGTTGCACCCCTTTTTTGAGACGTGTAGTGTTTTTTTTTAATCTGTTATTTTCCGTAAGATTTAATTATTTTTCTTAAAACCTCGGGAGCGGAGATTTAAAAAACGAGGAACGGGTGTTTTAATACTATTAATAAAGAAAACGCGAAGCCTTTTAATAAGTTGAATGCGCAAAAGGTGACGGGTGCGATCATACCAGCACTAATGCACCGGATCCCATCAGAACTCCGCAGTTAAGCGTGCTTGGGCGAGAGTAGTACTAGGATGGGTGACCTACTGGGAAGTCCTCGTGTTGCACCCTTTTTTTGAGACGAGGAACGGGTGTTTTAATACTATTAATAAAGAAAATGCGAAGCCTTTTAATAAGTTGAATGCGCAAAAGGTGACGGGTGCGATCATACCAGCACTAATGCACCGAATCCCATCAGAACTCCACAGTTAAGCGTGCTTGGGCGAGAGTAGTACTAGGATGGGTGACCTCCTGGGAAGTCCTCGTGTTGCACCCTTTTTTGAGACGTGTAGTGTTTTTTTTTAAATCTGTTATTTTTCGTAAGATTTAATTATTTTTCTTAAAACCTCGGGAGCGGAGATTTAAAAAACGAGGAACGGGTGTTTTAATACTATTAATAAAGAAAACGCGAAGCCTTTTAATAAGTTGAATGCGCAAAAGGTGACGGGTGCGATCATACCAGCACTAATGCACCGGATCCCATCATAACTCCGCAGTTAAGCGTGCTTGGGCGAGAGTTGTACTAGGATGGGTGACCTCTTGGGAAGTCCTCATGTTGCACCCCTTTTTTGAGACGTGTAGTGTTTTTTTTTAATCTGTTATTTTCCGTAAGATTTAATTATTTTTCTTAAAACCTCGGGAGCGGAGATTTAAAAAACGAGGAACGGGTGTTTTAATACTATTAATAAAGAAAACGCGAAGCCTTTTAATAAGTTGAATGCGCACAAGGTGACGGGTGCGATCATACCAGCACTAATGCACCGGATCCCATCAGAACTCCGCAGTTAAGCGTGCTTGGGCGAGAGTAGTACTAGGATGGGTGACCTCCTGGGAAGTCCTCGTGTTGCACCCTTTTTCGAGACGTGTAGTGTTTTTTTTTAAATCTGTTATTTTTCGTAAGATTTAATTATTTTTCTTAAAACCTCGGGAGCGAAGATTTAAAAAACGAGGAACCGGTGTTTTAATACTATTAATAAAGAAAACGCGAAGCCTTTTAATAAGTTGAATGCGCAAAAGGTGACGGGTGCGATCATACCAGCACTAATGCACCGGATCCCATCAGAACTCCACCTCTTGGGAAGTCCTCATGTTGCACCCCTTTTTTGAGACGTGTAGTGTTTTTTTTTAATATGTTATTTTCCGTAAGATTTAATTATTTTTCTTAAAACCTCGGGAGTGGAGATTTAAAAAACGAGGAACGGGTGTTTTAATACTATTAATAAAGAAAACGCGAAGCCTTTTAATAAGTTGAATGCGCAAAAGGTGACGGGTGCGATCATACCAGCACTAATGCACCGGATCCCATCAGAACTCCGCAGTTAAGCGTGCTTGGGCGAGAGTAGTACTAGGATGGCTGACCTCCTGGGAAGTCCTCGTGTTGCACCCTTTTTTGAGACGTGTAGTGTTTTTTTTTTAAATCTGTTATTTTTCGTAAGATTTAATTATTTTTCTTAAAACCTCGGGAGCGAAGATTTAAAAAACGAGGAACGGGTGTTTTAATACTATTAATAAAGAAAACGCGAAGCCTTTTAATAAGTTGAATGCGCAAAAGGTGACGGGTGCGATCATACCAGCACTAATGCACCGGATCCCATCAGAACTCCACCTCTTGGGAAGTCCTCATGTTGCACCCCTTTTTTGAGACGTGTAGTGTTTTTTTTTAATCTGTTATTTTCCGTAAGATTTAATTATTTTTCTTAAAACCTCGGGAGCGGAGATTTAAAAAACGAGGAACGGGTGTTTTAATACTATTAATAAAGAAAACGCGAAGCCTTTTAATAAGTTGAATGCGCAAAAGGTGACGGGTGCGATCATACCAGCACTAATGCACCGGATCCCATCAGAACTCCGCAGTTAAGCGTGCTTGGGCGAGAGTAGTACTAGGATGGGTGACCTACTGGGAAGTCCTCGTGTTGCACCCTTTTTTTGAGACGAGGAACGGGTGTTTTAATACTATTAATAAAGAAAATGCGAAGCCTTTTAATAAGTTGAATGCGCAAAAGGTGACGGGTGCGATCATACCAGCACTAATGCACCGAATCCCATCAGAACTCCACAGTTAAGCGTGCTTGGGCGAGAGTAGTACTAGGATGGGTGACCTCCTGGGAAGTCCTCGTGTTGCACCCTTTTTTGAGACGTGTAGTGTTTTTTTTTTAAATCTGTTATTTTTCGTAAGATTTAATTATTTTTCTTAAAACCTCGGGAGCGGAGATTTAAAAAACGAGGAACGGGTGTTTTAATACTATTAATAAAGAAAACGCGAAGCCTTTTAATAAGTTGAATGCGCAAAAGGTGACGGGTGCGATCATACCAGCACTAATGCACCGGATCCCATCATAACTCCGCAGTTAAGCGTGCTTGGGCGAGAGTTGTACTAGGATGGGTGACCTCTTGGGAAGTCCTCATGTTGCACCCCTTTTTTGAGACGTGTAGTGTTTTTTTTTAATCTGTTATTTTCCGTAAGATTTAATTATTTTTCTTAAAACCTCGGGAGCGGAGATTTAAAAAACGAGGAACGGGTGTTTTAATACTATTAATAAAGAAAACGCGAAGCCTTTTAATAAGTTGAATGCGCAAAAGGTGAGGGGTGCGATCATACCAGCACTAATGCACCGGATCCCATCAGAACTCCGCAGTTAAGCGTGCTTGGGCGAGAGTAGTATTAGGATGGGTGACCTCCTGGGAAGTCCTCGGGTTGCACTCTTTTTTTGAGACGTGTAGTGTTTTTTTTTAAATCTGTTATTTTCCGTAAGATTTAATTATTTTTCTTAAAACCTCGGGAGCGGAGATTTAAAAAACGAGGAACGGGTGTTTTAATACTATTAATAAAGAAAACGCGAAGCCTTTTAATAAGTTGAATGCGCAAAAGGTGACGGGTGCGATCATACCAGCACTAAGGCACCGGATCCCATCAGAACTCCGCAGTTAAGCGTGCTTGGGCGAGAGTAGTACTAGGATGGGTGACCTCCTGGGAAGTCCTCGTGTTGCACCCCTTTTTTGAGACGTGTAGTGTTTTTTTTTTTAAATCTGTTATTTTCCGTAAGATTTAATTATTTTTCTTAAAACCTCGGGAGCGGAGATTTAAAAAACGAGGAACGGGTGTTTTAATTCTATTAATAAAGAAAACGCGAAGCCTTTTAATAAGTTGAATGCGCAAAAGGTGACGGGTGCGATCATACCAGCACTAATGCACCGGATCCCATCAGAACTCCGCAGTTAAGCGTGCTTGGGCGAGAGTAGTACTAGGATGGGTGACCTCCTGGGAAGTCCTCGTGTTGCACCCCTTTTTTGAGACGTGTAGTGTTTTTTTTTAAATCTGTTATTTTCCGTAAGATTTAATTATTTTTCTTAAAACCTCGGGAGCGGAGATTTAAAAAACGAGGAACGGGTGTTTTAATACTATTAATAAAGAAAACGCGAAGCCTTTTAATAAGTTGAATGCGCAAAAGGTGACGGGTGCGATCATACCAGCACTAATGCACCGGATCCCATCAGAACTCCGCAGTTAAGAGGGCTTGGGCGAGAGTAGTACTAGGATGGGTGACCTCAGGGGAAGTCCTCGTGTTGCACCCTTTTTTTGAGACGTGTAGTGTTTTTTTTTTCAAATCTGTTATTTTCCGTAAGATTTAATTATTTTTCTTAAAACCTCGGGAGCGGAGATTTAAAAAACGAGGAACGGGTGTTTTAATACTATTAATAAAGAAAACACGAAGCCTTTTAATAAGTTGAATGCGCAAAAGGTGACGGGTGCGATCATACCAGCACTAATGCACCAGATCCCATCAGAACTCCGCAGTTAAGCGTGCTTGGGCGAGAGTTGTAACACCCGGGTTTGGAGGTCGGATGAAAATAATATTAAAATATTGTTTCGGGTTTCGGTTTTAAGATTTAAAATAATAAAATATTATTTTGGGCCTCGGGTTTTCAAAATAAATAATTTGTGTTTGACATGTTTTGTTTTTTTTTAAAGCTCAATCCCATGGAATTTGGAAATGGAGATAGCTATCCTCATTAATGACAGATTGGTAAATAAAATGAACTTTTAAAAAGAAAACCCCTCTTTATTGAATTAAACATGTGCTCATCTTCTTCACTCACCCTTCTCCTCCATTTTGACGACAAGTAGAGGGTTCTCCTCTAAGTTGCTTTTCCACCTCATTTCTTCTCCGTTTTTGAAGCTTTTTGAAAGGTAATTACGTTTTCGACTTGTCCTCACCATCCTCTCTTCAAAAGTACACTTAGTTTTCACTTTCGTTAAGGTTTTGGAAAATGGAGTTTTTGGAGATTTTGAT
This sequence comes from Hibiscus trionum, assembly GCA_030270665.1. Classification (NCBI taxonomy): domain Eukaryota; kingdom Viridiplantae; phylum Streptophyta; class Magnoliopsida; order Malvales; family Malvaceae; genus Hibiscus; species Hibiscus trionum. Next base: position 48,467,931 of record BSYR01000026.1, on the reverse strand, counting down.
TAAAAATGGTAACTTTATGTTGTTAAGCTTAATGTTTTGATTCAATGTTGTTAGTTATGAAGTCTAGGAGCTAAATGGTACCACATATGTGAATTTTGAATGGTTTTAAGAAAATTCCCGAAATTGGATAAAAATGGGTTTTTAGGAGGGTTTTTAGTTGAGTTTTGGGTGTGGTTTGTGTTGGAAATTGAGGTTTGATGTTAGGGTAATGGTTATGGGTTGATTTGGGATTGTTTGTGGGTGCTATGGATGTTGGAAACATGGTTTTTGGACATGGTTTAGGGGCTGCCCGAAATTGCAAAGTGTGGGATTTGGTCATGGCTTGCAACGTTGTAAATTTGATTTGAATTGTTTTCTGGGTTGGTATTTTGATGTTGGGCTGATTTGGAATTGTTTGAAATGTGTTCGAGGTTGTTTAGAAGCGGGAATTTGTGTTGGGGAAGCTTCGGGAAGAAATCCGGAAATTTGAGGGAGGTTGCTTGCTTGGCTTGGAGCTTGGAAGCTTAGGTGAGTGGTTAAATGTTTTTGAAATGGTTTTGAGTATTTGGTTCAAGCATGTGAACCTAGGATGGGCTTGGTAAACCCACCTAGAGTTGGGATTAGAGTGGTAGCCTAATCCCAAGCTTTGATTAGAGACTTTGGTTGCACTCTTTAATGATTGTATATGCCTCGTGTTAAATTGTGATGATGTTGATTATGTATATGTTGTATACATGTATGTTGAGGCATGTTGGATGCGTTGTTATATGCATGTTAATGATAGATATGATATGTTTATACACATGTGCAAAAGATGATGTGATATGGTTGTTAATGATATACATGAGGTGTTGTCATGTGAAATGAGATTATGAGGTGATTGCTTGATCCGAGGATCATGGTGAATACATGCTAGGCATGGAAATGTGGTTTGTGCATGATAGTAAGTCATGGTGAGTACGTGCTAAGCACGGAAGTTGTTAATAAATGGTATTGTGGAATGTATTAGTATTGGCACTAGTATGCTTGGGTACAAATGATCGATCATTAGGATGTTAGTGTGTACACATGAGTCAAAAGTCGCGCGTGGCCTTGGTGGCGTTGAGTCACCAAGGAGGAGTACGGGTACGCCCGGAAATTGTATTCACATTAGTCGGTGATGAGTGGAATCCCATCGACGGGCGTGAGGATGAGTGGAATCCCCTCCGCGTGAGATGAGGCGTGAGGATGAGTGGAATCCCCTCCGCGTGAACGGTGATGAGTGGAATCCCACCGTCAGGTAATGGTTGTGTTGTTGGATGTGAGTTCCAACGGTTATCCGCGTATTCGAGTCATAGCTAGGTGCCAATACGGATTGTGACTTATGTTGCCAATATGTGGTTAATTGTGAGCCAATGTGATTTGGGATGTGTTGCTAACATGGTTTAATATATGTGATTTCATGTATTGTGGTTTTGAACATGTTGAGCATGACATGATATTGATTATATGGTCGTGCATCATTTAGAATCATGGCTCCTGTGGACCGGAGGTAAGAACATGCATTTTATCTTGGTCGTAGCTCGTGCTTGGACCCTGCATTGTCGAGGTTTGTTTTTGAAGAGCTTACCCTCACTAAGCTTTTATGCTTACGCTCTCTTTTGTTCGGCAATGCAGATAAATAGCTTGTGGGTGGCAGAGGCGAGGGAAGGTCTCTAAGTGTTGCTTTTGGTGAGCTCAATGTATGAATTTTAAGTAATAGAATGTAATAGTTAAGCAATGGGATAGGAATTGTTGATTCGAATCTTGATGTATGCCTATGGTTGACTTGGTTTGTAAGCATGATATATCTTGCCAAATGCTTGTATGATGGATGTCCTATGAATGGTTAAGTTGCTTGAATGACATGTAAACTTATTTGAGATGTATGATGCTTATTGGTTCTTTTTAATGTCTTCAAGCATGCTTGTATGAAAGGCTCTACATGTGTAATTTGCTATGTTAGAAAGATCGTCCAAATCCATGCTTGTATGTGTTTGAGTATGTTAAATCTAGGATGTATGCCTCTAGACCTTTGTTTAATGGTTTTGTGTGCCTTTAGGGGTCCTATGGGACCTTTAGACTTGTCAAAACACCCCTAAATCTGTATTTCAAAGGGTACAGACTGCCAGCGTTTCGAAACGGGAGGGATCATTTCGGAACGGGTAGGCTTCAGGGACCCCGTATCGGAACGCGTTTCGATACGGTATGGCCTTTGGAACCCCTGTTCCGAAACGCGTATCGGAACGTTTTGGCTACTGGAATTCTGAGAAATTCACGAGATGAAGGTGTTTCGAAACGGGTGTAAAGGTTTCGAAACGGTCAAAATCTCGTTGACCACGAGATATTGACCGTTGAAGGCGTTTCGGAACGGTTGACCACCGTTTCGATACGGCCCCTTGTTAAGGCCCTGGGACAGTTGACCTGGTCAAGGCGTTTCGATACACCTCAGGGGCGTTTCGAAACGGCCTGTTTAAAAGATTAAAAGTGGGCTGTTTAATTGCTGTTTTGGGTTCGAATGTTTGTCTCTTGTATTCTTGTTCCGCTGTTTGACCACATAGGGTTTAATATCCATATAGACAAGATTTTAAAAAGAAAAAAAATAGGGTTGCTAACCGAGGGGGAACTTTAACGGGTTTCTCTTCTGTTTTCCCCGTGTGGCCCACTCGGACCGGTCAACCGGCCAGACCGGGACGAGGGGGTTACATTTGTTGGTATTAGAGCCTAAGGTTGCCGAGACCTTGGGCAGGTAAGTGAGGTAAGTTTAAGTTTTGAATTGATATGCACGGTGGTTGCTTGCTTTGTAAGTATGATTGCTTGTATGACAAGTATGTTGATTGTTTGTTTAAAAGCATGTTATTCGTTACCCGTGTATGCTGTGATGTGTGACTGATTGATTGAGAATGTATGTTGTTGGACCATAAGCATATGTTTGCTTGTTTAGCAAGTATGCCTTGTTATATGCTTGGTTGAGCATGTACGTGTGCTGGTTTGTTTGAAACATGTTGAGTAGAGTCCCATTGCTTCTATTACATCGGAAAAAGGATTTTAAGTGAGGGAAATCATACTTGAGCCACTTGGACCTTTCCTTTGCTAACCCAACTTGTATGTTAATGTGTTGTTGTTGTTGTTGATTTATTGTTTTTAGTAAGTTTGAGGTCAGTGTGTGGGCCGTAAATCGGTGAGTGGAAGTTGTGGTTTTAAAAATGTGGATGATGTGGAGGAAGTCCTTTGCTATAGTTGGGGGAGTATGGTTGTACTCTAGTTGAGGTATGATTTGTTTGCTCGAGTCAGCATGTGTGTGAGTTGGTTCTTGTTGGTGAGGGACGATGAGACCGATTTTGGTATTAGTTGGTGAAAAGAAGCGAATACCTTTGAGTGGGAGTCAAAGTGATGTCTATGTTATAGTGGATAAGCCCTTGGTACAGTTTTGAGTTTGTCTCTTCTGATTGGTTCTGAGTTCGTACTTTCGTATGTTGCTAACAAGCATGCAAGTTTGAATGTACTCGATGAGGTGTCAGAGGTAGGTATGAGTACCTTAGTTCTTTTGGCGAGATCTAGGTAGGGGTCTCGTATGAGTAATCTGAATTTCAGAAGTGTTAGTTGGTGACCGTTGGGGTTCAGTCTATGATTTCGATGCAAGACAGCCGATCAGTATCCGTGAATGGGAACCGATTTGTGTGTTTGGGGCCAGTGTGCGTCTGGGTGGTTTTCCAGCATGGTTGTCTGTGTGTGCTCAGAACTGCGTTTTTGAAGTTTTGAAATACTCTACGAATAGTCTATAGGAGTTAGATTTTGTTGAAGAATCAGTCTGGAAACAAGAGGACCGAAGACTGTCAGCTGTGTATTTGTGAAGTCGTAATTTCTACGGATTCGTCTGTTTGTGTGAGCATGTAAGGAATTAGATATCGTTGTTGAGACCTTAGATGTATGGACGCATGTGACTAGCCTTTAGGGAGATGGTAGCGATCAGAAAGATGTACAGAAGATGTTTGTTGGTGGTTCAGAGTTACTAGTTTCTAATAGACGTGAAGTGATTGTCTTCCTACAGTTTCAATGTACCTTTTGACAAGGCTCGACTTGAAGAGCAAAGAGTTAGTGTATACGTTGAGACAAAGCAAGAGTTGACTTGAAGTTGCGGATTTTTGTGAGACTGTAGTGGTAAGTGAGGATGTGAACTTCTTGTTGAATGTTGATCCAGTCTTAGAGATCAAAGATTGACTGAGTTTAGTTGACAGGCTTGCTTAGCAATTGTGATGGATTTGATTCTTGAATGAAGATTAGACCGCAGAATGTTAGGATAGTTTGTGTTTTCTTTTCCTAGAAGTGTTGGGAAGAATTGCCGACTTATCTCTTGTTTAGAGGAGAAGAGTTTGATATTGAGACCGTCTTCGAGTTTACTCCTGTTTTGTTTGCTCTATATCTTATGATTTCTGGAAGAATTGAGAACGTTGAAGAAGTAACTTCGAGACTTGTTAGACCTTAGATTCCTTAAGCCTAGTACATCATCTTAGAGTTCGACAGTGTAATTTGTGAAGAAGAAAGAGTGACAGTACGAGAATGTGTTTAGATTTCAGACAGTTGAAACAAGTGATAGTGGATGATTAGTATCCGTTTCCGAGTGTCAGTGATTTGTTGGTCAGTTAGTGTGTGCTTCAGTCTATTTGAAGATTAGTTTGAGATCCGTTTACCACCAGTTGGAAGTGAGAAAAGTTGAAGTACCGAAGACATATTTAGGGGCAAGATGTGATCACCTTGAGCTCTAAGTTATGTCGTTTTGTTTGACTAGTGTATTAGTTACCTTCATAGAGATGTTGAACAGAATATTTTCCTGAGTTTCTTGATCAGTTGTAGTAGCTCTTCTAGATGTCACGTGAGTATATTCAAGCACCGAGAAAGATCATGGCAAGTTTTGAAGTTAGTGTGGTAGGTTCTATTAGAGAATCAGTGGTATGCCAAGTTGAGCCAACGTGAACTCCGAGTTAATGAAGATGTTCTCCTAGGACATGTAGATCAGCCGAGTGCATTAGAGTAAATCCTAAGTAGGCAGAAGAAGGTGTGAGTTGGAAGGAGCTGAAGACTGTGATAGGTATCTATAGTTCCTAGGTCTAGCATTGTTACTATCGGAGAATTGTGAATAGTCTTTCGAAGATAGCTACTCCTTTGACAGATTGCTACATAAGAATGGCCAGTTGTGTGGCCAGATGCGAGACAACGAGCCCTTGAGAAACCGAAAGAAACTTTGAAGAGAGCTTCGACCTTGAATCAGCTTATATCAGAGGAAGAAATTGTGAACCATAGTGATGTGTTACATGTAGAGTTAGGTTGTGTGCTTATGCAAAACAGAAGATTGTGGCTTGTTCATCGAGCTAGTTGGAAGATTGTGAGAAGAGTTATCCGATATGAGACATAGAGTTAATTACAGTTGTATTTGCTTCGAAGACTTAGAGACAAAGCTTGTATAGCAAGAATGTACAGTGAGTATGTACATATTATCAAAACTTGAAATATTTGAAGACTTAGGAAGGGTGAAAGCTTGAACAGCATGAAGTGTTAGAACCGCTTGAAGACTGTAATATCAAGATTGAGTACCATCCGAAGATAGCCTCCGTAGTGACCGATGTTCCGAGTTGTGATTGTTGTTAGATTGGTAGTTGGGTTGCGAGTTGTATTTGCCGAATTCAGTTACCGAATGCCAGTATTCTTGTGGCCGCGTTTCATGTTGAGCCTACGCTGAGTTAGAATGTTTGAAGAGAAACAGTTGCAAGACAGATTCTTGGCACCTCCCGTGCAAGGCATAGTAGAAGGAAGACCTTCAGAATACAGTTCAGAGATGATAGAGTTTTGTATTTCAGAGACAGAATAGTGGTACAGATTGACATAGTGTTTTGAGACGTATTGATCTGGCCGAAGCACACGGTAGTTCATTTATATTGCTTCTGAGTAGTATGAAGACGTATTGAGGATTGAAGATGAGTGTTTCTAGATTGATGTGGATGAATAATGTGGTTCAGCATGAGAGTAAGTGTGTAAATTGCCAGCGCGTCAAGACCGAGTACCAGTTTACTTCTAGTTATTACATCCGTGGAAGGTTCTTGATGGAAGTGGGTAATAGAGATCCGAAATTTCTGCTAGATTGATTTTGAAGACGCCTGCATAGTGTTCGGTTAATTGATGAAGTCAGATGATCAGTCAGAGAAAGTCCTCGGTCAATTTGCGAACAGTGTTGTATGAGTTTGTGAACCGGGCTAGTTCTGTTGTTTATCTGTCGCGGTTACCACCAGAGTTAGAAAGAGGTTTGTGAGGTGGTTTATGTATCTATGATTCAGAAGTGTGAGTTGGATTTGTCCCGTGCTATGTTGTTGAAGAGATTGAGTTGAGTTTTAAATTGACATGCCTTGAAAGAACCAATGGGAATCTTAGCATTAGATAGCTATTGTTGTGGGGTAAGTCTACTGAGTTGGTTAGTATGTTGTGGTGAGAAGGAAGTGTGGAGAGACAACTTCTGTGATTCTTCCTGTCCGATAAATTTCGGGGACGAAATTTCCTTAAGTGGGGGAGAGTTGTAACACCCGGGTTTGGGGGTCGGATGGAAATAATATTAAAATATTGTTTCGGGTTTCGGTTTTAAGATTTAAAATAATAAAATATTATTTTGGGCCTCAGGTTTTCAAAATAAATAATTTGTGTTTGACATGTTTTGTTTTTTTTTTAAAGCTCAATCCCATGGAATTTGGAAATGGAGATAGCTATCCTCATTAATGGCAGATTGGTAAATAAAATGAACTTTTAAAAAGAAAACCCCTCTTTATTGAATTAAACATGTGCTCATCTTCTTCACTCACCCTTCTCCTCCATTTTGACGACAAGTAGAGGGTTCTCCTCTAAGTTGCTTTTCCACCTCATTTCTTCTCCGTTTTTGAAGCTTTTTGAAAGGTAATTACGTTTTCGACTTGTCCTCACCATCCTCTCTTCAAAAGTACACTTAGTTTTCACTTTCGTTAAGGTTTTGGAAAATGGAGTTTTTGGAGATTTTGATTAAAAATGGTAACTTTATGTTGTTAAGCTTAATGTTTTGATTCAATGTTGTTAGTTATGAAGTCTAGGAGCTAAATGGTACCACATATGTGAATTTTGAATGGTTTTAAGAAAATTCCCGAAATTGGATAAAAATGGGTTTTTAGGAGGGTTTTTAGTTGAGTTTTGGGTGTGGTTTGTGTTGGAAATTGAGGTTTGATGTTAGGGTAATGGTTAGGGGTTGATTTGGGATTGTTTGTGGGTGCTATGGATGTTGGAAACATGGTTTTTGGACATGGTTTAGGGGCTGCCCGAAATTGCAAAGTGTGGGGTTTGGTCATGGCTTGCAACGTTGTAAATTTGATTTGAATTGTTTTCCGGGTTGGTATTTTGATGTTGGGCTGATTTGGAATTGTTTGAAATGTGTTCGAGGTTGTTTAGAAGCGGGAATTTGTGTTGGGGAAGCTTCGGGAAGAAATCCGGAAATTTGAGGGAGGTTGCTTGCTTGGCTTGGAGCTTGGAAGCTTAGGTGAGTGGTTAAATGTTTTTGAAATGGTTTTGAGTATTTGGTTAAAGCATGTGAACCTATGATGGGCTTGGTAAACCCACCTAGAGTTGGGATTAGAGTGGTAGCCTAATCCCAAGCTTTGATTAGAGACTTTGGTTGCACTCTTTAATGATTGTATATGCCTCGTGTTAAATTGTGATGATGTTGATTATGTATATGTTGTATACATGTATGTTGAGGCATGTTGGATGCGTTGTTATATGCATGTTAATGATAGATATGATATGTTTATACACATGTGCAAAAGATGATGTGATATGGTTGTTAATGATATACATGAGGTGTTGTCATGTGAAATGAGATTATGAGGTGATTGCTTGATCCGAGGATCATGGTGAATACATGCTAGGCATGGAAATGTGGTTTGTGCATGATAGTAAGTCATGGTGAGTACGTGCTAAGCACGGAAGTTGTTAATAAATGGTATTGTGGAATGTATTAGTATTGGCACTAGTATGCTTGGGTACAAATGATCGATCATTAGGATGTTAGTGTGTACACATGAGTCAAAAGTCGCGCGTGGCCTTGGTGGCGTTGAGTCACCAAGGAGGAGTACGGGTACGCCCGGAAATTGTATTCACATTAGTCGGTGATGAGTGGAATCCCATCGACGGGCGTGAGGATGAGTGGAATCCCCTCCGCGTGAGATGAGGCGTGAGGATGAGTGGAATCCCCTCCGCGTGAACGGTGATGAGTGGAATCCCACCGTCAGGTAATGGTTGTGTTGTTGGATGTGAGTTCCAACGGTTATCCGCGTATTCGAGTCATAGCTAGGTGCCAATACGGATTGTGACTTATGTTGCCAATATGTGGTTAATTGTGAGCCAATGTGATTTGGGATGTGTTGCTAACATGGTTTAATATATGTGATTTCATGTATTGTGGTTTTGAACATGTTGAGCATGACATGATATTGATTATATGGTCGTGCATCATTTAGAATCATTGCTCCTGTGGACCGGAGGTAAGAACATGCATTTTATCTTGGTCGTAGCTCGTGCTTGGACCCTGCATTGTCGAGGTTTGTTTTTGAAGAGCTTACCCTCACTAAGCTTTTATGCTTACGCTCTCTTTTGTTCGGCAATGCAGATAAATAGCTTGTGGGTGGCAGAGGCGAGGGAAGGTCTCTAAGTGTTGCTTTTGGTGAGCTCAATGTATGAATTTTAAGTAATAGAATGTAATAGTTAAGCAATGGGATAGGAATTGTTGATTCGAATCTTGATGTATGCCTATGGTTGACTTGGTTTGTAAGCATGATATATCTTGCCAAATGCTTGTATGATGGATGTCCTATGAATGCTTAAGTTGCTTGAATGACATGTAAACTTATTTGAGATGTATGATGCTTATTGGTTCTTTTTAATGTCTTCAAGCATGCTTGTATGAAAGGCTCTACATGTGTAATTTGCTATGTTAGAAAGATCGTCCAAATCCATGCTTGTATGTGTTTGAGTATGTTAAATCTAGGATGTATGCCTCTAGACCTTTGTTTAATGGTTTTGTGTGCCTTTAGGGGTCCTATGGGACCTTTAGACTTGTCAAAACACCCCTAAATCTGTATTTCAAAGGGTACAGACTGCCAGCGTTTCGAAACGGGAGGGATCGTTTCGGAACGGGTAGGCTTCAGGGACCCCGTATCCGAACGCGTTTCGATACGGTATGGCCTTTGGAACCCCTGTTCCGAAACGCGTATCGGAACGTTTTGGCTACTGGAATTCTGAGAAATTCACGAGATGAAGGTGTTTCGAAACGGGTGTAAAGGTTTCGAAACGGTCAAAATCTCGTTGACCACGAGATATTGACCGTTGAAGGCGTTTCGGAACGGTTGACCACCGTTTCGATACGGCCCCTTGTTAAGGCCCTGGGACAGTTGACCTGGTCAAGGCGTTTCGATACGCCTCAGGGGCGTTTCGAAACGGCCTGTTTAAAAGATTAAAAGTGGGCTGTTTAATTGCTGTTTTGGGTTCGAATGTTTGTCTCTTGTATTCTTGTTCCGCTGTTTGACCACCTAGGGTTTAATATCCATATAGACAAGATTTTAAAAAGAAAAAAAAATAGGGTTGCTAACCGAGGGGGAACTTTAACGGGTTTCTCTTTGGTTTTCCCCGTGTGGCCCACTCGGACCGGTCAACCGGCCAGACCGGGACGAGGGGGTTACATTTGTTGGTATTAGAGCCTAAGGTTGCCGAGACCTTGGGCAGGTAAGTGAGGTAAGTTTAAGTTTTGAATTGATATGTACGGTGGTTGCTTGCTTTGTAAGTATGATTGCTTGTATGACAAGTATGTTGATTGTTTGTTTAAAAGCATGTTATTCGTTACCCGTGTATGCTGTGATGTGTGACTGATTGATTGAGAATGTATGTTGTTGGACCATAAGCATATGTTTGCTTGTTTAGCAAGTATGCCTTGTTATATGCTTGGTTGAGCATGTACGTGTGCTGGTTTGTTTGAAACATGTTGAGTAGAGTCCCATTGCTTCTATTACATCGGAAAAAGGATTTTAAGTGAGGGAAATCATACTTGAGCCACTTGGACCTTTCCTTTGCTAACCCAACTTGTATGTTAATGTGTTGTTGTTGTTGTTGATTTATTGTTTTTAGTAAGTTTGAGGTCAGTGTGTGGGCCGTAAATCGGTGAGTGGAAGTTGTGGTTTTAAAAATGTGGATGATGTGGAGGAAGTCCTTTGCTATAGTTGGGGGAGTATGGTTGTACTCTAGTTGAGGTATGATTTGTTTGCTCGAGTCAGCATGTGTGTGAGTTGGTTCTTGTTGGTGAGGGACGATGAGACCGATTTTGGTATTAGTTGGTGAAAAGAAGCGAATACCTTTGAGTGGGAGTCAAAGTGATGTCTATGTTATAGTGGATAAGCCCTTGGTACAGTTTTGAGTTTGTCTCTTCTGATTGGTTCTGAGTTCGTACTTTCGTATGTTGCTAACAAGCATGCAAGTTTGAATGTACTCGATGAGGTGTCAGAGGTAGGTATGAGTACCTTAGTTCTTTTGGCGAGATCTAGGTAGGGGTCTCGTGTGAGTAATCTGAATTTCAGAAGTGTTAGTTGGTGACCGTTGGGGTTCAGTCTATGATTTCGATGCAAGACAACCGATCAGTATCCGTGAATGGGAACCGATTTGTGTGTTTGGGGCCAGTGTGCGTCTGGGTGGTTTTCCAGCATGGTTGTCTGTGTGTGCTCAGAACTGCGTTTTTGAAGTTTTGAAATACTCTACGAATAGTCTATAGGAGTTAGATTTTGTTGAAGAATCAGTCTGAAAACAAGAGGACCGAAGACTGTCAGCTGTGTATTTGTGAAGTCGCAATTTCTACGGATTCGTCTGTTTGTGTGAGCATGTAAGGAATTAGATATCGTTGTTGAGACCTTAGATGTATGGACGCATGTGACTAGCCTTTAGGGAGATGGTAGCGATCAGAAAGATGTACAGAAGATGTTTGTTGGTGGTTCAGAGTTACTAGTTTCTAATAGACGTGAATTGATTGTCTTCCTACAGTTTCAATGTACCTTTTGACAAGGCTCGACTTGAAGAGCAAAGAGTTAGTGTATACGTTGAGACAAAGCAAGAGTTGACTTGAAGTTGCGGATTTTTGTGAGACTGTAGTGGTAAGTGAGGATGTGAACTTCTTGTTGAATGTTGATCCAGTCTTAGAGATCAAAGATTGACTGAGTTTACTTGACAGGCTTGCTTAGCAATTGTGATGGATTTGATTCTTGAATGAAGATTAGACCGCAGAATGTTAGGATAGTTTGTGTTTTCTTTTCCTAGAAGTGTTGGGAAGAATTGCCGACTTATCTCTTGTTTAGAGGAGAAGAGTTTGATATTGAGACCGTCTTCGAGTTTACTCCTGTTTTGATTGCTCTATATCTTATGATTTCTGGAAGAATTGAGAACGTTGAAGAAGTAACTTCGAGACTTGTTAGACCTTAGATTCCTTAAGCCTAGTACATCATCTTAGAGTTCGACAGTGTAATTTGTGAAGAAGAAAGAGTGACAGTACGAGAATGTGTTTAGATTTCAGACAGTTGAAACAAGTGACAGTGGATGATTAGTATCCGTTTCCGAGTGTCAGTGATTTGTTGGTCAGTTAGTGTGTGCTTCAGTCTATTTGAAGATTAGTTTGAGATCCGTTTACCACCAGTTGGAAGTGAGAAAAGTTGAAGTACCGAAGACATCTTTAGGGGCAAGATGTGATCACCTTGAGCTCTAAGTTATGTCGTTTTGTTTGACTAGTGTATTAGTTACCTTCATAGAGATGTTGAACAGAATATTTTCCTGAGTTTCTTGATCAGTTGTAGTAGCTCTTCTAGATGTCACGTGAGTATATTCAAGCACCGAGAAAGATCATGGCAAGTTTTGAAGTTAGTGTGGTAGGTTCTATTAGAGAATCAGTGGTATGCCAAGTTGAGCCAACGTGAACTCCGAGTTAATGAAGATGTTCTCCTAGGACATGTAGATCAGCCGAGTGCATTAGAGTAAATCCTAAGTAGGCAGAAGAAGGTGTGAGTTGGAAGGAGCTGAAGACTGTGATAGGTATCTATAGTTCCTAGGTCTAGCATTGTTACTATCGGAGAATTGTGAATAGTCTTTCGAAGATAGCTACTCCTTTGACAGATTGCTACATAAGAATGGCCAGTTGTGTGGCCAGATGCGAGACAACGAGCCCTTGAGAAACCGAAAGAAACTTTGAAGAGAGCTTCGACCTTGAATCAGCTTATATCAGAGGAAGAAATTGTGAACCATAGTGATGTGTTACATGTAGAGTTAGGTTGTGTGCTTATGCAAAACAGAAGATTGTGGCTTGTTCATCGAGCTAGTTGGAAGATTGTGAGAAGAGTTATCCGATATGAGACATAGAGTTAATTACAGTTGTATTTGCTTCGAAGACTTAGAGACAAAGCTTGTATAGCAAGAATGTACAGTGAGTATGTACATATTATCAAAACTTGAAATATTTGAAGACTTAGGAAGGGTGAAAGCTTGAACAGCATGAAGTGTTAGAACCGCTTGAAGACTGTAATATCAAGATTGAGTACCATCCGAAGATAGCCTCCGTAGTGACCGATGTTCCGAGTTGTGATTGTTGTTAGATTGGTAGTTGGGTTGCGAGTTGTATTTGCCGAATTCAGTTACCGAATGCCAGTATTCTTGTGGCCGCGTTTCATGTTGAGCCTACGCTGAGTCAGAATGTTTGAAGAGAAACAGTTGTAAGACAGATTCTTGGCACCTCACGTGCAAGGCATAGTAGAAGGAAGACCTTCAGAATACAGTTCAGAGATGATAGAGTTTTGTATTTCAGAGACAGAATAGTGGTACAGATTGACATAGTGTTTTGAGACGTATTGATCTGGCCGAAGCACACGGTAGTTCATTTATATTGCTTCTGAGTAGTATGAAGACGTATTGAGGATTGAAGATGAGTGTTTCTAGATTGATGTGGATGAATAATGTGGTTCAGCATGAGAGTAAGTGTGTAAATTGCCAGCGCGTCAAGACCGAGTACCAGTTTACTTCTAGTTATTACATCCGTGGAAGGTTCTTGATGGAAGTGGGTAATAGAGATCCGAAATTTCTGCTAGATTGATTTTGAAGACGCCTGCATAGTGTTCGGTTAATTGATGAAGTCAGATGATCAGTCAGAGAAAGTCCTCGGTCAATTTGCGAACAGTGTTGTATGAGTTTGTGAACCGGGCTAGTTCTGTTGTTTATCTGTCGCGGTTACCACCAGAGTTAGAAAGAGGTTTGTGAGGTGGTTTATGTATCTATGATTCAGAAGTGTGAGTTGGATTTGTCCCGTGCTATGTTGTTGAAGAGATTGAGTTGAGTTTTAAATTGACATGCCTTGAAAGAACCAATGGGAATCTTAGCATTAGATAGCTATTGTTGTGGGGTAAGTCTACTGAGTTGGTTAGTATGTTGTGGTGAGAAGGAAGTGTGGAGAGACAACTTCTGTGATTCTTCCTGTCCGATAAATTTCGGGGACGCAATTTCCTTAAGTGGGGGAGAGTTGTAACACCCGGGTTTGGGGGTCGGATGGAAATAATATTAAAATATTGTTTCGGGTTTCGGTTTTAAGATTTAAAATAATAAAATATTATTTTGGGCCTCAGGTTTTCAAAATAAATAATTTGTGTTTGACATGTTTTGTTTTTTTTTTAAAGCTCAATCCCATGGAATTTGGAAATGGAGATAGCTATCCTCATTAATGGCAGATTGGTAAATAAAATGAACTTTTAAAAAGAAAACCCCTCTTTATTGAATTAAACATGTGCTCATCTTCTTCACTCACCCTTCTCCTCCATTTTGACGACAAGTAGAGGGTTCTCCTCTAAGTTGCTTTTCCACCTCATTTCTTCTCCGTTTTTGAAGCTTTTTGAAAGGTAATTACGTTTTCGACTTGTCCTCACCATCCTCTCTTCAAAAGTACACTTAGTTTTCACTTTCGTTAAGGTTTTGGAAAATGGAGTTTTTGGAGATTTTGATTAAAAATGGTAACTTTATGTTGTTAAGCTTAATGTTTTGATTCAATGTTGTTAGTTATGAAGTCTAGGAGCTAAATGGTACCACATATGTGAATTTTGAATGGTTTTAAGAAAATTCCCGAAATTGGATAAAAATGGGTTTTTAGGAGGGTTTTTAGTTGAGTTTTGGGTGTGGTTTGTGTTGGAAATTGAGGTTTGATGTTAGGGTAATGGTTAGGGGTTGATTTGGGATTGTTTTTGGGTGCTATGGATGTTGGAAACATGGTTTTTGGACATGGTTTAGGGGCTGCCCGAAATTGCAAAGTGTGGGGTTTGGTCATGGCTTGCAACGTTGTAAATTTGATTTGAATTGTTTTCCGGGTTGGTATTTTGATGTTGGGCTGATTTGGAATTGTTTGAAATGTGTTCGAGGTTGTTTAGAAGCGGGAATTTGTGTTGGGGAAGCTTCGGGAAGAAATCCGGAAATTTGAGGGAGGTTGCTTGCTTGGCTTGGAGCTTGGAAGCTTAGGTGAGTGGTTAAATGTTTTTGAAATGGTTTTGAGTATTTGGTTAAAGCATGTGAACCTATGATGGGCTTGGTAAACCCACCTAGAGTTGGGATTAGAGTGGTAGCCTAATCCCAAGCTTTGATTAGAGACTTTGGTTGCACTCTTTAATGATTGTATATGCCTCGTGTTAAATTGTGATGATGTTGATTATGTATATGTTGTATACATGTATGTTGAGGCATGTTGGATGCGTTGTTATATGCATGTTAATGATAGATATGATATGTTTATACACATGTGCAAAAGATGATGTGATATGGTTGTTAATGATATACATGAGGTGTTGTCATGTGAAATGAGATTATGAGGTGATTGCTTGATCCGAGGATCATGGTGAATACATGCTAGGCATGGAAATGTGGTTTGTGCATGATAGTAAGTCATGGTGAGTACGTGCTAAGCACGGAAGTTGTTAATAAATGGTATTGTGGAATGTATTAGTATTGGCACTAGTATGCTTGGGTACAAATGATCATTCATTAGGATGTTAGTGTGTACACATGAGTCAAAAGTCGCGCGTGGCCTTGGTGGCGTTGAGTCACCAAGGAGGAGTACGGGTACGCCCGGAAATTGTATTCACATTAGTCGGTGATGAGTGGAATCCCATCGACGGGCGTGAGGATGAGTAGAATCCCCTCCGCGTGAGATGAGGCGTGAGGATGAGTGGAATCCCCTCCGCGTGAACGGTGATGAGTGGAATCCCACCGTCAGGTAATGGTTGTGTTGTTGGATGTGAGTTCCAACGGTTATCCGCGTATTCGAGTCATAGCTAGGTGTCAATACGGATTGTGACTTATGTTGCCAATATGTGGTTAATTGTGAGCCAATGTGATTTGGGATGTGTTGCTAACATGGTTTAATATATGTGATTTCATGTATTGTGGTTTTGAACATGTTGAGCATGACATGATATTGATTATATGGTCGTGCATCATTTAGAATCATTGCTCCTGTGGACCGGAGGTAAGAACATGCATTTTATCTTGGTCGTAGCTCGTGCTTGGACCCTGCATTGTCGAGGTTTGTTTTTGAAGAGCTTACCCTCACTAAGCTTTTATGCTTACGCTCTCTTTTGTTCGGCAATGCAGATAAATAGCTTGTGGGTGGCAGAGGCTAGGGAAGGTCTCTAAGTGTTGCTTTTGGTGAGCTCAATGTATGAATTTTAAGTAATAGAATGTAATAGTTAAGCAATGGGATAGGAATTGTTGATTCGAATCTTGATGTATGCCTATGGTTGACTTGGTTTGTAAGCATGATATATCTTGCCAAATGCTTGTATGATGGATGTCCTATGAATGCTTAAGTTGCTTGAATGACATGTAAACTTATTTGAGATGTATGATGCTTATTGGTTCTTTTTAATGTCTTCAAGCATGCTTGTATGAAAGGCTCTACATGTGTAATTTGCTATGTTAGAAAGATCGTCCAAATCCATGCTTGTATGTGTTTGAGTATGTTAAATCTAGGATGTATGCCTCTAGACCTTTGTTTAATGGTTTTGTGTGCCTTTAGGGGTCCTATGGGACCTTTAGACTTGTCAAAACACCCCTAAATCTGTATTTCAAAGGGTACAGACTGCCAGCGTTTCGAAACGGGAGGGATCGTTTCGGAACGGGTAGGCTTCAGGGACCCCGTATCCGAACGCGTTTCGAAACGGTATGGCCTTTGGAACCCCTATTCCGAAACGCGTATCGGAACGTTTTGGCTACTGGAATTCTGAGAAATTCACGAGATGAAGGTGTTTCGAAACGGGTGTAAAGGTTTCGAAACGGTCAAAATCTCGTTGACCATGAGATATTGACCGTTGAAGGTGTTTCGGAACGGTTGACCACCGTTTCGATACGGCCCCTTGTTAAGGCCCTGGGACAGTTGACCTGGTCAAGGCGTTTCGATACGCCTCAGGGGCGTTTCGAAACGGCCTGTTTAAAAGATTAAAAGTGGGCTGTTTAATTGCTGTTTTGGGTTCGAATGTTTGTCTCTTGTATTCTTGTTCCGCTGTTTGACCACCTAGGGTTTAATATCCATATAGACAAGATTTTAAAAAGAAAAAAAATAGGGTTGCTAACCGAGGGGGAACTTTAACGGGTTTCTCTTCAGTTTTCCCCGTGTGGCCCACTCGGACCGGTCAACCGGCCAGACCGGGACGAGGGGGTTACATTTGTTGGTATTAGAGCCTAAGGTTGCCGAGACCTTGGGCAGGTAAGTGAGGTAAGTTTAAGTTTTGAATTGATATGCACGGTGGTTGCTTGCTTTGTAAGTATGATTGCTTGTATGACAAGTATGTTGATTGTTTGTTTAAAAGCATGTTATTCGTTACCCGTGTATGCTGTGATGTGTGACTGATTGATTGAGAATGTATGTTGTTGGACCATAAGCATATGTTTGCTTGTTTAGCAAGTATGCCTTGTTATATGCTTGGTTGAGCATGTACGTGTGCTGGTTTGTTTGAAACATGTTGAGTAGAGTCCCATTGCTTCTATTACATCGGAAAAAGGATTTTAAGTGAGGGAAATCATACTTGAGCCACTTGGACCTTTCCTTTGCTAACCCAACTTGTATGTTAATGTGTTGTTGTTGTTGTTGATTTATTGTTTTTAGTAAGTTTGAGGTCAGTGTGTGGGCCGTAAATCGGTGAGTGGAAGTTGTGGTTTTAAAAATGTGGATGATGTGGAGGAAGTCCTTTGCTATAGTTGGGGGAGTATGGTTGTACTCTAGTTGAGGTATGATTTGTTTGCTCGAGTCAGCATGTGTGTGAGTTGGTTCTTGTTGGTGAGGGACGATGAGACCGATTTTGGTATTAGTTGGTGAAAAGAAGCGAATACCTTTGAGTGGGAGTCAAAGTGATGTCTATGTTATAGTGGATAAGCCCTTGGTACAGTTTTGAGTTTGTCTCTTCTGATTGGTTCTGAGTTCGTACTTTCGTATGTTGCTAACAAGCATGCAAGTTTGAATGTACTCGATGAGGTGTCAGAGGTAGGTATGAGTACCTTAGTTCTTTTGGCGAGATCTAGGTAGGGGTCTCGTGTGAGTAATCTGAATTTCAGAAGTGTTAGTTGGTGACCGTTGGGGTTCAGTCTATGATTTCGATGCAAGACAGCCGATCAGTATCCGTGAATGGGAACCGATTTGTGTGTTTGGGGCCAGTGTGCGTCTGGGTGGTTTTCCAGCATGGTTGTCTGTGTGTGCTCAGAACTGCGTTTTTGAAGTTTTGAAATACTCTACGAATAGTCTATAGGAGTTAGATTTTGTTGAAGAATCAGTCTGAAAACAAGAGGACCGAAGACTGTCAGCTGTGTATTTGTGAAGTCGCAATTTCTACGGATTCGTCTGTTTGTGTGAGCATGTAAGGAATTAGATATCGTTGTTGAGACCTTAGATGTATGGACGCATGTGACTAGCCTTTAGGGAGATGGTAGCGATCAGAAACATGTACAGAAGATGTTTGTTGGTGGTTCAGAGTTACTAGTTTCTAATAGACGTGAAGTGATTGTCTTCCTACAGTTTCAATGTACCTTTTGACAAGGCTCGACTTGAAGAGCAAAGAGTTAGTGTATACGTTGAGACAAAGCAAGAGTTGACTTGAAGTTGCGGATTTTTGTGAGACTGTAGTGGTAAGTGAGGATGTGAACTTCTTGTTGAATGTTGATCCAGTCTTAGAGATTAAAGATTGACTGAGTTTAGTTGACAGGCTTGCTTAGAAATTGTGATGGATTTGATTCTTGAATGAAGATTAGACCGCAGAATGTTAGGATAGTTTGTGTTTTCTTTTCCTAGAAGTGTTGGGAAGAATTGCCGACTTATCTCTTGTTTAGAGGAGAAGAGTTTGATATTGAGACCGTCTTCGAGTTTACTCCTGTTTTGATTGCTCTATATCTTATGATTTCTGGAAGAATTGAGAACGTTGAAGAAGTAACTTCGAGACTTGTTAGACCTTAGATTCCTTAAGCCTAGTACATCATCTTAGAGTTCGACAGTGTAATTTGTGAAGAAGAAAGAGTGACAGTACGAGAATGTGTTTAGATTTCAGACAGTTGAAACAAGTGACAGTGGATGATTAGTATCCGTTTCCGAGTGTCAGTGATTTGTTGGTCAGTTAGTGTGTGCTTCAGTCTATTTGAAGATTAGTTTGAGATCCGTTTACCACCAGTTGGAAGTGAGAAAAGTTGAAGTACCGAAGACATCTTTAGGGGCAAGATGTGATCACCTTGAGCTCTAAGTTATGTCGTTTTGTTTGACTAGTGTATTAGTTACCTTCATAGAGATGTTGAACAAAATATTTTCCTGAGTTTCTTGATCAGTTGTAGTAGCTCTTCTAGATGTCACGTGAGTATATTCAAGCACCGAGAAAGATCATGGCAAGTTTTGAAGTTAGTGTGGTAGGTTCTATTAGAGAATCAGTGGTATGCCAAGTTGAGCCAACGTGAACTCCGAGTTAATGAAGATGTTCTCCTAGGACATGTAGATCAGCCGAGTGCATTAGAGTAAATCCTAAGTAGGCAGAAGAAGGTGTGAGTTGGAAGGAGCTGAAGACTGTGATAGGTATCTATAGTTCCTAGGTCTAGCATTGTTACTATCGGAGAATTGTGAATAGTCTTTCGAAGATAGCTACTCCTTTGACAGATTGCTACATAAGAATGGCCAGTTGTGTGGCCAGATGCGAGACAACGAGCCCTTGAGAAACCGAAAGAAACTTTGAAGAGAGCTTCGACCTTGAATCAGCTTATATCAGAGGAAGAAATTGTGAACCATAGTGATGTGTTACATGTAGAGTTAGGTTGTGTGCTTATGCAAAACAGAAGATTGTGGCTTGTTCATCGAGCTAGTTGGAAGATTGTGAGAAGAGTTATCCGATATGAGACATAGAGTTAATTACAGTTGTATTTGCTTCGAAGACTTAGAGACAAAGCTTGTATAGCAAGAATGTACAGTGAGTATGTACATATTATCAAAACTTGAAATATTTGAAGACTTAGGAAGGGTGAAAGCTTGAACAGCATGAAGTGTTAAAACCGCTTGAAGACTGTAATATCAAGATTGAGTACCATCCGAAGATAGCCTCCGTAGTGACCGATGTTCCGAGTTGTGATTGTTGTTAGATTGGTAGTTGGGTTGCGAGTTGTATTTGCCGAATTCAGTTACCGAATGCCAGTATTCTTGTGGCCGCGTTTCATGTTGAGCCTACGCTGAGTCAGAATGTTTGAAGAGAAACAGTTGCAAGACAGATTCTTGGCACCTCACGTGCAAGGCATAGTAGAAGGAAGACCTTCAGAATACAGTTCAGAGATGATAGAGTTTTGTATTTCAGAGACAGAATAGTGGTACAGATTGACATAGTGTTTTGAGACGTATTGATCTGGCCGAAGCACACGGTAGTTCATTTATATTGCTTCTGAGTAGTATGAAGACGTATTGAGGATTGAAGATGAGTGTTTCTAGATTGATGTGGATGAATAATGTGGTTCAGCATGAGAGTAAGTGTGTAAATTGCCAGCGCGTCAAGACCGAGTACCAGTTTACTTCTAGTTATTACATCCGTGGAAGGTTCTTGATGGAAGTGGGTAATAGAGATCCGAAATTTCTGCTAGATTGATTTTGAAGACGCCTGCATAGTGTTCGGTTAATTGATGAAGTCAGATGATCAGTCAGAGAAAGTCCTCGGTCAATTTGCGAACAGTGTTGTATGAGTTTGTGAACCGGGCTAGTTCTGTTGTTTATCTGTCGCGGTTACCACCAGAGTTAGAAAGAGGTTTGTGAGGTGGTTTATGTATCTATGATTCAGAAGTGTGAGTTGGATTTGTCCCGTGCTATGTTGTTGAAGAGATTGAGTTGAGTTTTAAATTGACATGCCTTGAAAGAACCAATGGGAATCTTAGCATTAGATAGCTATTGTTGTGGGGTAAGTCTACTGAGTTGGTTAGTATGTTGTGGTGAGAAGGAAGTGTGGAGAGACAACTTCTGTGATTCTTCCTGTCCGATAAATTTCGGGGACGAAATTTCCTTAAGTGGGGGAGAGTTGTAACACCCGGGTTTGGGGGTCGGATGGAAATAATATTAAAATATTGTTTCGGGTTTCGGTTTTAAGATTTAAAATAATAAAATATTATTTTGGGCCTCAGGTTTTCAAAATAAATAATTTGTGTTTGACATGTTTTGTTTTTTTTTAAAGCTCAATCCCATGGAATTTGGAAATGGAGATAGCTATCCTCATTAATGGCAGATTGGTAAATAAAATGAACTTTTAAAAAGAAAACCCCTCTTTATTGAATTAAACATGTGCTCATCTTCTTCACTCACCCTTCTCCTCCATTTTGACGACAAGTAGAGGGTTCTCCTCTAAGTTGCTTTTCCACCTCATTTCTTCTCCGTTTTTGAAGCTTTTTGAAAGGTAATTACGTTTTCGACTTGTCCTCACCATCCTCTCTTCAAAAGTACACTTAGTTTTCACTTTCGTTAAGGTTTTGGAAAATGGAGTTTTTGGAGATTTTGATTAAAAATGGTAACTTTATGTTGTTAAGCTTAATGTTTTGATTCAATGTTGTTAGTTATGAAGTCTAGGAGCTAAATGGTACCACATATGTGAATTTTGAATGGTTTTAAGAAAATTCCCGAAATTGGATAAAAATGGGTTTTTATGAGGGTTTTTAGTTGAGTTTTGGGTGTGGTTTGTGTTGGAAATTGAGGTTTGATGTTAGGGTAATGGTTAGGGGTTGATTTGGGATTGTTTGTGGGTGCTATGGATGTTGGAAACATGGTTTTTGGACATGGTTTAGGGGCTGCCCGAAATTGCAAAGTGTGGGGTTTGGTCATGGCTTGCAACGTTGTAAATTTGATTTGAATTGTTTTCCGGGTTGGTATTTTGATGTTGGGCTGATTTGGAATTGTTTGAAATGTGTTCGAGGTTGTTTAGAAGCGGGAATTTGTGTTGGGGAAGCTTCGGGAAGAAATCCGGAAATTTGAGGGAGGTTGCTTGCTTGGCTTGGAGCTTGGAAGCTTAGGTGAGTGGTTAAATGTTTTTGAAATGGTTTTGAGTATTTGGTTCAAGCATGTGAACCTATGATGGGCTTGGTAAACCCACCTAGAGTTGGGATTAGAGTGGTAGCCTAATCCCAAGCTTTGATTAGAGACTTTGGTTGCACTCTTTAATGATTGTATATGCCTCGTGTTAAATTGTGATGATGTTGATTATGTATATGTTGTATACATGTATGTTGAGGCATGTTGGATGCGTTGTTATATGCATGTTAATGATAGATATGATATGTTTATACACATGTGCAAAAGATGATGTGATATGGTTGTTAATGATATACATGAGGTGTTGTCATGGGAAATGAGATTATGAGGTGATTGCTTGATCCGAGGATCATGGTGAATACATGCTAGGCATGGAAATGTGGTTTGTGCATGATAGTAAGTCATGGTGAGTACGTGCTAAGCACGGAAGTTGTTAATAAATGGTATTGTGGAATGTATTAGTATTGGCACTAGTATGCTTGGGTACAAATGATCGATCATTAGGATGTTAGTGTGTACACATGAGTCAAAAGTCGCACGTGGCCTTGGTGGCGTTGAGTCACCAAGGAGGAGTACGGGTACGCCCGGAAATTGTATTCACATTAGTCGGTGATGAGTGGAATCCCATCGACGGGCGTGAGGATGAGTGGAATCCCCTCCGCGTGAGATGAGGCGTGAGGATGAGTGGAATCCCCTCCGCGTGAACGGTGATGAGTGGAATCCCACCGTCAGGTAATGGTTGTGTTGTTGGATGTGAGTTCCAACGGTTATCCGCGTATTCGAGTCATAGCTAGGTGCCAATACGGATTGTGACTTATGTTGCCAATATGTGGTTAATTGTGAGCCAATGTGATTTGGGATGTGTTGCTAACATGGTTTAATATATGTGATTTCATGTATTGTGGTTTTGAACATGTTGAGCATGACATGATATTGATTATATGGTCGTGCATCATTTAGAATCATGGCTCGTGTGGACCGGAGGTAAGAACATGCATTTTATCTTGGTCGTAGCTCGTGCTTGGACCCTGCATTGTCGAGGTTTGTTTTTGAAGAGCTTACCCTCACTAAGCTTTTATGCTTACGCTCTCTTTTGTTCGGCAATGCAGATAAATAGCTTGTGGGTGGCAGAGGCGAGGGAAGGTCTCTAAGTGTTGCTTTTGGTGAGCTCAATGTATGAATTTTAAGTAATAGAATGTAATAGTTAAGCAATGGGATAGGAATTGTTGATTCGAATCTTGATGTATGCCTATGGTTGACTTGGTTTGTAAGCATGATATATCTTGCCAAATGCTTGTATGATGGATGTCCTATGAATGCTTAAGTTGCTTGAATGACATGTAAACTTATTTGAGATGTATGATGCTTATTGGTTCTTTTTAATGTCTTCAAGCATGCTTGTATGAAAGGCTCTACATGTGTAATTTGCTATGTTAGAAAGATCGTCCAAATCCATGCTTGTATGTGTTTGAGTATGTTAAATCTAAGATGTATGTCTCTAGACCTTTGTTTAATGGTTTTGTGTGCCTTTAGGGGTCCTATGGGACCTTTAGACTTGTCAAAACACCCCTAAATCTGTATTTCAAAGGGTACAGACTGCCAGCGTTTCGAAACGGGAGGGATCGCTTCGGAACGGGTAGGCTTCAGGGACCCCGTATCGGAACGCGTTTCGATACGGTATGGTCTTTGGAACCCCTGTTCCGAAACGCGTATCGGAACGTTTTGGCTACTGGAATTCTGAGAAATTCACGAGATGAAGGTGTTTCGAAACGGGTGTAAAGGTTTCGAAACTGTCAAAATCTCGTTGACCACGAGATATTGACCGTTGAAGGCGTTTCGGAACGGTTGACCACCGTTTCGATACGGCCCCTTGTTAAGGCCCTGGGACAGTTGACCTGGTCAAGGCGTTTCGATACGCCTCAGGGGCGTTTCGAAACGGCCTGTTTAAAAGATTAAAAGTGGGCTGTTTAATTGCTGTTTTGGGTTCGAATGTTTGTCTCTTGTATTCTTGTTCCGCTGTTTGACCACAAAGGGTTTAATATCCATATAGACAAGATTTTAAAAAGAAAAAAAAATAGGGTTGCTAACCGAGGGGGAACTTTAACGGGTTTCTCTTCGGTTTTCCCCGTGTGGCCCACTCGGACCGGTCAACCGGCCAGACCGGGACGAGGGGGTTACAAGAGTAGTACTAGGATGGGTGACCTCCTGGGAAGTCCTCATGTTGCACCCTTTTTTTGAGACGTGTAGTGTTTTTATTTAAATCTGTTATTTTCCGTAAGATTTAATTATTTTTCTTAAAACCTCGGGAGCGGAGATTTAAAAAACGAGTAACGGGTGTTTTAATACTATTAATAAAGAAAACGCGAAGCCTTTTAATAAGTTGAATGCGCAAAAGGTGACGGGTGCGATCATACCAGCACTAATGCACCGGATCCCATCAGAACTTCGCAGTTAAGCGTGCTTGGGCGAGAGTCGTACTATGATGGGTGACCTCCTGGGAAGTCCTCGTGTTGCACCCTTTTTTTGAGACGTGTAGTGTTTTTTTTTAAATCTGTTATTTTCCGTAAGATTTAATTATTTTTCTTAAAACCTCGGGAGCGGAGATTTAAAAAACGAGGAACGGGTGTTTTAATACTATTAATAAAGAAAACGTGAAGCCTTTTAATAAGTTGAATGCGCAAAAGGTGATGTGTGCGATCATACCAGCACTAATGCACCTCATCCCATCAGAACTCCGTAGTTAAGCGTGCTTGGGCGAGAGTAGTACTAGGATGGGTGACCTCCTGGGAAGTCCTTGTGTTGCACCCCTTTTTTGAGACGTGTAGTGTTTTTTTTTTAAATCTGTTATTTTCTGTAAGATTTAATTATTTTTCTTAAAACCTCGGGAGCGGAGATTTAAAAAACGAGGAACGTGTGTTTTAATACTATTAATAAAGAAAACGCGAAGTTTTTTAATAAGTTGAATGCGCAAAAGGTGACGGGTGCGATCATACCAGCACTAATGCACCGGATCCCATCAGAACTCCGCAGTAAAGCGTGCTTGGGCGAGAGTAGTACTAGGATGGGTGACCTCCTGGGAAGTACTCGTGTTGCACCCCTTTTTTGAGACGTGTAGTGTTTTTTTTTTAAATCTGTTATTTTCCGTAAGATTTAATTATTTTTCTTAAAACCTCGTGAGCGGAGATTTAAAAAACGAGGAACGGATGTTTTAATACTATTAATAAAGAAAACGCGAAGCCTTTTAATAAGTTGAATGCGCAAAAGGTGACGGGTGCGATCATACCAGCACTAATGCACCGGATCCCATCAGAACTCCGCAGTTAAGCGTTCTTGGGCGAGTGTAGTACTAGGATGGGTGACCTCCTGGGAAGTCCTCGTGTTGCACCCCTTTTTTGAGACGTGTAGTGTTTTTTTTTTAAATCTGTTATTTTCCGGGAGATTTAAAAAACGAGGAACGGGTGTTTTAATACTATTAATAAAGAAAACGCGAAGCCTTTTAATAAGTTGAATGCGCAAAAGGTGACGGGTGCGATCATACCAGCACTAATGCACCGGATCCCATCAGAACTCCGCAGCTAAGCGTGCTTGGGCGAGAGTAGTACTAGGATGGGTGACCTCCTGGGAACTCCTCGTGTTGCACCTTTTTTTTGAGACGTGTAGTGTTTTGTTTTTTTTAAATCTGTTATTTTCCGTAAAATTTAATTATTTTTCTTAAAACCTCGGGAGCGGAGATTTAAAAACCGAGAAACGGGTGTTTTAATACTATTAATAAAGAAAACGCGAAGCCTTTTAATAAGTTGAATGCGCAAAAGGTGACGGGTGCGATCATACCAGCACTAATGCACCGGATCCCATCAGAACTCTGCAGTTAAGCGTGCTTGGGCGAGAGTAGTACTAGGATGGTTGACCTCCTGGGAAGTCCTCGTGTTGCACCCCTTTTTTGAGACGTGTAGTGTTTTTTTTTTTTTAAATCTGTTATTTTTCGTAAGATTTAATTATTTTTCTTAAAACCTCGGGAGCGGAGATTTAAAAAACGAGGAACGGGTGTTTTAATACTATTAATAAAGAAAACGCGAAGCCTTTTAATAAGTTGAATGCGCAAAAGGTGACGGGTTCGATCATACCAGCACTAATGCACCGGATCCCATCAGAACTCCGCAGTAAAGCGTGCTTGGGCGAGAGTAGTACTAGGATGGGTGACCTCCTGGGAAGTCCTCGTGTTGCACCCTTTTTTTGAGACGTGTAGTGTTTTTTTTCTTTTAAATCTGTTATTTTCCGTAAGATTTAATTATTTTTCTTAAAACCTCGGGAGCGGAGATTTAAAAAACGAGGAACAGGTGTTTTAATACTATTAATAAAGAAAACGCGAAGCCTTTTAATAAGTTGAATGCGCAAAAGGTGACGGGTGCGATCATACCAGCACTAATGCACCGGATCCCATCAGAACTCCGCAGTTAAGCGTGCTTGGGCGAGAGGTGTACTAGGATGGGTGACCTCCAGGGAAGTCCTCGTGTTGCACCCCTTTTTTGAGACGTGTAGTGTTTTTTTTTAAATCTGTTATTTTCCGTAAGATTTAATTATTTTTCTTAAAACCTCGGGAGCGGAGATTTAAAAAACGAGGAACGGGTGTTTTAATACTATTAATAAAGAAAACGCGAAGCCTTTTAATAAGTTGAATGCGCAAAAGGTGACGGGTGCGATCATACCAGCACTAATTCACCGGATCCTATCAGAACTCCGCAGTTAAGCGTGCTTGGGCGAGAGTAGTACTAGGATGGGTGACCTCCTGGGAAGTCCTCGTGTTGCACCCCTTTTTTGAGACGTGTAGTGTTTTTTTTTAAATCTGTTATTTTCCGTGAGATTTAATTATTTTTCTTAAAACCTCGGGAGCGGAGATTTAAAAAACGAGGAACGGGTGTTTTAATACTATTAATAAAGAAAACGCGAAGCCTTTTAATAAGTTGAATGCGCAAAAGGTGACGGGTGCGATCATACCAGCACTAATGCACCGGATCCCATCAGAACTCCGCAGTTAAGCGTGCTTGGGCGAGAGGTGTACTAGGATGGGTGACCTCCTGGGAAGTCCTCGTGTTGCACCCCTTTTTTGAGACGTGTAGTGTTTTTTTTTAAATCTGTTATTTTCCATAAGATTTAATTATTTTTCTTAAAACCTCGGGAGCGGAGATTTAAAAAACGAGGAACGGGTGTTTTAATACTATAAATAAAGAAAACGCGAAGCCTTTTAATAAGTTGAATGCGCAAAAGGTGACGGGTGCGATCATACCAGTACTAATGCACTGGATCCCATCAGAACTCTGCAGTTAAGCGTGCTTGGGCGAGAGTAGTACTAGGATGGGTGACCTCCTGGGAAGTCCTCGTGTTGCACCCCTTTTTTGAGACGTGTAGTGATTTTTTTTTAAAATCTGTTAGTTTCCGTAAGATTTAATTATTTTTCTTAAAACCTCGGGAGCGGAGATTTAAAAAACTAGGAACGGGTGTTTTAATACTATTAATAAAGAAAACGCGAAGCCTTTTAATAAGTTGAATGTGCAAAAGGTGACGGGTGCGATCATACCAGCACTAATGCACCGGATCCCATCAGAACTCCGCAGCTAAGCGTGCTTGGGCGAGAGTAGTACTAGGATGGGTGACCTCCTTGGAAGTCCTCGTGTTGCGCCCTTTTTTTGAGACGTGTAGTGTTTTTTTTTTAAATCTGTTATTTTCCGTAAGATTTAATTATTTTTCTTAAAACCTCGGGAGCGGAGATTTAAAAAACGAGGAACGGGTGTTTTAATACTATTAATAAAGAAAACGCGAAGCCTTTTAATAAGTTGAATGCGAAAAAGGTGACGGGTGCGATCATACCAGTACTAATGCACCGGATCCCATCAGAACTCTGCAGTTAAGCGTGCTTGGGCGAGAGTAGTACTAGGATGGGTGACCTCCTGGGAAGTCCTCGTGTTGTACCCCTTTTTTGAGACGTGTAGTGTTTTTTTTTTTTTAAATATGTTATTTTCCGTAAGATTTAATTATTTTTCTTAAAACCTCGGGAGCGGAGATTTAAAAAACGAGGAACGAGTGTTTTAATACTATTAATAAAGAAAACGCGAAGCCTTTTAATAAGTTGAATGCGCAAAAGGTGACGTGTGCGATCATACCAGCACTAATGCACCGGATCCCATTAGAACTCCGTAGTTAAGCGTGCTTGGGCGAGAGTAGTACTAGGATGGGTGACCTTCTTGGAAGTCCTCGTGTTGCGCCCTTTTTTTGAGACGTGTAGTGTTTTTTTTTTTAAAATCTGTTATTTTCCGTAAGATTTAATTATTTTTCTTAAAACCTCGGGAGCGGAGATTTAAAAAACGAGGAACGGGTGTTTTAATACTATTAATAAAGAAAACGCGAAGCCTTTTAATAAGTTGAATGCGCAAAAGGTGACGGGTGCGATCATACCAGTACTAATGCACCGGATCCCATCAGAACTCCGCAGTTAAGCGTGCTTGGGCGAGAGTAGTACTAGGATGGGTGACCTTCTTGGAAGTCCTCGTGTTGCGCCCTTTTTTTGAGACGTGTAGTGTTTTTTTTTTTAAATCTGTTATTTTCCGTAAGATTTAATTATTTTTCTTAAAACCTCGGGAGCGGAGATTTAAAAAACGAGGAACGGGTGTTTTAATACTATTAATAAAGAAAACGCGAAGCCTTTTAATAAGTTGAATGCGCAAAAGGTGACGGGTGCGATCATACCAGTACTAATGCACCGGATCCCATCAGAACTCCGCAGTTAAGCGTGCTTGGGCGAGAGTAGTACTAGGATGGGTGACCTCCTTGGAAGTCCTCGTGTTGCGCCCTTTTTTTGAGACGTGTAGTGTTTTTTTTTAAATCTGTTATTTTCCGTAAGATTTAATTATTTTTCTTAAAACCTCGGGAGCGGAGATTTAAAAAACGAGGAACGGGTGTTTTAATACTATTAATAAAGAAAACGCGAAGCCTTTTAATAAGTTGAATGCGAAAAAGGTGACGGGTGCGATCATACCAGTACTAATGCACCGGATCCCATCAGAACTCTGCAGTTAAGCGTGCTTGGGCGAGAGTAGTACTAGGATGGGTGACCTCCTGGGAAGTCCTCGTGTTGTACCCCTTTTTTGAGACGTGTAGTGTTTTTTTTTTTAAATATGTTATTTTCCGTAAGATTTAATTATTTTTCTTAAAACCTCGGGAGCGGAGATTTAAAAAACGAGGAACGAGTGTTTTAATACTATTAATAAAGAAAACGCGAAGCCTTTTAATAAGTTGAATGCGCAAAAGGTGACGTGTGCGATCATACCAGCACTAATGCACCGGATCCCATTAGAACTCCGCAGTTAAGCGTGCTTGGGCGAGAGTAGTACTAGGATGGGTGACCTTCTTGGAAGTCCTCGTGTTGCGCCCTTTTTTTGAGACGTGTAGTGTTTTTTTTTTTAAAATCTGTTATTTTCCGTAAGATTTAATTATTTTTCTTAAAACCTCGGGAGCGGAGATTTAAAAAACGAGGAACGGGTGTTTTAATACTATTAATAAAGAAAACGCGAAGCCTTTTAATAAGTTGAATGCGCAAAAGGTGACGGGTGCGATCATACCAGTACTAATGCACCGGATCCCATCAGAACTCCGCAGTTAAGCGTGCTTGGGCGAGAGTAGTACTAGGATGGGTGACCTTCTTGGAAGTCCTCGTGTTGCGCCCTTTTTTTGAGACGTGTAGTGTTTTTTTTTTTAAAATCTGTTATTTTCCGTAAGATTTAATTATTTTTCTTAAAACCTCGGGAGCGGAGATTTAAAAAACGAGGAACGGGTGTTTTAATACTATAAATAAAGAAAACGCGAAGCCTTTTAATAAGTTGAATGCGCAAAAGGTGACGGGTGCGATCATACCAGTACTAATGCACCGGATCCCATCAGAACTCCGCAGTTAAGCGTGCTTGGGCGGGAGGTGTACTAGGATGGGTGACCTCCTGGGAAGTCCTCGTGTTGCACCCCTTTTTTGAGACGTGTAGTGTTTTTTTTTAAATCTATTAATTTCCGTAAGATTTAATTATTTTTCTTAAAACCTCGGGAGCAGAGATTTAAAAAACGAGGAACGGGTGTTTTAATACTATTAATAAAGAAAACGCGAAGCCTTTTAATAAGTTGAATGCGCAAAAGGTGACGGGTGCGATCATACCAGCACTAATGCACCGGATCCCATCAGAACTCCGCAGTTAAGCGTGCTTGGGCGGGAGGTGTACTAGGATGGGTGACCTTCTGGGAAGTCCTCGTGTTGCACCCCTTTTTTGAGACGTGTAGTGTTTTTTTTTTAAATCTGTTATTTTCCGTAAGATTTAATTATTTTTCTTAAAACCTCGGGAGCGGAGATTTAAAAAACGAGGAACGAGTGTTTTAATACTATTAATAAAGAAAAACGCGAAGCCTTTTAATAAGTTGAATGCGCAAAAGGTGACGTGTGCGATCATACCAGCACTAATGCACCGGATCCCATCAGAACTCCGTAGTTAAGCGTGCTTGGGCGAGAGTAGTACTAGGATGGGTGACCTCCTTGGAAGTCCTCGTGTTGCGCCCTTTTTTTGAGACGTGTAGTGTTTTTTTTTTTAAATCTGTTATTTTTCGTAAGATTTAATTATTTTTCTTAAAACCTCGGGAGCGAAGATTTAAAAAACGAGGAACGGGTGTTTTAATACTATTAATAAAGAAAACGCGAAGCCTTTTAATAAGTTGAATGCGCAAAAGGTGACGGGTGCGATCATACCAGCACTAATGCATCGGATCCCATCAGAACTCCGCAGTTAAGCGTGCTTGGGCGAGAGTAGTACTAGGATGGGTGACCTCTTGGGAAGTCCTCATGTTGCACCCCTTTTTTGAGACGTGTAGTGTTTTTTTTTTAATCTGTTATTTTCCGTAAGATTTAATTATTTTTCTTAAAACCTCGGGAGCGGAGATTTAAAAAACGAGGAACGGGTGTTTTAATACTATTAATAAAGAAAACGCGAAGCCTTTTAATAAGTTGAATGCGCAAAAGGTGACGGGTGCGATCATACCAGCACTAATGCATCGGATCCCATCAGAACTCCGCAGTTAAGCGTGCTTGGGCGAGAGTAGTACTAGGATGGGTGACCTCTTGGGAAGTCCTCATGTTGCACCCCTTTTTTGAGACGTGTAGTGTTTTTTTTTAATCTGTTATTTTCCGTAAGATTTAATTATTTTTCTTAAAACCTCGGGAGCGGAGATTTAAAAAACGAGGAACGGGTGTTTTAATACTATTAATAAAGAAAACGCGAAGCCTTTTAATAAGTTGAATGCGCAAAAGGTGACGGGTGCGATCATACCAGTACTAATGCACCGGATCCCATCAGAACTCCGCAGTTAAGCGTGCTTGGGCGAGAGTAGTACTAGGATGGGTGACCTTCTTGGAAGTCCTCGTGTTGCGCCCTTTTTTTGAGACGTGTAGTGTTTTTTTTTTTAAATCTGTTATTTTCCGTAAGATTTAATTATTTTTCTTAAAACCTCGGGAGCGGAGATTTAAAAAACGAGGAACGGGTGTTTTAATACTATTAATAAAGAAAACGCGAAGCCTTTTAATAAGTTGAATGCGCAAAAGGTGACGGGTGCGATCATACCAGTACTAATGCACCGGATCCCATCAGAACTCCGCAGTTAAGCGTGCTTGGGCGAGAGTAGTACTAGGATGGGTGACCTCCTTGGAAGTCCTCGTGTTGCGCCCTTTTTTTGAGACGTGTAGTGTTTTTTTTTAAATCTGTTATTTTCCGTAAGATTTAATTATTTTTCTTAAAACCTCGGGAGCGGAGATTTAAAAAACGAGGAACGGGTGTTTTAATACTATTAATAAAGAAAACGCGAAGCCTTTTAATAAGTTGAATGCGAAAAAGGTGACGGGTGCGATCATACCAGTACTAATGCACCGGATCCCATCAGAACTCTGCAGTTAAGCGTGCTTGGGCGAGAGTAGTACTAGGATGGGTGACCTCCTGGGAAGTCCTCGTGTTGTACCCCTTTTTTGAGACGTGTAGTGTTTTTTTTTTTTAAATATGTTATTTTCCGTAAGATTTAATTATTTTTCTTAAAACCTCGGGAGCGGAGATTTAAAAAACGAGGAACGAGTGTTTTAATACTATTAATAAAGAAAACGCGAAGCCTTTTAATAAGTTGAATGCGCAAAAGGTGACGTGTGCGATCATACCAGCACTAATGCACCGGATCCCATTAGAACTCCGCAGTTAAGCGTGCTTGGGCGAGAGTAGTACTAGGATGGGTGACCTTCTTGGAAGTCCTCGTGTTGCGCCCTTTTTTTGAGACGTGTAGTGTTTTTTTTTTTAAATCTGTTATTTTCCGTAAGATTTAATTATTTTTCTTAAAACCTCGGGAGCGGAGATTTAAAAAACGAGGAACGGGTGTTTTAATACTATTAATAAAGAAAACGCGAAGCCTTTTAATAAGTTGAATGCGCAAAAGGTGACGGGTGCGATCATACCAGTACTAATGCACCGGATCCCATCAGAACTCCGCAGTTAAGCGTGCTTGGGCGAGAGTAGTACTAGGATGGGTGACCTTCTTGGAAGTCCTCGTGTTGCGCCCTTTTTTTGAGACGTGTAGTGTTTTTTTTTTTAAAATCTGTTATTTTCCGTAAGATTTAATTATTTTTCTTAAAACCTCGGGAGCGGAGATTTAAAAAACGAGGAACGGGTGTTTTAATACTATAAATAAAGAAAACGCGAAGCCTTTTAATAAGTTGAATGCGCAAAAGGTGACGGGTGCGATCATACCAGTACTAATGCACCGGATCCCATCAGAACTCCGCAGTTAAGCGTGCTTGGGCGGGAGGTGTACTAGGATGGGTGACCTCCTGGGAAGTCCTCGTGTTGCACCCCTTTTTTGAGACGTGTAGTGTTTTTTTTTAAATCTATTAATTTCCGTAAGATTTAATTATTTTTCTTAAAACCTCGGGAGCAGAGATTTAAAAAACGAGGAACGGGTGTTTTAATACTATTAATAAAGAAAACGCGAAGCCTTTTAATAAGTTGAATGCGCAAAAGGTGACGGGTGCGATCATACCAGCACTAATGCACCGGATCCCATCAGAACTCCGCAGTTAAGCGTGCTTGGGCGGGAGGTGTACTAGGATGGGTGACCTCCTGGGAAGTCCTCGTGTTGCACCCCTTTTTTGAGACGTGTAGTGTTTTTTTTTTAAATCTGTTATTTTCCGTAAGATTTAATTATTTTTCTTAAAACCTCGGGAGCGGAGATTTAAAAAACGAGGAACGAGTGTTTTAATACTATTAATAAAGAAAAACGCGAAGCCTTTTAATAAGTTGAATGCGCAAAAGGTGACGTGTGCGATCATACCAGCACTAATGCACCGGATCCCATCAGAACTCCGTAGTTAAGCGTGCTTGGGCGAGAGTAGTACTAGGATGGGTGACCTCCTTGGAAGTCCTCGTGTTGCGCCCTTTTTTTGAGACGTGTAGTGTTTTTTTTTTAAAAATCTGTTATTTTCCGTAAGATTTAATTATTTTTCTTAAAACCTCGGGAGCGGAGATTTAAAAATCGAGGAACGGGTGTTTTAATACTATTAATAAAGAAAACGCGAAGCCTTTTAATAAGTTGAATGCGCAAAAGGTGATGGGTGCGATCATACAGCACTAATTCACCGGATCCCATCAGAACTCCGCAGTTAAGCGTGCTTGGGCGAGAGTAGTACTAGGATGGGTGACCTTCTGGGAAGTCCTCGTGTTGCACCCCTTTTTTGAGACGTGTAGTGTTTTTTTTTAAATCTATTAATTTCCGTAAGATTTAATTATTTTTCTTAAAACCTCGAGAGCGGAGATTTAAAAAACGAGGAACGGGTGTTTTAATACTATTAATAAAGAAAACGCGAAGCCTTTTAATAAGTTGAATGCGCAAAAGGTGACGGGTGCGATCATACCAGCACTAATGCACCGGATCCCATCAGAACTCCACAGCTAAGCGTGCTTGGGCGAGAGGTGTACTAGGATGGGTGACCTCCTGGGAAGTCCTCGTGTTGCACCCCTTTTTTGAGACGTGTAGTGTTTTTTTTTTTAAATCTATTAATTTCCGTAAGATTTAATTATTTTTCTTAAAACCTCGGGAGCGGAGATTTAAAAAACGAGGAACGGGTGTTTAAATACTATTAATAAAGAAAACGCGAAGCCTTTTAATAAGTTGAATGCGCAAAAGGTGACGGGTGCGATCATACCAGCACTAATGCACCGGATCCCATCAGAACTCTGCAGTCAAGCGTGCTTGGGCGAGAGGTGTACTAGGATGGGTGACCTCCTGGGAAGTCCTCGTGTTGCACCCCTTTTTTGAGACGTGTAGTGTTTTTTTTTTAAATCTGTTATTTTCCGTAAGATTTAATTATTTTTCTTAAAACCTCGGGAGCGGAGATTTAAAAAACGAGGAACGGGTGTTTTAATACTATAAATAAAGAAAACGCGAAGCCTTTTAATAAGTTGAATGCGCAAAAGGTGACGGGTGCGATCATACCAGTACTAATGCACCGGATCCCATCAGAACTCTGCAGTTAAGCGTGCTTGGGCGAGAGTAGTACTAGGATGGGTGACCTCCTGGGAAGTCCTCGTGTTGCACCCCTTTTTTGAGACGTGTAGTGATTTTTTTTTAAAATCTGTTAGTTTCCGTAAGATTTAATTATTTTTCTTAAAACCTCGGGAGCGGAGATTTAAAAAACTAGGAACGGGTGTTTTAATACTATTAATAAAGAAAACGCGAAGCCTTTTAATAAGTTGAATGTGCAAAAGGTGACGGGTGCGATCATACCAGCACTAATGCACCGGATCCCATCAGAACTCCGCAGCTAAGCGTGCTTGGGCGACAGTAGTACTAGGATGGGTGACCTCCTTGGAAGTCCTCGTGTTGCGCCCTTTTTTTGAGACGTGTAGTGTTTTTTTTTTAAATCTGTTATTTTCCGTAACATTTAATTATTTTTCTTAAAACCTCGGGAGCGGAGATTTAAAAAACGAGGAACGGGTGTTTTAATACTATTAATAAAGAAAACGCGAAGCCTTTTAATAAGTTGAATGCGAAAAAGGTGACGGGTGCGATCATACCAGTACTAATGCACCGGATCCCATCAGAACTCTGCAGTTAAGCGTGCTTGGGCGAGAGTAGTACTAGGATGGGTGACCTTCTGGGAAGTCCTCGTGTTGAACCCCTTTTTTGAGACGTGTAGTGTTTTTTTTAAATCTATTAATTTCCGTAAGATTTAATTATTTTTCTTAAAACCTCGAGAGCGGAGATTTAAAAAACGAGGAACTGGTGTTTTAATACTATTAATAAAGAAAACGCGAAGCCTTTTAATAAGTTGAATGCGCAAAAGGTGACGGGTGCGATCATACCAGCACTAATGCACTGGATCCCATTAGAACTCCACAGTTAAGCGTGCTTAGGCGAGAGGTGTACTAGGATGGGTGACCTCCTGGGAAGTCCTCGTGTTGCACCCCTTTTTTGAGACGTGTAGTGTTTTTTTTTAAATCTATTAATTTCCGTAAGATTTAATTATTTTTCTTAAAACCTCGGGAGCGGAGATTTAAAAAACGAGGAACGGGTGTTTTAATACTATTAATAAAGAAAACGCGAAGCCTTTTAATAAGTTGAATGCGCAAAAGGTGACGGGTGCGATCATACCAGCACTAATGCACCGGATCCCATCAGAACTCCGCAGTTAAGCCCTCTTGGGCGGGAGCTGTACTAGGATGGGTGACCTCCTGGGAAGTCCTCGTGTTGCACCCCTTTTTTGAGACGTGTAGTGTTTTTTTTTAAATCTGTTATTTTCCGTAAGATTTAATTATTTTTCTTAAAACCTCGGGAGCGGAGATTTAAAAAACGAGGAACGAGTGTTTTAATACTATTAATAAAGAAAAACGCGAAGCCTTTTAATAAGTTGAATGCGCAAAAGGTGACGTGTGCGATCATACCAGCACTAATGCACCGGATCCCATCAGAACTCCGCAGTTAAGCGTGCTTGGGCGAGAGTAGTACTAGGATGGGTGACCTCCTTGGAAGTCCTCGTGTTGCGCCCTTTTTTTGAGACGTGTAGTGTTTTTTTTTTAAAATCTGTTATTTTCCGTAAGATTTAATTATTTTTCTTAAAACCTCGGGAGCGGAGATTTAAAAAACGAGGAACGGGTGTTTTAATACTATTAATAAAGAAAACGCGAAGCCTTTTAATAAGTTGAATGCGCAAAAGGTGATGGGTGCGATCATACAGCACTAATTCACCGGATCCCATCAGAACTCCGCAGTTAAGCGTGGTTGGGCGAGAGTAGTACTAGGATGGGTGACCTTCTGGGAAGTCCTCGTGTTGCACCCCTTTTTTGAGACGTGTAGTGTTTTTTTTAAATCTATTAATTTCCGTAAGATTTAATTATTTTTCTTAAAACCTCGAGAGCGGAGATTTAAAAAACGAGGAACGGGTGTTTTAATACTATTAATAAAGAAAACGCGAAGCCTTTTAATAAGTTGAATGCGCAAAAGGTGACGGGTGCGATCATACCAGCACTAATGCACCGGATCCCATCAGAACTCCACAGCTAAGCGTGCTTGGGCGAGAGGTGTACTAGGATGGGTGACCTCCTGGGAAGTCCTCGTGTTGCACCCCTTTTTTGAGACGTGTAGTGTTTTTTTTTTTAAATCTATTAATTTCCGTAAGATTTAATTATTTTTCTTAAAACCTCGGGAGCGGAGATTTAAAAAACGAGGAACTGGTGTTTTAATACTATTAATAAAGAAAACGCGAAGCCTTTTAATAAGTTGAATGCGCAAAAGGTGACGGGTGCGATCATACCAGCACTAATGCACCGGATCCCATCAGAACTCCGCAGTCAAGC
The DNA here is from genome assembly GCA_030270665.1 of Hibiscus trionum. Taxonomy (NCBI): domain Eukaryota; kingdom Viridiplantae; phylum Streptophyta; class Magnoliopsida; order Malvales; family Malvaceae; genus Hibiscus; species Hibiscus trionum. Next base: position 48,431,388 of record BSYR01000026.1, on the reverse strand, counting down.
GTGCTTGGGCGAGAGGTGTACTAGGATGGGTGACCTCCTGGGAAGTCCTCGTGTTGCACCCCTTTTTTGAGACGTGTAGTGTTTTTTTTTTAATCTGTTATTTTCCGTAAGATTTAATTATTTTTCTTAAAACCTCGGGAGCGGAGATTTAAAAAACGAGGAACGAGTGTTTTAATACTATTAATAAAGAAAACGCGAAGCCTTTTAATAAGTTGAATGCGCACAAGGTGACGATGCGATCATACCAGCATTAATGCACCAGATCCCATCAGAACTCCGCAGTTAAGCGTGCATGGGCGAGAGTAGTACTAGGATGGGTGACCTCCTGGGAAGTCCTCGTGTTGCACCCCTTTTTTGAGACGTGTAGTGTTTTTTTTAAATCTGTTATTTTCCGTAAGATTTAATTATTTTTCTTAAAACCTCGGGAGCGGAGATTTAAAAAACGAGGAACGGGTGTTTTAATACTATTAATAAAGAAAACGCGAAGCCTTTTAATAAGTTGAATGCGCAAAAGGTGACGGGTGCGATCATACCAGCACTAATGCACCGGATCCCATCAGAACTCCGCAGTTAAGCATGCTTGGGCGAGAGTAGTACTAGGATGGGTGACCTCCTGGGAAGTCTTCGTGTTGCACCCCTTTTTTGAGACGTGTAGTGTTTTTTTTTAAATCTGTTATTTTCCGTAAGATTTAATTATTTTTCTTAAAACCTCGGGAGCGGAGATTTAAAAAACGAGGAACGGGTGTTTTAATACTATTAATAAAAAAAACGTGAAGCCTTTTAATAAGTTGAATGCGCAAAAGGTGACGGGTGCGATCATACCAGCACTAATGCACCGGATCCCATCAGAACTCCGCAGTCAAGCGTGCTTGGGCGAGAGTAGTACTAGGATGGGTTACCTCCTGGGAAGTCCTCGTGTTGCACCCTTTTTTTGAGACGTGTAGTTTTTTTTTTTTAAATCTGTTATTTTCCGTAAGATTTAATTATTTTTCTTAAAACCTCGGGAGCGGAGATTTAAAAAACGAGGAACGGGTGTTTTAATACTATTAATAAAGAAAACGCGAAGCCTTTTAATAAGTTGAATGCGCAAAAGGTGACGGGTGCGATTATACCAGCACTAATGCACCGAATCCCATCAGAACTCCGCAGTTAAGCGTGCTTGGGCGAGAGTAGTACTAGGATGGGTGACCTCTTGGGAAGTCCTCGTGTTGCACCCCTTTTTTGAGACGTGTAGTGTTTTTTTTTTTAAATCTGTTATTTTCCGTAAGATTTAATTATTTTTGTTAAAACCTCGGGAGCGGAGATTTAAAAAACGAGGAACGGGTGTTTTAATACTATTAATAAAGAAAACGCGAAGCCTTTTAATAAGTTGAATGCGCAAAAGGTGACGGGTGCGATCATACTAGCACTAATGCACCAGATCCCATCAGAACTCCGCAGTTAAGCGTGCTTGGACGAGAGTAGTACTAGGATGGGTGACTTCCTGGGTAGTCCTCGTGTTGCACCCCTTTTTTGAGACGTGTAGTATTTTTTTTAAATCTGTTATTTTCCGTAAGATTTAATTATTTTTCTTAAAACCTCGGGAGCGGAGATTTAAAAAACGAGGAACGGGTGTTTTAATAATATTAATAAAGAAAACGCGAAGCCTTTTAATAAGTTGAATGCGCGAAGCAAATCTCCTACGAACTCGGATTCGGTCCCGATGCCTCTCCAACGCTTCCTCTTGCTTCTAGCCAAGCAAAACACATTTATTACTTCACAATTCAATGCTAAAACTCAACCATCAACTCACTTTACAAACGCAAGCTAATTTCCACAAATCCCCAAATCACATAATCATCCAAAATACCAATTTTCGTGCTCCCCTAAAACCTTGCTGAAATTTCCATTTCCAAACCTCCAAATGACTTTCAAAAGGTCCCAAATCACCCTCCTAACATACCTAAACCATCAGCTCTTTGTTTTTAACTTAAAACCCACCAAAAATGGAGTTTTTGACATCCCAAAAATGGGTTTAAGAACCCCTACGAATTTTCATTAAAATTCAACCAAATTAACATATAATGTGTATTGTAACATGAATAAACAAAGCCCCAACTCAATTTATCAAAACAAGATGAAAAACCCCTTAAAAACTCAAACTTTAAAACAAACCCTAAATTTCAAAACTTCATATCTTTAAAATCCAAGACCATAGGTAGATAGAGGATAAAGAGGAGAGTTAGAAAACATGATTACCTTTGAAAAACACCTTGGATTAAGGGAGAGACACAATGAAATAGTAACTAGGCTTGAGAGGGTTTTGAAGAAGGGTTTGGGGCAAAATTGACGTTGGAAAGGGGATGGGGGAAAGAGAGGATGACTTTTATTTTAAAGTTACCTTGCTTTTTAAAAGTTTTGGGTAAAATTGCAACATAGATCTCTCCCTCTTTAATAAAGCTCAATTACATCACAATTTAGGTTGAATTGTTTTAATTTAAATTTTATTGACTCGAACCATAAACCCGGTTAACTCCCAGGCCCAAAACACGGGCGTTACAACTCTCCCCCACTTAAGAAAATTTCGTCCCCAAAATTCATCGAACACGGAGGGCCACTAAAACTGCTCCTACACACTTCCCTTTTCTCTTCTCACTACAACATACTCACCAACTCGGTAGACTTACCACACAACAATAGATGTCTGATGCTAAGAATTCAACTGATTCTTCGTTGCACGCAATTTCAAACTCAACTCAATCTCTTCAACAAATATGGTACGAGACAGATCTGACTCACATTTCCGAATCATAGATACACAAATCATATCACCAACCCCTTTTCTAACTCTGGTGGTAACCGCAACAATTAAACAACTGAACTAGCCCGATTCACAATCTCATACAACACTGTTTGAACACTTGACTCATAACTTCCTCTGACTGATCCTCTGTCTTCAACAGGTAACCAAACGCTATACAAACGTCTTCGAAATTATTCTAGCTGAAATCTCGAATCTTTATTACTCACTTCCATTAAGAACCTTCCACGGATGTAACAAACTAGAAGAAAACTGACGCTCGGTCTTAACACGCTGGCAATTTACTCACTTACTCTCATACTGAACCACACTATTCATCAACTCAATCCGGAAGTACTCGTCTTCAACCCACAATACGTCTTCATATAACTCAGATGCAATACAAATGAACTGCCGTATGCTTCGGCCAACACAATACGTCTCAAAACACTATGTCCATAGGTACAACTATTCTGTCTCTGAAATGCAAAACTCTATCATCTCTGAAACTGTATTCTGAAGATCTTCCTTTTACTATGCCTCGCACGTGAGGTGCCAAGAATCTGTCTTGCAACTGTTTCTCTTCAAGCATTCTGACTCAATGTAGGTTCATCATGAAACGCGACCACAAGATTACTGCCATTCGGTAACTGAATTCGGCAAATACAACTCGCAACTCAACTACTAATCTAACAACAATTACAACTCGGAACATCGGTTACTACGTTGACTATCTTCGGATGATACTCAATCTTGATATTACAGTCTTCAAGCAGTTCTAACACTTTATGCTGTTCAAGTTTCAACCCTTCCTAAGTTGTCTAACAATTCAAGTTCTGATAATATGTACGTACACACTGTGCATTTCTTACTATACAAGCTTTGTCTCTAAGTCTTTGAAGTAAATACAACTGTAATTAACTCTATGTCTCATATCGGATAACTCTTCTCACGGTCCTTCAACTAACTCGATGAACAAGTACAATCTTCCGTCTTGCATAAGTACACAACCTAACCCTACATGTAACACATCACTACAGTTCACAAGCTCTTTCTCTAGTATATGCTGGATCAAGGTCGAAGCTCTCTTCAAAGTTTCTTTCAGTTTCTCAAGGGTTCAATGCCTCGCATCTAACCTCACAACTGAACATTCTTCTGTAGCAATCTGACAAAAGGGCAGCTATCTTCGAACGGCTATTTACAAACTTCCGGTAGTAACACTGCTAGACTTAGAACTATAGGTTCCTGTCACAGTCTTCAATTTCTTCTAACTCACATCTTCCTCTGTCTGTTCAAGATTTGTTCTAATACACTCGGCTAATCTACATGTCCTAAGAGAATATCTTCATTAACTCGAAGTTTTGGGTAAAATTGCAACATAGATCCCTCCCTCTTTAATAAAGCTCAATTACATCACAATTTAGGTTGAATTGTTTTAATTAAAATTTTATTGACTCGAACCATAAACCCGGTTAACTCCCAGGCCCAAAACACGGGCGTTATACGAGGAACGGGTGTTTTAATACAATTAATAAAGAAAACGCGAAGCCTTTTAATAAGTTGAATGCGCAAAAGGTGACGGGTGCGATCATACCAGCACTAATGCACCAGATCCCATCAGAACTCCGTAGTTAAGCATGCTTGGGCGAGAGTAGTACTAGGATGGGTGACCTCTTGGGAAGTCCTCGTGTTGCACCTTTTTTTGAGACGTGTAGTGTTTTTTTTTAATCTGTTATTTTCCGTAAGATTTAATTATTTTTCTTAAAACCTCGGGAGCGGAGATTTAAAAAACAAGGAACAGGTGTTTTAATACTATTAATAAAGAAAACGCGAAGCCTTTTAATAAGTTGAATGCGCAAAAAGTGACGGGTGCGATCATACCAGCACTAAAGCACCGGATCCCATCAGAACTCTGCAGTTAAGCGTGCTTGGGCGAGAGTAGTACTAGGATGGGTGACCTCCTGGAAAGTCCTCGTGTTGCACCTCTTTTTTGAGACGTGTAGTGTTTTTTTTTTAAATCTGTTATTTTCCGTAAGATTTAATTATTTTTCTTAAAACCTCGGGAGCGGAGATTTAAAAAACGAGGAACGGGTGTTTTAATACTATTAATAAAGAAAACGCGAAGCCTTTTAATAAGTTGAATGCGCAAAAGGAGACGGGTGCGATCATACCAGCACTAATGCACCGGATCCCATCAGAACTCCGCAGTCAAGCGTGCTTGGGCGAGAGTAGTACTAGGATGGGTGACCTCCTGGGAAGTCCTTGTGTTGCACCCCTTTTTTGAGACGTGTAGTGTTTTTTATTAAATCTGTTATTTTCCGTAAGATTTAATTATTTTTCTTAAAACCTCGGGAGCAGAGATTTAAAAAACGAGGAACGGGTATTTTAATACTATTAATAAAGAAAACGCGAAGCCTTTTAATAAGTTGAATGCGCAAAAGGTGACGGGTGCGATCATGCCAGCACTAATGCACCGGATCCCATCAGAACTCCGCAGTCAAGCGTGCTTGGGCGAGAGTAGTACTAGGATGGGTGACCTCCTGGGAAGTCCTCGTGTTGCACCCCTTTTTTGAGAAGTGTAGTGTTTTTTTTTAAATCTGTTATTTTCCGTAAGATTTAATTATTTTTCTTAAAACCTCGGGAGCAGAGATTTAAAAAACGAGGAACGAGTGTTTTAATACTATTAATAAAGAAAACGCGAAGCCTTTTAATAAGTTGAATGCGCACAAGGTGACGATGCGATCATACCAGCATTAATGCACCAGATCCCATCAGAACTCCGCAGTTAAGCGTGCATGGGCGAGAGTAGTACTAGGATGGGTGACCTCCTGGGAAGTCCTCGTGTTGCACCCCTTTTTTGAGACGTGTAGTGTTTTTTTTAAATCTGTTATTTTCCGTAAGATTTAATTATTTTTCTTAAAACCTCGGGAGCGGAGATTTAAAAAACGAGGAACGGGTGTTTTAATACTATTAATAAAGAAAAAGCGAAGCCTTTTAATAAGTTGAATGCGCAGAAGGTAACGGGTGCGATCATACCAGCACTAATGCACCGGATCCCATCAGAACTCCGCAGTCAAGCGTGCTTGGGCGAGAGTAGTACTAGGATGGGTGACCTCCTGGGAAGTCCTCGTGTTGCACCACTTTTTTGAGACGTGTAGTGTTTTTTTTTAAATCTGTTATTTTCCGTAAGATTTAATTATTTTTCTTAAAACCTCGAGAGCGGAGATTTAAAAAACGAGGAACGGGTGTTTTAATACTATTAATAAAGAAAACGCGAAGCCTTTTAATAAGTTGAATGCGAAGAAGGTGACGGGTGTGATCATACCAGCACTAATGCACCGGATCCCATCAGAACTCCGCAGTTAAGCGTGCTCGGGCGAGAGTAGTACTAGGATGGGTGACCTCCTGGGAAGTCCTCGTTTTGCACCCCTTTTATGAGACGTGTAGTGTTTTTTTTTTAATTCTGTTATTTTCCGTAAGATTTAATTATTTTTCTTAAAACCTCGGGAGCGGAGATTTAAAAAACGAGGAACAGGTGTTTTAATACTATTAATAAAGAAAACGCGAAGCCTTTTAATAAGTTGAATGCACAGAAGGTGACGGGTGTGATCATACCAGCACTAATGCATCGGATCCCATCAAAACTCCGCGGTTAAGCATGCTTGGGCGAGAGTAGTACTAGGATGGGTGACCTCTTGGGAAGTCCTCGTGTTGCACTCATTTTTTGAGACGTATAGTGTTTTTTTTTTAATTCTGTTATTTTACGTAAGATTTAATTATTTTTCTTAAAACCTCGGGAGCGGAGCGATAAAAAACGAGGAACGGGTGTTTTAATACTATTAATAAAGAAAACGCGAAGCCTTTTAATAAGTTGAATGCGCAGAAAGTGACGGGTGCAATCATACCAGCACTAATGCACCGGATCCCATCAGAACTCCGCAGTTAAACGCGCTTGGGAGAGAGTAGTACTAGGATGGGTGACCTCCTGGGAAGTCCTCGTGTTGCACCCTTTTTTTTAGATGTGTAGTGTTTTTTTTTAATTCTGTTATTTTTCGTAAGATTTAATTATTTTGCTTAAAACCTCGGGAGCGGAGCGATAAAAAACGAGGAACGGGTGTTTTAATACTATTAATAAAGAAAGCGCGAAGCCTTTTAATAAGTTGAATGCGCAGAAGGTGACGGGTGCGATCATACGAGCACTAATGCACCGGATCCCATCAGAACACCGCAGTCAAGCGTGCTTGGGCGAGAGTAGTATTAGGATGGGTGACCTCCTGGGAAGTCCTCGTGTTGCACCCCTTTTTTGAGACGTGTAGTGTTTTTCTTTTAATTCTGTTATTTTTCGTAAGATTTAATTATTTTTCTTAAAACCTTGGAAGCGGAGATTTAAAAAACGAGGAACGGGTGTTTTAATACTATTAATAAAGAAAAAGCGAAGCCTTTTAATAAGTTGAATGCGTAGAAGGTGACGGGTGCGATCATACCAGCACTAATGCACCTGATCCCATCAGAACTCCGCAGTTAAGCGCGCTCGGGCGAGTGTAGTACTAGGATGGGTGACCTCCTGGGAAGTCCTCGTGTTGCACCCCTTTTTTGAGATGTGTAGTGTTTTTTTTTTAATTCTGTTATTTTCCGTAAGATTTAATTATTTTTCTTAAAACCTCGGGAGCGGAGCGATAAAAAACAAGGAACGAGTGTTTTAATACTATTAATAAAGAAAACGCGAAACCTTTTAATAAGTTGAATGCGCAGAAGGTGACGGGTGCGATCAAACGAGCACTAATGCACTGGATCCCATCAGAACTCCGCAGTTAAGCGTGCTTGGGCGAGATAGTACTAGGACGGGTGACCTCCTGGGAAGTCCTCGTGTTGCACCCCTTTTTTGAGACGTGTAGTGTTTTTCTTTTAATTCTGTTATTTTCCGTAAGAATTAATTATTTTTCTTAAAACCTCGGGATCGGAGATTTAAAAAACGAGGAACGGGTTTTTTAATACTATTAATAAAGAAAACGCGAAGCCTTTTAATAAGTTGAATGCGCAGAGGGTGACGGGTGCGATCATACCAGCACTAATGCACCGGATCCCATCAGAACTCCGCAGTTAAGCGTGCTTGGACGAGAGTAGTACTAGGATGGGTGACCTCCTGGGAAGGCCTCGTGTTGCACCCTTTTTTTGAGACGTGTAGTGTTTTTTTTTAATTCTGTTATTTTCCGTAAGATTTAATTATTTTTCTTAAAACTTCGGAAGCGGAGATTTAAAAAACGAGGAACGGGTGTTTTAATACTATTAATAAAAAAACGCGAAGCCTTTTAATAAGTTGAATGCGCAGAAGGTGACGGGTGCGATCTTACCAGCACTAATGCACCAGATCCCATCAGAACTCCGCAGTTAAGCGTGCTTGGGCGAGAATAGTACTAGGATGGGTGACCTCTTGGGAAGTCCTCGTGTTGCACCCCTTTTTTCAGACGTGTAGTGTTTTTTTTAATACTGTTATTTTTTGTAAGATTTAATTATTTTTCTTAAAACCTCGGGAGCGAAGATTTAAAAAATGAGGAACGAGTGTTTTAATACTATTAATAAAGAAAACGCGAAGCCTTTTAATAAGTTGAATGCGCAGAAGGTGACGGGTGCGATCATACCAACACTAATGCACCGGATCCCATCAGAACTCCGCAGCTAAGCGTGCTTGGGGAGAGTAGTACTAGGATGGGTGACCTCCTGGGAAGTCCTCGTGTTGCACCCCTTTTTTGAGACGTGTAGTGTTTTTTTTTAAATCTATTATTTTCGGTAAGATTTAATTATTTTTCTTAAAACCTCGGGAGCGGAGATTTAAAAAACGAGGAACGGGTGTTTTAATACTATTAATAAAGAAAACTCTAAGCCTTTAAATAAGTTGAATGCGCAAAAGGTGACAGGTACGATCATACCAGCACTAATGCATCGGATCCCATCAGAACTCCGCAGTTAAGAGCGCTTGGGCGAGAGTAGTACTAGGATTGGTGACCTTCTGGGAAGTCCTCGTGTTGCACCCCTTTTTTGAGACGTGTAATGTTTTTTTTTTAAATCTGTTATTTTCCGTAAGATTTAATTATTTTTCTTAAAACCTCGGGAGCGGAGATTTAAAAAACGAGGAACGGGTGTTTTAATACTATTAATAAAGAAAACGCGAAGCCTTTTAATAAGTTGAATGCGCAAAAGGTGACGGGTGCGATCATACCAGCACTAATGCACCGGATCCCATCAGAACTCCGCAGCTAAGCGTGCTTGGGCGAGAGTAGTACTAGGATGGGTGACCTCCTGGGAAGTCCTCGTGTTACACCCATTTTTTGAGACGTATAGTGTTTTTTTTTAAATCTGTTATTTTCCGTAAGATTTAATTATTTTTCTTAAAACCTCGGGAGCGGAGATTTAAAAAACGAGGAACGGGTGTTTTAATACTATTAAGAAAGAAAACGCGAAGCCTTTTAATAAGTTGAATGCGCAAAAGGTGACGGGTGCGATCATACCAGCACTATTGCACTGGATCCCATCAGAACTCCGCACTTAAGCGTGCTCGGGCGAGAGTAGTACTAGGATGGGTGACCTCCTGGGAAGTCCTCGTGTTGCACCCTTTTTTGAGACGTGTAGTGTTTTTTTTTAAATCTGTTATTTTTCGTAAGATTTAATTATTTTTCTTAAAACCTCGGGAGCGGAGATTTAAAAAACGAGGAACGGGTGTTTCAATACTATTAATAAAGAAAACGCGAAGCCTTTTAAGAAGTTGAATGCGCAAAAGGTGACGGGTGCGATCATACCAGCCCTAATGCACCAGATCCCATCAGAACTCCGCAGTCAAGCGTGCTTGGGCGAGAGTAGTACTAGGATGCGTGACCTCCTGGGAAGTCCTCGTGTTGCACCCCTTTTATGAGACGTGTAGTGTTTTTTTTTAAATCTGTTTTTTTCCGTAAGATTTAATTATTTTTCTTAAAACCACGGGTGCGGAGATTTAAAAAACGAGGAACGGGTGTTTTAATACTATTAATAAAGAAAAAGCGAAGCCTTTTAATAAGTTGAATGCGCAGAAGGTGACGGGTGCGATCATACTAGCACTAATGCACCGGATCCCATCAGAACTCCGCAGCTAAGCGTGCTTGGGGAGAGTAGTACTAGGATGGGTGACCTCCTGGGAAGTCCTCGTGTTGCACCCCTTTTTTGAGACGTGTAGTGTTTTTTTTTAAATCTGTTATTTTCGGTAAGATTTAATTATTTTTCTTAAAACCTCGGGAGCGGAGATTTAAAAAACGAGGAACGGGTGTTTTAATACTATTAATAAAGAAAACTCTAAGCCTTTAAATAAGTTGAATGCGCAAAAGGTGACGGGTACGATCATACCAGCACTAATGCATCGGATCCCATCAGAACTCCGCAGTTAAGAGCGCTTGGGCGATAGTAGTACTAGGATTGGTGACCTTCTGGGAAGTCCTCGTGTTGCACCCCTTTTTTGAGACGTGTAATGTTTTTTTTTTTAAATCTGTTATTTTCCGTAAGATTTAATTATTTTTCTTAAAACCTCGGGAGCGGAGATTTAAAAAACGAGGAACGGGTGTTTTAATACTATTAATAAAGAAAACGCGAAGCCTTTTAATAAGTTGAATGCGCAAAAGGTGACGGGTGCGATCATACCAGCACTAATGCACCGGATCCCATCAGAACTCCGCAGCTAAGCGTGCTTGGGCGAGAGTAGTACTAGGATGGGTGACCTCCTGGGAAGTCCTCGTGTTACACCCATTTTTTGAGACGTATAGTGTTTTTTTTTTAAATCTGTTATTTTCCGTAAGATTTAATTATTTTTCTTAAAACCTCGGGAGCGGAGATTTAAAAAACGAGGAACGGGTGTTTTAATACTATTAAGAAAGAAAACGCGAAGCCTTTTAATAAGTTGAATGCGCAAAAGGTGACGGGTGCGATCATACCAGCACTATTGCACTGGATCCCATCAGAACTCCGCACTTCAGCGTGCTCGGGCGAGAGTAGTACTAGGATGGGTGACCTCCTGGGAAGTCCTCGTGTTGCACTCTTTTTTGAGACGTGTAGTGTTTTTTTTTAAATCTGTTATTTTTCGTAAGATTTAATTATTTTTCTTAAAACCTCGGGAGCGGAGATTTAAAAAACGAGGAACGGGTGTTTCAATACTATTAATAAAGAAAACGCGAAGCCTTTTAATAAGTTGAATGCGCAAAAGGTGACGGGTGCGATCATACCAGCCCTAATGCACCAGATCCCATCAGAACTCCGCAGTCAAGCGTGCTTGGGCGAGAGTAGTACTAGGATGCGTGACCTCCTGGGAAGTCCTCGTGTTGCACCCCTTTTATGAGACGTGTAGTGTTTTTTTTTAAATCTGTTTTTTTCCGTAAGATTTAATTATTTTTCTTAAAACCACGGGTGCGGAGATTTAAAAAACGAGGAACGGGTGTTTTAATACTATTAATAAAGAAAAAGCGAAGCCTTTTAATAAGTTGAATGCGCAGAAGGTGACGGGTGCGATCATACAAGCACTAATGCACCGGATCCCATCAGAACTCCGCAGTCAAGCGTGCTTGGGCGAGAGTATTACTAGGATGGGTGACCTCCTGGGAAGTCCTCGTGTTGCACCACTTTTTTGAGACGTGTAGTGTTTTTTTTTTAAATCTGTTATTTTCCGTAAGATTTAATTATTTTTCTTAAAACCTCGAGAGCGGAGATTTAAAAAACGAGGAACGGGTGTTTTAATACTATTAATAAAGAAAACGCGAAGCCTTTTAATAAGTTGAATGCGAAGAAGGTGACGGGTGTGATCATACCAGCACTAATGCACCAGATCCCATCAGAACTTCGCAATTAAGCGTGCTTGGGCGAGAGTAGTACTAGGATGGGTGACCTCCTGGGAAGTCCTCGTGTTGCACCCCTTTTATGAGAGGTGTATTGTTTTTTTTTAATTCTGTTATTTTCCGTAAGATTTAATTATTTTTCTTAAAACCTCGGGAGCGGAGATTTAAAAAACGAGGAACAGGTGTTTTAATACTATTAATAAAGAAAACGCGAAGCCTTTTAATAAGTTGAATGCGCAGAAGGTGACGGGTGTGATCGTACCAGCACTAGTGCACCGGATCCCATCAGAACTCCGCAGTTAAGCGCGCTGGGGCGAGAGTAGTACTAGGATGGGTGACCTCCTGGGAAGTCCTCGTGTTGCACCCCTTTTTTGAGACGTGTAGTGTTTTTCTTTTAATTCTATTATTTTCCGTAGGATTTAATTATTTTTCTTAAAACTTCGGAAGCGGAGATTTAAAAAACGAGGAACATGTGTTTTAATACTATTAATAAAAAAACTCGAAGCCTTTTAATAAGTTGAATGCGCAGAAGGTGACGGGTGTGATCATACCAGCACTAATGCACCGGATCCCATCAGAACACCGTTTTTAAGCGTGCTTGGGCGAGAGTAGTACTAGGATAGGTGACCTTCTGGGAAGTCCTCGTATTGCACCCTTTTTTTGAGACGTGTAGTGTTTTTTTTTAATTCTGTTATTTTTCGTAAGATTTAATTATTTGTCTTAAAACCTCGTGCACGGAGCGATAAAAAACGAGGAACGGGTGTTTTAATACTATTAATAAAGAAAACGCGAAGCCTTTTAATAAGTTGAATGCGCAGAAGGTGACAGGTGCGATCTTACCAGCACTAATGCATCGGATCCCATCAGAACTCTGCAGTTAAGCGTGCTTGGGCGAGAGTAGTACTAGGATGGGTGACCTCTTCGGAAGTCCTCGTGTTGCACCCCTTTTTTGAGACGTGTAGTGTTTTTTTTAATACTGTTATTTTCCGTTAGATTTAATTATTTTTCTTAAAACCTCGGGAGCGGAGATTTAAAAAATGAGGAAAGAGTGTTTTAATACTATTAATAAAGAAAACTCGAAGCCTTTTAATAAGTTGAATGCGCAGAAGGTGACGGGTGCGATCATACCAGCACTAATGCACCGGATCCCATCAGAACTCCGCAGTAAAGCGTGCTTGGGCGAGAGTAGTACTAGGATGGGTGACCTCCTAGGAAGTCCTCGTGTTGCACCCCTTTTTTGAGATGTGTAGTGTTTTTTTTTTAATTCTGTTATTTTCCGTAAGATTTAATTATTTTTCTTAAAACCTCGGGAGCGGAGCGATAAAAAACGAGGAACGGGTGTTTTAATACTATTAATAAAGAAAACGCGAAGCCTTTTAATAAGTTGAATGCGCAGAAGGTGACGGGTGCGATCATACGAGCACTAATGCACCGGATCCCATCAGAACTCCGCAGTCAAGCGTGCTTGGGCGAGAGTAGTACTAGGATGGGTGACCTCCTGGGAAGTCCTCGTGTTGCACCCCTTTTTTGAGACGTGTAGTGTTTTTCTTTTAATTCTGTTATTTTTCGTAAGATTTAATTATTTTTCTTAAAACCTCGGGAGCGGAGATTTAAAAAACGAGGAACGGGTGTTTTAATACTATTAATAAAGAAAAAGCGAAGCCTTTTAATTAGTTGAATGCGCAGAAGGTGACGGGTGCGATCATACCAGCACTAATGCACCTGATCCCATTAGAACTCCGCAGTTAAGCGCGCTCGGGCGAGGGTAGTACTAGGATGGGTGACCTCCTGGGAAGTCCTCGTGTTGCACCCCTTTTTTGAGATGTGTAGTGTTTTTTTTTAATTCTGTTATTTTCCGTAAGATTTAATTATTTTTCTTAAAACCTCGGGAGCGGAGCGATAAAAAACAAGGAACAAGTGTTTTAATACTATTAATAAAGAAAACGCGAAACCTTTTAATAAGTTGAATGTGCAGAAGGTGACGGGTGCGATCATACGAGCACTAATGCACTAGATCCCATCAGAACTCCGCAGTCAAGCGTGCTTGGGCGAGAGTAGTACTAGGATGGGTGACCTCCTGGGAAGTCCTCGTGTTGCACCCTTTTTTGAGACGTGTAGTTTTTTTTCTTTTAATTCTGTTATTTTCCGTAAGATTTAATTATTTTTCTTAAAACCTCGGGATCGGAGATTTAAAAAACGAGGATCGGGTTTTTTAATATTATTAATAAAGAAAACGCGAAGCCTTTTAATAAGTTGAATGCGCAGAGGGTGACGGGTGCGATCATACCAACACTAATGCACCGGATCCCATCAGAACTTTGCAGTTAAGCGTGCTTGGACGAGAGTAGTACTAGGATGGGTGACCTCCTGGGAAGGCCTCGTGTTGCACCCTTTTTTTGAGACGTGTAGTGTTTTTTTTAATTCTGTTATTTTCCGTAGGATTTAATTATTTTTCTTAAAACTTCGGAAGCGGAGATTTAAAAAACGAGGAACGGGTGTTTTAATACTATTAATAAAAAAATGAAGCCTTTTAATAAGTTGAATGCGCAGAAGGTGACGGGTGTGATCATACCAGCACTAATGCACCGGATCCCATCAGAACTCCGTTTTTAAGCGTGCTTGGGCGAGAGTAGTACTAGGATAGGTGACCTTCTGGGAAGTCCTCGTATTGCACCCTTTTTTTGAGACATGTAGTGTTTTTTTTTTAATTCTGTTATTTTTCGTAAGATTTAATTATTTGTCTTAAAACCTCGTGCACGGAGCGATAAAAAACGAGGAACGGGTGTTTTAATACTATTAATAAAGAAAACGCGAAGCCTTTTAATAAGTTGAATGCGCAGAAGGTGACGGGTGCGATCTTACCAGCACTAATGCATCGGATCCCATCAGAACTCCGCAGTTAAGCGTGCTTGGGCGAGAGTAGTACTTGGATGGGTGACCTCTTCGGAAGTCCTCGTGTTGCACCCCTTTTTTGAGACATGTAGTGTTTTTTTTAATACTGTTATTTTCCGTTAGATTTAATTATTTTTCTTAAAACCTCGGGAGCGGAGATTTAAAAAATGAGGAACGAGTGTTTTAATACTATTAATAAAGAAAACGCGAAGACTTTTAATAAGTTGAATGCGCAGAAGGTGACGGGTGCGATCTTACCAGCACTAATGCATCAGATCCCATCAGAACTCCGCAGTTAAGCGTGCTTGGGCGAGAGTAGTACTAGGATGGTTGACCTCTTGGGAAGTCCTCGTGTTGCACCATTTTTTTGAGACGTGTAGTGTTTTTTTTTAATTCTGTTATTTTCCATAAGTTTTAATTATTTTTCTTAAAACCTCGGGAGCGGAGATTTAAAAAACGAGGAACGGGTGTTTTAATACTATTAATAAAGAAAACGCGAAGCCTTTTAATAAGTTGAATGCGCAGAAGGTGACGGGTGCGATCATACCAGCACTAATGCACCGGATCCCATCAGAACTCCGCAGTAAAGCGTGCTTGGGCGAGAGTAGTACTAGGATGGGTGACCTCCTAGGAAGTCCTCGTGTTGCACCCCTTTTTTGAGATGTGTAGTGTTTTTTTTAATTCTGTTATTTTCCGTAAGATTTAATTATTTTTCTTAAAACCTCGGGAGCGGAGCGATAAAAAACGAGGAACGGGTGTTTTAATACTATTAATAAAGAAAACGCGAAGCCTTTTAATAAGTTGAATGCGCAGAAGGTGACGGGTGCGATCATACGAGCACTAATGCACCGGATCCCATCAGAACTCCGCAGTCAAGCGTGCTTGGGCGAGAGTAGTACTAGGATGGGTGACCTCCTGGGAAGTCCTCGTTTTGCACCCCTTTTTTGAGACGTGTAGTGTTTTTCTTTTAATTCTGTTATTTTCCGTAAGATTTAATTATTTTTCTTAAAACCTCGGGAGCGGAGATTTAAAAAACGAGAAACGGGTGTTTTAATACTATTAATAAAGAAAAATCGAAGCCTTTTAATAAGTTGAATGCGCAGAAGGTGACGGGTGCGATCACACCAGCACTAATGCACCTGATCCCATCAGAACTCCGCAGTTAAGCGCGTTCCAGCGAGAGTAGTACTAGGATGGGTGACCTCCTGAGAAGTCCTCGTGTTACACCCCTTTTTTGAGATGTGTAGTGTTTTTTTTAATTCTGTTATTTTCCGTAAGATTTAATTATTTTTCTTAAAACCTCGGGAGCGGAGCGATAAAAAACAAGGAACGAGTGTTTTAATACTATTAATAAAGAAAACGCGAAACCTTTTAATAAGTTGAATGCGCAGAAGGTGACGGGTGCGATCATACGAGCACTAATGCACTGGATCCCATCAGAACTCCGCAGTCAAGCCTGCTTGGGCGAGAGTAGTACTAGGATGGGTGACCTCCTGGGAAGTCCTCGTGTTGCACCTCTTTTTTGAGACGTGTAGTTTTTTTCTTTTAATTCTGTTATTTTCCGTAAGATTTAATTATTTTTCTTAAAACCTCGGGATCGGAGATTTAAAAAACGAGGAACGGGTTTTTTAATACTATTAATAAAGAAAACGCGAAGCCTTTTAATAAGTTGAATGCGCAGAGGGTGACGGGTGCGATCATATGAGCACTAATGCACTGGATCCCATCAGAACTCCGCAGTCAAGCGTGCTTGGGAGAGAGTAGTACTAGGATGGGTGACCTCCTGGGAAGTCCTCGTGTTGCACCCCTTTTTTGAGACGTGTAGTGTTTTTCTTTTAATTCTATTATTTTCCGTAGGATTTAAATATTTTTCTTAAAACTTCGGAAGCGGAGATTTAAAAAACGAGGAACAGGTGTTTTAATACTATTAATAAAAAAACTCGAAGCCTTTTAATAAGTTGAATGCGCAGAAGGTGACGGGTGTGATCATACCAGCACTAATGCACCGGATCCCATCAGAACACCGTTTTTAAGCGTGCTTGGGCGAGAGTAGTACTAGGATAGGTGACCTTCTGGGAAGTCCTCGTATTGCACCCTTTTTTTGAGACGTGTAGTGTTTTTTTTTAATTCTGTTATTTTTCGTAAGATTTAATTATTTGTCTTAAAACCTCGTGCACGGAGCGATAAAAAACGAGGAACGGGTGTTTTAATACTATTAATAAAGAAAACGCGAAGCCTTTTAATAAGTTGAATGCGCAGAAGGTGACAGGTGCGATCTTACCAGCACTAATGCATCGGATCCCATCAGAACTCTGCAGTTAAGCGTGCTTGGGCGAGAGTAGTACTAGGATGGGTGACCTCTTTGGAAGTCCTCGTGTTGCACCCCTTTTTTGAGATGTGTAGTGTTTTTTTTAATTCTGTTATTTTCCGTAAGATTTAATTATTTTTCTTAAAACCTCGGGAGCGGAGCGATAAAAAGGAACGAGTGTTTTAATACTATTAATAAAGAAAACGCGAAACCTTTTAATAAGTTGAATGCGCAGAAGGTGACGGGTGCGATCATACGAGCACTAATGCACTGGATCCCATCAGAACTCCGCAGTCAAGCCTGCTTGGGCGAGAGTAGTACTAGGATGGGTGACCTCCTGGGAAGTCCTCGTGTTGCACCTCTTTTTTGAGACGTGTAGTTTTTTTCTTTTAATTCTGTTATTTTCCGTAAGATTTAATTATTTTTCTTAAAACCTCGGGATCGGAGATTTAAAAAACGAGGAACGGGTTTTTTAATATTATTAATAAAGAAAACGCGAAGCCTTTTAATAAGTTGAATGCGCAGAGGGTGACGGGTGCGATCATACCAGCACTAATGCACCGGGTCCCATCAGAACTCCGCAGTTAAGCGTGCTTGGACGAGAGCAGTACTAGGATGGGTGACCTCTTGGGAAGGCCTCGTGTTGCACCCTTTTTTTGAGACGTGTAGTGTTTTTTTTAATTCTGTTATTTTCCGTAAGATTTAATTATTTTTCTTAAAACTTCGGAAGCGGAGATTTAAAAAACGAGGAACGAGTGTTTTAATACTATTTATAAAAAAACGCGAAGCCTTTTAATAAGTTGAATGCGCAGAAGGTGACGAGTGTGATCATACCAGCACTAATGCACCGGATCCCATCAGAACTCCGATGTTAAGCGTGCTTGGGCGAGAGTAGTACTAGGATAGGTGACCTTCTGGGAAGTCCTCGTATTGCACCCTTTTTTTTGAGACATGTAGTGTTTTTTTTAATTCTGTTATTTTTCGTAAGATTTAATTATTTTTCTTAAAACCTCGTGCGCGGAGCGATAAAAAACGAGGAACGGGTGTTTTAATACTATTAATAAAGAAAACGCGAAGCCTTTTAATAATTTGAATGCGCAGAAGGTGACGGGTGCGATCATACGAGCACTAATGCACTGGATCCCATCAGAACTCCGCAGTCAAGCCTGCTTGGGCGAGAGTAGTACTAGGATGGGTGACCTCCTGGGAAGTCCTCGTGTTGCACCCTTTTTTGAGACGTGTAGTGTTTTTCTTTTAATTCTGTTATTTTCCGTAAGATTTAATTATTTTTCTTAAAACCTCGGGATCGGAGATTTAAAAAACGAGGAACGAGTTTTTTAATACTATTAAAAAAGAAAACACGAAGCCTTTTAATAAGTTGAATGCGCAGAAGGTGACGGGTGCGATCATATGAGCACTAATGCACTGGATCCCATCAGAACTCCGCAGTCAAGCGTGCTTGGGAGAGAGTAGTACTAGGATGGGTGACCTCCTGGGAAGTCCTCGTGTTGCACCCCTTTTTTGAGACGTGTAGTGTTTTTCTTTTAATTCTATTATTTTCCGTAGGATTTAATTATTTTTCTTAAAACTTCGGAAGCGGAGATTTAAAAAACGAGGAACATGTGTTTTAATACTATTAATAAAAAAACTCGAAGCCTTTTAATAAGTTGAATGCGCAGAAGGTGACGGGTGTGATCATACCAGCACTAATGCACCTGATCCCATCAGAACACCGTTTTTAAGCGTGCTTGGGCGAGAGTAGTACTAGGATAGGTGACCTTCTGGGAAGTCCTCGTATTGCACCCTTTTTTTGAGACGTGTAGTGTTTTTTTTTAATTCTGTTATTTTTCGTAAGATTTAATTATTTGTCTTAAAACCTCGTGCACGGAGCGATAAAAAACGAGGAACGGGTGTTTTAATACTATTAATAAAGAAAACGCGAAGCCTTTTAATAAGTTGAATGCGCAGAAGGTGACGGGTGTGATCGTACCAGCACTAGTGCACCGGATCCCATCAGAACTCCGCAGTTAAGCGCGCTGGGGCGAGAGTAGTACTAGGATGGGTGACCTCCTGGGAAGTCCTCATGTTGCACCCCTTTTTTGAGATGTGTAGTGTTTTTTTTTAATTCTGTTATTTTTCGTAAGATTTAAGTATTTTTCTTAAAACCTCGGGAGCGGAGCGATAAAAAACGAGGAACGAGTGTTTTAATACTATTAATAAAGAAAACGCGAAACCTTTTAATAAGTTGAATGCGCAGAAGGTGACGGTTGCGATCATACGAGCACTAATGCACTGGATCCCATCAGAACTCCGCAGTCAAGCGGGCTTGGGCGAGAGTAGTACTAGGATGGGCGACCTTCTGGGAAGTCCTCGTGTTGCACCCCTTTTTTGAGACGTGTAGTGTTTTTCTTTTAATTCTGTTATTTTCTGTAAGATTTAATTATTTTTCTTAAAACCTCGGGATCGGAGATTTAAAAAACGAGGAACGAGTTTTTTAATACTATTAATAAAGAAAACGCGAAGCCTTTTAATAAGTTGAATGCGCAGAAGGTGACGGGTGCGATCATATGAGCACTAATGCACTGGATCCCATCAGAACTCCGCAGTCAAGCGTGCTTGGGAGAGAGTAGTACTAGGATGGGTGACCTCCTGGGAAGTCCTCGTGTTGCACCCCTTTTTTGAGACGTGTAGTGTTTTTCTTTTAATTCTATTATTTTCCGTAGGATTTAATTATTTTTCTTAAAACTTCGGAAGCGGAGATTTAAAAAACGAGGAACATGTGTTTTAATACTATTAATAAAAAAACTCGAAGCCTTTTAATAAGTTGAATGCGCAGAAGGTGACGGGTGTGATCATACCAGCACTAATGCACCGGATCCCATCAGAACACCGTTTTTAAGCGTGCTTGGGCGAGAGTAGTACTAGGATAGGTGACCTTCTGGGAAGTCCTCGTATTGCACCCTTTTTTTGAGACGTGTAGTGTTTTTTTTTAATTCTGTTATTTTTCGTAAGATTTAATTATTTGTCTTAAAACCTCGTGCACGGAGCGATAAAAAACGAGGAACGGGTGTTTTAATACTATTAATAAAGAAAACGCGAAGCCTTTTAATAAGTTGAATGCGCAGAAGGTGACAGGTGCGATCTTACCAGCACTAATGCATCGGATCCCATCAGAACTCTGCAGTCAAGCGTGCTTGGGCGAGAGTAGTACTAGGATGGGTGACCTCTTCGGAAGTCCTCGTGTTGCACCCATTTTTTGAGACGTGTAGTGTGTTTTTTAATACTGTTATTTTCCGTTAGATTTAATTATTTTTCTTAAAACCTCGGGAGCGGAGATTTAAAAAATGAGGAAAGAGTGTTTTAATACTATTAATAAAGAAAACGCGAAGCCTTTTAATAAGTTGAATGCGCAGAAGGTGACGGGTGCGATCTTACCAGCACTAATGCATCAGATCCCATCAGAACTCCGCAGTTAAGCGTGCTTGAGCGAGAGTAGTACTAGGATGGGTGACCTCTTGGGAAGTCCTCGTGTTGCACCCCTTTTTTGAGACGTGTAGTGTTTTTTTTTAATTCTGTTATTTTCCATAAGTTTTAATTATTTTTCTTAAAACCTCGGGAGCGGAGATTTAAAAAACGAGGAACGGGTGTTTTAATACTATTAATAAAGAAAACTCGAAGCCTTTTAATAAGTTGAATGCGCAGAAGGTGACGGGTGCGATCATACCAGCACTAATGCACCGGATCCCATCAGAACTCCGCAGTAAAGCGTGCTTGGGCGAGAGTAGTACTAGGATGGGTGACCTCCTAGGAAGTCCTCGTGTTGCACCCCTTTTTTGAGATGTGTAGTGTTTTTTTTTAATTCTGTTATTTTCCGTAAGATTTAATTATTTTTCTTAAAACCTCGGGAGCGGAGCGATAAAAAACGAGGAACGGGTGTTTTAATACTATTAACAAAGAAAACGCGAAGCCTTTTAATAAGTTGAATGCGCAGAAGGTGACGGGTGCGATCATACGAGCACTAATGCACCGGATCCCATCAGAACTCCGCAGTCAAGCGTGCTTGGGCGAGAGTAGTACTAGGATGGGTGACCTCCTGGGAAGTCCTCGTGTTGCACCCCTTTTTTGAGACGTGTAGTGTTTTTCTTTTAATTCTGTTATTTTTCGTAAGATTTAATTATTTTTCTTAAAACCTCGGGAGCGGAGATTTAAAAAACGAGGAACGGGTGTTTTAATACTATTAATAAAGAAAAAGCGAAGCCTTTTAATTAGTTGAATGCGCAGAAGGTGACGGGTGCGATCATACCAGCACTAATGCACCTGATCCCATTAGAACTCCGCAGTTAAGCGCGCTCGGGCGAGGGTAGTACTAGGATGGGTGACCTCCTGGGAAGTCCTCGTGTTGCACCCCTTTTTTGAGATGTGTAGTGTTTTTTTTTTAATTATGTTATTTTCCGTCAGATTTAATTATTTTTCTTAAAACCTCGGGAGCGGAGCGATAAAAAACAAGGAACAAGTGTTTTAATACTATTAATAAAGAAAACGCGAAACCTTTTAATAAGTTGAATGTGCAGAAGGTGACGGGTGCGATCATACGAGCACTAATGCACTGGATCCCATCAGAACTCCGCAGTCAAGCGTGCTTGGGCGAGAGTAGTACTAGGATGGGTGACCTCCTGGGAAGTCCTCGTGTTGCACCCTTTTTTGAGACGTGTAGTTTTTTTCTTTTAATTCTGTTATTTTCTGTAAGATTTAATTATTTTTCTTAAAACCTCGGGATCGGAGATTTAAAAAACGAGGATCGGGTTTTTTAATATTATTAATAAAGAAAACGCGAAGCCTTTTAATAAGTTGAATGCGCAGAGGGTGACGGGTGCGATCATACCAGCACTAATGCACCGGATCCCATCAGAACTTCGCAGTTAAGCATGCTTGGACGAGAGTAGTACTAGGATGGGTGACCTCCTGGGAAGGCCTCGTGTTGCACCCTTTTTTTGAGACGTGTAGTGTTTTTTTTAATTCTGTTATTTTCCGTAGGATTTAATTATTTTTCTTAAAACTTCGGAAGCGGAGATTTAAAAAACGAGGAACGGGTGTTTTAATACTATTAATAAAAAAATGAAGCCTTTTAATAAGTTGAATGCGCAGAAGGTGACGGGTGTGATCATACCAGCACTAATGCACCGGATCCCATCAGAACTCCGTTTTTAAGCGTGCTTGGGCGAGAGTAGTACTAGGATAGGTGACCTTCTGGGAAGTCCTCGTATTGCACCCTTTTTTTGAGACATGTAGTGTTTTTTTTTTAATTCTGTTATTTTTCGTAAGATTTAATTATTTGTCTTAAAACCTCGTGCACGGAGCGATAAAAAACGAGGAACGGGTGTTTTAATACTATTAATAAAGAAAACGCGAAGCCTTTTAATAAGTTGAATGCGCAGAAGGTGACGGGTGCGATCTTACCAGCACTAATGCATCGGATCCCATCAGAACTCCGCAGTTAAGCGTGCTTGGGCGAGAGTAGTACTTGGATGGGTGACCTCTTCGGAAGTCCTCGTGTTGCACCCCTTTTTTGAGACATGTAGTGTTTTTTTAATACTGTTATTTTCCGTTAGATTTAATTATTTTTCTTAAAACCTCGGGAGCGGAGATTTAAAAAATGAGGAACGAGTGTTTTAATACTATTAATAAAGAAAACGCGAAGACTTTTAATAAGTTGAATGCCCAGAAGGTGACGGGTGCGATCTTACCAGCACTAATGCATCAGATCCCATCAGAACTCCGCAGTTAAGCGTGCTTGGGCGAGAGTAGTACTAGGATGGGTGACCTCTTGGGAAGTCCTCGTGTTGCACCATTTTTTTGAGACGTGTAGTGTTTTTTTTTAATTCTGTTATTTTCCATAAGTTTTAATTATTTTTCTTAAAACCTCGGGAGCGGAGATTTAAAAAACGAGGAACGGGTGTTTTAATACTATTAATAAAGAAAACGCGAAGCCTTTTAATAAGTTGAATGCGCAGAAGGTGACGGGTGCGATCATACCAGCACTAATGCACCGGATCCCATCAGAACTCCGCAGTAAAGCGTGCTTGGGCGAGAGTAGTACTAGGATGGGTGACCTCCTAGGAAGTCCTCGTGTTGCACCCCTTTTTTGAGATGTGTAGTGTTTTTTTTAATTCTGTTATTTTCCGTAAGATTTAATTATTTTTCTTAAAACCTCGGGAGCGGAGCGATAAAAAACGAGGAACGGGTGTTTTAATACTATTAATAAAGAAAACGCGAAGCCTTTTAATAAGTTGAATGCGCAGAAGGTGACGGGTGCGATCATACGAGCACTAATGCACCGGATCCCATCAGAACTCCGCAGTCAAGCGTGCTTGGGCGAGAGTAGTACTAGGATGGGTGACCTCCTGGGAAGTCCTCGTTTTGCACCCCTTTTTTGAGACGTGTAGTGTTTTTCTTTTAATTCTGTTATTTTCCGTAAGATTTAATTATTTTTCTTAAAACCTTGGGAGCGGAGATTTAAAAAACGAGAAACGGGTGTTTTAATACTATTAATAAAGAAAAATCGAAGCCTTTTAATAAGTTGAATGCGCAGAAGGTGACGGGTGCGATCACACCAGCACTAATGCACCTGATCCCATCAGAACTCCGCAGTTAAGCGCGTTCGAGCGAGAGTAGTACTAGGATGGGTGACCTCCTGAGAAGTCCTCGTGTTACACCCCTTTTTTGAGATGTGTAGTGTTTTTTTTAATTCTGTTATTTTCCGTAAGATTTAATTATTTTTCTTAAAACCTCGGGTGCGGAGCGATAAAAAACAAGGAACGAGTGTTTTAATACTATTAATAAAGAAAACGCGAAACCTTTTAATAAGTTGATTGCGCAGAAGGTGACGGGTGCGATCATACGAGCACTAATGCACTGGATCCCATCAGAACTCCGCAGTCAAGCCTGCTTGGGCGAGAGTAGTACTAGGATGGGTGACCTCCTGGGAAGTCCTCGTGTTGCACCTCTTTTTTGAGACGTGTAGTTTTTTTCTTTTAATTCTGTTATTTTCCGTAAGATTTAATTATTTTTCTTAAAACCTCGGGATCGGAGATTTAAAAAACGAGGAACGGGTTTTTTAATACTATTAATAAAGAAAACGCGAAGCCTTTTAATAAGTTGAATGCGCAGAGGGTGACGGGTGCGATCATATGAGCACTAATGCACTGGATCCCATCAGAACTCCGCAGTCAAGCGTGCTTGGGAGAGAGTAGTACTAGGATGGGTGACCTCCTGGGAAGTCCTCGTGTTGCACCCCTTTTTTGAGACGTGTAGTGTTTTTCTTTTAATTCTATTATTTTCCGTAGGATTTAAATATTTTTCTTAAAACTTCGGAAGCGGAGATTTAAAAAACGAGGAACAGGTGTTTTAATACTATTAATAAAAAAACTCGAAGCCTTTTAATAAGTTGAATGCGCAGAAGGTGACGGGTGTGATCATACCAGCACTAATGCACCGGATCCCATCAGAACACCGTTTTTAAGCGTGCTTGGGCGAGAGTAGTACTAGGATAGGTGACCTTCTGGGAAGTCCTCGTATTGCACCCTTTTTTTGAGACGTGTAGTGTTTTTTTTTAATTCTGTTATTTTTCGTAAGATTTAATTATTTGTCTTAAAACCTCGTGCACGGAGCGATAAAAAACGAGGAACGGGTGTTTTAATACTATTAATAAAGAAAACGCGAAGCCTTTTAATAAGTTGAATGCGCAGAAGGTGACAGGTGCGATCTTACCAGCACTAATGCATCGGATCCCATCAGAACTCTGCAGTTAAGCGTGCTTGGGCGAGAGTAGTACTAGGATGGGTGACCTCTTTGGAAGTCCTCGTGTTGCACCCCTTTTTTGAGATGTGTAGTGTTTTTTTTAATTCTGTTATTTTCCGTAAGATTTAATTATTTTTCTTAAAACCTCGGGAGCGGAGCGATAAAAAGGAACGAGTGTTTTAATACTATTAATAAAGAAAACGCGAAACCTTTTAATAAGTTGAATGCGCAGAAGGTGACGGGTGCGATCATACGAGCACTAATGCACTGGATCCCATCAGAACTCCGCAGTCAAGCCTGCTTGGGCGAGAGTAGTACTAGGATGGGTGACCTCCTGGGAAGTCCTCGTGTTGCACCTCTTTTTTGAGACGTGTAGTTTTTTTCTTTTAATTCTGTTATTTTCCGTAAGATTTAATTATTTTTCTTAAAACCTCGGGATCGGAGATTTAAAAAACGAGGAACGGGTTTTTTAATATTATTAATAAAGAAAACGCGAAGCCTTTTAATAAGTTGAATGCGCAGAGGGTGACGGGTGCGATCATACCAGCACTAATGCACCGGATCCCATCAGAACTCCGCAGTTAAGCGTGCTTGGACGAGAGTAGTACTAGGATGGGTGACCTCTTGGGAAGGCCTCGTGTTGCACCCTTTTTTTGAGACGTGTAGTGTTTTTTTTAATTCTGTTATTTTCCGTAAGATTTAATTATTTTTCTTAAAACTTCGGAAGCGGAGATTTAAAAAACGAGGAACGGGTGTTTTAATACTATTTATAAAAAAACGCGAAGCCTTTTAATAAGTTGAATGCGCAGAAGGTGACGAGTGTGATCATACCAGCACTAATGCACCGGATCCCATCAGAACTCCGATGTTAAGCGTGCTTGGGCGAGAGTAGTACTAGGATAGGTGACCTTCTGGGAAGTCCTCGTATTGCACCCTTTTTTTTGAGACATGTAGTGTTTTTTTTAATTCTGTTATTTTTCGTAAGATTTAATTATTTTTCTTAAAACCTCGTGCGCGGAGCGATAAAAAACGAGGAACGGGTGTTTTAATACTATTAATAAAGAAAACGCGAAGCCTTTTAATAATTTGAATGCGCAGAAGGTGATGGGTGCGATCTTACCAGCACTAATGCACCGGATCCCATCAGAACTCCGCAGTTAAGCGTGCTTGGGCGAGAGTAGTACTAGGATGGGTGACCTCTTGGGAAGTCCTCGTGTTGCACCCCTTTTTTGAGACGTGTAGTGTTTTTTTTAATACTGTTATTTTCTGTAAGATTTAATTATTTTTCTTAAAACCCCGGGAGCGGAGATTTAAAAAATGAGGATCGAGTGTTTTAATACTATTAATAAAGAAAACGCGAAGCCTTTTAATAAGTTGAATGCGCAGAGGGTGACGGGTGCGATCATACCAGCACTAATGCACCGGATCCCATCAGAACTCCGCAGTTAAGCGTGCTTGGACGAGAGTAGTACTAGGATGGGTGACCTCTTGGGAAGGCCTCGTGTTGCACCTTTTTTTTGAGACGTGTAGTGTTTTTTTTAATTCTGTTATTTTCCGTAAGATTTAATTATTTTTCTTAAAACTTCGGAAGCGGAGATTTAAAAAACGAGGAACGGGTGTTTTAATACTATTTATAAAAAAAACGCGAAGCCTTTTAATAAGTTGAATTCGCAGAAGGTGACGAGTGTGATCATACCAGCACTAATGCACCGGATCCCATCAGAACTCCGATGTTAAGCGTGCTTGGGCGAGAGTAGTACTAGGATAGGTGACCTTCTGGGAAGTCCTCGTATTGCAACCTTTTTTTGAGACATGTAGTGTTTTTTTTAATTCTGTTATTTTTCGTAAGATTTAATTATTTTTCTTAAAACCTCATGCGCGGAGCGATAAAAAATGAGGAACGGGTGTTTTAATACTATTAATAAAGAAAACGCGAAGCCTTTTAATAATTTGAATGCGCAGAAGGTGACGGGTGCGATCTTACCAGCACTAATGCACCGGATCCCATCAGAACTCCGCAGTTAAGCGTGCTTGGGCGAGAGTAGTACTAGGATGGGTGACCTCTTGGGAAGTCCTCGTGTTGCACCCCTTTTTTGAGACGTGTAGTGTTTTTTTAATACTGTTATTTTCTGTAAGATTTAATTATTTTTCTTAAAACCTCGGGAGCGGAGATTTAAAAAATGAGGAACGGGTGTTTTAATACTATTAATAAAGAAAACGCGAAGCCTTTTAATAAGTTGAATGCGCAGAAGGTGACGGGTGCGATCATACCAACACTAATGCACCGGATCCCATCAGAACTCCGCAGCTAAGCGTGCTTGGGGAGAGTAGTACTAGGATGGGTGACCTCCTGGGAAGTCCTCGTGTTGCACCCCTTTTTTGAGATGTGTAGTGTTTTTTTTAATTCTGTTATTTTCCGTAAGATTTAATTATTTTTCTTAAAACCTCGGGAGCGGAGCGATAAAAAACGAGGAACGGGTGTTTTAATACTATTAATAAAGAAAACGCGAAGCCTTTTAATAAGTTGAATGCGCAAAAGGTGACGGGTGCGATCATACCAGCACTAATACAACAGATCCCATCAGAACTCCGCAGTCAAGCGTGCTTGGGCGAGAGTAGTACTAGGATGGGTGACCTCCTGGGAAGTCCTCGTGTTGCACCCTTTTTTTAGACGTGTAGTGTTTTTTTTTTAATTATGTTATTTTCCGTAAGATTTAATTATTTTTCTTAAAACCTCGGGAGCGGAGATTTAAAAAACGAGGAACGGGTGTTTTAATACTATTAATAAAGAAAACGCGAAGCCTTTTAATAAGTTGAATGCGTAGAAGGTGACAGGTGCGATCATACCAGCACTAATGTACCGGATCCCATCAGAACTCCGCAGTTAAGCGTGCTTAGGCGAGAGTAGTACTAGGATGGGTGACCTCTTGGGAAGTCCTCGTGTTGCACCCCTTTTTTGAGATGTGTAGTGTTTTTTTTTAATTCTGTTATTTTCCGTAAGATTTAATTATTTTTCTTAAAACCTCGGGAGCGGAGCGATAAAAAACGAGGAACGGGTGTTTTAATACTATTAATAAAGAAAACGCGAAGCCTTTTAATAAGTTGAATGCGCAGAAGGTGACGGGTGCGATCATACCAACACTAATGCACCGGATCCCATCAGAACTCCGCAGCTAAGCGTGCTTGGGGAGAGTAGTACTAGGATGGGTGACCTCCTGGGAAGTCCTCGTGTTGCACCCCTTTTTTGAGATGTGTAGTGTTTTTTTTTTAATTATGTTATTTTCCGTAAGACTTAATTATTTTTCTTAAAATCTCGGGAGCGGAGCGATAAAAAACGAGGAACGGGTGTTTTAATACTATTAATAAAGAAAACGCGAAGCCTTTTAATAAGTTGAATGCGCAAAAGGTGACGGGTGCGATCATACCAGCACTAATACAACAGATCCCATCAGAACTCCGCAGTCAAGCGTGCTTGGGCGAGAGTAGTACTAGGATGGGTGACCTCCTGGGAAGTCCTCGTGTTGCACCCTTTTTTTAGACGTGTAGTGTTTTTTTTTTTAATTATGTTATTTTCCGTAAGATTTAATTATTTTTCTTAAAACCTCGGGAGCGGAGATTTAAAAAACGAGGAACGGGTGTTTTAATACTATTAATAAAGAAAATGCGAAGCCTTTTAATAAGTTGAATGCGCTGAAGGTGACAGGTGCGATCATACCAGCACTAATGCACCGTATCCCATCAGAACTCCGCAGTTAAGCGTGCTTAGGCGAGAGTAGTACTAGGATGGGTGACCTCTTGGGAAGTCCTCGTGTTGCACCCCTTTTTTGAGATGTGTAGTGTTTTTTTTTAATTCTGTTATTTTCCGTAAGATTTAATTATTTTTCTTAAAACCTCGGGAGCGGAGCGATAAAAAACGAGGAACGGGTGTTTTAATACTATTAATAAAGAAAACGTGAAGCCTTTTAATAAGTTGAATGCGCAGAAGGTGACGAGTGCAATCATACGAGCACTAATGCACCGGATCCCATCAGAACTCCGCAGTCAAGCGTGCTTGGGCGAGAGTAGTACTAGGATGGGTGACCTCCTGGGAAGTCCTCGTGTTGCACCCCTTTTTTGAGACGTGTAGTGTTTTTCTTTTAATTCTGTTATTTTTCGTAAGATTTAATTATTTTTCTTAAAACCTCGGGAGCGGAGATTTAATAAACGAGGAACGTATGTTTTAATACTATTAATAAAGAAAAAGCGAAGCCTTTTAATAAGTTGAATGCGCAGAAGGTGACGGGTGCGATCATACCAGCACTAATGCACCGAATCCCATCAGAACTCCACAGTTAAGCGCGCTCGGGCGAGAGTAGTTCTAGGATGGGTGACCTCCTGGGAAGTCCTCGTGTTGCACCCCTTTTTTGAGATGTGTAGTGTTTTTTTTTAATTCTGTTATTTTCCGTAAGATTTAATTATTTTTCTTAAAACCTCGGGAGCGGAGCGATAAAAAACGAGGAACGAGTGTTTTAAAACTATTAATAAAGAAAACGCGAAACCTTTTAATAAGTTGAATGCGCAGAAGGTGACGGGTGCGATTATACGAGCACTAATGCACTGGATCCCAACAGAACTCCGCAGTCAAGCGTGCTTGGGCGAGAGTAGTACTAGGATGGGTGACCTCCTGGGAAGTCCTCGTGTTGCACCCCTTTTTTGAGACGAGTAGTGTTTTTTTTTAATTCTGTTATTTTCCGTAAGATTTAATTATTTTTCTTAAAACCTCGGGAGCAGAGCGATAAAAAACGAGGAACGGGTGTTTTAATACTATTAATAAAGAAAACGCGAAGCCTTTTAATACGTTGAATGCGCAAAAGGTGACGGGTGCGATCATACCAGCACTAATGCACCGGATCCCATCAGAACTCCGCAGTCAAGCGTGCTTGGGCGAGAGTAGTACTAGGATGGGTGACCTCCTAGGAAGTCCTCGTGTTGCACCCTTTTTTGAGACGTGTAGTGTTTTTTTTTTAATTCTGTTATTTTCCGTAAGATTTAATTATTTTTCTTAAAACCTCGGGAGCGGAGCGATAAAAAACGAGGAACAGATGTTTTAATACTATTAATAAAGAAAACGCGAAGCCTTTTAATAAGTTGAATGCGCAGAAGGTAACAGGTGCGATCATACCAGCACTAATGCACCGGATCCCATCAGAACTTTGCAGTTAAGCGTGCTCGAGCGAGAGTAGTACTAGGATGGTTGACCTCCTGGGAAATCCTCGTGTTGCACCCCTTTTTTGAGACGTGTAGTATTTTTTTTAATTCTGTTATTTTCCGTAAGATTTAATTATTTTTCTTAAAACCTCGGGAGCGGAGCGATAAAAAACGAGGAACGGGTGTTTTAATACTATTAATAAAGAAAACGCGAAGCCTTTTAATAAGTTGAATGCGCAAAAGGTGACGGGTGCGATCATACCAGCACTAATGCACCGGATCCCATCAGAACTCCGCAGTCAAGCGTGCTTGGGCGAGAGTAGTACTAGGATGGGTGACTTCCTGGGAAGTCCTCGTGTTGCACCCCTTTTTTGAGACGTGTAGTGTTTTTTTTTTGTTTTTTAGGATCGAATTTTCCTTAAGATTTAATTATTTCTTAAAATCTCGGGAGCGGAGCGATAAAAAACGATGAACGGGTGTTTAAATATTATTAATAAAGAAAACGCGAAGCCTTTTAATAAGTTGAATGCGTAAAAGGTGACGGGTGCGATCATACCAGCACTAATGCACCGGATCCCATCAGAACTCCGCAGTGAAGCGTGCTTGGGTGAGAGTAGTACTAGGATGGGTGACCTCCTGGGAAGTCTTCGTGTTGCACCCCTTTTTTGAGACGTGTAGTGTTTTTTTTTAATTCTGTTATTTTCCGTAAGATTTAATTATTTTTCTTAAAACCTCGGGAGCGGAGCGATAAAAAACGAGGAACAGGTCTTTTAATACTATTAATAAAGAAAACGCGAAGCCTTTTAATAAGTTGAATGCTCAAAAGGTGACGGGTGCGATCATACTAGCACTAATGCACCGGATCCCATCAGAACTCCGCAGTCAAGCGTGCTTGGGCGAGAGTAGTACTAGGATGGGCGACCTCCTTGGAAGTCCTCGTGTTGCATCCCTTTTTTGAGACGTGTAGTGTTTTTTTTAATTCTGTTATTTTCTGTAAGATTTAATTATTTTTATTAAAACCTCGGGAGCGGAGCGATAAAAAACGAGGAACGGGTGTTTTAATACTATTAATAAAGAAAACACGAAGCCTTTTAATAAGTTGAATGCGCAGATGGTGACGGGTGCGATCATACCAGCACTAATGCACCGGATCCCATCAGAACTCCGCAGTCAAGCGTGCTTGGGCGAGAGTAGTAATAGGATGGGTGACCTCCTGGAAAGTCCTCGTGTTGCACCCCTTTTTTGAGACGTGTAGTGTTTTTTTTAATTTTTTTATTTTCCGTAAGATTTAATTATTTTTCTTAAAACCTCGGAAGCGGAGCAATAAAAAACGAGGAACGAGTGTTTTATTACTATTAATAAAGAAAACGCGAAGCCTTTTAATAAGTTGAATGCGCAGAAGTCGACGGGTGCGATCATACCAGTACTAATGCACCGGATCCCATCAGAACTCCGCAGCTAAGCGTGCTTGGGCGAGAGTAGTACTAGGATGGGTGACCTCCTGGGATGTCCTCGTGTTGCACCCCTTTTTTGTGACGTGTAGTGTTTTTTTTTTAATTCTGTTATTTTCCGTAAGATTTAATTATTTTTCTAAAAACCTCGGGAGCGGAGCGATAAAAAACGAGGAACGGGTGTTTTAATACTATTAATAAAGAAAACGCGAAGCCCTTTAATAAGTTGAATGCGCAGAAGGTGACGGGTGCGATCATACCAGCACTGATGCACCGGATCCCATCAGAACTCCGCAGTTAAGCGTGCTTGTGGGAGAGTAGTTCTAGGATGGGTGACCTCCTAGGAAGTCCTCGTGTTGCACCCCTTTTTTGAGACGTGTAGTGTTTTTTTTTTAATTCTGTTATTTTCCTTAAGATTTAATTATTTTTCTTAAATCCTCGAGAGCGGAGCGATAAAAAACGAGGAACGGTTGTTTTAATACTATTACTAAAGAAAACGCGAAGCCTTTTAATAAGTTGAATGCGCAGAAGGTGACGGGTGCGATCATACCAGCACTAATGCACCGGATCCCATCAGAACTCCGCAGATAAGCGTGCTTGGGTGAGGGTAGTACTAGGATGGGTGACCTCCTCGGAAGTCCTCTTGTTGTACCCCTTTTTTGAGACGTGTAGTGTTTTTTTTTAATTCTGTTATTTTCCGTAAGATTTAATTATTTTTCTTAAAACCTCGGGAGCGGAGCGATAAAAAACGAGGAACGAGTGTTTTAATACTATTAATAAAGAAAACGCGAAGCCTTTTAATAAGTTGAATGCGCAGAAGGTGACGGGTGCGATCATACCAGCACTGATGCACCGGATCCCATCAGAACTCCGCTGTCAAGTGTGCTTGGGCGAGAGTAGTACTAGGATGGGTGACCTCCTGGGAAGTCCTCGTGTTGCACCTTTTTTTTGAGACGTGTAGTGTTTTTTTTAATTCTGTTATTTTCCGGAAGATTTAATTATTTTTCATAAAACCTCGGGAGCGGAGCGATAAAAAACGAGGAACGTGTGTTTTAATACTATTAATAAAGAAAACGCAAAGCCTTTTAATAAGTTGAATGCGCAAAACGTGACGGGTGCGATCATACCAGCACTAATACACCGGATCCCATCAGAACACCGCAGTCAAGCGTGCATGGGCGAGAGTAGTACTAGGATGGGTGACCTCCTGGGAAGTCCTCGTGTTGCACCCCTTTTTTGAGAAGTGTAGTGTTTTTTTAATTCTGTTATTTTCCGTAAGATTTAATTATTTTTCTTAAAACCTCGGGAGCAGAGCGATAAAAAACGAGGAACGGGTGTTTTAATACTATTAATAAAGAAAACGCGAAGCCTTTTAATAAGTTGAACGCGCAGAGGGTGACGGGTGCGATCATACTAGCACTAATGCACTGGATCCCATCATAACTCCGCAGTTAAGCGTGCTTGTGGGAGAGTAGTACTAGGATGGGTGACCTCCTAGGAAGTCCTCGTGTTGCACCCCTTTTTTGAGACGTGTAGTGTTTTTTTAATTCTGTTATTTTCCGTAAGATTTAGTTATTTTTCTTAAAACCTCGGGAGCGGAGCGATAAAAAACGAGGAACGGGTGTTTTAATACTATTAATAAAGAAAACGCGAAGCCTTTTAATAAGTTGAACGCGCAGAAGGTGACGGGTGCGATCATACCAGCACTAATGCACCGGATCCCATCAGAACTCCGCAGTTAAGCGTGCTTGTGGGAGAGTAGTACTAGGATGGGTGACCTCCTAGGAAGTCCTCGTGTTGCACCCCTTTTTTGAGACGTGTAGTGTTTTTTTTTAATTTTGTTATTTTCCTTAAGATTTAATTATTTTTCTTAAATCCTCGAGAGCGGAGCGATAAAAAACGAGGAACGGTTGTTTTAATACTATTAATAAAGAAAATGCGAAGCCTTTTAATAAGTTGAATGCGCAGAAGGTGACGGGTGCGATCATACCAGCACTAATGCACCGGATCCCATCAGAACTCCGCAGTTAAGCTTGCTTGGGTGAGGGTAGTACTAGGATGGGTGACCTCCTGGGAAGTCCTCTTGTTGTACCCCTTTTTTGAGACGTGTAGTGTTTTTTTTTAATTCTGTTATTTTCCGTAAGATTTAATTATTTTTCTTAAAACCTCGGGAGCGGAGCGATAAAAAATGAGGAACGGGTGTTTTAATACTATTAATAAAGAAAACGCGAAGCCTTTTAATAAGTTGAATGCGCAAAAGGTGACGGGTGCGATCATACCAGCACTGATGCACCGGATCCCATCAGAACTCCGCAGTTAAGCGTGCTTGTGCGAGAGTAGTACTAGGATGGGTGACCTCCTTGGAAGTCCTCTTGTTGTACCCCTTTTTTGAGACGTGTAGTGTTTTTTTTAATTCTGTTATTTTCTGTAAGATTTAATTATTTTTCTTAAAACCTCGAGAGCGGAGCGATAAAAAACGAGGAACGGGTGTTTTAATACTATTAATAAAGAAAACACGAAGCCTTTTAATAAGTTGAATGCGCAAAAGGTGACGGGTGCAATCATACCAGCACTAATGCACCGGATCCCATCAGAACTCCGCAGTTAAGCGTGCTTGGGCGAGAGTATTACTAGGATGGGTGACCTCCTGGGAAGTCCTCTTGTAGCAACCCTTTTTTGAGACGTGTAGTGTTTTTTTTTAATTCTGTTATTTTTCGTAAGATTTAATTATTTTTTTTAAAACCTCGGGAGCGGAGCGATAAAAAATGAGGAACGGGTGTTTTAATACTATTAATAAAGAAAACGCGAAGGCTTTTAATAAGTTGAATGCACAGAAGGTGACGTGTGCGATCATACCAGTACTAATGCACCGAATCCCATCAGAACTCCGCAATTAAGCGTGCTTGTGCGAGAGTAGTACTAGGATGGGTGACCTCCTGGGAAGTCCTCTTGTTGTACCCCTTTTTTGAGACGTGTAGTGTTTTTTTTATTCTGTTATTTTCCGTAAGATTTAATTATTTTTCTTAAAACCTCGGGAGCGGAACGATAAAAAAGGAGGAACGGGTGTTTTAATACTATTAATAAAGAAAACGCGAAGCCTTTTAATAAGTTGAAAGCGCAAAAAGTGACGGGTGCGATCATACCAGCACTAATGCACCGGATCCCATCAGAACTCTACAGTTAAACGTGCTTGGGCGAGAGTAATACTAGGATGGGTGACCTCCTGGGAAGTCCTCGTGATGCACCCCTTTTTTGAGACGTGTAGTGTTTTTTTGAATTCTGTTATTTTTCGCAAGATTTAATTATTTTTCTTAAAACCTCGGGAGCGGAGCGATAAAAAACGAGGAACGGGTGTTTTAATACTATTAATAAAGAAAACGCGAAGCCTTTTAATAAGTTGAATGCGCAAAAGGTGACGGGTGCGATCATACCAGCACTAATGCACCGGATCCCATCAGAACTCCGTAGTTAAGCGTGCTTGGGCGAGAGTAGTACTAGGATGTGTGACCTCCAGGGAAGTCCTCGTGTTGCACCCCTTTTTTGAGACGTGTAGTGTTTTTTTTAATTCTGTTATTTTCTGTAAGATTTAATTATTTTTCATAAAACCTCGGGAGCGGAGCGATAAAAAACGAAGAACGGGTCTTTTAATACTATTAATAAAGAAAACGCGAAGCCTTTTAATAAGTTGAATGCGCAGAAGGTGACGTGTGCGATCATACCAGCACTAATGCACCGGATCCCATCAGAACTCCGCATTTAAGCGTGCTTGGGTGAGAGTAGTATTAGGTTGGGTGACCTCCTGGGAAGTCCTCGTGATGCACCCCTTTTTTGAGACGTGTAGTGTTTTTTTTAATTCTGTTATTTTTCGTAAGATTTAATTATTTTTCTTAAAACCTCGGGAGCGGAGCGATAAAAAACGAGGAACGAGTGTTTTAATACTATTAATAAAGAAAACTCGAAGCCTTTTAATAAGTTGAATGCGCAGAAGGTGACGGGTGCGATCATACCAGCACTGATGCACCGGATCCCATCAGAACTTCGCTGTGTAGCGTGCTTGGGCGAGAGTAGTACTAGGATGGGTGACCTCCTGGGAAGTCCTCGTGTTGCACCCCTTTTTGAGACGTGTAGTGTTTTTTTTAATTTTGTTATTTTCCGGAAGATTTAATTATTTTTCTTAAAACCTCGGGAGCGGAGCGATAAAAAATGAGGAACGGGTGTTTTAATACTATTAATAAAGAAAACGCGAAGCCTTTTAATAAGTTGAAAGCGCAAAAGGTGACGGGTGCGATCATACCAGCATTAATGCACCGGATCCCATCAGAACTCTGTAGTTAAGCGTGCTTGGGCGAGAGTAGTACTAGGATGGGTGACCTCCTGGGAAGTCCTCGTGATGCACCCCTTTTTTGAGACGTGTAGTGTTTTTTTGAATTCTGTTATTTTTCGTAAGATTTAATTATTTTTCTTAAAACCTCGGGAGCGGAGCGATAAAAAACGAGGAACGGGTGTTTTAATACTATTAATAAAGAAAACGCGAAGCCTTTTAATAAGTTGAATGCGCAAAAGGTGACGGGTGCGATCATACCAGCACTAATGCACCGGATCCCATCAGAACTCCGTAGTTAAGCGTGCTTGGGCGAGAGTAGTACTAGGATGTGTGACCTCCAGGGAAGTCCTCGTGTTGCATTCCTTTTTTGAGACGTGTAGTGTTTTTTTTAATTCTGTTATTTTCCGTAAGATTTAATTATTTTTCATAAAACCTCGGGAGCGGAGCGATAAAAAACGAAGAACGGGTGTTTTAATACTATTAATAAAGAAAACGCGAAGCCTTTTAATAAGTTGAATGCGCAGAAGGTAACGTGTGCGATCATACCAGCACTAATGCACCGGATCCCATCAGAACTCCGCATTTAAGCGTGCTTGGGCGAGAGTAGTACTAGGTTGGGTGACCTCCTGGGAAGTCCTCGTGATGCACCCCTTTTTTGAGACGTGTAGTGTTTTTTTTTAATTCTGTTATTTTTCGTAAGATTTAATTATTTTTCTTAAAACCTCGGGAGCGGAGCGATAAAAAACGAGGAACGAGTGTTTTAATACTATTAATAAAGAAAACGCGAAGCCTTTTAATAAGTTGAATGCGCAGAAGGTGACGGGTGCGATCATACCAGCACTGATGCACCGGATCCCATCAGAACTCCGTTGTGTAGCGTGCTTGGGCGAGAGTAGTACTAGGATGGGTGACCTCCTGGGAAGTCCTCGTGTTGCACCCCTTTTTTGAGACGTGTAGTGTTTTTTTTTAATTTTGTTATTTTCCGGAAGATTTAATTATTTTTCTTAAAACCTCGGGAGCGGAGCGATAAAAAATGAGGAACGGGTGTTTTAATACTATTAATAAAGAAAACGCGAAGCCTTTTAATAAGTTGAAAGCGCAAAAGGTGACGGGTGCGATCATACCAGCACTAATGCACCGGATCCCATCAGAACTCTGCAGTTAAGTGTGCTTGCGCGAGAGTAGTACTAGGATGGGTGACCTCCTGGGAAGTCCTCGTGATGCACCCCTTTTTTGAGACGTGTAGTGTTTTTTTGAATTCTGTTATTTTTCGTAAGATTTAATTATTTTTCTTAAAACCTCGGGAGCGGAGCGATAAAAAACGAGGAACGGGTGTTTTAATACTATTAATAAAGAAAACGCGAAGCCTTTTAATAAGTTGAATGCGCAAAAGGTGACGGGTGCGATCATACCAGCACTAATGCACCGGATCCCATCAGAACTCCGTAGTTAAGCGTGCTTGGGCGAGAGTAGTACTAGGATGTGTGACCTCCTGGGAAGTCCTCGTGTTGCACCCCTTTTTTGAGACGTGTAGTGTTTTTTTTAATTCTGTTATTTTCCGTAAGATTTAATTATTTTTCTTAAAACCTCGGTAGCGGAACGATAAAAAACGAGGAACGGGTGTTTTAATACTATTAATAAAGAAAACGCGAAGCCTTTTAATAAGTTGAATGCGCAGAAGGTGACGGGTGCGATCATACCAGCACTAATGCACCGGATCCCATCAGAACTCCGCTGTGTAGCGTGCTTGGGCGAGAGTAGTACTAAAATGGGTGACCTCCTGGGAAGTCCTCTTGTTGTACCCCCTTTTTGAGACGTGTAGTGTTTTTTTTAATTCTGTTATTTTTCGTAAGATTTAATTAATTTTCTTAAAACCTCAGGAGCGGAGCGATAAAAAACGAGGAACGGGTGTTTTAATACTATTAATAAAGAAAACGCGAAGCCTTTTAATAAGTTGAATGCGCAAAAGGTGGCGGGTGCGATCATACCAGCACTAATGCACCGGATCCCATCAGAACTCCGCTGTCAAGCGTGCTTGGGCGAGAGTAGTACTAGGATGGGTGACCTCCTGGGAAGTCCTCGTGTTGCGCCTCTTTTTTGAGACGTGTAGTGTTTTTTTTTTAATTCTGTTATTTTCCGGAAGATTTAATTATTTTTCATAAAACCTCGGGAGCGGAGCGATAAAAAAACGAGGAACGAGTGTTTTAATACTATTAATAAAGAAAACGCGAAGCCTTTTCATAAGTTGAATGCGCAAAAGGTGACGGGTGCGATTATACCAGCACTAATGCACCGGATCCCATCAGAACTCCGCAGTCAAGCGTGCTTCGGCGAGAGTAGCACTAGGATGGGTGACCTCCTGGGAAGTCCTCGTGTTGCACCTTTTTTTTGAGACGTGTAGTGTTTTTTTTTTAATTCTGTTATTTTCCGGAAGATTTAATTATTTTTCATAAAACCTCGGGAGCGGAGCGATAAAAAAACGAGGAACGGGTGTTTTAATACTATTAATAAAGAAAACGCGAAGCCTTTTAATAAGTTGAATGCGCAAAAGGTGACGGGTGCGATCATACCAGCACTAATGCACCGGATCCCATCAGAACTCCGCAGTCAAGCGTGCTTGGGCGAGAGTAGTACTAGGATGGGTGACCTCCTGGGAAGTCCTCGTGTTGCACCCCTTTTTTGAGACGTGTAGTGTTTTTTTAATTCTGTTATTTTCCGTAAGATTTAATTATTTTTCTTAAAACCTCGGGAGCGGAGCGATAAAAAACGAGGAACGAGTGTTTTAATACTATTAGTAAAGAAAATGCGAAGCCTTTTAATAAGTTGAATGCGCAGAAGGTGACGGGTGCGATCATACCAACACTAATGAACCGGATCCCATCAGAACTCCGCAGTTAAGCGTGCTTAGGGGAGAGTAGTACTAGGATGGGTGACCTCCTAGGAAGTCCTCGTGTTGCACCCCTTTTTTGAGACGTGTAGTGTTTTTTTTTTAATTCTGTTATTTTCCTTAAGATTTAATTATTTTTCTTAAAACCTCGGGAGCGGAGCGATAAAAAACGAGGAACGGGTGTTTTAATACTATTAATAAAGAAAACGCGAAGCCTTTTAATAACTTGAATGCGCAGAAGGTGACGCGTGTGATCATACAAGCACTAATGCACCGGATCCCATCAGAACACCGCAGTTAAGCGTGCTTGGGCGAGGGTAGTACTAGGATGGGTGACCTCCTGGGAAGTCCTCGTGTTGCACCCCTTTTTTGAGACGTGTAGTGTTATTTTTAATTCTGTTATTTTCCGTAAGAGTTAATTATTTTTCATAAAACCTCGGGAGGGAGCGATAAAAAACGAGGAACGGGTGTTTTAATACTATTAATAAAGAAAACGCGAAGCCTTTTAATAAGTTGAATGCGCAGAAGGTGACGGGTGCGATCATACCAGCACTAATGCACCGGATCCCATCAGAACTCCGCAGTCAAGCGTGCTTGGGCCTCTAGTAGTACTAGGATGGGTGACCTCCTGGGAAGACCTCGTGTTGCACCCCTTTTTTGAGACGTGTAGTGTTTTTTTTTAATTCTGTTATTTTTCGTAAGATTTAATTATTTTTCTTAAAACCTCGGGAGCGGAGCGATAAAAAACGAGGAACGAGTGTTTTAATACTATTAATAAAGAAAACGCGAAGCCTTTTAATAAGTTGAATGCGCAGAAGGTGACGTGTGCGATCATACCAGCACTGATGCACCAAATCCCATCAAAACTCCGCAGTTAAGCGTGCTTGGGCGAGAGTAGTACTAGGATGGTTGACCTCCTGGGAAGTCCTCGTGTTGCACCC
Organism: Hibiscus trionum; assembly: GCA_030270665.1. NCBI lineage: Eukaryota > Viridiplantae > Streptophyta > Magnoliopsida > Malvales > Malvaceae > Hibiscus > Hibiscus trionum. The sequence goes on along the minus strand of BSYR01000026.1, from coordinate 48,391,976 downwards.
TTTTTTTGAGACGTGTAGTGTTTTTTTTTTAATTCTGTTATTTTCCGTAAGATTTAATTATATTTCTTAAAATCTCGGGAGGGAGCGATAAAAAACGAGGAACGGGTGTTTTAATACTATTAATAAAGAAAACGCGAAGCCTTTTAATAAGTTGAATGCGCAGAAGGTGACGAGTGCGATCATACCAGCACTAATGCACCGTATCCCATCAGAACTCCACAGCCAAGCGTGCTTGTGCGAGAGTAGTACTAGGATGGGTGACCTCCTGGGGAGTCCTCGTGTTGCACCCTTTTTTCGAGACGTGTAGTGTTTTTTTTAATTTTGTTATTTTCCGTAAGATTTAATTATTTTTCTTAAAACCTCGGGAGCGGAGCGATAAAAAACGAGGAACGGGTGTCTTAATACTATTAAAAAAGAAAACGCGAAGCCTTTTAATAAGTTGAATGCGCAGAAGGTGACGGGTGCGATCATACCAGCACTAATGCACCGGATCCCATCAAAACTCCGCAGTTAAGCGTGCTTGGGCGAGAGTAGTACTAGGATGGGTAACCTTCTGGGAAGTCCTCATGTTGCACCTCTTTTTTGAGACGTGTAGTGTTTTTTTATTTAATTCTGTTATTTTCCGTAAGATTTAATTATTTTTCTTAAAACCTCGGGAGCGAATATTTAAAAAACGAGGAACGGGTGTTTTAATACTATTAATAAAGAAAACGCGAAACCTTTTAATAAGTTGAATGCGCAGAAGGTGACAGGTGCGATCCTACCAGCACTAATGCACCGGATCCCATCAGAACTCTGCAGTTAAGCGTGCTTGGGCGAGAGTAGTACTAGGATGGGTGACCTCCTGGGAAGGCTTCGTGTTGCACCCCTTTTTTAAGACGTGTAGTGTTTGTTTTCTGTTAGGATCGGAGTTTCCATAACATTTAATTATTTCTTAAAACCTCGGGAACGGAGCGACAAAAAACGAGGAATAAGTGTTTTAATACTTTTAATAAAGAAAACGCGAAGCCTTTTAATAAGTTGAATGCGCAGAAGGTGACAGGTGTGATCATACCAGCACTAATGCACCGAATCCCATCAGAACTCCGCAGTGAAACGTGTTTGGCGAAAGTAGTACTAGGATGGGTGACCTTCTGGGAAGTCCTCGTGTTGCACCCCTTTTTTAAGACGTGTAGTGTTTTTTTTGTTTTCTATTAGGATCAAATTTTCCATAATATTTAATTATTTCTTAAAACCTCGAAAACGGAGTGATAAAAAATGAGGAACGAGTGTTTTAATACTATTAATAAAGAAAACGCGAAGCCTTTTAATAAGTTGAATGCGCAGAAAGTGACAGGTGCGATCATACCAGCACTAATGCATCGGATCCCATCAGAACTCCGCAGTCAAGCGCGCTTGGGCGAGAGTAGTACTAGGATGGGTGACCTCTTGGGAAGTCCTCGTGTTGCACCCCTTTTTTAAGACGTGTAGTGTTTTTTTTTTCTGTTAGGATCGTATTTTCCATAATATTTAATTATTTCTTAAAACCTCGAGAACAGAGCGATAAAAAACGAGGAGCGGGTGTTTTAATACTATTAATAAAGAAAACGCGAAGCCTTTTAATAAGTTGAATGCGCAGAAGGTGACGGGTGCGATCATACCAGCACTAATGCACCGGATCCCATCAGAACTCCACAGCCAAGCGTGCTTGTGCGAGAGTAGTACTAGGATGGGTGACCTCCTAGGAAGTCCTCGTGTTGCACCCTTTTTTCGAGACGTGTAGTGTTTTTTTTTTAATTTTGTTATTTTCCGTAAGATTTAATTATTTTTCTTAAAACCTCGGGAGCGGAGCGATAAAAAACGAGGAACGGGTGTTTTAATACTATTAATAAAGAAAACGCAAAGCCTTTTAATAAGTTGAATGCGCAGAAGGTGACGGGTGCGATCATACCAGCACTAATGCACCGAATCCCATCAGAACTCCACAGTGAAGTGTGCTTGGGCGAAAGTAGTACTAGGATGGGTGACCTCCTAGGAAGTCCTCGTGTTGCACCCCTTTTTTAAGACGTGTAGTGTTTTTTTTTTGTTTTATGTTTGGATAGGATTTTTCATAATATTTAATTATTTCTTAAAACCTCGGGAGCGCAGCGATAAAAAACGAGGAACGAGTGTTTTAATACTATTAAAAAAGAAAACGCGAAGCCTTTTAATAAGTTGAATGCGCAGAAGGTGACGAGTGCGATCATACCAGCACTAATGCATCGAATCCCATCAGAACTCCGCAGATAAGCGTGCTTGGGCGAGAGTAGTACTAGGATGGGTGACCTCTTAGGAAGTCCTCGTGTTGCACCCCATTTTAAGACGTGTAGTGTTTTTTTTTTGTTTTCTGTTAGGATCGGATTTTCCATAATATTTAATTATTTCTTAAAACCCTGGGAATGAAGAGATAAAAAACGAGGAACGGGTGTTTTAATACTATTAATAAAGAAAACACGAAGCCTTTTAATAAGTTGAATGCGTAGAAGGTGACTAGGGAGATCATACCAGCACTAATGTACCAAATACCGTCAGAACTCCGCAGTTAAGCGTGCTTGGGCGAGAGTAGTACTAAGATGGGTGACCTCCTGGGAAGTCCTCGTGTTGCACCCCTTTTTTAAGACGTGTAGTGTTTTTTTTGTTTTCTGTTTGGATCGGATTTTCCATAATATTAAATTATTTCTTAAAACATCGGGAACGAAGCGATAAAAAACGAGGAACGGGTGTTTTAATACTATTAATAAAGAAAACGCGAAGCCTTTTAATAAGTTGAATGCGCAGAAGGTGACGAGTGTGATCATTCCAGCACTAATGCACTGTATCCCATTAGAACTCTGCAGTTAAGTGCGCTAGGGCGAGAGTAGTACTAGGATGGGTGACCTCCTGGGAAGTCCTCCTGCTGCACCTCTTTTTAAGACGTGTAGTGTTTTTTTTTTGTTTTCTGTTAGGATCGGATTTTTCATAATATTTAATTATTTCTTAAAACCTCGGGAGCGGAGCGATAAAAAACGAGGAACGGATGTTTTAATACTATTAATAAAGAAAACGCGAAGCCTTTTAATAAGTTGAATGCGCAAAAGGTGATGGGTGCGATCATACCTGCACTAATGCACCGGATCCCATCAGAACTCCGCAGTGAAGCGTGCTTAGGCGAGAGTAGTACTAGGATGGGTGACCTCTTGGGAAGTCCTCGTGTTGCACCCTTTTTTTAAGACGTGTAGAGTTTTTCTTGTTTTCTGTTAGGATCGCATTTTCCATAATATTTAATTATTTCTTAAAACCTCGGGAACGGAGCGATAAAAAACGAGGAACGGGTGTTTTAATACTATTAATAAAGAAAACGCGAAGCCTTTTAATAAGTTGAATGCGCAAAAGGTGACAGGTGCGATCATACCAGCATTAATGCATCGGATCCCATCAGAACTCCGTAGCTAAGCGTGCTTTGGCAAGAGTAGTACTAGGATGGGTGACCTCCTGGGAAGTCATCGTGTTGCACCCCTTTTTTAAGACGTGTAGTGCTTTTTTTTTGTTTTCTGTTAGGATCGGATTTTCCATAATATTTAATTATTTCTTAAAACCTCGGGAACGGAGCGATAAAAAACGAGGAACGATTGTTTTAATACTATTAATAAAAAAACGCGAAGCCTTTTAATAAGTTGAATGCACAGAAGGTGACGGGTGCGATCATACCAGCACTAATGCACCGAATCCCATCAGAACTCCGCAGTCAAGCGTGCTTGGGCGAAAGTAGTACTAGGATGGGTGACCTCCTGGGAAGTCCTCGTGTTGCACCCCTTTTTTAAGACGTGTAGTGTTTTTTTTTGTTTTCTGTTAGGATCGGATTTTCCATAGTAATTAATTATTTCTTAAAACCTCGGGAACGGAGCGATAAAGAACGAGGAACGGGTATTTTAATACTATTAATAAAGAAAACGCGAAGCCTTTTAATAAGTTCAATGCGCAGAAAGTGACGAGTGCGATCATACCAGCACTAATGCATCAGATCCCATCAGAATTCCGCAGTTAAGCGTGCTTGGACGAGAGTAGTACTAGGATGGGTGACCTCCTGGGAAGTCCTCGTGTTGCACCCTTTTTTAAGACGTGTAGTGTTTTTTTTTTGTTTTCTGTTAGGATCGGATTTTTCATAATATTTAATTATTTCTTAAAACCTCGGGAACGGAGCGATAAAAAACGAGGAACGGGTGTTTTAATACTATTAATAAAAAAATGCGAAGCCTTTTAATAAGTTGAATGCACAGAAGGTGACGGGTGCGATCATACCAGCACTAATGCACCGAATCCCATCAGAACTCCGCAGTCAAGCGTGCTTGGGCGAAAGTAGTACTAGGATGGGTGACCTCCTGGGAAGTCCTCGTGTTGCACCTCTTTTTTAAGACGTGTAGTGTTTTTTTTTGTTTTCTGTTAGGATCGGATTTTCCATAGTAATTAATTATTTCTTAAAACCTCGGGAACGGAGCGATAAAGAACGAGGAACGGGTATTTTAATACTATTAATAAAGAAAACGCGAAGCCTTTTAATAAGTTCAATGCGCAGAAAGTGACGAGTGCAATCATACCAGCACTAATGCATCAGATCCCATCAGAACTCCGCAGTTAAGCGTGCTTGGACGAGAGTAGTACTAGGATGGGTGACCTCCTGGGAAGTCCTCGTGTTGCACCCTTTTTTAAGACGTGTAGTGTTTTTTTTGTTTTCTGTTAGGATCGGATTTTCCTTAATATTTAATTATTTCTTAAAACCTCAGGAACGGAGCGATAAAAACGCGGAACGAGTGTTTTAATACTATTAATAAAGAAAACGCAAAGCCTTTTAATAAGTTGAATGCGCAGAAGGTGATGGGTGCGATCATACCTGTACTAATGCACCGGATCTCATCGGAACTTCGTAGTTAAGCGTGCTTGGGCGAGAGTAGTACTAGGATGGGTGACCTCCTGGAAAGTCCTCATGTTGCATCCATTTTTTAAGACGTGTAGTGTTTTTTTGTTTTCTGTTAGGATCAGATTTTCCATAATATTTAATTATTTCTTAAAACCTCGGGAACAGAGCGATAAAAAACGAGGAACGGGTGTTTTAATACTATTAATAAAGAAAACGTGAAACCATTTAATAAGTTGAATGCGCAGAAGGTGATGGGTGCGATCATACCAGCACTAATGCATCGAATCCCATCAGAACTCCGCAGTGAAGCGTGCTTGGGCGAAAGTAGTACTAGGATGGGTGACCTCCTGGGAAGTCCTCGTGTTGCACCCCTTTTTAAAGACGTGTAGTGTTTTTTTTTTCTGTTAGGATCAAATTTTCCATAATATTTAATTATTTCTTAAAACCTCGAAAACGGAGCGATAAAAAACGAGGAACGGGTGTTGTAATACTATTAATAAAGAAAACGCGAAGCCTTTTAATAAGTTGAATGCGCAGAAAGTGACAGGTGCGATCATACCAGCACTAATGCATCGGATCCCATCAGAACTCCGCAGTCAAGCGCGCTTGGGCGAGAGTATTACTAGGATGGGTGACCTCCTGGGAAGTTCTCGTGTTGCACCCCTTTTTTAAGACGTGTAGTGTTTTTTTTTCTGTTAGGATCAGATTTTCCATAATATTTAATTATTTCTTAAAACCTCGGGAACAGAGCGATAAAAAACGAGGAACGGGTGTTTTAATACTATTAATAAAGAAAACGCGAAGCCTTTTAATAAGTTGAATGCGCAGAAGGTGACGAGTGCGATCATACAAGCACTAATGCATCGGATCCCATCAGAACTCCGCTGTTAAGCGTGCTTGGGCGAGAGTAGTACTAGGATGGGTGACCTCCTAGGATGTCCTCGTGTTGCACCCATTTTTAAGACGTGTAGTGTTTTTTTTGTTTTCTGTTAGGATCGGATTTTCCATAATATTTAATTATTTCTTAAAACCTCGGGAACGGAGCGATAAAAAGCGAGGAACGGGTGTTTTAATACTATTAATAAAGAAAACGCGAAGCCTTTTAATAAGTTGAATGCGCAGAAGGTGACAGGTGCGATCATACCAGCACTAATGCATCGAATCCCATCAGAACTTTGCAGTGAAGCGTGCTTGGGCGAGAGTAGTACTAAGATGGGTGACCTCCTGGGAAGTCCTTGTGTTGCACCCTTTTTTTAAGACGTGTAGTGTTTTTTTTTTGTTTTCTGTTAGGATCGGATTTTTCATAATATTTAATTATTTCTTAAAACCTCGGGAACGGAGCGATAAAAAACGAGGAACGGGTGTTTTAATACTATTAATAAAGAAAACGCGAAGCCTTTTAATAAGTTGAATGCGCAGAAGGTGACGGGTGCGATCATACCAACACTAATGCATCAGATCCCATCAGAACTCCGCAGCTAAGCGTGCTTGGGCGAGAGTAGTACTAGGATGGGTGACCTCCTGGTAAGTCCTCGCGTTCACCCTTTTTTAAGACGTGTAGTGTTTTTTTTTGTTTTCTGTTAGTATCAGATTTTCCATAGTAATTAATTATTTCTTAAAACCTCGGGAACGGAGCGATAAAGAACGAGGAACGGGTATTTTAATACTATTAATAAAGAAAACGCGAAGCCTTTTAATAAGTTCAATGCGCAGAAAGTGACGAGTGCGATCATACCAGCACTAATGCATCAGATCCCATCAGAACTCCGCAGTTAAGCGTGCTTGGACGAGAGTAGTACTCGGATGGGTGACCTCCTGGGAAGTCCTCGTGTTGCACCCTTTTTTAAGACGTGTAGTGTTTTTTTTTTGTTTTCTGTTAGGATCGGATTTTTCATAATATTTAATTATTTCTTAAAACCTCGGGAACGGAGCGATAAAAAACGAGGAACGGGTGTTTTAATACTATTAATAAAAAAACGCGAAGCCTTTTAATAAGTTGAATGCACAGAAGGTGACGGGTGCGATCATACCAGCACTAATGCACCGAATCCCATCAGAACTCCGCAGTCAAGCGTGCTTGGGCGAAAGTAGTACTAGGATGGGTGACCTCCTGGGAAGTCCTCGTGTTGCACCCCTTTTTTAAGACGTGTAGTGTTTTTTTTTTGTTTTCTGTTAGGATCGGATTTTCCATAGTAATTAATTATTTCTTAAAACCTCGGGAACGGAGCGATAAAGAACGAGGAACGGGTATTTTAATACTATTAATAAAGAAAACGCGAAGCCTTTTAATAAGTTCAATGCGCAGAAAGTGACGAGTGCGATCATACCAGCACTAATGCATCAGATCCCATCAGAACTCCGCAGTTAAGCGTGCTTGGACGAGAGTAGTACTAGGATGGGTGACCTCCTGGGAAGTCCTCGTGTTGCACCCTTTTTTAAGACGTGTAGTGTTTTTTTTGTTTTCTGTTAGTATCAGATTTTCCATAATATTTAATTATTTCTTAAAACCTCGGGAACGGAGCGATAAAAAGCGAGGAACGGGCGTTTTAATACTATTAATAAAGAAAACGCGAAGCCTTTTAATAAGTTGAATGCGCAGAAGGTGACGGGTGCGATCATACCAGCACTAATGCACCGGATCCCATCAGAACTCCGCAGTCAAGCGTGCTTGGGCGAGAGTAGTACTAGGATGGGTGACCTCCTGGGAAGTCCTTGTGTTGCACCCCTTTTTTAAGACGTGTAGTGTTTTTTTTTCTGTTAGGATCGAATTTTCCATAATATTTAATTATTTCTTAAAACCTCGGGAACGGAGCGATAAAAAGCGAGGAACGGGTGTTTTAATACTATTAATAAAGAAAACGCGAAGCCTTTTAATAAGTTGAATGCGCAGAAGTGACGGGTGCGATCATACCAGCACTAATGCACTGGATCCCAACAGAACACCGCAGTTCAGCGTGCTTGGGCGAGAGTAGTACTAGGATGGGTGACCTCCTGGGAAGTCCTCGTGTTGCACCCCTTTTTTAAGACGTTTATTGTTTTTTTTGTTTTCTGTTAGGATCGTATTTTCTATAATATTTAATTATTTCTTAAAATCTCGGGAACGGAGCGATAAAAAACGAGGAACGGGTGTTTTAAAACTATTAATAAAGAAAACGCGAAGCCTTTTAATAAGTTGAATGCGCAGAAGGTGACGGGTGCGATCATACCAGCATTAATGCACCGGATCCCATCAGAACTCCGCAGCTAAGCGTGCTTGGGCGAGAGTAGTACTAGGATGGGTGACCTCCTGGGAAGTCATCGTGTTGCACCCTTTTTTTTAAGACGTGTAGTGTTTTTTTTTCTGTTAGGATCGGATTTTCCATAATATTTAATTATTTTTTAAAACCTCGGGAACAGAGCGATAAAAAACGAGGAACGTGTCTTTTAATACTATTAATAAAGAAAACGCGAAGCCTTTTAATAAGTTGAATGCGCAAAAGGTGACGAGTACGATCATACCAGCACTAATGCACCGGATCCCATCAGAACTCTGCAGTTAAGCGTGCTTGGGCGAGAGTAGTACTAGGATGGGTGACCTCCTGGGAAGTCCTTGTGTTGCACCCCTTTTTTAAGACGTGTAGTGTTTTTTTTGTTTTCTGTTAGGATCAGATTTTCCATAATATTTAATTATTTCTTAAAACCTCGGGAACAGAGCGATAAAAAACGAGGAACGGGTGTTTTAATACTATTAATAAAGAAAACGCGAAGCCTTTTAATAAGTTGAATGCGCAGAAGGTGACGGGTGCGAAACATTTTTTTTTAATTCAGGACCTAAGTTTCGAAACCTTCTAGGTTTTTCAGTTTTTAGGAGCTTACTGGAATATAAAGTTTTGAAACCTTTCATAAAGGTTTTGAAATCTTGTGCTCAAAAGTTTCGAAACATTACATATGGTTTCGAAACCTTCATTAAATCTGACTGAAATCAGACGCGTTTTTAAGCAAATTTTCCCAAAATGTTAAACCCTAACCTACTTTTTTTACATTCCAAACGGCCACAACTCAATACCCTCTCAAAATCCTCAAATCTTTTGACTCTCTCTTGCATTTTTTATCAAGCTTTTGGGTTCTCATCATCATATTCATCATTTTTTTGAGGTAAACTCTCTTTGAAACTTGTTTTTGTTTCTCTATTTATCCATTCTGAAAATTTCATTTTTTTGGTAATTCGAATTTTGCTAAAGAAAAATCTATTTTCGATGCTTGATTCAACATTATGGGTTGCTTTATTTATGCTACACATCATGTTTTTTGCAGGAAGTATCACCCAATCCATCTAAAACTCTTGCCAAAATTAGTTTAAAGTCTTGCCCACAAAGTGTTCGATAAAATTCCTCATCCAAATTTTTTCAAGCCAAAACTCTTTTCTTTGCATTAATTATACCTCCTAGAACCATGATTCCTAAAGCCAAACGTACTCGTGTTGAAAGAGGTCATCATTTCGGTTCTAATCAACCCATCCACATTCCTAATCCTCAATTTGAGGGTCTTTGTTTTAGAGATGATGAAAACCGCAATAGATACCTTAACATTTATGAATCTAAAAGGGTTAGAGAAGAGTGAACTATAGACTTCAACTTTCTTATATCTCCCGAGCATAATTTTAATCTCTTTGAGCTTTTTATCGAATGAGAATGACTTGACTATTTGAATATCCCACCATATACCCATCGTAGGTTAGTTCGTACGTTTCATACAAATGTTGAATTTATTCGGTCTTCTAGTTAGTCTAATTCTATCGTTGGTATTCGATCCTACCTCCTGGGTACCGAATTTGTTTTGACACCTCAATCCATTGCCGATCATTTAGGTGTTCCACTTGGGGAAAGCGCGAATGTTATGAGCCTCATACTCATCGAATTTTCCACCAAGTGGAACACCTAAATGATCGGCAATGAATTCAGGTGTCAAAAAAAATTCGGTACCCATGAGGTAGGATCGAATACCAACGATAGAATTAGACTCACTAGGAGACCAAATAAATTCGGCATTTGCATGAAACGCACGAACTAATCTACGATGGGTATATGGTGGGATATTCAAATAGTCAAGCCATTCTCATTCGGTAAAAAGCTCAAAGAGATCAAAGTTATGCTCGGGAGACATAAGGAAGTTGAAGTCTATAGTTTTCTCTTCTCTAACCCTTTTTGATTCATAGATGTTTAGGTATCTATTGCGGTTTTTGTCATCTCTAAAACAAAAATCCTCAAATTGAGGATTAGGAATAGAGACGAGTTGATTAGAATCGGAATGATTACCTCTTTCAACACGAGTACGTTTGGCTCTAGGAAGCATGGTTCTAGGAGGCATGATTAAGGCAAATAAAAGAGTTTTGGCTTGAAAAAAATTTGGATGAGGAATTTTATCGAACACTTTGTGGGCAAGACTTTAAACTAATTTTGACAATAGTTTTAGATGGATTGGGATACCTCCTGTAAAAACATGATATGTAGCATAAATAAAGCAACCCACAATGTTGAATCAAGCATTAAAAATTTATTTTTCTTTAAAAATATTTGAATTACCCAAAACAAGTTGAAATTTTTGTAATGAATAAATAGAGAAATAAAAAACAAGTTTTAAAGTGAGATTACCTCCAAAGATTGATGGAAGATGATTATGAGAACCCAAAAGCTTGATGAAATTTGTAAGAGAGAGTCAAACGTTTTGAGGATTTTGAGAGGGTATTGAATTGTAGCCGTTTGGAATGTAAAAGAAGAGGTTAAGGTTTAAAAGATTGGGAAATTTTGTTTTAAAACGCGACTGAGTTCGGACAGATTTAATGAAGGTTTCGAAACTTTTGAGCACAAGGTTTCGAAACTTTATATTCCAGTGAGCTCCTAAAAACTGAAAAAACCCAGAAGGTTTCGAAATCTTTAAAAAGGTTTCGAAACTTAGGTCTTGAAATGACACAAATTGTCAAATTTTTGCATCGATTTAAGCCCGAAAAAGCATTCTAATAAACTTTTGATTATTACTGGCATTAAAGACCCTTTTGAACTAAGATGAAACATATATGGCTCAAAAAAATACCACAAGCTATAGATACGAATTTTAAAACTAAAAAAACTATGCTAATAGTTGGATTCTAAAAGGTATAAATTGAGCCAAAAGTGACTAACTTAACTAAGATCACTCAAACAACAAATGATTTAAAAAAATAAGCATGTAAGCACACAATATTGCTAATTTTAAGGCTAAAAGACATACAAAAACACATATGGTCAAAAATTAAGCAAACATGTAACACATGACACCCCCTTACTAAAAATATTTAAACAACATATGGGGAACCTCAATCATGCTTTAAAACAAATAACTACATATAAAACAACATGAAAGAGTAAATATTGCATGTAAAAGAAAATGTTACCACTTGAGACAAAATAGGTTGATTAGGCCTTATCCTCTTCAAGTGTCCTTCCATTTAGTGTGTCTAGAGCTTTCAAGTTTCTTCAATTTGCTTACCATGGCTCCAACACAACTACAAAAGGGAACTATGCATGTTTTGGTACCCAAACTCTTTTGGGTCCATAAGAGTTAGTTCCAACAATTTTAGTCCCTTTTGATATCCACTTATACAAGAGATCATATTCTTTGTTAGCAATGAGTTCTTTTGGAACCCAAATGCTTCTAATTATCTTTCTATTAAATGATCTTGATGACCTCCTTGTCTATGCCCATTAAAGTTCTTTCTAACATAGTTGCGTCTTGAATTTTCACCTTTTCAAAAATTTTAGTCCCAACTTTATTGAAAGAAGCTTTAAGATCATCAAGTTCCTTTTGATGATCATCATGGACCTTTGAAAGTAAGTTGTGCAAGTCTTGATTTTTCTTTTCAAATTCTTTTATTTTAACTTGCATCCCTCAACTCTTAGTGATAAACAACTTAGGGAACAATTTTGCAAGGTAAAAGAAACTAGGGTGACCTAATCGAAAGTGCCACAGCATGATATCATCAGAAGAATTAGATTGGTTTGGTGGGATAGAATCGATTTTAGATAGGTAACCTGAGTAGGTTTTTGTCTTGGAAGGCATGTTTTCTTCAAGAATATAAAGACCTCCACTCAGCCTAGCTCTTCCAAGCACCTTCCCCGAGCTCAAATCCTATAATTCACAAACATTAGAGTTAAACTGAGTGCTGCATTGCAGATCAATATTTAATTTACTAACGGAAAGTAGATTGCAGGCTAGATGAGGAACATAAAGTACAAATCTCAGTGTAATATTGATGTTTATCTCGACAGAACCCCTCCCTTCAATAGGAGAGAGAGAATCGTCTGTTATTCTTATGTAAGAGTGAGAATCTACTGATTCGAAGGTCTGAAAAAGCTTCAAATTTCATGTCATGTGGTCACTAGCCCCTGAATCCACAATCCATGTAGTAACAATATTTTCGCCAGTCAAATTTGCAAAGGAAAGGCTACTTTCATGGGCATTGTCATTGTTGGTGATCTGTTTTGCAGTCTCAAAACTAGTCGCATAAGGGTTTTGAGAATCCATCCTTCACTAGGGTTGTTGTAGGATCGACAACCTAATATGATACCATGTAGAGAATAGGTATTTTCCAGAGAAGAAAAGAATTCTCTGTTATTTTTTATTATCATACGATAAAGTACAAGTTACTATACTTTATACAAGACTTTATCTACAAAGAGTCTCAACACATTTAAACTATTCTAGCCTCTATCTTTATCTATATAGAAGATAAGAGTTAGTCTTAAATTAAAAGACTAGTTTATACAAGATAAATATATCTTATAACTTACATGCCTAACTTAACATCCCCTTCTAAATTACTATAAGCTCAAGACTCCCTTAATTCATACGTTTTCTAGATCATTCATATTCAAACGATCCATCAATTGCTAAATTCAAGCAAAACAGGGCATCATACCTATGTTTATACATCTTTATTTTCACAAAACATTTACTTGCATACACATGTATTTCATTCGAACAAAACTTAAAAATTCAATAGCATAATGGACATCTCATGGAGCTAAAAATACATAAATCATGGAGGTTCTCTTGAAATTCAATGAACTTTTAAGTAAAAAAGATAGGGTATTTCACCTATTCCTTAGCAAATTGATAAAGCCTTGTAGATAAAAGTTATCTAAGTTGCAACTCTATCATCCATGGTTATGTTTCCAAGCTTTCTTTCTCCTCTCTCTCTCCAGCTCCAAATCTCGGTTATCTTAGAAGATGAAGAAGAAAGTGGGATTATCATCCCTTAACCAAGGTTTGACACATAATTTCTCCAACGTGGGACATGTGTGCAAATCCTTAACAATATAAAGTCTTAGCATGCAATCCTTGATTTTCATTAAGGATTCATTTTAATCCTTCTTAATATAGCCATCCAATATTCCCATAATTCTAATCTGGTCCTAAGGCCATTTATTTATATGTCTAACTACATGAAGCAAGTCAAAACAATTTATTAGCATTCGATATAATAACATACTTCTAGACCACTTTTCTGGGTATTACACTGCTTGTTAGGAAACTATCAATTGTATTTTTTATTTGTTATTTTAAAATCAATTACAGGTGCTTGGCTGCAAAGGGTGAAGGGTCTAACCAATGTGAGACATTTGCCAAATACTATCGCTCTCTTTGTCCTGGTGAATGGGTGTGTACTAGTTTTCTTAACCATCATAAGTAAACAAGAGTTTGCCTTGTTGCAATGTAATTGGTGTTGCACATAAGTATATTTCATATTAACATCATGTGCTTTTTTGCTGGTTTGTGGTACCAAGTTCAGTTGTTGTTCACTAGCTTAAATATGTCTTAAAATTGTCATGTCTTGGTTGATGAAGCTTGTTACATTATCATAATCTATAGTTTTAGATAGGCTTAAACGTCAGATAGGTGCCCAAACTATACCCTTTTTTCCAGTTAGGTGCCTAATGTTTGTTTCGGGCCACTTAGGTGCCTAACGTTTCATTCCGTAACCCATTTTAGGTTTTAGCCGTGACGGATGTTAAAATTTTCCGTTAAAGGACACGTGTCATGTTTTTAGAGTTTCTGATATTAAAAATAATAAAAAAAATAAATTAAATTAATTAAATTCCTTAAACCCATCTTCTTCCCCATCAAACCATCCCTCCCTCTTCCTCTGTTCTTCTTCCCTCTCCTCTTCACCTCTGATCTCTCCCCTCTGATCTTCCATCAGCAGTTGTTCACATTTTGCTACAGCCGAGTAAACGTGCCAGCTACGAGTTTGAAGATTTGCATCGCCGATTATATAAGTTTTAGTGATGAAATCAGAGAAATACTCATTTAATGCTGCAACTTCGTCAGAGAAGTTACGGTAAGGGGCAGGTTGGTGATCAGGGAAAATGAAGGTGCCACGTGAGTAGTTGACTCGTGACACAGTGAGTGAGAGTGAGCGACTGAGTTCGAGAATCTGGGGAATTGATAAGAGAAGCTTTGTGGTTCCGCATGTTTTCAGGATAATCTTGTTTGGGTAAACGAAGAGGCTCGACTCAGAGAGAACGTAAGAGTCGAAGTTTGAATTCGAGAGTTGAGAAACAATGGTGCAGCAAGCAGGTTGGAGGATTGAATCGAGTTGGGCTCTGGACAGAACTCGAAGTGTAACACCCCAAAAATTACGCCCAAATTGTAAACCCTAGATTTGAAAAATCCCTAATTTAGAAATATAATTTTAAAATCCCTGAATTCAAAACCCTTTTTATTTTTGAATTTTAATTCAAATCCTAATTTTAATCTTATGGCCAAATTGAGAATTTTGAGAGTTAAATGATCTTTAATCAATTTTACGACTTTATTAAAAAATAAGAAGTTTGGGGACTTGTTGGGTGATTAACCCATTGTTTTAAAAGTAGAGAATTTGAATTAAATTACCCTTATTGCAGCCGAGACATTTTTATTATTATTTAAATGTTGTTTAATATATATATATATATAATCTTTTAATTTTAAATTGAATCCTATTTTTTTTTCATGGTTGAATTGACTCTCCCTTTTTAACTTAAATTCTTATTTATTATTATTATTATTATTATTATTATTATTATTATCAAACAAATTCTATTATAATTGTTTTTCTAATGAGTTTTGAAACCCTTTTCTTCTGTAGATAGCCCAAATTAAAACCCTTTACAATTTTAGTCTATGTATATATATATAATGGTTATGCGATAAAACAAAGCTATACACACTAAAACCACCACGCACAACCAATACCGAAAGCATGATCATAGGAAAATATTTTCGATTCGATTTAAATCCAGTACTAGAGAATTTGTTCGCTACGTCGTTAGAGCTATTGCCTGCTTAAGGTGTGTTTTCTTCCGGTGCTATAATTAAATTATATGTATTATTCTATGTGTTGTTGTTTTACCCTTTATATGATTATTTATATGTATTATGATTTTTATGGTTGACATGACATGCATAAGTTTTCAGAATATGTTTTTACTATGATTTACGAACCGTGATTTATGGACTACGATTTATGGACTTATGGACTATGATTTATGAAGTATGTTTACAGAATACGATTTATGGAACTTTGTTTATGAAATTTGATTTTTAATCATCATATCATTGTATGAGCATGGGTTGGTTTTGTTCGGGGAAGTTCAGTGGTTTCACCCTTCGGGCTGAATTTCACTTCGGATTGGCGGTTGTAGTGAGGAGTTCTGGGGAACTTTCCTCTTGGCGGTTGTAGTTGGGTGCATTGCATTACACTTGTGTTTTATGTGTTGTGCTTTAAAGAATTTTAAGAAAATATTACTATATTTTACGACTATGATTTTCTTGCACTTTAGAGACACACTAAGCTCTTTAGCTTACTCCCCCATAGTTTCCTCTTACAGATATCTTTGGGCTTTAGACGACGTGGTACTTGGAGGATCTCATATTTTATTCAGTTATTTTATAATTCAGTACGAAACTATCTATTTTAGTTAATCAGATTTCTATTTATTATTTTGGGACATGGATCTAATTTTAGACTATTTATGTTTTGGAATTATTTTTAGCATTCATTTACCGTTATTTTAATTCAGAGATTTTATACAATCATTCGAACATTTATTATGATATTTATATTTTTATTTATTATTAAATTTATGTTATTTTATTTTAAATTAAAATATAATTTTCAAAATTAGATTTCTTGAGGGAAAAATTTTCAAACGTGACTTCCTAACTTCGGCCCATTCCTTCTGGGCCGGGTTTAGGAGGTTACACGAAGACCTAGCCCATTAAGATCATTGAAGACAGGAGGATCAAAGAAAGTGATTTCCAAGCGTTTTTCGAAGCCTTCAAAGCCTATCGGTGAAGGAGGCGGTACTGAATCCATGG
Organism: Hibiscus trionum; assembly: GCA_030270665.1. NCBI lineage: Eukaryota > Viridiplantae > Streptophyta > Magnoliopsida > Malvales > Malvaceae > Hibiscus > Hibiscus trionum. The sequence continues at coordinate 48,375,688 of BSYR01000026.1, read as the reverse complement.
CCACTTTGCAGTCTTTGATTCTTAGGAATACTTATTAAATTTGAGGAAGAAAAGGAAAAAGAAAAATAAAAGGATGTTAAAGGAAATCTACACTAAACCGAAGACGCCATTTTGCAGTGGCGTGTATCAGGAAGGCATTCTAGCACACTGCAACAACAAAGATCAAAGAAACAAAATTTCAGACATAAAAACATAATAAAACGCTACAAAAATCCAAGAATGATGAAGGAAAAAACAAATCCAGAGCCGCGTAAACGGATATAAAGAACGGTGAAGAGGAGAGGGAAGAAGAACAGGGGAAGGGGGAGGGATGGTTTGATGGGGAAGAAGATGGGTTTAAGGGATTTAATTAATTTAATTTATTTTTTTATTATTTTTAATATCAGAAACTCTAAAAACATGACACGTGTCCTTTAACGGAAAATTTTAACGTCCGTCACGGCTAAAACCTAAAATAGGTTACGGAATGAAACGTTAGGCACCTAAGTGGCCCGAAATAAACGTTAGGCACCTAACTGGAAAAAAATGTATAGTTTGGGCACCTATCTGACGTTTAAGCCTTTCAGATACCAACTGATGCATAAACAAACGCTTGAAATAACTTAAATCTCTGAACAGGCGCATTTATTGCACACCAGATACGCTCTATATTGTGCTTATGTTGAAAAATTATAAACTTTTACAAGCTTTCATATACATCATGTTAATAGGATTACGGTTGATGTTGCTGATGGTGTTTATTACAAATATGGAAGAAGTTTCTACTTGAACATCGGTTTCATAAAGATTGTTGAGAACTTAGATGGATGATAACTATGCACCATTGAGTTTTATAGTATATAGAGAAATGTTGCGAGAAATAGCAAAGTTGATCGAACTTGTATGTGATTTACGCGAATTGGATCAAGGTTTAGGATCTTTTAAGTTGGTAGTTACAACTTCAAGTTATTTCAAATGTAATCTCAGTTTACAATCTACACATAGTATATTATTTTGATATGTTTATTACTATAGTGCTTGTATCAAGAATTACTTGTGAAGGAAATAGAAGATAGATAACTTAAGATATCTTATTAAATTCGTGTTTCGCATTTTAATTTCCTGGATGTTGCTGAAATTGATACAGATTGAGAAGTGGAATGAGCAGAGGGAGAATGGTACTTTCCCAGGTCCTCTTTGAGTGTGATTACACACAGGAAAGTAGGCGGCCGATTCGTCTTCGGCATGGATGATTTATATTTGATCGTCTCTAGCTAGTTTCAATGGTTTTTCTTGAAAATCTCCAATTAATAAGCAGCCACAGATGGAGATTTGTAGTCGATGAGTTGTTGAATATGCCCTGATGTTTTAATTCAAGGACCTGCCTTTTCCAGCAGATCGTTTCAGTTTTCATTTGCAGTTTCCTTTTTTTAAGCGATTCTCAATTAAATTTCATGATTCGAACCCATATAAAATATGACAACAATAATTTACTATTTTTTTTATACTTTTCCCTCTGCTTTTTCCTTCTTGCATATTTTTTCCTATATTTTTTAATTTTTGAATTTATAAATATTTTCTAAAATGATGGAAATGAAAGTACACATTCTTTAGTTAAATATTTTATTTTAAGCAAATCTCGCTTAATTAGCTTGGTATCGTTTAAACAGGCCTCGAGTTTGAGGTCTTGTGTATAGAAATTTTTTTTCACCAAAGCCAGATGTGAGATGCGAGTTGATCCGAATTATTCGGGGTAAAACCCTAGAAAACCGAAAGGGCAACCGAAAAAAATTACTCATAATAAAAATTTGTATTCAATACACAGGCGGTGAAAAAAAAAAAAAAATCACAAGTGTTTCAATTTTAGGGTTTAGAATTAGAATTTAAGGTTTAAAGGTTATGTGTTTAGGTTTAGAGATTTAGAATTTAGGGGATGTAATTAGAATTTAGAGCTTAGAGTTTAGGATAATATGAATTGATTTAAGTTTTAACTTATAAGCCCTAAATTCTAACCCTTAAACCTTAAATTATAATCACAACTCTTCAATTCTAACCTTAAACCCTAAAATTATACAATTATTTGATGCATTGTTAGTGAATTTTTTTTCCACAAGTCCACAATTATTTGATTCTTACCTTAAACCCTAACATCTTCCTTTTGATGGCCCTAAACCGTAACCTCTAAAATAAAACAAGTTTTTCACTGCCGTTGAATAAAATATTTTTCCCATAATAATATTTATTTTTATCTTTAAGACGATATAATTGAAAAAAAAATAGTATATCACTTCCTTTAGTTAGGATTTTCTTTCATTTCCCTTTCTCATTTTAGGGTTCTTATTTAGGTGACCAACCCACCCACCTAGCTTTCCTTGCCCGGCAACACTATTGTTTGTTAACACTCAACAGGGTAACAATGAACAAATGACATAGCAATAATAGAATCCATTAAGCATACAATGTGAACAACAAGAATAAGGAATCGAAAGCTATACAATAAAAGAGAACCAATATGCAAAGCATGGACAACACTAAATCACAAAGCAGATATCAAAACAGAAAAATCCCCCCCTACGAGTGCAAACCAGAACAAAGATCAGCTCAAGGCTTCCAGGGCTGCTGCTGCTGATAATAATTGTCTCTCCTATTGTTCCTGAAAGCACAGCACCCAACAGAGTAGACGATGATCAGGAAGACGAGGAAGACAATGTTGACGACCGCCACCTTCTTCCACGAACTCCTGAGGTTGTCTATGAATCCGGCCTTGCACGACTCGCAGTTGAAGCAGAGAGTGTCCAAGTTGTTATCCCACAGATTGCAGTCCGGGTTAGTGGATACAGCACTCCCTTTTGTCCAGTTCGTCGGTCCGACATAGTTGAATTGGCAGTCGTTCGATGGCTTACAGCAACCCGACTGCATTTACATTTAACACAAGGATTACATCCACAAGATTAAGTTGAGAACCTTATTCTTGCACTGACAATATCAAGATTAAGTTGCAGGGATTCATACTGCGGTCTGATACCGCAATGACATCCATTATATCTGTGACCGCAATAAAACACTACGACGGAAAAGTTGGGACTCTTTAAATTTCTAGTTATACTAATCTTACCGAGCAGAATCTATACATGTAAATTTTCGTATGAAAAGTTGGGGACCTTTTTAAAAAGGAAAGAATTAACCGAGAAAAAGTATTTGATACCAGACTGCTTTATGCATAAAGCAGACAAAATTATTCAAATCGGTTTCTGGTTTAGATTCAAATTTCTAAGACAAGGAAAGATTTGCAATATTTCAAAACCCCAACCCCCGAAATTAGATCTAAAAAATCAACATGAAAAATTAAAAGGAATTGAAGTTTGAAACGAAGTCGGAAAAAATTAAAACAAAATCCCAGATCTAAGTACCTGAACGGAGGACAAGTGCTGCTGGTAAAACTCCGAGACAGAAACATTCAGATACTTGTCGTGGAACTCAGTACAAACTTTGCTATCAGCCAAACAGCTCTTGATCTTATTCCAGTTCTTCCCATTAGTAACTCTCTTCTGTAACCAGTTTGAGTAATCACCAAGTCGGTATTCTTTATACCCTTTCCCAGACAAAGTTTCTCCGGCTCCTTTATTCGTCACCGCGAAGGCAAAGATGGTGAAGACGATGCCCAGCACAATGAGGAGGAACATGACGACTAGGTAAAGCCAGAGTAGCCAAGTGACGCGGCAGCAGGCGCCGATTAGTCCCGCCAGTGAGACCACCATGAGGAAGACTCCGATCGCGATGACGGGCTTATCTAAAAACCGTTCGCATTCCGTGACGCCTTCTCGACTAAGCCAGATGCCGGCGCCGAGGATGGGGATGGAGAGGAGGAAGGTTATGAAGTTGAGGATTCCAACAAGGTTGTTGCTAAGGCGGAAGGCCATGGTTTCTCAGGTGTTTGGTTTTCTTTTTCTGTTTGGACGATGAGAAAAAGACGAAAAGTGGATTGGAGTGAGAGTGGGTGGAGAAGGGGAAGGAGAATTTATAATGTAGCAATGAAATTGCAGAAGTTGCAAAGAAACTTCTCTCCACTGGAGGTTACTTCAAATTACTATAACGCGCTCACGTTTTTTCATACCGGCGCGTCCAATTGATGGGGATATTCACCAAAATATCACAATTTAAATTTTTATTTTCTAAAATAGTATTCTAAAAAAGTATTTCTCAACATGTCGCATTTATAGTGAACCCGCATGACGAGTTTCATTTTTGGTAAATTTTAATGTAAATAATCAAGCTTTTAAGCGTTGAAGAAAATAATTTTCAATAGAACTTGACAGGAAGTTTCATTAAAAATTTAAAAAATAATCAATGTATGTTTGACGAGTTCACTATATAAGAATGTTATGCTGGAAAATATTTTTTTCGAAAATTATTTTTAAAAAATTTAATTGGTGTTATTTGGGTGATAATGCCAACTGATAGTGATTTTTTCTTTGAAGTTTTAATATATTTTTTTTAATTTATTACTTGAACTTGAATCATCCAAAGAAGTATTTAAAAATTTGGGTAAACTACATAACTGGTCCCTCGACTATGTTTTAATTCTTTTTTATATCCTTTGACTATAATAAGTTACAAAATAGTCCATGACTAAAAAAACGTAACAAATTGGTCTGATGTCGTTAAAAATTTAACGGCTAATGATGTGGCAGTTAACAAAAATTGGCACAATAACATATTTAATCCTCGACTTTTACAATTTATTTAACTTGATCCTAATTCTAAAAAATTTAAATAACTTATTTAATTCTTTTTTCATTTCTTTTCCCATGGTCTTCTTCCTCCCATAACCCTAGTCACTCCTCTAGTTTGGGTAATCTACGAGCTTTGTCAGAGTTACATCTCGGCAACAACAAGTTATCCGGTGTTATATCGAAGTCAGTCGGCCAACTTTCTCGTCTCATACTGTTGAGCCTTTCTCGTAACTCGATTTAAGGACCATTGCCTAATGAAATATTTGCTCTAAAAAATTTGCAGGCACTTGGCCTTTCTATCAATAGCTTGAATCTAAGCTTCATTCCAAGGTATGTAGCGTAATTGCCGCCTCTTTCAAGAATCTTCTTTGCATGATGTGGAATCAAAGGTCGAATACCGAATTTCTTGAGATCGACACCAAGTTCGATACATGAATTGGACTTATCGACACCAATTTGAGCTTCAACAATGGATAAATCTTCATTGGTTTCTTCAAAATGTCCTATATAAAAGTACCCCAAACGACTACATTTTTGAATCATTGCGAAGATCATAGGAAATGATGGAGGATTTGCCTCTAATCTACCATCTCTACATCCAGCCATGTTCTTGAGCTTCAATAATGAAGAAAAATCAACGGAGAAGTTTCAAATTATGTGTAAAAGGTCGGTGATCTCCATTGATTTTGTTTTTTATTGCTTCTTGCAGTTTAATAGTTGATATATCTTATTTTAAAATGAAAATTTTAAAAAATCTGATATCAAAACCAAAGTCGTTTTCAACTGTTTGATTGAATGAATTGAAGAATTAAAGATGAGAAGAAATAGAAAAAGAAGATGGACTAAATTGATAGAATATTAAAATTATGCGAGTTATCGTTTTAGAATTAGGATGAAGTTAAATAAATTGTAAAAGTTGAGGACTAAATGTGTTATCAAGCCAATTTTTGTTAACTACCACGTCATCAGCCATTAAATTTTGTACGACATCAGATCAATTTGTTACGTTTTTTTAGTCAGGGAACTAATTTATAACTTCTGATAATCAAGGGACACAAAAAAGAATTAGAGCATAGTCAAGGGACCATTTATGTAGTTTACCCTAAAATTAACACTATATTAGATTTAATATATTAACTTTTGCTTAAAATATAAATTTTGATAAACTTTTAAGTTTATTGATAAGCTTTTACTTATTTACTTTTTATCAATGAAATGTGATGGTTTTTTTAAAACTTTTATATTTATATGAGTTGTTTTTGGTTTATTTTAAGTTTATTGATTCATATAGTAATATGAAATTGCATTATTGCTTATTACTAAAATTAAATAATTAATTAAATTTATGGGAGAGAAAATTTTTCTCTTAAAAACTCATCTACCTTTTCTCTACACTTTATTCTATTTTTTTCCTTTGGCAACCAACCTTTGCTTTTGCAGGTAGTTGACCTCCCCTTCCTTTTTTAAATTTTCTTCTTCTTTTCTTTTATTTTCTTTTCGTTTCTTTTACTTTTGGCTCAATAAAATTTACGTTCTCCGACATCTTTGGTCCGATATCGAATCTTTTTTTGTGCAAAGAAGGATCGACTCCTACTTGTATGGATCACAGAAGATTAGGAGGCTTATCACTTCTCATTTTGCGTTTTGTTTTTTTGTAACTCTTGTGGCTTCATCTTTGGCTCAGTGATTCCACCCCTTCTCCTTTGGCTCTCTCGATGCTGCTCTGCCTCACTAGTAGTTTTTTCGATGAGATGGGTTATAGTTCTTCCGGCCTTTGTGGCTTTCACCTACTGTCAATATCAACTCAAGCCTTTGAAATACTCGTCGGTTCGTTCAGCCCCCAAGAACTTCATGTTTGGTGGACCACGAGTTAGTCTTAACGCGCAATGTTGCTATTTATCGTTGGAGCCTTCTGATGATTGTTGTCTTCCCATTTCTACTAGGGTTTTCAACCACGTGTTTAGCTTTTGTTTTCTTCTTTTTCTAGGCCTATATTGAGCTTGTTTGTAGTGAGCCTAATGTCACGGACTTATTCTCTCAAACCGATCCATGCGGCGTTAGAAATCCTCGATTATGCTAACCAGCCTTAAACTCTCATGCAATGCGATGGCTAAAACAAAGACCTTAGAAGGTAATAGAGTTTTACAAGAAAAAGGAACCTTGTATTAAACTTAGGAAAGCTTTACAAGAGAACTTAGTTTGTGAACTTGTGGGGATGAATTACAAATAAGAGGGGTGGTCCTATTTATAGGCTCCCACTTCCTCAATAGACGGCTAGGATCATTTTGATCTGGCGGCTAGTATTTTGCCTCCCAAAATATCTTATAAGAGCCTACAACATTCTAGATAAGTCCCTGCTTATCTACATATATCTCTAATACTCTAAAGTATTCTAGAATATTCTACAACTATCTAGTTTTGTTCTTAACTATCCAAAAGCTTCTAGAAAGTTCCAAAGACTTCCAGAGTAGTCCCGAACTTTCCAGGGTCTTCCAAGGTCTTCTTCAACATTCTAGATCCTTCTAGAATGTTCTAGATGCTTCCAGGATGTTCCAGGTCCTTCTAGAATGTTCTAGAACCTTAGAGAACCTTCCAGAGTCTTTTGGAATCTTCTAAGGCTTTCTGGACGAGTCTAGACCTTTGGAGAACCTCACGGATCCTTGTGGGAACGTTTAAGATGATTGTGGGCCTCTCTAAGCCGTTCTAGAACCTTCCTTGGTTCATGCTTGGCCTTAAAATGCCCAAGGCACTTCACTTTGCCTTGGTTGGCCCGAGTGCACCTAGGTGGAGCTCCTCGGTCGGCCTTGGCGCACCTAGGGAGCACTCCTCAGTTAGTTGTGGCGCGCACTGGTAGGGCGTGACACTAAGCTGCTCTTTGTGTTTGCGTATTTGTTGTTTCTCTGTTATATGAAACATGCATATTTGATAATAAAAAAACTAAATAATTAATTTAATATGAATTTAATGGTAGATTTATTATCATACGATAATGACGTGTTTGGTTTGGATGAGGTAAGATATTACCTTACTTGGTTTTACAACATTATCTAATAGTGGCAATGTAAGATTATCAACAATAAACACAATTTAAGAATATAAAGATGAATATTAACGTTACATTTTAGACAATTTTGTTCTTCAAGTTTATTGTTTTATCAATTTAATTCTTTCAAATTAGACATGTTCATGAGTTGGGTGACTCCTCTGGCCCAACTCATCGGGTATGTTCTATTCTGAATATAATATAAATAAATATAAATATATATAATTTTGTTTATAAAATATATAATTATTAATATACAAATATTTTTATTATTTTTAAATTAAAAATAAGTATTTTAGGTGGGTCAAGCCCGAGCTTGGATTTTTTGAAATTGGGTCTTTACCCTGGCCCATGTATACCTGTATTTCAAATAAGATATGAAACATAAAATTTCATTTTATTTAAATGCACATATGTTTATTTAGTTTTTCTGTAACATTTTCCCATAATGATTATGTTCATAATATTTTGATATAACAAATTATGAGAAAAGTATTATGGACTTAGTTGACGATTTCAAAAATAGTTTAAAGTCCAGCAAACAGAGAGCAAACTACCATCACAACTTGAACCACCAAGGGGCATTACAGAAATCCGGGTATATAGCGGCACTTTTCGCGACGTTTTTTTAAGCAAACGCCACCAATTTTGAAGAAGTCGCCGCGTTTTCAAAATGAACGCCACTAATAACAAAATTCGCGGCGTTTATTGAAAAGTACCGCAATATCAACTAACATATGGTGGCGTTTTTACTAACAAACACCGCTATTAACTGATAAAGGTGGCGTTTCTTCTAAAACGCCAGAAGAACTCATATTTTTAGTGACGTTTTTAGTAAAAACGCCGCAAAAGTATAACATATAGTGACGTTTTTTATTAAAACGCCGCAAAAAGTATAGTGGTGTTTATATTTCAAACGCTGCAATTGTGTAAAATGCGAGTTTCATTTTTTATGATATACTCACTCTGGTTACTACCTTAGCCGATCCCCAATTATCCCAAAAAGAGAGAAGCAAAATATTACAAGCTGAGATTCTTTTGAATTTATGAAGGTCTATAGGAAAGGTCTACCCCTTAGTGCCCTTAAAATACACACCTCTTGTCTAAGCTCATGATTTGGTGTTGCACTAGTTTACTCTTTCGTGAATATGTCTATGTTGTGATTAAGAGCTTGTTATGTTTCTATTAAGCACAAAATGGGGTAAATATTTTCCTCTAGATTGTGTTGGCACACAGTCTGACGCATATATACCAATTACTATACTGATTCTAAGTATTTCACTAGGTTGCGTACCCATATGTGGTAAAGCGCCTGCTAACATATCCTAATCTAGCTCTTCGTGAACGCCTCATACATGTACTTGTATCTGTTACTTGATTAAGAAATCTTGTTGCTCTTATATTCCGTTTGATAAAGAGAAAAAACACTCTCTGCATGTGTGATTTAAATTAAAGGAGTAGATGGTACTTATTATTACCAATTAGATAAACAAGGATTTTACTTCTCCAAAGCAATGAGTAATTTGGGATGCTTTGACTACCATTATTTAGAATGTGGTGTTCTTGCCATAATAATATGATTTTGTGAAGTATATACCTCTAGTATTTGAGTGGTAATTTATGCGCTGAGAAATGTGGTGTAAGTGGTTTGATTTGTACTGCAGACAGAAAAGATAGGTGAGGTTTGGATTAAATGGATGTGGAAGCACTTAAGAAGCTTTTAACAAGAACAAGAAGTTGGTGAAGAAACTTAGGATTGTGTTGTTGTTTTTGTTTTGATAGCTGTTTTTTTTGGAAACCTTCATGCCATCCTTAGGAAGTATGGCCTTATGTGCTGCAGGCAGTGCTTCCGTAACAATGCCAAAGAATTTTGATTCATTAAGATACTCTTGTAATGGTTAATGTTATGGTAATTGTAATCATCATCGTTTGTTTAAACAATTTCTTAAATGATGTTTCTTGTCTTCTTTGCAGTACCGCTGAAGAGTTATATATGATGCAAAGCGGGAAGGTGTCAAATTATCCTTTGTAGTATGTTTTTTGGATTTTGATGAGCTTCAAGAAAAATGTCCTTTTAGTTAATTTAGTATGGATTTGTAATTGTTGAATTAAGAACACTTTGTCGCCCCTCAACGATGTTTTCAATTCAATAATTTTATTTATTGTTAAGTTTATTAATTGTCTTTGCAATACGATGATTTGGTTGATAATTAATTATTTGTGTTTGCCTTGATTACATTTGAAATTGCATGTTAGTTTTAACTTTTTTTTATTTAATTAATCAAAACAATTAAAATAGATGTGAAAATACCATTGTGCTCTTTTGCGACGTTTTGTGATGAAAATGTCACTAAAGGCGTCACATTTGTGGCGTTTGTGGCAAAAAACGCCACTAGTGAGAGGTTATTAGCGACGTTTTGTTTATCAAACGCCGCTATAGAACACGACCTATTGCGGCGCTTTTCATATACAAACGTCGCGAACTGTTGCGGCGCTGGTTTCAGCGGCACTTTTTGCGGCGTTTTTTAAGCACCGCGAGGGTTTTTAGCGGCACTAAAAAATGCCACTATAGGGCTAAAAAACACTGCTAAAAACCTATTATGTTGTAGTGGGGAGTTCGTCAACCTCCTCACAAAGGCATGTCCTGTCCTGGGACATAGTCATCGGGGACAAAAAACCACCATCGAAAGAATCATATGAGGCCATCGGAGCAAAAACACCAAGGATGAAAGAAAAAAGGATCTAGTAGCCACTGGCCAAAGAAGGAAAAGGGGAGGAGGCAAAGGCCAGCCACCAAAGGAGATGAAGGGGTAGTCAGCCTCGAGGAAGGAAAGAAAAACCCAAGCCCTAGAGAGAAGTGAGAGCTTTTTTCCTTTTAGAGAGAGAGAGAGAGAGAGAGACTTATTTCACGTGCACAATAATTATAACATGTTAATTTATTTGAGCACCCATTAATCATGAATATATTATACAAAAACAAAAAGATTGGTTCGAAACATGCTGGGGAAAGAAATGATTTCTTTAAGGAAAAAATGAACTGAACGAACCTGATTTGGGTGTTTTAAGCTTCTAATTGATTTGAGGATTTTGTTGTCGTCTTGTACCGTCGATACATATGCAACTAAGGTCGTCTTGTACGGGAAACGACATGAGCTCCCTCTCGGAGCCCCACTTTCTATCTTCACAGCTTTAGTAATTTTCTTAAGGGACAAACTTATAAGTTAGTGATCGCCATTATTGTTTTAGTTGTATTTAAGGTGTTTTCTTAACAAAACGATGAAAATAATGATTTATTGATGAAATATTAAATTGATTATTCAAAGTAATGAAATATGTTTTTTTGTTCTATAGGACCTATTTTCTATTTTTTGAGTTTTCGCCTAGGGTCACAAACATGTCCAAGACGGCTCTGGATGCATCGCCTTCGACGACCAAAAGTAGGTGCTAACAACGAAGAAGGTGAAAAGTGAAGAAGATAATTTCGATTGGAAAAAATAGATTTCGAATTTAGCATTTACTCAATTTGGACGTCTTTCATTAGAGATTTAGCCTTGAAGCCTAAAGTATAAAATTACGTAGTTTTGAAACATTTAAGCCTAACGATCAAAAGGACGTAGTTTTGAAATTTGATTTTTTGGTTTTTCGAGTTGACAAAATTTAAACTCGAATAACTCAAAATTGAAAAATAATCAATTTTTAAAGTCGAGCCAATTTTCACTCTTAGACGTGACCAAGTGCTTCAAAAAGACTTACTAACTAAAGATTTTATCCTTTCATTTTTGGTAGATAATGTCTCAACACTAAGTCTTTGCTTGGTTGGGTGGGAAAGTGGAAAGATAGAAGGAGGTGGGGGAAAATGAAAAGAAAATAAACTTTGAGTGTGTTTGGTAGGAAAGAAAAGTGGGAGGAAAGAAAATTAAAGAACTGGCCATTCTCCATGCTCATGTGTAAAAATTAATCATCCCAAAATTGAAAAGAAAAGGGGAGAGAAAACGTGTGATAGATGTGAGTTAGTTCAAAATATGAATTTTCAAAGCTTAATTTCTTTCCATCCAATTTTCAACTCTACCAAACAATAAATGAAAATAAAATAAAATTTTCTTTCAATTTTTCATCATTCCTACCAAACATACAAATGAAAAAAAAAAAATTATCTTTCCACTTTTATATCCTTTTAATTTTTCATCATTCCAATTTCTTTTCACCCTACCAAACAAAGCAGAATTAGTTTAATCAAACACTCCCTAGTTAACCAAGGAAATGAGAGTAATTTTTTTTATATTGGTATATATTGTTATATACTAATTTGTGTAACTTTTTACTAAAGTTCCAAAGTAGCATTGGTGATAAAAACGTGAAGTAATTTGAAGTTTGAAAGCATTTTTTTGGCTCAGAACGTATGATTTTATTAGAGTAATCATATAGCGCAAAGTGACCTATACCTCGTTAAAACTCCCTCTAAACCTAGTCAGAGGAAAAAAGTATACATGTCGATTGAAAATGAAGGGAAACAAAGACATAACACCTATAGCAAAAACAAAAGGCAACGCCCATGCCTACTGCCAACACACTCAAACAGAAAACAAGCATGCACCAACCATACACACTACCCACTACCCGACACATCCCCAAAACAACCCTGCTCTCCATGTCACACAACAATATGCAACACGCATCTACAATGGCACTGCTCGTCATGGTACTCGACAACACGCATCATGCAGTCACAAAACGCAGTTGCATCAAAACCAAATCACATGATAGCATGAAAAACCGACACCTGGTCCACACCCTCCTTCGCCAAAATATCGACAATCCCATTCGCCTCCCAAAACACATGTACAAAACACACATCACTCAATTCCGCACATGCCATGTCAATATCCACAAATACCTCCCATAATTTCCAAGGTCGTCTATCCAACTGCGATATCCATCCAAGGGCAATTTTAGAATCCGATTCCACAAACAAACAAACAATATTCTTCCATTGCGAATGACAAAACATAGAAACCACGAACGCAATGGCACGAAGCTCAACCTCATTCGAATCCATTATACCCAAAGGACCTGAGAAAAGAGCCAAAATTTTACACGAAGCATCCTGCAGAACACCCCCAAAGCTTGCCAGACCTGGCTTGCCACAAGCAGACCCATCAACATTAAACTTAACACTACCCGAAGGAGAAAGAGTCCAACATACACCCACACGACTAATCGAAACACCATACGTCACACTACATAAACGAGGACAACTCTACCATTGTGCCTCGTCCACTAATTCTGATTCCAGTGATACCCAAATCCAAAATAACGATCGCAACTTGATCAAAAAGAACAATTCATCCATCGCCATCCGGTTTCCATTAAACACAACCTCTTTCCGACCAAGCCAAAGCGAACAAAGCAGCGCAGCCACACTTGATATCTACCAATGATGAACCGTGCCATGAAACATATAGTGTAAGCCATTCTCAACCATCTCTCACTACGTGCGCGGAAAAGGAAAACATATATCCCACCACCGTATAAACTAGTCTCATACCCTATGTATCTCAAGACACGAGAGCAAAATATGATCGATCACATCATTCTCCTCACCACACCACACGCACGCGCCTTGCCCTTCCTGTAATGCCACACTGCCGCAAGAAGGTAAAATTTGGCAACCGTTCAAGCCACACAAACCACATGAAAGTTTGAATTTTCGGCGGAACCAGAACTTTCCACACAAAGCCTAAGCCACTCATCGTCTCACCAACATTATCCAACATCAACTTAGTTAACAAAATATGGACTGAAAAATTACCTCTCGAATCCAACTTCCAAATAAGCCTATCGTGCACTCCAACATGCAACCAGAAAGGAATGAGTAACGACCATAACTCCTGAAGGGAATGATTCTCAAAACTGCGAAGCTCTGAGAGAAAATAACCATCCCAATTTGAATAATCAAACGACCCATATTCGGTATATTCCCGAACCAGTGCCAACTTATTAATAGCGATTGAGAATAATCGCGGGAACACGCCCTTCAAAGGCTCATCTAAACACCATGGATCATGCCAAAATAATACCATATCCCCCGCTCCTACCTTCCAAATAAAATTTTCCATATCAAAACACTATCCCACATGCGGTTGCGATGTGATTCTTACAATAAGCTTCCAAACCGGGGACATAGCATGCATCCCGGCCGTGTTAAAATGCAATCGCATGACTGTTTCTCTATATTTTGCCATGAGAACCGCTCTCCATAAAGAAGAGAATTCCGTTGTGTAACGCCACGAGCATTTAGATAACAAAGCATATTTCTGAATCCGCAAATCCATAGCTCCCAAACCCTTCAAACAACGTGGGCGACAAAACACATTCCAACTAACACGACACATTTTCTTCTTCATCTCCACACCACCCCAAAGAAAACCTCTGCAGATCCTATCAATTTTTGCTATCACTCCCTTAGGTACCACAAAAATCCCAATATAATAAACCAAGAGCGAGGATAAGGCTGAATTCACAAGTGTCACTCTAGCCGCAAAAGACATTGAGGAACGTTTCCACCCAACCAACTTACACCTGAATCTAGCGTTCATTGGATCCCACATTTCCTTACTTTTTGGATTAACCCCCAGTGGCAAACCGAAGTAAACAAACAATAGCTCATCTTGTCGACAATGAAACACCTCAGCAACTTGATCAAATAAAACATAATCCACCCCAAACACAAAGAGTGAAGACTTCTAAAAATTAATTTTCAAACATGAACATGCCTCAAAACAATGTAACAACCATTTCACACTGCGAGACACTTCTAAAGATTCTTTGAAAAACAAAATGGTGTCTTCGGTGAACTGCAAATGAGATATCAATAACCTAGTAGTCACACTAATCCAATTAATTATGACAGCCTCACGTGCATTCTCTAGCAGCATATGTAAAGCTTCTGCAATAATCACAAATAAAAATGGCGAAAGGGGATCTCCTTGTTGAAGTCCGCGTCCCATACAAAATTCTTTAGTAGTGGGCCCATTAAACAAAATAACCAGTCGTGTCGTCGACACACACTCACGAATCCACTTGCACCAGACACAATCAAAACCCATTCGAACCATGATATCATTAAAAAAAGACCACCGTACGCAATCATACGCTTTGGCAAAATCCAGTTTCAAAATAAAAAAAACGACTGTCGAGAGCCTGGTTTACAAAGTGAATGTATAATTTCATTCGCCAGCAACACACCATCTACAATTTGTCATCCCCATACAAAGCCGTTTGAGTATTGCTAATAACATCATCTAACACCCCTTGTAAACGACTAGCCAAGACCTTCGCCAAGATTTTATACACGGAATTAAGCAAATTGATAAGCCTAAAATCACCAAGCACTCTCGGGTTATCCTTTTTTGGAAGTAAAACAAAAAAATGGAGTTAGAACCCTTTGGTAGTCGGCCCATTACATGAAATTGCATCACAAACTGCATCACATCCCCTTTGTTCAGCTCCCAACTTTTTCGAAAAAACTCGAAACTAAAACCATCAGGACCTGGTGCCTTCAAACCTTCACAACTCCAAATAGCAGCTCGTACCCCCTCCTCGAAAAAAGGCTGCACCATCCTCAACGCCCGAACCTTTGTTCTCCTATGAAAATAGGATGTATTTCGGCCACCCAACTTTAACCACGTAGTCCATGATTTCTCTCTCCATAACACTTCCTTTCGAGGGATCGTTCTCCGTAATTCTTGCATCCAACGACAATGTTGGTCTAACATTTCATCAACCATAACACCGGAGCATATGAACACATCTATCCCCTCAATTTTCTATTGTAAGTCCGAGATTGATTTTTCCACATCACCAAACTCTCTACGATTACACACGCGCAGAATTGTTTCAAAAGGTGCAGTTCTCAACCTATCAAGTCTGCTACATATGTTCCCCAAACCGAACCATGTGAATTTTCCCCCTTGAAGAGGTAAGTCAAGTAGTCTCGCCTCTTCAATGAAATTAAAGAAATCTTCCTTACCATAAGAGACCGAGACACAACCCAACCTCTCACACAGTCATCGAACAACATTAAAGTCACCTTCGACACACCACGACACTCCCTCATGTGACCCAATAATGTCGAAGAACATCACGCACCCTTCTCCTTTTGGCTGCATTCCCCAAACCACGTGTGTTCCACGACATGATCCACATCACTCATGCAACCATTCTACTATCCCAATGATTCGGGAAATATCGTGAATGATGTCTTCCACTCGCCCAGATGTGCTAACCCCTACCAGCTGTCCCAGTTTAACAGTAGCCTCAGCCTCCCTCAAAATTGCACGTTGTCGATCTCGACTATAGGAAACAATAGAAGAATCGTCCTCAAATTCCTCCCCTCATTACTCTCCCGCCTTGGTGTTTATTTTCGAGGCTTGCCTCGTTTCTTCTTCCCCGTTGTCTCAGTCGCGGCACATTGTTGTACCAGCTCAAAAGTTTCATCCATAGACATCATCTCTGATCGTTGTAATTCAAGGTCCCTCAAAACTTGGATCTCAATCATATTGTTTTCCTTTTCAATCGAGGGAGAATTAATATTTGAGTGAAACTCTACTACCATCTTATCCTCTACAGACATGGATTCCAACTCAACTTCTTTATGAACCAAACATGGCTCTGTATCCGAATTATGAACACCTTCCCATCGACATGCAACTCTAGCACTTCATTTATCCTCCCCAACACCCTAGCCCCAATAAGAACCCGACTCCGTTAAAAAGATAACAGATTCTGAGTAGATGGATCTATTCGGATAAACGATCCCCACACCCTAGCAACGTTTCGTAATGTTTCAACTGACCAAACATGCATTGGCAATCCAACAATCGATAGCCAGACACATAGAGTCTCGTAAACCAAATTGGGCGCCCAATTCTACACCCTATCGAACCACCGCTCCAGATTTCCTTGTTCCAAAGCGACTCGTCTATCCTCCACACTAGAAAACATCAAAAGCATTGTTTTACCAGCAATACGCATAATGGAACATCCTTTTAATTGTCCTTTGCACCAGCCCACACAGCACATGTGTGCAACACCTTAATCTTTGCCGCATCAATGACCCCATCTGCTTGTTTGTATTCATTCATGTCTCGTCCTGTCCCAATCAAATCCCTTTGTACTGGCGCTATGTATTGTGTAGGTTCTTTCCTACGCCGCCAAAACAACTAACACCCACCCCTTCGTGCCAAAGTCACACTAATCTAGGAGCCATATAACTAGAAGTTGTGCAACCGTTCTATTGCACGCAACGCATCTGTTCGATTCTCTATTCTAACAAAACCAAACCTTGATCCATCTATTGTTCGCTTCGTTGGGATAAACACATCGAAAACTTGTCCCTGTCTGTCAAACGATTGCCAGAGCCCTTTACAATTTAATCTATCCGAGATATTCTTGACAAACAGCGTCTCCACTGTAACCCCTAAATCCGGCCTAGAAGAAAAGACTGAAATTAGGAAATCACATTTGAAAACTTAACCCTCAAAAAAATTAATTTAAAAAAAATCACTTTAAAATAAAATAAATTTAATAAATATCTTATAATAAATAAAAATAAAAATATCATAATAAATATTCGATTGTTTATATAAAATTTATGAAATAAAGTTTGTAAATACATGCTGAAACATAGTCCCAAAATATAAAATAATAATAATAATCTAATAGTTTAAAATAAGTTCATACTGAATAGTAAAATAACTCGATAAAATCTGAGATCCTCCAAGTACCACGTCCCTTAAAGTCCAAATGTATATGTAAGATAAAACTATGGGGAAGTAAGCTAAAAAGCTTAGTGTGTCTTTAAAGTACAAGAAAAGCCATAAACACAAACACAAAAATTTCTATAAAATATTTAAGTTCAAAACAATGATGATTCACACAACACAAACGATTTAATTTAATAAACACAATGTAATGTACCAAACTACAGCGCACCAATCGATAAGAGGAAAGTTCCCCATAACTCCTCACTACATCACACCAATCGGTAAGTGGTCGAAACTACAAGCTTCCACCGTACAATCTCAACCCATGCACACAACAATATAAAATCACATGTTTACAAGCCTAACACATAGTCCGATAAATCTAATATTTCATAGTTCAATAAATCCGATGAACACAATTCGATAAATTTGATGTTTAGTTAAATCAAAAATCAAGTATGAATGCATGGAAATTTCATCATGCCACATCACATGTAAAAATATGCATACGATATAAAACAATGTCATGTGGTAAAAATCATTATTATATAGCAAAGAAAACACACCTTAGCCAAAGCAAACTCAACCCACTGAATGATGTGATTTTCCATGATCAGAGGTATTAGATTCAATTGTATCAGTATCGAACTAAACTTTGAGTTGAAGGGATTAACGAACAAAAATGGATATAGAGCATTGGAGATTAAAAGATAAGAACTTAACAAATCAATAAGGAATTTTGGCGGCATGAAATTATATAAAAAGTAGGGTTCTTGAGGTGATCTTATTTGAACTATATGTATATAGAAAGAGAGAGTTGGGCGGTGGTAGGTTATTAGTAATTGATTAGGTTTAAAATTACTATATATATATATAAACCGTATAATTATTATTATTATTATTATTATTATTAAACATAAAGGTTGGTTCGGCTGCAACTCCATATTGAGTAAATTTTCTTTTAAAACAATGGGTTAATCTCACAACAAGTCTCCAAACTTCAACAAGTTTCAAAATTAGTTTTGAAGTATTATAAAATTACATAGTGACCCTTGAACTTTTAAATATTACCGTTTGACTTTAAAATCTAGATTTCTCAATTAAGGTTTCATATTTAAATTCCCAAATTATTAGGGTTTTTAATTATTAGGGATTTTAAAAATTAGGTCTCTAATTTAGAGATTTTCAAATCTAGAGTTTATAATTTAGGGTAATTTTTAGGGTGTTACGTATACCTTTTTACCCTGACTCTAATCTTCTCCTGATCTCGATGGTTTCCCATCTCCTGTTGTTGGCGCCGCCGTCGCTCTCTCCATTTTGAGCTTTGTTCTTTCCGGTATAAAACCAAATTATTAAATTATTTAAATAAATAGATTTGAAAATAAAATTGCTGAAATGATCAAATATCTATCCCAATAAAAATAATGGCTCAATTACTCTAGGACAGACTTAGAATTTCAAATTGTTGAGGGAGGGTTTCAATTTTTCTACTCAAAAAAATACAAGAAATAAGATTTTTATGGGTAATTATTCCATTTACGGTAAAAACAAAATGTTTTTTTCAAGTGCTTTGGTTTTAGGGTTCAAGTATTGTATTTGTGGTTTAGATCTAGGAGTTTAAGTTTAGGGGTTTTGAATTTAGGGGTTGAGCTAAAAATTTAGGGTTTATGGTAAAATTAGGGGTTATATCTTAAAATTTAAATCCCTAACCATATTACCTTAAAACCTTAACCTCTAAACCCTAAATTATAACCATAAACCCTAAATTTTAAATCACTAAACCCTCAACTCTAAACTCAAAATAGAGTTACCAAACCCTAAAACCAAAGCACTTGTGAAAATTGTTTTTATCTACTGTTAGTACTTGCGACAACTATTCTTTCCACCGCCAGTGCATGAAATATTTTCTATTTTTAAATATATATTTGAAGTTGATTTTTTTTAATTTCAGAATTATATAATTAGTTTATTTTTATTAAAAAAATAAATCTTTATACAAAATTTTAATATTTTTTATTTCTTTAAAATTATATAGGTAAAAAATTGTAAAAATAATATTTTTTTTTGACAAATCCTAATTCAAATCCTAATCCTACCTAGAGGGGATATCGAGGGACTATAGGGAAAAGAAGAGGGTGCTCCCAGGGCCGGTCCTGAGTTTTTGGAGGCCCGGGGTGAACTTAAAAAATGGGCCTTAAATTGAGGATTAAATTGCAATTATAGTTACAGTCGTATTTTCGGTTGTGTTGTGTTTATCATGATTGTGGATATAATAGATGTTATTTTGTTTATTGCGAGTATCGCGGTTATGAATTTTTTTTAGTAACATATGCTATTGTGGACATAATGGTTTCATATATCGCGGTTTTAGATGATGCTACTACTGTCATATAATGATCGTTGTTGTGGTTGCATGTCGCTATTAAAATCTTTGTCCCTAATAGCAAGTAATGAAAGAAATTAAATTTTAAGAGTTGGTCCATCGTAACAAGTATTGAAAAAATTGGTCTCCTAATAACAAGTATTGAAAAAATTAAATTTTAAAACTATTAAAAAAACTTTGATACACATGTCGTGTAAACTTTAGTTTACATGTGCCTTTTAGTTTTATGGGTTAGGGTTTTAGTTTAGGGTTTAAAGTGTAGGGGTTTATGTTGTAGGGTATAGAATTTAAGATTAGTGTTGAGAATCTAGGGTATAGGGTTTAGGTTTATGGTTTAGTTTTTTAGGGTTAGGGTTAGAATTTAGGATTTGAGTTTTATAATGTAAATATGCAGACTTGTGTAAAATTAGTTTTACCAGCATGTATATCAAAATTTTACCTTAAAACTATGCCCATAATAACAAATACTGGAAAAAACTGGAGCCCTAGTAACAAGTACTAGAAAAAAAATTGAATATAAAGAGTAGATCCCTAATAATAACTATCGAAAAAAACTCAGCCCCTAATAACAAGTATTAAAAAAATGGGCCCTTAATAACAAGTATTAGAAAAAAATTGAATATTAAGAGTAGACCCCTACTAATAAATATTGAAAAATACTCAGCCTCTAATAACAAATATAAAAAATAGGCCCCTAATAACAAGTATTAGAAAAAAAAATAGTAAGAGTAGATCTTTAATAATAAATGTTGAAAAAATCTTAACTCCTATTAACAAATATTAAAAAAACATGCTCTAATAACAAATATTAAAACAAACTAAATCTTTAAATATAATCCAAAAATATACAATATTTAATTTTCTTGAGCAATGGACTCTGGGCGGGCGCCCCTGCTGCCCCTGCCCAAGGCCGGCCCTGAGTGCTCCTAGTGGGTCTAGAACTCATAACTTAAGAGAATATAAATGAACAAAGATAAACAATTAGATATTAAATATTTGCTCGTAAAAATAATATTTTAGTTATAGTTAAAGACCAAATTAGATATTAAATATTTGCTCAACATTTAACGTCATAATTTTATTATACCCTTAACATTATTTAACAAATGAGTGACCATAATATAATACTAAATTGATATAGTTAATGACCACAACGTATCGATTCATACATTATTGGTTAAAGCAAAAAACTTACTCAAACGTGGTTGACTATTGTGTATTTGCTCGCAATTTATTAATGTAGTTTTCGAAAATTTAGATTCAAAGATAGTGCAAATTGAGTAATAAAATAATCAGAAAGGTAACATTTATGATTATTTTTCAAATTTATGGATTTGTTAAGATGACGGGTAATCGTAAATTTAAATTAAAATTTGATAAATCAATTTTTAATACCTTTTCAACTATATTTATTATTTTTTCGACAAATCTTAATTTTAATCCTAATCCTACATAAAAGGGAGGAGAAATGGACTGCAGAGAAAGGAAGGAGTGTTTCTAGTGGGTCTAAAACTCATAACCTAAGGAAAATGAGGGAACAAATATGAGTAACTTGGTCAACCGGCCAAATGTGCATGCTCAACCATATATATTATTTTGAATATTAAATATTTATGTATAAAATATACATTTCATTATTACTATTTGCATTTTGTATAACCAATGAATTTAAATCCAAAATCTGAAATTTATATCTCCAAATAGAACATATTCAAATTATTAAGATTCAAGAGTAATCACATTTGGTTTTTTAGGCTGTTTATCTTTGTTCTATTATATTTCTTTAGGTCATGGATTCTAGACTCATTAGGAGCACTCCTCTTCTTTATCTTAGAGTCTCTTCTTCCCTTCCCCTCTAGATATGATTAGGATTAGATTTAAAATTTGTCAAAAAATTATTAAGATTTATAACTTTTTTATACTTTAACTTAACTAGTACATCAATTGTTTTTCACCCTTAATCTATTAGAAGGGGCTCTTGCTTTCCATGTAGCAAAATTCTTTTTGCCTTTGTTTAACAAATAATTTTTTAAAAATTAAATTAATTATAAATTTAACCATACATTTTAAAATTTATATTTTGTTTCTAACCCTAAATTTATCAAAGTTTAAACAAACCGTGGTTAATGAATGAGTAAGAGGGTAGTTGAACAAAATGATTTGTTAATTAGGGACGATTTGGTCAAAATCTGTTACCCGTAATATGCTGCAGATCCCGAGGAGCATCGCGTATCTCAAACACAGCAGGCATTATTATATGGGGAGTTAAATTTAAGAAAGGCAAATAGATTGTATACATGCTGCGTCCTGCTGGCTAAATTGTGAGGATATTGCACCCAAAAAAATATTTCAAAATCTATAGTACTCTTTGAATTATTTTCAAATTTAGTGTCTTTTATACAATGTATTTTTAAGGTCGGATTATATGAATTTCGAGCTCAACAAAATAAAAAAATTTAAGGACTGCAGAAAAGCAATCCGACCTCACCATTTAAAAAATAAAAAAATTAGAGGACTGCATGGAAGCAATCCGACCTCATGCCCAAACAAAATTAAAAAATAAGTGAGGGCTGCAAGATTACAATCCGACCTCACCATTAAAAAAGTAAAAAAGGTGAGGTCCAATTACTTTGAATCCGACCTCATTCCTCTGCCAAGCCTGCACACACGCTGACACATCTGAAAAATGCATGCATGAGACACTGAAAAAATAAAAATGAATAGCATGCATGAGACACTGAAATTATGGCATGCATGAGACACTGAAAATATGGCTGAAAAAATGCATGCATGGGACAACTTGGGGCAGCGAGTCACGAGTATTGGGAGGGAAAACATTTACGGGTTGAATTATTGGTCTACACCCGAGTTGAATGATTGAGGTTGGAATTTTTGGTTGTTAAATAGGGGTTGAAGGTAAGGAATTTTAGAAGAAAGTTTGTGAAAAACTGGGTGAAGAAGTAGAAGAAAAAAGAAGATTTGAGGAAAGTATTGTAAGTTTTTAAGTTTATATATTTTGTTTTTAAATTTAATACGAACATTTGTGGTTATTTTAAAGAATTTTGAAGAAGAAGAAAATATTTGAAAAAAATTTAGTTCGAATATTTTTGTGCCAATTTGTAAATTAGTAAGTTGCTTTTTATCATAAAAATGTATGTTTAATAATTTTTAAAGTAGTAGTTAGAATTAGATTTAGTGGTAATTGTATATTTAGTAATTTTTAAAGTAGTAGTTAGGATTAGATTTAGTGGTAATTGTTTTCTTACTAATATTTTCTTATTTGTCTTCTATGTAGTTTTCTTAAAATGATGGCCAATTCAAATTATATGTTGAGATTACAAAATCAACACGTCTCTAGTGTTGTGGTTGATGATATGGTAAATTATTTTTAAAGAAGTTAATTTGAGATTAGTAATATTTTATTTTCTTATTTGTTATCATTAATAAATTTTTTAATTTAATGCAGACAACCGAAGAAACCTTTAAACATCACCTAAGCATGGGGAGTAATCACCCACACCCCGATATAATTGAATGGTTGCAAGAGGCATGATTCTATCACGCCACATTTATTCGTGGCTACAAGCTGATTCCCAGCTTAATTACCGCGCTAATTGAGCGTTGGAGACCGGAGACTCATACGTTTCACATGCCGTGTGGAGAATGTACCGTTACGCTCGAAGACGTGGTGATGCTAATTGAGATGCCGGTAAACGGGAGTCCATTGGTTAAGGAGTCGAAGGAATCATGTGCACAACTTTGCAGTGATTACCTCAACAAGGTTCCGACTAGAACCGATGTGAGAGGATCTCGTATTAAATTGAGCTGGTTGAAGAGAGAATTTCAGCTCGGGGGCAATAACACACCGGAAGATATTAGTTGTGCGAGTCGAGCCTATATTTTACAACTCATTGGGGGATACTAATGTCGGATAAATCCGGCAATCTTGTTCACACACAGTATCTACCATATTTGTCATCGGCTTCAGAAGCTGCTAAGTATAGTTGGGGATCAACAATATTAGCATTTTTGTACCGTGTGCAAGGCTGCTCAATTAGATAGTCATGGTTTGAAGGCAAAGGGTGTTGGTGGATGTATGTTGCTATTGCAAGCTTGGGCATGGGAACGACTTCCATTTTTTACACCGGTTACTCGAAGCATGAGAAATTTTCCTCTTGTTAGTAGGTAATTTTTTTACTTTAATTTGGAAGTTTGAGTTTACTCAGTTTTTTAAAAAATATATTATCTAAAAAATAATGAAATGACTATTATTTGGATGTGTATGCAGATGGAATGCGAAAAAAGCTCACACAAGGTTAGCAAACAACAATTTGAGAGTATTTAGAGCCTTTATTGATTTAGCTTGTAAAGATGAGGTATAGAAATTAAGTTACTTTTACATGTTATTATTTATGTAATTAATTTATTCTCTTATTTATATTTATATTTTTTTCAGTTTATTTGGAGGCCATATGTCGGTGAACGCGTAAATGTACCAGAAGAATTGATGATTAATTCTTATCTCTGGTGTGCGATTACACCGTTGATCCACCTTGCTTTTGTGGAATACCAGTTTGGAGATAGGGTCCTAAGGCAGTTTGGCTTTCATCAACCCATTCCGAGAAATTCATTGTTGCATGACACCAATCATGACACCCTACACCTTGTGGACTTCCGCGGCAAGGGGTATCATACATGAGAAATAAAGCATCAAAAGTACGTTGAAAGGTGGAACAACAGATGTGAATTATTGCCACCTCGCTCTCGAATTCAAGCCGATGATTTGGACCCTGATAATTCAGAGTATATGTTATTCTATCGCAATTGTAGGAAACCATACTTGACTATTGTGGATGAACGAGAACAATGTTGAATATTTTTACAAAAAATTGGTGGTCGTGGTCAATCATCTAATGTTGCAGCGAATGAATCTCACAGTGAATCTGGTACATCAGATCTGTATGCTGGTAATTCTAATCCAACAATAGCAGGGAGCTCTTTTTCTAATCCAGTGGATGACAGCTTTTATCATCCATCAATTGGCAGGAGCTCAGATTCCAATCCAGTGGATGCCAGATTCTATCATCAGCAGCCACCCACTTATCATCCATCAATGGGCGGGAGCTCATGTACGAATGATTTTCAGCATCAGCCACCCATGTACCCGAGCTTTGGTGGAAACATGGATTATCAACAGGCACCGACTTATCATCCATCAATGGGCGGGAGCTCGTGTGTAAATGATTCTGAAGCATACGTACCAAATTTTCAGCATCAACTACCCATGTACCCGAGCTTTGGTGAAAACATGGACTATCAACAACCACCAACTTATCATTCATCAATGGGGGGAGCTCGGGTGCGAATGATTCTGAAGCATATGTACCAGATCTTCAACATCAGTCAACCATGTACCCGAGCTTTGGTGGAAATGTGGACTATCAGGGGATCATAGATTTCATGGCGGTTACGTCGATTAGCAGTCCCACGTTGGCACCACGTAATACTGACTATGTGTATACAACGCTGTCTCCTATGCGTCGTGTGATTGATGATGATAATGATGATGATAACGACGAAGACGACGACGATGATTATGATGCACGCCGAAGACTGCAACGAGAACGACGAGCACCGTAGTGTTACATAGATACTACATCCCTTCTTGGACAAAAATATCATAGAAGACGATAGCTCATGTAACTCTTTTTCTATGTAATACAAATAATTTGTGGATGTTTATTATTATTAGTTATTTGAATTTTGTTTGAAATCTTTTTGCAATATTGAATTATTTTAAAATCTTTACAAAAATGGCGTGATAAATAAAATTTAACTTCGAGCATATAATTCATTACCAAAATAAAAACCGAACCGAACATGCATTAACTTGTGATGAGGTTTTTTCAAAAACAAAAATCTTGGTTTTTGCATTAACATGCATATAGTAAATAATACTAATAAACATACAATAATAATAACATAGTAAATAATAATAACGGTAATAATAGATAATAACAGTAATAATAATATATGATAAAAATATTGGTGATAATAATAAATAGTGAGAATAGTAATAATAAATACAACATTAATAATAATATATATACTGTTTCTTATTTTAGTTTTTGTTTTTTTATCACAATATATATAATTAAAGACCATTATTTAAAAAAATGGGTTAAAACCCCGAACAAAATAGGTAATTACATAACTAACAAATAAACATATGCATCAAATAACGTACTCATAATCAAATAGAAAATGTTCATTGCAATACAAATATAAAGAAATGAAACTAGTTCAACTACAAATAGTGAATAAAATCACCGAGGCATTGCCATGTAATTCGGTCGGTTTGGACATTTGTTTTTGGAATGTCCTGTACCCCTACATTGTGTACATCTCTTTGGTTCACCCGGCTCCCTGTAATGAAGATCCATACTGGTATGGATGCGAGTAGATTGAGGTCGACCTTTTAGTTCTCTATGAAGTGCCAGATTCGGTAACCATTCGTCGTGCTCCAGTGGTGGCCAATATTGTGAATTCGCGATCGGTGGGAACTCACATTTGTAAATATTTATTATCGTCTGAGTTAAGCATTCATCCGCAAAGCTGTACGGGTCAACCCCTTTAGACATGCATACCGCGGTTGCATGCCTACAAGGATATCGACATGCCTGAAACTCACCATAATCACACCATCTTTGTCTAAAATTGACTCGAAATGTTTGGTGGTGCCCTCCTCTGTTGTTGCGCATGGAATCAACAACATCAAAAATCTGTCCATTCAGGTCGAACCCGTGAACAACCATCGATCTTCCCAAATTCACGTTCTTTTCCATCTTTTTCACAAGATCTTCAGACCAAAGTTGCCCTTCATTTATCATAGCTTGAACTTCTGACCCTTTATCGGACCAAACCTTAGCCAGCCTATAGTACGTCTCTCTCACCAAACTAGCTATTGGGAGATGACGTGTTCCTTTTAATACACCATTTATGCACTCCACAAGGTTGGTTGTCATCTGCCTGTATCGTCGACCTGCATCATACGATTGGGTCCATCTTTCCCTCTCTATACTATTTGCCCATGCCCAAACATCTTCGCCGTACTACATGCGTAAATTTTCCAACATCCGCTCAAAATTTGGTTGTAATAGTTCGTAGCCTATTCCATAATATATGTTGTTAGCATCGAAAAAAATCATAACACATAATTAATTAAGTTCGAGAAAAGGAAATTTACATACCCAAGTTTAAAATTGCGCTACGAAGGTGGGGTTTTTTCCATCTTTCAATGGCGTTCTTGCCAATATGGCGTACACAGTAGGCGGGATATGCGTTCGGTGGTGTCCATCCGCTGCCCTGTCGATCAATTGTTGCTAAAATGGCCGTTGCTCTATCAGAAATCAAGCAAACCCCATCTTCTTTGATGACATTCTTACGTAAATTGCTCAAAAAGAATTTCCAAGAGTTCCCCGACTCTTTATCAACAATTGCGAAGGCAATCAGAAAGATAGTTCCGCTACCGTCTTGTGTAACGACAATCAACAGTACATGTTTATATCTTCCGTACAACCACGTACCATCGACTTGGACCATACGCTTGCAATATGGAAAGCCATCAATGCATGGCTTGAACGCCCAAAATAGTTTGTCGAATATTTTCTTCCCTTGAAGAAGTGCACCTTCTCGGTTGCATGCATCAAATGTTTTGTACTTGATTATGGTCCTCGGAATGAAATACGCCATTGCGTGTAATAAATATGGTAACTCATTGTATGACTTCTCGTAATTACCGTACACCATTTCCAGCGCCTTATCCATTGCATACCAACCCTTGCCATATTCTATTTGGCATTCAAATTGTTGTTTCACAATTGCAATAATCGTTGAAACAATAACCTTAGGATTTGCTTCAACTAATGTCTCCACGTGACGAGATATTACATTAGAGTCCAACTTACGGTGATCTTGGTTGATTGAATTTCGTAAGCAAGTGTGTCCACCATTGTACTTTGTAATCTCCCAAGAAATTCTTCTCTGAAGTTTAGACACTCGAATCTTCCAATTACAACCTTGTCCATATTTAACACATTTGGCAAACATAGTTCTCGGAGTGGATTCTTTAACGGTATAGTCTACATGCTTTCTGATGGAATACTCTTTAATTTCAAATATACCTTCTTCCTTGTCTTTAAATTGCATCCGAACCGAGAATTCATCAAAGGAACCTGAACCGATTTGAGGTATGACCGGGTATTCAAGTTCCCTCATCATATCGTAATCTATTAAGTTCATGTGAGCAGGAGGTTCGTACCATGTAATGTCTTCTCCACCCGACACGAACTCACCACCACCAAAAACAGGCTCATCACCACTCAAATCGGGATGTCCAGTTTCTTCATCTTCATCTTCAGTAGAATCAGCAAGCGTTTCTTCCCATCAGCCTTGGAGATTTTCAACGTCAATGCCAACATTCGAATCAATTATCGGCTCAACCGTTGGGAACGTCGAAGGTCCGACATATGGATGAAATACATCCGATGTCCCACTTTCCAACAGAGCAACAAAACTGTCTCCTAACCTATATGGCTGGTCCTCAGCCGCACTACCGAAACCCATTTGAGAAGAACTTCCATATACATTTCTGGATGGGCCCGAGTCGTCATATCTCACACGCAACTTAGCATGTAACTCAACACTTCAAATACGTACTGAATCATGCTCTGCAATCATCAGTCCAACATCTTCATCATCTTTAAGAGCTATTGCAGATTATCTGACTGGATCATCAGAGGTCTTCCACCGTTACCGCAAACGAACAATCTTAGCTCCTATTTTTCTTTCTATGTCTTGCTTCAGCTCTCGAATGGAAATGTTCTTTGAAAACTTCATCTTTGTAGTGTTTTCCGAGTCAAATACGACACCAGTATCAGTTTTCACAATTTCTCCACCGTAATGGATAACGACCACAAACACATTACTCATTGTCTCTGCACGTTTAAAACCATGTATATTTTTCAATAAAATTACAAAAATCAAAACTATCGTAATGTTATATTATATTTTCACGAATTTTTACCTAAACAACAAAACAAAAATAAACAAACAATATACGTATTCAAAACAAAATGTTAAAATCGACTTACTGAAATTTTCTTCAAAGTTTCTTCCTCCACTTTCTTCTTCTCCTTCTTCACTTAATTTTCTTCAGACTTTGTTAAACTTTTACCTTTAACATCACTTATTTAACACAAAAACACAACACCAAAATAATACAATTTTTTCTCGTTATTTACCCCTACAATCTATTTAATAACCACTCAAAATTCCAATACAATACCCCTACTGCATGTATGATCATTCAATGTTTTACCACCCTATTCTAATCAATACAAATCTACACTACATGAATAGTCATTCAATCTTTAAAATAAAACCTGCCCCCCACTCCCCTCACTGCACCCCTGCAATAAAACCTGCCCCCACTCCCCTCACTGCACCCCCTGTATCGGGGCTACACGACACCATGAGGTCGGGTTGCATTCAACCAGCCTTATATATATATATTTTTTCATGAGGTCGGCATGCTTTCAAGATGCCTTATATATTTTTTAATTTTTTTTTAATTTTTTTGAGGTCAGAATGCTTTCAACTAGCCCTAATATTTTTTTTAATTTTTTATCCCCATGAGGTTGGATTGAAAGAAGTGTGCCCTCACTGTAGAAACTAGAGATGTAAAAGCAGGTCAACAGTTGGGTTTCAGGTCAGGCTCTGTCAGGTCGGGTCAAATCGGTTACAGGTCATTTCATGTCATTTTTTGTTTTGACTCGATTCGGTTCAGGTTCGGGTTCATTTCGGGTCGGGTTCATTTCAGGTCGGGTTCATTTCAGGTCGGGTTCATTTCGGGTCGAGTTCATTTTAGGCCGGGTTCATTTCAGGTCGGGTTCATTTCGGGTCGGGTTCATTTCAGGTCGGGTTCATTTCAGGTCGGTTCATTTCAAGTCGGGCCAAAACGGTTAATTGACAGGTTGATTTCAGGTCGGTTTCGTTTCAGGTCGGGTTCATTTCAGGTCGGTTTCGTTTCAGGTCGGGTTCGTTTCAGGTCGGTTTCATTTCAGGTCGGGTTCATTTCAGGTCGGTTTCGTTTCAGGTCAGGTTCGTTTCAGGTCGGTTTCGTTTCAGGTCGGGTTCGTTTCAGGTCGGTTTCGTTTCAGGTCGGGTTCTTTTCAGGTCGGTTTCGTTTCAGGTCGGGCTCATTTCAGGTCAGTTTCGTTTCAGGTAGGGTTCATTTCAGGTCGGTTTCGTTTCAGGTCGGGTTCGTTTCAGGTCGGGTTCATCTCAGGTCGGGTTCCTTCGGGTTTAGGGTTTATTGTGTTATGTGTAGTGTAGGGACTAGGGAGTAGGGATTAGGATTTAACATATATAATATCAGTACATTATACGTACATACATATAAGGATTATGGTTTAGTGCTTTAGTAGTTTGGGGATTAGGGTTTAGGGGTGGGCGGTATGGTCTAAGGTTTAAGGATTGTGGATTAATGTTTACTGATCATAAATTGATACATATATACGTACATGTATTATATATATATATATATATATATATATTGATGGATTAGGGTTTTTTAGGGTCTATGGTTTATGGTTCAGGGTTCAGGGATTAGGGTTCATAAATTGATACGTACATACGTACACATGTTATATATATTGATGGATTAGATTTTTTATTTTTAGGGTTTAGGGTTTATGGATTAGGGTTTAAGGTTTAGGGTTTATTATTCATAAATTGGTACATACATACGTACATGTATTATATATATATATATATTGATGGATTAGGGTTTTTATTTTTAGGGTTTAGGGTTTAGGGTTTACTGATCTTAATTTGATGCATACATACGTACATGTAATATATATTGATAGATTAGGGTTTAAGGTTTATAGTTCAGGGTTTAGGGTTTATGGTTCAGGGTTCAGGGTTTAGGGTTCATAAATTGATATATACATACGTACATGTGTTATATATATTGATGGATTAGGGTTTTTATTTTTAGGGTTTATGGTTTACGGATTAGGGTTTATGGATTAGGGTTTAGGGTTTAGGGTTTACTATTCATAAATTGGTACATACATACGTACATGTATTATATATATATTGATGGATTAAGGTTTTTATTTTTAGGGTTTAGGGTTTAGGGTTCATGGTTTAGGGTTTAGAGTTTGGGGTTCATTCCCATCACTTCAGTTGCTTCTGAATCCTCATTTAGCACAGGTGGTCGGATTTTAAATAAGTTAAGGGCTAAACTCTTGCCTAAAAATGTTGAGATATTTGTGACAACCCGTAATTGGTTGTGTGGGTTTGAGCCCGAGGAAGAGGATGAAGAATATCTTTATGTTATGAAAGATTGTGCAGTTGATGAAGATCCTATTGCAGAGTAAGTGTTTAACTTATTTTTTTCCTGATTTGTTTTGAATTCTTGACTGATTAGTTGTTTTTTTGTAGGTACCTCTGAAAACAAGGAAGCACTTGAATGGTTAGGTGTGTTTCTGATTGTTGAAAGCTGGAGATGTTTTGGTAAGTTCTCTAACTAGTTCATATTTTGGTTTATGTTCTATTTGTTTATGTTCTTTTAATTATATATGCTTATGTTAGTTATTTTTATTCAGACTTGAATTTTACATGTTATGTTCTTGTTTTGTTATATATGCTTCTGTTTGTTGTTTGGTTTATGTTCTAAATATTTGCTGAAGCTGTTGTCTGTTATGGTTATGCTCTGTTAATGTTTCTTTTAATTATATATGCTTATGTTAGTTATTTTTATTCAGACTTGTATTTTTTTAACATGTTCTTATTTGGTTATATATGCTTCTGTTTGTTGTTTGGTTTATGTTCTAAATGTTTGCTGAATTGTTTGCTGAAGCTGTTGTCTGTTATGGTTATGCTATGTTAATGTTTCTAACGATCTTTAATTGCTTGTTGCAGTCTGTTGCTGGTTGCCCTTGTTTTAATTATGTTGGTGTCTTAGCTTTTTAAGTTAAGTTGCCCATAATTTAAACTTGGTTGCCCTTAAGAGCTCGATGATGATATTTCTGGTAGCAAAGTATATCTTTTATATTTGTAAAACTTTGTTATAAGATCTGAGAGCTTAAAGTTTTGGGTTCTGCAGGTTTAAAGTTTCAGTTTGTAAAGATTGAAATTTTTAGATTATTAAGTTTGTATGTTTGTAAGTTTAAACTTTTATATTATTGAATAAAGTTTTGTAAGTTTAACCCTTTAAATTATTGAATATAAGTTTGCATTATTCTCTCCAAAGTTTTTGTTCTTAAATTTTGCCTTATTCTGTTTTATACTTATAAAAAAAATTGAATGTATCCCTAATTCCATCCAAAGTTAAACTCAAACATTATTGCTATTTTGTAAGTTCATTAGGCTTATTATAAAGATTTAAACGACATAACTTAATTAAGTCATTTAAGTTCTTGTAAAAGTTATGTAAGTTTTTATATATTCACTGTTAATTATAATGTTTTAAACAACTTAACTTAATTAAGTCATTTAAGTTATTCAGGTTTTTATTAAGTCATTTAAGTATGTTAAGTTAATAAAAAAATTTAGTCATCTTATGTTAATTAAGTATACAGATTTAGTTTAATAATCTTTATTCATTTAACTAAATTTAATTAAGTATAAAAATTTAATTTAATAATGGTTATTCATTCAACTTAAGTTAATTAAGTATAATAATTTATCTTTGAAGTGATTTTAAAATAAAAGTTAAGTTAATTAGAAAGACAATTTGATTTAATAATGTTTAATCATTTAACTTAAAATGAATGCAAGTTAATTAAACTTATTTTTAATCTTAAGTTAAGTTAATTTAGCATTAATTTATTCATATAATAAAAAATTTTAGTCATCTTATCTTAATTAAGAATACAGATTTAATTTAATAATCTTTATTCATTTAACTTAATTTAATTAAAAATAAAAATTTAATTTAATAATGGTTATTCATTCAACTTAAGTTAATTAAGTATACTAATTTATCTTTGAAGTTATTTTAAAATAAAAGTTAAGTTAATTAAAAAGACAATTTATTAATACTTAGACATTATTATTAATTCAATTTATCTTTTAATTGAAGTTAAGTTAGTTAATTTATTAATACTTGACATTATTATTAATTTTAAAATTTATCAATACTTGACATTATTTTATATTCATTAAATATAATTTCTTCAAATGTCAGATAATTATCATTATCAGCAAATCAAATAATATTATTAGTTCAGGTCAATATCAGTTCAGGTCAAGAACAGTTCAGGTCAATAACAGTTCAGGTCAAGAACAGTTCAGGTCAATAACAGTTCAGGTCAATAACAGTTCGGGTTCAAAACAGGTCGGGTTCAAAACAGGTCGGGTTCAAAACAGGTCGGGTCCAAACAAGTCGGGTTAAATCGGTTATCTGGCAGGTTAGTCTCGGGTTCGGGTTCGTTTCGGTCGGGTGCAGGTCGGGTTCGGTTACTACAGTAACAGGTCAAATTCGGGTTCGGGTTCACTTCGGTCGGGTGCAGTTCGGGTTCGGTTTCTACAGTTACAGGTCAAATTCGGGTTCGGGTTCGTTTCGGTCGGGTGTAGATCGAGTTCGGTCTTTGAATTCTCGGGTTAAACCAGGTTCTGGCTCGATCGGGTTTCAGGCAGGTTACCAGGTCGGGTCAGTTTTTCACACCCCTAGTAGAAACAACCACAGATTCGAAAATAATCTGAGAACCACCACAGAATTCGAAACAATTTTTTCAAAACAATATTTCCCCAATTTAGCCGCGTCCTGCTGGTGGGTGTTCACGGACATTTTAATGAACTGTAATTGTTTCGTTTGAATCAATTATCATCTAAACAGTTAACTGTTTTATTTGATATGGTTATTCGATTAACCACAAATTATTTTACATCTAATATTATAAATAATATATTTATTTACTACTATTAATTTTATTAGTTTGAAAATATCAATGCAAATAAATTAAATAAAGTCTTCCTTATATATAATATTAGGTAGGGGTGCACAAAATAAATCGTAACCGTTAACCATTATATCCGTTAAATTTTACAGGTTAATTAACTTACCGTTAAGGTTAAACAATTTCGGTTAACCAACCGCTAAAAATGATGGTTAACCTATCGATTAATTGTTATCAAATTATTTAGATATAAAATAAAGTTTGTGATTAGAATTTCTCTATTTAAATATTTTTTTTTTAAAAAATTTAATGTAATATTTATCAGAGAAATAATTTTATTATTCTCAACAGAATCAGTGAACATGTAAAAAAATTGCAATATGTTACATGTTAATCTGGAACCGAACTGTTAAGTAACGGTTAACCGTTAAATTTTCTTAATATTTAGGTTACGGTTTAATAACTGTTATAACGATTAACCAACCGTTTATGCTAAATAATACTGTCATGAACACCCATAATATTAGGCACAACACAAACGCAAGTGATAATAAAAGAAGTCAGTAACTCACAATATTTCATAACTTAGTAAATAATCTTTAAAATTAATTTCTAATTTTTTTTAGTTTTAGTTTTTTCTATTACTGTTTCACCGAAAATCGCAATCTTTATCGTTCGATTTTAACAGTTAATTTTATCGATACGATTATCGTACCGTTTTGACTAAAGTTTTCCAAATTAATTACTTACAATTTAATTCGAGTTTTTAAACTTTTCTATACCATATATCAGTTTGGGCTTTTGTGAACAGTACTATCCGATTGGGCCGGCCAACTTTATTTTCATCATTTTCCCAATTCAAAAGTGTTAGCAAAAAGTTAGAATAACAATACGCAATCAAATTCACGCGTCGACATCACTATGAGGCGACCTTACTAACGTCGCTGGTGTGGATCAAGTCACGTTCTTTAGTCCAACTCGTTTGACACGCGTTTTCGTCCTAAAAATAAACTTTCTTTTTTGAATGGTACCTAAAAGTAAATTTTCATATTTCAATTTTGGGTAAACTATCTATTTACCACTAAACTTTAAGTTTAGTAGCAATTATAGCATTGAACTAAAAATTGATATTATTTTAGCACTAAACTTTAATTTAGACTTCAATTAAAATTGATGATGTGGATGGATCTTAACGGTCTGCTTGTGATGATGTAAAAGGATTTTGACGGTTCGATGTTAAAATATATCATTTTTAGTTTATTGGTACTGTAACGCCCTAATTTTGGGCTTATAGGTTTTTAGGTTGGGTTCAGGGTCCGTTGGATCGAGACTAGAAACTCGAGTTAGTTTCAGGATGAGTTCAGGGAAAACATAGTTTGGAAGGTGATAAAAATATGGAAATATTATCTAAAATCCTTTTCAAATATATATAAGGGTTTGGTGAAATCAATTTTGGAAAATGGTAATTGGAATGTGGACATTTCGATTTAGTGACGAAATTGTAAAATTTGAAAATTGTTTTTAATGACTATTTTGCAAGAGTCAAAGCTTAGAATCTTTAGGGAGCTTATTGTAATTTTAATCAACCATTCCCTTAATTAGACTTGTTTTACATGTGTTTTAATTAAAAAGGATTAAAAATGATTTGATTAAAAGGTGGTTATCCTTAAAAATCATCTTGACGTAACCTTCATTTCTCAAGACTTCTCTCTATTTCCCCATCAGCCAAATTACCTATTTCCTTCTAAAACTGCCAGAGATTTATTCATTTTTATTGGATTTCCTCAACTAGTTTCAATGGTTTCTTGAAAATTTTCAATCAAATCTTGTCAATTAAGGGAAAAGCAAGGGATTAGAGGTAATCTTCATTCTTCTCCTCTAATCAAGGTTCTTTATTGAAATTCCCAAGTATTTGGCTATTTAATTATGTTTCTTAATGAGGTTTCATGATTGATTTGAAGAAAATGGTTAAATCAAGCTTTAATTGATAATTTTGTGTAATTTTCGTAATGGGTCTGTTTTGTTGGGTTTAAGGTTGATTTTAGTCATGATTTGGAAGTTTAATAATGTTCAGATAAAGGTTTAAGCATGGTAATCCTGAAACTATGTGAGTCTCTAGTTGTTTAAGTTGCTAGAATTGGGTTTTTGTGGTGGTTTTGTGAATCCTGGAGGTATAAGGTTGATAATAGGATGATTTTGGATGTTAATCAATGTTAATAGATGGTTGAAAGTGTTAGGTTTTGACTGGGTTAAGTTTGGAGGTTAATCGATGATGTTTTTGGTTGTTTCGGATGGGCATTTTGGTAGTTTTGGGCAAGGCAATGTGGTGGAATTACTTGCTGGAGTTTTGAATGCATTGAGATGCATTAATCCTCTGTTATTACGTGGTTAAAATAGGGGAGAACGTTTTGAAAACAACCGATGAGGCTTTGGGAGATTTAGACGCTTAGTTTCGCGTCGGCTAATCATGGTTTCGAGTGTCGGTGAGTGAGAACGTGGATTTCAGCTTTGAAATATTTTAAAGGTGGTTTTAGGAACTTATATTTAAGCTTGAAATGCTTGTCTAAGTTGGGAAGTAAGTATAAGGAATTTCTCTCTCGGTTGTGCTTTTATGAAATGGTTTTATGCCCTTGGTTTCAATTCATGTTACATACTGTTAAAGCATGTCTAAAGTATGTGGTATCTGTTTTAATGATGAGGTGATGAAGGATGCACATGGTAAGTAATCCTTGTAAGTATACGTTTTATACTTGTGATTTAAAGCATGGTTTAATGCTTCGGAAAAATGATTATTATTGATGCTTTGAAAACAGTGAGGTATGTGGTTAAATGTGAATTATATTGGCAAGTGATGGTATAGAAATGGTTTGTAAATGTTATCAGATATAGTTATCCGGCTATAGGATTGAGTGCACTATAAATAAGTCGCCTTGGATGTCAAGGAGGTTGGTGTCCCGTCTCAATCCAAGTACCCTAATGATCGAGGAGGTTGGTGTCTCGTCTCTCGTTAGTGGATTAAGCATCTAACTGATGTTTGGGGTTATTCTCCCTGTTGGTTGTGATTGTACCATTTGGTTGTAATTGTACCATTATTCCAGTTAAGATGGATTGAAGTGTTTTGAGAATACTTGTTGAATCCGTGTATCTAATATGATATTTTGAGAATGGATTTGATTAATGATCACTTGTGAGCCAATATAATTGATGATGTATCATGAAATGATTTATGTTGTGAAATGTGATTTATACATGTTTACTCATTAAGCTTTGCATATGGTAGTTATGCATGAGAATGCTTAAATTGAGTGTTAGCAATGGAATTTGTTGTTGGTTCATGATACAAGTTGCATATGGATTTTTATGATGGTTTTGATTAGTTTAAGTGCATGGTTAAAGAGCGTGATGATTTTTCAAATGATGATTTGAAAGTAATTGAAAAGAGATTTCAATGTGGATTTGGAAAATAGTTTTAAATGCATTGATGATGTTTTGTTTTTGAGCACTCCTCACTAAGCCTTATGTGCTTACGCTCCATTTTGTCCATCAATACAAAGAATTGAGGTTCAGAAGGCAACGAGGGGTAAAGGATCAAGGGAGACTTCATTCTTGAAAGTATGTTTTCAGTTTAGACTATATGTAATAAGGGCAATGGGGAATCCGTTGTGTTTTAGGGAGATATGTGTAAACTCCATGTTTGAGCAAGTTTCTATTGCTGTTTTGGACTTGTAAATGGCCTTTAATGTTTTGGTTTATGCTTGTTATGGTTTTTGGTATCTTGCTTGAAGTGGTTTTAGGAAGCATGCCTATAGATTTTCTATTTGATGCATGTTACCATGAGATGATGCTGAATATGCTATGTTTGATTGATGATCGCTCCTTAGATATGATGTGTATGTCTTAGAAGCATGATTAAGTGGATTGCTTAGCTTAATTGTGTGTTAACCCAGCAAAATAGGACATTGCAGGCCCAGGTGTACCGATACGCCTAAGACTGTATCGGTACATCAAGGCATAATTGGACATGAGGTTTCGGTACATGGGCTATTGTATCGATACGATTTAGTGCAATTTTTGAAGGCGTATCGATACAGTAAAGAGGGTATCAATACGGTTTTTAGTCTCTAGAATCTGGAATTTGAATTTACAAAATTTTGCTGTTACACCTATTCATGTACCAGTACGGTTAGCCGTTATTGGTAGTTAATGGATGTTTTGAGTTTCTGCTTTCTTATGTTTTGGCCCTTAAATGCTATGGATGCAATTAAATGAGTTTGGATGATCAGATTGAGTTGAGATTTGATACATTGGCATAAAAAATCTCTAATTAAAAGATGGTAACTTATTTTTTGAAGAAAAAAAATGGTAACTTAAAATTTGGTGAAGTTCCTATAAATTGTTAAAATTACAATTTGGTCCCTAATACTTGCTCGTAATCAATTGAATGCCTAATCGATGTCTGAATGAGTTGATATTGCTCCCGCTATGAGTCTAATCACTTAGGATATTAATGTGCATCTAGAAAAGATAAAAAAATAGGGATGTTTATTGAGGTAAACCTTCCCGGGTTACTTCAATATTCCCCGTGTGACCCTTTCGGTTCGGTCTCACGTCTAGGCCGGGTTGAGGTGGTTACATTTGGTGGTATCAAAGCTAGGTTACGAAAGGTTTGGATGTTGGTAAGTTGATGTGATGTGATTGTGAGTTGTACATTGTTGTTTGCATTGCATGGTGATTGTTATATATATGTTTTGTGAATTGAATTCTGTTGGTTGCTATGTACGGTGTTTGCAATATGTGCGTTGATTTCTTAATGCCATGTTGGGGAAGATTGGGATACCCATTGCCTTATTAATATAGTATGAAATATTTTGATTTGAAATGGAAGTCTTGGATCCTTGCTTGAAGCTAGCCTGATTATTTTGTTTTGATTTATTATCATGCCTTAGTCATAACAACACAATGGGACCGAGGAGAGAGTTGTAATCTGGTACGATTACTATTTCCATAAGGCAAGGAAATCAGGGGAACAAGATACCTCATGGAGGGAATCCACCTGATCCACCTAAGGGTGAGGAGCGAGCACAACCTGAGCAAGCTGGGCTAGTGTTGGGTGATTTGATGCCTTTAGTTCAGGCGATGACTGGAGCATTCCATGCTGTTGTTGCTGAAGTGCAAGCACAAGAACTAGCTGCTGGGCAAACGAGGTTGCCGTTAGAGCGTTTGCGTAGTTTTAGAGGTGTTGAGTATCGTGGATTATCGCCCGAGGCATTCGAGGCTTGGATGGGCAGTACGATTTAGATCTTAGAACATATGGGGTGCATTGATGTACTTAAGCTGGGATGCGTTGTTTCGCTATTGCAAGGTGATGCTTATAGTTGGTGGATTACTGTAACTACGTCTATGGAGCCTAATGATGTGAACTGGGAGTTTTTTCAAGCTGCCTTTAAGAAGAAGTATCTAGGGGTTAGATACTTGGATGATAAGAAACATGAATTCATGTCTTTGGTTCAGGGTAGCATGATTGTGACTGAGTATGAGGTTCAGTTTGTTCGTTTCCGTTATGGTCTGATACAAGAAGTGAAGACTTTCATGTTGGCCTCTGATTATACAGATTTTGATGTGTTGGTGACGCAAGCTAAGGATATTGAGTAGAGCTTGGGCTTGTCTTTTCGGGGGGTGGTTCTAGCTCAGGTAAGAGACCTGCATATTTTGGTTCTGGTGGTGGACAATATAAGAGGCAACGTGACAAGAAGTATCACCCTGATGCGAGGTGTGGCGGAGGAAGGGCTGGGCGTGGAGCACATGGTCAAGGTGCTCATGCTAGACCAGCTTTTAACACTTGCTGGACATGTGGATCGCGTGAGCATATGAGGTGAGACTGTCTGCGCTTGGATCGAGAAGGGCATGCTCCTACGGCTGTGGCAGCTAACTCTTGTTGGAGTTATGGATCGGCTGATCATTTAAGACATGCTTGTCAATTTTTGGCTAGAGGTGATCAGGTTAGGGCACCCGTTGTTGCACCACAGCGAGGTCGTGGTAATTTCCTGTGTAGGGAGGATGGTCAGAGGGCAGTGGCTCATGTAATGGCGGTTCAACCTGAGGGTGGTGGTTCTGCGATGGTGTATGTACATCGCGAGGGACGCAATGATACCGATTTGATTACAGGTACATTCACTATGCAATCTTTGCCGTTGTTATCTTTGATTGATTCTGGTTCTACGCATTCATACATCTTGAGTGAGCATGCACATTTGCTTGATATCCCTGTTGAGGTGTTAGATGTGGGAATGCAAGTAACTAGTTCTTTTGGTGAAACGGTTGTTACCAGAAGATTGTTTAGGAGATGTCATTTATTTGTTCAAGGTCATGTGTTTGCGGTTTATTTGATGGAATTGCCTTTCTATGGTTTTGATGTAATCCTTGGTATGGATTGGTTTTCCAAACATAGGGCTATGGTTGTTTTTGAGATCAAGCAAGTGTTGTCATTGAATTTTTACCTCATTTTTTATTTAATTATTATAACTATGTATATTAGCATTATTAACACTTATTAATAAAACCCAAATATATATATATATATATATATATATGTAAAAGAGTAATAAAGAGCCCATTTTAAATAATAAAGCTAATCCATTTAATAATAAAGGGTTCATTTTAATAAAATAAATCTCACTTAAAATAATAGATAAGAAACCCAATTTTATTTTAAAGGGGCCCAAACTAACCAATTTATGTTGTTTTTGTGCATGATTAATAGGGGCCATTGGATTAAGGGAAGGAAGATCAAAGGGCTAGGATGGATCAAATTAGAAAAAAGGAAGGACCACCCGCACCCACGCGCGTGGGGCTGGTCCCTTCCCCCTAGTTTCGAAGCTAATCAGCAAAGGGGAGGGGGTTGCCGCTGCACCACCGATCATCAGTCACTACTGTTTGAGGTTGAGTTTGGCATTGAGTTGTATGAAAATACTACTCCAGTGTCTATTGCTCCCTATCGTATGGCTCTGAAAG
Organism: Hibiscus trionum; assembly: GCA_030270665.1. Classification (NCBI taxonomy): domain Eukaryota; kingdom Viridiplantae; phylum Streptophyta; class Magnoliopsida; order Malvales; family Malvaceae; genus Hibiscus; species Hibiscus trionum. The sequence goes on along the minus strand of BSYR01000026.1, from coordinate 48,334,805 downwards.
AGTTGAAGATGCAACTTAAGGAGTTGCTTGATCGGGGGTTTATTAGGTATAGTGTTTCACCTTGGGGTGTGCCGATTTTGTTCATGAAAAAGAAGGATAGCATGATGCGAATGTGTATTGATTATCTGCAATTGAACAAGTTGACGATTAAGAACAAGTATCCTTTGCCAAGGATTGATGATTTGTTTGATCAGTTTTGTGGTGCTTCAATGTTTTCTAAGATTGATTTGAAGTTTGGGTATTATCAATTGAAGGTGAATGATGTAGATGTGCCTAAGACTGATTTTCGTACGAGGTACGGGCATTATGAGTTTTGGTGATGCCGTTTGGTTTGACGAATGCTTCTGCTGCATTCATGGATATGATGAGTCACGTGTTTCATGAATTCTTGGGTCAGTTCATGGTTGTGTTTATTGATGATATCCTTGTGTACTCTCGTACCGAGGAGGATCATGATAAACACTTGCGGATTGTGTTACAAGCCTTGTTGGATAATCAACTTTATGCTAAGTTGAGTAACTGTGAGTGTTGGCTTGGAGAAGTTGTTTTTCTTGGACATGTTGTGTTAGCCGAGGGTATTCAGGTTGATCCACACAAGATTGAAGTGGTGATGAGTTGGAAATCACCTAAATCTGTGTCAAAAGTTCGTAGTTTTCTCGGATTGGCAGGTTATTACTGTAGATTTGTGGATGGTTTTTCAAAGATTGCTGCTCCGTTAACTAAGTTGTTGCAAAAGAATGTCTTCTTTGAGTGGTCGGATGATAGACAATGAGCTTTCGAGAAGTTAAAGGAAGCTTTGACACAAGCTCCTATCTTGATTCAACCTAAGTCGGGTAAGGAGTTTGTGGCTTATAGTGATGCATCATATGTTGGTTTGGGTTGTGTGTTGATGCAAGGTGGAAAAGTTGTGTCTTATGCATCTAGGCTATTGAAGGTGCACGAGCGCAACTATCCTACCCATGATCTTGAGCTTGCCGCGGTTGCGTTTGCTTTGAAAATTTGGAGGCATTATTATGGTAAGAAGTGTGTTGTTTACACGGATCATAAGAGTTTAAAGTATTTAATTACACAAAAGGACTTGAATCTGAGGCAACGTAGATGGTTGGAGTTGCTTAAGGATTATGATTTGACGATTGAGTATCATCCAGGGAAAGCTAATGTGGTAGCGGATGCTTTGAGTAGGAAGGTTGCGGTTGAGTTGAGGGACATGTTTGCACGGTTAAGTGTGACACAAGATGGAGGTTTGTTGGTTGAGTTGCAAGTTAAGCCAACTTTGTCACAGTTGATTAAGGAAAAGCAACCTTATGATGAGGAGTTACTACCACATGTTAAGGATATTATGGACGAGAACCCGACAAATTTTCGTTTTAATGATGATGGAGTGTTGTGTTTCAAGGATCAGATAGTAGTGCCTAATGATGATGAGTTGAGGCGTACTATTCTGACTGAATCGCATAGTAGTTCTTTTGCTATGTATCCTAGTAGTACTAATATGTATCGATTCTTGAAAGAAGAGTACTATTGGGTTGGTCTAAAGAAAGACGTTGCTGATTTTATTGCTAAGTGCATGGTGTGTCAGGGTGTTAAGGCCGAACATCAGTTTCCTTCTGGGTTGTTGCAACCTTTGAGGATACCGAAATGGAAATGGGAGAGAATCACCATGGATTTTGTGTCTGGTTGCCATTAACACCAACCAAGAAAGATTCCATTTGGGTGATTGTTGATCAGTTTACGAAGTGTGCATATTTTGTTCCTGCGCATACGACATATACTTTGGATAAGTTGGCAGATTTATACATTGCTAAGATTGTGTGTTTGCACGGAGTTCCCAAGTCTATAGTTTCTGATAAAGATTCGCGGTTTACAGCGAGGTTTTGGGAGTGCTTGCATCGAGCTTTGGGTACATGGTTGAATTTTAACACTTCGTATCATCATCAGTCAGATGATCAATCTGAACGAGTGATTCATATTTTGGAAGATATGTTGAGATGTTGTGTTATTGAGTTCCAAGGAACTTGGGAGAAAAATTTTCCTTTGGTGGAGTTTGCGTATAATAATAGTTATCAAGCTAGTATACAAATGGCACCGTATGAGGCTTTGTATGGTAGAAGGTGTCGTACGCCTTTGTGTTGGGCTGAAGTTGGGGAGAAGTATGTTTCTTTACCTGATGTGTTGAAAGGCACAAATGAGAAAGTGAAGCTTATTTGCGATCGTCTAAAAGCTGCCTCAGATCGTCAAAAATCCTACACGGATTTAAAGTATGGGGAGATTGAGTTTGCGGTTGGTGATCGCATGTTTTTGAAAGTGTCACCTTGGAAGAAGGTGATGAGGTTTGGACGTAAGGGTAAGCTTAGTCCAAGGTTTATTGGACCATATGAAGTTGTGGAACGTGTTGGTCCTATTTCGTATCGGTTGAGGCTACCTCCCGAGTTGGAGAAAATTCATGATGTGTTCCATGTGTCGATGTTATGGAGGTATAGCTCGGATCCATCGCATGTTATGCCAGTTGAGGATATTGAGTTACGACTGGACTTGTCTTATGATGAGAAACCTGTTGAGATTCTTGATTCTAGTAGAAAATTTCTTAATGGTAAGACGATTGAACTTGTAAAGGTGTTATGGCGTCATCGAGGTGTTGAAGAAGCCACGTGGGAAAACAAGGCGGACATGTTGAAATAGTTTTCGCACATTTTTTCCTCCATGTAAAATTTTGAGGATGAAATTTCCGAGATGGGGGAGAGTTGTAACGCCCCATTTTTGGGCCTATAGATTTTTAGGTTGGGTATAGGGTTTGTTGGATCGAGACTAGAGACTCGAGTTACTTTCGGGATGAGTTCAGGGAAAACCTAGTTCGGAAGGTGATAAAAATATGTAAAAATTATCTAAAATCCTTTTTAAATATATATAAGGGTTTGGTGAAATCAATTTTGGAAAATGGTAATTGGAATGTGGACATTTCGATTTAGTGACTAAATTTTAAATTTTGAAAACTGTTTTTAATGACTATTTTGCATGAGTCAAAGCTTAAAATCTTTAGGGAGCTTATTGTAATTTTAATCAGATATTCCCTTAATTTGACTTGTTTTTAATGTGTTTTAATTAAAAAGGATTTGATTAAAAGGTGGTTATTGTTAAAAATCATTTTGACGTAACCTTCATTTCTCAAGACTTCTCTCTATTTTCTCATCAGCCAAATTACCTATTTCCTTCCGAAACTTCAAGAGATTTATTCCTTTTCATTTTACTTTGATCTCCAAATGATTTCCATGGATTTTCTCAACTAGTTTCAATGGTTTCTTGAAGATTTTCAATCAAATCTTGTCAATTAAGGAAAAAGCAAGGGATTAGAGGTAATCTTCGTCCTTCTCCTCTAATCAAGGTTCTTTCCTGAAATTCCCAAGTATTTGGCTCTTTAATTATGTTTCTTAACGAGGTTTCATGATTGATTTGAAGAAAATGGTTAAATCAAGCTTTAATTAATGATTTTGTGCAATTTTCATAATGGACCTGTTTTACTGGGTTTAAGGTTGATTTTAATCATGATTTGGAAGTTTAATAATGTTAAGATAAAGGATTAAGCATGGTAATCCTGAAATTATCTGAGTCTCTAGTTGTTTAGGTTGCTAGAATTGCGTTTTTGTGGTTGTTTTGTGAATGCTAGAGGTATAAGGTTGATAATATGATGATTTTGGATGTTAATCAATGTTAATAGATGGTTGAAAGTTTTAGTATTTGGCTGGGTTAAGTTTGGAGGTTAATCGATAATGTTTTTCGGTTGTTTCGAATAGGCATTTTGGTAGTTTTGGACAAGACAATGTGGTGGAATTGCTTGCTGGAGTTTTGAATGCATTGAGATGCATTAATCCTTTGTTATTATGTGGTTAAAATAGGGGAGACCGTTTTAGAAACAACTAGCGAGGCTTTGGAAGCTTTGGACGCTTAGTTTCGCGTCGGCTAATCATGGTTTCTCGTGTCGGTGAGTGAGAATGTGTATTTTAGCTTTCAAATGTCTTAAAGGTAGTTTTGGGAACTTAGATTTAATCTTGAAACGCTTGTCTAATTTCAGAAGTAAGTATAAGGAATTTCTCTCACGGTTGTGCTTTTATGAAATGGTTTTATGCCCTTGGTTTGAATTCGTGTTACCTACTGTTAAAGCATGTCTAAAGTATGTGGTTTACTGTTTTAACGATGAGATGATGAAGGATGCACAGGGTAAGTGATTCTTTTAAGTATACGTTTTATACTTGTGATTTAAAGCATGGTTTAATGCTTTGGAAAAATGATTATTATTGATGATTTGAAAACAATGAGGTATGTGGTTAAATGTGAATTATATTGGCAAGTGATGGTATGGAAATGGTTTGTAAATGTTATCAGATATAGTTAGCCGGCTATAGGATTGAGTGCACTATAAATAAGTCGCCTTGGATGTCGAGGAGGTTGGTGTCCCGTCTCTCGTTAGTGGATTAAGCATCTAACCGATGTTTGGGGTTGTTTTCCCCATTGGTTGTGATTGTAGCATTTGATGGTGACTGTACCATTATTCCGGTTAAGATAGCTTGAAGTGTTTTGGGAACACTTGTTGAATCCGCGTCTCCGATATGATATTTTTAGAATGGATTTGATTAATGATCACTTGTAACCTAATATAATTGACAATGTATCATGAAATGATTTATGTTGTGAAATGTGATTATACATGTTTACTCATTAAGCTTTGCATATGGTAGTTATGCATGTGAAGGCTTAAATTGAGTGCTAGCAATGGAATTTACTGTTCGTTCATGATACAAGTTGCATATGGATTTTTATGATGGTTTTTGATTAGTTTAAATGCATGGTTAAAGAGCATGATGGTTTTTCAAATGATGATTTGAAAGTAATTGAAATGAGATTTCAATGTGGATTTGGAAAATGGTTTTAAATGCATTGATGATGTTTTGTTTTTGAGCACTTCTCACTAAGCCTTATGTGCTTACGCTCTATTTTGTCTATCAATGCAGAGAATTGAGGTTCAGAAGGCAGCGAGGGGCAAGAGATCAAGGAGACTTCATTCTTGATAGTATATTTTCGGTTTAGACTATATGTAATAAGGGCAATGGGAAATCCGTTGTGTTTTTGGGAGATATGTGTAAACTCCTTGTTTGAGCAAGTTTCTATTGGTGTTTTAGACTTGTAAATGGCCTTTGATGTTTTTGTTTATGCTTGTTATGGTTTTTGGTGTCTTGCTTGAAGTGGTTTTAGGAAGCATGCCTATAGATTTTCTATTTGATGCATGTTACCTTGAGATTATGTTGAATATGCCATGTTTGATTGCGGATCGATCCTTAGATATGATGTGTATGTCTTAGTAGCATGATTAAGTGGATTGTTTAGCTTAATTGTGTGTTAAACCAGCCAAATGGGACATTGCAGGCCCAGGCGTACCGATACACCTAAGACCGTATCGATACAGTAAGGCATAATTGGACATGAGGTTTCGGTACATGATTTACTGTATATGTACGACTCAATGCAATTTTTGAAGGTGTATCAATATAGTAAAGAGGGTATCGATACGTTTTTTAGTCTTTGGAATATGGAATTTGAATTTTACAAAAGTGTACCGATACACCTAATCGTGTACCGGTACGGTTAGCCGTTATTGGTAGTTAATGGATGTTTTGAGTTTCTACTTTCTTACGTTTTGGTCCTTAAATGTTATGGTTGCAATTAAAAGAGTTTGGATGATCGGATGGAGTAGATATTTGATACAGTGGCATATAATATGTCTAATTAAAAGATGGTTACTTAAAATTTGGTGAAGTCCTTGTAAATTATTAAAATTACAATTTGGTCCCTAATACTTGCTCGTAATCAATTGAATGCCAAATCGATGTCTGAATGAGTAGATATTTCTTCCGATGTGAGTCTAATAACTTAAGATATTAATGTGCATATAGACAAGATAAAAAGAAAAAAATAGGGTCGTTTATTGAGGTAAACCTTCTCGGGTTACTTCAATATTCCCCGTGTGACCCGTTTGGTTCGGTCTCGCGTCTAGGCCGGGTTGAAAGGTTACATGTATAATCGATACACACTTAAAAGTTTGGTGATATTTGGTGTAGTTTAATTTTTGAATAAAATATCATTAAATTATATTTAAATAATTTTTTGTAATGAATTTTAAATTGTAAAATAAATATTAAACTTTTAATTTGTTATAAAATGGATACCACAACACTAATAAGCGTGTACTGTCATGTTAACACTATAAACTGTCACGTCAGTAGTGTAACGGTCAATGTTGACTTCCCTCAGTTAATGGGTAAACAGTGATGCAATTCAACTACTTTAGGGACCAAATTGATGCCAAAATACCATAAGGGCAAAATCAATAAATTGGGACTACCATATCCAAAGGCGCAAAAGTAAGGGGCGGATTTACATGTAGGTTAGTGGGGTCAATTGACCCCACATAGGTTATAGAAATCCTTGTAAAAAGTAAATAAGTTTAGGAGAGAAAAAATTAAATTTATTTGAACCCACTTAATCTGAATGAAAAATCTTATGTTCTTTTTCGGTGCCATTTCTATGGTCTAACACTAAAAATAAATTATAAGCTCAAACCCTAAATCTTAAAACCCTAAAAAATACATCATATACCATACCCTAATTCCCTAAACTTTAATCATAAACCCTAAATTTAATTTTTAGTGTGGAGACATAAATATGGGCATCAAAAAGTGATGGAGGATTTCTATCCACTTATACACTATTAATTTTTTTTTAATTCGTTTAATTTTGACTTTAACTTTCTTGAACCCACTTAAATACGAAGTCTAGGTCCGCTACTGACAAAGTAGCCCTTAAGCCTAAATGTTATTAAGAGATAATATGATATATTAAGTTAATGAGCAATATCACATTCAATCCATCAACTGTAATTAAAATTTTATTTTTATAAGATTTTAATAGAACACTTTATATTTGTCATTACTTACACTCTTAACCTCCCTCAAACCGATAACATGGCCTAATGATCAATATTTTTTGATTTCTTGTAACCATATATGTTTTTCTCTTCTTTAAAGCTTTTATGAAACTTATAGTGATTTAAAAGCATATTTTTTTGCTTGATCAAAACTGTATGAGTTTATTGAGAGGGAATCATACATATGAACGTTAGCGTGTGCCTCATTAAAAACCTCCCTAAGCCTAAGTGGAGGAAAAGAGTAGGACACGCCAACAAGCATAAAATAACAAACCAACACGATAAGAACATGCCATATTTCTCTAGCCACGCTCTACACACTACCACGTCCAACACGCTGTCATGCCCTTAGGACCAGCAAGACATGCGCCTTACCTGTCACATACACGCCTGAAATAATAAAGCACGAGAGACCCCTTCTTTGGCCAAAGCATTGACAAAACCATTGGCCTCGCGAAAAGCATGGTGAAATCATGCATTTCGAAGCTCCATACAAGACCGATCAATTGAGTCGAACACCTCCTACAACTCTTTAATTTAATAAATTATTCACTTTTGGCAAAAGTCCAACTTTATCCTTCCTTCCATGTGTTCGTCCTCTTCTTGAGCTCCGACTGCCACGCAAAGTGTGTAGTAAAATCCGGCATTTAAAGCTCTACAAATCGGCTACCACTTTGCCTATTTTGTCCTTCCGGCAGGTTGAGTAGTACACTACCGCAACATAGCATTATGCTGCCTCGACATGGGTCTGTGACCAGTTCTGCTCTGCAAGGCTTCATTCTACATAAATCAGCTTCCCTCAGTAGAAGCTGTCAGTTGTGACTTGGCTCGATCAGGATCTGTTACTAGCTGGTTCTGCCTCATCCTTCCTTTTTCTTCATTGCCGTCACGGCATCTCCTGCCCTGGCAGCGTGCAAATCTGCAAGAGTGCCAAACATGCAGCAAATAGTACCTTTTTCATAGAATAAACAACATATAAGGATCAAAGGCATAACTAATGAAATTAATGCATGAAGGGCCATAATGCAGCTCAAATGGGTGTAGGTTGAGTGATAATTGCCATGTAAAAGGGGTAAAAATATAGGACTTTTGGGCACTTATCAGTTATTGAGAGAAAATGGGTGGGAAGAATTGAAGTGTCGTTACTTATGGGCCAAAACACATACGATGTAGACTTCCTAGTGATGGATATCAAACCCATATATAATTTTCTATTGGGAAGACCCTGGATCCATTCAGCTGGGGGCAGTTCCATCATCACTCCACTAGAAATTAAAGTTCGTCTTTGACGGATGTTTGGTCTTTGTGAATGCTGAAGAAGACATCATAGCTTCCATCACTAGTGACGCCCCTTACATAGAGGCTAATGAGAAGGTTGTGGAGTGCTCATTCTGATCATTTTAGTTTGTCAATGCAACCTTCATAGCAAAAGGGAGTCAGATTCCCACTCCTAGATTGTCTAATGCCACAAAAATGGGAATCAAACTGATGATGGGAAGGGAAGCCCGGGTCGGTCGTGGACTAGGGAAATATCTACAAGGCTAGGCCAGTGTGCCGTTCATGATCAATAAACAAGATCGTTTTGGCCTCGGATACAAGCTAGATGCCAAGCAAAGAAGGAGCAAGATTGTGAAGAAGCAAGAAAGGAGGAAAGCCCGTCTGAAAGGAGAAGAGGTCAACTGGGAACCTATGACTTTTCCTCGCCTGTCTGAAACTTTTTTGTCAGGGGGATTCATCCACCCCAACCAGATTAAGAAAGATGAAGAATATGATCTATAAAAAATGTTAGAAACTTTGGATATCAATGTTTTGACTGAAGAAGGGAGTGAAGTAATATACTTAAAAGGGACCCGTTCTTATACCCTAGGAACTGTTCTGAACAATTCGACTGTTGAAGAACTCCCCGCAATGTTTAGGAGTGTTACAGAGTCCCCTGATATCAACGTATCGAGCGACACCGAAATTGATCCAGAACCCATTTTTGATCGAGACGTGTGTCTAGATAGACCTCAGGACTTTGAAGAAGATCCAAATTGTGATATATCTTCTGGTCTATTGAGAATGGTTGAACAAGAGGAAAAACAAATCTTGCCTCACAAAGAGTCAATAGAGATGGTGAACCTGGGAGATGAAAATGAGAAGAGAGAAGTGAAGATTGGGACATGCATTACCGTGAAAACATGTCGTCGAGCTGCTATTGGAATTTAGAGATATCTTTGCATGGTCCTACCAAGACATGCTTGGGTTGAACACATATGTGGTTGTATATAAACTCCACATAAAAGAAGGTTACAAGTCAGTCCAAAAAACTTCAGAGAATGAGGACTGATATATTCCTGAAAATAAAAGAAGAAGTAAAGAAATAGTATGATGTTGGGTTTTTGTGGGAAGTCAAATATTCAAAGTGGGTGGCTAATATAGTTCCCGTTCCAAAGAAAGATAACAAGGTTTTCATGTGTGTTGATTATCAGGATCAAAACAAAGCCAGCCCGAAAGATAACTTCCCAGTTCCTCACATCGACACCTTGGTCGACAATACAACAAAACACTCGTTGTTCTCCTTTATGGACGGTTTTCAGGCTTTAACCAAATAAAGATGTATCTTGATGATATGGACAAGACTACATTTGTGACACAATGGGGAACCTTTTGTTACAAGGTAATGCCTCTCGAACTTAAAAATGTAGGGGCAACATACCAACGAGCCATGGTCACTCTATTCCATGATATGATGCACAAAGAAACTGAAGTGTATGTCAACGACATGACTGCTAAATCTCAAACGGAAGAGGAGCATGTGGCAGTCTTGAGAAAACAATTCTTGAGACTAAGAAAATACCAATTAAAGTTGAATCCAGCCAAATGTACTTTTGGGGTTGCATCAGGAAAATTGCTGGGTTTCACAATCAGCGAAAGGGGCATTGAAGTTGATCCAGATAAGGTCAAAACCATTCTAGATCTTCCACCCCCATGCACTCAGAAAGAAGTGAGAGGTTTCTTGGGAAGATTAAATTATATTGCACAATTCATTTCACAGTTAACCGAAAAATGTGATATGATCTTTCGTCTCCTCAAAAAGCATAACCCAGGGGAATGGAATAATGACTGTCAAGAAGCTTTTGGAAAGATCAAGCATTACTTGTCGAACGCCCCAGTTTTAATGCCGCCTATCCCAAACAAGCCATTGATTCTGTATTTAACTGTCTCCGAGAATTCTATGGGATGCGTACTCAGACAACATAACGAGTTGGGAAAGAAAGAAAGGGTAATTTATTATCTAAGAAAGAAGTACACAAAATGCGAAGCGAGATATTCGCCAATCGAGAAATTGTGTTGTGCCTTGGTTTGGACTACCAGGAGACTAAGACAATACATGTTGTATCATACAACCTGGCTAATCTCAAAGCTCGATCCCCTTAAATATTTGATGGAATCGACTCCACTAAGAGGAAGAATGTCAGATGGTAGATTTTGTTATATGAATTCGATTTGGTTTATGTAAGCCAAAAATCCATTAAAGGGAGTGCAATAGCCAACTTCTTAGCTAGCCGAGCTCTAGAAGATTATGAACCTCTAAACTTTGATTTCCTAAATGAAGATCTACTGTGCATTACGACTGTGGAGAAAGGATCCCAGAAGTTAAATATTGGAGACTGGACTTTGATGGCGCCTCAAATGTCGTGGGCAAAGGAATCGGGGTAGTGTTAGTCTCGCTAGAGCGTGATCACTACCCTTTCGCTAGCAAGCTCGATTTTGATTGCACAAATAACATAGCAGAACATGAAGCATGTGTTATGGGGATTCGAGCCGCTATTGAGCGTAAAGTTAAATATTTGAAGGTATACAGAGACTCTATGCTCGTGATCTATTAGCTCCGAGGAGAATGGGGGACCAGAGATTCCAAATTAATGGCTTATCGGAATCTCGTTCTAGATCTGATCAAGGAGTTCTATGAGATTACCTTTCACTATCTTCCGCGAGAGGATAACCAAATGGCGGACACCTTAGCTACTCTGTCTTCGTTGATCAAAGTCAACAACCAGTCTGATTTGATGCCTATACAAATAAGTATATATCAAACTCCAACCGACTGCTATAATATCGAGGAAGGTGAAAAGATGAACATCATTGGTATCATGACCTTTTGCAGTACATAAAAAGTCGTGACTATCCTGAGCAAGCTACTGAGAATAAAAAGAGGACACTGCTAAGGGTAGCAAGTGAGTATGTTTTGGATGATGAAATCTTGTACAGAAGAAGGAAAGATCAAGTGTTATTGCAATGTGTAGGTGCTGTCGAAGCCAAAAACATTCTCGAAGAAGTCCATGAGGGTGTATGCGGAACGCACGCCAATGAATTCACGATGGCAAGGAAAATTATGATATGTGGCTATTATTGGTCAACTACAGAAGAGGACTGCATCAACTATGCCAAAAAATGTGTTCCTCCATCACCACTACTGTTATGAACTCTCTATGGACGTTTTCTATGTGGGCATGGATATCATCGGTCCTATATCACCAAAGGCTTCTAGTGGGCATCGGTTTATCTTTGTGGTTATTGATTACTTCACCAAGTGGGTACAAGCAGCCACTTACGCCAATGTCACCAAATCGACAGTGTGTATCATATCTGATAATGCATTGAATTTGAACAATAAGACCATTGAAGAAGTATGCAAACAATTCAAAATACGACACCACAATTCTTCACCATACCGTCATTAGATGAATGGAGCAGTGGAAGAAACCAATAAGAATATCAAGAAGATTGTTGGAAAATGGTAGAAATTTATAAAAATTGGCATGAGAAGCTACCATTTTCTCTACATGCTTATCATACATCAGTCAGGACCTCTACCGAGGCAACACCTTTTTCCCTGGTCTATGTGATGGAGGCGGTGTTACCTATCGAGGTCGAGATTCCTTCCCTCTGAGTTTTGTCAGAACTGAAACTAGATGAAGCAGAATAGGTCCAAGCCAGGTACGACCAACCTGCTTTTATCGAAGAAAAAAGACTGAAAGCCATTCGACATGGTCAAATGTACCAAGAAAGGATGATACAAGCCTATAATAAGAAGGTTCACCCAAGAGAATTCCAGGAGGGGGACCTAGTGCTGAAAAAAGATCTTGCAGATTCAGAGAGATTCTTTAGGGAAATGGATTCCGAATTGGGAAGGCCCGTACATCATGAAAAAGCCTTTTTCGGAAGAGCTCTAATTTTGGCTGAAATTGATGGGAAAGAGTTGCCTAGCCCTGTGAATTCAGATTCAGTCAAGAAATAATTCACTTGAAAAAAGGGACAAAATCTAAGGAGGTTTTTTGAGTTGAAAACCCGAAAAGGACAGTACGAATTTTGATGGAAGGAAATGAATTTTGCAAGTTGAAATATCGACAAAGCACCCCAGGTCTCCTAGACACGTGAAGGCTCTCGACACACAAATCTGGCGAAGCTCTTTCATTTCATATTTGGGGAACCTAATTGTGTCTTTTTGCTTCATTCTCTTTTAATGTTTGTCTCCTAAATGTCATGAACTTTTTTCAAATAAATCCTTCCTTTCATCTTATATCCTTGTTTACACAAGTATTTTACATTGACAGAATGATCAATAAGCTAACAAATACAAGAAGACCTCTATACGTTGCCTTTGAGAGACTCTTAAAGATACAAGGACCAAAGGATGCCCTGATTGAAAAAGGGCATGTCTGTAGATAAACAGCTCAAGAGAAAAAAGAGACACTACTCGGGCATAATGTGGGGCAAATAGTTTCCTCGCGATCCAATCAGACATGAAGAAAAGAAAGTATTGTAACTCAAACTAAACAGAGTCCAATCAGCCAGTGATGTCAGTTTCAAGGCAAATACAAATACTTAAACCAACTCTGAAATCCAGAAATTTTTTTCCGAATGGAATTTTGCATTCATCATTCATGCATTTATTAGATATACTTAAACTAAACATCATTTGACTCATACTAATCATGGCATCCTAAATCTGTAAACAAAACAAGTTTTATAGATTTTGTCTCTCCAATAAGTGGTGAAACAGATCAACTCAACAACAATTTCATCTCACTGAATTGGCAGTAGAATGAGCATTACAACAACTCTGTCTCCCTAAATTTGCATTGGAATGAATGTAATATCAAACTTGTCTGCCTGAATTTGTAGTGGAATAGATACAACATGACAACAATTTCATCTCCCTAAATTTGCAGTGGAATGAGCATGACAATAATTTCATCTTTCAGAATTTGCATCAGAATGGTGGAATAAAACAATGGCAAACATGTCTACCTGAATTTGCAGTTGGAACTGATAAAGCACAACAAATAGATCACGTCGCCTTAAGGGTGCAATGGAACGAATCAAATCTAATTACCAGATCTCGCATCTTCGTTAGTGGTATAGCAAGATCAAACTTATTTTCGATCTAGTCTCTCCGTCAGTGGTACAGCGGATCACTCTTTTCAGATCATGCCTCTTCATCAGAGTTGTAGCTTGATAAAAAAACAAAGCAAACCCTTAGATCATGCCACTTCGTCAGAGTTGTAGCGGATCGAAAACTCTTCAAATCATGCCACTTCGTTAGGGTTGTAGTTTGATCAAAAGCATACTCTTAGATCATACCTCTTCGTTAGAGTTGTAGCTTGATAAAAAAACAAACTCTCTTCAGATCATGCCTCTTCATCAGAGTTGTAACTTGATCAAAAACAAACTCTCAGATCATGCCTCTTCGTTAGAGTCGTATCTTGACCAAAAAAAGTTCTCAGACCTTGCCTCTTCGTTAGTTTTGTAGCTCAGTCAAATCCTGGTTTTGCCTCTTCGTCAGAGTTGTAGCTTGATCAGAACTTTTTCTCAGACCTTGCCTCTTCGTTAGTGTTGTAGCTCGGTAAAATCTTGGATTGCCTCTTCGTCGGTGTTGTAGCTGGACCAAATGTCCCAAAATCCCGATCTTGCCACCTCTTCAGTGTTGCAGCTGGATCAAAATAACTTCAGACCCCGCCTCTTCGTCGGTGTTGTAGCTGGGTCAAACCTTACTAATTCCTGGTCTTGCCTCTTCGTTGGTGTTGTAGATAGACCACATTCACTAACTCCCGATCCTGCCTCTTCGTCGGTATCGTAGTTGGATCAACCTTACCAACTATAGACCTTGCCTTTTCGTCGGTATTGTAGCTTGGTCAAAATTTACTAAATTTTAAATTCCTCTCTTTGTCTATGTCGTAGCCATAAAGAAAAAAGGAAAAGAAAGAAAAAAAACAAAAGAAAAAAAATCATAAAAAATATAAAAAAAATCAAGAAAAAAATGCCATCTTCTGATCCTGCCTCTTCGTCAGTGTTGCAGCTAGATCAAAACTTTTTATCTTTAGACCGTGCCTTTTCGGCGGTGTTTTGATTATCAGAAATATGATTTTATTCAGAGAGAAAAAATTATGCAAGAAATGTAATCGTATGCCTCATTAAAAACCTCCCTAAGCCTAGCTGGAGGAAAAGAGTACAAGCACGATTACATGTACATGCAAAAGCACAGAAAGAAATGAACGCCCCACAACTAACACCTACTCGCCAGAATGCTGGTAACAAACACAGCAAAAATCCTCACCAACCATCACACAACCAATGTGCACGAGTAGCTCCACACTTCGCTAACACGTCCGCTATACTATTTGCCTCTCGAAACACATTATGAAAACATACTGGTAACTCCATGGAAACCCGATCAAAAAAGCGAAACCATCTCCAAAAACGCCATGGTTGCTTCTCACAATGTAACACCCACGCTACAGAGACCCTTGAATCAGACTCTATGACAATTGACCCAACCCCCTTCCATTTGGACTTAAAAAATAACAGCAAGGCATGGTAAACTAAAAGAATTTCTACTTTATTCGACTCCAAATCCCCTAATGGACCCGAAAATAAAGCCAAAGTCTGACCCTCGTGATCACGGAGCACCCCCACAACTCGCAGGGCTCGGCTTACCTCTCGCTGAACAATCGACATTTAATTTCAACGACCTAACAACCGGAGGCACCAATGAAACCCTAGCCCGCGATGTGCCCATATCAGACCACAACCTACACATCCAATGGTTAGGCCACCATGTCGATTCCAACACCTCACCAGCTATCGTAACACTCTGTACCCAATATAATGAACGTAGATTGACAAGGAAAAACAACTCCTTCAGCTGAGCCAACTTATGATTAAACAAAGTGTCGTTTCGGGCTAACCACAACGTCCACAACACTGCAGCACAACCCACAAGCCTCCATATCCGAAGTTCACTCGACATCAAACCATATAGACAAATCACAAAGAACTCACGCAACTCCCTTGGGCGAACCAAAGCGAGCTACCACCACCCAAAAAAAAGTCCCACAATGAAATGGCCATCGAGCATTTGTAGAACAAATGCTCAATCGAATCCTCCCCATCACTGTAACCCCCTCATCCCGGTCTAGCCGAATGACCGGTCCAAGTGGGTCACACGGGGAAAACCGAAGCGAAACCCGTTAAGGTTCCCCCTCGGTTAGCAACCCTATTTTTTTTTCATTAATTAATCTTGTCTAAATGCATTATTAAGTCCTAAGTGAAGCACGGCAGCGGAAACGCGAACGATATATCAACGACCCACCAAATCTGCATATTAAAACAACCCATTTATCCTTTCTAAGCATGCCGTATCAATACAGCTCTCTAGTGTATCAATACAGCTATAGTGTATCGATACACTCTCTAGTGTATCAATACAGCTATAGTGTATCAATACACTCTCTAGTGTATCAATACAGCTATAGTGTATCGATACACTCTCTAGTGTATCAATACAGCTATAGTGTATCGATACACTCTCTAGTGTATCAATACAGCTATAGTGTATCGATACACTCTCTAGTGTATCAATACAGCTATAGTGTATCGATACACTCTCTAGTGTATCAATACAGCTATTGGTCAACTAGGTCAAACCGTATCGATACGCTTAGTCACCGTATCGATACGACCCACACTCCACCACTCCTAAAAAAACAGAGAGTTTGGACTGTATCGATACACCCTAGTGTATCGATACGCCTGACCAAAAATCTGCCATTTATGCAAGAGTGTATTGATACAGCACTTTAGTGTATCAATACGCCCTGTTTTGCAAGACTCCCAACTTCAACATATTCAAAGCATGATTATGAACCATCATACATACATGGTAAATTATACATTAAGAACCTTTCATACATGATAAGAAATTTAAATATCTACCAACATACATCACTCAAGCATTCATCAAGGCATGCATCATAAGTGACATTTACAAATCAAACAAGGCATCTAAGTGCCAAACCAAATCAACACACATCAAAGTATCAAGACACACAACACTTATCCCATTGCTTTACTATTACAATCTTTTAATTTATAAATCATACATTGAGCTCACCAAAAGCAACACTTGAAGACCTTTCCTTTCCCTTGCCACCCACAAGCTATTTATCTGCATTGTCGAACAAAAGAGAGCGTAAGCATAAAAGCTTAGTGAGGGTAAGCTCATAAAACAAACCTTCGACAATACAGGGTCCAAGCTCGAGCAATTATCATGATGAAATACATGACTTTATCTTTGATCCACATGAACCAAAATGAACATGATGCATGAACATATAATCAACATTATGTCATGCTCAACATCTTATAAGCTCAACTTACAACGATATATATATACCTCAATGCATTAACCAAATCATATATCACTTCACATTTGAAATTCACATTTCATATCACATTGATACACATATCAATTCATATTAGCATGTATGCATAATCTCATATTGGCATAAACATACTTTCTCATATTGGCACCTAGCTATGACTCGAATACGCGGATAACATGTTGGAACGCATTTCCAACAACAACATTACCTCGGTGGGATTCCACTCATCACCGGTCTTGCATGGACGGGATTCCACTCATCGCCACATGCCCTACGGATGGGATTCCACTCATCATCACGTAGAATATATATAAATTTCCGGTGGAATATTACATCACCGTACTCCTCCTTGGTGCCTTAACGCCACCAAGACCACGTACGTTTTGACTCAATTTGTGTGCACACTCATCCTAATGATCGATCATTGTACCCAAGCATACTAGTGCCAATATTAATCAAATTCCACAACCTTTGATATTCAGAGTCATAATATGGCATCTTACATCATATTAAGCTCAACATCAAATATCTCAACAACGTATTATCATAATGTCATGTTCAAGAGTAATAATATGGCATCTTACATCATATTAAACTCAACATCATCATACACAATTTACAATCCAAACCACATGCATAGCAATGCATCAAACCATGCCTCAACAACATGTATAACACATTATACATAATCATCTTAACACAATTCATCATGAGGCATAACATTAATTAAAGAGATCATCCAATGTCTCTAACTAAAGCTTAGGATTAGGCTACCACCCTAATCCTAACTCTAGGTGAGTCTACCAATCTCAACCTAGTCCACATGCTCGAACCAATTGCTCAAAACCATTTAAAATATTTTAACCACTCACCTACTACTTCATTAGCACAAGCCGACAAGCCTACCAAGCATCCAAGTTTCCGGATTCGAGCCCGAAGCTTCACCATTGATTTCTCTTGCTTCTAACCATTCAAAAACAATATATTAACCTCAAAATCAGTCACAAACCCAAAGTTTAACATCAACACACAAATCCACTTCAATTCTCACAATTCAAAGCCAAGTTCATTCTTCAATTTCTCATTTTCGTACTTCCACAAAAACCCATCAAAAATCAGAATTGTAGTCATCCAAAACACTCTTAAACATGTTCAAAACACTGCCCAACTATAGTATAACCATCAACCCCCAATTTCCAACATTAAACACACAATTTAAGCCATGAACAATCCCCAAAATCACCAAATCCGAGCAGCCATGAAAAACAGTCCAAAACTTGTGATTTCAACATTTTTAACACATTCAAACACTTCCAAAACAACCCCCAACTATTACTCTAACATCAACCCTCAAATTCTAACATTAATCATACCCAAACTCATCTAAAAACCTTCCTAAAAATCCACCAAGACCCGATTTCGGATTTTTACCCAAAATTACTCATTTTAACATATTATGTGTATTTTAACATGATTAAACAAAGCCCCAACTCAATTTATCAAAACAAGATGAAAAACCCCTTAAAAAATCCAACTTTGATATGAACCCTAATTTTCAAAACTCCATAACTTTGAAATCTAAGACTATAGATAGATAGAGGATAAAGAGGAGATTAAGAAAACATAATTACCTTTCAAAAACCCCTTGAATTGATGAAGAAATTTGATGAATTGTCAAATTTGGGTTTGGGAGAGTTTGGGATGTTTTACACGGTGGGGAGGGGAGGAAATGAGAAAGATGATAGCTTTATCTTATGATAAGGTTGTCATTATTTTTATTTTGGTTAAATTACCAAAATGATCCCTCCCTTTCTTTCTAAACTCAATTTGCTCACACTAAGGTCAATTTGATTAAAATAAATTTTACCGACTCGAACCAACTAACCCGACTAACTTCTAGCCCCAAAACACGGGTGTTACAACTCTCCCCCACTTAAGAAATTTCGTCCCCGAAATTCATCGAACATGAAGAGTCACGGAAGCATGCTACTCCACACTTTCCTTTTTACCACAACATACTCACCAACTTGGTATACTTACCACAGGTCTATAGATATCTGATGCTAAGATCTCAACTGATTTTTTTTTCTTTCGTTGCACGCAATTTCAACTCATCTCAATCTCTTCAATAAACATAGCACGGAATAGATCTGACTCACATTCCCGAATCATAGATACCCAAGTCACATCACCAACCCCTTTCTAACTCTAGTGGTAACCGCAACAAATAAACATCTGAACTAACCCGATTCACAATCTCATACAACACTGTTTGAACACTCGACTCATAACTTTCTCTATCTGACCATCAGACTTCAACAGATAACCCACCACTATACAAACGTCTTCAAAAATAATCTAGTTGAAACCTCAAATCTCTATTACCCATCTTTATTAAGAATCTTCCACGGATATAACACACTAGAAGAAGAATGACGTCTGGTCTTGACATGCTGACAACTTTTCACACTTACTCTCATACTGAACAATATTACGCATCATCTCAATCCGGAGGTACTCATCTTCAACCCACAATACGCCTTCATAATACTCTGATGCAACACAAATGAACTGCCGTTTGCTTCGGCCAACACAATACGTCTCAAAACACTATGTCAATCGGTACAACTATCCTGTCTCTAACAATGCAAACTCTATCCTTTCTGAACTGTATTCTGAAATCTTCTTTTCACAATGTCTTGCACGTGAGGTGCCAAGAATTTGTCTTGCAACTGTTTCTCCTCAAACACTCTGACTCAATGTAGGTTTAACATGAAACTCGGCCACAAAACTGTTATCCTTCGGTAAACTGAATTTCGGCAATTACAACTCGCAACTCAACTACTAATCTAACAACAAATACAACTCGGAGCATCGTTTACTGCGTTAACTCTCTCTTCAGATGGTACTCAATCTTCTATCTTGCATAAGCCTACAACCTACCACTACATGCAACGCATCACTATGGTTCATTTTTTTTTGAATCAAGGTCGAAGCTTCCATTAAAGTTTCTTTCAACTCACATCTTCGTCTGCATAGTTAGGATTTACTCTAATGCACTCGGCTGATCTGCATGTCCTAGGAGAACATCTTCATTAACTCGAAGTTCACGTTGCGTAACTTGACATACAGCTGGTTTTCTAAAAGGTGCTACCACACTAACTTCAAAACTCGTCATGGCCTTCTTCGATACTTCAACTTTTCTCACTTTCAACTGGTAGTAAACGGATCTCGAATTAATCTTCGGAAAGACTGAAGCACCCACTAACTGATCAACAAATCGCTGACACTTGGAAGTGGATACTAATCATTCACTGCCACTGGTTTCAACTGTCTGAATCTAAATACATCCTCGTACTGCCACTCTCACTTCTTCACAAATTATGTTGTAGAACTCTGAGATGATGCACTAGGCCTAATGAATTTAAGGCCTAACAATTCTCGTATTTAATTCTTCAACATTCTCAATTCTGTCAGAAACCATATGATACAGAGCAAACTAAAACACGAGCAAACTCGGAGACGACATCAATAATAAACTCTTCTTCTATGTCAAGAGACAAACTGGGCATTTCTTCTAAACACTTCTAGGAAGAATCACAAACCATTTTAACCTTCTGCGGTCTAATCTTCGTTAAAAAAAATCAAATCCATCACAACTGCCAAACAGTCTGCCAACTAAACTCAATCAATCTTCGACCTCCACAGCTGGATCAACATTCGACAAGAAGTTCACCTCCTCACCTACCACTACAGTCACACAGAAATCTGTAACTTCAAGGCAACTCCCTCCTTGTCTCGACGTATACACTAACGGTGTGCTTTTCAAGCCAAACCTTGCCAGAAGGTTCATCAAAAACGCAGGAAGACGATCACTTCACATCTACTGCATACACATAACCCTGAACCATCAACAACATCTTCTGCACATTTTCTGACCACCACTATCTCACCACAAAGGACTAGTCACATGTGTCCATACGTCTAAAATCTCAACAGAGATATCTACCTTCATTACATGCTCACACACAAAGGAAGAATCCGTAGAAATTGTAACTTCACAAGTACACAACTGTTAGTCTTCGGTCCTCTTGTTTTCAAAGTTGGCCCTTCAACAACTCTGACTCTTCTAAACTGTTCTTAGAGCATCTCAAAACTTCAAAATTCAATTCTGATCACATACAAACAGTCATGCTGGACTTGCTCTACCTCTAACAAACAACCTAGAGTCAAAACTCAAGACTCCCTTCTCAACTCAACTATATCGAAAGTGACTTCATCTCTTTCGCTTGCTGAAACACAACTCAACGTACACCGACCCAACCACACAAACTAGCTCCCACTCGCGAACACTAACTGGCTGTCTTGCATTAAAATCATAGGTTGAACCCCAACGGTCACCAACTAACACTTCTGAATTTTCAGATTACACAAACGAGACCCTTACCCTTATTTCGCCTCAAAGAACTAAAATACTCATACTTGCCTCTAACACTTCACTGGGCACATTCAAACTTTGTATGCTTGCTAACAATATACAGAAGTGCAGACTCAGAATCAATCAGAAGGGAACAAGCTCAAAACTGTACCAAATGCTTACCTACTATATCATCGATAACACTCTGACTCCCACTCATAGGTCGTCACCTCTTTCACCACTAACACCAGAAACGATCACATCGTTCCTCATCAACAGGAACCAACCCACATACACACTAACTCAGTCAACCAAATTGTACCTCAACTCCGGCACAACCATACCTCTCTAACCAAGATGATGGACTCCCTCAACATCATTCACATTTTCAGAACCCACAGTTTCCACTTACCGATTCACAATCCATGCCTTGACCTCAAACTTACCAAGAAGCAATAAACTAACAACAACAACACATTAACATACAAACTGGGTTAGCAAAGGAAAAGGTCCAAGTGGCTCAAGTATGATTTCCTCACTTAAAATCTCTTTTTCCGATGTAATAGAAGCAATGGGACTCTACTCAACATGCTTCAAGCAACTCAACACACATACATGCTCAATCATGCATATTACAAGGCATACTTGCTAAACAAGCAAACATATGCGTACGATCAAACAACATACCTTCTCCATCAAACAATCACACATCACCGCATACACGGGTAACGAGCAACATGCTTTTAAACAAACAATCAACATACTTGTCACACAAGCAATCATACTTACAAAGCAAGCAATCATTCATTTCAGCATACTCGAATAACAAGCAACATGCTTACATGATAAGCAAACACCGTGCATATCAATCATAAAACATAACTTACTTCACTTACCTGCCCAAGGTCTCGGAAACCTTAAGCTCTGATGCCAACAAATGTAACCCCCTCATCCCGGTCTAGCCGAATGACCGGTCCAAGTGGGTCACACGGGGAAAACCGAAGCGAAACCCGTTAAGGTTCCCCCTCGGTTAGCAACCCTATTTTTTTTCATTAATTAATCTTGTCTAAA
The DNA here is from genome assembly GCA_030270665.1 of Hibiscus trionum. Classification (NCBI taxonomy): domain Eukaryota; kingdom Viridiplantae; phylum Streptophyta; class Magnoliopsida; order Malvales; family Malvaceae; genus Hibiscus; species Hibiscus trionum. The sequence goes on along the minus strand of BSYR01000026.1, from coordinate 48,312,634 downwards.
TGCATTATTAAGTCCTAAGTGAAGCACGGCAGCGGAAACGCGAACAATATATCAACGACCCACCAAATCTGCATATTAAAACAACCCATTTATCCTTTCTAAGCATGCCGTATCAATATAGCTCTCTAGTGTATCAATACAGCTATAGTGTATCGATACACTCTCTAGTGTATCAATACAGCTATAGTGTATCGATACACTCTCTAGTGTATCAATACAGCTATAGTGTATCGATACACTCTCTAGTGTATCAATACAGCTATAGTGTATCGATACACTCTCTAGTGTATCAATACAGCTATAGTGTATCGATACACTCTCTAGTGTATCAATACAGCTATAGTGTATCGATACACTCTCGAGTGTATCAATACAGCTATTGGTCAACTAGGTCAAACCGTATCGATACGCTTAGTCACCGTATCGATACGACCCACACTCCACCACTCCTAAAAAAACAGAGAGTTGGGACTGTATCGATACACCCTAGTGTATCGATACGCCTGACCAAAAATCTGCCATTTATGCAAGAGTGTATTGATACAGCACTTTAGTGTATCAATACGCCCTGTTTTGCAAGACTCCCAACTTCAACATATTCAAAGCATGATTATGAACCATCATACATACATGGTAAATTATACATTAAGAACCTTTCATACATGATAAGCAATTTAAATATCTACCAACATACATCACTCAAGCATTCATCAAGGCATGCATCATAAGTGACATTTACAAATCAAACAAGGCATCTAAGTGCCAAACCAAATCAACACACATCAAAGTATCAAGACACACAACACTTATCCCATTGCTTTACTATTACAATCTTTTAATTTATAAATCATACATTGAGCTCACCAAAAGCAACACTTGAAGACCTTTCCTTTCCCTTGCCACCCACAAGCTATTTATCTGCATTGTCGAACAAAAGAGAGCGTAAGCATAAAAGCTTAGTGAGGGTAAGCTCATAAAACAAACCTTCGACAATACAGGGTCCAAGCTCGAGCAATTATCATGATGAAATACATGACTTTATCTTTGATCCACATGAACCAAAATGAACATGATGCATGAACATATAATCAACATTATGTCATGCTCAACATCTTATAAGCTCAACTTACAACGATATATATATACCTCAATGCATTAACCAAATCATATATCACTTCACATTTGAAATTCACATTTCATATCACATTGATACACATATCAATTCATATTAGCATGTATGCATAATCTCATATTGGCATAAACATACTTTCTCATATTGGCACCTAGCTATGACTCGAATACGCGGATAACATGTTGGAACGCATTTCCAACAACAACATTACCTCGGTGGGATTCCACTCATCACCGGTCTTGCATGGACGGGATTCCACTCATCGCCACATGCCCTACGGATGGGATTCCACTCATCATCACGTAGAATATATATAAATTTCCGGTGGAATATTACATCACCGTACTCCTCCTTGGTGCCTTAACGCCACCAAGGCCACGTACGTTTTGACTCAATTTGTGTGCACACTCATCCTAATGATCGATCATTGTACCCAAGCATACTAGTGCCAATATTAATCAAATTCCACAACCTTTGATATTTAGAGTCATAATATGGCATCTTACATCATATTAAGCTCAACATCAAATATCTCAACAACGTATTATCATAATGTCATGTTCAAGAGTAATAATATGGCATCTTACATCATATTAAACTCAACATCATCATACACAATTTACAATCCAAACCACATGCATAGCAATGCATCAAACCATGCCTCAACAACATGTATAACACATTATACATAATCATCTTAACACAATTCATCATGAGGCATAACATTAATTAAAGAGATCATCCAATGTCTCTAACTAAAGCTTAGGATTAGGCTACCACCCTAATCCTAACTCTAGGTGAGTCTACCAATCTCAACCTAGTCCACATGCTCGAACCAATTGCTCAAAACCATTTAAAATATTTTAACCACTCACCTACTACTTCATTAGCACAAGCCGACAAGCCTACCAAGCATCCAAGTTTCCGGATTCGAGCCCGAAGCTTCACCATTGATTTCTCTTGCTTCTAACCAGTCAAAAACAATATATTAACCTCAAAATCAGTCACAAACCCAAAGTTTAACATCAACACACAAATCCACTTCAATTCTCACAATTCAAAGCCAAGTTCATTCTTCAATTTCTCATTTTCGTACTTCCACAAAAACCCATCAAAAATCAGAATTGTAGTCATCCAAAACACTCTTAAACATGTTCAAAACACTGCCCAACTATAGTATAACCATCAACCCCCAATTTCCAACATTAAACACACAATTTAAGCCATGAACAATCCCCAAAATCACCAAATCCGAGCAGCCATGAAAAACAATCCAAAACTTGTGATTTCAACATTTTTAACACATTCAAACACTTCCAAAACAACCCCCAACTATTACTCTAACATCAACCCTCAAATTCCAACATTAATCATACCCAAACTCATCTAAAAACCTTCCTAAAAATCCACCAAGACCCGATTTCGGATTTTTACCCAAAATTACTCATTTTAACATATTATGTGTATTTTAACATGATTAAACAAAGCCCCAACTCAATTTATCAAAACAAGATGAAAAACCCCTTAAAAAATCCAACTTTGATATGAACCCTAATTTTCAAAACTCCATAACTTTGAAATCTAAGACTATAGATGGATAGAGGATAAAGAGGAGATTAAGAAAACATAATTACCTTTCAAAAACCCCTTGAATTGATGAAGAAATTTGATGAATTGTCAAATTTGGGTTTGGGAGAGTTTGGGATGTTTTACACGGTGGGGAGGGGAGGAAATGAGAAAGATGATAGCTTTATCTTATGATAAGGTTGTCATTATTTTTATTTTGGTTAAATTACCAAAATGATCCCTCCTTTTCTTTCTAAACTCAATTTGCTCACACTAAGGTCAATTTGATTAAAATAAATTTTACCGACTCGAACCAACTAACCCGACTAACTTCTAGCCCCAAAACACAGGTGTTACAATCACCGCACCACAAACAATGAGTATCCACAATCGAAATGCCTCTTTCCCTCAAAAAAGTAATGTCGACAAACGTCGCAACATCACAAACCACATGAAACATTTCATGTTCGGGGGAACATCAAATTTCCAAACCTCAAACGTACCAAGATTATCATCGGCAATACCAAAAGAATACATTAAGAAAGATAAATGTCGAACTGAAAACTCACCAGTATTGCTTGCTCGCCAAATCAGTCTATCTTTAACCCTACCAAGCAACTATAAAGGGAGAACAATCGAACATAATTCTCGTATTTGACGAACATCAAACTAGCGTAAAGATCTATTAAAAAAAGCCTCTCAATCACCATGATCAAAGGATCCATCCATCGCAAAATCAGCAACCATCCCAACCTTGTTCAAAGCAATGTGAAATAACCTCAGAAACACCAAATACAAAGGCTGATTTAAACACCAACAATCATACCAGAATAAAACTTTTGTACCAACCGCACCAACTAAGCGAAGCAGCCTTCCTCCATAAACTGACTAACATGAGGATCCTCCTGAACTTCCAAAATTTAGCGCCAAATAACCGACATTCGACTCTTTCGTGTAGCATTGGGCCTCCATGTCAAGACTTGCTTCCCATATTTTGCCTCAATTATACGTCGCCACAATGAATTTTCCCCATGGGCATACATCCAAGACCATTTTGCCAACTGTAAGGAGTTTGGGTGTTCCCTTTTTGTGAGCGCAAGTGCACACTCTTGTCAAGTTATAGTATAAAAGATATCGTCTCCCACGGGGATATGAACAACTTCTATGAATGGTTTTCTGCACAAGGATTTAGTAAATTGCACAATCAAATCTCTAAATGTGGAAATATAAAACACAAATAAAATAAAGATAGTGATGAAAAAGATGATAGGGAGAGATAAGGTCAATAGATTGGGTAAGGTAATTGTAGTTAAATAATGTGAAAACTGCATTGTAAAGCCTAAGTGTGTTGTGCTGCTATGATCTACTGCCACGGCGGGTAATGGCGGATGGCAGCTACGACCCTGTCACACAACCGCAGCGGGTCTCTACCCCTACAAATTTCGCTGTCCTGGCAGGTGGAATGGAAATTAGTCCTGGCGACAAGTCTGGCAGATACTCCAAGTTCGGGAGAGCAATTCTTAAGTGATCCTTCCTATGTCTAGGCAAAGATTCTGTCACCACGTGATGTAGGCAATACCTAGCAATCTCAGCGTAAACCTAACACAGGCAGTCGACGTTTGGTTGCTCCTTTTAGCCGCTTAAACTCGCACTTATGTCTAAGCCGAATTACTCAACACCTTGACATGATGAGACCGTGCTTAATCCTTTCGTGAGCCTTACACTTTCGTGCCCGATAAATGGATTTCTTCAACTGGACTTTTGGAACTAATTGAAGAAGTGAAGAACATGAATTAAGCAAACTTGGAATATTTTATTGAAAACACACTTAAACTATTACAACCATTTCTCACAACTACTTTACATACAAGAACCTAAACCCTAGGAGAGTTGGGTCGCGACCTCCAACACCTCCAATCTATCTATCTACATCTCTGCTATGCATCTATACATTCGTGTATCCCCTCCATGCCCCTATACCCTCACATACATGGGTATATATAGGGCTCATGGCCTAAGTTTGAGTCCTCCTTGAAGTAGAAGTTCTTAAAGTAACTTTACATTAAATGATGACTCCTTTTTGACTTGAATGTGGACTCTTTGGACGTTGCCTTCTTCAGCAAGTAAAGATAAGTACTCTTACTTATCAATCTTGGATTAGCTCTACCGGCCGCTATAGGCTTCAGAAAATTGCAAGACTGAGCTCAGGGAATTGCCCTCTTTCAATCGCAACCCATCTTGACTAAGTCGGTGTAACTCCTGCCTGGGTGGCACTGCTGCTATTGCGGCGTCCTTGGCGGCACCTGGAACTACTTCAGTACAGCTCCTTTTGTTCCCAACTTTCCTATCCTCTCCTGTCGTCTGCTCCTCTACACAACTACAACACCGGAAAATAAAAACTAAACTAAACCAATATCTTTTCTTAATCAAACATAAAGTATTCAATGAAAGCATGGTAAAAGAGAAAATATTGTTATTATGCATGCAATGCACATAAATATGCCTAAATGAGCTTAAGAATAGCAATAATAAGGGCAGGAATGTGTACAAAATATAGAACTCGTGGACACTCTACACACCCCAAACTCGAACTATTGTTCGTCCGCAAGCAATGCAACCTAACTAGTAAACCTGCCTTTTTCAAAAAATTAGCAGAAACTTAGCCTTTAACTTGATTTCTTACCTAAGGTCGTGGCACCTATTTAATGTTAGTGATAGGGAATGGCATGAAATAACTTAGATTTTGATTTTCTTAGTGCCAGTGATGTATGTGCAGGCCTGTGTTCATGCTAAACATGTTGAGTATAATAAGTTAACAGAGAATTCTGAACATAATTAAATTACTAAAAAGGATACGAGTTGCTACCTTGGCAGCACAATTAGGTACTTCTTTCCTCCTTTTATGATCATGGCTTTAAGAGCTTCAGCTCATCACAACTATTCTCTGGGTCTGAAGCTAAGATAGGTGCACTCTACGAAACTCCGAACCCTTCGAATAAAGTCATCCCGTGAAGACTTTCATTAACTCTTGATAATTTGTCCGTCACTTGGTTTAGATACTTGGACTTTGATAGCAGCGGGGTGTCCTTGCTCATGATCCTTCCTAGAGCCTGTTTCGGGCACCTCTAGGGTTTTCACAATCTTTTTGTTACTGCCCTGTGTTGCTGCGGTGGCAAACCTGTATTCAATTAAGAGTTTTTAAGTAAAGCAGGCAGTGTTAAACTTAGAACTCAAGCAAAATTCAGCATTTAACAAACAATGTAAGAATAAATTGGCAAAAAGAAAAAAATTTCTAAGTGTTTTTCATGCTTCTTCTTATAAGCACAAGTTTTTGAACTAAGTGTTTCTACTTCATTAAGTGTTTAGGGCAGAATTTACACATGCTCCTATATGCTACTAAATGAACCTAAAAAAGAGGACTATTCCCCCCCCTCAAACTCAAGGTTGGCATTGTCCTCAATGCCTTACAAAAAACAAAAAGAAAAAAAAACATAAAAAGAAAAACAAATAAAAGAAAAGAAATTATAAAAATAAAGAAAAATAAATAAAAGAAAAGGTGCTATAGACCAGGGGATTTCCCCTCTATTGCTGCTGCGTTGGAGGAGGATTCTAAGGAGGCGGGCATGACTAGGTGGCGCGTGGCAGAAGGTCTGGCGGCAGGGCTCTTCTCCGTGCCACGCGGTGGCTAGATTCGGCTGGATATGGGTCGTTTTGTTGGTGCTTCTGGCTCAAGTTCAGACCCTCCACCCTGAGGTTCGGTTGCTGCGGGTGGCCGTTTTCTCTTCCTTGCTACATCGGCCGGTTCATCATCGAAGGAGTAAGATATCTACATGTCTAAGTACTCAGCTTCTTTGGTAACTGCCTCCTTTGCTGCTGGGGAGGCGGCGATCGTCTTCTCCTCTTTCTCCGACTCCAATGAGGAGGTGAGTTTGTACGGCTGGATGGGAGTGGGTGAGGTCCTTCTCTAAGGGCGGATGTGCGGCCCCTCGCTATCGGCGGCGGCTGGTTTAGCAGCTGGTTTGGGTTTAATCTGGGTCGGTTTGGATTTTGCTAACTCCAATGGGAATGCGGGCAACTGTGGGTCGTTTTCATGGTATTTGTCAAGCAAGTAGGCCACAAAGGCCTCTTGCACCTCCACAATATATTTGGTGAAGATCAATTGTTTGTGCTCAATCCTTTGGCAGCTCTCAAGAAAGTTGCGCAGCAGGGGGACTACGACGGAGGGAAGGGCAGCATCAGTACTGCCTGTTGCGGCTGGAGTGGCCGCAGGTTGGGACGGCGGCTGGGCGGTTGATGGTGTTTCTGGCTCTGACTCCTGCACCATCTGGAGGTGCGCATTTCTTGTCCACTGTAGGGCGTGTAGGTGTTCTTTATTTATGAGCGCAAGTTCACACTCTTGTCAAGTTATAGTATAAAAGATACTGTCTCCTACAGGGATTGGAGCAACTCCTATGAATGGTTTCCTACACAAAGATTTAGTAAATGCGCAATTAAATCTCATGATATGGAAATAGAAAAACACAAATAAAATAAAGATAGTGATGAGAGGGATGATAAGGAGAGAATTGGTCAATAGATTGGGTAAGGCAATTGCAGCTCAGTAGTATGTGGACTGCATTGTAAAGTCTGAGTATGTTTTGCGCTGCCATGAATTGCTGTCTCGGTGGGTATGGTAGGCGGCAGGCTACAATCCTGTCACGTGGCCGCAGCAGGTCACTACCACTGCAACTTTTGTTGTCTCGGTAGGTGGAACAGAAATAGGTCCTAGCGGCAAGTCTAGCAGACATTCCAAGTTCGGCGGGATAGTCGACAATGATCCTCCCTATTTCTAGGCAAGGATGCTCGAACATTCACGTGATGTAGGCAATACCTAACAATCTCAGCGTAATCCTAACACAGGCAAGTCCATTCGATTGGTGATCCCTCTTAGCCGCTAAAACTTGTGGACTGATGTGGAACCAAGTTAGTCACGCCCCAACATGTTGTGACCGTGCTTAACCCTTTCGTGCCCGAAAAATGGATTCTCTCAACTGACTGGTGTAGACTAATTGAAAGAATGAAGTGCAATGGGTTAAGCAAACTTTGGAATTTTATTGAAAACAACTCAAAACTAATACAACCGTTTCTCACAACTTACTTTACATACGCGCGCCTAAACCCTAGGAGAGTTAGGCTGCGACCCCCAAACAACTCTAACCTATCTAGCTACATCTCTGCTATGTGGCTGTTCAAGCACGCATCCCCTCACACCTCGTCATGCCCCTATACCCTTATAAGAATTGGGTATAAATAGGGCTAATGGCCTCAGTTTGAGTCCTCCTTGAAGTAGAAGTTCTTAAAGTATATTTACATTAAATACAAACTTCTTTTTTACATAAATATGGACTCCTTGGACGTTGCCTTCTTTCGTAAGTAAGGATAAGTGCTCCTACTTATCGATCTTGGATCAGCTCTACCGGCCGCTATATGCTTCAAAAAATTGCAAGACTGAGCTCAGGAAATTGCCCTCTTTCAATCGCGACCCATCTTGGCTAAGTCGGTGTATCTCTTGTCTGGGCGACACTTGGCAGCAATGCTGCTTCGGCAGCGTCCTTGGCAGTATATGGAACTGCTTTAGTACAGCTCCTTTTGTTCCAGCTTTCTGTCCTCTCCTCTCCTTGCTACAGCACCTGAAAATATAAACTAAACTAAACTAAAACAATAACTTTTCTCAACCAAACATTAAATATTCAATAAAAGGATGGTAAAAGAGAAGATATTGTTATAATGCATGCAATGCACCTAAATATGTCTAAATGATCTTAAGAACAACAATAATAAGGGCATGAATGTGTACAAAATATAGAACTTGTGGACACTCTACACACCCCCAAACTCGATCTATTGCTTGTCCTCAAGCAATGCAACCTAAATAGTAAATCTGCCCCTTTTCACAAGATTAATAGAAAACATTCGCCTATAACTTGGTTTCTTACCTCAAGGTCGTGGCACCTGTTTTTATGTTAGTGATAGGGAATGGCATCAAATAACTTAGGTTTACATTTTCTTAATGCTAGTGCAGTGTGTGCATGTCTGTGTTCATTCTAAATATGCTGAAATTACTAAGTTAACAAATAATGCCTAAAGTAATTAAATTACTAGAGATGATACAAGTTGCTTCCTTGGCAGCACAGTTGGGCATTTTTGTAATCTTTTTTTGATCATGGCTTTAAGGGCTTCAGCTCATCACAACTATTCTCTCGGACTGAAGCTAAGACAGGTGCACTCTACGAAACTCCGAACCCTTTGAATAGAGTCATCCTGTGAAGGCTTTCATTCACTCTTGCTAATTTGTCCGTCACTTGGTTTAGATACGTGCGAATTGATAGTAGCAGAGTGTCCTTGCTCATGATCCTTCCTAGAGCTTGTTTCGGGCACCTCTAGGGTATTTAAACTACCTGCCTAGAGCCTGTTTCGGGCACCTCTAGGGTATTTAAACTTCCTGCCTAGAGCCTGTTTCGGGCACCTCTAGGGTTTTCATCATCTTTGTTGTGCTGCTCTGTGCTGCCGTGGCGGCAAACTTGTATCCAATCAAGGAATTTTTATTAAGTAAGGCAGGCAATGTTAAACTCAGAACTCAAGCAAAACTCAGCATTTATCAGAAAAGTGTAAAGATAATTGGCAGAAAGAAAAAATTTCTAAGTATTTTTCATGCTTCTTCCCATAGTTAGGTTAATTATTTTTAGTATGGTGCGAATATAAGTAGTCGGCTTTTCTATCATAGGCACAAGTTTTTATACTAAAAATTTCTACTTCATTAAGTGCTAGAAGGCAGAATTTACATATGATCCTAAATGCTACTAAATGAACCTAAAAAATAGGACTATTCCCCCAAAACTCAAGGTTGGCATTGTCTTTAATGCCTCTACACAAAACAAAAATTAAAAAAAGGAAAATGAAACCTAAAAGAAAAATAAAAAACAGAAAAGGAAAATAGAAAAAGAAAAATAGAAAAATAACATAAAACATAAAAATTAAAAATAAAAGAAAAGAAAATGGTGCTATAGACTGGCAGAGTTCCCCTCCGTTGCTGCTGCATCAGAGGAGGATGCTGAGGAGGCGGGAAAGACTAGGCGACGCGTAGCAGATGGTTTGTCGGTTGGGATCTTCTTCTTGCTACGCGACGACTTGATGTGGCTGGGGTGGGTTTCTTGGATGGTCCTTAAAGTCCTCCACCTCGAGGCTCTGCTGCTGGTCGCTTTCTCTTTCTTGTTACCTCTGTCGGTTCGTCATCAAGGGAATCTGAGATCTCCATGTCTGGGTAGCCGGTATCTTTGGCAGCGGCCTCTTTTTCTACTAGAGAGGCAGCGGTGGTCTTCTCCTCCTTTTCTGATTCAGATGAGGAGGAGAGGTCGTATGGCTGGATGGGAGTTGGAGAGGTCTTTCTTTTGGGGCGGATGTGCGGCCCCTCGTTGTCGGTGGCGGCATGAGTAGCAGCTGGTCTGGGTGTAATATGAACTGGCTTGGACACTGCTAACTCCATTGGGAAGGCAACCAACTGTGGGCCACCATCTTGGTACTTGTCAAGCAAGTAGGCCACAAAGGCCTCTTGCACGTCCACCACATATTTGGTGAAGATCACTTGTTTGTGCTCGATCCTTTGGCAGCTTTCCACTAGGCTGCGCAGCATGGGGATCACGGCGGACGGGAGGGCAGCTTCAGTACTGCCCGCTGCTGCTGGGGTGGCGGCAGCTTGGTACGGTGGCTGGGCGGTGGAAGGTGTGTCTGTAAATAAGAAGTATTTGAGTAGAGAGGCAATTCTTACTCTTATTTTCTTAATTTTTATTTACAGAAAACTTGGCCTTTATAAAGGCCTATGTACAAGTGTTTTACCTTAGCTAGGCTATCTCTAAATATTTATCTTTATCTACACTTTAGGATAAGAGTTAGGCTAGAGATAAAACATCTAAGAGATAAGATATACAAAAGATAATTTATCTATTTTAAACGCCTCCAATCTACACTCCCCCTCAAGCTGGAGAGTATATATTGTACAGTCTCAGCTTGGATGTAAACTTATCAAAAGTCTCTCTAGGTAGTTCTTTAGTAAGAATATCTGCCAGCTGGTCCTTTGTAGGGATAAAATGCAATTTAACTTGTCCACTATTGACCTTCTCAGCAATAAAATGTCGATCAATTTCCACATGCTTAGTTCTATCATGTTGGACTGGATTTCTTGCAATGCTGATAGCTGATTGGCTATCACTTTGCAATTCAAATTCTTCAAACTGCTTTAGCCCCAATTCTGCCAGCAACCTTTGCAGCCATATTCCTTCACAGATTCCCAAAGCCATAGCTCTATATTCAGCCTATGCACTGCTTCTAGCCACTACTGGTTGCTTCTTGCTCCTCCATGTCACTAGATTTCCCCACACAAATGAACAATAGCCACTAGTAGACCTCCTGTCAGTTAATTCACCAGCCCAACTAGAATCTGTAAATAATTTTACTGACCTGTCTTCACTTTTCTTGAAGATTAGACCATGTCCAGGAGTCATCTTCAAATATCTCAGTATTCTGGTAACAGCCTCAAGGTGTTCCTCCCTAGGATCACTCATGTGTTGGCTCACAATACTTACTGAGTATGCTATGTCTGGTCGAGTGTGGGATAAATAAATAAGCTTCCCAACAAGTCTTTGGTACTGATCTTTGTTAACAGGGCTGCCTATTTCTTTTCTTCTCAATTTTAAATTAACTTCCATTGGTGTTTCGGCTGGTTTGCATCCTAACATCTCTGTTTCTAAAAGTAAATCAAGAATATACTTTCTCTGATTTATGACAATACCTGCTTTAAACCGTGCTACTTCCATCCCCAAGAAATATCTAAGGCTGCCCAACTCCTTAGTTTCGAATTCTGTTGATAATATTTTCTTCAAATTTTGTATTTCAACAACATCATCACCTGTAATAATAATATCATCAACATAAACGATTAAAATTGACTTTTTACCTAAGGTTGTCTTCACAAACAGTGTATGATCAGCCTGACACTGTTTATAGCCAATTTTTAACATAGCCTTGGTAAACCTTTCAAACCAAGCCCTAGGGGATTGCTTCAAGCCATACAATGATTTCTCCAACTTGCACATTGTTTTACCATCTTTTTCTTGTTGCATTCATGGAGGAATTTGCATGTAAACTTCCTCTTCTAAACTTCCATTTAAGAAAGCATTTTTGATGTCTAGTTGGTGAAGTTCCCAATCCTTATTAACAGCTAAGGATAATAACACTCTTATTGTGTTTAACTTGGCTACTGGGGCAAACGTTTCTTGGTAGTCTATCCCATAGGATTGTGTGAATCCTTTGGCTACCAACCTTGCCTTAAACCTCTCAACACTACCATCAGAGTTATACTTAACTGTAAAGACCCATTTGCAGCCAACTGGTTTCTTTCCCGGTGGTAAATCTACAAGTGTCCAAGTTTTGTTGTTTTCCAGTGCCCTTATCTCTTCTTCTACTGCCATCTTCCACTTAGGATTTTGTATAGCTTCCTCTACTGTTTTTGGAATAACAATGTTGTCCACATTTGCAGTAAAAGCTTTAAATGAAGCATTTAGATTCCCATATGCTACAAATCTCTGGATAGGATGAGATGTGCATTTTCTTACCCCCTTTCGTTGAGCAATAGGTAAGTCATCAGTATTGACAATAGGAATATGAGCATTATTCTGATAAGTTTCAATACCTTCCAAGTGTTCCAAGGCTGTAGGACTAAATTCCAGCTCTTGGCAGTCTGCAGGTTGCATGGTGGTCTCTTTAGCAGGCTTCCTTCTTCTTTTGTAAACACTGAGCTCCCTTTGTTCAAGTTGTTCAGGCGGGGTGTTTTTAGGAGTATTTGGTGTATTAGGAGAGTTCAAACAAGGTAAAACAACAGGTTCCAAAAATTTTGTTGGTTTTGAAGAATTTACTGGTTCTAAAAAATCTGCAGGTTTTGAAAAAGCTGTTGGTTCTGAAGGTAAAACTGTAGGTAAAGGTAAACAAGGATAAAAATTATCATCAAGCTGAAATTCCCTTAAACTCTCCCCCTGAATTTTGGTTTTGGGATAAAAGGGTTTATGTTCATGAAAAGTAACATCCATCGAGGTGTATGTTTTCCTAGTGATAGGAGAGTAACACTTGTAGCCCTTCTTAGTAGAAGAATACCCTTGTAACCCCCTTAACCCGGCCTAGACGGTTGACCCGAATTAAGAAAGTCACACGGGGAAAACCAAAGTCAACCCGAAAGTCAACCTCGATTAACGACCCTTTTTTTTCTTTTAATCTTGTCTAGATGCACTTTAGACCTAATTGTGATCACACAACCATCATACCAAAAGATCACAAACATCAGAGATCAAACAGGGACCCAATTGAACAAATTACAACTTTAGGGACCAAATTGTAAATTCTGATAGTTATAAGGACTTAACCCAAATTGAAGTTACCATCTTGAAATTAATCATGTTTCATGCTTCTCTGTAAAATTTCAGCTCAAAAGGACTTCCCAAACTCATACAATTGCACAAACAAGTTTCAGGACCAAAACGCAAACATTCCAAAACATATAACTGCCAATGTCAGCCCCCAACGGTCACCTGTTCCGAAACAGGCATAGCCCGTTTCGAAACTCGGGGCCGTTCCGCAACGCGTACCGAAACGGGGGTCTGGCAGTGGCCTTTCCGTTTCGGAACGGCCCCTCCCGTTTCGGACGCCTGGGCACAATTAAGGCACCCGTTCCGAAACGGTGGGTGCTGTTCCGAAACACCCTGCACAGATTGCCTAAAAATGCATACTTAAACATGCAATTGACCAACCAATCATGCTCCAAATGCCACCAAACTTTGCCAACATGCAATTCAACATATATGAGACATACTTGCATCAACAATTCATCAAAACATCCACACATATGAAAAACCCCAAATCTATAGGCATGCTTCCTACACAAGTAAGCCATTCAAGCATAAACTTCCAATTCAAGCATATAGAGGCCAACCACAAAAACCAGCATTCTCAACAACATTTAACATACTTAGGGAGTTCAAAACATCTCCCAAAACATATACATTGGTCCCCCATTGCCAAATTACCAAAAGCTAAAATGTACTTAGAAAACCTTCCATACTTAGAGCTTTGTTTCCACTTGGATGCTTGCCCTCCTTGCTGCCCTCAAGTACTCTAATGCTCTGTATTATTGAATTAAGAAAACGGAAGAGAGCGTAAGCAAAAGCTTAGTGAGGAATGCTCGTAAAACCATTCAATAATGCATTAAGAAAACATTTATAAATCATGCTTCAAATCATCATTTACACATGCTCAAAAGCATACTTAAAACAAGCATCTCATGCTTCATTTCATTACATGTCATATTGGCCACAAGTGATACATTTCATTTCTTGGAAAACAAGTTCATCAACTTTCACCCCAAGGACTTTTAAACACCTTGGACCCCAAGGACTTTTAAACACCTTGGCCATGGACTTTTAAACACCATGAATTAGATCACCTCAAGGACTTTTAAACACCTTGACCCCAAGGACTTTTAAACACCTTGGCCATGGACTTTTAAACACCATGAATTGAATCACCTCAAGGACTTTTAAACACCTTGAGCCCAAGGACTTTTAAACACCTTGGCCTATGGACTTTTAAACACCATAGAAAAGGACCACACAAGGACTTTTAAACACCTTTGTGTCCGTAGCAAGAATCATCCAAGGACTTTTAACCACCTTGATGTTCTTAAGTAACAAGGCTCACTCAAGGACTTTTAACCACCTTAGTGACCTCAACCTTTTCAAAACATCACTTGCCAATATACATCATTTTCATCAATTAATCCACTGTTTTAAAGCATTAAACCAAGCCATATTCATCATGCACTTAAAAGCATCAAACCACATTTGATCAATGTTCAAAACAAGGAACTCTTACCTTGAGCTTCCTTTAACATATGGCTTATCAAAACAGCAAATACCATGCTAAATCATGCTTTCAAAACAATAATCAAAACATGCAAATAACCACATTGCATCACAACAAAATCATGGCCACCACTAGAGAGAATTTCCGAAAACTTACACTCGAGCTTAGCAAAATTGTTTAGACTTAAACTAAGCTCCCAAGACATTGGTTTCAAAGCCGAAAACCCAATTTCACTCACCGATTCCACTTCGCCTCTTGCCGAAGCACCAAAACAAGCCTCCGGATCAACAACTCTTGGATCCAAAGATGCCTCCCCTGATTAAACACATTAAAGCAGAGATTTAATGCATCATCATGCATCAAAAGCTTCAATGAAAGCACTCAAACTCGCTGCTCTCATTCACACTCCAATTTCGGCCACCAAACACAACCGAAATGGCATCAAAACCACTTCTCAACAAAGCCCAGCCATAAACCAGCAAAACCTAACATCCATTAACACCATCTAACATCTAAAAACAACCTATAAACATCCTTATACCTCCAGCAACATCAGATCCACAAGATCACCACAAAAACATCCAAGAATCACAAGCTAAACTTAGGAGACACAACCTATCCGGGATTGCATTAATCAAAACTCATTTCCTTATCAAATTAACATTCATTAATCATCATTTTAGCACCTTAAAACACTGCTTAAACAGATCCAACGAAATTTCATCAAAAACACACCAAATCTTGCATTTTAAGCCAAGATCCACTAAACAATCTTAAAAGCCATTTATAAAACATCAATTAGGGATTGAGAACTTAGGAATTTCATTAAAGAACTTGAAGTTCAGAGGAGAAGGACGTTCTTACCTCCAAACTTGAGTTTCTCCTCTTTTAGAGCCAAAAAGCTTGATGAATCAAGTAGCAAATACAAAGGTTTTGATGAGAAGATGATTAGGAATCAAATGAGGTTTGAAAAGAAGTATTTAGGTGATAAAAATCAGAGGAAAAGATCTGGAGAGAATGTGTTTGGTTTGAGAGAAAAGATGAGAGAAAATGAGAATGGAAAATTTAGAAAGTTAGTTAAAAATGACTAAAAATATCTTTCCCTCCTTTTTACTTTTATTTTAAACCATTATTAAATCATTTAATATTCTAGAAAATCTGGAGAAACTCCCCTTTGGGTAAATAGCTCCCTAAAGATTCAAAGTTTCAATCCTTTTTAAAACAGTCACAAAACTTTCAAAAATTACATTTTGGTCACTAGCCAAAATGTCGCTCTTCCAAAACCCATTTTCCAAAATTGATTTCACAGTTCACTTAATTATATTAAAAGATGATTTTAGAACATTTTTCCATATTTTTAATGCAACCCGAACTAGGCTTTCCTAATTTCACCTCTTTAGATTCGAACAACACTTTGACCAAACCGGTCAACGCCCAAAACTTCTAAGCCCAAAACCGGGGCGTTACAACTCTCCCCCCCTTAAGAAATTTCGTCCTCGAAATTTACCTGAAGGAAAGAGATAAGGAAACTGCTTCAGCATGTCTTCCTTCCGCTCCCACGTGGCTTCCTCAACACCGCGATGCTTCCACAGCACCTTCACCAACTCAATGGTCTTGCCACGAAGAACCTTGCTATCCGAATCCAGAACCTTCACCGGTTCCTCATCATAGGTCAAATCCGGATTCAAAACCACTTCCTCCACAGACATCACATGCGAAGGATCAGATCTATACCTCCGGAGCATAGAGACATGGAACACATCATGAATCTTCTCCAACTCCAGAGGTAACCTCAACCGATACGCAACAGGACCCACACGCTCAACCACCTCATATGGTCCAATGTACCTAGGGCTCAACTTACCCTTTCGGCCAAACCGCATCACCTTCTTCCAAGGCGAAACCTTCAAGAACACACGGTCACCCACCGCATACTCTATCTCCTTACGCTTCAAATCCGCGTAAGACTTCTGCCGATCAGAGGCAGCCTTCAACCGCTCACAAATGAGCTTTACCTTCTCTGTGGTCCCTTTTAACAAAGCCGGCATTGAAACCAACTTTTGACCAGTTTCAGCCCAACAAAGAGGAGTCCTACACTTCCTCCCGTACAAAGCCTCATAAGGTGCCATCTGTATACTTGCCTGATAATTGTTGTTATAAGCAAACTCAACCAAAGGCAGATGCTTCTCCCAAGAACCTTGGAACTCAATCACGCAGCACCTCAACATATCCTCCAAAATCTGGATAACTCGCTTAGACTGACCATCCGACTAAGGATGATAGGATGTACTGAAATGCAACCTTGTACCCAGAGCTTGATGCAAACACTGCCAGAACCGCGATGTGAACCTCGGATCCCTATCCGACACAATCGACTTAGGCACACCATGCAGCCGCACAATCTCAGCAATGTACAGCTCTGCCAGCTTATCCAAAGAAAACGTAGTATGCACAGGCAAGAAATGCGCACACTTCGTCAGGCGATCCACAATCACCCAGACCGAATTCTTCTTCGATGGAGACAAAGGTAAACCAGATGCAAAATCCATGGTAACCCTCTCCCACTTCCATTCAGGGATTTTCAACGGTTGCAACAACCCTGAAGGAAACTGATGCTCAGCCTTAACTCGCTGACACACCAAACACTTGCTAACAAACTCCGCAACATCCTTCTTCAAACCCACCCAATAGTACTCATCACGAAGATCACGGTACATCTTAGTACTACCAGGGTGCATAGCAAAAGGACTACTATGACCTTCAGTCAGAATAGCACGCCTCAACTCAGCATCAGCAGGCACTACTATCCGACTCCCAAAACACAGCACACCATCATCATTGAAACAGAAATCCGAAGGTCTACCCTCCGCGATATCCTGAACATGAGATACCAAGGAATCATCCAACAACTGCTTATCCTTGATCAACTAAACCAAAGAGGGTTTCACTTGCAACTCAGCAACGAGACCACCATCTTGCGATATGCTCAAGCTAGCAAACATAGCCCTCAGCTCAACAGCTACCTTCCTACTCAAGGCATCCGCAACAACATTAGCTTTTCCAGGATGATATTCAATCGTCAGATCATAATCCTTGAGCAACTCCAACCAACGCCGCTGCCTAAGATTCAACTCCTTCTGAGACATCAGATACCTCAAACTCTTGTGATCTGTGTACACAGTACACTTCTCACCATACAGATAATGTCTCCAGATCTTCAGAGCAAAAACCACTGCAGCCAGCTCAATATCATGCGTAGGGTAATTGTGCTCATGCACTTTCAACTGCCGCGATGCATAAGCCACCACCTTACCCTCCTGCATC
This sequence comes from Hibiscus trionum, assembly GCA_030270665.1. NCBI lineage: Eukaryota > Viridiplantae > Streptophyta > Magnoliopsida > Malvales > Malvaceae > Hibiscus > Hibiscus trionum. The sequence goes on along the minus strand of BSYR01000026.1, from coordinate 48,294,669 downwards.
AGCACACACCCCAAACCAACATAGGATGCATCACTGTAAACCACAAACTCTTTCCCTGATTCAGGCTGAATCAAGATAGGAGCTTGCGTCAAAGCCGCCTTAAGCTTCTCAAAAGCCTGCTGTCTCGCTTCCGTCCACTCATACTTAACATCCTTTTGCAACAGCTTCGTCAAAGGAGCAGCAATCTTGGAAAAACCATCTACAAACCTTCTGTAGTATCCCGCCAAACCAAGGAAACTACAGACCTCATGAACAGACTTAGGAACTTTCCAATTCATCACCGCCTCAATCTTCTGAGGATCAACACGAATCCCCTCAGCTGAGACCACATGCCCAAGAAACACCACCTCCCTTAACCAGAACTCACACTTACTCAGCTTAGCATAAAGCTGATTCTCCAACAAAGCTTGCAAAACAATCCTCAAATGCTCTTCATGCTCCTCCTCAGTACGCGAGTACACGAGGATATCATCAATGAACACCACAACAAACTTGTCCAGGTATTCATGAAACACACGATTCATCATGTCCATGAAAGCAGCAGGAGCATTTGTCAACCCAAACGGCATCACAAGGAACTCATAATGCACATACCTTGTCCTGAAAGCTGTCTTAGGCACATCCACATCCTTCACCTTCAACTGTTAATACCCTGACCTTAAGTCAATCTTAGAGAACACAGCAGCTACCCGAAATTGATCAAAAAGATCATCAATCCTCGGCAAAGGATACCGATTCTTGATAGTCAACTTGTTCAGCTGACGGTAATCAATGCACATTCTCATAGTGCCATCCTTCTTCTTCACAAACAAGACCGGTGCTCCCCAAGGTGACACACTCGGCCGGATGAACCCACGATCAAGCAACTCTTGCAACTGCGTCTTCAGCTCCTTCAGCTCCTTAGGTGCCATTCTATAGGGAGTAATGGACACAGGAGTTGTATTCTCATACAGCTCAATTCCAAACTCCACCTCGCGATTAGGAGGTAAACCAGGCAACTCCTCAGGAAAAACACCAGGAAACTCCTTCACAACTCTGATATCTTGCACCCTCAACTCTTTAGAGCTAGGATTCATCACAAAAGCTAGATAAGCTTCACAACCTTGTCTCAGCATCCTGCTCGCCTCCAAGGTAGACACCACATTGGCAAGAAACTTCACATTCTCACCAACCACAACAACTTCGTAATCATCCGCAAGCTTAAGCGAAACCCGCTTGTTCTCACAATCCACAACAGCACGATGCTCAGCAAGCCAATCCATACCAAGGATCACATCGAAACCATAGAAGGGCAACTCCATAAGATCAACATGGAAAACATGTTCTTGAACAACCAAGGGACACCTTCTATAAAGCTTCCTAGTCACAACAGTCTCACCCAAAGAACTAGTGACTCGAACACCAACATCCAAAGACTCAACAGGCAAACCAAGCAATTCAGCATGCTCACGCAAAATGTATGAATGCGTAGATCCAGAATCTATCAAAGAAAGCAATGACAAGGACTGCAAAGTAAAAGTACCTGCAATCGCATCCGCATCATTCCTGCCCTCTCGCTGAGCATACACCCTCGCTTGGCCTCCACCCTCAGGCTGAATAGCCACAACATGGGCCACTCCACGACCACCTTCCTCTCTCTTCTGGAAATTACCACGGCCGCGCCCACGACCTCTCTGCGGTGCAGCAACAACAGGAGCACGCACCTGATCACCAGCCAACCTCGGACACTCCCGCCTCAAGTGGTCTGCAGAACCACAACTCCAGCACCCGTTACCAGCAGCCGCAACAGAAGCTTGCACCACTCTCTCGGCACGAGGACAGTCACGTTTCATGTGACCACGTGAACCACAGATCCAACAAGTACTCGGATCAGCCCTAGCATTGCCTCCTCTAGCAGGTGCACCACCACCTCTCTTAGCTGAAGACTGATACTTCTGATCACGTCCCCTCTTGTTCCGTCCACCTCCGGAACTAAACTCAGCTGATCGCTTGCCAGCACCCTTAGCAGATAAACTCAAGTTCATCTCGACGTCCTTGGCTCGGCCCACCAATACATCAAAATCATCATACTCGGCGGCCAGCAAATACATTTTCACATCCGTCTCTAAACCATAACGGAACCTCTCGCACCTTGCCCGCTCATCAGGTACCAGCTCCGGTGCATACTGACTGAGTCGCACAAACTGCACCTCATACTCAGCCACACTCAAGCTCCCTTGGGTAAGAGACATGAATTCACGCTTCTTCTCATCTAGATATCTCACACCAAGATATCTCCGCTTGAACACATTTTGAAAGAATGTCCAAGTCACATCAGCTTCTGCCATCCCAGCAACAGTGGTTGTCCACCACGTATACGCATCCTTCTGCAGCAAGGACACAACACAACCCAGCTTCTGCACATCAGTGCAACTCATCTGGCCCAAGATTCGCTTGGTACTCTCTAGCCAAGCTTCAGAACTCTCAGCAGACATACCCCTGAACTCAGTCCCACCAAGACTGCGCAGACGCTCCAAAGGTAGTCTAACAACAGCATCTTCCTGATGCCCCGCTCCACGAGCCCCAGCTACCGCTGCTTAAAAAGCACCAGCAATAGCTTGCACTAACATCGTCATATCAGGCATAGCTTGCCCCTGACCAGCCCCAGGTCCAGCAGCTCCAGCGCCAGCTGCAGCTCCAGCTTCCTCAGCCCCAGCACCACCACCACCAGGTGGAGGAGGAGGTAACACCGCACTACCCGTGTTTTCCTCATTCTCGTTCTCATTAGGAGCCGTAGCTCGCACATTACCTCGTAACTCTCTACGTGGTGCCATACTTTTACCATGCAATCACAACACAAATAAAACAAAGTCAGGCCCAGCAAGGTAAGCAATCCAAGTATTCAAGCTCAATTTCATTTCAAAACAACATCTTTCCTTTAGCTTTGATTTGGCAATGGGTACCCACAACATGCTACATCACAGCACATACTTCAATTGCATCAAAATCACAAGCCATTAAACATGCTTTCACTCAACAAGCATACAAAGCATACATACTTCAATCATGCATACATACATTCCCAATTACTCGAGAACTCAGCTCTGATACCACCAAATGTAACCCCATTAACCCGGCCTAGACGGTTGACCCGAATTAAGAAAGTCACACGGGGAAAACCAAAGTCAACCTGAAAGTCAACCTCGATTAACGACCCTTTTTTTTTCTTTTAATCTTGTCTAGATGCACTTTAGACCTAATTGTGATCACACAACCATCATACCAAAAGATCACAAACATCAGAGATCAAACAGGGACCCAATTGAACAAATTACAACTTTAGGGACCAAATTGTAAATTCTGATAATTATAAGGACTTAACCCAAATTGAAGTTACCATCTTGAAATTAATCATGTTTCATGCTTCTCTGTAAAATTTCAGCTCAAAAGGACTTCCCAAACTCATACAATTGCACAAACAAGTTTCAGGACCAAAACGCAAACATTCCAAAACATATAACTGCCAATGTCAGCCCCCAACGGTCACCCGTTCCGAAACAGGCATAGCCCGTTTCGAAACTCGGGGCCGTTCCGCAACGCGTGCCGAAACGGGGGTCTGGCAGTGGCCTTTCCGTTTCGGAACGGCCCCTCCCGTTTCGGACGCCTGGGCACAATTAAGGCACCCGTTCCGAAACGGTGGGTGCTGTTCCGAAACACCCTGCACAGATTGCCTAAAATGCATACTTAAACATGCAATTGACCAACCAATCATGCTCCAAATGCCACCAAACTTTGCCAACATGCAATTCAACATATATGAGACATACTTGCATCAACAATTCATCAAAACATCCACACATATGAAAAACCCCAAATCTATAGGCATGCTTCCTACACAAGTAAGCCATTCAAGCATAAACTTCCAATTCAAGCATATAGAGGCCAACCACAAAAACCAGCATTCTTAACAACATTTAACATACTTAGGGAGTTCAAAACATCTCCCAAAACATATACATTGGTCCCCCATTGCCAAATTACCAAAAGCTAAAATGTACTTAGAAAACCTTCCATACTTAGAGCTTTGTTTCCACTTGGATGCTTGCCCTCCTTGCTGCCCTCAAGTACTCTAATGCTCTGCATTATTGAATTAAGAAAACGAAAGAGAGCGTAAGCAAAAGCTTAGTGAGGCATGCTCGTAAAACCATTCAATAATGCATTAAGAAAACATTTATAAATCATGCTTCAAATCATCATTTACACATGCTCAAAAGCATACTTAAAACAAGCATCTCATGCTTCATTTCATTACATGTCATATTGGCCACAAGTGATACATTTCATTTCTTGGAAAACAAGTTCATCAACTTTCACCCCAAGGACTTTTAAACACCTTGGACCCCAAGGACTTTTAAACACCTTGGCCATGGACTTTTAAACACCATGAATTAGATCACCTCAAGGACTTTTAAACACCTTGACCCCAAGGACTTTTAAACACCTTGGCCATGGACTTTTAAACACCATGAATTGAATCACCTCAAGGACTTTTAAACACCTTGAGCCCAAGGACTTTTAAACACCTTGGCCTATGGACTTTTAAACACCATAGAAAAGGACCACACAAGGACTTTTAAACACCTTTGTGTCCGTAGCAAGAATCATCCAAAGACTTTTAACCACCTTGATGTTCTTAAGTAACAAGGCTCACTCAAGGACTTTTAACCACCTTAGTGACCTCAACCTTTTCAAAACATCACTTGCCAATATACATCATTTTCATCAATTAATCCACTGTTTTAAAGCATTAAACCAAGCCATATTCATCATGCACTTAAAAGCATCAAACCACATTTGATCAATGTTCAAAACAAGGAACTCTTACCTTGAGCTTCCTTTAACATATGGCTTATCAAAACAGCAAATACCATGCTAAATCATGCTTTCAAAACAGTAATCAAAACATGCAAATAACCACATTGCATCACAACAAAATCATGGCCACCACTAGAGAGAATTTCCGAAAACTTACACTCGAGCTTAGCAAAGTTGTTTAGACTTAAACTAAGCTCCCAAGACATTGGTTTCAAAGCCGAAAACCCAATTTCACTCACCGATTCCACTTCGCCTCTTGCCGAAGCACCAAAACAAGCCTCCGGATCAACAACTCTTGGATCCAAAGATGCCTCCCCTGATTAAACACATTAAAGCAGAGATTTAATGCATCATCATGCATCAAAAGCTTCAATGAAAGCACTCAAACTCGCTGCTCTCATTCACACTCCAATTTCGGCCACCAAACACAACCGAAATGGCATCAAAACCACTTCTCAACAAAGCCCAGCCATAAACCAGCAAAACCTAACATCCATTAACACCATCTAACATCTAAAAACAACCTATAAACATCCTTATACCTCCAGCAACATCAGATCCACAAGATCACCACAAAAACATCCAAGAATCACAAGCTAAACTTAGGAGACACAACCTATCCGGGATTGCATTAATCAAAACTCATTTCCTTATCAAATTAACATTCATTAATCATCATTTTAGCACCTTAAAACACTGCTTAAACAGATCCAACGAAATTTCATCAAAAACACACCAAATCTTGCATTTTAAGCCAAGATCCACTAAACAATCTTAAAAGCCATTTATAAAACATCAATTAGGGATTGAGAACTTAGGAATTTCATTAAAGAACTTGAAGTTCAGAGTAGAAGGACGTTCTTACCTCCAAACTTGAGTTTCTCCTCTTTTAGAGCCAAAAAGCTTGATGAATCAAGTAGCAAATACAAAGGTTTTGATGAGAAGATGATTAGGAATCAAATGAGGATTGAAAAGAAGTATTTAGGTGATAAAAATCAGAGGAAAAGATCTGGAGAGAATGTGTTTGGTTTGAGAGAAAAGATGAGAGAAAATGAGAATGGAAAATTTAGAAAGTTAGTTAAAAATGACTAAAAATATCTTTCCCTCCTTTTTACTTTTATTTTAAACCATTATTAAATCATTTAATATTCTAGAAAATCTGGAGAAACTCCCCTTTGGGTAAATAGCTCCCTAAAGATTCAAAGTTTCAATCCTTTTTAAAACAGTCACAAAACTTTCAAAAATTACATTTTGGTCACTAGCCAAAATGTCGCTCTTCCAAAACCCATTTTCCAAAATTGATTTCACAGTTCACTTAATTATATTAAAAGATGATTTTAGAACATTTTTCCATATTTTTAATGCAACCCGAACTAGGCTTTCCTAATTTCACCTCTTTAGATTCGAACAGCACTTTGACCAAACCGGTCAACGCCCAAAACTTCTAAGCCCAAAACCGGGGCGTTACAACCCTAAAAATATGCACTTAATGGCTCTAGGATCGAGTTTAGTCCTAGAATGAGGATAAATATGAACAAAGACAGTGCACCCAAAAACCTTGACTGGCAGATTTGAAGAAAGTGGCTTAAAATCAGGAAAATAAGAAAGAAAGAAGTTCCTAGGAACTCTAAAATTTAAAGGTCTACTAGGCATTCTGTTTATACGAAATGTGGCAGTAAGAATGGCTTCCCCCCAATAGAATTTAGGAACATTAGTAGTAAATAACAAAGACCGAGCCACTTCTAATAAATGTCTATTTTTTCTCTCGGCAATTCCATTTTGTTGAGGAGAATCAACACAAGAAGTAATATGAATAATTCCATTTTCTTGAAAATAGGACCCTAGAGTTCGAGTAAAGTATTCACTACCATTATCAGAGTGTAACATACGAATGTGACTATTAAACAGGGTTTCTATAAGATGGTGAAATTTTTTAAAAACTGCCTCAGTTTCAGATTTCTCTTTCATTAAGAAAGTCCAAGTAAGCCTAGTATGGTCATCGATGAAGGTAATAAACCACCTAGAACCGTCTATGTTTTTTACTTTCGAAGGGCCCCAAATGTCACTATGCACAAGGGAAAAAGGAGAGGATGTTTTATGTGTTGATGGAGGGTATGAGGTTTTCTTGTGTTTAGCGAGTGGACAAATGTCACAAGTAAAAATACTGGGATTTTTATTAAGAAACAAACTTGGAAACATTTTTGCAAGGTAATGAAAATTAGGGTGTCCTAATCTATAATGCCATAACAAAACATTATGGAATGAATCTGAAATAGTAGGAAAACAAGGAATCAGAGATGAACAAGTTGATTGGGCTTGTTTATGCATAGATTTTTGCCCTTGAAGAATGTATAGGCCACCACACAACCTAGCACTGCCAATCACCGTCCCCGAGTCCATAGCCTGAAATTCACAAACATTCGGAGAAAATTTAGATGTGCATCGTAAATCAGTTGATAATTTACTGACAGAAATAAGATTGCATGCCAATTTAGGAACATAGAGCACATTTTGGCAGTATAAAATTTTCAGAAATCTGAATAGAACCACTCCCTTCAATAGATGATAAGGATCCATCAGCAGTTCTTATATGAGAAGAATATTGCAAGGGCTGAAAAGTCTGGAATAGGGACAGATCGCCTGTCATATGGTCCGATGCCCCTGAATCCACAATCCAAGATTGACAAGTACCATTGTCTGTAAAATGAGCAAAAACTGAACTACCTCTTAGGACTGTATTAGCACTAGGCGAGTCACTTTGGGTAGTCATTCGACTAAGTAGTTTCTGCAAGTCTTCAATTTGCTGATTACTGAAACAAACCCTAGTTGCAGTTGCAGCTACATGAGCAAAATTCTCCTTCTGCTGTCTCACGAATTGATTAGACCCAGAACCAATAACAGGTGTGGAATAAGTTTCAGCCATCTCGCAATATTTGGAAGAATTTTTCTAGGATCTAAAACCTAAACTGATACCATGTAAATAAGAAGTATTTGAGCAGAGAGGCAATTCTTACTCTTATTTTCTTAATTTTTATTTACAGAAAACTTGGCCTTTATAAAGGCCTATGTAGAAGTGTTTTACCTTAGCTAGGCTATCTCTAAATCTTTATCTTTATCTACACTTTAGGATAAGAGTTAGGCTAGAGATAAAACATCTAAGAGATAAGATATACAAAAGATAATTTATCTATTTTAAACGCCTCCAATCTACAGTGTCTGGCTTTGGGTTCTGCATCATCATCTGGCGTGCCCTTCTTGTCCATCCTTTCTTGGCAGGAAGAATTTTGTCCTTGGGGTGTGGTGGCACGCGGAAATTGGCGCAAAGGCCTGTGATGAGTGCAGGGAAGAAGAGGGGTCCCTTGGCGTTTGGCTTTTCTGCATGGGCATAGATCTCCCTTAGGATCACTTCGCCAACATTGATTTGTCGCCCCTTCATGATACTGTAGATAAGGGTGAGTCGCGACCTGTTAACATTCGATCCGTGCGTGGTGGGCATCAGGCGATGTTGGATGAATTTACTCCAAAGGATTGCCTCCGGCAGCAAGTCACGGCGGTTGACTGACCCATTGTTCTTGCCTGTTAGCCACTTGGTGTTTGGCTTACAGATCTCTCTCTTGATCTTGTTGTAGTCAGCTGCCGTTAGGTAGGACTCTCATTCTTCATGTGGGTTGCCGCAGACTTTTATGCTGTAGAAGCTTTTGATCATGTCTACTGTAAATTTGACACCTATCCGGTGTCGGTTTGTGGGCGTAGAACTCTCGCACATTGTTGATGTTGATTCCTTCTGGCTGCCGTGCAAACTGGTCCCAGCCCATGTTGTGTATCCTTTCGAACAGGAAGGGTTCAAGACCAAAATCCCCATTAGGCTGGGTATATTGGAATCCCATTTCTTCTCATAGTTGCCGCTCTCTATAGTATTCCTTGTAGGTTGCCCCGACAGCTAGGTTCAAGAACCTCTTGAAAAGGGGTTTGGTGGCGGCGACAGGTTTCTGTGATGTGGCCATAGTCGTGAGGTGGTTGTTTTTCCTATAGAAAGAAACAAGAATGTGAAAGAAAATAAAGCAAGAGAATTCTTGAAGGCAAAGATAGTAGAAAGAAATCAGAGTAAAGAAGAAAGCAAAGTGAAGAACGGGGAGAGAATAGTGGCCTTATATAGCCGCTTCTCTATGCTGCCTCGATGGGCATGTTGTCAACGGGCGACAATTATTACGGCACGAATAACGGGATTCTAGCCGTTACACAGATATTCGTTTCGCTCGTTGCGGCAAAATATAGCAGTTGCGGCTAGTCGTTATGAAGCCACTAGCTGTTATACTCATCTGCCTTGGCTGTTAGTTGGGCTTCTCCTTTTATTCATTTATCTTTCTTGATCTTTCCTTCATTCCTAACCTGAAATAAATTAAAAGAAAAAATTAAATAAAAATGAAATCTAAAAATTTAATTAAAAATAAAAATTAGGTTATGTTGGATTGCACTTTTCCCAAGCATAACCACTTCCTGAGGGCTTTGTGTTTGGCTTTTTATCTGGGCATGTCCTTCCCATCCTCAGGTGGATGTTGCTGCCTTTCTTGCCACCCTGACGAGACATACACCAAATAAAACAAAGAGGCATTTTTAAGCATTAAAATAAACATAGATTTAATGTGCAAACACTAAAATAGAAGTACAGAAATTCAAACGTAGTTGTTGTTGCCAATCCCCAGAAACGGTGTCAAAAACATGTAGGGCGTGTAGGTGTTCTCTATTATTGAGCGCAAGTGCACACTCTTGTCAAGTTATAGTATAAAAGATATCATCTCCCACAGGGATTGGAGTAGCTCCTATGAATGGTTTCCTGCTCAAAGATTTAGTAAATGCGCAATTAAATCTCATGATGTGGAAATATAAAAACACAATTAAAATAAAGATAGTGATGAGAGGGATGATAAGGAGAGAATTCGTCAATAGATTGGGTAAGGAAATTGCAGCTCAATAGTGTGTGGACTGCATTGTAAAGTCTGAGTATGTTTTACGCTGCCATGAATTGTTGCCTCGGCGGGTATGGTGGGCGGTAGACTACGACCCTGTCACGCGGCCGCAGCGGGTCACTACCACTGCAACTTTTGTTGTCTCGGCAGGTGGAACGGAAATAGGTCCTAGCGGCAAGTCTAGCAGTCGTTCCAAGTTCGGCGGGATAGTCGACAGTGATCCTCCCTATTTCTAGGCAATGATGCTCGAACACTCACGTGATGTAGGAAATACCTAGAAATCTCAGCGTAAACCTAACACAGGCAAGTCCATTCGATTGGTGATCCCTCTTAGCCGCTGAAACTTATGGACTAGTGTGGAACCAAGTTAGTCACACTCCAATATGTTGTGACCGTGCTTAACCCTTTTGTGAGCCTTGCACTTTCGTGCCCGACAAATGGATTCTCTCAACTGATCGGTGTAGACTAATCGAAAGAAAGAAGTGCAATGGATTAAGCAAACTTCATAATTTTATTGAAAACAACTTAAAACTAATACAATCGTTTCTCACAACCTACTTTACATAAGCGCGCCTAAACCCTAGGAGAGTTGGACCGCGACCCCCAAACAACTCCAACCTATCTAGCTACATCTCCATTGTGCAGTTGTTCAAGCACGCATCCCCTCACACCTCGTCATGCCCCTATACCCTTACAAGCATTGTATATATATATGGCTCATGACCTCAGTTTGAGTCCTCCTTGAAGTAGAAGTTCTTAAAGTATATTTACATTAAATAAAGACTCCTTTTTGACTTAAATATGGACTCCTTGGACGTTGCCTTCTTCTGCAAGTAAGGATAAGTGCTCCTACTTATCGATCTTGGATCAGCTCTACTGGCCGCTACAGCTTCTTTTGTTCCAGCTTTCTTGTCCTCTCCTTGCTACAGCACCTGAAAATATAAACTAAACTAAAACAGTAACTTTTCTCATCCAAACATAAAATATTCAATAAAAGCATGGTAAAAGAGAAGATACTGTTATAATGCATGCAATGCACCTAAATATGTCTAAATGAGCTTAAGAACAACAATAATAAGGGCATGAATGTGTACAAAATATTGAACTTATGGACACTCTACACCCACCCTTCCTTGGCAGGAATGATTGTATCCTTGGGATGTGGCGACACGCGAAAGTTGGTGCATAGGCCTGTGATGAGTGCAGGGAAGACGAGAGCTTCCTTGGCATTGGGCTTGTCTGTGTGGGCATAGATCTCCTCTAGAATTACTTCGCCAACATTGATTGGCCGCCCTTTCATAATGTTGTGGATAAGGGCCAGCTGTGGCCTGTTAACTGTTGATCTGTGCGAGGTGGGCAGCAGGCGGCGTTGGATGAAGTTGCTCCAGAGAACAGCCTCTGGCAGTAGATCGCGGTGGTTGACTGAACCATTATTCTTGCAGGTTAGCCACTTGGTGTTGGGCCGGCATGTGTCTTTCTTGATCTTTTCGTAGTCAGTCGCTGTTAAGTAGGACTTCCATTCTTCATGCGGGTTCCCTCTGATTTCGATGCTGTAGAAGTTGTTGATGGTTTTCGCTGTGAGCTTGACTCCTTCACCGCGGACATAGACAAAAGGATTTCCTAGCGTAGGATTGTGGGCATAGAACTCTCGCACCTGATTGTTGTTTATCCCTTCTGGCTGCCGTGCGAAAATGTCCCAACCCAAGTTCTGAATCCTTTGGAATATGGTGGGTTCGAGGCCAAAATCCCCATCTGGCCTGGTGTATTGGAACCCTATTCCTCCCAAAGTTGCCGCTCTGTGAAGTGTTGCTTGTAAGTTGTCGCGACAGCAGGGTTTAAGAACCTCTAAAAGGTTGGCTTGGAGGTGGAGGCGGTTTGTTTTGATGTGGCCATAACTGTGAGATCGGTTGCGTTTTCCTAAAGAAAGAGAAAAAATTGCAAGAAAGTAAAGAAAGTGAAATCTTGAAAGCAAAGATTGAAAAGAGAATTGAGAGAGCAAAGTGAAGAACGGGGGGGGGGGAGAATAGTTGGCTTTATATAGTCGCTTCTCTCTGTTGCCTTGGCGGGCACGCTGCTAACGGGCGGTAATGATTGCAACGCGGTTTCTACACTTCTAGCCGTTACGCAGTTATCTATTCCGCTAGCTGTTGCAAATATAGCTGTTGTGGCTAGCCGTTATGAAGCAGCTAGCCGTTATGCTCATCTACCTTGGGCTGCCTTGGCCGCTGGATTGGGCTTCTCCCTTAGTGTTTCATCCTTCTTGGTCTTGCTTTCATTCCTAACCTGAAATAAAAATTAAATAAAAATAACTGAAAGTTAAATCTAATCCTAATGCATAAAGAAAATAAAAATAAAAATCAGGTTATGTTGAGTTGCGCTTTTCCCAAACATAACTACTTCCTGAGGGCTCTTCTTTTAACTTTTCGTCCGGGCATGTCCTTCTTCTTCTCAGGTGGATGTTGGATGTCATCTTTGCCGCCCTGGCGGGACATTCATCAAAGGAAACAAAGAGGCATAATTTTTTTAGCATATATATAAAAATAAAATAAACAAAAATTTAATTTGCAAAAACTAAAGTAGAAGTGCAGAAATTCAAATGCAGTTGCTGCTGCCAATGCCCGGTAACGGTGCCAAAAACTTGTAAGGAGTTTGGGTGTTCCCTTTTTGTGAGCGTAAGTGCACACTCTTGTCAAGTTATAGTATAAAAGATATCGTCTCCTACAGGGATTGGAGCAGCTTCTATGAATGGTTTCCTACACAAGGATTTAGTAAATTGCACAATTAATTATCTAAATGTGGAAATATAAAAACACAAATAAAATAAAGATAGTGATGAAAGGGATGATATGGAGAGATAAGGTCAATAGATTGGGTAAGGTAATTGTAGTTAAATAGTGCGCAAACTGCATTGTAAAGCCTAAGTGTGTTGTGCTGCCATGATCTGCTACCTCGGCGGGTAATGGCGGGCGGCAGCTACGACCATGTCACGCGACTGCGGCGGGTCTATGCCCCTGCAACTTTCGCTGTCTCTACAGGTGGAATGGAAATAAGTCCTGGCGGTAAGTCTGGCAGATACTGTTGGGTCACGTCAGCACGCCCCGTGGCGCAGCAGAAAAATAATCCGACATAATCCAGCCAGGATATATGTACAGGAACGAATCCGAGGAGAAAAGATGAAGAGTTACCTTTTAAAACTCTAGAAACTGGAAAACCGACGGTATGTCGGAATAACAACGTCAAGTAAAACCGGAATCGTCACAGGTTCGCAACGACTTCTACGGAGTCCACCCGAACAAAACGAACAAATTTTTCGCCTCCCTAACACATAGGGATAAATTTTGACATGTTTGAACACCTTCCAGGGAGATATCGAAATCCCTCCAGGGATTCCTGAGGGAGTCTGAAATCGACCAGGAGTTCAACCGGGACTTGCAATCGAGCAAGGGAACCTTCAGGGATTTTCTAGGGGGCAAGTAAAACACCAGAAAAATATCGAACAGCTTCTCAGAGAGCTTTCTGGGATATGTCGAATTCCAGTGGGGAATCCTTAGGGGTGTTGTCGAAATCTTCAAGAGGAGGAAGAGGGATGATTTGGTTGCTAGCCCTTGTCCCTTTAAATAGTATTCAGAGACTTAATTCTAGTTGAATTTCTTAAATCCAAGTTCAACCAAAATTCATAGAATCTAATTCTACTTGAAATTGGTTTATATTAAATATACATTATATTTAATAATATTAAATGAAATATATATATTTAATTATGTAGAATCTTATTCTACATAAAACATGGATTTAAATATACATTATATTTAATCCAAATATATATATTTTTATTATATAGAATCTCATTCTATCTTTACTTGGATTTAAATATATTTAAATATATATTTTTAATTATGTGGAATCTAATTACATAAACTTGGAATTAAATATACATTATATAAATTCCAAGTATATATTTAAATTTCTAGAATCTTATTCTATAATATTTAAGTCTCTAAATATTTTTCATACTCTAAATAATATTTGACAAATACAATATTTATCCAATATTATTCTCATTTAAGGGAGTTGCCGATTTCCCTTATCCCATAGGGGTTTTTCGACAACCTCCCTAAAATAGGGAGTATGGTTTCCAATTTTTGTTCGTTTCATTCGAAGGGTGTGACCCTTGTAGGTTCATGCAACGTTAGCAGCAAAATTAGAACTGTTCTAATTTTTACAAACAATGAGTGGTATCTAGCAATACATCATTGCTACCTAAGTTGCATGAAGTCATGGTTTGACTTTCCTAATTCCTGAATAAACTTCCTTTATGTATTTTATCCTTTTGTCCTTTATATCTTAGATGAACACAAGTCATGGGTTAGTCACACTTGCGTTGTCCATCTAGTGTTTCTTGATGTCTTGAGTAGATTATGATAAACGAATCTCTATGATGTCTCATATCATAATATTCGAGCATGGCCATGCATTTTCTAATCTCACTCAATCAAGTGGCCGAAGATATTTCTCCCATTATGTAGGAGGGACAAATCCTTTCTTGATCAACCATATTTCACTACATAGGTCATCACGTATCCAATCATCAATCTTTATAATGTAGTCAGTTACGACACACGTTTGACTATGTCAAAATACGTAAATCTTTATGTTGAAATCATGTTGATCTCAAGTTTGAGGATTATACATATGTTTATCATGAGCAATTTTGTGACTGTCATATAATTACCCAAGAAACATGCTCATAGAGGGTCAATCCAGTATGTTGTTCTCTAACAAATACTTATGTGTTGTTTTGACATCTCTATGTCAATGACAACGCTTGTCATCAACCACATATTAGTCTTTATATATTATCACTGTCCATACCCGTAATAATATTCGACTAAGGATCCTATTTAACAATAATTGTATTATTGTATGGACATTATTATCCAATGGTTAGTTTGATGCACAGGAACATACCAAATGATAATAACGACAATGCCATTACTTGATAAATCTAGTAAAATAGTATGTCTATTCAATCATCATATGATTGGTCTTTGGGCATACTCCAACAATCTCCCACTAGCACTAAGACCAATCATTCTCGTATCTAATACGATATGGCTTAGTGTAACTGACACGCTTATGCTGTGTCAAAAGCTTTGTCAGGGAGTTGACAAAGTTATCAACTTTGTGTGTATGTTGCATACTTTCACATCTCCAAGATGTAAGTACTTTAGAATATGTTTGGATTTATTGATGAGATCTGGGTTTTATTTGCTTACGCAAAGGTTCCATCATAACAGAGTTATGTAGCATCTAATATGCTGGGAACAACCCTTAGTTCAGAAGTGAACCCTTTAGATCCAAACATCCTTCTTTATTGCTATGTCGACTGTAATACATTCAGCCTATGTTGTAGAGTTAGATACTGTCTCATGTTGCTAACTCGCAGTATCTTTTATTAATGCAAAAAGGATTGCGATCTTTAGTTCCTTTTGATGAGTATGTCATCTACATACAATACTTAGGAAAGTAACAATGCTCCCACTAGCTTTTGATTGTATCTTCTGAAATGAATATCCCAACTTTGAGAAGCTTTCCTTAGTCTACAGATAGACCTTTGTAGATTACATACCTTCCAAGTGTTTACTGGAGTGACAAAACCTTCTGGATGTGTCATGTACACAACTGTTTCAAGTTTTCCCTTAGGAAAGTGGTTTTGACATTCCTTTATTTGATTCCATAATCATCGTATGTAACTACTTGCAAGTGAGATTAAGATGGATTAAACATAGCTACAAGGAAGATGCTTTATCATAGTCTATACTATAAAGTTTGTCGAATACTTTTAGCGACGAATCATCATTTGTATGTTTTATCATCCATGTCAGTTTTTCCTTTTTGAAAAACTCATCCATACCTCTTAGGTTTTTCTCTTTTAGGTAACCAAAGTCTATACTTGGTTTTATACATGGATACCATCTCATATCTCATGGCTCTTAGCCATTTCTCGAATTTTGGGCTCACCATTGCTTTCTGATAAGACCTAGTCTTTATCTTGATCCGAAAAGAAGAGTGTTTCCATGTACGGATAGTGAGAAATCCATATTTCTCAAGTATATGGTATTCTTGTAAGGATCAACACAATGGTTGTGTTTTGTTCCAATGTTCCTTGATCATTTGTGGAACATTCTCAATCTTTGGTTCATAAATTTGTTGTCTAAAATTTCTTCACATTCCTAATCCTTTTTTTTCTTTTGTGAGAGGTAATCTCTTTCGAGAGAAACTCTCGTTTGAGCAACAAATATTTTGTTCTCGTTAAAGTTGAAGAAATAATATCCCTTTGTGAGAATTAATCTCTTTCAAGATAAACTCTCGTTTGAGAAACAAACGCTTTGTTCTCGTTAGGATAAACAACAAAAGGAGTTTTTAAGGTTCGAACTTTGTAAACATTTTAACATGTAAGTAACCTTAAAACTTCAAAGGTATTCTAGAACAATTCTTAGTCCATATCTTATATGACGTTTCGGGGAAAAACATGATTAAGTATGAGAGTTGTTTTTCTAGTGTGTAAAGAAGTTCAAAATGACTTGTTCTGAATCAAAACATGTCTAACATATTTGATTCTCTTTCAAAGACTTTTTCGTTCCACTTGTGGGATTTAATTATGGGACAATCCCATATTCTTTAAAAGTTCATCAAACTTTAAATATTCTTGAATTTGATCTCATCAAATTACCTTAATACTTTTTATGAGTTTGAGATTAGTCATTTGTAAATATTATTGATTTGATTAGTTTAAAGATCATTGATTCGTTGTGCCATAAGAGATTAAAAGAATAACATTTAAATAATCTCAAAATTAAAAATATCTTGTCCTTACAAGATAACTAAAACTTAGGCACAAAATAATAATCTTAAAAACTAAAACAAATCTATTTAAGCAAAAACACATGTCCTAATGGATGATGTAGCAACTATTGCTTTATTTCTATTCGCAGGTCCATGTTTGTTCTGATGCCTTCTCTTTAGAAGCCTCTGAGGTTGATGCCTCACTCGTTTTTTCTTTCTTGACTTCTTGTAGGTGTGCGGGGCAGTTTCTCTTCCAATGTCCGATCTTGCCGCAATGGAAACATTTTCCATCCTTCTTGATTCCCTTTATAGGTTTCAATGCCTCCTTTCCATCGGTTTTGGTCTTACCATCACCTTTAGACTTTGTTGCCGATTTACCTTTCTTCTTGCCCTTGCGGACCATCGGAACTGGTTTAGGTCCTACCTTCTTCAGGTTGATTTCAGCAGTTCTCAACATGCCGAGTAACTGTGGCAGCGTCTTGTTAATTTCATTCATATTGAAACTAAGGACGAACTGATTGAAACTATCCGACAACGATTGCAGGATGACATCAGTAGCTAATTTGTCTTTCAGCGGAAAGCCAAGCTTCTCCAACGTTTGGATGTAGCCCATCATTTTGATGACGTGAGCTCCTACGAGAGATCCCTCACTCATCTTGCATTGAAATAGAGCTTTAGAGGTCTCGTACCTCTCTTGACGAGCTTGCCCTTCATAAATCTCCTTGAGATTTTGAATCATATCATAAGCTACCATGTCCTCATGTTGCTTCTGAAGCTCAGGGGTCATGGAGGCAAGCATAAGACAACCGACATCCAGTATGTCGTCCATGTGTTTCTTAAACTTGTCTTTGTCAGCTCTGGAAGCAGTGGCAACCGGTTCATCAGGAACAAGTTCTTCAATGACATATTCCTTCTTTTCCTGTTTGAGAACAATTCTCAAATTGCGGAACCAGTCAAAGAAGTTTATGTCATTGAGCTTATCCTTCTCAAGGATAGATCGCAGAGATAGAGTATTATTTGCCATTAATTCTACAACAAAGAAAATATGATACATAAGTTTTACTAAATTTTAAAATTTATAGATAGGTCTTTACTATAAATTTACTCCCACTATTTTCTTCAAAATTAAAAACCCTCTAGTTTTAATTTCGGAAAAACGTTTCGGTAGTTTTTCTAGTGAGTGAGGATCCGTATTTCACCATTCCTAAATCAGCTTTGGCCAGTCTTTTAAGAAATGGTTATTTAGGTAAGTAACACCTTACTAATTACATCTCATATAATTCCTCATATTTTGGCGAACAACTCTTGTTCTTTAAATCATCTTATGATTATCCAAAACTTTTAACCACCAGGTTTTCTAATCCTATTAGAACAACCCAGCTAAGTCAATACCAATATCTCAATCGGCGAATATCACTAGCTTATTTTTCGCGTTTAACTAAGATAGATAAATGTGACATTGCTTTGGAAAAGCTCGCATTATATCGATCGAAGCTTTAACGAGGGTAAATATTGGATGGTTAAAACAGACTTAGAATTATAGTGAGGGATTTACTTAATTATCTCATCATTTTAACATTGATCCTATCAATAGAACTATGTTTAATCATGCTTATAAAACATCCATTGCATCACATAAAAGGTAAATATAAGCGGTAAATAAATATGCAATGATTATAGCCCTTCTTAACCTAAGGCGACCCGTCCTAAGCCAATGGGAGGACCATTCTACTAAAGATAGAATCTGCTTCTGAAACGCCTGGTCCACCAGGGAAGGCCCACCACGCTGCTATGTTGGTCCTTGCTTTATCTCCATGAGTATTTACAATTTTCAGAAACTCGCGTTACATGCGAGGGAGTGAGATGAGAAGAGAAGTACAATAGAAGATAGAGAAAGGCACGATACGCAAGCTGTATTTATAAAAACCAAAACTATAAAGGCTATGGGCTATAACCATGAAAAACAAACACCGTGCAATCTAACATGCATTTCAAACATCGTGCGAACAAAGTAACGACGTGTTTACGGAGTTTTAAACTGATTATCCCTATGTTGCGGTTAATGGGCCAAAGAAGGATCACGAGGTTTCATAAACCATTTGCGTTAACGAACAAATGCACCAGGTAGGTCAACATGAAAGAGAGGTGGCGCACTAGGCACACTTAAGTACCAGGTCTTTGATGATGTCAATCCTAGACATGCATTTTTCATAACGTCTAACCATAACTCTTATGGATTCACCGTGAAAGATAGTTTGATAACTTTTATCAAATTAGAAGCCCTTTCAGAGATTTCATAAATCTATGAAACTACGAACAACTACTTGTTCTCTAGACTAACTATTAGTCTAGACATGTTAACATTTAATATTGAAGTAACCTAACATAGTTATGATTAACTCTTAATCATTCAGTGATAATCGAAATAAGTCTTTATTAGGTGTGATACGATAAACGATAAATATCTAAATCGAATCAAACAGCATGCATCTCATACATAAACATCACCCAAGAATTTAAGTCCGAATTCGTATGATACAAGTGGCTCTGATACCACTGTTGGGTCACGTCGGCACACACCGTGGCGCAACGGAAAAATAATCCGACGTAATCCAGCCAGGATCCATGTACAGAAATGAATCCGGGGAGAAAAGATGAAGAGTTACCTTTTAAAACTCTAGAAACTGGAAAACCGACGGTATGTCGGAATAACCACGTCAAGTAAAATCAGAATCGTCACAGGTTCGCAACGACCTCTACGGAGTCCACCCGAACAAAACGAACAAAGTTTCCGCCTCCCTAACACATAGGGATAAATTTCGAAAGGTTTGAAAACCTTCCAGGGAGAAATCGAAATCCCTCCAGGGATTCCTGAGGGAGTCTGAAATCGACCAGGAGTTCAACCGGGACTTGCAATCGAGCAAGGGAACCTTCAGGGATTTTCCAGGGGGCAAGTAGAACACCATAAAAATATCGAACAACTTCTCAGAGAGCTTTCTGGGATATGTCGAATTCCAGTGGGGAATCCCTAAGGGTGTTGTCGAAATCTTCAAGAGGAGGAATGTGGATGATTTGGTTGCTAGCCCTTGTCCCTTTAAATAGTATTCAGAGACTTAATTCCAGTTGAATTCCTTAAATCCAAGTTCAACCAAAATTCATAGAATCTAATTCTACTTGAAATTGGTTTATATTAAATATACATTATATTTAATAATATTAAATGAAATATATATATTTAATTATGTAGAATCTTATTCTACATAAAACATGAATTTAAATATACATTATATTTAATCCAAATATATATATTTTTATTATATAGAATCTCATTCTATCTTTACTTGGATTTAAATATATTTAAATATATATTTTTAATTATGTGGAATCTAATTCTACATAAACTTGGAATTAAATATACATTATATAAATTCCAAATATATATTTAAATTTCTAGAATCTTATTCTATAATATTTAAGTCTCTAAATATTTTCCATACTCTAAATAATATTTGACAAATACAATATTTATTCAATATTATTCCCATTTAAGGGAGTTGCCGATTTCCCTTATCCTATAGGGGTTTTTCGGCAACCTCCTAAAAATAGGGAGTATGGTTTCAAATTTTTGTTCGTTTCATTCGAAGGGTGTGACCCTTGTAGGTTCATGCAACGTTAGCAGCAAAATTAGAACTGTTCTAATTTTTACAAACAATGAGTGGTATCTAGCAATACATCATTACTACCTAAGTTGCATGAAGTCATGGTTTGGCTTTTCTAATTCCTGAATAAACTTCTTTTATGTATTTTATCCTTTTGTCCTTTATATCTTAGATGAACACAAGTCATGGGTTAGTCACACTTGCGTTGTCCATCTAGTGTTTCTTGATGTCTTGAGTAGATTATGATAAACGAATCTCTATGATATCTCATATCATAATGTTCGAGCATGACCATGCATTTTCTAATCTCACTCAATCAAGTGGCCGAAGATATTTCTCCCATTATGTAGGAGGGACAAATCCTTTCTTGATCAACCATATTTCACTACATAGGTCATCACGTATCCAATCATCAATCTTTATAATGTAGTCAGTTACGACACACGTTTGACTATGTCAAAATACGTAAATCTTTATGTTGAAATCATGTTGATCTCAAGTCTTAGGATTATACATATGTTTATCATGAGCAATGTTGTGACTGTCACATAATTACCCAAGAAACATGCTCATAGCGGGTCAATCCAGTATGTTGTTCTCTAACAAATACTTATGTGTTGATTTTGACATCTCTATGTCAATGACAACGCTTGTCATCAACCACATATTAGTCTTTATATATTATCACTGTCCATACCCATAATAATATTCGACTAAGGTCCCTGTTTAACAATAATCGTATTATTGTATGGACATTATTATCCAATGGTTAGTTTGATGCACAGGAACATACCAAATGATAATAACGGCAATGTCATTACTTGATAAATCTAGTAAAATAGTATGTCTATTCAATCATCATATGATTGGTCTTTGGGCATACTCCAACAGATACTCCAATTTCGGCAGAGCAATTCTTAAGTGATCCTTCCTATGTCTAGGCAAGGATTCTGTCACCACGTGATGTAGGCAATACCTAGCAATCTCAGCGTAAACCTAACACATGCAATCGACGTTTGGTTGCTCCTTTTAGCCGCTTAAACTCGCACTTATGTCTAAGCCGAATTAGTCAAGACCTCGACATGATGAGACCGTGCTTAATCCTTTCGTGAGCCTTACATTTTCTTGCCCAACAAATGGATTTCTTCAACTGTTTTTTTTAACTAATTGAAGAAGTGAAGAACATGAATTAAGTAAGCTTGGAATATTTTATTGAAAACACACTTAAACTATTATAATTGTTTCTCACAACTACTTTACATACAAGAACCTAAACCGTAGGAGAGTTGGGTCGCGACCTCCAACACCTCCAATCTATCTATCTACCTCTCTGCTATGCATCTATACATCCGTGCATCCCCTCCATGCCCCATATACCCTCACATACAAGGGTATATATAGGGCTCATGACCTAAGTTTGAGTCCTCCTTGGAGTAGAAGTTCTTAAAGTAACTTTACATTAAATGCTGACTCCTTTTTGACTTGAATGTGGACTCTTTGGACGTTGCCTTCTTCAGCAAGTAAAGATAAGTACTCTTACTTATCAATCTTGGATCAGCTCTACCAGCCGCTATAGGCTTCAGAAAATTGCAAGACTGGGCTCATTGGGCTCAGGGAATTGCCCTCTTTCAATCGCAACCCATCTTGACTAAGTCGGTGTAACTCCTATCTGGGCGGCACATGGCGTCATTGCTGCTATAGCGGCGTCCTTGGCGGCACCTGGAACTGCTTCAATACAGCTCCTTTTGTTCCCAGCTTTCCTATCCTTTCTTGTCCTCTGCTCCTTTATAGAGCTACATCACCTGAAAATAAAAACTAAACTAAAACAATATCTTTTCTTAATCAAACATAAAGTATTCACTGAAAGCATGGTAAAAGAGAAAATACTGTTATTATGTATGCAATGCACCTAAATATGCCTAAATGAGCTTAAGAATAGCAATAATAAGGGCAAGAATGTGTACAAAATATAGAACACGTGGATACTCTACACCAACAAAGCTAAAATGTGCTGGCGAAGATTCACAACACCAAGACCCTCTAATCGTTTCGGCCGATACACGCGTGACCAATTAACTCTACTCATCTTGCATCTCAAATCCACATCCCCCAAAAGGAATGCACATCGAATCTTATCAATTCTCCGGATAACACCCTTATGAATCAAGAAGACCCCCATATAGTATAAAGGCAATGCTGAAATCACCGTATTCACAAGCAAGAACCTTGCCGCAAATGAGAGGGACTTGCGTTTCTAACTAGCCAGCCTAGGGCGAACACGCTGGATCAAAGGATCCCAGATCGCCAATCTCCGAGGGTGTATCCCAATTGGCAATCCGAGATAGATAAAGGGTAGATCACCTCGACTACACCCTAACACCACTGCCATATCTCTCAAAATATCATCCTCCACCCTAATCGAATACAAGAAAGATTTGGCAAAATTAATCTCAAGCTCGTAGTCATACTGAAAACACGTCAAAAGTTGTTTTAAATTCCTTGTGTATTCCACATCTCCCTGTAAGAAAATCATTGTATCATCTGCAAACTGAAGATGCAAAATAAAAACATTAGACACCACAAGCACACCTCTAATTAAATCTAAATTTTCAGCATTCACAAAGTATTGATGTAGTACTCGACCATAAGAGCAAAAAGTAAAGGCGACATGGGATCACCTTGTCGCACCCCCTGCGCATAACAAATTCATTCGTTGCACTCACATTCACTAGGATAGATAGTTTTGCCAAACTTATACTAGCCATAATCCATTGACGCCATCGAAATCGAATCCCATCCAAAGCATTACACCATTTAGAAATTCCAACTTAATACAACCATACGCTTTGGCAAAGTCCAACTTTAAAATTACGCCCCCTTTCTCTCCCGGATTTTGTTACAAAGAATGAACCACTTCATTAGCGAGAAGGATGTTGTCAATAATTTGACGCCCACATATAAATGAGGATTGAGAATCACTCACCAGGCCCCCCATCACATATTGTAACCGATCAACAAGAACATTTGTAATAATTTTATACGCAGAATTCAATAAACATATTGGCCGGAAGTCTCCCACCTTCTTTGGGTCCTCTTTCTTTGGAATTAAAGCTACAAATGTCGAGTTAACACCATGCGGCAAAATACAAAATTTATGGAAATCATACATCATATGCATGACATCATCCTTCAAAAAATTCCACCCTTTCTTATAGAACTCAAAATCAAACCCATCCGGACCTGGTGCCTTCGAGCCATCTCAATTACGAATCTCTATCCATACCTCTATTTCTGTAAAAGCTATTTCCAATTTAGAACATTGCTCCTCCGATAAATGTTGAAAATTGACAGTAGCATCCAATTATCTGGAAGCTGCTTTGCGAGCAAAATGTTGCCTAAATGCCTTAAAGAAACCATATTTCATCTCCATCAGATCCGATGGCCAACGACTAGAAAATTTCACCTGATTGTAGCCTCAACATTCTTGATTTTTGGCGCCACACCGATTCACGATATTTATAAAGCTTCCACAATGTTGATTGAAGTTGAAATTTCTCACACCCTACATGAACTTGAGAAATCGTCATTTGATCGAACTCCTCAATCCTGTTAATGGTCGACTCAATTTGCTTATCAATGTTTCCGAATGTTGTTTTATTCCATTATTTCGAAAAACTCTTCATACCCCGCAGTTTCGCTACAAACGTCAAATTCAAACCAGCATTTGAAATTCGCTTCCATTCCTGCTCCATTAAATCCACAAACATTTTGTTTGCGAGCCAACAATTGAGAAATTTGAAAGGCTGAGGCCCCCAATCCAGATCTTCACTAACTAAATTCAAGGGAGCATGATCGGATATCTCACGAGGTAGATTAATTTGCCGTAAACCATCAAATCTCATACACCACTCCCCAGACACCAGGAAACGATCAAGATGGCTGCATTTGTTCCCCGAGCAAACCTAGGTGAATCGCTTCCTCGCCATATGAATATCACACAACTCACACCCTTCAATAAATTCCCCAAATTTCTCCATACCACGCACTACCAAGCTACTGCCAATATGTTCCTCACGAACACGAACTATGTTAAAGTCTCCTCCAATACACCACGGGATCAACCAATTCCCAATCGTATTTCGAATAGCCTCCCACAAATGTACCTGCACAGCCAATTCACACGATGCATAGACTGAAACCATCCCGTACCGCCAATTCTCAACCAACCACGTCCCAATTAGAAGAACAAAATTATCAAAAACCTTGAAGTTTCTAATTGAAACTTCGACATGTCCCAAACAATAAGAATACCACCTGAGTGGCCTGTAGAAGTAGAAAAAACATAATCAAATAAATCTGAAATCCAAATTCTACGTACCAGCTTCGAAGTAACCTCTTCCAATTTCGATTCCTGTATCATAACCATCTCACTCCTGTGCGGCCGCACCCTTTCTTGAACTGCCTGCTTCTTTGATAACGAACCCAACCCCCTAATATTCCACGACAGCATCCGCATCCTTTAAACTACAACTCCCCGTCCATCTCGTCAATAATTTTTACTATATCACGCACAATATCCTCTTCAAATCCAATTGTAGTCGCACCTACCAATTTTCCTATATTCACATTTTCCCGAGCCTCTTTCAAAATGTCATGTTGATGGAATAATTGGGGGAAAATTTAGGGTTTCAGAAAGCTTTTGGAAGTCAGACGTCTGAAAGAGGGATTGAGTTCGATAAACAGGATTTACGACTTAATTACCATTCTAGGGAAAACGATGTCGTCCAGAAATTGGGTTATGCTACTACAGAGACACCACAAAATTGGAGCAACGTAACAGGCCGAGAGAGTGAAGCCCAAACAAGCAGACCCGTGAATGATTATTAGATCAGAATGTGCCTCATTACAGCTGGAGAGTTTGTTATTATGTTATCTACATGTCACTAGATCATTGGATAGCCGTTTTCTTTCTATTTTATATTAGGGTTGAATGTAAACGGATTGAATCATCTATGTAGAAAATACAACAAAAGTTTCTCTTTTCTTACTCTGAAATTCTATCTGCTTATTAATCCCTTTCTTTCTACATAACAAAACTTTCAGTTTGTGACAAATTGGTATCGAGAGCCGAGTTTTGATCATTCAACAAGTTGGGGAAACCAAAGAAGAATCAAGTCATAGTGGAAACAAAGTCAGCCGCAGAGACCAACATC
Organism: Hibiscus trionum; assembly: GCA_030270665.1. Classification (NCBI taxonomy): domain Eukaryota; kingdom Viridiplantae; phylum Streptophyta; class Magnoliopsida; order Malvales; family Malvaceae; genus Hibiscus; species Hibiscus trionum. The sequence goes on along the minus strand of BSYR01000026.1, from coordinate 48,269,130 downwards.
GAAACATCCAGTGAATCTGAGACCAGTTCAAAAAATTGGATGGAAGCACGAGTTGAGCTGGAGAGGCGTATGGCTAAACTAGAATCTGTGATGGAAGACACCACATCGAAAATGGACAAGAACAACCTTCTTCTTGAGAAGTTACTGGCAATAGCTGCTGAAAAAGAAGGGGAGCCAAGTCCTTCTCCAATCAAACATAGAATCAGTCAGGTAAATTTTAAAAACTCAGAAAAACAAGAAGGAAAACAACTTGTACATGTCACAGTAATAGATGAGCATGAAAAGTATTCTTTCAAGATGGGTGAGCCTGGGATATTATCTGGTGGACCTGAAATTTTTCCTAGAAGTGAGACTCTGTATATTGGAGAAAAATCTGCAAGCCAAGAGACTGCTAAAGTAGATAAACATCAGACTAATGGTTCCATAGGAGGGTTTGGTAACTTCAACAATAGACCAAAAATTGAAATCCTTTTTTTTGAGGGACAGAACCCGAGAGGATGGGTTAAAAGGTGCCAGAAATATTTTCACATTTATACAGTGCCTGAGGATCAGAAGGTGGAAATAGCATCTATGTACTTATCAGGCAAGGCAGAAACATGGTTTGATGCTTACATTACACAAAAGCATAAACTAACTTGGCAGGAGTTTGCAGCTGACCTATGTCATAGGTTCTGTGACAAAACATATGTTGACATTGTGGAGGAATTTAACAAGTTGATACAGACAGGTTCAGTGGAGAACTACCAGGAGAAATTTGAGGAACTACAACCTTTTATGGTTCAACAGAATTCTCACTTGACTGAAGATTACTTTGTATCCAGTTTCATAAGTGGCCTTAAAGATGAGTTAAAACATAAGGTCAAAGTGCTTCAACCAAAGACAGTGACTGATGCATGCAGACAAGCTAGACTATATGAGTTGGCTGTGGAGCTAGATTCCAGAAAACAGAAGTATACCTCTAAGCCTACTGTAACCACCAACTACAACAACACACCAATTATGCAGAAGAACAATTCCACGGTACAAAACACCATCCAGAAGCAAAGTCCTACAACTCAGAGTGCTAAACAATTACTACTGGAATATAGAAGAACTCATAATCCATGCTTTAAGTGTGTGGAGAAGTTTAATCCAGGCCACCAATGCAAAATGAAGCAGCTTAATTGTATGGAAGAAGATGTTGAACCTGTAGAAGAGGCAATCAGGGAAGAAGAGTTAGTGCAAGTTGAGAGCGAGGAGGATGCAGATAATTTAGAGATTTCCATGAATGCCTTAACAGGTAACACTGGCTACAGAACTCTAAGGATTCAAGGCTTTGTCAAGGGGAGACCATTGAACATCTTAATAGACAGTGGGAGTACACACATCTTTGTCATTCCTAGATGGGCTAAAGAAGGGTTAGAAGTTTTACAGACAGATCCATTGACCATTACTGTTGCCAATGGTGAGAAGCTATATAGCAATGCAGTGAGTAAACTATTAACATGGAAGATGCAAGGACACAGCTTTCAACATGATTTCAGAGTCCTACAAATGAGTGGCAGTGATATGGTACTGAGGGTGGATTGGATGAAGAAATACAGTTCAGTTATGATGGATTTCAAACAAATGACACTAAGTTTCAACAGTGAAGGCCAACCAATATTATTGAAAGGAGGAGAGAACCTTTAGAGGCTTAAAGTCATTTCAGAATCCAAACTTCAGAAGATGGCTGCTAAGGATCCAGATTGTCTTGGTGAATTATTCCTAATGAGTGTTGACACTCCTACAATATCTGTTCCAACTGAGTTACAGTCCTTGTTAGATGAGTTCAGAACAGTTTTTGAATAACCTAAAGGCTTACCTCCTCCAAGACTACAAGACCATGCAATTGACTTACAACCTGGGGCTCAACCAGTTAATTTGAGACCTTACAGATTTCCCCATCATCAAAAGACAGAAGTGGAAAAGCAGATTAAGGAAATGTTATCCTCATCCATCATTCAAACAAGCCAAAGCCCTTTTGCTTCACCATGCCTCTTAGTTAAAAAGAAGGATGGAACTTGGAGACTGTGTGTGGACTACAGAGAGCTAAATTCTATGACAGTGAAGAACAAGTTTCCTATTCCAGTAGTTGAAGACTTATTGGAGGAGCTCACTGGGGCTAAATTTTTTTCAAAATTGGATCTGAGGTCTGGATATTGGCAGATCAAAATTAAAAAGGAAGATGTGCCTAAGACTGCCTTTAGAACTCACCATGGCCACTATGAATTCAAAGTTATGCCATTTGGTCTAACAAATGCCCCTGTAACATTTCAATCTCTTATGAACCGAGTCTTTGAGCCCTTACTCAGAAAATTTGTTTTGGTTTTTTTTGATGACATCCTAGTCTACAGTCCTACTTGGCAATCACACTTAGTTCATCTCAGGACTGTGCTTCAAGTTTTGAAGGCACACTAGTTGTTTGCTAAACTAAGTAAATGTTTCTTTGGTCAAGAACAAGTGGAGTACTTGGGCTACATCATCTCTGCACAAGGACTTGCTACAGACTACTCTAAAATTGCTGCTATGAAAGAGTGGCCATTACCTCACAACCTCAAATCCTTGAGAGGGTTTCTTGGCCTTACTGGTTACTACAGAAAATTTATTAAAGGCTTTGGAGTCATTAGCAGACCACTGACTCATATGCTTAAGAAGGGAAATTTTGAGTGGACTCCTGAATCTACAGAGGCATTTGATAAATTGAAGGAAGCTATGTGTAATGTTCCGGTGCTTGCCCTGCCAGATTTTTCCAAAACATTTTGTTTGGAAACATATGCAAGTTATAAAGGCATAGGAGCTGTTCTTACACAAGAAGGAAGACCCTTGGCTTATCTCAGCAAGGCATTGGGACCTAGGCATGCTGACCTATCCATTTATGAGAAGGAATATTTGGCAATCTTAATGGTTGTGTCTAAGTGGAAGCATTACTTTGAAGGGGCATCTTTTGTTATCAAGACTGACCATGAGCCCTTAAAACATCTATTAGAACAGAAACTATCTACAGCTATACAGAAGAAAGGCCTTTCTAAACTTCTGGGATTAAATTACAAGATACAATATCGAAAAGGGAGAACCAATATTGTGGCAGATGCATTGTCAAGAATTCTAGAAACTTCAGCTGAACTTCAGTAGATAGGGGCTACTGTCATCACTCCTACTTGGTTGATTGAGATTGAAGAGAGCTACAGAGATGATCCTTTGGCACGGGATAGAATTACAGCTTTAACTATCAAAAGGGATGCAGTCTTGAATTGGGAATTTTCAAAAGGTGTACTCAGGTTCAAAAAGAAGGTCTATGTGGGCAAATATGGTGCCTTAAGACTTCAACTTCTACAATCCCTACATGACTCTCCTCAAGGAGGCCATTCAGGTGTCCATACTACATTTAAGAGGCTCCGATCTTACTTTTTCTGGCTAGGTATGAAAGCTATGGTCTCTGCCTATGTCAGCACTTGTGATGTCTGTCAAAGAGTTAAGGTTGAACACCTTCCTAAGCTTGGTTTGTTACAACTAATTCCTATTCCTCAAGGAGCTTGAGAAGTCATCACAATGGACTTCATTGAAGGGTTGCCACACTCGAAGAAAGCTAATTGTATTCTTGTCATTATTGACAAGTTTACTAAGTATGCACACTTCATAGCCCTGTCTTATCCTTACACAGCTATAGAAGTGGCCAGATTATATCTAGACCAGGTTTATAAACTACATGGTCAGCCTAAGGTTGCAATTTCGGATAGGGACATGATCTTTACTAGCCATTTCTGGAAAGAATTCATGCTACAACTGGGACTACGACCCTATTCAGTACAACATACCATCCAGAGACTGATGGTCAATCTGAGCGTCTAAGCCAGTGCCTAGAACATTATCTACGCAATATGTGTTTTTTTAAACCGAACACATGGGCTAATTGGTTATCCCAGGCAGAATGGTGGTACAATACTACCTACCACACCTCCCTAGGCACAACCCCATTTGAAGCATTGTATGGCTACACGCCACCACTCTATGATTGGTCACACACTTCAGTTAACAATGCAGTCCAGGAACTCAGTGACAACAGACAGGCTATTCCTAAGTTATTGAAAGACCAACTCGAGAAAGCAACAAATAGAATGAAGCAAATGGAAGATAAGAAGTGCACTGATAGAGAGTTCGCAGAAGGGGATTTTGTTTACCTGAAGCTCCAGCCGTATCGTCAATCGTCTGTAGCCCTCCATCGGAACTTGAAACTTGTTGTCCGCTATTTTGGTCCTTACAAAATCGACAAAAGAATTGGATTAGTGGCATATAAATTACAGCTCCCTCTTCACTAAAAAATTCACCATGTATTTCATGTGAGCCTCTTGAAGAAAAAGATTGGAGACAAACACATTACCTCAATCGATCCACCCGAGATTACGGATGATGGACAACTGAAAGTATATCCGGCGGTGGTCCTCGACAAACGAATGGTGAAAAGGAACAACGTCGCGGTGACCCAACTCCTAATTCAGTGGTCGAATTTGGGGCAAGAACATGCAACTTGGGAGGATTACTCTGTGCTGAAATCACAGTTCCCAGATTTTGACCCCTGGGGACAAGGATCTAGTGCAGGGGAAGGTATTGTCATGTTGATGGAAGAATTGGGGGAAAATTTAGGGTTTCAGAAAGCTTTTGGAAGTCGGGCATCTGAAAGAGGGATTGAGTTCGATAAACAGGATTTACGACTTAATTACCACTCTAGGGAAAACGATGTCGTCCAGAAATTGGGTTATGCTACTGCAGAGACACCACGGAATTGGAGCAACGTAACAGGCCGAGAGAGGGAAGCCCAAACATGCAGACCCATGAAGGATTATTAAATCAGAATGTGCCTCATTACAGCTGGAGAGTTTGTTATTCTGCTATCCACATGTCACTAGATCATTGGATAGCCATTTTCTTTCTATTTTATATTAGGGTTGAATGTAAACGGATTGAATCATCTAAGCAGAAAATACAACATAAGTTTCTCTTTTCTTACTCTGAAATTCTATCTGCTTCTTAATCCTTTTCTTTCTACATAACAAAACTTTCAGTTTGTGACACAAAATCACCCTCTTTCGTTGTTGAATCAGAATAAGACAATGAAGCATTCGCGAAACCTTGTTCCTTGGGAGGATTTTTCCGCGGATGGCCCTTGCCCTTTTTCTTCAATTTGGAGTCAGGGACAATTCTTTCTTCAGGCGACATAAAATTGTATAAAATATCTGACACTTGCCTATTTTTCCTATTTAACCCTTCATGCTTAATCACCATTGCCCTCGAGTTGCCTAGGGCTTCTTCCTTTGGCCCAACCCGCTCCAAAGCTACACTCCCCACAATATTATCTCGGTGCCCAACACAAAGACGTTGCATCTCATCCGAGACAACACGTGTATCCTCATCCAAACGCTGAACAAAACTTGTCTTCTCATCTAAGATATCAACCGAGGTAGCCTCTCTCGACGCACTTGGCATATCTAACACCCTCAAATCAATCTTGCGTGATTCCTCCCAAACCCCATTGTCGTGCCATCTTTTTGGTTCCAATGAATCAGGAACAAAAGAAGCATTCGATTCTGTACCCTCCCTGATGGAACACCCAATCCGCAAATTGGCATCCATTTGTGTCTCCACTGCCAGCTTCCCTTCCTCTACCTCCTTACCTCTAAGCTGCCATGCTCTCTTATCCGATCCACACTCATGAGTAGCCTCCCTAGTCATCCCAATATCATTCTCGACGGGTCACTGTCAACGCTATCTGAATCCACACTCATCTCCATATCCCTTGCAATATCCATTTGTGTAGACATCGCAGACATGTGAAGTCAGTCTCCAACAACATTCTCACCCTTTCAAAAGAGACAGGTTCCAAAGCTCCATCTTCCAATGTTATCAATCTACCCCAAAACCTTATAATATTCATGAAAGTCTCTTCTGACCATGCCGAAATTGGAACACCACTGATCGAAATCCAAACTCTTCGCTTGTCTGTACATATTTTCGATGACCATACTTCCATGCGCGAGAACCACTGTTTCAATACCTCTAAATTGAGTATTTGAGTTCACAAATCTACAGTTTCAAACACCAGCAAGATCATCGGACCTGTAATCCTCATAATTAACAGACCTTTTTATCTCACTGTTGATGATTCAGACCCGCAATTGAAAAATCCCTTTTACACCAACCGACTGCACACTATTTCAAAATCTCAACCTTGATTTCATCTATCACCCCTTAGACCGATCGCTTCAATTGTGATGTCCCACTCCCCTGCACATGTTTTTTGATTTCTGTGTGGTATACTGTGGAATTCGAATTATGCCCTCTCTCAAACCTTCCCTGTTTCTGCCTCTAACATTCCCCACGTATCTCATGCTTTGCCAAAGATACGCTAACCTTTGATCCATACAACCTAAAATTATCCAACCTCTCAATTGCTCTCATCGCATCCTCCTTTGTGGCCATTCGCACAAAACCAAATCGCTTTCCTTCCCTTGTTTTCTTAACTGGGATAAAAACATCCACCATCACCCCATGACGATCAAACGCCTGCCAGACTCATTTCCAATGCATCTGTAGGGATATATTCAACACAAAGAGGGTCCAAAATCTCCAACGACCATTACCTGGTCTTGTTTCAAACCTTGTTCTCCGCGAGTCGCCTGATCATTGGTCTCTTGTTCGTCGGGAGTCCCATGATCACTGGTCTCTCATTTTTCAATAACTCTGTTGCAGCTCGGTCAAATCATGGTTTTGACTCTTCGTCGGTGTTGTAGCTAGACCAAATGTGCTAAAATTTCGACCTTATCTCTTTGTCAATGTTGCAGCTGGATCAAACATTAAAGCCTTAATCAGTCGATCCTATATCCTGATCAGCGTTTTAATCATATCAAATGTCAGAACCTTTATCCTTCGATCCTACCTCTTCATCAGTGTTGCAGTTGGATCAAGTTTTGCAGACCTTGCCTCTTCACCAGTGTTGCAGCTAGGTCGAATTTTCTCCAGGTATTGTGTCGTTGTCAGAGTCGTAGCAAGCCGAAGTATCTCTCCAACGGATCACTCTATTTTGAAAATTTTGCCTACAAGAGCGGTCGAGTAGATCAAGTGAAGCAAATGAAGGAGAGTTATGTCGAGAAGGAAGAAACTCAGCCAGATCGAACAAAATGGGTTTCTTTTTGTCTTTTCTTCATTACCATTACACAACAATGAGCAAAGAGGGGCAGCTGTGGATACCCATTTAGTCCAGGCCATTGAGCCCATTAATAATACAAATCTAACACCTAGATTTAAATAACCTAATTATAATCCAGGCCCAATATCCAAACCCAATAACCATAATAACCTAAACCTTAAAAAATCTAGTAGCTGCAGCCGCCGCCGTCCAAGTTGCACCGCTATTCGCCACATCGCCGATATCACCTGTCGACTGCCACGTTAACAAAAACCTTAAAAAATAAATAAACCCTTAAAATATCCTAATCCCCTGCCCTGATTACCCCTATGCCACCACCGCCCTTATCCCTCATTTTAACCCTTAACCCTCATCCTTTGCTGCCACCACCGCCCGAACATGGCCTCCACCATGCTCCACGCGTCCCCTCACCTTTCCAAATCACCTTGAATCGACCCCCTAAAAAAGGATGTCGAACCGAAAAAACGAAAATGAAGAGAAAGATTAGAAATGGATTCGAACCAAAAAAGATAAGCAAAAAACTCATATCGAAAGCAAAAAAATAAAAAAACAAGAACGAAAAAGGTAAAAAAAAAATTAAAAAAAAACTATAAAAACCTTTCAATTTTTCATAGATCTAAAGAAATAGGAAGAGATTTAGGGAAAACAAACCTCGAACTGGCTTTAGGACTCGAAACCGAGACAAATTGACCTTTTGCATGTATTCAGGCAGTCGTGTAGGGCGGCTCTCCGTCGCCGGCCAATGGTAACGTATGGCGGATGAGCTGCCGACGATCGATCTCCGCTCTTTAAGGCCCAAAACGACATCGTTTCATGTTGTAACCCGCGCGGTGACCCGACCCGGATGGAGGATCCGCGCCATTTTTAATGAAATGGGGAAATTGCACTTCTGGCCATTCCGCCTTTTGTATCCTTTACATTTTACATTTCAATTTCAGTTTCTTTACAATTTAGTCCCTTTTCAGCTTCTTTTTCTTATAATTTTGTCATTTAATTTATGTTTTCTAGAAATTCCATCCTTTATTTAATTTCTAATTATTATTACTATTATTATTATTATTATTATTATTTAACATATGTATTACGTATAGAATACGTATATCCTGCATTCATATTTTTAATCAAAATGATTTTTTCGTTAGTGATTCTAGTAGAAAACGTGTCTTGAAATTAAAGGGGTGCCGTTTCCTCATTAACCTCTAATATAATTTTTTTAACCCTAAATTATAATATTTAAAAGGGAAAACTATACTGGTGGTCCCCTAACTATGTCTGTCTTCCTACTTTGGTCCCACAATTTTGTTTTTCGGCAAAAGAGTCCCTTCCGTCACATAGTTTTCCTATTTTGGTCTCCGACGTTAAGTAACTAACGGTTTTGCTGACGTGGCATTTTTTAATATTTTTGGTCCCCTAACTATGTCACATAGTTTTCCTATTTTGGTCCCCTAACTATGTCTGTCTTCCTATTTTGGTCCCCGACTTTGATTAAAAAAATATTAAAAAATGCCACGTCAGCCTTAAAAAAATATTAAAAAATGCCACGTCAGCAAAACCGTTAGTTATTTAACGTCGGGGACCAAAATAGGAAAACTATGTGACGGAAGGGACTCTTTTACCGAAAAACAAAGTTGTGGGACCAAAGTAGGAAGACATACATAGTTAGGGGACCACCGGTGTAGTTTTCCCTATTTAAAATGGTATTCCTTTAATTGAAACAAGGCTCACATGAAGCCGCAGTTGCCGCAGTTGCGTTTGCTATTCAATCAGTGGAAGAGGCCAGAACATAAAAGCTAAAGAAAGGAAATAGCAGGAATGGTGCGCTTCATTCTAATGGAATAAGTTTAACTAATCAATTCTCACTCAAAAGAACTAGAAGTGCAGGTAAATATTGGACAAATTATATAAACGTTTCAAAAACATTTCCATTTTCGAGGAAACTAATGAAAACTAATGGAGAACAGTTGAGAATTCCAAGGAAAAGGCAATGAAACAGAAATCAAAGGAATCTGGAAGAGCTCATTCATATGCTAAGCCAAGATCTCAATCTGCTGCAATAGTACCACTATCAGCAGGAGATTATGCTGAATGGTACGTATCTACATTGCTTATTCTACGATTTCCATTCTTTTTCCGAGGCCATGAGCTTATTATCTATCCTTCATGATCATCACATGTATGACGAGCTGAAATTTGTTGTATGCGGAAGTGACAAGATGCCCAAAACCTATTATTAAAAGCTATGTGGGATAAATGTGAGTTGAGAGAGTTTAGGGGTTAAGTTAATATTTTGTTTAAAGTTTAGGAGTTAAGTTAATATTTTGTTTGAAGTTTAGGGGTCAAATTAGAAATTAACCCTTTTGACTAATGTGTCACGTCCTCAAACTAACGGTGTTTAACGACATAATGATTAAAATAAAACAGATCGAAAACGTAAATGGCAAGAATAACCTTTTTTTTAATGGATGACCAAAATAAAACACGACCCAAATAAAAAAGACCTCCAATGAGGTTTACCCTAAAAAGTTTTAGTCGATATATAATTAAGCAGGGAAAACTCACGAGCTATGGACAGAAGACTTGAACGCCGTTTATAAGATTATGATTGGTATGGTGAGCATTCGTTCAAGTTGAGATTTTTTTGAGTTAGTCGAGTTTACGAGTCTTATTTTATAACACAAATTTTATATGAATTTTTTTCGAGTCAAGTCGAGTTGCTCGAGTTTTTGTCCAAATTTAATCTAAAATATTTATAATGTTATGGTAGTAATTGGTTCTAATTTAAACGACATTCTATAACTCTGTACGATACACATATATATTTCTTTATATGTGATATACACATATCAGTCGAAGTTGTGAGACTCGACTTGAATTTAAAAATCAATCCATCACTTACTAAAAATTTCGAGTTATTTAGATTTTTATTTTATAACTCAAATTTCATTTAAAATTTATTCAAGTTGAATTAATGAAATTATGATTCAAATTTAATTTCGAATTTTTTCATCTAGTCGATTTGACTTTTACTCACTCTAATGATTGGTCATCGTGGCGGACATGATTCTCGGCATAACAGAAACTTTATAAACTTTAAAGCTGCCCAAGTTGACAACTCGTCCCGGTGGACGGTGGGCCATTCGCTTTTTGACTTCATTTGCTCATTGTTCACACTCCTAGCTCAATCATTTACTTGAAAAAATACCTTAAAAGAACATATTAAAAAGTATATAGAAAAATAGCATAAAAAGTATAGAAAGAAGTAACCGAAGTTGCAACTTACGATCTCTGAATGTAAAAATGCATCTTTTAGTGATAAATCGTACAAGAACCACTAAAAAACAATACAACTTTCCTCAAAGCTCAACGGTGATTAACTAAGCTCTAACAATACCATATGCATGAAGTTAATGTTAGAATGTAGTTAGAAGAAAATTACATGTAATTAGCTAGTTAAGAATTTATTAAGATTGTTGTTGGTTGTTGGGTCGTGTAACACCCCGAAATGTGGCTTGGTAGTATAACACAATTAGTGGTAATTAAATTGATTTTTGATTGAATATGGAGTTATGTATAAAAAATTGCTTTCAATTCTAAGCTGACCATAAAAGAATGCAGTTAAATAAAGCAGAATTTTAGTATAACCGAGCCTGAAAGACTATTTTGAAATTAGTTAGAAAGAACTTATAAAACAGAGCAGAACAATTTTGTATTAGTAAGTTCCAAAAGACTGTTTTGAAGCATGGTTAGAATGATCAAAGAAATTGGGCAAAATTACATGAAATTAGACCTTAAGGGGGACTGTTTTGATTTGGAAAATAAACAGTTTTACTAGTAAATTAGGGACTGTTTAAGTACATATAACAGTGCAGTTTTATTATTGAATGGCAGTGCAGATCGATAAACAAAACATGCAGTAAATAGAGTGCAGAATTAAGTATAAAACTGTGCAGAATTGAACTTGTTAAAATTGTGCAGTCTTGGTAGACTAAACTGTGCAGTTTATAGTTTATAATAGTGCGGTTTTATAAATATATGTATCTTGAATTGTTTGAACAAGTAAAAGTGCAAGCTTGATGTTAGAATAGTAAACTGCCAATGGTGGGAATTTTGTTGGTAAAGCAGATTGGTTAAATTGAAATGAAAAAGGGGTAGATTTGAATGGTCCAGCATGTGTAAATGTGACTTGCCTTGTTGTGTGTTTATATGCCTAATTAGATAGATGTATGTAAGTAAACTGTCTTGTTTGGTGTTTATTGAAGAATTGAATTGAATCTAATAAGAGAATATAATTCTTGCTATGCTTAGACCAAGAGAAAGTTAGAAGTGGATTGGATTGTTAGGAAGATGTAATTGTGGATTCAGGTATCCTGTAACAACGGGATAAGAGGTGAGTGTAGTTAAACCTCGAGATAGGGTAAAAGTGACCGAGCTTCTTTAATTATGTTGTAATTAATGTATGTTAGCTTGAAGATTGAATTATACTTGTATGGCTAAGCTTGGACATAAGGTAAGCTCTTTACTTAAAGTTCTTCATGATATGAATGTCAGATTGAAAATGATTAGACAACTGAGTTTTATGTCTCAAAATATATGCATTGTTTATGGAATAATTGTGACATACTTGTTCAAAATATGTTGATAAATTAAGATAAAACAAAACTTGAAAACTTAATTACTAGTATCCTTCTTTTGCTCCCATTCGAATAGATTGGGAGGTTTGTAGTAAGTATAACTTAGTGTAAGGATAAGCTATGGTTGTCCAAATTCAATCAAAATGCTAAATTTTAATACGAGTTATTGTATATGTTTTGGCTAAATTAAGCTCTTGAATAAATGTTATTGAAATAAGCATCTTGAGGTAAGCTCAATGTCACAGACTTATTCTCTCAAACTCAATCCGTGCGGCACTAGCACTCCCGACACAATGCTAGTAAGCCTTTCCCACGCGAATGCTAAGGCTAAACACACACGAAAATGGAGAAGACAAGAGAGTTACAAGGAAAGGAACCTTGTATTGAACTCTTAAGGAAGCTTTACAAGAGAGGGATAAACTTATGAAGTTGTAGGATGCGTTACAAATGAGAGAGATGGCCCTATTTATAGGCTCCCACCTCCTCAATGGATGGCTAGGATCTATTCGATCAAGCGGTCCTTATTTCACCTCTAAAAATATCTACAAGGCCTAGGAATATCTAGATAATTCCATACTTATCTAGTATTATTCTAAATGGTCTAAAAGCTCTATCATATTCTAGATTATTCTAGAGTTGTCTCTATAGATCTACACTTGTCTATAGTCTTTTAGAATGTTCCGGAGGTGTCCAGATTAGTCCCGAGCCTTCCGGAGTTGTCCTACTACTTTCTCGAGCTTCCTGAGCCTTCTAGGTCCTTTCGGGTGGGCCTAGATGGTTGTGGAGCATCCTGGAACCTCCTAGAACCTTGTGCAGACGTTGAAAGAGAGTTGTAGGCCTCTCTGGGAGTTCTAGGACCTTCTTTGGCTCATGTTTTGCCTTAAAACGCCCATTGGTGCATTGTGCACACCCAAAGCTCTTCATTTGGCCTCGGTTGGCCTCGGTGCTTAAGGATGGGGCGTGACATCAAGCTAGCTAAGTTATCAGTCTATATTACACTTTTCTGGTTAACTTCAAAGCTAGACTCATATAAGAAAGGTATGAGTTAATATAATAATTAAAGGCATTAAATGACTCTAGATTGAAAGGAAAATAAATTTATAAATACAAGCCTTGATTCGAGTTAGTGTAGACACAATTGGCATACCATAGAGTTCGCCAAGCTCTCTAGTTTGGACTACGGTCCCTTGTTGTTAAGATCAAGTGATCTATTAGTACCACAGGTACTCTTGATCAATAATGAAATAGAATTTGGTACTTTGCGTACCCTTGTTATTGTTACACTTATTATGGATTCGTGTGTCTAGTAACTTGTCAATCAAGGCTCAAGATAAATTAAATACTCTTGTTAAGGAATCTTGTTGGGTTTTATGGTGCTCGATTCCTTCAACCGTTCTTGCACGCCAAGTGGTGGAGAAGTGGAATTTTGGGTGATAGAGGTGTGGAAGCTAAAAAGAATAAAGACAAGATGATTTATAATGGTTCAACCTTCTAACCAAGGTTTACATCCACTACCTTAGCTTCCCACTAAGGATTTCCAATCAACCCACTATTGATTTGTCCCATTTTCTAGGCTTAGGAGGAAACCCTTACAAACCGATCAAGCTTTCTACCCAAAGCCTTGATCAAACCCTCTTTACAAAGAGATAAAAATAAGAAAACTCAAATCCCTCTAATAGGTATTTATTTGCACAATTAAGCTCTCACCTAATCCTAAAACACTTGAGCAAATCTAACAATTTTGGCTCACTAGTGTTTGTCTATACAATAAATTGACACTTAAGCACTAAGACACATTTTGATCATATGTTGTATTACAATTGAAGCATTAACCTTTACTTGATGCTTGGAAGTCCCTTTTATACTCCTCTTTGAGTTTGTATCTGTTACTAGCCGTTGGGGTTGAATTAGAGCCGTTGAAGACTTTATTTCCCACCATAAATGCAGTTCTACAACATCCCGTTTCGAAACGCCCGACCCTGTTTTGAAACACTCTTGAAATAGAAAGAGCCGTTGCAGAACCCGTTTCGGAACGCCCTTGGCCGTATCAAAACGCTTGTCCCCGTATCGAAACACCCTGTATTTAAAAGGTAGTTGGGAAATAGCCATTGGGGGTTTATGACCGTTAAGGTCGATGCCACATAGGCGTATCGAAACGGTAGATGCCTTATCGAAACGCTATGCAAAAATCTCACCCAGATTGAAGCCCGTTTTGAAACCCGTTTTGAAACGTTTTGCCACTGTAAAGAATCGTATCGAAACATCTAGGGGCGTTTCGAAATGCCTGGATGGTTTTGTTGAATTTAGCTTTGAAAACACTTAAAACCTTTTTGAAATATCTCATAAACTTTGTTTCAAGTTGTTTGGACTTAGAAATGGTTTTGAATTCTTTTTAACTTTGTCCAAAACATTTTTCAATTATTATATCAAAACATTAGTTCTACAATCTCCCTCTTTTTGATATAATAAAACCAACTTGAAAAATTGTTTGGGATTCTCCCCCTTTAAATTTAAAAATGTGAATAAGAGATGAAAAATTGAAAAGTAGGTAAAGCTCCCCCTTATTCATTTAAAAATACAATTTTTCAAACCAAACTCTCCCTTTTTTTGTTATATCAAAACGAATTCAAGAAACATTAAGTTCAAAATAACTTAGGAGGTTTAAAAAGATTATAAAAATGAGAATTTTGGTTTTAAAATGGCCCCCTTACTCAAAGCATCATCATAGAATATTAGTCCAACATATGTCATAATCTAGTTGAAATAAAAATAAATCAAACTAAACAAATAAAACAACTAGATGTGCATGGAGCTCCCACACTTGAACACAAGGGAGGATGTGAAGCATTCCTTCTTCAAGTGTTCTTCCTTGTGTGCATGGAGCTCCCCCTCAATGTTTGACTTGTTGATCAATCTCCATCACACATATCATAAGACAATCAAGTAATTTTTGGTATCCAAATTGCTTTGGATCCATAGACGTTAGTAGCACAAAACTTAGTCCCCTTAGGAATCCATTTTTCAATTTCATCCTTCTTAGTTGAAGTACTTAGTCCCTTTGGGATCCAAATACTTCTAAAAACTTTACCATTTAGAAATCTAGGGGCACTAGATTATCTTACATAAAAATTTTATTTTCCAATATTATTTTTCTTTTCAAGCTCTTTGGAAATCAAATCTTTTTCCTCTTGAACTTTATGAAGCAAATTTTGTAAATCAAAACATTTTTGTTCAAACTCATTGAGTTTTGCTTCAAGTTCAATTTTGATTTTAGAAATCAAATCATTTTGAATTTTCAAATTTGAAATCACTTTCTTATTTTTCAAAATGTGATTTTTAAACTCTAAAACCAAATCGTCATAGGGATCTTGTAATTCATCAAAAGAATATGAACATTGTTGAATGGATCGAATGATCGAAATAAACCAAGAGGGGGTGAATTGGATTTTTAAAGTTCTTGGTGGTGGAATTTGCAAATAAAAATGGTAGACAAGGAATTTTAGAGTGGTTCAAGTTCCAAATGAACTCTACATCCACTACCTTAGCTTCACTAAGGATTTGCAACAATTCCACTAATTGCTCTTCCCCTTTTCTAGGCTAAAGAGGTAACCCTTACAATTTCCGGTCAAATTTTCTACCCAAAATTTGACCCAATCCCCACACAATTGAAACAAAGAAGTTGTTGGCTAAAACAAGTATCTCTCAATACACAATATAGCCCAATTACAAGCACTCAACCCAATTGAAATGATAAGAATGAAAAATACAATTGGGGTTACAAGACAATAATGGGATTTACGCACAAATGCTTGGATTTGATGTTTGGATGTTTGCTTTAGGATCAAATAGTTGTTGCTGAGGCTTTTAGAGGTCCCTTTTATACCTTCTCATTGAATTCTAGTCGTTGTGGTTGTTGCATTCATCAATAGAGCCGTTGGAGATGTTATCTTGCCTCCATAAATGCAGTATGCAACCAACCATTTCGAAACGTCCGACCCTATTTCGAAATAGACCAAAATAGAAAGAGCCGTTGGGGTGCATTAAAGAGCCCGTATCGAAACGGGGTAAGCTTGTTTCGATACGCTAAGAAGCTGTTTTGAAACCCGTTTCGAAACATTTTGCCACTGTCAAGTACCGTATCGAAACAGTATGAGATCGTTTCGATACGCTTTAAAGACTTGTTTAAAATCAGTTAAAAACATTCAACGGTCATAATTTTCAAATCAGATTGACTACCGTTTCGAAACACTAGATGTCGTTTCGATACGTTGCCTCAATGTTCTTGAGCCGTTTTGAAACACGGGTTGGCAGTGTTGAAATTGTTTCGATACTCGTTCCGAAACAAGGACTCACAGTTTCAAAACTGTTTCGAAACGCCTACGGCCGTTTCGAAACGGTGACTCGAAAATCATTGTTTCGGCTTTAAGAACACTTAGAAAACATTTGATAAATTCCGTTTTTAACTTAGGTATATTGTTTAAAACATGTAGAGAGGTTTAAGGACTTAAAAATTCGTTTTCACATTTTCAATTTAGTCCTTATGTTCTTTAGTTATATCAAAATTAAATATCGGTTTCACAATCTCCCCTTTTTGATATAACAAAACCAAAGTTAGAATTTTTAAGAGTTTTGAAAATTTTGAATACATTCTAACTCCCCCTCAATTTAAGATGGGTTTTTAAAGTTTTAAAAAGATTTAAGGATTTAAATTCAAGGTTTAAAACTTAAAAACACTTAAAACGAATTTTGGCTCTTAGATTACTTCTCCCTCTTTTTGTTAGATCAAAAATAATAAACAAGGCTCAAAGAGAATAGATAAGGTTAAAAACAATAATCAATAAGCAATAAGCAACATAATATTAAATTCATAAAATTCAAATATCCAAAACATAAATCTTAAACGATAAGTTCAAAGCATAATCCCAAATAAAATCAAAGCATAGGTTCATAAAACATAATTAAAGATGCAAACTTAATCCTAATATGCATAGCTAATATGAGATGCCATGAGTATCCTAGGCCTCGTCGTCGTCACCATTATCATCCACGGAATCATCATCATCCTTAGCTTGAGAACGACGAAAATTCATCCATTGGCCATAAAAGGTGGAGAAGGACATGTCCATAGCCATTTGTTGATTCTCAAGGGATGTGAGGCGATTCTCATTTGCAAGGAGACGATCCTCCACGGATTGCAAGCGGGTATTGATAGCACCGAACCCTCTAGACATGTTAGTGTCCAAAGTGTTGAACCGCTCGGTAAGGAAAGCCGTGAGAGCTTCATTCTTTGCGACCGGATCTTGTGGTTGAGGTTCAACTTGAGGTGGAGGTGCTTCCCTATCAACACGTTCCCAATGCCTATTGATGTATTGAAAACCGGACCTACGGAGAGAAGACTCACCAATTTTTGACTTGCGGGGTTCCGGAGAGTCATAGGTGCAATCAAGATTAAGCTTCCCAAAAATGTAACTTAAAACAGTCCTATAAGTGAAAGATTTTAGTGCATCGGTGTCACGAAGCTTAACATTATTGACTATCTCGGCAAACATGATCTTAACAAGATTAGGGCGCTCCCCACGACGAAAACACTCAAGCCAAAAATAGTCTACTTGACGAACATGAGAAAATTTACCTCCGGAGGGACGAAGAAACCACGAGACTATCAAGTGGAGGAACCTATCGTGAGCATCCAAGGTAAGAACCGAACCGGTGTGAGAACCAAAGTGACTCTCATTCTCGATTCCTTCGTTCTTAAGCCCAAAAGTAGTCTCTAAGTAAGGAATGTCAATGATAATCTTCTTTCCCAAGATAGAAGACGCAAGGCCAACAACTTCGGAGTTGTCTTCACTATTAATGAATTGGGCATTTGAGTAAAAGAGAAGAACCATGTGCTTGTAGCAAATATCCTGGATGCTCAGGAGACCAAGGAATCCCCATTCTCTTAAACGGGGGAGGTAACGAAAGAGAAAGCGCTCGGAGTCAAGAAATGAGAGGTCAACAACACGCTCACGACGAACTTCAAACTCCTTGACGTAAACGATCCCTCATCTCTGGAGTCCGAAGACTTTTGAGAAACAGCTGGGAGAGATTAGGACGAATACTCGAATCACTTGTTTGACCCGTCTTACGCTTTTTGTTAACGTTCTCCGTAGACATCCTAAAAACATAAAGCAAGCAATTTAAAAAACAAATTTGAAGTGTATGCATGAAGATCTTAATTCAATCTAATGGTAAATCCCACTTAGGTTTAAAAACAAGTTTTTTTAAAAAAAACAAAAAAATTAAGAGAAAAACAATAAAAAAAACAGTAAAGAAAATACGAATGAAAACTTATATATTCGAATCAAGAAATTGAAGATTTTGAAAAAAATTTACAAGATTTGAAAAACCCAAGTATCAAAACACATAAACTATACAAAATTAAAATTTTCTAACCTAAGATTCGAATATAAATTTAAGGAAAAAGAAAAAGATGAAAATATACCTTAAATTGGGATTTTGGATGAATGGATGAAAATCCTTGCACAAGATTGTTGATGCTTGCTTAGACTTGTGTTTAAGAGAAAAACCCCTCAGATTTGGTGAAAAACAATGAGGTTTAGAGGGTTTTTATAGGGAAAATCGATTCTAGGGTTTTTACGGTTTGGGAGAGTTTTAATTAAAGCATAACTTTATCATTAAAAGCCCCTTTTAAAGCAGTCCCCTAACCCGTTTCGGAACGGTGGTCGACCGTTTCGAAACGCGGGCACGAAAGGTTGACCGACTTTTCAACTCCAGCTGACCGTTTCGATACGTGTTTAACCGTATCAAATCCCCGTTGACTCGTATCGAAACTCATTTCGATACACCCCTTGGCAGTAGCGAAAGCGTTTCGAAACCCTTGGAAGGTGTTTCTAAACACCCTTCTCTCAGGTAGAAATTTAAAGCATCTGTATCGAAACAGGTTGACCCGTTTCGATACACCTGGGCCTGGAAGTGCAGATGAGGCTCTAAAAGTGTAGAAAAATGAAATTTTCTAAGGCCTAACTTGCATGAATGACATGAATTAGCAGGAAAAACATATGCAAACATAAACATACTCCCCCTAGCTATAGGCATGGATGAAATTAGGAGTAAAAACACATAAACATGGCATTTCACAAGATCAAGCAATTTTAAGCACAAAATAGGTCCTAAAAGGTCAAGATAGGCTAGTTAGACCTAACTCTCTCCTAAGGGACCAAAAACGCTCTTTGTCTAAAGGTTTTGTAAATATGTCCGCTAATTGATTTAAGGTGTCAACATACTCTATAACAACATCTTCTTTAAGGACATGATCTCTAATGAAATGATGCCTTATTTCTATATGTTTGGTTCTAGAGTGTTGGATGGGATTTTTTGTCAAACATATGGCCCTAGTGTTATCACAATTAAGGGGTATGGTTTCAACTTTAATACCATAATCTAAGAGTTGTTGCTTCATACAAAGGACTTGAGCACAACAACTCCCTAAGGATATGTACTCGGCTTCAGTGGTAGATAAGGCTACACTATTTTGTTTCTTAGAGAACCAAGATATGAGCATACTACCTAGGAATTGACAAGTTCCCGAAGTACTCTTCCTATCGATTTTGCATCCCCCATAATCCGCATCCGAATAAGAATGAAGGTTGAAGGTGGAGTCTCTAGGGTACCAAAGACCTAAACAAGGAGTATCTCTAAGGTACCTAAAGATTCTCTTAACGGCTATAAGGTGAGACTCTCTAGGACTAGCTTGAAACCTAGCACACAAGCAAACGCTAAACAAGATATCCGGTCTACTTGCGGTAAGGTAAAGCAATGATCCAATCATAGAACGGTAAAGCTTAGAGTCAACACACTTACCTCCTTCATGTTTGTCAAGCTTTGTAGATGAGCTCATAGGTGTGGCTTGAGGCTTTGCATTCTCCAAGCCAAACTTCTTGAGCATATCCTTTATGTACTTTGCTTGATTGATGAAGGTGCCATCCTTCTTTTGCTTGATTTGGAGTCCCAAAAAGAATGAGAGCTCCCCCATCATGCTCATCTCGAATTCACCTTGCATTAGCTTAGCAAACTCTTTGCAACGACATTCGTTAGTAGAACCAAAAATAATATCATCAACATAAATTTGTACTACTAAGATGTCATTTTTATACCTTTTTATAAAAAGTGTAGTGTCCACCTTGCCTTTCTCAAAACCTTTTTCAATTAAAAAGTTTGAAAGTCTTTCGTACCAAGCTCTAGGAGCTTGTTTTAAACCATAAAGATCTTTAGTGAGTTTGAAAACATGATTTGGAAATTTTGAGTCTTCAAAACCCGGTGGTTGTTCCACATACACTTCCTCATTTATAATGCCATTTAAAAACGCGCTTTTAACATCCATTTGAAAAAGCTTGAAATCATGATAACATGCATATGCAAGCAACATCCTAATGGCTTCCATTCTAGCTACGGGTGCATAGGTTTCATCAAAATTTATTCCCTCTTCTTGAGTGTAACCTTGTGCTACTAGTCTAGCTTTATTTCTCACAATGTTATCACTCTCATCTAGTTTGTTCCTAAAGACCCATTTAGTTCCTATGGTAGATTGATTACTGGGCCTATCAACTAATGTCCACACATTACTTCTCTCAAATTGATTTAACTCTTCTTGCATAGCCATAATCCAAAAATCATCTTTCAATGCTTCTTTTATATTCTTAGGCTCAATGCATGAGATAAATGCAACATGATTCATTAATCTAAGAGAAGATCGAGTGGTTACCCCCTTGAATGGATCACCCAAGATTTCACCATCTTTGACATAGTTGAACTCCCTTGGATAGCTCACTTCCTTTTCCTCAAGAGCCAAGTCCTTCAAGGCTTCAAGAGGTGGATCTTGTGTGTCCCCTTCTTTTGTTGGAATCTCATCCTCCTTTGAAGTTTGTCCTCCATCAAAGGCATTTATGATTCCTACATCATCATCATCACAAGAATCCTTCCTTGGAAGGAGGTTATCATCGAATACAACATGTATAGATTCTTCTACTACTAAAGTTCTCTTGTTAAATACACGATAGGCTTTAGAGGTTAAAGAATATCCTATGAAAATAACTTCATCACTTTTTGCATCAAATTTACCTAAGTTGTCTTTTCCATTATTCAAAACAAAACACTTGCAACCAAAAGGATGAAAATAGCTAATGTTAGGCTTTTTAGATTTTAAAATCTCATAAGGTGTTTTCTTTAAAATTGGCCTAATCATTACTCGGTTTACAATGTAGAAAGCGGTGTTTGTGGCTTCCGCCCAAAAATATTTAGGTAAATTGTTTTCACAAAGCATGGTTCTAGTCATTTCTTGTAAAGTTCTATTTTCCCTCTCAACTACCCTATTTTGTTGAGGAGTTCGAGGAGCCGAAAAATTGTGGCTAATACCGTTTTCATTTAGAAAATCTTCAAACCCTAAATTTTGAAACTCGGTTCCATGATCACTTCTAATATGAGAAATTCTAAGTTCAAGATCATTTTGGGTTAGTTTTGAAAATGTGATGAATTTTTCTAAAGCCTCATCTTTAGTACTTAAAAATAGAACCCAAGTAAATCTAGAAAAATCATCTACAAGAACAAATGCATAAGATTTACCACCCAAGCTCATAGTCCTAATTGGCCCAAATAAATCCATATGGATAAGTTGTAAACACCTACTTGTAGAAACATCATTAATGGATTTAAAGGATGACTTATGTTGTTTACCCTTAGAGCATGCATCACAAATTTTATCGTTTGAGAACTTAATCTTGGGTAAACCTCTAACTAGATCAAGGGAAACTAGTTTTTCTAAAACACTAATGCTAGCATGTCCTAGTTTCCTATGCCACAACCATGCATCATTTTCATTTTGAGCTACTAAACATGCATGAGATGTATGTATGTCATCTAGATGCACCATGTAAATGTTACCTATGCGATGACCTATGAGCATAATATTATTAGA
This sequence comes from Hibiscus trionum, assembly GCA_030270665.1. Classification (NCBI taxonomy): domain Eukaryota; kingdom Viridiplantae; phylum Streptophyta; class Magnoliopsida; order Malvales; family Malvaceae; genus Hibiscus; species Hibiscus trionum. The sequence continues at coordinate 48,247,304 of BSYR01000026.1, read as the reverse complement.
TTTAATGTCAACAATTTTGCACCCATTTTTATCAAATAAAACATTAAATCCTTTATCACACAATTGACTTATGCTCAACAAGTTATGTTTAAGACCATCGACATACAAGACATTTTCAATAAGAATGGTAGAGTGATTACCTATGGAGCCAATACCTTTAATGTGGCCTTTGGAGTTGTCACCAAATGTCACCACTCCTCCACTTTTTGGCTTTAGATCCATGAATATACTATTGTCTCTGGTCATATGCCTCGAGCATCCACTATCAAGGTACCATGAGTTTTGACTTTGTGCTTTGTCCTTGTAGCAATGCTCCCCCTACAAACAAAGATATTAAGCTTTTGTTTTTGGTACCCAAATCATTTTGGGTCCACGAGTGTTAGCTCCCATTAACTTGGTTCCCTTAGGAATCCAAGGTGACATAGCAACAATATTATTAGATTTTACAAGTTCCTTAGGAACCCATACACTTCTAATCCTTTTAGTTCTACTATGTCTAGGAAGGTTACCTTGTTTGTAGTTATTGGTTCTTTTCTTAGGTTGGTTTGTTTTAGAAGATTCACCTATTTCATGCTTCACACTACCAACATTTTTAAAGGACTTCTTGAGCTTGTTAAGCCCATCTAAAACCTTTTGGTGTTCACTATTACATTGAGAAAGAAGATTATTAAAGTCAACGTTTTAATCTTGGAAGAATTTTAGTTTATCTTTCAACCCTAAAATCTTTTTCTCAAATTTTAAATTAGCTTGAGAAAGTGAGTCATTTTTATCATTTAATTCCGAAATAATTTTCTTATTCCTAATTACCGACTCCTTGTATTTCTCAACTAATTCATCATAGACCTCTTGCAACTCATCATATGCATCATTTAATTCATCATATGTAAAGTCTAAAGATGATGAGTTAGAGGTTACCATGGAGGAATCTTCCTCAAGTGCCATGAGGCAAAGGTTGGCCACTTCTTGTTCGTCATCCTCGGATGACTCCTCATCACTCCAAGTAGCAAGCTTGACTTTGAGCTTCTTCTTCTTCTCAAAGCCCTTCTTCTTGAGTTGAGGGCACTCCGAACGAATGTGACCGGGTTTATTGCACTCAAAGCAAATGATTTGATCCCTTGCTTCTTCTTTGTTTTTACTTTTGAAGTCCATCTTTCTTTGAATTTTTCTTCCTCGGTTGGACCTCATAAAGCGTGAGAATCGTTTGGCTATCATAGCCAATTCTTCTAGCTCATCCTCCTCACTAGAAGAGCTCTCCTCAAGTAATGAAGCTTTGAGAGCTATTCCCATCTTCTTCTTCTTTTCCACCTCTAGCTTCTCTACTTTTTTCTCTTCCTTCTTCTTTTCTTCTTCCCTTCCATGCTTCATAATCTCATGAGTAAGGAGAGAACCCACTAGCTCATCAAGCTTTAGAGTCTTCAAATTTTTGGCCTCTATGATGGCGGTTCTCTTCCCATCCCAAGATTTGGGAAGTGAGTAAAGTAGCTTTCGGACAAGCTTGTCTTCCAGTATAGTCTCTCCAAATCCTTTAAGCCCATTGACTATGGTTGAGAAGCGATCAAACATCTTGGACACCGTCTCATCGGACTCCATCTTGAAATTCTCATAACTAAGATAGAGAATTCCAATCTTGGTTTCCTTGACATCGTTGGTTCCTTCATAGGTGGTCTCAAGAGTGTCCCACACTTCTTTGGCACTCTCAATGGATGAGACTTTGGAGTAGATATCCAGACCAAAGGAGGAAAAAAGCATGTGAATAGCTTTGTCATTTATTTGGATTTTCTTCCTCTCTTCTTCACTCATCTCCATCTTTTTCTTCAAAACCATCTTTCCTTCACTATCTTGCTTCAATGGAACGTAGGGGCCATCTTCAATGATATCCCAAACCAAGTAATCGTTGGACTTGATGAAGAGGCACATCCGATTCTTCCAAAATGGATAGTTGTCACCATTGAAGAAAGGTGGTTTTGTAGTGGATTGAGACTCATACATGCTCGAACCGGAGGTACATGCCATCTCTTGATTTTTGGATGATCACACTCTTCCTAGGAACTCCTCTTGTGGTTGTTAATCCTCAAAGAGGTAGGCTCTGATACCAATTGTTGAGTGGATCGAATGATCGAAATAAACCAAGAGGGGGGTGAATTGGATTTTTAAAGTTCTTGGTGGTGGAATTTGCAAATAAAAATGGTAGACAAGGAATTTTAGAGTGGTTCAAGTTCCAAATGAACTCTATATCCACTACCTTAGCTTCACTAAGGATTTGCAACAATTCCACTAATTGCTCTTCCCCTTTTCTAGGCTAAGGAGGTAACCCTTACAATTTTTGGTCAAATTTTCTCCCCAAAATTTGACCCAATCCTCACACAATTGAAACAAAAAAGTTGTTGGCTAAAACAAGTATCTCTCAATACACAATATAGCCCAATTACAAGCACTCAACCCAATTGAAATGATAAGAATGAAAAATACAATTGGGGTTACAAGACAATAATGGGATTTAGGCACAAATGCTTGGATTTGATGTATGGATGTTTGCTTTAGGATCAAATAGTTGTTGTTGAGGCTTCTAGAGGTCTCTTTTATACCTTCTCATTGAATTCTAGCCGTTGTGGTTGTTGCATTCATCAATAGAGCCGTTGGAGATGTTATATTGCCTCCATAAATGCAGTCTGCAACCAACCGTTTCGAAACGCCCGACCCTGTTTCGAAACAGACCAAAATAGAAAGAGCCATTGGGGTGCATTAAAGAGCCCGTATCGAAACGGGGTAAGCTTGTTTCGATACGCTATGAATTCGTTTTGAAACCCATTTCGAAACATTTTGCCACTGTTAAGTGTCGTATCGAAACGGTATGGGATCGTTTCGGTACGCTTTAAAGACTTGTTTAAAATCAGTTAAAAACATTCAACGGTCATAATTTTCAAATCAGATTGACTACCGTTTCGGAACAATGGATGTCGTTTTGATACGGTGTCTCAATATTCTTGAGCCGTTTCGAAACACGGGTTGACAGTGTTGAAATCGTTTCGATACCCGTTCCGAAACAAGGACTCACAATTTCAAAACTATTTCGAAACGGTGACTCGAAAATCACTGTTTCGGCTTTAAGAATACTTAGAAAACATTTGATAAATTCCGTTTTTAACTTATATATATTGTTTAAAACATGTAGAGATGTTTGAGGACTTAAAAATTCGTTTTCACATTTTCAATTTAGTCCCTAGGTTCTTTAGTTATATCAAAATTAAAATATCGGTTTCACAAACATGAAGTAGATGAATTAGAAGTTACCCTTGAATCTTCTTCGATGGCCATAAGGCAAAGGTTGGCTTGTTCATCATCGGTGGAGTCTTCATCACTCCAAGTAGCCACATATGCCTTCTTCTTATGGCTTGAAGTGCTTGCCCTCTTCTTCTTCATGGATTCTCGTTCAAGTTCTTTCAAGGCTTTCTTCATGTAAGGGGCACACTTCTTGAAGAGATGAACTATCTCTTCTTCTTCATCCTCCTCCTCACTAGAATCTACATGATGGCATGTGGAGGATTTGAGAGCAATGGCATTTGTGTTGATGTCAAGCCCTTTGAGCTTCTTTTCCCCCACAGCTCTAATTTCTTCCCTCTTCTTTGTTTTTCTTCATAATTTGGTCAGTGAGAAGTGACCCCATGAGCTCATCAAGCTTTAAAGTTTTGAGATTCTTGACTTCGATGATGGCGGTTCTTTTTTAGTCACATGACTCGGGAAGGGAGTAGATGAGATTTCAGACAAGTTTCTCCTCCGGGATGGCTTCTCCATAACCTTTAAGTCCATTGATGATGGTGGAGAACCTATCGAACATCTTCTCGATGTCCTCTTCCGGATCCATCTTGAAGTTTTCATACGCTAGGTTGAGGAGCCCGATCTTGGTCTCCTTTACTTCGTTTGTCCCCTCGTAAGTAACTTCAAGATTGTCCCAAACTTCCTTGGCACTCTCACAAGAAGAAATCTTCTCATAGATGTTGGGGCCAAATGCACAAAAAAGGATGTGCAAGGCTTTGCAATTAAGCTCCATCTTCTTGCGATCTTCGGCACTCCAATCCGCCTTGCTTTGTTGAGGCACAAATGGACCATCTTCTACTATGTCTCAAAGCTTGTAGTCTTTTGACTTTATGAAGAACTTCATCCTTGTCTTTCAATGGGAATAGTGTGTTCCGTCGAAGAAGGGCGGTTTGTCGATGGATTACGCTATTGAGCCGGTTGTTTGAAAAGTTGACCGAGCTTTCAAGATCTTCTCAATAGGATGTTAATCCTCTTCAATTGAGCCAAGCTCTGATACCAATTGTTGGGTTTTGTGGTGCTCGATTCCTTCAACCGTTTTTGCTCGCCATGTGGTAGAGAAGTAGAATTTTGGGTGATAGAGTTGTGGAAGCTAAAAAGAATAAAGACAATATGATTTATAGTGGTGCAACATTCTAACCAAGGTTTACATCCACTACCTTAGCTTCCCACTAAGGATTTCCAATAAATTCACTATTGATTCGTCCCCTTTTCTAGGCTTAAGAGGAAACCCTTACAAACCGATCAAGCTTTCTACCCAAAGCCTTGATCAAACCCTCTTTACAAATAGATAAAAATAAGCAAACTCAAATCCCTCTAATAGGCATTTGTTTCACAATTAAGCTCTCACTCAATCCTAAAACACTTGGACAAATCTAACAATTTTGGCTCACTAGTGTTTGTCTATACAATAAATTGACACTTAAGCACTAAGACACATTTTGATCATATGTTGTATTACAATTGAAGCATTAACCATTACTTGATGCTTGGAGGTCCCTTTTATACTCCTCTTTGAGTTTGTAGCCGTTACTAGCCATTGGAGACTTTATTTCCCACCATAAATGTAGTTCTGCAACATCCTGTTTCGAAACGCCCAACCCTGTTTCGAAACACTCTTGAAATAGAAAGAGCTGTTGTAGTCTGATGCAGTACCCATTTTGGAATGCCCTTGGCCGTATCGAAATGGCCGTATCAAAACGCTTGTCTCCATATCGAAACACCCTGCATTTAAAAGGTAGTTGGGAAATAACCGTTGGGGGTTTATAACCGTTGAGGTTGAAGCCACATAGGCGTATCAAAACGGCAGAGGCCATATCGAAATGCTATGCAAAAATCTCACCCAGATTAAAGCCCATTTCGAAACCCATTTCGAAACGTTTTGCCACTGTAAATACCCGTATCGAAACACCTAGGGGCGTTTCGAAACACCTGAATGTTTTTGTTGAATTTAGCTTTGAAAACACTTAAAACCTTTCTGAAATATTCCATAAACATAGTTTCAAGTTGTTTTGACTTAGAAATGGTTTTGAATTCTTTTTAACTTTGTCCAAAACATTTTTCAATTATTATATCAAAACATTAGTTCTACAAATCTTGATATCACATAATGAAAAATTGGACTAGTTCCCTTGACGATTGATTGGATATTGACCCCTTGATTAAGTTTGGACAAAGTGTCCCTAGTAAGTACTTGAATTGAGCTCTCCAAAGGAGGGTGTTATGATTTAAAGTTGAATAGAATGAAACAATGAATTTGTTTTCCCTTGATACGAATTTGATAGGAACTATACTAAGAAATTAATCAAGCAAAATTGAATGTCTCTATGCTTGCTTGAAATTGGTTAGTAAAACCCATGAACTATCTTTGAAATAGTGTATCAAGACTATGATATTTATCTGATATAATATCAAATTGTATTGCATGAACGGCTTAAATAACATTGATAAATCTGTTTTTGCTTAATTCTATCTAGTTAGAAGTTAGTACCATTCAAACATGTATAGGAACATGAAGAAATGATTTGAATGGAAAGCATGCAATATTTGTTATGTGTACATATGATTGATTTGGTGATCATGGATTGTTGTAATGTTAAGATGTTATTGTTGCATCTTATTGGCTGATCGCGTTTGATTTAAGGTTAATTGATGAGATGATTTAATCTAAATGAACCTTGTTTGATAATGAATTGAACCTTAGAAAATTGTAAGATGCTTACTAGATAAAGAATGAATTGAATAGATGATTGATAACATGAACTTTTGATATGTGCATATATAGGATTGAATAGAAAGGTTTTATAATCTTGTTAAAATGAATTAATAATCTATGATTGAATGAGACGTTAGTATGCTCTTAAAAAGTCAATTAGATTGTTTCGATGATGACTTAAATTGTGTTACTAGAAAAGGGAAATAATGTTTATATTGGATTGTTAAGATACCACAAATTCAGTAATGTTTGAGTGTTAAGACTACTATATGAGCTAAATTGTTTTGCTGAGATTTTGAGAACTTAGGGATTGTTCGGTCCAGTCTAGTTGAGCAGAATTAGAGCTGCTCTATTTGAGTTAAATCATATGAGACTTTAAGAATGGATTTAAGGTATAATAGCTCATTAAGGGGCTGTTAAATAATGCCAAATTATAAGATGGTTATATGAATTGTTAAGAGACATTTGGAGGAATTAAAATTGTTTTAATGCTAGCTTAGAGGCTTCCCTGCTATAATTCAGAACTTAGAAAGAATTAAATTTGATCACTATGGTAGATTGAAATCCTTTAAAGAATTTTCATTGGATTAAGGAATAGTCTTGGCTATGGGAAGTAAATATGTATTAATGGATAGAAAATCTATTAATCCATGAATCAATGAACTATGGAGTAATTAACTAAGACAATTGAATCCAAGAAAGTTTATACGTCTAGTAATAATCTTTTATATTAGTAACTTGTAGGATAAGCATGAAGTAACTACGATATTATACAGATGTAAGATTAATGGGGCAGTGACAATTTCGAGTGAATGACTTATATGTACATAAGTTCATTACCTTTGTTAGAAGAGGTAATACAAATATAGAAATGATTAATTTGATTATTAATGTAAGAGCCAACAACCATGAAACTATAACCCCTAAACACGACTTAAAAGAAAAAGTCAAATTTAGGAAGTTAGGTTTGAAAACTTGTCCCACAAGAAACAATTTAGGTTAATTATAATAAAATTTAGAATAATCAATTAAATAAGTAGAAACCCAATAATTAATATGATTATGATAATTAATTAAAATATATGAAAACAAGTTCATAAATACATGCATCTAATAATCCCAAATTATAAACATTCCCAATGTCCATATTACACGAATATTCCAAATAATATTAAAATAGTAAATCAAAGTAGACAAAAGAGTTCATACTGAATATTAATATATCTGAATAAACAAGAGATGCTCCAAGTATCGAGTCGCCTAATAAGTCTGAGTATCTGAAAGTAAAAACTAAGGGGTGTAAGCTAAAGAGCTTAGTGTGTCCTTTTGTTTAAACAAAATAGAAAATTAAAACAATATTTCATTTATTGATAAATTCATTTTCGAAAATAGAGTGTATCCGATAAATCAAAATCATAAATTTTATGATGTCCGATGCATGATGCAATGCCCGAATATCCGATATCATACAGAGTGGAGGTTTCCCTCGACAGAGTGGAGCTTTCGCTCGCCATAGTGGAGGTTTCCCTCGCTTTTTCCGAATATTATTCCGAACCAATGACACATGATATGATTTTTAAAATCATAAATCAGAACTCTTACGAGTATCATATTTTCTGAAAAATCAGATACTTGATTTAAAAACATATTTCATTATACTATGCATGATGTCTCAAATAGTCTCAAAACATAATTAATCAGATAATAAATCAAGCAAGAATAAAACATTTACTGAAAACACCCAAGAAACACACCTTAGCCAAAGAAGCTCTAATCTCGAGAAGGGTGAGCCTCACGCTCGGATCTCACTGAATCAGGACCTACGAGGTATGAATTCTATATTAACATTTAATACTAACACTAAGCCACCGACTAAAAAACTGAAAAACGAACTTAAGATATACTCACGTGAAGTTCTCAAAGAACGTGCACGATCGGTCTGAACAACTGAAGGTAACCCAACGGTCTTAAGGTCGGCACCTTAACACGAGAATATTCTGAATTAGATTCTGAAATCCACGACCTAACAAATTATGCTATAACTGATTGAATTAGCAAAACAAGTTTTCTGGTTCGAATTAGACAAAACGGGCAGCGAATTCAAATCCAGGTCTTCGAGAAAGGTTAAGATGAATGTTTCTAAAAAAGTCAACTCTGGTCAAAGTCAAAGTCAACTATTCAAACATGTCCAAGGTCAACAGTCAACTCTGGTCAAAGTCAACTCTAGTCAAACATGTCCAAGGTCAACGGTCTACTCTGTTCAAAGTCAACTTCGGTCAAACAGTCAAAGTCAAACCGGTTCAGTCAATAGTCAAAGGTCCGATTCAAGACTCATGGTCTGATTCGGTTCAAGGTTCACTGATCTGGTTCGGTTTAATATGATTCAAAAGACCGGTTCGGTCTAGCACACTGATCCAGTTTGGTTCACTAGATCGTTTCAATTCTTGTTTTGGTTACACTTGGGCGCACTGAAATGGGCTCTCACACTTGTGTCATAACACATATCTAGGATCGGTTTGGTTTCCCACAAACGGGCTCACAAGATCACACATCCACAAACGGGCCTCATGATTTGGGCTCAACCTAACCCAAACATTCACATAACCAATTGCCCTAACACAATCCTGCAAACTGAAGCTAGGGTTTACAGACCCTTGCTTGATGGCGGCAGAGATGACGAAGCAGGAGCAACGACGGTGAAAGACGATCGGCGGCGGCGGTTCGACAGTGTGACGACGACAAATCTAGATAAGCACGTCGGCGGTGCGGATGCCAAAATGACGGATGCGGCTCAAATGTAGAATGACGACGGTGGCTCACCGAAAGCACAAACAATGACCACCATGGTCATTCCGGCCAACAACGGAAACGAAGGATTTAAAAACCCAACAACCTCGGAGAGAACACACTAATTTCAGAACCATAGCACAATTTACATATAGATTAAACGCAAGAGAGAAACTCATGGTGGCTTACCCAAACCAAAACGAAGAAGAAAAGAGAGGGCGGCGGCGGATACGAACGGTTTAACGTCGTATTCTCATAAATGACGGTCGGCAAGAACAATCTAACGATTGGGGTTTGTTCGCGAAGGGAAGACGAGCAAGATGATGGTGATGACACGCGAAACGGACGGTGGCTAGGTGGTCACCGGAGCTTCGTCGGAGAACCAGGGGTTAAAAGGAGAGGGATATCGAGAAAGAAGGGAAGAGCGGCTACTGGTTTCCAAAACCAGATAACATGGGTTAAATACCCAATTTAATGGGTAAATTACAATAGGAGTCACTGAAGTTATTTAGGGTTTGAAAATAAACACTTAAATTTCCATAAATTACAAATTGACCCATGAATTTTGAAACTAAGCCTCATGATTCTGAATTTTCTCAATTTAACCCATAACTCAATTAGGATTTTAGTATTAAATTCCCCAAATTCTAGGGTTACCGACTTAGGGATTTTAAAATTGGGGATTTTCCAAAATGGGGAAAATTTGGGGTGTTACAATTCTCCCTCCCTTGAAAGAAATTTCTTCCTCGAAATTTTCAGCCTTAGCAACAGATCTCATAACTAACTGAAACATACATAATCATTCTCATTCTGAATTCATGATCTATTATAACCGAAAATACTGAAACATAGAACTGAAACATATTAAAATGTACCTTCTATGTCATCATGTATATCATCGTATCCAACACGAGCTCCGGTTGGATGTACTGAACCCGAGCGTCTAATCTCGGATCTAGCTGATCCACCACTCGGAGCATGTCTACCTCTACTAGCAGTACCAGAAGCAACTGACTTAAGCTGCCCTCTACCTCGGTGAGGTGCCTAAACTTACGTATGACTCTGAATCTGAACGGATGAACCAGTAGCTGAACGTGGACAATTCTTTAAGTGGTGATCCTGAGAACTACATCTGAAACACGGTCTGTTCATCAATCTACACTCTTTGTTATGCTTTTTGTTGCAAAAGCCACAGACAGAAATAGGCCGACGAACTTCTGAACTACCATGGCTGCCAGACGGAACTGTCGATACTACGGGTCTTACATTCCGATAACTATGAGGAACAGACTCATCTCTAGACCTCTTCCCAGATGAGTTGACAAAACTAGGCTGAGCAGATATGTCCGGTTGCTTTACGACTTGTTAGAATTCTGAAGTTCCTTCTTTACCATTAGTGCAAGAATCCTCTCTGCAGTTTTAGCCCGACTAACCATGTTATTAAATACTTTATCATGATGTGTAGCAACATCTCTCTGAATCGGTAGTCGAAATCCCTTCAAAAACCAGTCACACTTATCTTCCTCAGTCGCAACTAACCCAGGAGCATACTTGGCCAACCTCCGAAACTCGACCTCATAATCATTCACTGACATGTTGCTCTGTTTCAAATTCATAAAATCATCGTGACACTTCGCTAAGAACTCGGCTCCCACATAATGATCCTGAAATGACTGTCGGAAAAACTCTCATGTGATCTGACTAGATGGAATAGTATCCACCACTGACTCCCACCAATTCTGAGCTTCACCCTCTAACAAAGATACAACGACTCGCAATTTCCGATTAATTGGATAATCCATCTCAACAAACAGTCGTTGCAACTTCTTTAGCCATACTCTGCATCGGCTGGATGTGTACCAGTTTTACCCTCAAACAATTTCATCCCAGTAGCTATGAATTCTGTAGAAATGGGTTTCCTTGGACCCTCTGACTGACGAAGGCGGATGATCACTACTAGAAGCAACAGTACGACTACATCCTCGAACAAACGATAAATTAGGACTCTTACGCGGTGGCATAATGAACTATCTACAAAAGGTAATAACCTAGAGTCAAATTCCGTACTGGAGTCTCGAATTTAAAACACATTGAAAATATTAAAGAAAAAATCACAGAATACCATAATATATATTTCAGAAAATTCCCATATGTCCCAAAATATTTTGGATGCATGTAGAAGTCGAAAACATTTGAAAATAATTGTTGTAGGCCTCACAGTCAGTGGGATGAACCTAGGCTCTGATACCACTAAATGTAACCCCCTAAACCCAACTTAAAAGAAAATGCCAAATTTAGGAAGTTAGGTTTGAAAACTTGTCCCACAAGAAAAAAATTAGGTTAAATATAATAAAATTCATAATAATCAATTAAATAAGTAGAAACTCAATAATTAATATGATTATAATAATTAATTAAAATATCTGAAAACAAGTTCATAAATATATGCATCCAATAATCCCAAATTATAAACATTCCCAATGTCCATATTACATGAATATTCCAAATAATATTAAATAGTAAATCAAAGTAGACAAAAGAGTTCATACAGAATATTAATATATCTGAATAAACAAGAGATGCTCCAAGTACCGAGTCGCCTAATAAGTCTGAGTATCTGAAAGTAAAAACTAAGGGGTGTAAGCTAAAGAGCTTAGTGTGTCCTTTTGTTTAAACAAAACAGAAAATCAAAACAATATTTCATTTACCGATAAATTCATTTCTAAAAACAGAGTGTACCCGATAAATAAAAATCATAAATGTTATGATGTCCGATGCATGATGCAATGCCCGAATATCCGAAATCATATAGAGTGGAGGTTGCCCTCGCCAGAGTGGAGGTTTCCCTCGCTTTTTTCCGAATATTATTCCGAACCAATGACACATGATATGATTTGTAAAATCATAAATCCGAACTCTTACGAGTATCATATTTTCCGAAAAATCAGATGCTTGATTTAAAAACACATTCCATTATGCTATACATGATGTCTCAAATTGTCTCAAACCATAATTAATCAGATAATAAATCAAGCAAGAATAAAACATTTACTGAAAACACCCCAAGAAACAGACCTTAGCCACAGAAGCTCTAATCTTGAGAAGGGCGAGCCTCACGCTCGGATCTCACTGAATTAGGACCTACGAGGTATGAATTCTATATTAACATTTAATACTAACACAAAGCCACCGACTAAAACACTAAAAAAACTGAAGATATACTCACGTGAAGATCTCGAAGAACGTGCACGATCGGTCTGAACAACTAAAGGTAACCAAACGGTCTTAAGGTCGGCACCTGAACACGAGAATATTCCGAATTAGATTCTGAAATCTACAACCTAACAAATTATTCTATAACTTATTGAAATTAGCAAAACAAGTTTTCAGGTTCGAATTAGACAAAACGGGCATCGAATTCGAATTCAGGTCGTCGAGAAAGGTTAAGATGAATATTTCTGAAAAAAGTCAACACTGGTCAACTTTTGTCAAAGTCAAAGTCAACTGGTCAAACATATCCAAGGTCAACGGTCAACTCTGGTCAAAGTAAACTCCGGTCAAACATGTCCAAGGTCAACGGTCTACTCTGGTCAAAGTCAACTCTGGTCAAACATGTCAAAGTCAAACCGGTTCAGTCAACAATCAAAGGTCTGATTCAAGACTCATGGTCTGATTCGGTTCAAGGTTCACTGATCTGGTTTGGTTCAACATGATTCAAAAGACCGGTTCAGTGTAGCACACTGATCCAGTTTGGTTCACTAGATCGTTTCAATTCTTGTTTTGGTTACACTTGGGCGCACTGAAATGGGCTCTCACACTTGTGTCATAACACATATCTGGGATCGATTTGGTTTCCCACAAACGGGCTCACAAGATCACACATCCACAAACGGGCCTCATGATTTAGGCTCAACCTAACCCAAACATTCACATAACCCATTGCCCTAACACAATCCTGCAAACTAAAGCTAGGGTTTACAGACCCTTGCTTGACGGTGGCAGAGATGACGAAGCAGGAGCAACGACGGCGAAAGACGATCGGCGGTGGCGGTTCTACAGTGGGACGACGACAAATCTAGATAAGCACGTCAGCGGTGCGGATGCCAAAATGACGGCTGTGGCTCAAATGCAGAATGACGACGGTGGCTCACCGAAAGCACAAACAATGACCACCATGGTCATTCCGGCCAACAACAGAAACGAAGGATTTAAAAACCCAGCAACCTCAAAGAGAACACACTAATTTTAGAACCATAACACAATTTACAGATAGATTAAACGCAAGAGAGAAACTCATGGTGGCTTACCCAGACCAAAATGAAGAAGAAAAGAGAGGGCGGCAGCGGATACGAACGGTTTAACGTCGTTTTCTCACAAACGACGGCCGACAAGAACCATCTAACGATTGGGGTTTGTTCGCGAAGGGAAGACGATCAAGATGATGGTAATGACATGCGAAACGGATGGTGGCAAGGTGGTCACCGAAGCTTCGTCGGAGAACCAGGGGTTAAAAGGAGAGGGATATCGAGAAAGAAGGGGAGAGCGGATACTAGTTTCCAAAACCAGATAACATAGGTTAAATGCCCAATTTAATGGGTAAATTACAATAGGAGCCACTGAAGTTATTTAGGGTTTGAAAACGAGCACTTAAATTTCCATAAATTACAAATTGACCCATGAATTTTGAAACTAAGCCTCATGATTCTGAATTTTCTCAATTTAACCCATAACTCAATTAAGATTTCAGAATTAAATTCCCCAAATTCTAAGGTTACCGATTTAGGGATTTTCCAAAATGGGGAAAATTTGGGGTGTTACAATTCTCCCTCCCTTGAAAGAAATTTCGTCCTCGAAATTTTCAGCCTTAGCAACAGATCTCATAACTAACTGAAACATACATAATCTTTCTCATTCTGAATTCATGATCTATTATAACTGAAAAATACTGATATATAGAACTGAAACATATTAAAATGTACCTTCTATGTCATCATGTATATCATCGTATCCAACACGAGCTCCGGTTGGATGTACTGTACCCGAGCGTCTAATCTCGGATCTAGCTGATCCACCACTCGGAGCATGTCTACCTCTACTAGCAGTACCGGAAGCAACTAACCTAAACTGCCCTATACCTCAGTGAGGTTCCTGAACTGACGCATGACTCTGAATCTGAACGGATGAACCAGTAGCTGAACGTAGACAATTCTTAAAGTAGTGATCCTGAGAACCACATCTGAAACACGTTCTGTTCATCAATATGCACTCTTTGTTATGTTTTTTGTTGCAAAAGGTACATACAGAAATAGGCTGACGAACTTTTTAACTACCCTGGCTGCCAGACGGAACTGTCGATACTGCAGGTCTTACATTCCGATAACTATGAGAAATAGACTCATCTCTAGACCTCTTCCTAGATGAGTTGGCAAAACTAGGCTGAGCAGATATGTTCGGTTGCTTTACGACTTGGTTAGAATTCTGTAGTTCCTCCTTTTCCATTAGTGCAAGAATCCTTTCTACAGTTTTAGCCCGACTAACCATGTTATTGAATACTTTATCATGATGTGTAGCAACATCTCTCTAAATCGGTAGTCGAAGTCCCTTGAAAAACCAGTCACACTTATCTTCCTCTATCGCAACTCACCCAGGAGCATACTTGGCCAACCTCTGTAACTTGACCTCATAATCATTCACTGACATGTTGCTCTGTTTCAAATTCATAAAATCATCGCGACACTTCGCTAAGAACTCGGCTCCCACATAACGATCCTAAAATGACTGTCGGAAAAACTCTCATGTGATCTGACTAGATGGAACAGTATCAACCACTGAATCCCACCAATTCTGAGCTTCACCCTCTAACAAAGATACAACGGCTCGCAATTTTCGAATAACTGGATAATCCATCTCAACAAACAGTCGTTGCAACTTTTTTAGCCAATACTCTGCATCGGTTGCATGTGTACTGGTTTTACCCTCAAACAATTTCATCCCAGTAGCTATGAATTCTGTAGAAATGGGTTTCCTTGGACCCTCTGACTGACGAAGGTAACGGAGCAACTCACGGTGAACCGTAGCACTATCCGGCTGAACTGTCTCAGTGTCATCACTACCAATATGATGTCCTTCCAATGGTACATTCTCATTACCCGATATCTCATTCTGATTTCCCATTTGCCCAACAGAAGGCAGATGATCACTACCAGAAGCAGCAGTACGACTACGCCCTCGAACAAACGATAAATTAGGACTCTTACGTGGTGGCATTGTGAACCATATACAAAAGGTAATAACCTAGAGTCAGATTCGGTACTGGAGTCTAGGATTTAAAACACATTGAAAACATTAAAGAAAAAATCACAGAATACCATAATATATTTTTCAGAAAATTCCCATATGTCCCAAAATATTTTGGATGCATGCAAAAGTCGAAAACATTTGAAAATAATTGTTGTAGGCCTCACAGTCCGTGGGTTGAACCTAGGCTCT
Source organism: Hibiscus trionum (assembly GCA_030270665.1). Taxonomy (NCBI): domain Eukaryota; kingdom Viridiplantae; phylum Streptophyta; class Magnoliopsida; order Malvales; family Malvaceae; genus Hibiscus; species Hibiscus trionum. The sequence continues at coordinate 48,232,000 of BSYR01000026.1, read as the reverse complement.
GATACCACTAAATGTAACCCCCTAAACCCGAATTAAAAGAAGGGAAAACTACTCCACTGACCACCAAACAAATTAGGGATACCTATTTGGATCACTGAACTATAGAAATCGTCAATCAGACCACCGAACTTATAAAATCAACCTATTTTGACCACGGCCGTTAAAAACCTAACGGTGGAGTGACGAAACTGCCACGTGGCAATTGATGGAAAAACTTAGAAATTACACATTTGGTCACTGTTATTTACACATTCTTTCATTTTAGTCCTAATTTTAAATTAATAAAATAATAAATTATTTAATTAAGTGGTGACACGTGTCCACACCAATTTAGAGGAGAAAAACAAATTTTTCTCCAACTACACTCACCAGGATTCAAACCTGGGTTTCCAAGGGTAAAGTCAATGGCTTTGCCACTACACCAAGCACAACTTTGTGCTATAATTCTCCAGATATATTATATATATCTTATTAGTTTCTACATTTATAAGTCAAAAGCTCAAACCTTAAACACTAATTTCACATATATAAACCCTAAACCCTAAATTCTAACCCTAAATATTTCAAATTAATTTCACGCAAAATATTTCAAATTAAACCTCAAACCCTAAAAATTTCAAATTAATTCGACGCTAAATATTTTAAATTAAACCCCAAACCCTAAAAATTTCAAATTAATTTCACGCTAAATATTTCAAATTAAGCCTTAAACCCTAAACCCTAAATATTTCACGTTAAACCCCAAACCCTAACCTTAAACCTAAAGATTTCAAATTAATTACACACTAAATATTTTAAATTAAACCCTAAACCCCAAACTCTAAAAATTTCAAATTAATTTCACGCTAAATATTTCAAATTAAGCCTTCAACCCTAAACCCTAAATATTTCAAATTAAACCCCAAACCCTAACCTTAAACCCTAAAAATTTAGTGTGAAATTAATTTGAAATTTTTAGGGTTTGGGGTTTAGGGTTTAATTTAAAATATTTAGCATGTAATTATTTTGAAATTTTTAGGGTTTAAGGTTAGGGTTTGGGGTTTAATTTATAATATTTAGCGTCGAATTAATTTAAAAAATTTTAGGGTTTGGGGTTTAATTTGAAATATTTAGCGTGAAATTAATTTGAAATATTTAGGGTTAGAGTTTAGGATTTAGGGTTTATATATGTGAAATTAGTGTTTAAGGTTTGAGCTTTTGGCTTATAAATGTCAAAACTAATAAGAGATATATATTATATCTGGAGAATTATAGCACAAAGTTATGCTTGGTGTAGTGGCAAAGCCATTGGCTTTACCCTTGGAGACCCAGGTTTGAATCCTGGTCAGCGCAGATGGAGAAATATTTTTTTCTCCTCTAAATTGGTGGTGTCACCACCTGATTTGAGGGGGAAAATAAATTAATAAAATTAAATATAAATAATTAAAATCCTCCAATAAGGTGTTGACATGTGTCACCACTTAATTAAATAATTTATTAATTTAAAATTAGGACTAAATTGAAAGAATGTGTAAATAACAAGGACCAAATGTGTAATTTTTAAAATTTTCCATCAATTGCCACGTGGCAGTTTCGTCACTCCACCATTAGGTTTTTAACGACGGTGGTCAAAATAGGTTTATTTTATAAGTTCGGTGGTCTGATTGACGATTTCTACAGTTCGGTGATCCAAATAGGTATCCTCAATTTGTTTGGTGGTCACTGGAGTAGTTTTCCCTTAAAAGAAAAAAACCAAATTTAGGAAGTTAGGTTTGAAAACTTGTCCCACAAGAAACAATTTAGGTTAAATATAATAAAATTCGTAATAATCAATTAAATAAGTAGAAACCCAAATTTAGGAAGTTATGTTTGAAAACTTGTCCCACAAGATGAATGTTTCTGAAAAAGTCAACTCTTGGTCAACTTTGGTCAAAGTCAAAGTCAATTGGTCAAACATATCCAAGGTCAACGGTCAACTCTGGTCAAAGTCAACTCCGGTCAAACGTGTCCAAGGTCAACGATCAACTCTGGTCAAAGTCAACTCTGGTCAAATAGGTCAAAGTTAAACCAGTTTAGTCAACAGTCAAAGGTCCGATTCAAGACTCATGGTCTGATTCAGTTCAAGGTTCACTGATCTGGTTCAGTTTAATATGATTCAAAAGACCGGTTCGGTCTAGCACACTGATCCAGTTTGGTTCACTAGATCGTTTCAATTCTTGTTTTGGTTACACTTGGGCGCACAAAAATGGGCTCTCACACTTGTGTCATAACACATATCTGGGATCGGTTTGGTTTCCCACAAACGAGCTCACAAGATCACACATCCACAAACGGGCCTCATGATTTGGGCTCAACCTAACCCAAACATTCACATAACCCATTTCCCTAACACAATCCTGCAAACTGAAGCTAGGGTATACAGACCCTTGCTTTACGGCGGCAGAGATGACGAAGCAGGAGCAACGACGGTGAAAGACGATCGGCGGCGGCGGTTCGACAGTGTGACGACGACAAATCTAGACAAGCACGTTGGCGGTGCGGATGCCAAAATGACGGATGCGGCTCAAATGCAGAATGACGACGGTGGCTCACCGAAAGCACAAACAATGACAACCATGGTCATTCCGGCCAACAACGAAAACAAAGGATTTAAAAACCCAGCAACCTCAAAGAGAACACACTAATTTCAGAACCACAACACAAATTACAGATAGATTAAACGCAAGAGAGAAACTCATGGTGGCTTACCCAAACCAAAACGAAGAAGAAAAGAGAGGGTGGCAGCGGATACGAACGGTTTAACGTCCTTTTTTCACAAACGACAGCCGACAAGAATCATCTAACGATTGGGGTTTGTTCGCGAAGGGAAGACGAGCAAGATGATGGTGATGACACGCGAAACGGACGGTGGCAAGGTGGTCATCGGAGCTTCGTCGGAGAACCAGGGGTTAAAAAGAGAGGGATATCGAGAAAGAAGGGGAGAGCGGCTACTGGTTTCCAAAACCAGATAACATGGGTTAAATACCCAATTTAATGGGTAAATTACAATAGAAGCCACTGAAGTTATTTAGGGTTTGAAAACGAGCACTTAAATTTCCTTAAAGTACAAATTGACCCATGAATTTTGAAACTAAGCCTCAGGATTCAGAATTTTCTCAATTTAACCCATAACTCAATTAGGATTTCAAAATGAAATTCCCCAAATTCTAGGGTTACCGATTTAGGGATTCTAAAATTGGGGATTTTCCGAAATGGAGAAAATTTGGGGTGTTTCGGAAACCTTGAAATTAGACCTCACTAACTGTTAAACACATTCATGTTTGTTGTCAAAGAATTGAGTTCCTTCTAGTTGGAGTTGGTCTGGCTATGTTGATGAGGTTGATTCTAATTAGAAGCATTCAAATATGTAAGTTAGCAGTCAAGCTTGATCTTTGGATTTTTTAGAACGAAAAGTCATGTTTTCATATTGTTTTTTATTTTAATTAAACTACCTCATATGCTTATTTGATCCTTCCATTCATATTTCAGGATAGCACCGTTTACAAAGTACCCTATCTCGTACATGATCTTTGGTTCAAGAGTTATGTTCGTAGTCCTTAGAAACTCATAGTAGGTGGCACAGGGTCATTATGTAAATATTGGTCTTTATAGCCTTTTGATTTTATGTGTGTAAATATATTTTGTATCGGGCCTTTTATTTAGTCGCTTGGTAATAATTTTCTTTCATAGTAGTTATATATGGTATGTTAAACCGGATCGATGGAGAGATAAGCTTAATTGGGTTATAATCTAGTAAGTACTAATATGCATGCATACACTAGGCATAAGATAATCGTTATTCTTAAATGAATTTGGATTAGCATAAGATCTTGGTTAAATTTATACATATATGATAAGAGGTTAAAATCTGAATATACACTCCTTAATGCCTAACCGATAATTTTGATACTCCCCAAAGATCAAGTGAATAAAGAAGATCATTAGTCCATTCTCTTGTATATGTTGAGTTTCGAAGTAATCCTTGCAGGTTATAGGATTTAATAACCTTGGGCTCCTCGGTAGATAGTATTGTATCTTTGAATGTGACTTTCATCTCATAATATATTCAGTTGGGACATACTTGTTATATTCAGGTAGGATAGCTAGTTTAAAGATTGCCGATTTCCTATTTGAATCCTGTTTCTAATAGAAACCAAAGAATAATTGTAAACTGAAATCTTAGGGCTCATGTCATAAGTTAAAAGGTGGATGCCCTTCTGAGTTAAGTTTAAGAATAAGCTTTAATTTTATAATGAAAGGTTTTAAATTATTCTGTTTTTCTCTAGATGAGTTTGGTCGAGTTAAATTTTCGTCTTCCTGATTTAAAATCTTGAAAAGTTTGCTTGGTAACACGTTCTAGGCCGGTCTTTCTTCTAGATCGGGTAAAGGGTGTTATGGGTCGGTTACAAATTTTTGATATTGGACTATATAAGTCGCCCAAATGTTACGTGTAACCCCCTAGACCCGCCTATGCATTACAACGCCGAGGGAACTCCGAGCACTGATGTCAAACATTATGTCATGCTATATTCATTTAACATGTGATAGTAAAAATAACGTGAGCTTGGAAAAGCTCAGTAATACAGAACTACCAAAAGATGCTATAAGCTCATGCAGATATATGGTAGGCATAACATTTTCATGATGTTCCAAACAGGGATAGTCCTTCTTTCCTTTCTGTTATTTCAGGGTAACGTTATACTTGAGATTAACGGTACTTGTTCTTTATTCAATCATCGAGTAACAAACGTGAATTATACAAGTTGATAGTTTACGAAGATAAAAACAACGGGTTTAAAGTCTAGTGTGTCCCAAAATGGTGCATATCAAATAGACATAAATGCATACCAATCATATCATGAGAACACATAACAATTGAATACAGATGTTCAAGTACATACAATGGTTTACTAGTAACTACCCTCCAACCTTACACCAATATGCAGTCTCCCACAACTGCATCCATAAGGACTTACCCTAGGCCCGATGGGCATAGGTGCCACCTAAGGGGCTGCCTTAGGTCCATAAGGATTTACCCGTGCTAAAGCATCGGTACCTACTCAAGGGGAGACCTTGAGTTCATAAGGATTTACCAGCTGGATCAGGGTTGTACCGACAGAGACTTCATAATATAACCCAACAGTATACCCCAGATAGTAATCGGTGTTCAGATTCCAGACATGAGTAACAGAATACATGTGACAGACATTCCATTCAGAGTATCAGAAACAGAAGATTCATGCTTTTGACAGATAAATGGGCATACCATTGAGCAGATCATACATTTTCATCATTCATCATGCAAACAGATTATACCATCATAGGTCAAGCTAACAGATCATACTATCAAGTTCATCAGACAGTCATGCAATACCATCACAGATCAAGCAATCACGTAACAAGTATACATATTGAGCAGACATACATCAAGTATGCTGAGAATGTCATCATATATCTAGTTCATCATTTCATCTCATTTTCGAACATAGTGATGCAATCTCAATAACAATTGAAATGTTTATCAAACATAATATTATTCATGATTAAATCATTATACAATCCATTCAACAGAATATATCACACATGGAACACACTAGGTGGGACAGATAATTTCTTAGAGATATTTAGCATTTACGGAAGGGGACACATTAAACTTTTGACAATTTGAACGGATTTCTAAAATGTGGCCCGTATTAAAAGGGGTTCATACTAACGGTTTAGCCCATATATTCAGGAGGTGATACATCAAGATCTTCGAGAGTTTAGATGCATCATGACTTATTTAGTCATTTAAGCCTACAAGGGCATTATGGTCATTTTATCACATATGGACATTTTGGTAATTTAAACCAACAAGGCATAAACAGTCGCTCAGGAAATTCTATTTGCTCATCAGGCTTCCAATCAGGCATTCGGAGATTTCTATGCCAAGATCTTTCACGATATCGGATACATTCAGGGCTATCTTAATTACTTTGGCCAACGAGGGCATTTTAGTCTTTTAATTATCATGTGTGATTTTGTAATTTAGCCCAATAATGATAAAATGACGATTTACAATATTTAATATATATTTGAACGGTTACTTTCATAATTTACCATCAGACTTCACACAGAGTAGCCGAACTTATATTTTGTGCGGAAAACTTCCAACCTTATTTTAATATCAGGAGTGATTAACATACATGAGTGTGCTTCCTAACACTTAGGGGCACTTTAGCCCTTAAAGTCTGATTAGAAATCGAAAAATTTCATCAAATGCATAACTGCCTATTTAACTCAATATGGCTTTTCAGTCATTTTGGAATTTGGGATAAATCCCCCATTTTTGTCAAATTTTACTATTTAGCACCTCCATCGTTTACGTACTCGGTAGAGATTAAATCATTTTGATCCCTTCGGCCCTTACAGACGGTTTACTCATTTTAGAACTTAAGGGTAAATTGTCATTCTGATTAATTAAGAATTTCGGTGCTCGAAGGCACTACAATCTTTTTGGTCATTACGATCATTCCAATTAATTAATCCATTATTGTCGTAAGGATCAGCTAAAGAATACAACGATAATTCCAGTAAATTCACCTTCATGTGTTATACAGAGCTCGGGGGAAAATCCAAGTTTCTTTTAGTATCACACGCATTTGAATAATGATATCGAAGTCTTTTCCAATAGAACATACATCTTAGGCAGGGTAATTTTTCAATCAATTCGAATGCAAATTTCTTTTCACTTCCTTTATTAAAGGTAGTTTAATCATTCTTATACTTTAAGGGCATTTTTGTAATCTCATATCCAATATCCTTTACTCCATATTATGGGCATTGAATCTTAGACACCATTGATCGAGTTGTAGATTTAACTGTATTATTTATTACTATTAACTTTCGATACTTCTGGTCTATTAGTATTCTTATTCGAATATTTTTTGGTTTTAATAATTTTCATACTTATTCCTCGTATCTAATTCGGCTTAAGAAGAATTTACAAAACACTTCATCATAAGCATGCATGCGTTAACCGGATATCGACATGTACATAAAGTATACAAGGGGTAGTAATGTATTACCTTAACTCCGAGCTACATCAGTCGATTCGTGATACGACATTCGAATACCCTCGAACCCGAATTCGACGTTCCTCAACATCGTGTATCCAAGGAACCGAGAATACCTTCAATTACACAAATTCCAAGGTAAGACTTTACTCACAAGCTCTTAACTAATTAATTAAGTACATAAATAAGTTCAGGCTCAAGGTCAGATTCGGAGGCTTTCGGATCAGAATTTTGCAAAACGGGCTTCAAAAACGGACTCAGAACGTCGAAAAACATCAAATAGAAGTTTTCGGAAAATTTGAATTTTTGGTCAACGGTCAAAGTCAATGCTGACGTCAGCATGTCAACGGTCAACGAGGTCAGAGTCAATGCTGATGTCAGCAGGTCAACGCTGACGTCTGCAGTTAACGGGCAGAGGTCAACTGAGTTGACTCGGTTGACTTACTGAGCTGACTCGGCTGACTCACTGAGCTGACTCGGGCTGAGTTGACTCGGTAGATACTAGATGGGTTGGGCTCGGATACGGGTCGGGTCGAATACGGGTTTGGTTCAAGTACGAGTACAGTTGGGTCAGACTCGAGTTGGACCGGTTCGGACTGGGTACAGATCGGTTTGGACCGGGTTCAGCCCGATTTACTTACCCAAAACGAAATGGGTCGCCAGACGGTCATCGTAGACACCTTTTTGCATCGAATCTGCCGGGAAAAGAGCATTTATTAGACCCCTAACAAAACCCATACATCAGAAACATAAAAATAGGCCGGAATCATGTCGAAAATTACCGAAAATGCCAAAATCTCGTCGGAAAGCTTGAAGCTCCGATGAATGTCTTACCGGCATCGAACAGATGATCGGTTGACTGGGTTTTATCCGTCGTGACGTGAGGAAACCAGATCTGGTGGTCGTGTCGCAGACGGACGACAGACGTCGGCTGAAACGACGGTAAACCAGAGCGGCGGAGCAAGGGTCTCTGACGAATCTTCAAACGAGTCTCCACGGTGAATGGCATGGAGCGACGGCGAGTGGAGCACGGGGTTCGACGGTGGACGTAGAGGTGACGGCGGTGCACGACACCGACGAACGGTGGCCGAGATCGGACAAGTGGCCGACGAGGTTGGGTGGGAGAAAACCTTTGGATATCCCAAGGGTATTTTCAAACTCGAATCGACAAATCTGGGTAAGTGGGGAGTCAGATGGGTTATCGAATTTGATTCAATATCACCCCAACTTAATCCAAGTATTACTCTAGGGAAAACATGACAAACATGAGTACTTGGCTCAAATGGTAAGGTCATCCACTTCCATGCGAAAGGCACGAGTTCGAGTCCCTCACAAAATAGTTCAACCCCTTTTTTTGTTTCAAATTTTTTTATTAACATTTTAGCCGGGTGTTACAACTCTCCCCCTCTTAAAAGAAATTTCGTCCTCGAAATTTACCAGAGTCGAAGAAATGCAAAAATTGCTTTTTCATCATTCATGTACTTAAACTATTCCATCAGGGTATCTTTTTCGGGACTCCTAGACAGTCACATATCAATCTAGCAATGTTCTCAGCCACTCGGGTAGTCCTTTGGACCCACAGTCATCTCATCATACATCTCCGACAACTAATCAGAATAAAATAATTAGATTCTTATCGAACTTCATATGGTGCTAAGCGAACACTTGTCTCATAACTTTTGTCATAAACGGTCTTAATCGGGAATAATAAGCCTTCCCAACTATCAGAGATGTCATTCATACGACCCATAATTATATTCATAACTCTTCTAGGCTGGCCATCAATTTATGGATGAAGAACTGTCCAGACGAGTACTCGAGGCTTCCAACAGAGCCTTCTAGAATCAAGACATAACACCGAATATCTGTCAGGGATGATATGTATAACTACACAACATGCCACACTTCACGTGAATTCTTCCTCCAAACCAATCCAACATAACCAAGGTTTTAAATGATTTGCACTTACCTTCATCGTAAAGGTAATACAATTGTTTTCTTTATGTATAACGGAGTAACTACCGAGTTTACTCTTTCGCCGGGTTCATAGACACCTCTCTTTAAGATTCATACTTCATTTACCAAATATTTATTTATTTTTTTCATCAAGATATTTTCAAACATATCATTATCACCGAGCTACCTTACATGTAGTCTTATATCGGTTACCTCCTATGATCAAACATTTTTTTAACCTGATTCAGATTTTCAATTTCACATGCATAAACCATCTCAAGTTCTCTATCTAGATTCAAATCCATTAAGTTAATCCAATTCACAGATGAATGTTACAGACATTCCTTGTCATTACAATTCGAGATACATCGGACAGGAAGCTTAGATTCAGTTATTTCAGAAAAAAAGATTCGACATCAGAGTCCCGGCTTGGTGGAGTACGGTCAGGATCTAGGGGCATGCACATACCAGACACCCAATGACAGACGATCAGTCGATCTACCCAGAAAGACGCAACTCTAAGCTCTGATACTACTAAATGTAACCCCCTAGACCCGCCTATGCGTTACAACGGATCCTAGGAAGTCACATTAGGGTCACAAGAGCGACCCACAATAAAAATACACATAAAAACATTTTTATTTCCTCAAAACACTTATTAAACTGTAAAATCAACTTCTGTTTAAAATACTATTTCAGAAAATCATTTAAACACTTAACAAGAATTTCAGAAAGTACTTTACAGACTCTATCATAAAACAATACGTGACATACATGACATACATGCCCACTAACTATACAGTACCGTACTCTAGAGACAACGCCAAGGGAACTCCGAACACTGATGTCAAACATTATGTCAAGCTATATTCTTTTAACCTGCGATAGTAAAAATAACGTGAGCTTGGAAAAGCTCAGTAATACAGAACTACCAAAAGATGTTATAAGCTCATGCAGATATATGGTAGGCATAACATTTTCATGATGTTCCAAACATGGATAGTCCTTCTTTCCTTTATGTTATTTTAGGGTAACGTTATACTTGAGATTAACGGTACTTGTTCTTTATTCAATCATCGAGTAACAAACGTGAATTATACAAGTTCATAGTTTACGAAGATGAAAACAACGGGTTTAAAGTCTAGTGTGTCCCAAAATGGTGCATATCAAATAGGCATAAATGCATACCAATCATATCGTGAGAACACATAACAATTCAATCCAAATGTTCAAGTACATACAATGGTTTACTAGTAACTACCCTCCAACCTTACACCAATATGTAGTCCCCCAGAACTACATCCATAAGGACTTACCCTAGGCCCGATGGGCATAAGTGCCACCTAAGGGACTGCCTTAGGTCTATAAGGATTTACACGTGCTAAAGCATCGGTACCTACTCAAGGGGAGACCTTGAGTCCATAAGGATTTACCAGCTGGATCAGGGCTGTACTGACAAAGACTTCATAATATAACCCAACATTATACCCAGATAGTAATCGGTGTTCAGATTCCATACATGAGTAACAGAATACATGTGACAGACATTCCATTCAGAGTATCAGAAACAGAAGATTCATGCTTTTGACAGATAAATGGGCATACCATTGAGCAGAGCAGACATTTTCATCATTCATCATACAAACAGATTGTACCATCATAGGTCAAGCTAACAGATCATACTATCAAGTTCATCAGACAGTGAGGCAATACCATCACAGATCAAGCAATCACGTAACAAGTATACAGATTGAGCAGACGTACATCAAGTAGGCTGAGAATGTCATCATATATCCAGTTCATCATTTCATCTCATTTTCGAACATAGTGATGCAATCTCAATAACAATTGAAATGTTTATCAAACATAATATTATTCATGATTAAATCATTATACAATCCATTCAACATAATATATCACACATGGAACACACTAGGTGGGACCGATCATTTCTTAGATATATTTGGCATTTACGGAAGGGGACACATTAAACTTTTGACAATTTGAACGGATTTCTAAAACGTGGCCCCTATTAAAATGGGTTCATACTAACGGTTTAGCCCAGATATTCAGGAGGTGATACATCAAGATCTTCGAGAGTTTAGACGCATCATGAGTTATTTAGTCATTTAAGCCTACAAGGGCATTATGGTCATTTTATCACATATGGACATTTTGGTAATTTTTACTAACAAGGCATAAACATTTGCTCAGGAAATTCTATTTGCTCATCAGGCTTCCAATCAGGCATTCGGAGATTTCTATGCCAAGATCTTTCACGATATCGGATACATTCAGAGCTATCTTAATTACTTTGGCCAACGAGGGCATTTTAGTCTTTTAATTATCAGGGGTGATTTTGTAATTTAGCCCAATAATGATAAAATGACGATTTACAATATTTAATATATATTTGAACGGTTACTTTCATAATTTACCATCAAACTTCACACAGAGTAGCCGAACTTATATTTTGTGCGGAAAACTTCCAACCTTATTTTAATATCAGGAGTTATTAACATACATGATTGTGCTTCCTAACACTTAGGGGCACTTTAGCCCTTAAAGTCTTATTAGAAATCACATAATTTCGTCAAATGCATAACTGCCTATTTAACTCAAAAAGGCTTTTCAGTCCTTTTGGAAATTGGGATAAATCCACCATTTTTGTCAAATTTTACTATTTAGCACCTCCATCGTTTACGTACTCGGTAGAGATTAAGTCGTTTTGATCCCTTTGGCCCTTATAGACGGTTTACTCATTTTAGAACTTAAGGGTAAAATTGTCATTCTGATTAATTAAGAATTTCGGTGCTCGAAGGCACTACAATCTTTTTGGTCATTACGATCATTCCAATTAATTAATTCATTATTGTCGTAAGGATCAGCTAAAGAATACAACGATAATTCCAGTAAGTTCACCTTCATGTGTTATACAGAGCTCGGGGGAAAATCCAAGTTTCTTTTAGTATCGCACGCATTTGAATAATGATGTCGAAGTCTTTTCCAATAGAACATACATCTTAGGTAGGGTAATTTTTCAATCAATTCGAATGCAGATTTCTGGTCACTTCCTTTATTAAGGGCAGTTTAGTCATTCTTATACTTCAAGGGCATTTATGTAATCTCATATCCAATATCCTTTACTCCATATTATGGGCATTGAATCTTAGACACCATTGATCGAGTTGCAGATTTAACTGTATTATTTATTACTATTAACTTTCGATACTTCTGGTCTATTAGTATTCTTATTCGAATATTTTGGTTTTAATAATTTTCATACTTATTCCTCGTATCTAATTCGGCTTAAGAAGAATTTACAAAACACTTCATCATAAGCATGCATGCGTTAACCGGATATCGACATGTACATAAAGCATACAAGAGGTAGTAATGTATTACCTTAACTCCGAGCTACATCAGTCGATTCGTGATACGACATTCGAATACCCTCGAACCCGAATTCGACGTTCCTCAACATCGTGTATCCAAGGAACCGAGAATACCTTCAATTACACAAATTCCAAGGTCAGACTTTACTCACAAGCTCTTAACTAATTAATTAAGTACATAAATAAGTTCGGGCTCAAGGTCAGATTCGGAGGCTTTCAGATCAGAATTTCTAAAAATGGGCTTCAAAAACGGAATCAGAACATCGAAAAACATAAAATAGGAGTTTTCGGTAAATTTGACATTTTGGTCAACGGTCAAAGTCAACGCTGACGTCATCAGGTCAACAGTCAACGGGGTCAAAGTCAATGCTGACGTCAGCATGTCAACGCTGACGTCAGCGGTCAACGGGCAGAGGTCAACTGAGTTGACTCGGTTGACTCACTGAGCTGACTCGGCTGACTCACTGAGCTGACTCAGGCTGAGTTGACTCGGTAGATACTAGATGGGTTAGGCTCGGATACGGGTCGGGTTGAATACGGGTTTGGTTCAAGTACGGGTACAGGTTGGGTCGGACTTGGGTTGGACCGGTTCGGACCGGGTTCAGATCGGTTTGGATTGGGTTCAGACCGATTTACTTACCCAAAACGAAATGGGTCGCCGGATGGTCATCGGACGGTCATCGGAGACACCTTTTTGCGTCGAATCTGCCGGAAAAAGAGTGTTTATCAGACGCCTAACAAAACCCATACATCAGAAACATAAAAATAGGCCGGAATCATGTCAGAAATTACCGAAAATGCCAAAATCTCGTCGGAAAGCTTGAGGCTCCGATGAACGTCTTACCGGCGTCGAACGGATGATCGGTTGACTGGGTTTTATCTGTCGTGACGTGAGGAAACCAGATCTGGTGGTCGTGTCGCAGACGGAGGACAGACGGCGGCTGAAACGACGGTAAACCAGAGCGGCGAAGCAAGGGTCTCTGACGAATCTTCAAACGAGTCTCCACGGCGAACGACATGGAGCGACGACGAGTGGAGCACAGGGTTCTGGTCGGGGTTCGATGGCGGACGTAGAGGTGACGGCGGTGCACGACACCGACGAGCGGTGGCTGAGATCGTACAAGTGGCCGACGAGGTTGGGTGGGAGAAAACCTTTGGATATCCCAAGGGTATTTTTCAAACTCGAATCGACAAATCTGGGTAACTAGGGAGTCAGATGGGTTATCGAATTCGATTCAATATCACCCCAACTTAATCCAAGTATTACTCTAGGGAAAACATGACAAACATGAGTACTTGGCTCAAATGGTTAGGTCCTCCACTTCCATGCCAAAGGCACGGGTTCGAGTCCCCCACAAAGCAGTTCAACCCCTTTTTTGTTTCAATTTCTTTTATTAACATTTTAGCCGGGTGTTACAACTCTCCCCCTCTTAAAAGAATTTTCGTCCTCGAAATTTTACCAGAGTCGAAGAAATGCAAAAATTGCTTTTTCATCATTCATGTACTTAAACTATTCCATCAAGGTATCCTTATTTCTCGGGACTCCCAGACAGTCACATATCAATCTAGCAATGTTCTTAGCCAGTTAGGTAGTCCTTTGGACCCACAATCACCTCATCATACATCTCCGACAACTAATCAGAATAAAATAATTAGATTCTTATCGAACTTCATATGGTGCTAAGCGAACACTTGTCTCATAACTTTTGTTATAAACGGTCTTAATCGGGAATAATAAGCCTTCCCAACTATGAGATATGCCATTCATACGACCCAGAATTATATTCATAACTCTTCTAGGCTGACCATCAATTTATGGATGAAGAACTGTCCAGACGAGTACTCGAGGCTTCCAACAGAGCCTTCTAGAATCAAGACGTAACACCGAATGTCTGTCAGGGATGATATGTATAACTACACAACATGCCACACTTCACGTGAATTCTTCCTCCAAACCAATTCAACATAACCAAGGTTTTAAATGATTTGCACTTACCTTCAGAGTAAAGGTCATACAATTGTTTTCTTTGTGTATAACGGAGTAACTACCGAGTTTACTCTTTCGCCGGGTTCATAGACACCTCTCTTTAAGATTCATACTTCATTTATCAAATTATTTATTTATTTTTTCATCAAGATATTTTCAAACATATCACTATCACCGAGCTACCTTACATGTAGTCTTATATCGGTTACCTCTTATGATAAAACATTTATTCTTAACCAGATTCAAATCCATTAAGTTAATCCAATTCACAGACGAATGTTACAGACATTCCTTGTCATTACAATTTGAGATACAGCAGACATAAAGCTTAGATTCAGTTATTTCAGAAAAAAGGATTCGACATCAGAGTCCCGGCTTGGTGGAGTACAGTCAGGATCTAGGGGCATGCACATACTAGACACCCTATGACAGACGATCGGCCGATCTACCCAGAAAGACGCAACTCTAAGCTCTGATACCACTAAATGTAACCCCCTAGACCCGCCTATGCGTTACAACGGATCCTAGGAAGTCACATTAGGGTCACAAGAGTGACCCACAATAAAAATACACATAAAAACATTTTTATTTCCTCAAAACACTTATTAAATTGTAAAATCAACTTCTGTTTAAAATACTATTTCAGAAAATCATTTGAACACATAACAAGAATTTCAGAAAGTGCTTTACAGACTCTATCATAAAACAATACGTAACATACATGACATACATGCCCACTAACTATACAGTACCGTACTCCAAAGACGACGCCGAGGGAACTCCGAACACTGATGTCAAACATTATGTCATGCTATATTCTTTTAACCTACGATAGTAAAAATAACGTGAGCTTGGAAAAGCTCAGTAATACAGAACTACCAAAAGATGCTATAAGCTCATGCAGATATATGGTAGGCATAACATTTCATAATGTTTCAAACAGGGATAGTCATTCTTTCCTTTCTGTTATTTCAGGGTAACGTTATACTTGAGATTAACGGTACTTGTTCTCTAATCAATCATCGAGTAACAAACGTGAATTATACAAGTTGATAGTTTACGAAGATGAAAACAACGAGTTTAAAGTCTAGCGTGTCTCAAAATGGTGCATATCAAATAGGCATAAATGCATACCAATCATATCATGAGAACACATAACAATTCAATGCAAATGTTCAAGTACATACAATGGTTTACTAGTAACTACCCTCCAACCTTACATAAATAAGTTCGGGCTCAATGTCAGATTCGGAGGCTTTCGGATCAGAATTTTGCAAAACGGACTCAGAACGTTGAAAAACATAGAATAGGAGTTTTCGGAATATTTGACTTTTTGGTCAACGGTCAAAGTCAACGCTGACGTCAGCAGGTCAAGGGTCAATGGGGTCAAAGTCAATGCTGACGTCAGTAGGTCAACGCTGACGTTAGCGGTCAATGGGCAGAGGTCAACTGAGTCGACTCGGTCGACTCACTGAGTTGACTCGGTCGACTCACTGAGTTGACTCGGGCTGAGTTGACTCGGTAGATACTAGATGGGTTGGGCTCGGATACGAGTCGGGTCGAATACGGGTTTGGTTCAAGTACGGGTACGAGTTGTGTCGGACTCGTGTTGGACCGGTTCGGACCGGGTTCAGATCGGTTTGGACCAGGTTCAAACCGATTTACTTACCCAAAACGAAATGGGTCGCCGGACGGTCGTCGGTCGGTCATCGGACGGTCATCGGAGACACCTTTTTGCGTCTAATCTGCCGGAAAAAGAGCGTTTATCAGACCCCTAACAAAACCCATACATCAGAAACATAAAAATAGGCCGGATTCATGTCAGAAATTATCGAAAATGCCAAAATCTCTTCGGAAAGTTTGAAGCTCTGATGAACGTCTTACCGGCGTCGAACGAATGATCGGTTGACTGGGTTTTATCCGTCGTGACGTGAGGAAACCAGATTTGGTGGTCGTGTCATAGACGGACGACAGACGGCGGGTGAAACGACGGTAAACCAGAGTGGCGGAGCAAAGGTCTCTAACGAATCTTCAAACGAGTCTCCACGGCGAACGACATGGAGCGACGACAAGTGGAGCACGGGGTTTTGGTCGGGGTTCGACGGCGGACGTAGAGGTGACGGCGGTGCACGACACTGACGAGCGGTGGCCGAGATCGGACAAGTGGCCGACGAGGTTGGGTGGGAGAAAACCTTTGGATATCCCAAAGGTATTTTCAAACTCGAATCGACAAATCTGGGTAAGTGGGGAGTCAGATGGATTATCGAATTTGATTCAATATCACCCCAACTTAATCCAAGTATTACTCTAGGGAAAACATGGCAAACATGAGTACTTGACTCAAATGGTTAGGTCCTCCGCTTCCATGCCAAAGGCACGGGTTCGAGTCCCCCACAAAGTAGTTCAACCTTTTTGTTTGTTTCAAATTTTTTTATTAACATTTTAGCCGGGTGTTACATTACGGACCAAATACACTCTTTTTTTAATAAACACTAAACTTCGTTAAGATAATGAGAAGTACAAGATAAGCATACCCCTAAAAGATAAACGTAGAAGAACAAAGGGTATACAAACATGAACAGCAAAATTAAGTCTTCTCATAAGATCTTCATAGGTGTTCTTTAAATCTATCGCCATAGCGAGATCTTGGAGTGCTCACTGGTAGAGCGCGGATCGTTGAATTACTCCAATCAACAAAAAGAGGGAAAACGTCTTGGTTAACTCCATAAACAACCAATCCATGCAAGATCGTGCGATAAGATTCAACTGTAGCATTCACCAGGTTAAAGACGTCTTCAATATCAACATGCCATAGAGGCAGACAAAGAACGTGCCAAGCAGCAGACGAAGAGCAGGCCAAACAGCCGACAAAGGTAAAAAAAGAAAACAAAGAAGGAAAACAAAGAAACAAAAGAAACAATAAAATAAATCACCGCCGGTAGACGGCCAAAGCCACCAACATTGGCTTGAAAAAATTCAAAAACTACTTACAAACTTTTAAGAGAAAACAACTGCTGCAGAGAAAATGTGAGAGTTGAGAAAATGTATACCAAATACACTCTTTGATTTCTTTTTATCCTTAGTAAAAATTTGATTCAGTTTTCTATATTGGTTTATTTCTCTTAACCCGTTGCGGTTTGTTGTCGATGATCCCCAAGTTGATTATGTTGGTGGCAATTTGCTTCTTTTTTCGTGATTTCCACCTTCGTTGGTTGTTGGGTCAGTTACAAATTTCTGATATTGGGCTATATAAGCCACCCAAATGTAACGAGCCGAATACACTCTTTGATTCATTATATCCTTAGTAAAAATCTAATTCAATATCATATATTAGTTTATTTCTCTTAACCAATCTAATCTAAATCCCTAATCACCGGTCACCTCCTTTCATATACTTCACCGCTGGTCACCTACTCCACATGGCATCATTCTCACAGTTAAAAAATAAAAGAATACTATTAAAGCATAGATTCCAATCCAGAAACAGTTATCCATAAATATAGATACATGCTTTTGTTATAGGGATTGCAGTCCCACCATATTCCCATAGAAACCCAACTGGAGAGTGGTGTCACCGTCCCTTCCCTTGCAGCCCCACATGGTTGACAAGGTTTTCCGTTTCATGTATCCATCAGTTTTAATGAAATCTCATAGTCCTTCACTACGATACAACTCACGTAATTAATGTTCGGTTGGAAGTTAGAGATTCATGATCCAGCCATGGGAGGAGATTGGAAAGGGTTGTCTTTTATAATCCTCCTTTTCAGGCTAGTGGCAAAGCCACATGGGGGCTACCAGAGGTATGTCCCATGCGGCTCACCATTTTTGGTTTATGTTTCTACTCATACGATTTGTATATTTTAATTTGCCCTGTAAAATTTTTAAGGATAAATATTCTATATACAGGCGGTGAAAATTAAAAGTTTCCACAAGCGCCTTAATTTTAAGGTATAGAGAGTTAGTTTAGGGTATAGGGTTTAGGGGTTTAGGTGTAGGGGGTTAGAAGTTAAGTATAGTTGTTTTAATTTAAGGTTTAGGGATATAATTTAGGGTTTATAAAACCTTAAATTGAAACAACTATTCATAAATTCTAACCCTACACCTAAACTCCTAAATCATATACCATAAACTAACTCCCTATACCTTAAAACTAAGGCACTTGTGAAAACTTTTAGTTTCCACCGCCAGTGTATAAGATATTAATCCAATTTTAAAATGTTAATATATTTTACTTACTTTGGTATTATAAAATAATTTTTGCGCTAGTGATAAAATATATAAGTGAAAATAAATTTGTTTTACTTGAAGTTAATAGATTAAATTCTAGTATTGATATTTTTAATCTTATTTTTTCGATTTTTTTATTATACTTACAGTAATATTTTGTTATCAATCCCGTTAACTTTTAATTCATGGTTTTCCCATGTTCATACTCCTGTCTTGTCTTGCCTTGCCGTCCTCGAGTTTCATACTTTGTTTTTTGCTTCAAAATGTATCAAATGCAAGGTGTTTCATACGTGATATTTCTTTAATTTTGGACATTCGGGTTTGTGCGTTGTTTTTAAGGAGAAGTCAACAGAGGCATGCAGTTTTGTTAGGTGTTCAATTACGTGTTGTGTTATGAAAGCTTCATGCTGTTAAGCCGTTAGGTAGAGAGCAATTAAAACTTGGGCTGCTGGTCAAATGTCATGTCCATACTCTTTGCCACTTAATATGAGGGTGGGTAATCAAGAATCAACTCAATAAAAATAAATTAAGTAAAATAACAAATATCATCTAATCCTTTTTGATGTCTTTATGTATGCCCCAATACTAAAAATATAAATCTTATACTTCAACCTGAAACGCTATACTTAGGGTCGTATCTAAAATTTGAGGTTAGGGTAATACGTAAATGTTTTAAAGGGAGGAGGCAAATTCATAAATAATTTTTTTCAAAAAAAATTATATATACGAACAAATGTAAAAAAAAGTTTGGGGTGGGGGCAATTTCTCTTCCCACCCCCACGTAGTTCTGTCACTGTCTACACTTTAAACTTTAATTTTTAACTTTAAACACAAATCTTAAACTCTAAACGTAATTTTTTAGTGTTGGTGCATACACATAGGCACTAAAAAAAGGTTTGGCAATTTTTTTTTTCAAGTAAAGGCTTAAATAAAGTTGTTATATATCTTAATCCTAAAAGAGTACTGGGCAATAGTCCTCTCATTTCATTCATATGGCTTGGGGTCAAGTCTTTTTGGTAACATAATTTTGCACCAAACTCGATTAGAAATTATTAATTAAGTATTTTTAATTATAATGATATTTTTATATAATCTTTAAATAAATAATTTAAAAATTACAATTTTAAGGATGAAATTCATGTTTAACAAGATTTATGTCTAAATTCTCTACCACTAATTATTGTTTATAAAATTGTACAAGAATATATATATATTTTTTACGTAAATTCTTCTTTCACTCACAAATCACAGATGTGACAAGATCTCGTATACAATGTAAAAACATATATTAAAAAATGTTTTGTAATTTGAGTGTTTTTGTTTTACATCATGATCATAAGTATTAAATGAAATAAGATTATAAGAAATTTTAAAAAACAACACCTTTAAGTGGAATTTAAATAAATAATTTGGGTTTCTAAGATTCTTTACCGAAATTTTATATTATTTTAATCCAAATTTTGTCCTAAAAAAAGTGTACCATGATTTTAACGATAAGTTGTTATCATGAATATTGTCACCTATATAAATTATAGTAGTTAGGGGGACCATTTTGAAACAAAGAATTAAAAATAGGGCCCAATCAAGCATGACTAAACCGCATATTACATTTTCTTATTACTTGTCGTTGTCGTAGTTATGAATCTGGGTGATTCAGCGAGGAATGGGCGCCGACAGGTCTGGACGGTATTTGTAGGCAAGATATCGGAAACTCTACATTGGAAGGGTCTGTGGCAGGTATTTGACAGGCACGATGTGGTGATCGATGCTTTCATCCCGCAGAAAAAGGGCAAAGGATGGTTCACGTTTTGGTTTTGTACGAATAGGGAGTCGTTCTGATGCTGATCGGGTTATCGAAAGGCTGCACAATAAATGGATCTATGGATCGCGTATATCAGTAACTATGGCAAGATATGATGGCTGTGATTTTTTATGGAGAAACAAACAGAGAAATGTAGGGTACGGACAATCGCAACAAGCATCGCAGAGTCGAGTGAAGGGGCGATCGGACGCCAAAGGCTTAGATTCAAAGATAAAGGGTGATTCATTTGACGTGGTACATGGGCATGTGGATGAGGATAAGCTGCATATCCTTCATAATTGTATGGTGAGGTGGTGTAAGAAGCAGTGGAGCCTTAAGGAATTGGCATCACGGATGAACCTTCTATGTTTACAAGGGTTCCCCATTCTGCACATTGCGGGGCCTATGATCCTCTTGATGTTCACGGACTCCTCCGTCCGAGAGAAGGTAGTTGAGATGGCGGCTGTACGTGAGCGTTTCTCCAAGTTAGAGAGGTTGTCGTCGGAATTGGTCATCTCGTCAAGGAGGGCATGGCTTTCGGTGAGGGGCTTGCCTATACATGTGTGGTCACATGAATCGTTCGAGAATATTGCGAAAGTTTAGGGATCTCTTGTGCGTCACGCCGATGTAACGGAACCACCAACGTCATTCGAGTGTGGATGGATTCTAATTGAAACAAACACCACAGATTTTATAGAGTCTATCATCAAGTTGGAAGTTGCAGGATTGACGTATAATTTGCATGTTAAAGAGTTCAATATGTTTGGTCCGTTGGTGGGTTGTGAATGCACAACGGTGGGTTCCGTTGATGAACATAGTGAGTCGCCAGAGTTGAGCTCGTCAGAATTTGTGCCTGAATCGAGATTGGGAGATGAGAGACAGATTGAGGATTTCATGGCTTTAGAAAAAACTAAGGTTCCGATGGACCCTACGGTGCCTTAGGATTGGCATTGTAATCAACTTTGGGAGGATAATCGTCGGGAGGACATGCACATTGTGAGTCTCTCATCTGATCGCTCTAGTTCGCCGCTAGAGAAAGCTGCAGATCAACGAGAAGTGGCGGCAGCTGGTGACGCTGATATGTCTGCTGGGATTTTGCCTCAGTGTGTGGCACGCGTGGGACCAAAGAGTCTAACTTTGAATGGACACTAGGTTAGAGAGTCGAATTTGAATTTGAATTTGAATGAAAGTCTATTTCAACCAAATGAGTTAGCTGCAGGTAACATGATTCCAACTCAGGATAATGGGGAATCGGTTAGGAACAACTCGCAAGAGGTAGAGGGATTAGGCAGGTTTTTCGCAGGGGATGTTTACAGGCAGCAGGCCGATTTTCAAAATGTATTAGAGGGGGACAAAGATGTGTCGATGAGGATAAATGGTTCTGTCCAAAAAACAAAATCAGTGAATTTGTTGTCTGGTGTAGCAAAATCTCAGAAGCCTGGGAGGGGGAGGCCGAGAAAAGGGATGGGTCGTGGTACAATCATAGTGGCTAACGCATCCTTGACCGATTCGGATCTGCAACATATCTTACAGCGTGAAATCGCAGCGACGATGTCATTGGGAAATTTAGTGGGTGTTAAATCAGTTGGCCGCGAAGAGGAAATCATCAAAGATTTATCACGGGTGCTATCCAAAGGCACCCGTGCATTGTAAACAATGCGAATATTTAGTTGGAATATTAGGGGGTTGGGTTCCATTTTGAAGAGACGAGGAGTGTGTGACGTTATAAAAAATAGCGGATATATATGGTTATGTTCCAGGAATTGAAAGTAGAGGGTGTGTTGCCTTCGGTGGTTGCTAGTTTATGGTTCAGTGATGGGTTCGAGTATGTAATCTCGCCGTCGATAGGTGCATCGGGAGGGTTGATGGTGATTTTAGATGGTTCGCGTTTTTTGTTGGAGTTGGTAGAGGTTGATCGTAATTTTATTCTCGTGCAGGGGCGATGGAGGCTGGAGGATTTTCTGTGCTGCATTATGGTCGTATACGCTCCTTGTGATGTAATTGAGCAAGCCTTGTTGTGGCCGCGCATGGGGGGAGTTGATCAACGGTTTTCTGGGATCTTGGTGTGTGGCGGGGGATATCAACGCAGTTCATTGTTTATCGGAAAGGGCTGGTTGCAGCTCAATACCGAGAGGTATGGATACTTTCTCTTCTTTTGTGGATTCAGTGGGTTTGGTGGATTTGTCGTTACGGGGGAAGAAATTTACTTGGTTTGGTAGGGGTAATCATCGAAGTTGGATTGATAGGTTTTTAGTATCACCGTTATGGGTGGATTGTTTTTCTAACATTGAACATGTTTCTCTTCCTCGAGGGATATCGGATCATGCACCATTGCTTCTTTTGTGTGACGATAAGGATTGGGGTCCTCGCCCTTTCCGTTTCATTAACTGTTGGTTAGACGAAAAGCGTAATGTTCGTTGCATGGTCGAGGAGTGGTGTAGACTGTCGGGGTTGGGGATTGGGAATGCAAATATCATGGTGAAACTCAGACATTTGAAACAATTCATTCGAAAATAGAAAAAAGTTGGATTTCGGGGACATCGAGCAAGAGATTAAGCTAATTCAAAATCGTTTAGATAGGTTAGATAGCGGTGGAATTGATGCTAATGTGAGTTGGGATGAGTCTGAGCTAATTGATCAAAAGTGAGAATGGTTACAAGCATTATGGCAAGCGATAAAACGTAAGGAATCCCAATGGTGTCAAAAATCGAGAGCGAATTGGCTTCGGTTGGGTGACAAAAATACGACATTCTTTCATAGAGCCGCGAATCTCCGAGTTGTGCGCAACTCTATTACTGGCTTGATCATCAAAGGAAAATGGGTTACGGATCCTCATAGGTTGCGACGGCATATAGTTCATTCTTTCTCTAAGCATTTTACTGCAGATGAAAGGTCCTGTGATTGGAGCATTGAGGGTAATTTTCAACGGGTGACCGAAGTTGAAAATAGGGGGCTAGTGGCGTCTTTTACTCTTGATGAGGCTTGGGAGATTGTTCATGGATGTGAGGGCTTAAAATCGTCGGGGTCGGATGGTTATAGTATGGAGTTTTTTAAGAAATGTTGGGGGTGTTGTATGTGACGACGTGATGCGTTTCTTAGAAGAGTTTTTTTTGTTTCTGGTAAGCTACCCGCAAGAGCAAATAATACTTTCCTCGTGCTTTTGCCTAAGATTGCTTCGCCGGTTTCTTTATGTGATTTTCGACTGATAAGCCTGATTAACTCGGTCTACAAGATCCTTGCTAAAATTTTGGCTAGAAGGCTGCAATTTGTGTTGGGAAATTTGATTAGTGATCACCAATCAGCATTTGTGCGTGGGCGTCAAATAGTTGATGGTATTTTGTTGGCAAGCGAGACTATTCATTCTATGCGACAGAGTTCATATGGTGGTTGTATCCTTAAATTAGATTTTGCTAAAGCTTATGACTGTGTTCGGTGGGAGTTTTTAGAGCACGTTTTATGATCGATGGCTTTTTGTGAGACTTGGCGACAGTAGATCCATGAGTGTATCAACACTGTCCGTTTATTGGTTTTGTTAAATGGTAGCGCCACTAAGGAGATTGGAATGGGTCGTGGCATTAGACAGGGCTGCACGTTGTCACCTTTGCTTTTTGTTTATGTTGTGGAAGCGTTGCATAGGTTGTTGGTTCAAGCTAAGGAGTTGGGGCTTATCCGAGGGGTTTCTTTGGCTCCGGGGTGTCGGTGTTGCATCTTCAGTTTGCAGACGACACCATCCTCTTTTTTGAAGCTTCTATCGAATACGCCATGACTATTCGTAGATTATTGTGTTGCTTTCAAGTCTATTCTGGCTTGCAAAACAATTTTAGTAAGTCACCCCTTTACACTATTGGCGTTGGAGAAGAGCTATTTGACTCGATTGCAAATGTTTTGTGTTGTTGGAAAGGTGAGCTGCCATTTGTGTATTTGGGGTTGCCTTTGGGGGTTAATCCTCGTAACATTGATGCATGGGAGCCGGTTATTGCCTCGGTTCGGTGGAAGCTTGCTGGTTGGAAGCGATCTTCCTTATCTTTTGCTGCCCGTGTCACATTGGTAAACTCGGTCTTTTCCTCGCTTCCAGTTTATTATATGGGTTTGTTTCGGGTTCCAAAGGGTGTTATTGTAGCTATTGATAGAGTGGGGCGTGCTTTTCTTTGGGGAGGGGTGAGTTTGCAACGGAAAATGAGTCGGGTTTGTTGGAGTATGGTATGTCGCCCACGTCACCTAGGTGGCCTGGGGATTGTGAATTTGGAGGTTCGAAACATGGCGTTATTGGTGAAATGGTCTTGGCGTTATTATAAGGATACGTCTTCTTTGTGGAAGGCCATTATTGTGGCAAAATATGGCGAGGCATCTCAATGGTGGCGTTTTAATTCTGCTTATAGGGGATCGATGTCGGTCATTTGGAAACAGATTGTGCAAACTGTGAACTCGGATAGTATGCAAAAGTTCATGGGCGAACCTAGTTTTTTATGGCAGGTTGGGGATGGATCTCAAGTGTTGTTTTGGTTCGACACGTGGTGTGTTGATAATCCTTTGAAGGATATTTTTCCATGGCTATTTTCTCTAGCTGTGAATCGATTAGCTTTGGTAGTTGATTATTCGGCTGAGGGTATATTTCAGCATGATCTTTGGTCTGGTTACTTTCGAAGATCTCTCCGCTCGTTCGAGCTACGACAAGTTCGGGAGCTCAGTTCGCTTTTGGGTACAGTGAGACTTCGTAATGGTACATGTGATATGTTGGTTTGGACACCCGATGTGCATGGGATTTTTTCGGTTAAAGCTCTTTCACGATTGCTTATTTTGGAAAAGGTGGGGGAAACTGATTTTGGCAAGTGCTTTGCATGGAAAATCCTTGTACCGCCGAAGGTCCAAGCTTTCTAGTGGTTCACTTGGTTGCGCCGTTTGTCCACTTTTGATTTTTTGTGGCACCGCGGCATTGTGTTGGATGAACAGCAAGGTTTATGTGTTTGGTGTCGTGAGGGGGAGGAGGGGGTCGAACACTTATTCGTCTTGTTCCCGTTTGCACAAGGCATTTGGTATTGGTTTAGGCGTTGGTGGAGGGTGTATTTACCATTGCCAAGGACTTTTTTTGAGTTCTTTATCCCAGGTTTTCACTGTTCTTTTTCTAGCACCCTAAGACATTTGTGGGTCTCGAGCATTACATCGTTGTTGTGGTCTCTCTGGCTCGCGCGCAATGAGAGTGTTTTTAATGATAAGTTGTTACCGGCCTCAGAGATTTGTTTTTTGGTTAAGCTACGCTCGTTTTATTGGGTGAAAACTCTAAAGGAGGGGTTGTCCATAAGCGAATCGTTATGGTGGGATTGTCCGAGTCCTTTCTGTGAGTTTATTGCATCTCGGCCATGTCGCGTAGGGGTAATTTGGGAACCTCCGATCGGGGACACGCTGAAATTCTCGGTTGATGGTTCAGCTCGTGGTAAACCAGGACCAGCGGGGTTTGGAGAAGTTTTACGCGATGCTCAAGGCAGGATTTTAGCTCTTTTTCGGGTCCTCTTGGTTACCTCAATTCCAATGCAGCGGAGTTACGAGCGATTGCTTTTGCTTTGACGTTCTTTGCAGCGTCTCGATGGGCATCACAACCTCTTGTGGTGGAGTCAGATTCCAAAATTGCTCTTGGTTGGGTAATGCACTTGGATCGACGACCATGGCGTTTTTGGGAGGTCTTTGGCATGATCGATCGAGCATGTGTTTCTTTGGGTTCCGTTTGCTTCATCCACATTTTCCGTGAGGCGAATGGGTTACTGGATGCTTTAGCAAAGGAAGGGGTGTCGCGGGCATCTTTGTTTCAAGCTTGTTTATGATTTGTTGACGGTTGTGTGAGGGGCGTTATGCTTTGTCGATTGTTTTTGTTTCTCTCTTGTCCACGTGTCATACTTTTCTCCTCCATTAGGCTTAGGGAGGTTTTTAACGAGGCGCACGTGTGACAATCGTTGTATATTCTTTTGATTACTATACAACTTGTTGCCGATGAAAAAAAAGATAATTCATTTTAAAAACTTGATAAAAATGAAAGATACTAAATATGTTAAAAAAATATTAACAAAATGGCTTTAATTTGATAATTTCAACATTAGCTTTGTTTCTTTCGTGCAGTACATGAGAATAAAATGTTGTTTCTCCATGATTACACTTCCCAAATAAATTTTGCCAATAAACTCTCCAATTTGATAAATTTGATAAATGTGTTTTCCTTATAATTAATAATATTTGATTTATTGATTGATTAATTCAGACCGGGTATCGCATAGATCTGTTACAAAAATAATCTCCCAACCCAATTTGTTTCATTCACAATATAATGATTCGAACTTTTAATCTTACTTAAGGGATTTGACGACTCATCCTGCTAAACCAACTTCCATATACATGGGGTTTAATATCAAAATAAGTGTCTAAACTATCTTATTTTTTTTCTTTTAAGTGTCTAAACTTTGTTTGCCCCTTTTAAGTGTCCAAACTATCGTTTTTGGCCCATTTCAAGGTCAACTGAGGCACCTATTTTTGACAAAAACATGACTTGGGCACCTAAAAGGAGCAAAAATATGGTTTAGGAGCCTAAAAGGGGAAAACAGACAGTTTAGACACTTATTTTAATATTAAAGTTATATATAAGATAAGATCCACTTATACTATGTAAAATTCAATTAATTTTACACTAATTTAAAATTATTGGATGAGATAATTAAATTTATTGTTGAAAATATTGAACCCACAAAGAATGTATGAGATAATTATGTGGTTTTCTATATAGATAGTATCGAAATACAATCCATGTTGAGTAAAGCACAAATTAAGAAATTCCATATTTTATCTTCCATGCTATTAACAGAGTATAAAATAAGTTTTAGTTTTTTTAAACGTATTTTCACGTATAATTTTATTAAGTAGAGAGATATTTTTATTCTCATGACAAATGTCAGGATTTAAACTCATACAATATGAGGTTTTATGATCATCCTTAGTCACACGGTCAATTAGTGGATCTTTATTTTGACGTATAATTTGATACAATATCTATAGTACACAAATCTCTCTCCAACCATAAATCATAGAATATTTAACACCTAATCATGTTCAATCTCATGTTCTCGAATATATTGTATCGATAACAATTCCATATTAGAACCAAATCATAATAGATATGAAATCTAAACCTAGGATCCATCAAGTCAAATCATCAAGAACAATAAACCGAAAGCGGAAGCGTACCAGAATTAATCGATAGATGAAAACCTTAAATCCTTTGAAGAAGATCGTCTAACATGTGGTTGTGATCTTCCAAGAAGATAGATTAGCCCTTGCCGTAAAAACTCTTTGACGGGGACACGAGTAATACAAGTTAACCTATTTCTTGGGGACCACTACCTCTTCATATAGTTAATTATTAAATCAACTATTAAATATTTATAGTTCTACCCCTCATTGAATTATAAATATATCTTACGGTATCTACACTTTTATTTCCATGACACTTTAATACCCATGACACGCCTAACATAATTGGTCACTTGATTTTGTGTCATACTTTTTAATAGCATCATACATTTTACATATGTTCCCACAATTGCGGATTTTAATCCAACAATCTCCCACTTGGGCAACATATGTTTCCTGATAAATGTACAACCTTATGAGCTCAAAAATTGCTATTATATAATAGGTATTCTATAACAATCTCGTCCATCAACTATATCCATATAGGATCAAAGCAGCCTTTGCCATATTTATCATGACTAGACCCATCAATGGTCACATATACAAATATAGTCAAATGACATAGATCAATCATGGATGCGTAGCATGGAAAATTACATGAAATGTGAACTGTGCATGTCTATTTCCAACTGGTCCTCCTAATCCTTAGTGAGATCAAACTTTATTGAATTCAGAGTGTGCATAAACCAAAAGAACTTTATTTCTGCAGAAAATAATCTTAAAATATCCTTAAACTGAAGTAACTGAAATTGTGTCTAAAGCGAATGAGCATTTTTTTTCAAAATTACAAACTCTCACTAAAACTGAATATCCTTAAATAACATTGCACCCACATGAGTAGTGTGCTCATGAAATACCAAGGGTGACAGTTTCTTAATATGCGCACAATTATGGAGTTTGTACCAACATGTTCTATAAACACAACCACTCTGAATTTTCTTTAACAACTAGAAATTTAATATTTATGTACTTCAAATTTGAAGTGTTCCTATTGTTTATAGAATAAATGAATGCATATTTATTGTCACAAATATCTGAAGTGATCTTTCTATTCAATCTACAATTAGCAGCTCAAGTGACAAAATTCTTTTGCATCAATATTCTATTAGAATCGAATTTTGTAAACCTGATGATCTCTAACTTACCAGAACTCCGACATGTGAGCATGTCATTTTTGTTCTCTGAAGATATCTCATAACCCCATTGGCTACTATCCAATGGTCCATATATGATTTCTAAAATATTTGTCTAACATTCCAACAATGTACACAATTTCCGAATGCATACATACTTAAGCATAAATTAGATTCTCAATAGCTTATGCATAGAGATTCTTTTGGATTTTCTAAATTTCAAGGTTACTTTTAGGGCATTGAGTAAGACTAAATTTGTCTTCTTTAGCAATATGAGTATCACTTGATCTTACTCCCACTGAACTTGTAGTATATACAATTGTCAACTAAATTTATCTCAAAACCGAATGAGATAATCAATATGAAATTTATAATTTCATTAATGAGAGTCCTACTTAAGCTCATAGATGATTTTTTTAATTACATATCATTGATTTTGTATCATTAGACACAAATTTATGATTGTACCATATAATTAATTTCTTCAATGTCGCCATTGAAAAACACAAGGTTAACATCCATCTTATGTAGCTCAAGATTAAAATAAGCAACAAGCGTCATGATTATCCTAGAAGAGTCTTTCAATGAAACTGAAGAGAAAGTCTCTACAAAATTAATGTCTTCTTTTTGAGTGTATCCTTTAAATACAAGGCATGCCTTATACTTATCCACATTATCATTTGCATCCCTCTTGATTTTAAATATTCATTTACAACCAATTGGTTTGCACCTCCAGGTAATGAGACAAGTTCATAAACTTTATTGTCTTGCATAAAATTATACTTTTATTGAATGACATCAATCCACTTTTGAAGGTTAGAAATTTTATGGTCTGATAAAAAATAATTGAGTCACTTTCTATCATTTCATTCTTATCCTTCTTTTCTTGATGAAACACAATATAATTGTAACACCCGAGTTTAGGGGTCGGGTGTTAGGAGAGCTAAATTGGGTTAGGGTCGTTGGGCTTGTTTTAAATAAAAATGGGTTTGGTTTTAATTAAAAAGGGCTTGTGTTTTCATTAAGGGAAAAAGAGGAATTTTCTAAATGGGAAAAACAAAACAAGTAAAAAGGGACTTTTTTAAAGTCATCTTCTTTCTCCCCTTTCAAACTAAAATCACGACCAAAACCTTCCTTCAACCCCAAAACATTGTTCTATCCATTTCCTCACCTATTTCAAGTGTTTTCATCAAGGTAAATACGTTTTTGACTTCTCCTCATCATTCTAAACGTTTCTATAGCTTTAGATTTTCATAAACTCCAATTTTGTGATATTTCAAATGTTCAAACTTTAGAAAAAAGGTGGAAACTTTAATGGGTTTTTATTTGGTTTTTGATTTATAAAGATAATATATGTTATAGTCTCGCCCTTAAGTGTATTATATCTTAAAATGATAGTGTTTTGTTGAAAACCCGAAATGAGTATTTGTGGGTGAGTTAAAGCGTAGAAAACTTGAGTTTTTTGGGTAGTTTTGTGAGGGAAAGTTGGGCTGATGGTGTGGTTATGCTTGAGGGTTGTTTTGAGCGTGTTTAATGATGATTTGGGTGTTGGAATCGATGGGTATTTGATGGGTTGTGCGTGAGTCCGAAAATGAAGATTTTGGTTAGTTCTTGGTTTGGAAATGTAGTGAAATGGTCTTTGATATTGTAATCCGATTTGTGACAGTGGTTTTGTGGATGATTTGTTGAATAATACGTTGTTTTTTGTTGATTAGAAACAAGGGAAATCATCAAAGAAGCTTCGGGCTCGATTCCGGGAAATTTGGAGGCTTGATCGACTTTCTCGGCTTGTATTAAGGGTGTTCGGTGAGTGGACTATTTTCAATGGTTTTAAATTGGTTCAAAGTGTGTGGTTGAGGTATTAGATTGTGCTTGGTAGGCCAATCTAATGTGGGGATTAAGTTGGTAGCTTAATCTCTTATTTGATTTTATGAGTTCTTGTTAAATGTGCATATGTGATCTTGTGTGATAAGTGTTCATTTATGCATGTTGCGATATATTGATGATGCATGATGGTGATTGATATGTTGTGTAGTATGATTGTGAAATCATGGTGAGACTCGTTTAGTATGTTGGCACTAGTTATGTTACCGGATATAAATGATCGATCATTAGGATGAGTGTGCACACGGTAAGAGTTAAATTCGCGCGTGGCCTTGGTGATGTGTAGTCGCCAAGGAGGAGTACGATGAAGTAACATTCCACCGGAAAGTGTATGTGTGTGATGATGAGTGGAATGCCATCCGTAAAAGAAACGGTGATGTGTGAAATCCCACCGGAAGGTAATATTGTTGTTTGAGTACGTTGGGGCGAAAATCCCAACGGAAGCTATCTGCATATCCGAGTAAGCTATATAGTTGCCAATATACTTTGTTCATGTGTGGATGATGTGTAAAATGATTTGTTACATCCTTGTTTAGCATAACATGAGGTAAGATGCCATGTTCATGCATTCTTGTAGCGTTTGGCTAAGTTGTTGTGTTAGTGCTAATGTATGCCTTATGAATGTCTTATAGATATCATGCTTTGAACCCTGCATTGTCCATCTTTTGTTTTTGAGCTCCCTCGCTAAGCTTTCAAGCTTACGCTCTCATTTCCAACAATTCAGATCATTAGTGTGGAAGTTAGCAAGGAGCAAGGAAGGGGCACCCAAGAGTGTGTGTTGCTGCTCAAGTATGGTTTTCTTGAATAATGTATTAGTTAACAATGGGGATGCTATGTCTCGTAGGAGCGTATGTTAGACTCCTATATTGGCCTTTATGTTGTTAAATGCCCATGCTTTTGTGTTGAAGAATTGCAACTCATGTTTTATGGATGCTTATGTTTTGTGTGAGAAGCATGTAAACCTTGTTTATGTAATGCTTTTGTGGATGTATGATTCTTCATAGTTAAATGTCTCATATGCATGCTTGTATGTTTGATCATGCTCATGGTAGGATATGATGCCTCTAGATTATGTATATGATTGATGTTTTATGAATCTTGTTGTTTTGGGGCATGTTTGGTAATGTTTGAAGATGCAGAAAACTGTTTTCGGGTCACTCTGAGTGCAGGCGTTTCGAAATGCTCGTGTTTGTTTCGGAAAGGTAGTAGCTCCAGAGATACTCGTATCGGAATGGGGGTGGTGTCGTTTCGATACGATTTGACAACGTGAGCTCCAGTTTTGGTACGTGTTTCGATACTGTTTGCCTCTGTGAGTGCCTGTTTCGGAATGAGTTCCAAAATGTTCGACACTATTGACCCTCGTACCGGAACGAAGTGGACCGTATCGGTACGGCCTGATCTGACTTTTAAACTAGAGCTCGCGTTTTGGAACGGGCAAGCCTATTTCGAAACGCAAGCCTATAAATTGGCTTTTTGGCATCTTCAAAGTTTCTCGGATGTTTTGTTTTAGTATCGATTGTTTGTAAGCTTCCTTGTCAAGTTTATTTGCACCTTTACGTATGGTTTTGTTTTCGTCAGCATGCAAATGGACTAACATGTCACTTGGTAAATTTAAGTTACCTTATGTCTGATTTGATGTTTTCTATATCGTTTTCCGTTGACGTTTTCGCACGTAGGACTAAATGTAACATTTAGACAAGATAATTAAATGAAAAATTTTCTAGGGCTGCTAATTGGAGTGGAACCTTAACGAGTTTCACTTCGGTTTTCCCCGTGTATCATGTTCGGACCAGTCTGTCGACTAGCCCGAGACGAGGGGGTTACATTTGTTGGTATCAGAGCCTGAGGTTTCCGCGACCTCGAGAAGGTAAGTAAGGTAATTTTGAAGTGTTATGTTGCAATATCTCAGTGTATGTTGTACGGTGAATGCTTTTGCTATGTATGCTTGTTGTTTTCTTGCTTGCATGGTGTTTGAAAACACGTGTTAGTATGATTATTGTGTTGAGGCGTAGTGTCGAGTTCCCATTGCTACTATTACTTTATTGGAAAAGATTTTGTAAAGGAAAACTTGAGCACCTTGGACCCTTGTCTTT
Organism: Hibiscus trionum; assembly: GCA_030270665.1. Classification (NCBI taxonomy): domain Eukaryota; kingdom Viridiplantae; phylum Streptophyta; class Magnoliopsida; order Malvales; family Malvaceae; genus Hibiscus; species Hibiscus trionum. The sequence continues at coordinate 48,199,221 of BSYR01000026.1, read as the reverse complement.
GCTAACTCAATCCTTGTGTGTTTATTTTGTTGTAGTTGATATCTTGCTTGACGTAAGATGAGACCTAGAGGCAGGCCTAGGGTGGTTCATCCGGAACCACGGGCAGCAGCTCCGGAAGTTGAGCCGGTTGTAGAGGAGGAGGCTCCTCCACCTCTTCCTTCTCCTCCTCGTCAAGAGGGAGGTGAGGCGAGAGCTGAGGGCGTAGGACCTCAGGTTGGCCAAGGTCCGGCCGGTATAGATCTAGCTCCATTGGTTCAGGCTATAGCTGGGGCTTTCCAAGCAGTTGTGGTCGGGGGACAAGCTGTGGCACAAGCTCGGGGTGAGGGCACCATTTTTCCACTTGAGAGGCTTCGCAGTTTGGGTGGAGAAGAATTCCGAGGGTTGGCACCCGAGAGATCAGAGGCTTGGTTTGATAAGACTATTTGTATCTTGTCTCAGATGGGTTGTACTGGGGCACGTAGATTGGGATGTGTTGTTTCTTTGCTTCAGGGTGATGCCTACACTTGGTGGGTCACGATTACTATAGGCATGCCATATGCCGAGGTTACTTGGGAGTTCTTTGAGTCTGCCTTTCGCAAGAAGTATCTAGGTCCCCGTTATCTTGATGAGAAGAAGAGAGAGTTCATGGCTTTGCTTCAGGGTAACATGACAGTGACCGAGTATGAAATACGGTTTGTCAGATTGAGTCAGTATGCGTCCGAGCTACTTTCTACTGAGAGGGAACGATGCGACCGTTTCCGTTACGGGTTGAGTGAGGAAGTGAAGAGGTATACTTTGGCTACAGATTACACAGACTTCGATGTCTTGGTCGCTAGGGCCAAGGACATAGAGCATAGTTTGGGTCTGACCAAACGTTTAGGTGGTTCTAATTCAGGGAAGAAGTCTGCTTACTTTGATAGAGGTGATGCCAAGAGGCATAGGGACAATAGGCATCATTTTGATCACAGACGTAGGGGTGGTAACCACGGTAGAGGCCATCAGGGCTAGAGAGCTTGTGGGCGTTTGCCCGAGTGTGCTAGATGCGGGAGGCATCACACTAGAGAGTATTGGGGAAACTTTCATGCGTGTTGGAACTGTGGAGCTAAAGATCACCTTAGACGTGATTGTCCACATCAGGCTGGGTTTGCACCAGTTCGGGTTCAGGCTCTTGCTAGAGCTATTCAGCACCCGAGAGGCCGTGGGCGCGGTCAAGGTAACTTTCAACTGAGGAATGATGGCCAGAGGAATGCAGCTCATGTAGTTGCGGTTCAGCCAGAGGGCGGAGGTCAGGCTAGAGTTTATGCTCAGTGAGAGGGACAGAATGACACGAATGTAATTGCAGGTAATTTCTTGATAAAGTCTCTGAGTTTGCTTTCCTTGATTGACTCTGGGTCTACGCATTCATACATTTTGAGTGAGCATGCAAAGATGTTGAATTTACATTTTGAGGTACTAGAGGTAGGTGTTACTGTTACTAGTTCCTTCGGGGATACAATAGTGGTTAGGAAGATGTACAGAAGGTGTCTGTTAATGGTTCAAGGGCATATATTTCCAGTGGACATGATGGAGTTATCGTTTTATGGCTTCGATGTGATTTTGGGTATGGACTGGCTTACAGTGCATAGGGCTAGGATAGATTTCGAAACAAAAAGAGTCTACTTAAAGCTTGCAGATGACTATGAGATTGTGGTAGTAGGGAGAATGTAAAATTCTTATCGAATGTTGTTTCAGCCTTAGAGGCTCAGAGATTAGTTGAGTTGGGTTGTGAGGCGTTCTTGGCCTACGTGATGAATCCGAACATAAAGTTAGACCTCGGGATATTAGAATAGTGTGTGATTTTCCGAGTGTGTTTCCGGAAGAATTACTAGGTTTGCCGCCTGAAAGAGAAGTAAAGTTTGCTATAGAGACATATTCAGATTCTGCTCCTGTTTCGATTGCTCCGTACCGTATAGCACCGAAAGAACTGAAAGAGTTGAAGACTCAACTACAAGAGTTGTCAGATAGAGGTTTTATCCGTCCGAGTTCTTCGCCTTGGGCGCTCCGGTATTATTTGTGAAGAAGAAAGACAGTAGTATGATGATGTGCATTGATTATAGACAGTTGAGTCAGTTGACAATGAAAAACATGTATCCCTTGCCGCGTATCAACGATTTGTTTGATCAGTTGAGAGGGGCATCAGTCTTTTCGAAGATTGATTTGAGATCCGATTATTATTACCAGTTGAAGGTAAAAGAGGTTGATGTACCGAAGACAGCTTTTAGAACTAGGTATGGTCACTACGAGTTCTTAGTTATGTCGTTTGGGTTGACAAACGCACCGACTGCTTTCATGGACATGATGAACATAATTTTTCATCAGTACTTAGATCAGTTTGTGGTTGTATTCATAGATGATATTTTGGTGTATTCGCGTACCGAGGAAGATTATGACCGATATTTGAGGTTAGTATTGCAGACATTGCTAGACAACCAATTGTACGCTAAGTTGAGTAAGTGTGAGTTCTGGATCAGATAAGTAGTCTTTCTAGGACATGTAGTGTCAGCCGAGGAGATTAGAGTTGATCCGAAAAAGATAGAAGCTATTGTTGAGTGGAAGCAACCAAAGTTTGTGACATAAATTCGTAGTTTCCTAGGCTTAGCAGGTTATTATAGGAGGCTTGTGGATGGGTTCTCGAAGATAGCCGCTCCTTTGACAAAATTACTTCAGAAGAATGTTCAGTTTGAGTGGTCAGATGTGAGACAGCAAACCTTTGAGAAACTGAAAGAAGCTTTGACAGATGCACCGATTTTGATTTAGCTAGAGTCGGGGAAAGATTAAGTGATCTACAGTGATGCTTCATATGTAAGACTAGGTTGTGTGCTCATGCAAGACGGAAGAATTGTGGCTTACTAATCAAGACAATTAAAGAATCACGAGCGTAATTAATCGACACACGACATAGAACTAGCCGCAGTTGTGTTTGCCTTGAAGATCTGGAGACATTATTTGTATGTGAGAAATGCACAGTGTATACGTATCACAAGAGTCTGAAGTATTTGATGACACAAAGAGAGTTGAACCTTAGACAGCATAGGTGGCTAGAGTTGCTTAAGGAATACGATCCCACGATTGAGTACCATCCAGGTAAAGCCAATGTAATGGCGGATGCTTTGAGTAGGAAGTTAGATGTTGAGTTGAGAGCCATGTTTGCTAGTTTGAGCTTGTCCGGTGATGGTGGTCTAGTGGCCGAACTTCAGGTTAGACCTACCTTAGGCCAGTTGATTAGAGAAAAACAGTTGTTAGATAGATCTTTGGCACCACACGTGCAAGATATAGCCGAGGGTAGACCATCGGGCTACAATTTCATTGTTAATGGGGTCTTGTGTTTTAGAGATAGAATAGTTGTGTCGGATGACAGTGATTTGAGACGTACTATCTTGACCGAAGCACACTGTAGCCCGTTCGCTATGCATCATGGTAGTACAAAGATGTATCATGATCTGAAGAATGAATACTACTGGGTTGGTTTGAAGAAAAACGTAGCCGATTTCGTGAGTAAGTGTATGGTATGCCAGAGAGTTAAGGCAAAACATCAGGTTCCATTAGGTTTGTTGCAACCGTTGAGGATTCCGGAATGGAAGTGGGAAAATATCACCATAGACTTCGTTTCAGGTTTGCCTTTGACTTCTTCGAAGAAGAACTCAATTTGGGTTATAGTTGACCGCTTCACAAAGTGTGCTCACTTTATAGTTGTTCATACGACTTACTCCTTAGATAAGTTAGCCGATTTGTACATCAGTGAGATTGTGAGACTGTATGGTGTGCCGAAGTCGTTTGTGTCAAATAGAAACCTGAGATTTACAGCCATATTTTGGAAGTGTTTGCATACTGCTTTGGGTACCCGATTGAATTTCAGTACATCATATCATCCTCAATCAGATGGTCATTCAGAGAGGGTTATACAAATTTTGGAAGACATGTTGCGTTGTTGCATTATTGATTTTCAGGGTACTTGGGAGAAACACTTGTCGTTGGTCGAGTTCGCATACAATAACAATTTTTAGTCGAGCATTCAGATGGCTCCGTATGAGGCACTGTATGGTAGAAAATGTAGATCTCTGATTTGTTGGGCCGAAGCAGATCAGAAGTTGTTACCGATGCCGGAGTTGCTTAAGGGGACTACCGATAAGGTGAAGTTAATTTGTGATCGTTTGAAGGCAGCTTCGGATAGACAAAAATCCTATGCCCATTTGAAGAGGAAATAAGTTGAGTATGCCGTGGGAGATAGAGTGTTCTTGAAAGTCTTTCCGTGGAAGAAAGTTATGAGGTTTGGCAGAAAAGGGAAATTGAGTCCGAGATACATTGGGTCGTATGAGATTGTGAAGCAAATCGGTCCGGTTGCTTATCAGTTACGTTTGCCATCCGAGTTAGAGAAGATTCACAATGTGTTCCATGTTTCGATGCTTAGAAAGGTATAGATCAGGTCCGTCGCACGTTATGTCTGTGGAAGAGATTGAGTTGAACCCAGACGTGACGTACGATGAGGAACCAGTTGAGATCTTGGCATCTGATAGCAAAGTGTTGCGTGGAAAATGGATTGAGTTGGTCAAAGTGAAGTGGCAACGCCGAGGTGTGGAAGAAGCCACTTGGGAAAGAAAGGAGGATATGGAGAGGTAGTTTCCGTATCTCTTCCAGTCAGGTAATTTCAAGGACGAAATTCCTTAAGTGGGGGAGAGTTGTAACACCTGGGTTTAGGGGTCGGGTGTTAGGAGAGCTAAATCGGGTTAGGGTCGTTGGGCTTGTTTTAAATAAAAATGGGCTTGGTTTTAATTAAAAAGGGCTTGTGTTTTCATTAAGGGCAAAAGAGGAATTTTCTAAATGGGAAAAATAAAACAAGTAAAAAGGGACTTTTTGAAAGTCATCTTCTTCATCCCCTTTCAAACTAAAATCACGACCAAAACCTCCCTTCAACCCCAAAACATTGTTCCATCCATTTCCTCACCGATTTCAAGTGTTTTTATCAAGGTAAATACGTTTTTGACTTCTCCTCATCATTTTAAACGTTTCTATAGCTTTAGATTTTAATAAACTTCATTTTTGTGATGTTTCAAATGTTCAAATTTTAGGAAAAAGGTGGAAGCTTTAACGGGTTTTTGTTTGGTTTTTGATTTGTAAAGATAATATATGTTATAGTCTTGCCCTTAAGTGTATTATATCTTAAAATGGTGGTGTTTTTTTGAAAACCTGAAGTGGGTATTTGTGGGTGTGTTAAAGGGTAGAAAACGTGAGTATTTGGGTAGTTTTGTGAGGGAAAGTTGGGTTGATGGTGTAGTTATGCTTAAGGGTTGTTTTGAGCGTGTTTAATGATGATTTGGGTGTTGGAATCGATGGGTGTTTTCTAGGTTGTGTGTGAGTCCGAAAATGAAGATTTTAGTTTGTTCTTGGTTTGGAAATGTAATGAAATGGTCTTTAAGATTGTAATCTGATTTGTGGTAGTGGTTTTGTGGATGTTTTGTTGAATAATATGTTGGTTTTGGTTGATTAGAAACAAGGAAAACTGTTGGAAAAGCTTCAGGCTCGATTCCGGGAAATTTGGAGGCTTGATCGGCTTTCTCGACTTGTGTTAAGGTTATTCGGTGAGTAGACTGTTTTAAATGGTTTTAAATTGGTTCAAAGTGTGTGGTTGAGGTATTAAATTGTGCTTGGTAGGCCAATCTAATGTAAGGATTAAGTTGGCAGCTTAATCTCTTGTTTGACTTTATGAGTTCTTGCTAAATGTGCACATGTGATCTTGTGTGATAAGAGTTCGTTTATGCATGTTGCGATATAGTGATGTTGCATGATGGTGATTGATATGTTGTGTAGCATGATTGTGAAATCATGGTGAGACTCGTTTAGTATGTTGGCACTAGTTATATTACTAGATATAAATGATCGATCATTAGAATGAGTGTGCACACGGTAAGAGTCAAATTCGCGCGTGGCCTTGGTGATGTGTAGTCGCCAAGGAGGAGTACGGTGAAGTAACATTCCACCGGAAAGTGTATGTGTGTGATGATGAGTGGAATCCCATCCGTAAAAGAAACGGTGATGTGTGAAATCCCACCGGAAGGTAATAATGTTGTTTGAGTACGTTAGAGCGAAAATCCCAACGGAAGCTATCCGCATATCCGAGTAAGCTATATAGTTGCCAATATACTTTGTTCATGTGTGGATGATGTGTAAGATGATTTGTCACATCCTTGTTTAGCATAACATGAGGTAAGATGCCATGCTCATGCATTCTTGTAGGGTTTAGCTAAGTTGTTTTTTTACTGCTAATGTATGCCTTGTGAATGTCTTATGGATTTCATGCTTTGAACCCTGCATTATCGATGTTTTGTTTTTGAGCTCCCTCGCTAAGCTTTCAAGCTTACGCTCTCATTTCCGACAATGCAGATCATTAGTGTGGAAGTTAGCAAGGAGCAAGGAAGGGGAACCTAAGAGTGTGTGTTGTTGCTCAAGTATGGTTTTCTTGAATAATGTATTATTTAGCAATGGGGATGCTATGTGTTCTAGGAGCGTATGTTAGACTCCTACGTTGGCCTTTATGTTGTTAAATGCCTATGCTTTTGTGTTGAAGAATTGCAACTCATGTTTTATGGATGCTTATGTTTTGTGTGAGAAGCATGTAAACCTTGTTTATGTAATGCTTTTGTGGATGTATGATTCTACATAGTTAAATGTCTCATATGCATGCTTGTATGTTTGATCATGCTCATGGAAGGATATGATGTCTCCAGATTATGTGTATGCTTGATGTTTTATGAATCTTGTTGTTTTGGGGCATGTTTGGGAATGTTTGAAGATGTAGAAAACTGTTTTCGGGTCACACTGAGTGCAGGCGTTTCGAAACGCTCGTGGTTGTTTCAGAATGGTAGTAGCTCCAGGGATACTCGTATCGAAACGAGGGTGGTGTCGTTTCGATATGATTTGACACTATGAGCTCCCGTTTCGGTACGCGTTTCGATATGGTTTTCCTCTCTGAGTGCTTGTTTCGGAATGAGTTCCGAAACGTTCGACACTATTGACCCCCGTACCGGAATGAAGTGGACCATATCAGTATGACCTGGTCTGGCTTTTAAACTAGAGCCCGCGTTTCGGAATGGGCAAGCCTGTTTCGAAACGCAGGCCTATAAATTGGCTTTTTGGCATCTTCAAAGGTTCTCAGATGTTGTGTTTTAGTCCCGATTGTTTGTAAGCTTCCTTGTCAAGTTTATTTGCACCTTTACGCATGGTTTTGTTTTCGTTAGCATGCAAATGGACTAACATGTCACTTGGTAAATTTAAGTTACCTTATGTCTGATTTGATGTTTTCTATATCGTTTTCCGTTGACATTTTCGCACGTAGGACTTAATGTAACATTTAGACAAAATAATTAAATGAAAAATTTTCTAGGGTTGCTAATCGGAGTGGAACCTTAACGGGTTTCACTTCAGTTTTCCCCGTGTAACCTGTTCGGACCGGTCTGTCGGCTAGCCCGGGACGAGGGGGTTACAATAATAATCTCGAATAATATTTCTCCTCCTTCTCGTGGACCTCTTTAATGACACTTTTTTTGTAGGTTGTTGAGTTTGTGCTTCTGAAATAATTACCTTATCTTGAATGAGAGTTGTTCAACATTGTTTTGCTGAGGTACTTGATTCACTTCTTGATTAATGATAGGTGTGAAAACCTAAACATCGTCAAAAGTGATAGTAGAAATTAAATTATGATTCCAATTCCTCCTCAATAGAAATGTATCTAACCTTATTTCTCCTTCCAAACTCAACATCCTAAAAAAAGTTATAAATCTCTCCTTAAAATAATACTAATTGTGGGATCATAAAATTTACAGCCCATAGATCACTCAAAATAACCGTAGTAGTTGCTTGCTTTTAAACTTTAATTACTTCACACGTGTCCTAACTTGTTACAAAAGAAACCAACCCTTTGTAACTTATTGTTGTTTCTTTTGGGTAGGACCCTTAGCAACTTTATTCTAATATATATTTTTTATTGTCCTTATTCTTAGAGACACTAATTGAATGAGCACTAACCAAATGAGTACTTTTACACTTATAACGCTTCAACTTTTCTTCCTTTTTTACACGATGAGAAATGAGCTCAGTTAGAGTCTATTTCTCCCTTTGAAAACTATAACTTGAATTGGTTAAACTGTATAGGAAGCGATTCCAAAACCATAAGAATAAACAATTATTAGAAAGTTTGATCTAAGGTGCCTTAGATTTTGAAGCAATATTAAACATTTTCATAATGTGCCCTCTCACATTTCCTTGACCCTTATACTTCATAGACATCAAAGAAGACATAAATGATGTCATCTTAACTTTAATGTTTTGGGTAAAACATTTCTTAATTTCGTCAAGAAAACTCTTAATATAAGTAATCTCTTTAGATTTTTTTGCTCCTAGAGACTTATAGAATGTTATTCACAATGATCATTAGACTCATGCGATTCGAATAATCTCACCTCTCAAAATCCCTTTTATGGGTGCTTACTGCGATGAAAGGTGCAAGAAATTCTTTCCTTAGTGCAAAATATATGTTCATATAAACAAATACTATAGGTAAGTGTCTTTTTTATTCCTTGAAATTAGTTTCACTAAACATGAGTGTAGAATGTACATTAACAGATATTGTAAAAGAAAAAGATAAATTACCTAAATATAGAACAAAAATAAGTAAATAAAATAAAAACAAGCTCATTTAAATATTCATAAGTAAATAAATAAATTCAAAATAATGGCTAGTTCCCCTCAAGATACCAAACACAACATTAATATCAAGCCTTTAGACAAAAATATTAACTGTAAGCGGTACTCTTGTTGTAGCAATGAAACATTGACAATAAACCATGTCAAACAATACATTAATCTATGGACTAACTTATTGCCCACGTGAAATACCTTATAATTGTCACACATTTATCGCCACAGTTGTCGTTGTAACTCTGCCAAATATTAACTTTCCTTTGGGCCAATTAATAAACGTATGACTTACAAAAACCCATAATTTTCTTAATATTTTAAATAAACTAATCTACACAAAAGTAGTCACTTTGGTGACATTATGTTTCAATTAATCCATTAAAATACTAGACATCTAAAGCTAAAATATGAATTTTTTTTGTTTCAAAATATTTTGCTTAATTTTATCTTTCAAACAAATTAAAAGATAACCAAAATAATTAGAATTTTGAATAAAGGTAATCCTTATATCAAGATAGCGGACACTCCATTAATATTTCATTGTTGGACAAAATATTAACTTGCAAGTGATACCTTGATACAATAATAAAACATTGATAATAAGAACATGTCAAACAAAAATCTTCTTTTGGGTCGATTTATTGCTCACATATAAAACAGAATAATTATCACATGTTTATTACCACAGTTGAACATGTAATAATGTTAATTATTAACTTTCCTTTGGGCCGATTAATACTAACATAATACGACTTACATGCACAAAACCTTCTACATTTTAAAATAAAATAATATTTACAATAGAGGTCACTTTGGTGACTTAATGTTTTAATTAATTTATCTTAAAATGTATAATATAAATATAATGATATCCAATTTTAAAATTTTGTAACAGTCAAACCTGAAATTTCTGATAACACTTAAGTTTCCGAAATAACCCAAAATAAGGTTGTCTGAATGGGGCTATCATAAATTGAAAAACCTAAATCTTTGATTGTTTCTTAAAAAAATGTCTTAAACCGTAAACATGCATTTACCAAAATCAAAGTCGAATTCAAAACATTCAATCTTTAACTAAAAGCCAAAATCAAAAGTATCATATAAATGAATAATCCATATAGTGATCACATGAAAGTTTAATATATCCATAATAACCTAATAACCAAAATTAAAAAATGGTCAAGCTAAATCAAATATAAATTCCATAAAATTAATGGCATTGAAACTGTATCCGTATGAACATCGAATGTAATTAAACATTCAATTTATATCATGAAAAAAAAAACTTGAAACTGAGTAGAGAAAAGAAAATTATACGTAAAATTTCAACACCAACCTTTAATCAAATCAAAATACCAAATAAGTTTATAACCAAATATAAAAATTAGAGTGATTCAATACCAAAAAAGAATTCTCAAATCAAAACCAACTCTTTTCCTTTTACCAAACTGAACAAACTTAAAATAAGGGGCACTAATGCAGAATTTTCCAATTTCCCTTAAAAATGTGTAGTCTAAGTTTAAAAATGTCAGACTTCACGTGCCCCTATCCCTTATTACCTTTTAATCTGAAAACCTAATTTTACCGTAACCCATATATTATTAATAAACTATTAACAAATCCCATAGAAATATCGATTGCTGCAAGAACCAACTTGCCTGAGTGGCAAGGGAACAATTGTTGTTCCTAAATGTTATGGGTTCGAGCACTAGCAGATGCATCATGGTAATTAAGCATGCGTTATCAAATGGTTGAGAGTATATTCAAAACATATACTATTTGTAATCACTTTAGCTTAAAAAAATCGATTGCTGAAAATAAATTCAATGATTAACTATATATGCACAAGAATCTTTTCATGCAGCGAATAAGGAAAAAATTGCTAATCAATTGAAATTGACAATAAAAAACAGTTTACAGCATTTGAATTACTGCAATCCAGTAGCAAATATATTCAACAGATCTGAAATTAATCACACACAAATATCTATACTAAAAACATGTATGCGTTTAGTACCAAAACCAAAACCCTAAATCATGAAAATATAAAATTTTCACGATAAATCAATAAAAAATATTAATTAGTTTTCAATGATCCAACATGACGAGGCTATGATACCACTTATTAGAACTAAACCATAATAGATATGAAATCTAAACCCAGAATCTATCAAGAACAATAAATCGAAAGCGGAAGCGTACCTGAATTAATCGATAGATAAAAACCTTGAATCATTTGATGAAGATCGCCTAAAAGGTGATTGTGATCTTCCAAGAAGATAGATTAGCCCTTGCCGTAAAAACTCTCTGACGTGGACAAGAGTAATACAAGTTAACATATTTCTTGGGAACCACTACCTCTTTATATAGTTAATTATTAAATCAACTATTAAATATTTATAACTTTGTCCCTCATTGAATTATAAATATATTTTACGGTATTTACACTTTTATTTTCATGACACTTTAATACCCATGACACGCCTAACATAATTGGTCACTTGATTTTATGTCATACTTTATAATAGCATCATACATTTTACATATGTGCCCACAATTGCGGATTTAATCCAACATTCCACACCATACTATCTAAACAGTTTTTAAAGGGTAAATTACATAGATCATCACTTAACAAAGTTTCAAAACGTTCAATTTACTCACAAAAGTTTAGACATTGAACGCTTTTGTCACTAAAATTTAGACATTGAATGTTTTTGGTCACTAATAAATCCCAAACGGTCATAGATAGTGGTCGTTCGATCCCAAATTTCACTAGTCACTTCGTCTCGGTCCACTAAGTTTGAATTCTACCTCCATTTTGTAGAAAAGTGCTATGATGTTCACGAATCGAAAAAAATCTTCTAGTATCTCTCTCATCAATCTCTCTCCTCTACCATCGGATGGAGCTTGCTTCTCACTTCTCAGTATGTTGCTTCTCTTGTGCCGATGAAGTTTTTCACCTCGGATCTTAGAGAAGTTCGTTGTTCGCCGGTAAATGGATGTCGTCAAAAAGTTAACATAGGAGTGATAAAAACGTTCAATATGTAAACTTCAATGAGTAAATTAAATGTATTGAAACTTCAATAACTAAAATAGTTTTGAAAGTAAAATTTAGTTATAATTTACGTAATTTTTTTTTAAATGTTAGGTAATACCATAACACCCTTAATTACCAGAAATTATTATAATATTCTATTAATGAAATCCCTTAGTTAGAGGTCAGAGGTGTATGATTCAGAGAACCGAACAATTCCTTGGATAATACGATTCGTCCAACAAGAGTGCCAAAACATATTGTTAATTCAATTTCATGCAGATATTTAATCGATATGATTCTTAATTCACATCTTTTACTAAATTTCCCTCTAAATAGGAATAAAAGATAAATTATGTTATATTGCACATTTCTAGAATATTGTTCTATTTATTTTGGTGTTGGATTAGGGAAGTTAATTTGGCAAGGACAGGTGCGGAGGGTGTTACCCGCAACTCGCAAAACTAAAACCATTCTCACCGTCTTATTTATGTATGTCCCGAGATTCACTTATTTTCTGTTATACTAGCTTTGCGATTCACTTCATATATATGTAACATTATTCTAATTGTCATCTTTTATAATAAAAAAATGATAAGTCGTTGTGAGCTTTTAATTGGTAAATTAAAATATAACTTCAACACAAGTTCAAAAGGTTCAGAAAATAAAGTCCTTACATAATATTCAAATATGACATGGAAATTTGAGAAATTGAATGGGTGAGGCATGGAAATTCATAAAATAAAATCGATGTGACCCGTTATACTAGTCTCGCGGTCCACTTCATACAATATATTTATAATTATCAATTAAATAAATATAAACCATTTTTTTATGAAAAAAATACATGTCTTCCAGACTCATACCATATATGTGACATTATTCCAACTGTCGTCACATCTAAAAAATAATAAGTCGTCATGACCCTTTAATTGGTAAATTAAAATGTAACTTCAACATGAGTTCAAAAATTCAGAAAATAAAATCCTTACATGATATTCAAATAAAACATGGAAATTGAGAAATTGAAGGGCTGAGACATGATAGTGTGTTATAATTAGATAAGAATTGAAAAACTATGACTCTTTGAGTGCTCTCATTTAAAAATATATATTATTGAATGTAAGTTGAGTGTTATCAAAATTATTTGCTACTGAAATGTTTATTTTTTAAATATGTTTATTATGTATATAGAGTGGGACATGATGGGGGAATTGAGCGGGATGGGCGGGAATGCAGCTGGTACAAGGTCATATTCATGCATATCCCAACATGGACATAGATCTAATTTGTGTCCCCAACAATGCCCCACCACTCGCGAAAATTATACAAATATCCATGCCCAATTAGGTGTGAAACGAGATGGGTCCCCACAAAACCTTCCCACCGACATCCCGAGCTTGGATAGTTAATTACTCTTAACATAGTGATTGTAATATTTGATTTTAATTAAAATCCTAAACCCTAAATGATGTAATCCTAATCTGTACCAACTTTCTCCATGACTTGATCACACCATTGAAACTCTTCAAGACTGATTCTAAGGGAGTTCTACCTTACTTTATCCTTCATTTGCTTGTTATGCATTATATGTTATTATCAACATGTTTTTTTGCATATTAGGATATGCTTGAATTATCATATATTATCATTCATTTGCATATTCTATGACATTCATGCATAACCTATGAACCACATATTTATACTTAGCTAAATCATGCATATGCCATGTTACCCATCCTTTACTTATGTTTTCCTATCACATGCATATTCATCTTCGGTGTGCAACATGTATTCATCACCTTCTTAACTCTTTCATAGCTAATTTGATTGTTTTCATGATTCATATAGGTAGAAGGGATGATTAAGCAAGCTATGACAGCTCGGAAACAAAGAATGCAAGCTATGAAAGCTCATGCTAGCTCAAGGACAAGAAATGATAGCTCACCTAGCTTAAAGGAGCTCAGGGCACAATGATAGTAGCTGAAAGGATAGCTAAATGAGCTGAATAGGAGCTGAAGGATAATGAGCTTAGCTGAGGAGTGTAGCTGAGCTAAAGGAGCTGAAACTAGCTGGAGAGAAGTTGAGGACCTGATAGCTTACCACTAGAGTGTAGCTCTAGTTGAAACTAAGATGGAGTAACACTAGCTAGCTACAAGTCACCTAACTAGCTACCATGAAGGGTCATCAAGCTACCCATTCGGCCATGGAGGGAAAGACACATGCCTTTTCACGTTTTGGCACCAAATGAACCAATTCCTTAACTATTCGGCTATGCCATTCTAACCATTCATACATACATGCCTTTATGAAGGGATTTTACCCTTTTCCAAATCATTAAAGGTCTATTCGGCCAAACCCTTTCATTTCCTATAAATAGGAAGCCATTTTGGCATTTTTAACACACAACTCATACATCCAATATATTTTTACTTTGTGAGGTTTCTCTTAAACATTGTTCTTTTTAAGAACTTTATCGACTTATCAAGCTTTGCTTGTGGCGTCTTTCTTTTTCCCATCTTGATACTTTGGGTTGTTGGTTTCTTAACCTTCGTTCCAAGTCCTATCTACCACCATCAAAGCCATTCTCTTAAAGATCAGGTTTATGCTATTATAGCATATGTTCATCTTTTGAATCCTTTGAATACTACCACCTACAATTCCATTCCATTTCACCATCCTTCTTTTCCATTTCATTCCTTCACCCATCCGAACTTTTCCTTACAAATTCCCTTAACCATTTCATCCATTTCAACATACACCACGCTACCATACTTCTGCAACCATCATTTCATCATCTTTCCATCAACATATTATTTTTAAGGCATTCGAGAACAAGGCTTACTTGCATTCACGACCGGGAACAATCAAAGCTTCTCTCAACAATAACCATTGGAGAGTTGGAGCGTATCACTAAACTTTTCAATGCAGCAGGAATGAGATGACGTGACATACTACGATCACATACAAAAGTGCTGCCGATGGAACCTTTCAACAACTCTTGTTCTTTTATGAGGTCCTATCGGGACGATCACTTCTTCATTTGAAAGATAAAAGAATAACATTCACTCAATTAATAAGTGAAAGTCAATGTGTAATCAAGATTCTCAGTTAGGAAGTTACAAAGTAACTTGACTGGTGAGGAAAAGTGCGAAGACTTATCTCATACTACATATAAAAGGGATGAGTAAGTTGGTGTCATGAGTTAATTTAACACTAATTCAATTGAAATTTGTTAAAATACTTTTATTTTAAATGATAGTTAATATTATTATAAAAATATTTTTGTTTTTTTTAAGTTTTATATAATTTTTAAATAAAATAAGTAAAAAAATTATCATTTGAGAATCAAAGGAGAAATCTAGATTTATAGACAACTCTATTACCATTCCACCAACAATAGTTTCTTGAAATAATTTTACATGTAATTCTTTCTTTTAAATGGGACAATGTATAACACATGTAGTGTAGTAGTATCTGGTGTAGTAACCCTTTCTTTTAAGAAACATAGTTGTAAATTAAATAATTGAGATAAAAATCTATTCATTTGGAAATGTAATATAACCTTACTAAGATTTCTTTAATTAGGTAACATAATATTTTTTGAACAATAAAACTGGCTTTCGTAAGAAGAAGAAGAAGTAGAAGAAGAAGAAGAAGAAGAAGAAGAAGAAGAAGAAGAAGAAGAAGATAAACAAATACAAAGGAAGGTCCCAAACGGACCAAAAACTTAGAAAGAACCAAGTCAAACATGGGTGAGAGGAACAACAACAGAGAAAAAACATGCAAAATTATAAAACCTAATTTGATTTTGATATAACAAATTGGCTAAGGACCTATTTGTGAAAGTAAATAAATTTTTAAGTATTTCAAAGTCCCACAAATTGAGAAGCAAACTTGAACCAAAACTATTTCTAAGTCAAATAAACTTTTCAAACAAATTTTTCTAAGTGTTCAAGCCCAAACTCTACTTGTATGGTAAGGCGTATCGATACGCTCTAGTCGTATTGATATGGTTTTAAGATTTTGGAATTTTAATCGATAAAAGTGTACCAATACGGTTATACCCGTATCGATACAATATTCTTTATGGGGTTAATTTTAAGGCATAGTGTACGATATGGTTGTCCCCGTATCGATACGGTTTGATTTGATTAGATAAATCTTTGCATTTAAAGTTTTTCGACTGTTGCTTATCAGTTATGATTTCAGCAAAATTTCAAATGGTCGTTGGACTGTATCGATACGTCCATATAGCGTATCGATACACTTTTTGCTAATGTTTTCCTCAAGATTCCAATGAGCAAAAATCGTATCGATACGGTATTAGAGTATCGATACTCTCTTTTTTTAAACTATGCTCGTACTTATACACCTATACGCGTATCGATACGCCCCTCTTAAATGTGCACAACTACTCTTTCTATTTTGAGACAGGTATCGATACGGTTGTTCGAGTACCGATACGGTAGGTTGTAGAAGTACATTTATTGCGAGAAAAATGGAGCCCAACGGCTCTATTGATGATCTCAACCACCAGAAGGGCTAGAAATCAATGCAAGGGTACATAAACAAGCCTAAAAAACTACATCAACAATTATTGAACTTATTTGCAACAATCCGAGCATATATCAAAACCCTTGAGCTTAAAGAGTCAAATTCTTGTAACCCAACTTGTGTAATTTTTCATTGTATTATTTTATTTCAAGTTCGGGGAGTGATTAAGTGTAATTGGGAAATACATCAACCTAGTGAGAGGTATTTTTCAGATTGCCAAACCTTCTTTGTATTTAAGATATTCTTCGTTAATCTTTGGGTAGAAAGATTAACTGATTTGTAAGGTTTCATCCTAATCCAAGAAAAAGGGACGAATTTCAAGTGAAATTGGTTGAAAATCCTTAGTGGGAGCTAAGGTAGTGGATATAGAGCTTGTTCTAAGGTTGAACCACTATAAATGTCCTTGTCTTTAATTTTCATATTTTCAATTTGCTCCTCTCGATTTTAAAAAGCCAATTCACCCCCTCTTGGCCATTTTCGATTCAATTGATCTACTCAGCAATTGGTATGAGAGCCTAACTCTTTGAGGGACTCACATCCACAAGAGAAGATCCTAGAAGAAGATCAATCAACCTTCGAATCAAGCCATGGCATCTACCTCCGGCCAAAACCTCTTCGAGTCACAATCGATAACCAAGCCTCCATTTTTCAATGGGGATAACTATCCCTATTGGAAAAATAGAATGAAGGTCTTCATCAAGTAAAATGACTATGTCTTTTGGGATGTGGTGGAAGATGGACCAACCATTAATATGAGGAGATGAAGAAGGAAGGCTCATTCCAAAGACAAGAGTGGAGATGACCGATAAAGATCGTAGAAGGTTTCAAGTGAATGACAAGGCTCTTCACATCATCTTTTGTGCACTTGGACCAAACATGTATACAAAGATGTCATCGTGCACAAGTGCAAATGAAGTATGAGATAAGCTAGAGACTGCCTACGAGGGCACTAACTCTATAAAGGAGACCAAGATTAGGATCCTTAATTTGAGTTACGAGAACTTCAAGATGGACCCGAATGAGAGCGTCTCCAATATTTTTGATAGGTTCTCCATAATGGTAAATGGTCTCAAGAGCTTTAGTGAGATCATTCTCGAAGACAAGCTAGTCAGGAAGCTTCTTTAATCTCTTCCTGAATCATGGGATGGGAAAAGTACCGCAATCATCGAGGCCAAGAATTTGAAGACATTAAAGCTCGATGAGTTGGTGGGATCTCTCCTTACTCATGAGATCATGAAGCAAGGAAGGGAAGAAGAAAAGAAGAGATAAGAGAAAAGAGAAAAGAGAAAAGAGTGGAGAGGTAGAAAAGAAGAAGCAAGGAATTACTCTCAAAGCTTCTTAAAAGGAAAGCAATTCTAGTGAGGATAAGTTTGAGGAATTGGCTATGATAGCCAAGAGATTCTCTCGGTTCATGAAGTCCAACAGAGGAAGAAATTTCCAAAGAATGAAAGACTTCAAGAACAAGAACAAAGAATAAGAGAAGGATCAACTCATTTGTTATGAGTTCAAAAAGCCAATGCACATAAGATCGAATTGCCCTCAACTCAAGAAAAAGGGTTTTGATAAGAAAAAAAAGCACAAAGCCCACGTTGCTACTTGGAGTGATGAAGAATCATCATCCGATTAAGAGGAGCACGAAGTGGCTAATCTTTGCCTCATGGCCATTGATAATTATCCTAAAGTAAGCCTTAACTCATCTACTTTCAATTTCACATATGATGAACTTCAAGATGCATATGATTAATTGCAAGAGATTTACGATGAGTTGGTGGAAAATATAAGGAATCAGTTTTGAAAAGCAAGAAAATAATTTCTGATTTGAAAAACGGAAACGATTCCCTTTCTACAACCAACTCAAAACTTGAAAAGAAGATTTTGGTTTTACGAGATGACTTAAAATATTTTCAAAATGAAAATGTTTATTTGAACAATCTTCTTTCAAAAGTTCATGATGATCACCACAAAGTGGTGAATGAGCTTAAGGCTTCTTTAAATGTAGTTGGGAAACAAGATTTTGAAAAAGAAAGTTCTTCAAAACCCAACTATGTGAAGAGGAACTTTAATGGCTACAAACAAAGAAGCTCTCAAAGGAATCCTAAAGGTAAAAAGGTATGAAATGTATGGGTTCCTAAGGAACTAGTAGTTTCTAATAATATTAATTCTATTGCTTCTTGGATTCCTAAGGGAACCAAGTATTTGAGAGCTAACTCACATGAACCCAAAATGATGTAGGTACCAAAAATCAAGAACTAATCTTTGTTTGTAGGGGGAGCATTGCTACAAGGCTAAAGCTTCAAGTCAAAACACTTGGTACCTTGATAGTGGATGTTCAAGACACATAACCGACGACAAGAGTAGATTCATGGAGCTAAAGCCAAAGAGTGGTGGAGTGGTGACATTTAACGACAACTCCAAAGGCCACATTGAGGGTATAGGTCCCATTGGTAATCTCTCTGCTATTCTTATTGAAGATGTGTTATATGTCAATGGTCTAAAGCATAACTTGTTGAGCATTAGTCAACTATGTGATAAGGATTTTAATGTTCTTTTTTTATGTTAATGGTTGCAAAATTGTGGAAATTAAAACAAATACGATAATGCTCATTGGTCATCACATAAGTAACATATACATGGTGCATCTAGATGACATGCATACATCACATGAATGTTTGGTTGCTCAAAATGAAAATGGTGCATGGTTATGACATGGGAAACTAGGACATGCTAGCATAAGTGTTTTAGAGAAATTGGTTTCCCAAAATCTAGTTAGATGTGTACCTAAACTAAAATTCTCCTTAGATAAAATTTGTGATGCATGTGCTAAGGGTAAACAAAAACGAACTTTATTTAAATCCATTAGAAATGTTTCAACTAGTAGAGTTTTACAATTGATCCATATGGTTCTCTTTGGGCCTATTAGGACAACTAGCTTGGGTG
Organism: Hibiscus trionum; assembly: GCA_030270665.1. NCBI lineage: Eukaryota > Viridiplantae > Streptophyta > Magnoliopsida > Malvales > Malvaceae > Hibiscus > Hibiscus trionum. Next base: position 48,179,981 of record BSYR01000026.1, on the reverse strand, counting down.
GAAAATCATATGCTTATATTTTAGTTGATGATTTCTCTAGATACACGTGGGTTCTCTTTTTAAGTACAAAAGATGAGGCTTTAGAAAACTTCATCACATTTTCAAAAATTACTCAAAATGACCTTGGTCAAAACATTACTCATATTAGAAGTGACCATGGAACAAATTTTCAAAATCTAGGCTTTGAGGATTTTTGTAACACTAATGGTATTAGCCACAATTTTTCCGCACCTCGCATTCCTTAACAAAATGGGGTAGTTGAGAGGAAAAACGTACTTTAGAAGAAATTGCTAGAACCATGCTTTGTGAAAACAATTTACCTAAGTATTTATTGGCGGAAGCCACAAACACCGCTTGTTATATTATAATCGTATAATGATTAGGCCAATTTTAAAGAAAACTCCTTATAATGATTTTAAAAACAAAGAAGTCTAACATTAGCTATTTTCATCCTTTTGGATGTAAGTGTTTTGTTCTAAACAATAGAAAAAATAATTTAGGTAAATTTGATTCAAAAACTGATGGAGCTATTTTCTTAGGTTATTCATTAAACTATAATGCCTATCGAGTGTTTAACAAAAGAACATTAGTTGTAGAAGAGTCCATACATGTGGTTTTCAATGATAACCTCCTTCCGAGGAAGGATTCTTGTGATGACGATGATGTAGGGATCATTGAAGCCAATGATGGTGGACAATCATCAAAGGCGGATGAGGTTCCAACCAAAGATGAGGAAGCACAAGATCCTCCCATAGAATCCTTGAAGGACATGAATCTTCGTGAAAAGGAAGTGAGCTACCCAAGGGAACTCAACTATGTCAAAGATGGTGAAATCTTGGGTGATCCATCCAAGAGGGTAACCACTAGATCCTCTCTTATATTGCTTAATAATGTTGCATTCGTTTCATGTATTGAGCCTAAAATATCAAAGAAGCATTAAAAGATGATTTTTGGATATTGGTCATACAAGAAGAATCTAATCAATTTGAGAGGAGTAAAGTTTGGACATTAGTTGATATGCCTAATAATAAGTCTACTATAAGAACTAAATGGGTCTTTAGAAGCAAACTAGATGAGAGTGGTAACATAGTGAGGAATAAGGCTAGACTTGTTTCTTAAGGTTATACTCAAGAAGAGAGAATCGATTTTGATGAAACATATGCACCCGTAGCTAGAATGGAAGCAATTATGATGCTTCTTGCATTTGTACGTTATCATGAATTCAAGCTTTTTCAAATGGATGTTAAAAGTGCATTTTTAAATGGTTTTATTAATGAAGAAGTGTATGTTGAACAACCACCTAATTTTGAAGGTCCAATTTATCCAAACCAAGTTTTTAAAGTAACTAAAGCTTTATGTGGTATGAAACAAGCTCATAGAGCTTGGTATGAAAGGCTTTCAAACTTTTTGGTTGAAAAAAGTTTTGAAAAAAGGCAAGGCGGACACTACACTTTTCATTAAAAGAAATGGCAATGACATTTTATTAGTACAAATTTATGTTGATGATATTATCTTTGGTTCTACTAATGAGTTTTATTGCTAAGAATTTTCTAAGTTAATGCAAGGTGAGTGTGAGATGATCATGATGGGGGGCTCTCATTCTTCTTTGGGCTCCAAATCAAGCAAAGGAAAGATGGCATTCACATCAATCAAGCTAAGTACATCAAAGATATGCTTAAGAATTTCGGCTTGGAGAATGTAAAGACTCAAGCCACTCCAATGAGCTCATCAATTAAGCTTAACAAAGATGAAGGGGGTTAGTGTGTTGATTCTAAGCTTTATCGTTCAATGATTGGCTCTTTGCTTTACCTTACCGCAAGTAGACCCGATATCATGTTTAGTGTTTGCTTGTGTGCTAGGTTCCAAACTAGTCCTAGAGAATCACACCTTGTACCATTAAGAGAATCTTTAGATACCTTAGAGACACACCTTGTTTAGGCCTTTGGTATCCTAGAGACTCTTCCTTTAACCTACATGCTTATTCTGATGTGGATTATAGGGGTCGTAAGATAGATAGAAAAAGTACCTCCGGCACTTGCCAATTCCTAGGTAGTATGCTCATATCTTGGTTCTCTAAGAAACAACATTGTGTAGCCTTATCTACCACCGAAGCGGAATATATATCGGCTGGAAGTTGTTGTTCTCAAGTCCTTTGGATGAAGCAACAACTTCTAGACTATGGAATTGATGTAGGTACCATACCCCTTAAGTGTGACAACACTAGTGCCATATGTCTCAATAAGAATCCCATCCAACATTCTAGAACTAAGCACGTAGAGATAAGATAACATTTCATTAGGGATCATGTCTTAAAGAATGGTGGTGTTCTAGAGTATGTCGATACCTCAAACCAACTAGTGGATATGTTTACAAAGTCATTAGACAAAGAGCGTTTTTGGTCTCTTAGGAGAGAGTTAGGTCTTACTAGCCTATCTTGACCATTAGAGCCCTTGAGTGTAAATAATTTGCTTGAATTTGAATGATGATCATGTTTATGTAATTTTGCTTCTTAATGCATCTATGCTTGTTGCTAGGGGGAGTATGTATCTGTTTTAGTCCATATTCGTTGCTCATTAATCATACACATGCATTTAGGATCAATTAATATCCAATTTTTGAACTCAAGTCTGTTCAAAAATGCATTTCTGGCAAAAGGTATCGATAGGGTAACAACGTATCAATACGGGTAGCTAAATGGGCGTCGATATAGTCTTAATTGTATCGATACAGCCACACATATACTGTATAAAAATCGTACCGATACGGTGGATCAATACGGTAAGCCGCTGGAGTTTAAATGGGGCATTAAAAGGAGTATCCCACTTTAATTAAAACATAACTCCCTTTTTCTCTCAAACCCTAGGTCGAATTTTCACTATAAAACCTCCCTCAAACCCTTTGATTTCTCACATCAAGCCTAAAATTCTTTGAAGGTTTTTCATCAACACATCAAAGCTAAGCTTTGCTATCAATTTGGTGCATTCATCATCCTTCATTCATCCTAATCCATCTCTCAAGGTATAAAACCCTTTTTTCTTTCATTTTAATTTTATTTATTTTTTCAATTAATTTTTGTATATATAGTATATTTATAATATGGGTTTTAGAGTTTTTTAAAAAATCTGAAATTTTTTTATTCGAATATATAAATATATGGTATATTTTATAGTACTGTTTTTTCAAAATTATTTTTATCAAAATTAATATTTATACTTGTATATATTTTTAACATATAAAATATAGTGTTTTTCACAATACCTTGAATTATTATATTGATTATTGGATCGAATGTGATGATAATTGTATACATTGTTTTCAAATTATTTTGATGTTTTCATGTTATTATGGGGCTTAAAAAGAGACTAAGAAAAGAATTGTGTTCTATTTCATTCAATCCCAATTCGGAAAATGAGGGTATTCCTAAACCGAACCTTGGTTTTATTATCCAAAATAGTTTTCAATCTCCTTCGGCTATGGCCCATTACAAACAATACCAAACTTTTTCAATCCGAGATGAAAGTGTTGTTTCAATCCCTTTTCTAAACTTCGAATGTTTTAAGTTCAAATATTTTGGGTTGTTACAACAATGGAAATTCATGACTTCTCTAAGTATACCCCTGGTTTATATCGAAATATTGTTTTGATTTTCTTTGCAAATGCCCGATGTATCCACGATCAAGCAAGAAAAAGTGTTATTGCTATTGAGTCCTATCTTATGGGCAAGAAATTTTGAATTGACCAAAGTGTTTTGTGCAATGTTTTTGGGTTTGAAAATTTAGGGATTGATAATGAACACTCCTTAGGGCATTCTCAACTTGGCTCCGTAACCGTTCTTGATGCCTATGATCGTATCCTTCATCTTATCATCTCTTGGTAGCTTCGTCCTTCCGGAGGGAAATTCTCTACTATCCGCCAAGTTGATGTTTTTTTGGCTTCGTTGTTTCCGTGAGGGTAAGCGCCCAAACCTTTACCAAATCATGTTTGCCGACTTGGTCTATCTTGTTCAACACCGTCACACCGATCAAGTCAAGTCTTTCTTCTATGGCACAACTTTGAGCTTCTTGTTCCATTCCTTGGAGATTGGTTGTTCTCATGATGTCACCGAGCCTTTAGGCAAGCCGATCGATGAACACTCCCTTACTCATGCTCACTTTGAGTACATTGATCATGAATGGGTTCGTGTTAATCGCTCTCCTCCTCAAGATGATCAACCTCCTCCGGTCGCTCCACAAGGTCCACAAGTCCAACAAGCTCAAACTTCCATGGATGGACTCATGGCGTATCTAAATGAGCAATTCACATCCTTAGGGACTAATATTGCTTCTTTAGATACAAACATGAATGCGGGATTTGCGGCCAGTGATACACGTTTTACATCATTGGAGGATCGAGTCGAGGCCCTTGAGCAACAACAAACTTCCATGGATGTATCTCTCATCGCCTTCCATGGTGCTTGGCTTAATCATACTCGGAAATCTCAAGGAAACCGTGATGATGATGAAGAGGACGAGGACGAAGACGATGGGGACGAGTAGTTTTTGAGCATTTTATTACATATCATATCATTTAGGATTTTTTTAGTTTATTATGCATCTATGTTTTATGTTTTAGGAACTCTATGCTTTGATTTTGTTTTTAGGATTAAGTTTGGATTTAAGCTTGAAGTTATTTTGAACTTTTATTGCTTTGGATATTAAATTTGGAGTGTAATGATATTATGTTGCTTTAATTATGCTTTTTCTTGTGCTTTATTGTTCTATCTTGTCTATATCCTTGATTATTTGCATTGATTTTGATCTAAGAAAAAGGAGGACAAGTGTAAAAACATAAATTTTTACAAACTTTTGAAAACCAATCTTAAATTAAGGGGAGTAAACTTCTCAAAGTTTTCAAAAATACTTAAAAATTTTACTTTGGTTTTGTTATATCAAAAAGGGAAGATTGTAAAACCTAATTTGATTTTGATATAACAAATTGTCTAAGGACCTATTTGTAAAAGTAAATAAATTTTTAAGTATTTCAAAGTCTCACAAATTGCCTTGTCTAAATTGCTTGTTCTAAGCTTGAACCACTATAAATTGCCTAGTCTTCAATTTTCATATTTTCAATTTGCTTCCTTCAATTTTAAAAAGCCGATTCACTCCCTCTTGGTCATTTTCGATTCGATTGATCCACTCAACAAAAACAAAAATAACATGGAAAGAAAACATGCCATTGTGCCGAAGACCAAGGAGAGCCGAGATTAGAAACAAAGCCAACCAATCAATCTCCAAAGTTGCATGTTCTTCTGGTGCACGCAGAAGAATAAAACCTTTGAAGAAATGTAGGGGAGGAATCTATCGCAACCATCGTGCAAAGGTACATAAATTGTCGATGAAGATGGACAAGAAAAAATGAAACCAGAGAGTCAAGTCCTCATACTTCTGCCGACGGGAAAAGGAGAACCCCAACTGCCATCGAACATGCACAAAGAGACATAGAAGAAAACAAGAAAAACACCAAAGAAAAAAGCCTTCTTTGAAAACCACCACACCACTAAGGAGGAATTCTTCTCTAGTCCGCTAATTGGCTTTTGAGGAGGGAACAACTAACGCTCAGGGGACCGGTACTCTCATCGAACAGTTGGAGAATCCAAAAAAAAAAATCAAATATGAAAATCAAAAACAAGGGAAAAGAAAGGCGAAAGGGGAAGGGTGGAAGAAAGAAGGAGGGTGGGGTGGCTGCCACTTTTAATAACCCTAGTGGCGTCACCTAAACGAAGATAGTAACATAATATTATTATATTTTAGGCATATTATATTTAGGATTTAGAGTTAATATGTTAAACAATAAATTTAAGTTTAAAATGAATAAATTATGTAAAATAAATTTTATAAAGTATGTACATAAAAAAATCTCAAATAAAACGAAGGAAAATTTTACAGCGCTTGACGAGCATCGACGAGCACCACTATTACGAGCACTGGTGAGCACCGATAAACTAATTTATAAAAATTTTAAATCCAAAGTACTTAATGCGTAATTATAATTTTTTAAAAAATTAAAAGTGTAATTTAATTAAAATACATTTTCTTGATTTTAATTTTGTTTTAAACGTTATTAATCAAAATAATCTATCCCCAAATCAAAGAATCCTAGGTATTTTAATTAAATTGCATTTTAATCAAAGAATATAATTACACATTAAGTACTTTGGATTTAAAATTTTTATAAATTAGTTTATCGGTGCTCATTGGTGCTCGTCAATAGTGGTGCTCATCAAAGCTCGTCGAACGTAGAAGAACTATCCTAAAACGAAATATAATTTTACAATGAGATGTAAGATTTTTTAAAGCACTCTTTCGGTTTTAAGCTAAGATGTTTTATATAAATCATTAAGTTAATAAAACTTATCCAAAATGGAAGTCATAATCTTTAGAGGGACCATTTAAAAAAATAAAGTGAGGGTTGCGCCCCCTATCTAACCCCCACTCCCAACCATACGAAGCATTATTGCTGAAAGCAAAACAGCTGTGCCCAGTTCCAACCAAAGAAATGGGAACACGTTTAGAACTCGGGCTTACATGTCCATCATTGACGACCTGCATTATTTCTCCTGTTGGTTTTTACCTGGGGCTATAAATAAGGCTGCGTTGCCACTTTCCTCTCTAGTTCTGCTGAAAACAAAGCAATTCTTGTCCTTTAGGAAACAAAAATGGTTGCACCTCTGTCAGCTTGGCCTTGGGAGAACTTGGGAGTTTTCAAGGTACAATATAAGCTGTAGCCCTGCTTGTGTTTGCTTACGCTTTTGTTTCCTGATGTAATATCTTGGGTTCTACTTGTTTCTTCTTTACTGATGTTTCATTGAAATTGTTTTCCGTGTGCCCCAAGTATTTGCTATGCGGTCCTTTAGCTGCCAAAGTTTTGCATTCGTGGATCTATGAGGGTACCATTAAGGATCTCTGGTGTCTTCATATACTCCTCATATGTGTTTTGAGAGGATTTATTCATCAGCTATGGAACTGTTACAATAACATGCTTTTCCTAACTCGGAATCGCCGGATTATACCGCAAGGAGTTGATTTCAAGCAGATTGACAGAGAATGGGACTGGTAATAATATATATGTTCATGAGGATCCTCGGTACATCATATAATTACTATATGATTTATTTTTTAATGTTAACATTTCAGGGACAATTTCATACTCCTTCAAGCTTTGTTAGCTTCCATGGCCTGTTTGATCTTCCCTTCCTTGGATTGTCTTCCTCTCTGGAATCCAAAAGGATTTGTTACTTTACTGTTACTCCATGTCGCCGTGTCGGAGCCCTTGTATTATTGGGCGCATAGGTTTCTCCATGGAAGCTACCTTTTCACCCATTATCATTTTCTTCACCATTCATCTCCAGTTCCCCACCCCTTTACAGGTGAAATTAATCATTGTCCTTTTTTATGCCCCTTTATATGTCTGACCAGTGATTTTATGTTTGACGTTTAAATTCTTGGTGGTGCAGCTGGGCATGCAACGTTTTTAGAACACCTTGTTCTATGTATCGTGATCGGAATTCCGATGGCAGGTTCGATTCTGATGGGGTATGGATCAACAAGCATGATCTATGGCTACGTTGGGATGTTTGATTTTCTGAGATGCTTGGGGCATTCCAATGTTGAAGTTGTTCCATATGAGATGTTCAACAAGTTACCTTTCCTCAGATACGTCCTCTATACCCCCACGTAAGAAATAACCCTTTCCTTGCCATGCAATTAATGTGTTTCAGAATTTGCTGTCCCCGGATTTATTAGAGTTTTGATTTCCCTTGAAGTTTCTTTCCATCTAGACGGTGGTGCCCCATTCTATTTTTAGACCTGGGAAGTTAGATGTTCATTTAAGTGCCGTCTTTCAGCCCACGTTTCCTGAACCAGGAATTTATGGCTGACAGATGGAGATCATGTTTATAAAGTAAGTTGGTCGACAAAACTTGCAAGCTCCATTTAATTGAGATGGAAAGCTCATTTGGAGTTTTCCTCTTGGAAGCAAGTTTAGTTCCAATGGAGTTATTAGATGATAAATGTTAAAAGTTATCTTAACCAAATCCAACCCAAATTAGAACAACTTTGTCTGTTCAGGTGTGTGCCTTGTTAAAGGATTAAAAAAATGTGAACAGATACTACCTTGTAATCACCTTAAAATTATTTAAAAAGAATATGATACCCGTATTCGAGCAACTTTGTGGTGTGTGCCTAGTAATTGAAAGTTGTATTGATGTTTGCCGAATTTCTGGATGGTTTTAAAAAAATGGACAGGTACCACAGCTTGCACCACACCCAGATGGGGACCAACTTCTGTCTGTTCATGCCGATGTTTGATGCGTTGGGGAATACACTTAACCCCAACTCATGGCAGCTACACAGGAAGATTAGTTCAGATTCAGGTAGTTGTACACCTACATCTCATAACTTCTGAAATCTCCTCAAATTAACATGTGGGTTTTGGTGAATGCAGCAAAGAATGAGAGGGTACCAGATTTTGTGTTCCTAGCACATGTGGTGGACATAACCTCGGCTTTGCATGCCCCGTTCGTCTTCCGATCATTCTCCTCCGTACCATTCTCCACAAGAATCTTTCTGTTGCCGTTTTGGCCTATCGCATTCTTGGTCATGCTAGTGATGTGGGGTTGGTCCAAGGTCTTCCTCTGCACTTTCTACAACCTTAGAGGCTGTTTGCACCAGACATGGGTGGTTCCTAGATTTGGATTTCAGGTTCGAATTTGAATTAAAAATTTGGTGCATATATAGGGTTAACATATAGGACAGCCGAGTAATGAGAATGTTCTGCAGTATTTCTTACCATTTGCAATGGAAGGCATCAACAAGCGCATAGAGGAGGCCATTCTAAGGGCTGATAGAATAGGGGTGAAGGTCATCAGCCTTGCTGCATTAAATAAGGTCCCTACTTTTCTTTATTTAAACACGTTAATACATATGCCATGTTTTTAATTGTTCCTCCAGTTTTCTGGTAGCGGTAGTTGGGAGAAATAAATATGAGAAATGAATCAAGACCCGACCGTTGTGTGTCTTTCCCTTCACTGCATAATTTCTGAACACATTTCTGTCTGTGCTTAATGTTCGGTGAAATGAATATTGAATTCAAAACAATGTCTAAAGAAACATGATTTGGGAATGCGTGCAGAATGAGGCTCTGAACGGAGGAGGAACACTGTTTGTTGAAAAACATCCGGAGCTTAAAGTGAGAGTTGTCCATGGCAATACCTTGACGGCTGCTGTTATTCTGAACGAGATTCCTAAAGATGTGGAAGAAGTGTTTTTAACAGGAGCCACTTCCAAACTCGGCCGAGCCATTGCTCTCTACCTTTGTCGAAGGAGAGTACGCCTTCTTGTAAGTCTTCTAGCAATATTGCATGAGCAAAAGTCTTCTGCACTTTTTCTTAATAAAAAATCATGTCTTTTTTTTTCAATAGTAATACTCTGTTGTGAAGAACAAGACTAGAGACGTTACAATAAGATGAAGAATAGTAGAAAGCAAATTCTTAGATTAAGAACGTTCAGAAAGGAAAATAGTGTTTTTTCTGCTGCTCCTGCTCATTACATTCCATATCTTATTTATCACCTAGGTAACTAGGACAAGACAAAATCTGTTAGGGCCCTTGGGACTCTTCTCTCTCTTCTACCCTTATGCAATTCTGGTGTCCTTGTAACCATCGAATCCAGCTCATCATTCCCTGCCAAATCAGTGGTTTCTTCAGGTGCAGGTGCCATGGCAATTCCCTCATCATCTACCATAACAGTACCCCCATCTTCCAAAGGAACCTTGTCCTCAAGGTTTTAGACAGTAGCTGGCGTAAGGGCCACATCGTGAAAAAGAGGTAAGGGAGTTATCTGTTGAAGCGGCTGTCCACGACACGGTTTGAGCTGAGAAACGTGAAACATAGGGTGAATCTGAGATGCTTCTGGCAGTGTCAACTTATCGGCTACAACACCGATCATTTTCTCCAATTGGTAAGGTCCAAAGAATCGTGGACTGAGCTTCTGTTGTCAGTGTAAACGTAGAGAAAGCTGCCTATAGGGCCTGAAGCTTAACATACACCCAGCTACCAACCTCAAGAACCACTTCCCGACGATGTTTATCGACCTGATGTTTCATTCACAGTTGAGCTTGCCCAAGATTGCGCTTCAGAACACGGAGGATCTCGTTGCGTTGTTGTAACTCGTGATGGACTTGATCATTACGCGCGCTATGGTCTAGGTAATCGATCAACACATGAGGGTCACAGCCATAGAGAGCTTTAAACGGAGTCATGCCAGCTGAATTTTGGTAATCAGTGTTGTACCAGAATTCCGCCCACGACAAATATTGCTCCCATCTGGTGGGGTCCTCATTGGCCATACAACGCAAGTACATCTCGAGGCATCTGTTGAGGGCTTCCGTTTGTCCATCCGATTGAGGATGATAAGCGAAACTCATACACAACTTGGTCCCTTGCAACTTTGCCATTTCCGTCCAAACTTCACTAGTAAAGACCTTATCACGATCACTGACCAAAGATTTAGGAATCCTGTGCAATTTTCACAATTCCCTGCACTAACACTTTAGCCACTGTTTTGCTATAGAAATGTTTGGGAAGGGCACAGAATTGTCCGTACTTAGTCAAACGATCCACGACGACTAAAATTGCTTCTTTTCCATTGGAACGGGCCAAACCAACTATAAAATCTAAAGAGAGATCCTGGAATACCTAATCAGGAATAGGTAGGGGCTGAAGAAGGCCCGCGAGGGCAAGACTCTCGCTCTTCATCTGTTGACACACTTGACAGTGTTGCACATAATGTCGAACATCCTGTCCCTTAGAAGGCCAGACAAAATTCGCAGCTAATCGCCTAAAAGTTCTGTTAATACCCTAGTGGCCCCCAATTTTTGAATGGTGAAACTTCCGAAGTAGAAGTGTACGCAAAGCTGCTTCATTTGGAACTCGGATCCTGTTGTGATGTACAAGAAGCCTCTCGTGATCAACATAGCCCCCTAGAGCTGGAGAACCAGCTTGAATCTGTTGACGCAATCAAACCAGTTCAGGGTCGTGATAACTGGCTACACGAATGTCTTCAAGCATACCAAACAGTGGTCGCGAAAGAAGCATACAAGATGCAGGCACTTCTCTCGACAAAGTATCAGCCACTGCGTTGAGTTTGCCCGGTCGATAGCGTATATCGAAGTCATAACCAATTAACTTTGACAGCCAGCGTTGTTGTTCCGGAGTTTGGATTGTCAGCTGGTTAAGCTCGCGAAGGGATCTCTGATCAGTAATAATACTAAAACGTCGGCCTAGCAAATAAGGTCGCCACTTCCCCACGTCCTGAGTGATCGCGAACATTTCCCGTTGATAAGTCGAGGCGCCCTGCATTTGTGTGCTTAACTTCTAACTATAGAAAGCTATAGGTCGACTCTCCTGATGTAGTACGATCCCAATGCCTACCCCCGAGGCATCTGTTTCCACCGAAAATTCCTTAGTAAAATCAGGTAAACTCAAGACAGGGGCAGAGCACAAACAAAACTTAAGCTGGTCAAAAGCCTATTGAGTGGACTCGGACCATTCAAACATCTTCCCATTGCGTAGAAGGTCCGAGAGTGGAGCAGCAATGATTGTGAAACCTTTGATGAACCTGCGGTAATAACCCGCAAGACCCAAGAATCCGCGAACCCCCTTGATAGTAGTAGGTACAAGCCAGGCACGAATCGCTTCCACTTTCATTGGATCCACAACCAACCCTGTTGGGGACACTATATGACCACGATACTCAACTTGGGTTTGCCCGAAAGTACACTTAGAACGTTTGGCCACTAACCCATACTCGTGTAATTTCTCAAAGACGAGGCATACATGCCCCAAATGGTCTGCCCATGTGTTGCTGTAGACCAAGATGTCGTCCAAAAATACGAGAACAAATTGGCATAGGCAAGAGTGAATGACATCATTCATTGTAGCTTAAAATGTAGGTGGCGCATTGGTTAGGCCAAAAGGCATCATGAGAAATTCGTAATGGCCTTCGTGTGTCTGAAAGGCGGTCTTTGGTACATCTTCGGCTCGCACTCTAATTTGATGATAACCCGCTAAAAGGTCCAACTTAGAAATGAATTGTGATCCTCCCAATTCATCAAACAGTTCCTCGGCCGTCAGAATCGGGAATTTATCCTTGACAGTGATCGCGTTCAAAGCCCTGTAATCAACGCAAAAACGGCAAGGGCCATCTTTTTTTAACCAAAATGACAGGAGATGAAAATGGACTGTGGCTCTTACGGATTATTTGTTGTTGGAGTAGTTGTTGGACATGGAGTTCTACTTTCTGTTTCTGAAAATAAGGATAGCGATACGGTTTGACATTAACCGGCTTGCTCGAAGGATCAAGGTGAATGGTATGGTCGTTCGCCCTGGAAGGTGGTAACTCCGTAGGAGGTAGAAACAAATCAGAGAACTCATCCAACAAGTGTTGCATATCAACAGACAAAACCACCTCCCAGAGTCGGATTCCAGTGCAATTGGACACAGTAACATTCGGCCACAGCTTGTGTTTCGAACATTCGACGCAGCGTGTGCAAGCATATATGTTGGGTTTTGGAACTAGCCTCTCCTTGCCACAGCTGCTCGGTTCCCCCTTGGTGAAACTTAAACTGTAATTTCGCAAAATCCACGGTGGCTGGACCGAGGGTCGCCATCCACGCCACACCGAGCACCATCTCAGTTCCCTCTAACGGAAAAAACGTAGAAATCAGTTTGAATTTCAACCCCATGAATCTGAATCTTGAGATTTCGAACACAACCTTCACTTTGCAATTTGTCACCGTTCCCCACCAAAACTTGAAACCTGGGAGCTGTTGTGATCGGTAAACCGAGATATTTAGCCGTTCGAGCTTGCACGAAATTGTGGGTACTACCACCATCGACCAGAATCCCAACTTCCCGGCCCGTGATCTCGCCGCGCACGCGAAGAGTATTAGGTGTTAGGCAACCTGATAACGCGTTGAGAGAAACCAAACATTGCTCGCAGTACCCCTCCTCTTGAGACCCTGGACTATCCTGGATATTATCGGCAAGCATCTTCTCCTGAGGGTTGTGTGGATCGTGAGCTTCATCGTCCATAAGAAACAATTGGGGCTCCTTGCATTTATGACCAGGCACGAATTTTTCATCGCAATAATAACACAATCTTTTAGCCCGACGTGTCTGAGCCTCGGCGGCAGAAATACGTCAAGGTTGAATATGATTGGAACGAAACATAGGAGTCTCTAATGGGGAGGGGTCGACCTGGGAGGGATTTGGGCTTGGATGTTGGTATAGTCGGATTGGGCAAATTTGGAGAGAGCCTTGGCCTATTAGAGCGACCCAATATCTTCTTTGTCTTGGTGATCTTGGCCTCATGGAAGCGTGGCAGAGCTAGAACTTCCATCATCGTTCGTGGCCGCTACGCCAAAACTTCATGTTTGATATCGGACCAGAGATAAAGCCCTGAGTCAAAAACCCATCGAACAAATTTGCGGTGGTGCGTAAGGCCATGTCCTCGAACTGAGTTTGATATTTCTCCACAGACGAAACCTGGATAAGCTTTGTCAACTGACCTTCCGGCGATTCAATCTCCGTGACCGAGAATCGGCGGTGAATGGCATCGACTGGGTGATTCCATCCTGCCAATCGGCGCTGCCGTTGCATCTAGTGAAACCATTTTTTTGCTGTGCCTTCCATACGAAAGGACGCCATCGTAACACAATGGTGGTCCTATGTGTTATAGAATTCCAAAAAATTGTTGGCGGAGGTGAGCCACTCCTCGGGATCCGTACCGTTGAAGATAGGCAGTTCCACTTGAACCGGACGTGGTGCAAATGGAAACACATCGTCTGATTCCTCCTTGACCTTGGCTTTCCCACGGTTCACAACTGGTGTCGTCTCCCTGGCGTGGGAGTTTTCAGCGGAGATGACCATCGCGAGAGATATGGCAGTTATCTGTTTCGCTATATCTTGCAGAGTGTGTTAGGTGTCTTCATTCCAGCGATTCTGGTTCCCGGAGAACTGTTGGAGGGAAGTCAGAAGCTGCTCGTGACGAGTCGTTGTTTCCTGCAACGTTCGGTTAGCTTCTGTGTTGTTGACCATGGTGAGAACAATGAAAGCACCAAACTGTTGTGAAGAACAAGGCTCGAGTCGTTACAATAAAATGAAGAATAGTAGAAAGCAAATTCTTAGATTAAGAACGTTCAGAAAGAAAAATAGTGTTTTTTCTGTTGCTCATTACATTCCATATCTTATTTATCACCTAGGCAACTAGGACAAGACAAAATCTGTTAGGGCCCTTGGGACTCTTCTCTCTCTTTCACCCCTAAGCAATTCCGGTGTCCTTGTAACAATCGAATCCAGCTCATCATTCCCTGCCAAATCAGTGGTTTCTTCGGCTGCAGGCGTCATGGCAATTCCCTCGTCATCTACCATAACATACTCTATCCTTCTTGGTGCTCGTAATTATTATTTATATTTAAAAATTAAGTTTAAGATTAGGGTTTAAGAAATTATTAGTAGTGAGTATTTTTAGTGACTAGGGTTTAAGAGTTAGGATTTAAAATTAATTTTTTTAGTGTTGGGTATCGAAAAAGAGCAAAAGATTTTTATCCCTTTTTATACCCAACATTAAAAATTTAAATTATAAACCCTAACCCTAAATCCTAAATCTTAAACCCAAAAAAACACACTATTCCTCGTACTCTTAACCTAAACACTAAATCTATTTTTTTAGTGTGGGGCATAAATAGGGGCACCAGAAGGTAGATAAATCCTACTCTTTTTTTGTGCATTTTTCATGCCCAACACTAAAAAAATCAAACCATAGTCCTAACCCTAAATACTAAAAATACATCACATGCCCAATTCTCTAAACCCTAACTCTAAACCTATTTTTAGTGTTGGGCATAAATAGGAGCACCAAAAATTCGTCTCCCTTTTGTGCCTCTTTATACATCCTACCAATAATTTTATGCCACATGTATTAATGACCGAATATGAATTATATGTCCATTTTTGGTGTCCAAATACTAAAAAATTAAATTTATGGTTAAGGTTTAAAGTTTAGGATTTGGAATTTAGAGATTGAAATTTAGTTTTCTTTAATTGTTGAGGCATATATAGGGGCACTAAAAAGGAACATAAAATTTTTGTTTTTAATGATTATTATTTTATTAATTCTTTATGTTTTATTGATAATACACCTGCCATAAAATTATTAGGAAGACATATAAAGGTAAAAAAAAAAACTAATTTTGTTCTTATTTGGGCGGGGCTAATTGAAATGGATCGCTTATGTTGCTTTGGACATAATGTGCAGATGTTGACTATGTCAACCGAAAGGTTTCAGAAAATACAAAGGGAAGCCCCCGAGGATTGCCAAAACTACCTTGTTCAGGTGACCAAGTACCAGGCTGCTCAAAACTGTAAGGTATGACATGCAACTGCCACTGCCATAGATACAAACAATTTAGCTCATTGAAACACCAAAAACGGGAATAGAAATACGTTAGAAATTTGTATGCGGAAAAATAATCAAACTGAAAAAAAATATATAACAAAGAACATAAAAGAGACGCGATTTAATATGATTCGGCCTTATTTACTTTTACGGATAAGAAAAACGAATAATATACTATCAACGTAGAAAACTCGAAGAATACAAGTACATGATATCTCATAACTTGATTGAGTTGTTGTTGTTGTTATGTAATAGACATGGATCGTGGGCAAGTGGATAACACCGAGGGAACAAAGTTGGGCTCCATCGGGAACTCATTTTCACCAGTTTGTGGTGCCACCCATTTTAGCATTCAGACGAGATTGCACTTACGGTGACCTTGCTGCCATGAGATTGCCCGATGATGTTCAAGGCCTTGGAAGTTGTGAGGTGACCAATCTCTCTCATTAATCATCCATTTTTGTTTCTGGCATAACTGGCTAACTAACTCGAGTTTTGATGGATGTTGGGCACAGTACACCATGGAAAGAGGAGTAGTGCACGCATGCCATGCCGGGGGCGTGGTTCATCAGCTACAAGGCTGGACCCATCACGAAGTCGGGGCAATCGATGTCGACCGGATCGATATTGTCTGGGAAGCAGCTATGAAGCTTGGTTTAAGGCCGGTGTCCGGTGCCTAAACAAAGCCAAAAGAAACAACAAAACAAAGAAAATGAAATTAGAATTTTAAAAACATTAATGTTAATGCCATTTTTTAACCATGGTCAAAGATGCTATATATTGCTACCGAGGGAGTACTAATTAATACTATCACCCTTTGGATTTGTTTACACTTCAATGTATATTTTGGTTTGGGAGTTATCAGAAATTGAACTACCTTCTTCCTTTTTAAATATAATAAAAATAGACTTAAGGCGTAAAAAGGCCTTAAACTTTTGAAAAAAAATTTAACTAAGTTTATGAATTTTTTTTGAGGTACTTCTTTTACGCTCATTCAAGCCATTGAACCAAGAAATTAAATCAATTAAGCTTTTTGACCAATTTTGACCATTAAATATTAACAGTTTTTTTCTTAGATATTATTGACACATGATAATACACTACAATTTTATCATGTTGCATGTACTAAATTCTTTCCAAAAATTATTTTTTATAAATTTTATAAGTTCTTTTTAGAACTTTTATATCTTTTAAATATTTTTTAAAATAAACTAAAAAAATATAAAAATGTCAAGTGGGAACAGTGAGACATGACACACTGCACCAACATATAAAAAATGTCCATATTTAATGGTCAAAATTCGTCAAAAAGTTTAATTGATTCAATTTTTTGGTTTAAGGGCTTAATTGAGTGCAAAAAAGACTTAGAGACTTAATTAATTTTTTTTCTTCAAAAGTTTAAGGACTTCTTACACCCTTAAGCCAAAAGAATATTTGAATACACTACTTCTATGAAAAATAACAAACTAAAAGGTAAAAAAAAAAACTACATTTTGTTTTCATAATTACATTTAATAATTATATATTTATTTTATATGTTTTATTTTTTTAATTCTAAATAAGCAATTGCAAGATCTTTACGTAAGTTATGAAAGTTTTGAACAAATATAAGATGTAGATAAGTAGACACAACCTAACGGTTTAACACAAAGATTGAATGAAAAAAATGAAAATTGAAAGGGAAGAGTTTGCAAAACATGGATTTCTCCCAACTATTGGAGTTAGAAACGGAGATCGAACATTATTTATTGTATGTCATTTTAAATGTCTAAATTCAATGGAACAACAATTAATTATATTTTTTTTATCAAAAGGAACAACAATTAATTATATATTTTGGATGGTGCTGTTCGAAATGATTGGTTCAAAGCTCGGTGGACACCAATTTAGTTGCCTGGTGATGTTTGTTGTGGGTCTTTTATCTGTGTCTTGCGGATTATTTTGTGTTTTGAATTTTTTTTCTTTTCGAATTGTATATACTCTTTTCCTCCATTTAGGTTTAGGAAAGATTTTAAGAGGTATACACTCTTATGAATTTTTAATAAATTTTTTCTTTGCCGAGTAAAAAAAAATATTTATATTTTGGAGGGAAAATAATTTTAGTATTATTTGAACTTAATTTTTTAATATTTTTATGAGGGTTATTGTCACAATATTTTTTTGAAAAATACGAGCCTCGTTAAAAATACCTCTACAATCAACATTAGAGATCCTAATCCCAACCCCTAAATGGGAAAATAGTACCCACTAATATTATCCATTAATAGCAACATCAATTACAACATTCGAAATACATTCAGGGCATTCAAAATAAAAATAATTACATTTAGATTCAGAAAATGCCAGTGGCTAAAGTGTGAGATGCCACATTTGTCGATCGATGTATAAAAGCAACCGAGATGTGATGATGACATTGGAGAAGATCTCTAGCTTCGGACAACGATTAGGCAAAGGTTGATCTGCCTAGATATCGGGATAGTAGCATGTTCACCACATTCGCTGCATCTCTTTCAAAAAGAAACCTCGACCATCCTTTATCCAAAGCAAATAGGATTGCCGAGTAGAAAGCATGGCCTTCGATAGTCTCAGCTGAGTCTGCTCTTGGTAGAGTCCATGCACATCCAGCTAGAACCAAACCATGATAATCTCGTGTAAGAATGCCCATCACACCATGTCCAGTTTGAGCTTGATACATTCAATCAACTGATATCTTGATTATGCCTGGTTGTGGCTTCGTCCATTTTGATGATGCTCGAGCTTGTGGAACACCATTAGGTAATGAAGTGATTGCAGCACCATTGAATTCATTATGCAAGTGGTGGGCATTCTCCACAATGAGGAATGGCAGCTGAAGCTTCCGATCATGAACTAGCACATTACGTGAATTCCAAACATTCCAGAGAAGAACAACAAAACCAGCAAACATGTCTTCTGGAAGTACTGCAGAACAATACTCAAGCCATTCAAAACAAGATGAATATTAGTTTTCAAGAGCTCTCCCCGGTAATCCGAACAACCTGTTAATCTCCCTAGTTGTGGAACAGTCTCGCAAATCATGCACCATCGTCTCGACTTCCATTTGACACATCGGACAAATTCCATCTGAAGAATTGAGCACTCAAATCCTGGCATTAACTGGAAGAGCTTCATATGCCATACGCCATATAAAAACACTAATCTTCGGTAGTGTGAAATCGATAAATTGATTTTGATATAACTAAAGAATTTAAGGACTAAATTGAAAATGAGAAAACGGATTTTTAAGTCTTCAAACCTCTCTATATGTTTAAAGGAAAATGGATAAGTTAAAAACTCAATTTGTCAAAACTTTTCTAAATGTTCTTGAAGGCAAAATAGTGATTTTCGAGTCACCGTTTTGGAACGACCTTAGGCGTTCTGGAACACTTTTGAAACTGTAAACCTGTATTTCGGAATGTGTATCGAAACGGTTTTGAAACTGTGAACCTTTGTTTCGAAACTTGTTTCGAAACGGCTTAAGAACATCGGAACGGTTTGACCCGTTTCGATACGGTAGTATCAAAACGACCTCAAACGTTTCGAAACAACATTCAAACCTGATTTAAAAAATACGACCGTTGAAGTTTTTAACTGATTTCATACTTGTCGTTAAGGCGTATCGAAACGCTTCCAAGCCATTTCGATACAGGCCTTGACAGTGGCAAAGTGTTTCGAAACGATTTTCGAAACGGACTCTTAGCGTATCGAAATGATCGTGCCCGTTTCGATACGGTCTCTTTAATGCACCCCAACGACTCTTTCTTTTTTGGTCTGTATCGAAACATGATCGTGCGATTCGAAACGAGTGGTTGTAGACTGCATTTATGGAGGGAAGATAACTTCCCCAACGGCTCTATTGATGAATGCAACAACCCCAACAGCTAGAATTCAATGAGAAGGTATAAAAGGGACCTCTAAAAGCTTCAGCAACAACTATTGATCTCAAAGCAAACATCCAAACATCAAATTCAAGCAATTGAGCCTAAATCCCATTATTTGTTGTAAACCCCAATTAAGAGATTGTAATTTCCATTCTTATCCTTTCAAATTGGGTTGAGTGCTTGTAATTGGGCTACTTTGTGTATTGAGAGATACTTGTTTAGCCATCAACTTTTTTGTAATTCTTGTGTGAGAATTGGGTCAAATTTTGGGTAGAAAATTTGACCGATATTGTAACGGTTACCTTCTTAGCCTAGAAAAAGGGAAGAGCAGTTAGTGGAATTGTTGAAAATCCTTAGTGAAGCTAAGGTAGTGGATCTAGAGTTCGATTGGAACTTGAACCACTCTAAATCCCCTTGTCTATCTTTTTATTTGTCAATTCCACTACCAAAAAGTCTAAAAATTCAATTCACCCCCTTCTTGGTTTATATCGATCATTTGATCCACTCAACAATTGGTATCAGAACCTACCTCTTTGAAGGATTAACAACCACAAGAGGAGTTCCTAGGAAGAGTGTGACCATCCATAAATCAAGCCATGACTTCTACCTCCGGATCAAGCATGTACGAGTCTCAATCCACCACAAAACCGCCATTCTTCAACGGTGATAACTATCCATTTTGGAAGATCCGGATGCGTCTCTTCATCAAGTACAATGATTACCTTGTTTGGGATGTCATTGAAGATGGTCCCTATATTCCATTGAAGAGGGATGATGAAGGAAGATTGATGCTAAAGAAGAAGATTGAGATGAGTGAAGAAGAGAGAGAGAAGATACAAATCAACGATAAAGCTCTTCACGTGCTATTTTGCTCTTTCGATCCCGACATCTACTCCAAAGTCTCCTCCATTGAAAGTGCCAAGGAAGTATGGGACACACTAGAGACCACCTATGAAGGAACTAGTGATGTGAAGGAGACCAAGATTGGAATTCTCAATATTAGTTATGAGAATTTCAAGATGGAGCTCGACGAAACCGTGTACAAGATGTTCGATCGCTTCTCAACTATCGTCAACGGGCTTAAAGGTTTTGAAGAGACAATCCCGGAAGACAAACTAGTCTGGAAGCTACTCTACTCACTTCCCGAATCTTGGGATGGGAAGAGAACCGCCATCATCGAGGTCAAAAACTTGAAGACGCTAAAACTTGATGAGCTAGTGGGTTCTCTTCTTACTCATGAGATAATGAAGCAAGGAAGGGAAGATGAAAAGAAGAAGGAAGAGAAAAGAGTGGAGAAGCTAGAAGTAGAAAAGAAGAAGAAGATAGGAGTGGCTCTCAAAGCTTCATTACATGAGGAGAGCACTTCTAGTGAGGAGGATGATTTAGAAGAATTGGCTATGATAGCCAAAAGATTCTCACGATTCATGAGGTCCAATCAGAGTAGGAAGATTCAAAGAAAAATGGACTTCAAGGGCAAAAACAAAGAAGAAGAGAGGGATCAAATCATTTGCTACGAGTGCAAAAAGCCCGGTCACATTCGTTCGGAGTGCCCTCAACTCAAGAAGAAGGGCTTTGAGAAGAAGAAAAAGCTCAAAGCCAAGCTTGCTACTTGGAGTGACGAGGAGTCATCCGAGGATGACGAACAAGAAGTGGCCAACCTTTGCCTCATGGCACTTGAGGAGGATTCCTCCATGGTAACCTCTAACTCATCATCTTTTGACTTTACATTTGATGAATTACATGATGCATATGATGAGTTGCAAGAGGCACAGAGCAAGTTGATGATACCCTTAGCAACATTCGAATGACCATTTCGCCTTTCAAAGGAAAATTTGATACAAAGTTATATCTAGAATGGGAAAAAGAAGGTGGAACTTGTCTTCGAGTGCCACAATTATTCCGAAGCCAAGAAGGTAAGACTCGCTGCTATTGAATTTTCTGATTATGCCATTATTTGGCGGGACAAACTAATCTCTAGTAGGAGACGAAATGACGAGACTCCAATTGCGACTTGGAATGAAATGAAGGCCACCATGCGAAGGAGATTTATCACGGAACATTATCATCGTGACTTGTTCCAAAGACTCCAAAATCTTAAACAAAGGCCACTGAAAAGGAGAGACAACACTCAATCCTTTACTATTTCTACATCCAAATGGAGTGAAAGATCTTGCGAGAAGAATTCCACCTCCCAATCAAGAAGTTCATCACAGAGCAAGCCAAACACTTATGTATCTTTCATTCCCGAAAGTCTAGCGTGATTCCAAAAATGTTTTGACAATTATGTCAAAGAAACACAATTGCAAGAAGCGCTAGAAAAAGAAAGTTGTAGAAATTTTGATAAAGAAAAAGAAACGAGAGTTGAAAAAAAGATTGAGAGTGAAGAAAAAGAGATCCATGAAGCAGAAGAGATTTGTGAAAAAGAGGTGATTTTTGAGAAAATTGAAAAAAAAGAAAGTTTTGAACAGGAAAAGAAACAATGAGTGAAAAGAATGAGTTTGATGAAAATCAAAAGATTTAAAGAGGCCAGAAAAGTGTGATGTTGAAAAAGAAATTGTTAGTGCAAAAATTGGAGAGGCAACAAAACTCTTTTCCACTAACGATCTTAACAACAATTTGCCTACTCTTGTTTTGTCTAATTTGTAGGATTCCAAAAATATGCTTTTACAAAGCATTCCAAGAGAGTTGCAAATCATCGTGGACCTCCAACATCAACCACCCATTCAGAACATTCGACATCGGTGCTTTAATAATTCTTTTGATTTTGTGTTAGTTTTCTCAAGAATTAACTTTGGTTTATTTTCCAAGGAAAAGAATCAATTACCGGGTGGATCATATTCAAACCAGAATGCTGAGTTTCTTAGTCAATTTTGGAAGAATTTTCAGAGCAAGATGAACATCGCGTGAATAGCATACCATTCACCTTTTAAAGAAATCACAAGGGTACAATTCATGTATACGATGGAATTAACTTTCTTTCCTAATAACCAAGCTGTGTACGCAGGAGTGCACGTTAAACTTGTGAAGCCATGTATGTCCGCTCAGTCGAGGGTGAACATTTAGAAGAGTTTGAAAACATGGAAAGAATGTTTGCTATGTGACGAAGTCATTAGCAAACAATTAAAACCATATGCCACCAAGCAACCGCCATTTAAAAACCTTGAAAGGTTTGATCTTTTTAATCCTCAACATTTTATTTCTTTTCCTCCTCATACACTTTTGATTGTAGAAGATGAAAGGTCATATAAGTTTGAGAAGGAGATACACATAAAGGTGCAAGGAAATAAAGAAAAATAATTCTAGTGTCTTGTGAAATATGACTCAAGAAGTCACCAAACAGTCTGTTAGGCACCAGTCAAGCAGCATGAAAGCAAAATTTTTCGAAAGCGCAACAGAACCATTTTTGAACCTGGAGATTGGTTTTGGTTCGAAAGGCGAGTGAAGGATTTCCCAGTCCTACAGAAGTCGAAGTTGTTCCCTTTTATACCAGGCGGCGATTTGTGGACAAATAACTTTCAAGAAGGGGGAATGAAGTGATCCAGGCCAGCACCAAACTTCTGTGGGCCTTGTTCACATCAGAGGAGAAGGCGTAGGATTTAAACACTTGTTCTCGAGTCGAGGATCTCAATAATTCGAGTTTTCCAGCCTTAAATCTGAGCTTGGAGCCTTGGCCATCTTTTGAAAAAAATATAACATGTTACTTATGCATTTTAATATATGTATTTGAGTGCTGGCTTAGGGGTGTGCTGCATGTAGTTTGTATGAGCATTAATAAATTTGCATGTTTAATTATTCATGATAGTTCATTTATTGTACATGAATAAATTTAGTAATCCAATGGACATCAAGATGGATTAATCACATGCTTGAAGTCTTTTGGGATTCAAGCACTTAAGGGAGAGTAAAGGCATGGATTAAACCAATAATTAAGGAGGGAATTCAAGAAGTCTTGTACATTCAATCAACTTGTTCACCGGTTTTGGATGTGATCCAGGAAGATAAGAGTCCTGAAGTCTCCTTGAAAACTATTCTTCTATTTCTTAGCTTCCCAACACACTTCGAATCGCATCGATCTGATATCAGGAGCTTAAGATATGACAAGATCACTAAAGACAATGCAGGTTGGCAATTCAATACAGGAATAATCATCACTCAAAGAAGAGACCATTCATTTGTTGCCGTATTTCATCTCCATGCAAGGACCATTAAGTTTCCCCTTTTATTAGCATTCAAAGGCTTCATGATCATCTAATTCATCCATTACAGAAGAGTGAATGACATCCATCAAAGCTTTGAGAGCTCAATAGTCTTTTGCTTATAGATACATGGATGTCTACAATCATCTATGAGATGTCTAGATTCATCCTAGAGGCTCCAAGAAGACCATTCGGCTACCAAGGGAGAATTAAGGTCACAAGCTATTATGTGTGCTTTCATTACAATTAAGATGAAAACTTTATTCACTTGTTTGTGTCTCTTTAAATTCCACCTTGATTCCTATAAATAGTCATAACATGTCATTTGTAAAAGACAACTTAGACTTTGAATATACTTGTGAGATTGTTCTCCTCATTGTTCTTCATTGAATTTCTTGACTTCCAAGATTGTTCTTGTGATTGTCAATCTCTATTTTCCATCATATTATAACGTTGGTTTCTAGTTGCATATAACTCATGAGTCGCGTTCCATCATCAACCTTTCCATCTAATTATATCGCTGGTTCTTAGATCTCAATATCTAGTGGGTCACGTTCCATCCAAACTATCCTTTAATCTATCCAAACGTCCACTCCCTTCCACCACCATCCACGCATCTATCTTCTTTACCGTTTTCAACTTCTTTGTTTCATCCCACCGAAACCTTTTGCTAGCCTTCAACAACGATTTCAAACACACCTTTATTTACGATCGGGAACAAATACGTCTCAACATCAAGCTACGGAGGCAAGCACATATCATTTGGCATTAGAGCTAGTTTAAATCAAGGTACTTGATTCATTTTTCTTCTAGTGTGTGAAACAAATCAAAAAGAAAAAAAAAGAAAAAGAAAAGAAAAAATGAAAAAAATGAAAATGAGAAGAGAAGAGAAGAAATAAAAAATATAAATATTTGAGTACAAGCTCTCAATTAGATTTTTTGTATTTCTTCCCGATGTTATCTTTTTTTTGCTACCCTAGCCTTTGTTTCCAAGCCTACCCTATTTACCTATTCATCTTCCTACCCTACATCATTCACAAGCTGACTCCACAACGAACACTTGGAAAATCAAGGCTAGTTCTTTTAAGAACTTCGAGATAGAACATGAGTGGAAAAAGGCAAGAGTGGTGAGATAATCAAAGAATCCTAAAAGACATCTACGAGTGCAAACACGAGTGTGAGTGATTCATTTCTTTGCATTTATTTTTGTTTTTTTTCGGGTGAGGTTTCTTGTTTAATTTTTGCAAGGTACAATGAGCAAGACAACCGTAAACAATAACGGTGGCAATGGTGGTAACAATATCAACAGAGATCAACTCCGGGCAATAGAAACATTAATGGGACCAATGGAAGAACATTTACAATGACGTATTGTGGAGGCAGTGGCATGAACCAAACAAGGTATTCCCAACAACGAGGAGAGAAGGCCACAAGTCCCAATTGGAGGAAATGACTATTATAGTCAAAGTGAGGGGAGAGACACTATCCCAGGATCTAATAACGAAGGGAGACCTCGACCACCTAGGCAAAGGCGACCTAGGAATCAAGATCAAGTTGATGATAACCTTAGCAACATTCGAATGACCATTTTGCCATTCCAAGGAAAATTTGATCCAAAGGCATATCTAGAATTGGAAAAGAAGGTGGAACTTGTCTTCGAGTGCCCCAATTATTCCGAAGCGAAGAAGGTAAGACTCGCCGCTATTGAATTTTTTTATTATGCCATTATTTGGTGGGAAAAATCAATCTCTAGTAGGAGACGAAAGGACGAGACCCCAATTGCGACTTGGAATGAAATGAAGGCCACCATCGAAGGAGATTTATCCCAGAACATTACCATCATGACTTGTTCCAAAGACTCCAAAAGCTTAAACAAATTCCACTAAAAAGGAGAGAAAACACTCAATCCTTTCCTAGTTCTACATCCAAATGGAGTGAAAGATCTTGTGAGAAGAATTCCACCTCCCAATCAAGAAGTTCATCATAGAGCAAGCCAAACACTTATATTTCTTTTAGTCCCGAAAGTCTAGCGCAATTCCAAAAATGTTTTGACAATTATGTCAAAGAAACACAATTGCAAGAAGCGCTAGAAAAAGAAAGTTGTGGAAATTTTGGTAAAGAAAAAGAAGTGTGAGTTAAAAAAATATTGAGAGTGAAGAAAAAGAGATCTATGAAGTAAAAGAGATTTGTGAAAGAGAGGTGATTTTTGGGAAAATTGAAAAAGAAAGTTTTGAACAGGAAAAAGAAACAATGAGTGAAAAGAATGAGTTTGATGAAAAATCAAAAGATTTAAAGAGGTAAGTAAAGAGTGATGTTAAAAAAGAAATTGTTTGTGCAAAAATTGGAGAGGCAACAAAACTCTTTTGCACTACCTATTTAACAACAATTTGCCTACTCTTGTTTTGTCTAATTTGCAAGATTCCAAAAATATGCATTTACAAAGCATTCCAAGAGAGTTGCAACTCATCAAGGACCTCCAACATCAACCACCCATTCAGAACATTCGACATTAGTGGTTTAAAAATTCTTTTGATTTTGTGATAGTTTTCTCAAGAATTAACTTTGGTTTATTTTCTAGGGAAAAGAATCAATTACCAGGTGGATCAAATTCAAACCAGAATGCTAAGTTTCTTAGTCAATTTTGGAAGTCTTTTCAGAGCAAGATGAACACCGCACGAATAACATACTATTTGCCTTTTAAAGAAATCACAAGGGTACAATTCATGTATACTATGGACTTAACTTTCTTTCCTAATAACCAAGCTGTGTACGCATGAGTGCACGTTAAACTTGCGAAGCCATGTATGTCCTCTCAGTCGAGGGTGAACATTTGGAAGAGTTTGAAAACTTGGAAATGATGTTTGCTATGTGATGAGGTCATTAGCAAACAATTAAAACCATATGCCACCAAGCAACCACCATTTAAAACCTTGATAGGTTTGATCTTTTTAATCCTCAACATTTTATTTCTTTTCCTATTCATACACTTTTGATTGTAGAAGTCGAAAGGTCATATAAGTTTTAGAAGAAGCTACACAAAAAGGTGAAAGGAAATAATGAAAAAGAATTCCAGTGTCTTGCGAGCGATGACTCAAGAAGTCACCAAACAGTCCGTTCAGCACCAGTCAAACAACATGAAAGCAAAATTTTCGAAAGTGTAACAGAATCATCTATGAACCTGGAGATTGATTTTGGTTCGAAAGGCGAGTGAAGGTGTTCCTGGCCCTACGGAAGTCGAACTTGTTCCCTTTTATACCAGGCGTCGATTTTGGGACAAATCACTTTCAAGAAGGGGAAATGATGTGATCCAAGCCAGCACCAAACTTCTGTGGGCCTTGTTCACATTAGAGGAGAAGTCGTAGGATTTAAACACTTGTTCTCGAATCAAGGATCTCAATAATTCGAGTTTTCTTGCCTTGAATCTGAGCTTCGAGCCTTGACCATCTTTTGAAAAAATACAACATGTTACTTATGCATTTTAATATATGCATTTGAGTGCTAGCTTAGGAGTATGTTGCATGTAGTTTGCATGGGCATTAATAAATTTGCATGTTTACTTATGCATGATAGTTTATTTATTGCACATGAATAAATTTTGCAATCAAATGAGCACCAAGATAGATTAATCACATGTTTGAAGTCTTTTTGGGATTCAAGCACTTAAAGGAGAGTAAAGGCATGGATTAAAACAACACTTATGAAGGGAATTCAAGAAGTCTTGTACATTCAGTCAACTTGTTCGCCGGTTTTGGATGGGATCTAGGAAGATATGAGTCTTAAAGTATCCTTTAAAATTATTCCTCTATTTCTTAGCTTTTCAACACACTTTGAATCGCAACGATCCGATATTGAGAGTTTAAGATATGACCACACTACTGAAGACAATGCAAGTTGACAATTAAATACAAGAATAATCACCACTAAAAAAAGAGACCATTCATTTTTGTCATATTTCATCTCTTTGCAAGGACCATTATGTTTCCCCTTTTAATAGCATTCAAAGGCTTCATGATCATCTAATTCACCCATTAAAGAAGAGTGAATGACATCCGTCAAAGCTTTAAGAGCTCAATAGTCTTTTCCTTATAGACACATGGATGTCTAAATTTATCCATGAGATGTCTGTATTCATCCTAGAGGCTCCAACAAGACCATTCGGCTACCAAGGCAGAAGGAAGGTCACAAGCTATTATGTGTGCTTTCATTACCATTAAGATGAAGACTTTATTCACTTGTTTGTGTCTCTTTAAATTCCACCTTGATACTTATAAATAGCCATATCCTGTCATTTGTAAAAGACAACTTAGAATTTGAATATACTTATGAGATTATTCTGCTCATTGTTCTTCATTGAACTTCTTTACTTCCAAGCTTGTTGTTGTAATTGTCAATCTCTACTTTCCATCATCTTATAACGATGGTTCCTAGTTGCATATAACTAGTGGGTCGTGTTCCATCATCTACATTTCCATCTAAATATAGCTCTGGTTCTTAGATCTCAATATCTAGTGGGTCACGTTCCATCCAAACTATCCTTTAATCTATCCAAACGTCCACTCCCTTCCACCACCATCCACACATCCATTTTCTTTACTGTTTTCATCTTCTTTGTTTCATCCCACCGAACCCTATTTTTAGCCTTCAACAACGATTTCAAACACACCTTGATTTACAATCGAGAACAAATACGTCTCAACTTCAACCTACGGAGGCGAGCACGAATCATTTTAGTTTTATCATGGCATTATAGATAGATCTCCAAGCATAGGATGGCTTATCCCTAATTCTCACATCAAACACTGACCATCATGCAAAATACTTGCAAGAGAGAACACGAGAGATTAATGAATGTGGGTTAGTTAATAACCGCCATACCTATTTTCCCAACAAAGCAATGTTGAGCTGATGAAGATCTCTGAAGGTTAGACCACCTGCTCTCTCTTCGAAGCACAAAGTTTTTGCCAAGTATACATTGGCCATCTCTTGCCAGAAATTCTTCCAGACCACCAGTAGTTGCGCATAACACTGACAAGTTAATTAATGAGACAATCAGGAAGCATGTAACAAGTCATAACATACACTGGGATGGCTTGTGCTACGACCTTAATGAACACCTCTCGTCCACCATATGATAAGAGGTTCTTTGTCCATCCTCGCATCCTTTGAGACACATGATCTAGATGAAATCCAAGTTTAATGGACTTGTTCTTTCCAATAATCAAAGGCATGCCTAGATAATGGCTCGGATCATCCACTTCCTGAATAGGAAACACTTCCTAGAATCGATCACGACTCACTTGTGTTGTTGACAGACTAAAATAGATCATGGACTTGTCAAAATTGATCTTATCTCTAGAAAAAGCCGAGTAAGTATCCAGAATCTGTTCCAGCTGAGATATCTCCCAAATCGAGTTCTTGAGAAATAACAAACTATCATCACTATACAGAAGAAGAGTAATATGTGGTCCATTTTGGCTTGCTCGAACACCCAAAATAGTACCCTGGTTCCGTGCTTTGTGAAGAAGAGCTGATAATCCTTGTGTGCAGAAAATGAATAAGAAGGGAGACAAAGGGTCCCATTGTCTTATACCTCGTGAAGGAGCGATCACATCTGACAATGAACCGTTTAGCCTGACCTAATAAGTGACAGTGTTAATGCAAAGCATAATCAATTCAACCCAACGAGAATCAAAGCCAAGCTTGAGCATCACAACCTCTAGAAAAGACCATAACACTCGATCATATGCTTTCTCTATATCAAGTTTCAATGTTTCCCCTTTATTCGGCCCATTCTTGGAAGACTGGATATAATGGAATATCTCATGAGCAACCAAGATATTATCTCAGATTTGCTGTCCTAGAACAAAAGCTCCATGTTTTTCATCTATGCATACTGGCATCAATGGTCTGAGATGGTTGAAAAGAAATTTAGAAATTGCTTTGTACACAATAGTGCACAAACTAATTGGTCGATATTGCTACATCGACATCGCTTCTTCTACTTAAGGAATCAAAACCAAAATAGATTTGTCATTGAGCACATCAAGACAAAGTTGGAGAACATCAGCCCCCATAATGTCCCAATATTTCCTATAAAAGCTTGCTGGTAAGCCATCAATGCTCGGTGCTTTGGACGGGTGAATATGAAATAATGCTTGATGAACTTCTTCCTTGGTAAACGGAGCACAAAGTGTTGCATTCATATCCATAATGATGGATGGTTGGATGCTGTCTAGAATTTCAGGCAAAATGACACAATCATCAGTCTGATATAGGCTCCCAAAAATAATCTTGGGCAATGCAAAGCATGTCATCCATCTTGTCGTACCATATTCAATCCAAACATGTAAGGCCACGAACATGATATTTCTTCTTCCGACCTGTTGCACAAGCGTGAAAAAATCGTGTGCTTTTGTCACCATTACGAAGCCACTGAACTCATGATCGTTGAGCCCAATAGGCCTCATCTTTATCAAGAAGATATTTCAGCTTAACTTTTGCCTCGGATAAAACCAACATAGTTTTTGAATCCATCAGCCATTGAGAATAATCTCAAATTGCTTTTGCAAGTCTTTAATTCTGGAGTTAGACGTGGTTCGCCTATCGTTTTGCCATGAATCAAGAGTAACACCAACTTTTGAAATTTAAGATAAGGCTGAGACATTAGAAGTGTCCCCACCACAAACTACATGTTCTCGGCATGCATCTTTGTTCGCCCAACAAGCAACAATTTTAAAGTAATCACCATAATATTTAGATGGTAATGGAGAAGTACTCTGAGTGTCGAGGGGAATATGGCAATGATCAGACTCATCTACAAAGTCAGTGATAACTGTGTGTGAAACATGGCCTTCAATCCAAGCCGCAGTTGCTAGGAAATGATCAACGTGTTCACACATAGTGTGTGCCGGTGTAGCTAGTTTTGTGCCATGTAAACCAACCTCGACTAGGCCGAATATCATAGAGATATGTTCGGTCCAATACATCACAAAAATGTTGGATATCAATGCGAGGGTAATGAAGACCACCTTGCTTTTCATTGTCGGATAGGATTTCATTAAGATCACCCATAACAAGCCAAGTTAGGTTGAATTGTGTACTAAGTTGATCAAGAAGTGTCGTTCTTTGAGTTCATGGTCACAATGTCCATGAATGATCATGAATCGAAAAACATCACCATCATCAGAAACAGTGACATCAATGTGGAGCTTGGAATAGGAAGAAAGTACACAATCCATATTTTTACTCCATAAAATAGCCAAGCTAGTACAACCTTGGCCATTGTCCACATACAAGCAACTTTCCATATCAAGTACACGTTTAACACGATCAAGGCGAGCCTTCTTCAATCTTGTTTCACAAAGGAAGATCATTAGGGAGCTTTAGCAATCACATAACGCTCCAAGGCGCAAACAGTCGAGGGGTTCCCAAGCCCTTGATAGTTCCAACTTAGGATCCTCAATGCGACCAGCGGGGCAAGACACTAGCCTTCACCAATTTCGAATCGGTTAGAAGGTTCACACCCTCAATAGTGTGATGCACGCCAACATTAGATACATTGGGCATAAAACAAGGCATTGGGAAACCTTTGTTAGGCCATGTAGTGCATCATCCTTGGCACATCCCTTTGTTAGGCCATGTAGTGCATCATCCTTGGCACAATGCATAGATCCAAGCATACCCAGCTCGAATGATCCCGATTGTTAAGCATGCACTCTCATTTCAGCACCAGTAGATCCTAGTGTAAGGACAAGTAATCTAGTCCACAACGGACTGCTTAGACGTGGTAGAAGCCCCATGAAGCACATGGATTCCCAATCTTCTGATCTGGCCTAAAACATTGGATCATACTCCCACGAAAATCCATATTGATAGAAAAAGCATGTGCCGTGAACAACTTGGCACATGATGTAACCACCCAAAACTACCAATTCATACATGTCACTTTTGTGCATGCTCCAAGTAACCACCCAATTTGAATTGGTAACCACCGTTGAACATGTGGAAGATGAGTCTACAATGACCGGAAAACCATGAAATTCGGACATCATCATCATAAAATCACCATGGGAACAACCGATAACCGTTAGTAACCATCGATAACAGATAATAACCACCCTCCCAAAAGAGGAAGAAGGTTGTAGAAGGATCAGAGAGCCATGGATCCCGTTAACCATCACCGAAATATCACCATAGATCCAACCGATAACTACCATTGGTCGTCAGTTTCTGACGATGATATGACCGGAAAAATCAGGCATGGTGTAGAAACCATCAAAAACAATCATACACCAAGAATAACTTATTCGGTAAATCCAAAATAATGTTAAAATCCACCAATAATCCAAACAGATCCAGATTTTGAACTTGAAACTTACCAACTTCGGAGAATCATAAGAAATAATCCAAGTCGGAATTGGAGAATCAACAGAAAAAAGGAAAAATGAAGCAAAGTCATCTTCAACAACCATGATTCAGGAACGAAACTTCCATTCATGGAAGAAAACTATGGTCCATGGATGGAAGTTCCATCCATAAAACATAAATCCACGCTGGAAAATTGCAAATCTTGTAGCAAAACCACCGTAGAATCCTTGCCATTAACAAAAACTATCGAAAAACACCATTATCATCTCTCATTTTCAAGAATATCACCCAAAAAGGATGATGAATCCGAAAAAGAAAAATGAGAATATTTCAGAGAAAATTCAATCTCTTCCCCCACAGTAGACATTGTCATGTCTGAAAAATGTTATTGTCACACTAATCCCTTGAAGATGGGGACCGTCACAGCAAGCAATGGCAGCTGATGCAACGATTGAGGATGGACTATGGGAACTGGGAAGTCCTTTGTTCGGTTAATCATTAGGAAATCATTTTGATTAAGTGTTAAATTTGAATCGTTTAATTTTCGATCCTAAACTATACCAACTAAATTAGATAATCGATTGATCGGTTAGTCAAAATATTAGATTCAGTTCATGACCAATAAAGTCTTTGTAATGCCCCGTTTTTTGGGCTTAGGAGTTAGCCGAGTTCGGCTAAGCGGTTCGGGTGAACCGGTTCGAGCTGGTTAGACTAGTTTTAAGAATAATTTGAAATAAATAGTTTTTGTGGGAGATAAAATATGGAAAATATTCTAAAAGTACTAAAATAATGTTTTAAAGGTTGTGAATGGTTTAATTTGATAAAATGAGACTATTTAATTGGTATTTTGAAAATGGTGACTAAATCGTAAAAATTATAAAATACGTTCTAATGACTAAATTGAAAAGAGTCAAAGCTTAAAATCTTTATGGAGCTATTACACCAATGTGTTATTAGCCTTTTTCCTTCTTTTGATATTTTTAAAAGATTTAATTAATTGATTTATTAAATGAGTTTTAATAAAAAGAATTTTAAAATGCTAAAACATTTTATTAGGTAACTTTTTTTCTCCCAAACTTTCCCAATAGCCAAATTATTATCTCATCACTAAAATCTCAAGAGATTTATTTCCTTTAAACCACTTTTGATTTTTAAATGATTCTCATGGATTTGTACATCAACTAGCTTTGGATTTCTTGAAGATTTTCATCTAAATCATTGCCAATCAAGGAAAAAGCTTGTATTAGAGGTGATCTTTCTTTTCTCTCCTCTAATCAAAAGTTCTTTATTTAAATTTTCACGTCTTTGATTTTTTTGTTTCAAATTTTAATTTGATTTGATGATTACTTGGAATATCTTGATTTAATTAAATTTTATTAAGGGAAATTCATTTAATTGTTTAATTTTAGATATAGGTTCTTGATTGGAGTAATTGGCTGAATGTTTAATTGTATTATTAGGTTATATATTAGATTTAACATACACGTTTGATTAAATGTTTGAAATAAATAAATAAATAAATAAATAAATAAAGGGGTGCAAGCGAAGCAGGGGCTACTGCCTTGGCTTTCGAAGCGATGGAGCTGGGCGCGCTGGGCGCAACGCTGCGCAAATGCAGCCCATGGAAATGCGCAAATGCGTCAATTTTAATAGAAAAAAAGGAAAGTAGATTGAAAGGGGGAATTGGAGCAGTACGTAGTGGGAAAAAAAAGAGAAATGGATTTTTGGTTTGTGTGTTCGTGAATTGTGTGCGGGGGAAATGGTTGTTTGTATTGTAATTGGTTAGAATATTTGTGATGGGGTGCTATAGTAAATTGGTTATTTTGATGGGGTTCAATTTATAGTGACCATTGTATTTTCTTATAGAAGTTGGCGAGTGTTAGGACGTTGTTTGGTAGGCGTTGAGGCGTTGGAGTCGAGACATTGTCTTCGAGGCGATATCAAGTTGGTGGGTGTTACTGGTTTTAAAGCTTTTCAAACGGTTGAAAGCAAGGTTTGGGGTTTAAATTAAGCTTGAAACGCTAATCTAAGCTTGAAAGTAAGTATGAAAGATTTCGCTCTCGGTTTTCGGTTTCCATTGTTTTAATGAATTCATGCTCATGTTTTGAAGATAGAGTTGTTTTACCTACTGTTATATGCATGTTTTAGAAGTGAGAAATGTTGTATATGTTTATGTTTTGATGATACGTGTGTTTAGAAAGTGATATGCAACATGTTTGAGAAAATGCCTAAATACATGGTTTAATGTATTTGTGATACTTTGATAGAAATTGGTTTAAATGATGCATATGAAAAACAATAGGGTAATATGGTTTTTAAAGGTATATTTGCAAGTGATGATGCTTATTATAACCGGATATAATTAGTCGACCAATAGGATGAGAGTGCATTATAAAATCTAAGCAAAATTCGTACGTACGTGTGATAAAACATGATGAGTGCAGCCGCATCATGTGAGCCATAAAGTGGGAACATCCACACTATACGAGTATTAAGGTGGGAGCATCCACACCTTGTAAAAACTTTGGTGGGAGTAGCCACACTATGTGTTCTGCCATTCTTATGGTGGGAACAGTCACACCAAGTGTTTTGGGATGGAGTGTAGCCATCCAGGTCACTTGAATACGAATATATGAGATTCACATGTATCATGGTTTAT
The DNA here is from genome assembly GCA_030270665.1 of Hibiscus trionum. Classification (NCBI taxonomy): domain Eukaryota; kingdom Viridiplantae; phylum Streptophyta; class Magnoliopsida; order Malvales; family Malvaceae; genus Hibiscus; species Hibiscus trionum. The sequence continues at coordinate 48,145,366 of BSYR01000026.1, read as the reverse complement.
AAATGTTTTGCATAATGTGTTATATACGTGAGACTATATTTTTGAGAAATGCTTTATGAGAAACAAGCATGAGAGCTTCGGCTTGAGATTTGCATTAAGGTTAATGCATGTGACATGTGATACATATGGTTTAAAGATGGTTGATTTGCTTTGAAAGTGGTTTAAAGCATGAGATAAATGAGCATAATGTGAAAGAGATTTCTATTGAGAAATGGTTTTTAAAACACATTGTTGTTGGTTTTAATTTGAGCATCCTCACTAAGCAAATATGCTTACACTCTCCTTTTACAACAATGTAGAGAAATAACATTTGAGGGAAACAAGTGGGAATCTAAGAGAAGATACATAGCTAAAGTATGGATTTTGGTTTACTTAATAGTAATAATTGACAATGAGAGGGTGCCTTTATGTTTTGAGAGGGTATGTTTTGAATCTCCTTGGTTTGTGGCGAGTTTTATATGCCTATTATGACTTGTAAATGGCCTTTAATTGTTGGTATTTGGTTTGGTTTGCATTTTAGTACTTAAATGACTATTTTTCTTAAGGAGCATGCCTATAGATTGTTGGACATGTTGTGTTGTTGTTGAAACCATGCGTTGGTGTTATTTGCCTTTAGAATCATGATATATGTAAAGCCCTGATTTTGGGCCTAGGAGCTTTAAAGGTGGTTTAGGGTCCGTAGAACCTAGACTAGAGATCCAGATTAGTTCGGGAGCGGTTCAGGGAAAACATGATTTGGGATGTGACTAATTTATAAAAATGTTTAGGGAGCTATTATGGTCTTAATAAACTATTCCTTTAAATGACCATATTTTAAATGTGTTTAATTAAAATAAATAAAGATTTTGATTAAAAGAGATTTAGTTTACAAAATCTATTTTTAACGTAATTTCCACTTTCTCTCTTTTCTCTCAAAACTTCTAGAGACTTTCATATTTCCATTTCAGTTTGATTTGCAAATGATTTCTTTGGTGTTTCCTCCATTTATCTCAAAGGATTCTTGAAGGTTTTCCCAACAAATCTGGTCAATTGAAGGAATAGACAAGGGTTCGAGTTAATTTTCGTTCAAATCCTCTAATCAAGGTTTTTTAATGAAATTTCCAAGTATTTGGCCCTTTAATTATGTTTCTTAACAAGGTTTTATAATTAATTTGATGAAAATGGTTAAATTAACCTTAAAATGGTGATTTTGAATGATTTTTGTATTGGATCTATTTTGGCTGAGTTATGATTGATTTTAATGATGTTTTGGATGTTAAATAATGTTGAAATAAAGGTTTGATCATATTAATCCCGAAACTAGTTGGATCTCTAGTTGTTTAGGTTAGTAGAATTGGGTTCTTGTGGTGTTAAAGAGAAATTTGGGGTTGCTGGAGATGTTAATTGATGATTAAAAATGGATGGAAGTGTTAGGTTTTGGTTGGGATGAGTTTGTAGTGTAATCGAAGGTGTTTTCAGTTGTTTCAGATATGCATTTTAGTGTTTTTGGGCAGAGCAACGTGGTAGGTTTGTTTGCTGGAGATTTTAATGCATTGTTATGCATTAATCCTCTGTTCTTATGTGGTATAAAAAGGGGAGAACGTATCGGAAGCAATCGATGAAGTTTCGTGAGCTTTGAACGCTTGGTTTCACGTCGGCTAGTCAAGGTTTCGCGTGCCGGTGAGTGAGAACGTGATTTTCAGCTTTGAAACACTTTAAAGGTGTTTTTGGGAATTTAGATGTAAGCTTGAAACACTTGTCTAAGTTCAGAAGTAAGTAGAAGGAATTTCTCTCTCGGTTGTGCTATTTACGAAATGGTTTTTATGCACTAGGTTTTGAATACATGTTTACCTACTGTTAAAGCGTGATTTTAGCATGTGGCTTGATGTTTTTAATGTTGAAATGATGAAGGATGCACATGTTAAGTAATCCTTGTAAGTATATGTTTTTTATACTTATGATTTAAAGCATGATTTAATGCTTTGAAAAATAATTTATAGACGATGCTTTGAACACAATGAGGTATGTGGTTAAATGTGAATAATATTGGCAAGTGAAGTTGTAAAAATGGGTTATAAATGAAATCAGATATAGTTAGCCGGCTATAGGATTGAGTGCACTATAAACAAGTTGCCTTGGATGTTGAGGGGTTTATACGGTGTACCGAATATTCCATCCGAGTACCCCAACGATTGGGGAAAGTGTAACACCTCAAAATCTGGTCTAGTCAGAATTGGATTCTGGTAATCAGAAATTTCACATTGACAAAGTCTAAATATAGTATTGGATAGATAGTTATTGATATTGGACTCTAATTGAGTTAAATCATTGTTATTGGATCTTATCAAATAATATCAAAACCTAATCCTTGACTAAATTGAGAAAAATGCAAGCTGGAGGGCAAAACCTTAGTATAGTGAGAGTTGAGGGACTTATCTTGCGATTAGCCCCTCCTTAGTTAAAACCCTACCTACATGGGATAGTCTGAGAGCTTTCCTTCAATTAAAGGAAAGCTAAATAGCCTAATATACATATATAAAACAAGAAAAAGAGCAAAGAAAAGAACATACCCGATTATTAAGTCAAGCAAGCACCTTGCTATCTACTCATCTTCATCGTCTCCTACCTAAGCAAGCACCTCCATTTGAGCTAGCTTTAAGCTTTGTTTTTCCTTCGTCTTATTGTTATCAAATCGTTGCTATCGATCAGGTAGGCTATATTCCTCAATTGATTATTGGATTCCATGGATATATCAAGCTTAATCTCAAGTTAGGGTTTTGACCATACATGGATATTTCAACGTTGTTGTTTATATTGAATTCGGTTATCGATTTTGATATCGTTATTGCAAATACGATATCGTAATCTTGTTTTACACAAGTTTCTATTGATTTTCTAGCTCAAGAAGTGGAGAGAGAGGTTTCACCATCTCCATCGAAAGCTAGAAGCAAGGGCGTTATCATCCGAGAGCCGTAAGAGCATCAGATTTTAAGGTGAGCATAGTCGGAGACTCGAGATTAGGCGAGGAGCCTTCCTGAATCCTTTATTATTGTTCTCGATCTTATAACAAACATATTCATTGAGGAAGTTGCATTGGACTGATAAATGGATCCATTGGTAAGCGTCAGTAAGTTGTTAATGAACCTCAGACATAATTATTGGTATCGTAATCATGCATTGTCATCAATATAGTTTTTCTTATTGAAACATTATAAATAAATCATCGGATATTGATAATGACATTGACATTGAAACCATTAAATATTGGTAATGATATATGTTCACTATTGACAATATTGAAGTCATTGGACGTCAGAATTATAATTGAATATTAAATATACTTATTGACATTGAAACCTTGGACTTGAATGGACATTGAATACAATTGGCATGTCATAGAATTCATGAGCTTAGTGTACGGGTGGACTACGGTCCTAAGGCTACGTCATACATTAATTTGGCGAGGCAGAGGGATGTGTTTTGGTATTGGTTATATTGACGAGGCGGAGGGATTGGAACATTCATTGATTTGGTGAGGCGTAGGAATTCGTGTATCGACTATCTTGATTCAATCCAAGGGTTAATGATGAATTGTTATGTTAAACATTGTATATTGAAACATGGTATTGTTATTGATAAGCATGAGAATATGTACTAGCATCGCTCATTGTTATTATATTGCATATGACTACCTCACTAGGCAATGTATGCCTAACGTGTCTCATCTCATGCATTTCAGGTTAAGAGATCACTGTGGTTGAAGATCTGATCGTCAAAGCGAGAAAAGTCACTACAAGCCTAAAGTAATGTATGTTGACCTTATGGACTCCTAGGAAGGTGGCAAAGTAGTTGAACTAGTCTCTTGTGACTATTTTGGTATGTTTGTAATGTGTGTAAATTATAAAATTGTTAAAGGTCCTAAAATGACTTTTGGTTTGGCTAAAAATGGATAAAAATGGCATATTCGGCTCCTATAGGTGAAATCCTAGTAAATGTATTCTTATAATTGTGAAATTTGGCATGCCAGTAGATTATAGTATTGAAATATTGTGTATAAAGTTTCATTGCATTTGAACACTGTTTGGTAGGTCAATTCGGTTAAAAACTAGCAAAAATATGTCATTACAGCTCAGGCCGTATCAATACGGGGTAATGGCGTATCGATACGGTTAAGAATAATTAGACCTTATGAAAAAGGCGTATCGATATGGTTTGGAGCTGTATCGGAACATTTTGCTAGTGGAATCCTCTGTTTTTATACAGGTTTAACCTGTATCGAAACGAGTCAAAGTGTAACCCCCTTAACCCGGCCTAGACGGTTGACACGAATTAAGAAAGTCACACGGGGAAAACCAAAGTTAACCCGAAAGTCAACCTTGATTAACGACCCTTTTTTTTCTTTTTAAACTTGTCTGGATGCACATTAACCCTAGTTATGATCATTCAAACAACATACTCAAAGATCATAAACATCAGAGATCAAACAGGGACCCAATTGAACAAATTACAACTTTAAGGACCAATTTGTAAATTCTGATAATTATAAGGACTTAACCCAAATTAAAGTTACCAACTTGAAATTAATCATGTTTCATGCATCTCTGTCAAAATTCAGCTCAAACGGACATCCCAAACTCATACAATTGCTCAAACAAGTTTCGGGACCAAAAAGCAAACATTTTGAAACATATAACTGCCAATGTCAGCCCCCAACGGACAGGTGTTCCGAAATAGGGAGAGCCTATTTCGAAACGCGGGGCCGTTCCGCAACGCGTACCGAAACGAGGGCTGGTAGTGGCCTTTCCGTTTCGGAACGGTGTCTCCCGTTTCGGACGCCTGGGTTGCTATAAGGCACCCGTTCCGAAACGGGGGCTACTGTTCCGATACGGCCTGCACAGAAAGCACAGAAAAGGCTACTAAAACACACAATTGATCAACCATACATGCTCCAAATGCTACCAAACTTTACCAGCAACTCATACAACATACAAGAGACATATTTGCATCAACCAATTATCATTATATCAACATTTATGAAAAGCCCCAAATCTAAAGGCATGCTTTCTACACAAGCAAACCATTCATGCACTAAAACCTCCAAACCAACACATAATGGCCATTTACATGTACCAACATTAACAACAACATAAATCCAGAATAGGGAGTCCAAAACATCTCCCAAAACAAACAACATAGGTCCCCCATTGCCAAAAACCAATAGCTAAAGGTGTTTAAGAAAACCTTCCCATACATGAGCTTATCTTTCACTTGATTGCTTGCCTTCCTTGCTGCCCTCAATGCACCTTAATGTTCTGCATTATTGGTTTAAGAAAAGAGAGAGAGCGTAAGCAAAAGCTTAGTGAGGAATGCTCAATAAAACCACACAATAATGCATTTATAGAACACTTTACAAATCATACTTCAAAATACATTTAGACATGCTCACAAGCAATCTTAACCAAGCATCTCATGCTTCAAATCATAACATGTCATATTGGCCACAAGTGATAATTACCATCTTTTAACAAGATCAACATAAGACTCACACATGGACTTTTAAACACCATTGTGATCTTATCCTCATGGACTTTTAAACACCATGGCCCATGGACTTTTAAACACCATGGCAAGGACCACACAAGGACTTTTAAACACCTTTGTGTCCATAACAAGTTTCACCTCAAGGACTTTTAAACACCTTGACCCCAAGGACTTTTAAACACCTTGGCCCATGGACTTTTAAACACCATGACATGAATCACCCCAAGGACTTTTAAACACCTTGGCCCCAAGGACTTTTAAACACCTTGGAAAGGACCACACAAGGACTTTTAAACACCTTTGTGTCCGTAACAAGAACCATCCAAGGACTTTTAAACACCTTGATGTTCTTAAGTAAACAAGGCTCACTCAAGGACTTTTAACCACCTTGGTGACCTTAACCTTTTCAAAACATCACTTGCCAATATACATCATTTATCATCAATAATCCACTGTTTTAAAGCATTTAACCAAGCCATAAACATCATGCATCTCTAAGCATTAAACCACATTTAAACAATGTTCAAAAGCAAGGAACTCTAACCTTGAGCTTCCTTAAACACATGGCTTATAATCTCAGCAAACAAACATGCTAGATATGCTTTAAAAACAGAATTTAAACATGCAACAAACACATTGCACCCAACCATCACATGGTTCCTCATCAAGAGAGTCTTTCCGAAACTTACTCTTGAGCTTAGCAAAGTTGTTTAGACTTAGACTAAGCTCCCAAACCTCCAAAACATTGGTTTCAAAGCCGAAAACCAAAATCCACTCACCGATTCCGTTTCGCTTCTTGCCGAAACACCAAATCAAGCTTCCGGATCACCACCACTTGGATCCAAAGATGACTCCCCTGTTTTAACACATCAAAACAGTAGATTAATGCATCATCATGCATTAATAGCTTCAATGAAAGCACCTAAACTCGCTGCTCTCATCCACACTCCATTTTCGGCCACCAAACACAACCGAAAATGCATCCAAATAACTCCTCAACAAAGCCTAGCCATAAACCATCAAAACTAAGCATCCTTAAACACATTCAACATCTAAAAAGGACCTAACGACATCCTTATACCTCCAGCAACAACAGATCCACAAGATCACCCAAAAACAACCAAGAATCACAAGCTAAACTTAGGAAATTCAACCTATACGGGATTGCATTAGTTAAAACTCAATTTCCAATCAATTTATCATTCATTTAACATCAAAAATACACCTCAAATCACTGCTTAAACAGATCCAACGAAAATTCACCAAAAATAATCAAATCTTGCATTTTAAGCCAAAATCCATTACACAACTTTAAAAACCATTTATAAATCATCAATTAAGGATTGAGAACTTAGGAATTTCAGTAAAGAACTTGAAGTTCAGAGGAGAAGGACGTTCTTACCTCCAAACTTGAGTTTCTCCTCTTTTAGAACCAAAAAGCTTAAAGAATCAACTAGCAAATGGTGAGGTTTTGTTGTAGAGATGATCGGCAATCAAAAGGTAATTGAAAAGATGAATTTAGGTGACAAAATCAGAGAGAAAAGCTCTGGAGAAAAGGTGTTTGGCTTGAGGGAAAATGAGAGAAAATAGAATTGAGAGAAAAGTTAGTTGAAACCAAAATATCTTCCCTCCACTTTGTTTTTATTTAAAACCTTTTAATTAATCATTTAATATCTTTAGAAAATCTGGAGAAACTCCCATTGGGTAAATAGCTCCTTAAAGATTCAAAGTTTCAATCCTTTTTAAAACAGTCTCACAGTTTTCAAAAATTACATTTTGGTCACTAGCCAAAATGTCACCCTTCCAAACCTCATTTTGTAAAATTGATTTCACAGTTCACTTATATATATTAAAAGAGGATTTTAGAACATTTTTCCATATTTTTAATGCAACCCGAACTAGGTTTTCCTAAATTCACCCTTATATACTCGAACCGCACTTTGACCGAACCGGTCAACGCCCAAAACTTCTAAGCCCAAAACCGGGGCGTTACACAAAGTCATGGTCAAATAGAGTCAACCCGTACCGATACAGGGCTTGCCCGTATCGTTACGATTTCAAGGGCTAAGTCAACTCAAGTTGACCATCTTACACCTGTATCGAAACAACCTTAAAGTGTTTCGATAAATGGTTAGTTAAGTTGGTTAAAGGCATAATTTGACAGTTTGCAATGTTCACAAATTGATCACTAAATTTAGGACGAGTCAATTGAATGAGTATATGAACTCCAAATTGCATGAAATTTTATAGACTTGTTAATACTATATTGAGTTCCAGTAATGTATGAACAATTTCATCGAAAGACCTCTAAATTGTCAAATTTACAGTTTAGTCACTAAAACTTGTAACATTTAAGATTAGGTCCTAAATGGTTAGTTATTGTTTCATAATGAATTAAATGGACTAAGATGCATGTTTGGTATTGATTTATTATTATTACACTGATTATATGAAGTTATGAATTGAAATTTTATCGCATCGAATATTGTATTGTTCATCGGTAGTACTCTCTGACCCGGATCTCGACCAGGCCGGGAAGGAGGTGTTACATTTATGGTATTAGAGCTAGAGTTTAGTTGATTCTAGGTCTAAACTGAAGCTTGTTGTATTGCTTTTATGTTAATTTCCCACCTAGGAGTTTTATACCGTGTATATTGTGACTTGTAAACTATTCCGATCTTTCAAATAGATATGTCTAAAACTAATGAAGCTCACATTGACGAGCTTACCACCGGCTCCTCGACTCATGGCGAGAAGATTAGAGGAGGAAATCCTCCAAAACCACTGCATCTGTAGGATCCTCCTGCTCAGAATACCGAGCCTGTAGGACCTACCGCTCAGGCTAAATGTTACAAGAACTTGGAAGACATGTTCAAGCAGTTTTATGACTGTTGTGAGGGCTGAGCAAGTTGTGTAACCCATCGCTCATGCTGTCCAACACACTCGAGATCCTATCGATAAGCTATCACAGTATCGAGCTTACACCTTTATCGGGCAAGACGATAACAACCCTGAAGTTGCCGAATACTGGTTGGATAACACTCTATGGATTTTGAACAAGCAGCTACAGTGCTCAGGCGAGCATAAAACTCGAGTGTGCCATCACGTTGCTGGCTGGCGAGGCACTCCACTGTTGGGAGACTACTATATTGACGGTCTCCGATGACACTATAACTTGGGAGTTCTTCCTTAAAGAATTTTGCAAGAAGTACACCAATGAGTTTTATCTCGCTGAATGGCGAAGTATCTTCCTCCACCTCAAACAAGGCAGACGACCGATCGAGCAGTACATCTATGATTTCTGTAAGTACTATAGATACGGTGCTGAGTATATCAAGAGGGAGGAAGAGAAGCGTCGAATGTTCGTTGTGGGACTCAATGATGAATTATGGCCTGTGTTTACTGCATTGAGCATCGCTGATTTTCAAGACTTGGTGAACCGAGTTAAAGCCACCGAAGCTGCACAGAGGGCTCAACAAGTCGGTGGGTCCAGAAAATCTAAGAAGAGGTTTAGGGATGATTCTGGACCTCCAAAACGGAACAAGAAAGGGAGATATCAAGGCCCCAAATAGAATGTCTATCTACAACCCTCACGTTCTAAAAATATTGATAGGCCTCAGTCTGTAACACAGTCCTTTGCTAAGGCAACATCTGTTGTTAGCACCAGAGGTTCGAACCGGGGCAACCAACATCCAGTTTGCAATTACTGTCAGAATAGGCACCCAGCATGTTAATGCTGTAAGCATACTGGAGATTGTTATTACTGTGGTGAACAAGGTCACTTCATTCGTAACTGTCCATTGAATGCAACCAAATCTACTACTACCCCAACTACTGCTGCCTCTCCTGCTCAATCCTTTTGAGGTAAATGATTAAAACAAGGATCAATGGGAACTTATAGAAGATCGAGTGTTTTGGGAAAACCATTCAACAAACAAGATTCTAAAGCTCCTGCCCAAATGTACCATGTGAGGAGCAGAGAAGAGGACAAACCTGATGTCATTGCAAGCACCATTGAGTTATATTCGCATCATTTATAAGCATTGATTGATCCTAGTTCTACTCACTCTTTTATAAGCACCATCGTAGTTAAGAATTATGGCATGTCTTCCGAACCAATAACATCGAGAATTTCTGTAACCAATCCTTAGGAGATTGTGTCACCGTAAGGGTAGTATGCAAGAACTTCCCCTTAATGATCGAAGGGATTCTTTTTCCGGCCAATTTGTTGGCCTTACCGATCCATGAGTTCGATGTTATCCTAGGTTTAAATTGACTTAGTGAGCATCAAGCCTGGGTAGATTGTTGTAAGAGGAAGTTATACCTTCGGGGTCTTGGTAAGGAAAGTGTTGTTTTGATTAATGCAAAGAACCCATCATTGTGTGCTTTGACGTTGGAAACCAAAGACAGATCTCAATTGTGGAATATTGACACCGTATGTGAATTCCTTAATGTTTTCCCTGATAAACTTTTGGGATTGCCCCCAACCCGCGAAGTGGAGTTTGACATCAAGGTGCAACCTGGGACTGCTCTAGTTTCCATTGCACCATATCGTATGGAAGATGTTGAATTAAATGAGTTGAAAGCTCAAATTCAAGAATTATTGAGCAAAGGTTTCATTCAACCGAGCTCTTCGCCTTGGGGAGCACCGATTCTCTTTGTAAAGAAGAAAGATGGTTCTATGTGATTTTGTATTGACTATCGACAGTTGAACAAACTTGTGAGAAACGGGCCATAGTGGCCGGAGATGCAATGAATAATGGTGGTTTGTGTGTGATCGGTGGGTAGGGATTTGTTGTTTGAAGAAGATGAACCTGATATTTTCCAGAGAGAACAATGTGTTTCTCTGTATTTTCTTGGTATTCTTAATTATCAAATGTATACAGAGTAAGCCTTTAAATAGGCTGATATAGAGTTTTAATATAACTAAAATTATACTTTTATCTTTAATTTAAATAATACTTATTCCTAATTTAAATAAGGCTTCTAGTAAATCTAAACTACTGATTAGAAATAAACTCCAATTACACATTAAATAAAATCTCTAACACTCATCATCAACTTACACTCCCCCTCAAGCTCTAACACTTCTCGGATAACTTACACTCCCCTCAAGCTGGTGAGCAAACGTAGTAGAGCACCAGCTTGGATATTGGATGTGATGCTTTGCTCATATTTCTTCTGTTGTTTGTTTGTTCTTGTGCAGCAATTGTTGATGCCATTCAACTTATGGTACACTTGACATGATTGATGCATCAATTGGAATACAAAGACTGCTCCACAGGATGCTCCAGCATGCAATTCCTAATCGAAAGTTATGATGTGAACGATATAGAAAGTGATCATAGGAATCTACACTCCCCCTCAAGCTGGTAGTTACACAGACTAGAGTTCCAGCTTGGATCTTTGATGTAGAATCCCTTAAAAACATTATCTAGTTTTTAAGGTTAAACTAAAACCTCTTCTCCTATCTTTTAGGATAGATGGCTAAGATAGAACCAAATAGTTTTTAAGGCTAAACTATAACCTTTTCATCTATCTTTTTGATTAGCTAAGATAGAACCATTAATTAGAGAATAAAATAGCAAAATTAAACGAGTAGAAATTTCACCAAAGATGTAAGATTACAACGAGGGAGAAGCAAAGTAACGATTGTGGCTTAATGACAGCAGCGGAAAAGAAAAACGATGTGCATATGAAAAATCAAATCATCATCAATCTGTTTCAGATAAGAGATGGCAGTAATGGTGACAACATCAAGGCCATTTTTGGCCCTGATACTATGTGAGAAAAGGGCCATAGTGGCCAGAGATGCAATGAATAATTGTGGTTTGTGTGTGATCGGTGGGTAGGGATTTGTTGCTTGAAGAAGATGAACAAGATATTTTCCAGATAGAATAATGTGTTTCTCTGTATTTTCTTATTATTCTTAATTATCAAATGTATACAGAGTAAGCCTTTAAATAGGCTGGTATAGAGTTTTAATATAACTAAAACTATACTTTTATCTTTAATTTAAATAATACTTATTCCAAATTTAAATAAGACTTCTAGTAAATTTAAACTACTGATTAGAAATAAACTCTAATTACACGTTAAATAAAAACTCTAACACTCATCGTCAACTTACACTCCCCCTCAAGCTCTAACACTTCTCGGATAACTTAAAAAAGTAACCATCAAGAACAAGTACCCATTGCCTAGAATAGATGACATGTTCGATCAACTAAAAGATGCCTCGATATCTTCCAAGATCGATTTAAGGTCAAGCTATTACCAAATGAGAGTTAAAGAATGTGATGTACCGAAGACTTCTTTTCGTACAAGATATGGACACTATGATTTTTTGGTGATGCCTTTTGGGTTAACCAATGCACCGATAGCCTTTATGGATTTGATGAATTGAGTTTTTAGACCTTATCTTGATAAATTCATAGTGGTGTTTATAGATGACATATTGATCTACTTCAAGAATATTGCGGAACACCGAGATCACCTTTGTATCGTGCTTCAGACCTTACGAGAGAATCAATTGTTCGCAAAATTTTCTAAGTGTTAGTTTTGGCTCACCGAAGTTTCCTTTCTTGACATATTGTGTTAGCTTCGAGTATTCAGGTGAACCCGAAGAAAATCCAAGCTATCGTAGATTGGCATCCACTGAAGAATATTGGCGAAGTCAGAAGCTTCCTTGGGCTTGCTGGCTATTATAGGAGATTCATAAAGGGGTTATCTATGATAGTTTCTCTTTTAACCATGTTGTTGAGGAAAGAAGCTCCTTTTGTTTGGACCAAAGATCAATAACGGAGTTTCAATCAATTGAAACAAGTCTTGACTCACGCACCAGTCATAACCCAACTGAAGTCTAGAAAAGACTATATAGTTTATAGTGATGCATCGCATCTCGGGTTAGGATGTGTATTGATGCAAGAAGGCAAAGTCATCGCCTATGCTTCGAGACAACTTAAGTCGCACAAAATGAATTACCCTACCCATGACCTTGAATTGACTGCAATTGTTTTTGAATTGAAAATCTGGAGACATTATCTATACGGAGAAAAATTGTATCTCTTTACCGATCATAAAAGCCTTAAATACCTATTGACCCAAAAAGTGTTGAATCTTTGACAATGAAGGTGGATGGAACTCCTTAAAGATTACAATCTAGGCATTGATTATCATCCGAGCAAGGCCAACATTGTAGCTGATGCACTCAGCCGCAAACCTTTGCCTGGTATGTATTGACAGTGAATATAGAGTTATATGTATTGTACGGTACATTAACTCATTGTAAAATCGTTATATTGTAGCCCCTCGAGCAATTAACGCTTAATTCCGGCTTTGGAAGCATCGTTGTCTTGTAGCTAAACTCTGAGTTCAGTCTACCATCGTTTCGTGAATCAAGGTTTTGCAAGAGCAAGATTCCGAGCTTCAATCCATTGTCTCTAAATTATCGGACAATCTTGACTTCAGGATTAATTCTGAAGGGCTCTTATGTTTTCATGACCGGGTCTGTGTACCTAATGATGAATCTCTACGCACTGATATTCTCTCTGAAGCTTATTCGAGTTCTTGTTTTGTTCATCTCGGGTCTGTGAAGATGTATAAGGTCTTACATGAACTCTATTGGTGGCCGGGGATGAAGCAGGCCATAGTCGACTACATTTCCAAATGTCTTACTTGCCAAAGTGTTAAAGCAGAACATTGTGCTCCTACTGGATTATTGCAACCTATTGATCCACCAAAATGGAAGTGGGAAAAGATCACGATGGATTTTGTTAGTGGTCTACCTTTAACTCCCGCAAAACATGATGCTATATGGGTCATTGTAGATCATTTCACAAAGTTAGCTCATTTCATACCGGTTAGAATGGACTACAGTCTCCCTAAATTAGCTTACTTGTACATCAAGGAAGTGATCCGACTCCACGGAGTACCCAAGTCTATTATCTCCGATCGAGACCCCCATTTTGCATCTCGGTTCTGGAGAACCTTACAAGGAGCTCTGGGCACCAAAATTAATCTTAGCACAGCCTTTCACCCTCAACCTGACGGCCAGTCAGAAAAGGGTAATTCAGGTAATTATCAAAAGACTCTTCCATTGAACCCTTGGAAATCTGTATTGTTATTGAACCTTCCTACACAGATCTTGGAAGATATGCTTCGAGCATGCATCAACGACCTTGGTGGAACTTGGGAGAAATCCCTACCCGTTGTCGAGTTTGCCTACAATAATAGCTATCAGGCATGAATCTAAATGCCCCCGTATGAAGCATTGTATGGTAGACGATGTCGAACTCTATTGTGTTGGTCTGAGCTTGGTGAAGACAAGATGTTGGGCCCTGACTTACTTCGGGAAACTAAAGAACGGGTTACCATCATTCATGATCTCTTGAAAGTTGGTTTTGATCGACAAAAGGCTTATGTTGATCTCAAAAGATGAGACATTGAGTATGAAGTTGGTGAAAAAGTCTTTCATAAAGTATCACCATGGAAAAAGGTTCTGAGGTTTGGCAAGAAGTAAAAATTGAGTCCCCGATTCATTGGACCCTTTGAAGTTATTGAAAGAGTTGGCCTTGTGGCATATCGATTACAGTTACCCTCTAAATTGAGTAAAAACCATGATGTTTTTCATGTATCGATGCTCTAGAAGCATCATTTTGACCCTTCACACATTGTTGAGCCTGAATTTGTAGAAATTCAACCAAATTTGTCCTACAAGGAAGAACCGGTTTAGATCCTTGCAAGGGAAGTCAAGAGACTTCGCAACAAAACTGTATTGTTAGTTAAAGTGCTCAGAAAGAGCCACTCTGTTAAAGAAGCTACCTGGGAACCTGAAGAGACTATGAAACAACAATATCCTCTCATCGGTTCAGGTAAAAATTCGAGGACGCATTTTATTTCTTAAGGTGGGAGAGTTGTAACACTCCAAAATCCGGTCCAGTCGAAATTGGGTTTCGGTAATCGCAAATTTCACTTCGACAAAGTTTAAATATCGTATCGGCTAGATAGTTATTGATATTGGACTCTAATTGAGTTAAATCGTTGTTATTGGACCTTATCGAATAATATCAAAACCTAATCCGTGACTAAATTGAGAAAAGTGCAAGCTGGAGGGCAAAACCATAGTATAGTGAGAGTTGAGGGACTAATCTTGCGATTAGCCCCTCCATAATTAAAACCCCACCTACGTGGGATAGTCTGAGAGCTTTCCTTCAATTGAAGGAAAGCTAAATAGCCTAATATACATATATAAAACAAGAAAAAGAGCAAAGAAAAGAACTTACCCAATTATTAAGTCAAGCAAGCACCTACCTATCTACTCATCTTCATCGTCTCCTACCCAAGCAAGCATCTCCATTGGAGCTAGCTTAAAGCTTTGTTTTTCCTTGGTCTTATTGTTATCAAGTCGTTGCTATCGATCGGGTAAGCTATATTCCTCAATCGATTATTGGATTCCATGGATGTATCGAGCTTAATCTCAAGTTAGGATTTTTACCATCCATGGATATTCCATCGTTATTGTTTATATTGAATTGAGTTATCTATTTTGATATTGTTATTGCAAATACGACATTGTAACCTTGTTTTTAATAAGTTCCTATTGATTTTCTAGCTCAAGAAGTGGAGAGAGAGGTTTCGTCATCTCCATCGAAAGCTAGAAGCAAGGTGTTATCAACCGAAATCCGTAAGAGCATCGGATTTTAAGGTGAAAGTAGTTGGAGTCTCGAGATTAGGCGAGGAGCCTTCTCGAATCCTTTATTATTGTTTTCAATCTTATAACTAACATATTCATTGAGGAAGTTGTATTAGATTGATAAACATATCCATTGGTAAGCGTCGGTAAGTTGTTAATGAACCTCGAACATAGTTATTGGTATCATCATCATGCATTGTCATCGATATAGTTATTGTTATAGAAACATTGTAAATAAATTTTCAGATATTGATAATGACATTGACATTGAAACCATGAAATATTGTTAATGATATATGTTCACCATTGACAATATTGAAGTAATTGGACATCAGAATTATACTTGAATATTGAATATAGTTATTGACATTGAAACCTTGAATTTGAATGGACATTGGATACAATTGGCATGCCATAGAATTCATGAGCTCAGTGTACAGGTGGGCTACGGTCCTAAGGCTACGACCTATATTGATTTGGCGAGGCAGAGGGATGTGTTTTGGTATTGGTCATATTGGCAAGGCGGAGGGATTGGACCATTCATTGATTTGGCGAGGCGTAGGATTTCATGTATCCCCTATCTTGAGTCAATCCAAGGGTTAATGATGAGTTGTTCTGTTAAACGTTGTATATTGAAACATGGTATTGTTATTGATAAGCATGAGAATATGTACTTGCATCGCTCATTGTTATTATATTGCATATGACTACCTCACTAGGCAATGTATGGCTAACGTGTCTCATCTCATGCATTTCAGGATAAGAGATCACTGTGGTTGAAGATCGGATCATCAAAGCGAGACAAGTCTGTAAAACCGATATTGATTTTGATATAACTAAATAATTTAAGGACTAAATTGAAAAAGAGAAAACAATTTTTTAAGTCCTCAAAACCTCTCTATATATTTAAAGGAAAATGTCTAAGTCAAAACATCAACTTGTCAAAAGTTTTCTAAGTGTTTTTGAAGCCAAAACAGTGATTTTCGAGTCACCATTTCGAAACGGCCTTGAGCGTTCCGGAACACTTTTGAAAATGTTAACCTCTGTTTCGAAACGGATAAAGAACATCAGAACGATTTGACCCGTTTCGATACGGTAGTATCGAAACGCCTTCAAACATTTCGAAACGGTGTTCAAACCTGGTTTTATATATATATCTGTTGAAGTTTTCAACCGATTTTTGACTTGTCGTTAAGGCGTATCGAAATACTTCCAATCCGTTTCGATACGGGCTTTGATAGTGGCAAAGTGTTTCGAAACGAGTTTCGAAACGACTCTTAGCGTATCGAAATGATCGTACACGTTTCGGTACGGTCTATTTAATACACCCCAACGACTCTTTCTTTTTTGGTCTGTTTCGAAACAGGGTCGGGCGTTTCGGAACGGGTAGTTGTAGACTATATTTATGGAGGCAAGATAACATCTCAACGGCTCTATTGATGAATGCAACAACCCCAACGGCTAGAATTCAATGAGAATGTATAAAAATGACCTCTAAAAGCTTCAGCAACAATTATAGAACCTACAAGCAACATCCAAGCATCCAACCCAAACCCTAGTGCCTTTTATTGTCAAAATTCTTGTACCCAACTCTTGTGTTCTCATTGTAATCTTGTATTGTAATTTTGGGGAGTGTGAAATTGTAATTGGGTAAACATTCATCCTTTCAGAGGAATTTTTAGAGTTTACCAAATACATCTCTTGTAAAAGTGAGTGGATTAAGCTTTGGGTAGAAAGCTTAATAAAATTGTAAGGTTCCCTCCTTATCCAAGAAAAGGGGAAGAATTCCAGTAGTAAATTGGTTGAAAATCCTTAGTGGGAACTAAGGTAGTGGATGTAGAGTTCATTTGGAGAACTTGAACCACTCTAGTTGCTTGTGTCACATTTTATTTTTCCTTATTATCACCTACCAAAATTTTTATCTTCAATTCACCCCCTCTTGGCCATTTGCAATTGTGTGATCATTGGTATCAGAGCTACACTCATTGGAAGGATTACAACCCTCTTGAGTCGATTCTAGGAGAGTTTGATCAACAACTAGTCAAGCAATGGCATCCACCTCCAATTCCAACCTCTACGAGTCTCAATCTACTACCAAGCCACCATTCTTCAATGGGGATAACTACCCATATTGGAAGAATAGGATGAGGCTCTTCATCAAGTCTGCCGACTACATGGTGTGGGATGTGGTTGAAGAAGGTCCATTCATACCAATGAAGAGAGAAGGTGAAGGAAGACTTGTCCCAAAGGTCAAAGCCGAAATGACGGAAGATGATCGAAGAAGGATGCAAGTAAATGATAAATCTCTTCATGTCATCTTTTGTGCACTTGGTCCGGATATCTACTCCAAGGTGTCTTCGATCGAGAATGCCAAGGAAGTTTGGGACACCCTCGAGACAACATATGAGGGAACTAGTGACGTCAAGGAAACAAAAATCGGGCTACTAAATCTAAGCTACGAAAATTTCAAAATGGATCCCGATGAGAGTGTTTCCAAGATGTTTGATCGGTTCTCGGTCATTGTCAATGGGTTGAAGGGTTTCAGTGAGATCATCCCCGAAGACAAGCTAGTGAGGAAATTATTGTACTCTCTTCCGGAATCATGGGATAGCAGGAGAACGACTATTATTGAAGCTCGAGATTTGAAGACTCTCAAGATAGATGCTCTTGTTGGATCTCTACTCACCCATGAGATCATGAGAAAGGGAAGAGAAGAGGAAAAGAAAATGGAGGAGAAGAAGGTTGAGAAGAAGAAGGTTGAGAAGAAGAAGATTGGAATCGCTCTTAAAGCTTCATACCATGAAAGCGATTCTAGCAAAGATTAAGATGAGGAGATGGCCATGTTGGCCAAATGATCCATTCGCTTTATGAAGTCCAACCGTGGGAGAAAGTTCATTAGAAAATGAGACTTCAAGAGCAAGAGTAAAGAGGAGGAGAAGGACCAAATCATTTGCTATGAGTGCAAAATATCCGGCCATATATGTTCTGAATGTCCTCAATTGAAGAGGAAGAGCTTTGGGAAGAAGAACAAGCTCAAGGCTTGTAACCCCTCTTAGCCCGGCCTAGACGCTTGACCCGAACTACGAAGATTACACGGGGAAAACCAAAGTCAACCTTCATTAATGACCCCTTTTTTCTTTTTATCTTTTCTAGATGCACATTAAGCCTATGTGATTACTCAAGAATCATAAGAGAGAAGGACACAGCGATCGGAGAACAATTAGGGACTCAATTGCAAGAATTACAATTTTAGGGACCAAAATGTAATTTTAAGAAAATTTAAGGACTTTACAGGATTTAAGATTACCAATATGTAATTAGTCATATTACATGCCTCTCTGTCAAATTTCAGCTTAAAAGAACATTCCAATCTCAAGCAATTGCATCCACACCATTCAGGACTAAAATGTAAAACATGTGAACTCAAACAATTCAAAAACCTCATCCAACGGTCATCCGTTTCGAAACACCGACCCTCGTACCGAAACGCCTGTATCGAAACGGTGTTGACCGTTTTGGTACTCAGGTGCGTTTCGAGACCGATATCGAAACATGCCTCTCCAATAGCCAAAATGTTCCGAAACACATTCAACTGTTCCGAAACACTATGGCCATTACAAGCCCCCGTTTCGAAACAGTTAAGGCTGTTTCGATACACCCAATCCTGCAATAGCAGAAAATGCTGGTTTTTCACCTCTTAAACCACTCAAACATGCTTCAAATCATGCCATATCATACCAGCAACATGATTAAACTTCAAGGAACATATTTAGGAAGCTCAAGCTAAAGCATGGCATCAAACACATGAACAACCAAACTATATGCATGCTTCCTAACCACAAAGCCAAAATATAAACTTCAATCCTCAACAAACCATTTAGGACCATTTACAAACCATAGAAGCCATAGCAAATATACGACAACCATAAAGAGTCCAAAACACTTCTCCCAAATACAACCTTGGTACCCCATTGTCAAATATCAATACTAAAGTGTATAAAAACATCACCATACATGAGCTTTGCACTTCCTTGGATGTTCTTAACCTTCTTGCTGCCCAAAACACTTCAATTATCTGCATTATTGGTAAAAGAGAGCGTAAGCATGTTTGCTTAGTGAGGCATGTTCTAAAGAAAACCAATGCAATAATGCATTATTCAAAACTCTTTCTCAAAATCCATTTTCAACAACATGCTCATTTTATCTCATGCTTGAAATCCATTTCAAAGCAAAACCTCATTTGAAACCACATAAACCACCATTCTATCTCATGCATTTAAACCCATGCAAATCTCATGGCAAAGTCATATACATGCTTGTGAAAACGAAAGCATTTCATATACAAATCATATATGCATTTCTCATAGCATAAATCATCTCATCAATAGGTACATGTGAATCAAAAGCATTTTCATATATTATATTGGCATTTCACATCTCATTGTAACTCGGATATGCGGACAACTTTCTCAAACCCACTAGACACTTCCGGTGGAATCTCTCATCACCGTACTCACTCGTCTAGTAAACATAATTTCCGGTGGAATCTCACATCACCGTACTCACATGGCGGTATCTCTCATCGCCACAAAGCTTGGGTATTTCACCAAGTCCTACCCGATGGAATGCCCATCGTCGGTCTCTCCCTTTGGATTGAATCCAAAGAGCACGTACGAATTTTTAGTTTATAGTGCACTCTCATCCTATTGATCGATCAATTATATCCGGTAAGTATCTCATCTTCTATGCCAATATATTATGTCAAAACATCATCTCACCTATTGTTTTTCATGCAAAACTTCTCAAAGCTTTCTCATCTCATTCAAAATCATAACATTTGCCATGCTTTAAAATAAAAGCTCAAAACTCATCAATGCAACATGTTATTTCATGAAATATTTTCAAGCATCATCTCATGCTAAAAATCATGCATAAAAACAGTAGTAATTTATCTATCTCAAAACATGAGCATGTAAACGCATTTTAGGGGCAACCACCACATATATGAGAGCAATCTAGCCAATACTTACTTCAGGACTTAGGAAGGTGTTTCAAACATTTCCTAAATCCCCAAACCTTGTTTCTTTGTCCCTCAAGGACTTCTAAAACCATTCATACTCACCGATTACATTTCGTTTACTCGCCGAAACGCTATCTAAGCTCCCGGATCAACACCAAAGGCGTCTGAAGATGTCTCCCTTGTTTATAACACATAAGAGCAGAGGATTAATGCATCATCATACATTGAAATCATCAGCCACACACCTAAACTTGCTGCTCTACTCAAGAGCCTCATTTCGACAACCAAAAACAACCGAAATCATCTCCAAACTCTCCCAAAACAAAGCCCAGCCAAGATCTATCACTTCTAATCATTTTTAAACATCAATCAACATCAAAAACCACCACAAACTCGTCCTTATACCTCCAGCTATAACAGAGCACCAAAACCACCCCAAAAACCACCATTCTAGCATGAAAAACTTAGGAATCCAAACCTATCCGGGATTTGTTTGATAAAACCTCATTTATAACATCAATTACCATCCAAAATTCATTAGAAAACAACCTCAAAATAGAGCCTAACCATCAACCACGAAAATCATCTAGATCTCTCCAAAAATCTTGAGTTTTAACACAATTTCATGTTTCTAACATTAAAGCAACTCAAAAATCATTAACAAAGGATTGATAACTTGGGAATTTCAGTAAAGAACTGATCATTAGAGGAAAAGGACGAAGCTTACCTCTAATGGCTGATTTCTCCTTGATTTGGGCAAGTTTTCTTGAAAATCCATTGTGAAAACAAGAGGATTTGGTGAGGAAAAGATGAAGAAACAAAAGGAGATTGAAATCTCATCAAAAGGAATGAAAATCAGAGGCTAATTGATGGAGAAAATGTGTTTGACTGAAAAGAAATTGAGAGAAAATTGACGTAAGGTAGTTATGAAAAGTCAAATATGGTTTTTCCCTTTTAATTATCTTTATTTCCCTTTATTAAAGCATTATTAAAATCACCCAAAATAAGGAGAAATCTGATTAAAAACATTTTGGTAAAATTATCCCCTTAAAGATTCAAAGTTTCAATCCTTTACAAAACAATCACTATTTAACTTTTGCAAAAACTGCGATTTGGTCACTACACCGAAATGTAGTATTTCCAAACCTTATTTTGTAAAATTGTTTTCACCATAATCATTCACATAATAAATGAGGATTTTTAGGTATTTTTCCATATTTTTAAAGCATCCCGAACTAGGTGTTCCCTAAATCTCCCTTAAAGATTCGAACCGTTCTCGACCGGTCCGATTCGAACTCTAAAACATCTAGGCCCAAAATCAGTGCGTTACAAGGCTCAAGTAGAAACTTGGAGTGACGAGGAGTCATCCGAGGAGGAGGAGGAAGTGGCCAATCTTTGTCTCATGGCCATTGATGATGAACCAAAGGTAAACCTTAACTAATCTAATTTTAATTTCACCTTTGATGAACTTCAAGATGCTTACGATGAATTGCAAGAGGTTTATGATGAGTTAGTTGAAAAATATAAGGAGTCTATTTTGAGAAACAAGAAAAACATTTCCGATTTGAAAACTCAAAATGAATCTATTTCAAAAACTAACTCCGAATTGGAAAAAGAAGGTTTTGTACTTAGTAAATCTTTCAAATGATCTTAAAAAGAATAACCTTGAACTTGAAAAATTTCTTTCCGATTTTCAAGATTATCACACAAAGGAAGTGGATAATCTTAAAACATCTATTGCTATTGGGAAAAACCATTTTGAAAAAGGAAATTTTTCTGAATCCCAATATGTAAAAAGAAAACCTTTTATTCCTAAACAAAGAAATTTTCCTAAGCAATCTAGAGGTCAAAGGATTAGGAGTGCTTGGGTTCCTAAGGTACTCATTATTTCTAATAATATGAATGCTATTGCTTCTTTGATCCCTAAGGGAACCAAGATTTTGGGGGCTAACACACATGGACCCAAAATGATTTGGGTACCAAAAATCAAGGCCTAATTTCTTTGTTTGTAGGGGGAGCATTGCTACAAGGCCAAAGCTTCAAGCCAAAACTCATGGTACCTTGATAGTGGATGCTCAAGACATATGACCGGTGACAAGAGTAGATTCATGGAACTAAAGCCAAAGAGTGGTGGAGTGGTAACTTTCGGTGACAACTCCAAAGGCCACATTGAAGGAATAGGCTCCATTGGTAATCACTCTTCTATTTTCATTGAAAATGTCTTGTATGTCAACGGTCTTAAACACAACTTTTTGAGCATTAGTCAATTATGTGATAAGGGTTTTAATGTTTTATTTGATAAAAGTGGATGCAAAATTGTAAACATTAAAACAAATCGATTGATGCTCATAGGGCATAGAATATGCAATATTTACATGGTGCACTTAGATGACATCCATACATCTCATACATGTTTAGTTGCACATGATGAACATGACTCATGGCTTTGGCATAGAAAATTAGGACATGCTAGCATGAGTGTTTTAGAAAAATTAATTTCCCTTAATCTAGCTAGAGGTTTACCCAAACTTAAGTTCTCTAATGATAAAATTTGTGATGCATGCTCTAAGGGTAAACAACATAGAACTTCATTTAAATCCATTAATGAAGTCTCTACTAGTAGAGGCTTACAATTGATTCATATGGATCTTTTTGGGCCTATTAGAACTATGAGCTTGGGTGGTAAATCATATGCCTTTGTACTTGTAGATGACTATTCTAGGTTTACTTGGGTTCTATTCTTAAGTACAAAAGATGTGGCTTTAGAAAAATTCATCACATTTTTAAAAATAACTCAAAATGATCTT
This sequence comes from Hibiscus trionum, assembly GCA_030270665.1. Lineage (NCBI taxonomy): Eukaryota > Viridiplantae > Streptophyta > Magnoliopsida > Malvales > Malvaceae > Hibiscus > Hibiscus trionum. Next base: position 48,122,325 of record BSYR01000026.1, on the reverse strand, counting down.
GAACTTAACATTTCTCACATTAGAAGTGATCATGGAACTAAATTTCAAAATCTAGGTTTTGAAGAGTTTTTAAATGAAAATGGGATTAACCATAATTTTTCCGCACCTCGCATTTCTCAACAAAATGGGGTAGTTGAGAGGAAAAATCGAACTTTAGAAGAAATGGCTAGAACCATGTTTTGTGAAAATAATTTACCTAAATATTTTTGGGCGGAAGCCACAAATACTGCTTGCTATATTATAAATCGAGTAACGATTAGGCCAATTTTGAAGAAAACACCTTATGAGATTTTAAAATCTAAGAAGCCTAACATTAGCTATTTTCATCCATTTGGTTGCAAGTGTTTTGTCTTGAATAATGGTAAAGAAAACTTAGGTAAATTTGTTGCTAGAAGTGATGAAGCTATTTTCCTAGGGTACTCTTTAAACTCTAAAGCCTATCGTGTGTTTAATAAAAGAACTTTAGTTGTTGAAGAGTCTATACATGTTGTTTTCGATGATAACCTCCTTCCGAGGAAGGAATGTTGTGATGATGATGATGTAGGAATTCTTGATGCCATTGATGGAGGACAAACGTCAAAGGTGGATGAGATTCCAACTCAGGATGAAGATGCAAAAGATCCACCTCTTGAAGCCTTGATGGACTTGGCTCTTGAGGAAAAGGAGGTATCTTACCCAAGGGAGTTCAACTATGTCAAAGGTGGTGAAATCTTGGGTGATCCATCCAATGGGGTAACTACTAGATCCTCTCTCAAATTAATGAATCATGTTGCATTTCTTTCATGCATTGAGCCTAAAAATATTAAAGAAGCATTAAAAGATGATTTTTGGATTTTGGTCATGCAAGAGGAATTAAATCAATTTGAGAGAAGTAAAGTTTGGACATTAGTTGAAAGGCCTAGTAATCAATCTACTATAGGAACTAAATGGGTCTTTAGGAATAAACTAGATGAAAATGGTAATATAGTGAGAAACAAGGCTAGGCTTGTTGCTCAAGGCTATACCCAAGAAGAGGGAATTGATTTTGATGAAACATATGCACCCGTAGCTAGGATAGAAGCCATTAGGATGCTTTTGGCATTTGCATGTTATAATGATTTCAAGCTTTTTCAAATGGATGTGAAAAGTGCTTTTCTAAACGGTTTTATAAATGAAGAAGTGTATGTTGAACAACCACCGGGTTTTGAGGATTCAAAATTTCCAAATCATGTGTTCAAACTAACTAAAGCTCTGTATGGTTTAAAACAAGCTCCTAGAGCTTGGTATGAGAGACTTTCAAACTTTTTAATTGAAAAGGGTTTTGAAAAATGTAAGATGGACACTACACTTTTCATAAAAAGATATAATAATGGCATCTTAGTAGTACAAATCTATGTTGATGATATCATTTTTGGTTCTACTAATGAATGTTATTGCAAAGAATTTTCTAAGCTAATGCAAGGTGAGTTCGAGATGAGCATGATGGGGGAGCTCTCATTCTTTTTGGGACTCCAAATCAAACAAAGAAAAGATGACACCTTCATTAATCAAGCTAAGTACGTAAACGATATGCTCAAAAAGTTTGGCTTGGAGAATACAAAGCCTCAAGCCACACCTATGAGCTCTTCCATAAAGCTTGACAAAGATGAAGGATGTAAGTGTATTGATTCTAAGCTTTATAGATCCATGATAGGTTCTTTGCTTTACCTTACCGCAAGTAGACCGGATATCATGTTTATTGTTTGCTTGTGTGCTAGGTTTCAAGCTAGTCCTAGAGAATCACACTTAGTTGCCATTAAAAGAATTTTTAGATACCTTAGAGACACACCTAACTTAGGCCTGTGGTATCCTAAAGATTCCTCCTTTAGCCTTCATGTTTATTCGGATGCGGATTATGGTGGATGTAAGATAGATAGGAAAAGTACCTCCGGGACATGCCAATTTTTAGGTAGTATGCTCGTATCTTGGTTCTCTAAGAAACAAAATAGCGTAGCCTTATCTACCACCGAAGCGGAGTACATATCCTTAGGGAGTTGTTGTGCTCAAGTCCTTTGGATGAAACAACAAATCTTACATTATGGTGTTGAAGTAGAAACTATACCCCTTAAGTGTGACAACACTAGTGCCATTTGTCTCACTAAGAATCCCATCCAACACTTTAGAACCAAACACATAGAAATTAGACATCGTTTCATTAGAGACCATGTGTTGAAAAATAATGTTATTCTAGAGTATGTTGATACCTTGAGCCAATTAGCGGATATATTCACAAAGCCTTTAGATAAAGAGCATTTTTGGACCCTTAGGAGAGAGTTAGGTTTAACTAGCCTTTCTTGACCCCTCTTAGGTCCCAAATTGTCAAAATTTTGCTTGAAATTGGTGGTTATCCATGCCTATGTTAATTTGCCTCATTTTGCTTCTATGCATGTTGCTAGGGGGAGTATGCATTAAGTTTAGCCAGTAAAACTTGTTCATATGTCATTCATATGCATTTAGGACTTCATGAAGATAATTTTTCTGCAATATTAGAGCCTCATCTGCACTTCCAGGTCTCGGTGTATCGAAACGGGTCTAATTGTTTCGATACGGGTGCTTAAAGGGGGTGATCTGTGAGAAGGGTGTTTCGAAACGCCTTAAAAGGGTTTCGAAACGTTTTTGCCTCTTCCAAGTACTGTATCGAAACAAGTTTCGATACGATCAACATGAGATTCGATACGATCAAAGCTGTATCGGAACGATCAGCTGGACTGGACACATCAGTCAATGTTTCGGTCCTCGCGTTTCGGAACGATCGTGCTTGTTCCGAAACGGGTATGCGGACAGCTTTAAAGCGGGCTTTTAATGTTAAAATTCACTTTAATTTAAAACTCTTTCAAAACCTTAAAAACCCTAACCTGATTTTCCCTATAAAAACCCTCTAAACCTCATTGTTTTTCATCAAATCTTGAGGGCTTTTACACACAAACTCAAGTCTAAGCAAGCCTCATCAATCTTGTGCAAGTTTTTCCATTCATTCATCCAAAATCCTCATCTAAGGTATATTTTCTACTTTTTTCTTTTTCCTTTGATTTAATTCGTTTTTTTATTAGAAAATCTCAATTTTGTATAGTTTTTATGTTTTATCTCTTGGTTTTTTCAAAACTTGTAAAATAATTTCAAAAACTTAAAATTTTTTGTTCGAATATATTATTTTTCACTCGTATTTTTTTCAGTTTTTCAAAAGTTGTTTTTCTCTTAAATACTCTTCTAAAATCTTTTTAAACCTCAATGGGATTTGTTATTGGATTGAATTGAGGATATTATTGCATACACTTTAATTTTAAAATTGCTTGCTTTGTGTTTTTAGGATTTTTTTCAATGGAAAAGGCTAACAAGAAACATAAGACGGGTCAATCGAGTGAAGGTGCTAGTCAAGCCGGTATCTGTCCTAATCTCACTCAGCTTTTCCTCAAAAGTCTTCGGACTACAGAGATGAGGGATCGTTTCACTTATGTCAAGGAGATTGCCGTTCGTCGCGAACGTGTGGTTGATGTTCCTTTCCTTGATTCGGAGTGTTTCGCCTTCCGTTATCTAGAGCGTCTACGAGAATGGAACTTCATGGCTTTCTTGAACATACCGGATATTGTCTACAAGCACATGGTTCTCATCTTCTACTCCAATGCGCAACTTGTTGATAATGAAGAACACTCCGAAGTTGTTGGCATTGAGTCCTTTCTCTTGGGGAAGAGGTTCGTCATCGACATACCCTTTTTAGAGGCCTCTCTTGGCCTTAAGGATGAAGGCATCGAGAATGAGACCCATTTTGGTGCTCACACTGGTTCCATGCTTTCCTTGGATGCTCATGATCGGTTCCTACACTTGATGATCTCCTGGTTTATTCGCCCCTCCGGAGGTAAATTCTCTCACATTCGTCAAGTTGATTATTTTTGGCTTGAATGTTTTCGTCGTGGAGAACACCCAAATCTTATTAAGATTATGTTCGCCGAAATGGTCAACAATGTGAAGCTTCGTGAAAACGATGCTCTAAAATCCTTCACCTATTGGATTGTTTTGAGCTATATCTTTGGCATGCTCAATTTTGATTGCTCATATGACTCTCCGGAACCCCGTAAGCAAAAGATTGGTGAATCTTCTCTCCACAAAGCCGGGTTCCGTTACAACAATCTTGACCAATGGGAACGAGTTGATAGGAATGCCCCTCATCCTCAAGTTGAACCACAACCTCATGCTCCGGGTCCCAACAATGAAGCTCTCATGACTTTTCTCACCGAGCGGTTCAACACAATGGAGTCGGGTCTTGGTACTATTAATAATCGTTTGCAATCCGTGGAGAATCGTCTCACCTCCCTCGAGAATCAACATCAATCAATGGACTTGTCATTCTCTACCTTTTATGGTCAATGGATGACCTTTCGTCGCTCTCAAGTTAGGAACGATGATGATTCCTCGGATGTTGATGGTGACGATGACGAGGCTTAGGGTCTTTTTTATTGCATCGCATATTAGATTATCATATTAGGATTAAATTTGCACGTATATTTTCTTTATGTTTTATGCACCTATGCTTTGATTATGTAACCCCCTTAGCCCGGCCTAGACAGTTGACCCGAACTACGAAGATCACACGGGGAAAACCAAAGTCAACCTGAAAGTCAACCTTGATTCACAACCCTTTTTTTCTTTTTAAACTTGTGTAGACGCTTGTTAACCCTAAGTGAGTAATCACGAGATACAATAGAGAAAGGCACAACGATCCGATTTCAAAAAGGGACTCAATTGCACAATATACAAATTTAGGGACCAAAATGTAATTTCTGAAAATTAGAAGGTCCTTACGGAATTTTAAGTTACCAATATTAAATTAGTCATGTTACATAATTCTCTGCCAAATTTCAACTTAATTGGACATCCCAAGCTCAAGCAAATGCAATTTCAACATTTATGACTAAAATGTAAAACATGCAAACTTCAGAACAATTCAAATCTATGACCAACGGTCGCCTGTTTCGAAACACCTACCAGCCGTATCGAAACGCTAGAGCAAACACTCTCCCGTTTCGAAACTTGTTCCGATAAACGGCTCTCCAGTAGCCAAAACATTTCGAAACAGCCTCCAACCGTTTCGAAACACGAAGGCCATTACATGCCCCCGATTCGAAACGCCAGAGGGTGTTTCGATACGGTTTGCCCAGAAACTGCAGCAAATGCTGGTTTTTCATGCATAAACTCATTCAAATACCTCCCAGAGACTCTCCAACCATGCTAACAAGTCAACACACATACAAGGTACATATTTAGAACTCCTAAACACATTCATATCATCAAACATGCAATCTCACAAGTCTAGAGGCATGCTTCCTATTATCAAATCACAAAAAGACAATCCAACCTCAAAACAAGTAATTAAGGCCATTTACAATTCAAACCAACCAAGGCAAACATGCCACAACCTTAGGGAGTTTAACACATCTCCCAAAACAAATCTTGGTTTCCCATTGCCAATTTATCAAAACTAAAGTGTATGAAAACTTCACCATACATGAGCTTGGACTTCCTTGGATTTAGCTTCCTTGATGCCCAAAAACACCTCCATTATCTTCATTATTGGTAAAAGAGAGCGTAAGCACAAATGCTTAGTGAGGCATGCTCTAAGGAAAACCAACACAATAATGCACATTTGGAAAACACTTTCATCAAAGCTTTTAAACCACATGCTCATCTCTTTCTCATGCTTGGAAAACTTTCAAAGCAAAAATCATTGAAACCACATGTACCTCCATTCTATCTCATGCATTAAAATCAATGCAAATCTCATGGCAAGGCCATTCACATGCTTGTATTGCATAAGCATTTCTAAACAAATCGCATATGCATATCTCATAGCATAAATCATCTCCTCAAAGGTACATGTGTAACAAAAACTATTTCATAATTTATATTGGCCTTTAGCATCTCATTAATACTCGGATATGCGAACACATTTCCACACTATACTCTTCCGGTGAAATCTCGCATCACCGTACTCACTTGTCTAGTAACATAGCTTCCGGTGGAATCTCTCATCACCGTACTCACATGGCGGAATCTCTCATCGCCACAAAGCTTGGGTATTTCACCAAGTCCTACCCGATGGAATGCCCATCATCGGAATATCTCCCTTTGGCTTAACCAAGTCCTACCCGATGGAATGCCCATCATCGGAATATCTCCCTTTGGCAGAACATCAAAATCACCCCAAAAACCACCATTTTCTCAAGTAAAAACTTAGGAAAATCAACCTATTCGGGATTGCATTGATTAAACCTCAATTACACATTATTTAGACATCCAAAATACATCAAAAAGACATCTCAAAACAGAACCCAATCATCTATTACGAATTTCTTCAAAATTAAATCCAAATCTTGCATTTTAAGCCAAAATCAAGAACACAACATTAAAACCTTTAATAAAACTCAATTTAAGGATTGATAACTTGGGAATTTCAGTAAAGAACTGAGTATTTAGAGGAGAAGGACGTTCATACCTCTAAATGTGAGTTTCTCCTTGTTTAGAGCCAAAATCCTTGAAAATTCAATAAGCAAAAGATGAGGATTTGGTGTAGAAATGATTAGAAAACATTTAGAGATTGAAATCTCAACTTTAGGTGTGAAAATCAAAGGAAAAGTGGTTGTGGAAATGTGTTTGGCTGAGGGAAATTGAGAGAAAATGAAATGAGAAAATTTTGGCAAAAGTTAGTTATGAAACTAAAATATCTCTTTTCACTCTTTTCTTTTTATTAAATTACATTAAATGAGTCTTTAAAATTTAAGAAAAATCTGGAGAAACCCTCCCTTGGGTAAATTAGCTCCTTAATGATTCAAAGTTTCAATCCTTTTAAAACAGTCACCAACTTTTCAAAAATTACATTTTAGTCACTAACTTGAAATGCCATATTTCCAAACCCCATTTTGTAAAATTGATTTCACCACTCTCTTATATATAATAAAAGAGGATTTTTAGATATTTTTCCATATTTTTAATGCATCCCGAACTAGGCTTTCCCTAAAAACCACCTTTTATATTCGAACCGTAATTTAAACCGTTCCGGTTCAGACCCTAAACTTCCAAGCCCAAAATTGGGGTGTTACAACTCTCCCCCCTTAAGAAATTTCGTCCTCGAAAATTACCTGGAGGAAAAAGGTACGGAAATTGCTTCAACATGTCATCCTTTCGTTCCCACGTGGCTTCCTCAGCACCACGATGCTTCCACAACACTTTTACCAACTCAATGGTCTTGCCTCGAAGAACTTTACTATCCGAATCCAGAACAACACTTGTAGCAATGTATGTCGTCCTCTAACATAAAGGTTCTCTTTTCCATATCTCTTTTTGCCATCACAATCTGATTGTAGCTTGAGAAGGCATCTATAAAACTCACAAATTTATGGCTAGTAGAAGCGTCCACCAATCTATCGATCGATATGAGAGGGAAACTATCCTTGGGACACGCATTGTTAAGATTAGTGAAGTCTACACGTATTCTCCATTTTTCTCTTGACTTTTTAACCATTAAAACACTAGCAAGCCACTTCGGATACTTCACCTCTTCAATGAATCTTGCTGCCAGTAGTTTCTCCGTTTCCTGCCTTATCGCTTGCATTTCTTCCTCTGAAAACTTCCTCTTCTTCTATCTAACATGTTTGGCTGTTCGATCCACTTGTAAGGAATGCTCAATTAACTTTGTATCTATACAAGGCATGTCCGTTGTAGACCATGCGAACACATTTGTGTTGTCCCTTAGCAATTTTATTAACTTCCTCCTCTAATACTTATCCAACCCCACTTCTATCTTGGTAACCTTTGAAAGTTTTCCAGGGTAAATTCCTCAACCTTTGAAAGTCTGCTTGACTTTTTAACTATGATGATATTAGAAAGCCATTGCGGATACTTCTCCTCTTCAATAAATCCTGCTACCAGTAGTTTCCCTGTTTCCTACCTTATCGTTTGTACGTCCTCCTCTAAGAATTTCCTCTTCTTCTCTCTAACAGGTTTGGTTATCTGATCCAATTGTAAGGAATGCTCAATTACCTTTAGATCTATACCAGGCATGTCCGTCGCGGACCATACGAACACATCTGCATTGTCCCTTAGAAATTTTTTTAACTTACTTCTGTGGTACATATCCAACCCCACTACTATCTTGGTAACCTTTGAAAGTTTGCCAGGGTAAATTTCCATGTTCCCCATCGTATCTACTGGCTCGAGCTTGTTGTACTTGTCCTCTTCCCTAACATCAATGCTTTCTAAAGTCATTATTGCTCTGCTTAGGACATTAACTTCAGGTCATGCTGATTGCGACATAGCCTCTTTTCCTAGGTGCTCATGCCCTCTCTATTTCTGGGTCAGTTGAAGGGAAAAAATATGGCATTGTCTTGCTATTCTTTGTTCGGCTTGCATATATCCCTCTCCTGATGGTATGGGAAATTTCACATGTAGGCAAAACAGAGTTGCAATCATCTTTGCTCTTCTCATTAAAGGTCTTCCGAAAATTACATTATAAGCTGACAAGTTGTGTATTTCTAAGAAGTTAGCCATCTGAGTAATTTTATTGTCATCATCCCACATAATTAATGGTAGTTGAATGGAACCTTTTACCTCGATAGGTTGATTGTTGAACCCGTAGACTGGAATCTCCGACTTCAACTCTGTTTCTATGATTCCCATTTGTTTGAACGCATTCCATCTTAACACCTCCACTACACTTCCCGTATCTACCAAGTTTCTTCTAACATGATACCCTGTTATCATGTCTGTCACAACAATAGGATCATTGTTATCTTTATATATGGCATTATCTTCTTCTCTCTCTAAGAAAGATACTCGCCACTGGTCCATGTACTTCACTTTCTTCATTAATCTCACCTAGACTGACATCATATTATACATATGTGCCTTACGCTTGGAATTTGATTGGGACCACTCTTCGCCCGTACCAATGATCACGTGAATAGTCCCTATATGCATATGATTATCCTTACCTCTATCTTGCGGTCTTGCTTGCGCTGCTCCCTGGTCGCGTCTGTTCTACCTATTGCGAGAAGCTACGAACTGTTCCAACTGCCCCCGATGAACATCAGACTCAATCGTGTTCCTTAAATGAGAGCAATCATCAGTGTAATGACCTTTCTCCTAATGAAACTCACATATTTTCTCAGAATGTTCTCTTTGCTCGCTCGGTCTCATTGGGTGTGGGGGTCGCAAAATTACTGTGTGCTCAACTTGGTGCAAGATTTGCAAAGGTGATTCCATCAGTTGGTGGTAGGCCCGTAATCCATATGGTTTCTTCCTAGGTTCCTCTCTCGCCTTTTATCTTGTTGATACTGTTGGGAATGACTATTGTGCTAACCACATAAGAAAAGAGGATTGATGCATCTCAATGCATTAAAACCACCAGCAAACACTAAAAACCCGCAATTTTGCCCAAAGGCACCAAAATACCCATCCGAAACAATTGAAATCACCTTCGATTGATCACTAAACTCAACCTAGCCATCAACAAAAACTTCTATAACAATTTAACCATAAATCAACATCCAAAAACATCCTAATATCATCCTTATACCTCCAGCAACTCAGATTTCACATTTAAAAGTCAAAACCCAAAACTAACAACCTAGACAATTAGAGATCTCAATGCTTTCAGGATTATTATGATCAATGCACATTATTAACATCATTTAGTATCCAAATCAACCTTAAAATCATTCTCAAATCAACCAGAAAAGTGCCCAAACGAAAATCACATTTAATCACATCTTTTAGCAAGATTTCGACATTTTTACCAAATCAACATTAAAACCTCAATTAAAAGCACAAATCAAGAGTCAAATACTTTGGAATTTCATTAAAGAACCATGATTAGCGGAGTAGCACGAAATTACCTCCAATCCTTACTTTTCTTCCAATTGGCAAGTTTTGAACTCAAGAAGTTGCATGAAATCTTTGTAAATCTTTGAGAAGAATCTTTGGAAAAAAATTGTGAATCAAAAGAGAAAAAGGATGAAAAGAATTCTGGAAATTAAGAGAAAAGAGGGAATGATTGGATGAAGAGAAAATGAGAAATAGAAAAGTTACGTCAAAAATGATTTTACAAAATAACTATCTCTTTATTTTTTATAAAACCTCCCTCTTCAATTTTAAATAAAACATTATAATCACATGCCAATTAGAGAAAAGGCTTAATTGCGATAAAACTCCCTAAAGATTCTAAGAATTTGACTCTTCTTTGAAAATCACACTTTTTACACAGTTTTAAATCTTTACATTTCAGTCACTGCCCAAAATGTTCACGTCCCAAAATCTATTTTGTAAATTTGATTTTACCAAACCCATCCATAAGATTTTAGATAATTTTAGAAATTTTTACCATAGTTTTACCTTAACTCGAATCATGATTTCGTAAACCGATTCTAAAAGCTCGAATTTCCAACTCTAGGTTCGACCGACATAAACCGGTGCCTAAAACATCTAGGCCCAGAACCGGGGAGTTACAGCTCTCCCCCACTTAGGAAATTTCTTCCTCGAAATTTTACCTGATGGAAAAAGATACGCGACATGTCCGCCCTGCTCTCCCACGTGGCCTCCTCAACTCCTCGATGTCGCCACAACACCTTCATAAGTTTAATCGTCTTACCACGAAGAACTTTGCTACTAGAATCAAGGATCCCCACTGGTTCCTCGTTATAAGATAAATCCAGGTTCAACTCAACCTCCTCAATAGGCATCACATGAGATGGATCCGATCTATACTTTCGCAACATTGAAACATGAAACACATCATGAATTTTCTCTAACTAGGGAGACAACCTTAACCGATATATAACAGGGCCAACTCGCTCCACCACTTCATAAGGTCCAATAAACCTTGGATTAAGCTTACCCTTACGTCCAAATCTCATCACCTTCTTTCCAAAGTGATACCTTCAAGAACACACGATCTCCAACCGCAAACTCAATCTCCTTACGGTTTAAATCTGCGTAAGACTTTTGACGATCCGTAGCAGCCTTCAACCGCTCACATATGAGCTTCACTTTCTCTGTTGTTCCCTTAAGCAAATCCGGTAAAGAAACCAACTTTTGCCCCGCTTTCGCCCAGCACTGAGGCATTCTACACTTTCTTCCATACAAAGCTTCATACGAAGCCATTTGTATACTTGCCTAGGAACTATTATTATAGGCAAATTCCACTAAGGGCAACAGCTTTTCCCAAGAACCATGGAAATCTATCACACAATATCACAACATATCCTCCAGCACCTGGATAACTCGCTCCGATTGTCCATCCGTCCGAAGATGATATGAAGTGTTGAAATTCAAACGCGTACCCAACACTTGGTGTAAACACTCCATGAAAACGCACAATCTTAGCAATATACCACTCCGCTAGGTTATCCAACATATACGTAGTATGCACAGCCAAGAAATGCGCACACTTCGTAAGACGATCTACAATTACCCAAATGGAGTTCTTCTTTGATGATGTCAAAGGCAAACCGGACACAAAATCCATTGTAATCCTTTCCCATTTCTATTCCAGTATCCTCAAAGGTTGCAACAACCTTGAAGGAAACTGGTGCTCAGCTTTCACATGTTGACAAACCATACACTTGCTCACAAAATCAGCAATATCCTTTTTCAACCCAACCCAATAGTACTTATGTTTCAACCCACGATACATTTTGGTACTACCAGGGTGCATAGCAAAAGGACTGCTATGGGCTTCAGTCAAAATAGTGCGCCTCAACTCAACATCCTCCGGCACAACTATCCGACTTTTAAAGAATAAAACACCATCATCATTGAAACACAAATATGTTGCATTACCATTAGCTATATCCTGAACATGAGGCACCAAAGAATCATCAAACAACTGCTTATCCTTAAATAACTAAATCAAGGAAGGTTTCACTTGTAACTCAACTATTGACCCACCATCACGTGATATACTCAACCGAGCAAACATCGCCCTCAACTCAATAGCTACCTACCTACTCAAGGCATCAGCCACCACATTGGCCTTTCTAGAATGGTACTCAATCGTTAGATCATAATCCTTAAGCAACTCCAACCATCTTCGTTGCCTAAGATTCAACTCCCCTTGAGACATGAGATACTTCAAACTTTTATGACCGTGTAAACCAAACACTTTTCACCATAAAGGTAGTGTCTCCAAATCTTCAAGGCAAACACAACTGCAGCAAGCTCCAGATCATGAGTAGGTTAGTTGCGCTAATGCACCTTCAATTGTCTAGATGCATGTGCTACAACCTTTCCACCTTGCATCAATACACAACCTAGACCAACATATGATGCATCACTGTAAACCACAAACTCCTTACCTGATTCTGGTTGAATCGAGACAAGAGCTTGCATCAAAGCTTCCTTCAACCTCTCGAAAGCTTGTTGCCTAACATTCGTCCATTCAAATAGAATATTCTTTTGCAACAACTTAATCAACAAAGCAACAATCTTAGAGAAACCCTCCACAAACCTTTGATAATATCCAACCAAAGCTAGGAAACTACGCACCTCTGTCATCGGTTTAGGCATTTTCCAATTCATGACCCCCTCGATCTTGTGTGGGTCAACCCGAATACCCTTGGCCGACACTACATGTCCAAGGAAGACAACCTCCCTGAACCAAAACTCAAACTTGCTCAGCTTAGCATAAAGCTGATTCTCCAACAATACTTGCAACACAATCCTTAAATTTTTATCATGATCCTCCTCGGTATGCGAGTACACAAGAATATCATCGATAAACACTACCACAAACTAATCTAAGAACTCATGGAACACACGATTCATCATATCCATGAATGCAACTGGCGTATTTGTCAACCCAAACAGCATCACTAAGAACTCATAATGGCCATACCTTGTCGAAAAAGCTGTCTTGGGTACATCTACATCGTTAACCTTCAGTTTATAATATCTAGACCTCAAATCAATCTTCAAAAACACTGAAGCACCTCGAAATTGATCAAACAAACCATCAATCCTTGGAAAAGGGTACTTGTTCTTAATCGTCAACTTGTTCAGTTGTCGATAATATATACACATACGCACTGTGCCATTCTTCATCTTTACAAACAAGATCGGTGCACCCCCAAGGTTAAACACTTGGCCTTATGAACCCCCGATCAAGCAACTCCTGAAGTTGCGCTTTCAACTTCTTCAATTCTTTAGGTGCCATCCGATAAGGAGCAATAGACATTGGGGTCGTATTTTCATACAACTCAATGCCAAAATCAACTTCTTTGTTCGGCGGAAAACCAAGCAGCTCTTCTAGAAAGACACCCGGAAACTCACATATTGTTCGTTTGTCTTGTACTCGCACTTTCTTTATACCAGGGTTCATCACATAAGCTAGGAATGCTTCGCAATCCAAATCCATCATCCGACTCGCTTCAAGAGCCGAAATTGCATTGGACAGGAATTTCACATTCTTGCCTACGATTACCACTTCGTAATCATAAAAAATTTTCAAGGTAACTCACTTAACATCAAAATCAACTACAACTCTGTGCTCAGACAACCAATACATTCCATGGATCACATCAAAACAATAGAAAGACAATTCCATCAAAACAACTAAAAACACATGGCCTTGAACAGATAAAGGACATCTCCTATACAATTTTCTTGTAACAACAATTTCACTAAAAGAGCTTGTTACTTGCATTCCTACATCTAGTATATCAACAGGGATATCAAGCAAATGTGCATGCTCATTCAAGATGTATGAATGCATGGATCCAGAATCAATTAAAGCTAACAAAGACTAGGATTGCAAGGTGAAGGTAACTGCAATCACGTCGGTGTAATTTCGTCCCTCGCGATGTGCATACACCCTCGCAGGACCACCACCCTCTGGTTGAATAGCAACAACATGAGCTACACCTCTCTACCCATCCTCCCTCCGTTAGAAATTACCACGACCGCGCCCATTGCCTCTCTGTGGTGCAACAACAGGTGCTCGTCCCTGACCACCCCCAGCAAGCAAAGGACGCTCACGTCTCATATGATCAGGTGATCCACAGTTCCAACAAGAGTTAGTTGTCCAAACTATAGGAGTCTGCGCCTCTCAAGCCACACGAGGACAATCTCGCCTCAAATGCTCTCACGATCCACATGTCCAACAAGTATTCTGGTCAAACCTCACCCCGTTACCCTGAATTGGTGCACCTCACCCAAAATTACCTCGCCTCAGGTCGATATCTACGATCACGACTTCTCTTATTCTGTCCACCACTAGTATCAGAATCTGCTGCTCTCTTACTCAGGCTAGAACCACCCGCACGAGAGGTCAAACCCAAACTATGTTCTATATTCTTCGCTAGCATCATCGGCACAACGAAATAATATAATTAGAAGCTAACATGAAAGTCTTCACTTCCTGCACCAAGCCATAACGCAAGCGATCACATCGATGCCTATCACTCGGCACCTATTCCGTAGCATGCTGGCTCAAACGTACGAAATGAACCTCGTACTCAGCCACTGTCATGTTTCCTTGCACCAAGGACATGAACTCACGTTTCTTATCATCCAAGTATCTAACTCCCAGATACTTCTTTCTAAAAGGTAGCCTGGAAGAACTCGCAATCCACCTCATTGGGTTCCATGGCCGCAGTCACAGTCGTCCACCAACTGTATGCATCACCTCGCAATAATGAGACAACACATTCTAACTTGCGTGCACCATTACATCCCATCTAATCCAAAATCTGGATCGTACTAGCAATCCAAGTCTTAGATGCTTCGGGAGACAAACTGCAATATTCAACGCCTCTCAAACTTCGCAAGCGTTCCAACGGTAAACCTACTTGCCCAGCAACATGCGCTTCCACTTGCACTCCGGCAACAACAATCTGGAATGCTCCAGTCATCGCTTGTACCAAAGGCGTCAAATCACCCAACACCGGACCAACATGTCTGTGTTGCACTTGCTCCTCATCCCCAGGTGGTGGTGGCGGTAGAGGAGGTAAATTCGCACCATGCAGAACCTCATTCTCCTGATTCCTTTGCTCACCAACAGGAGCAACTGATCCGGAACGTAACTCTCTCCTCGGTCCCATTGTGCTATTATCATTAAGGCATGAATATAAAACAAAACAAGAAATCAGGCCAACTTCTAGCAAGGATCCAAAACTTCGAATTTAATTTAAAACACTTCACTACAGTAATAAGGCAATGGGCATCCCAATTTCCCCCAAGCATAGCATAAAGCATACAATATTTAATTATCTTTAACATGCTTATGACATTCACCGTGCAAAACAAACATCACCAAATATATACAATTACATCATATTGACTTACCATTAACTTACCATCATCCCAATCTTTCGCAAACCTGGCTATGATACCACAAAATGTAACCCCTCGACCCGGCCTAGCCGGTTTCGAAACAAACCAAGCCCGTTTCAAAACCACAAAACGCAGTAGCAAAACATACCGAAACAAGTCTCGCCCGTTTCGATACCAAGCATACATGGGACGATTCCCCTGTCTCAGGATAATATACAGAGGCGTATCGAAATGACCCCGTGTTTTGATACAGGCGTAAAAATAGCCTTGGGGTTTCGGAACGATGCTTATGCGTTTCGAACTACTCAGGCCAAATATGCATACCATATCGAAATGGCAGCAGGCGTTTCGAAACACATACCAAAAAAGGACTAACTGCAGTATAGTTGAGCATTTAAACACGATTCGATTTAATATACAAAAAACTAGATAAAAAATGGAGCAACATAGGCACTTCACAACTCATCCTAGGCACCAACCATAGCATTTATCACCAAGCATAGAAACATAAGAAAAACCTATAGGCATGCTTCATAGTTTTGAATTACTTAGAACATCAAAAAACATAAATCCAACCAATCCAAGAGTTAAAGGCCATTTACAAACCAATATAGGCATACCAAACTTATACCGAAATAGAAAATACCAAAACAACCAACTCCAAAACATTGGACACCCCCATTGCCTTTATTACTCTAGTCCATAACCGAAACATACTTTTAAAGTGAAGTCTCTTAGGATTCCCTTGTGAGTTGCTCCCTCCAAACCCCCAGTTATCTGCATTTATGGACAAAAGAGAGAATAAGCATACAAACTTAGTAAGGAGTGCTCAAAACTTTAAAACATCATCAATGCTTAAAACCATTTTATACTCTTTAAAAACCATCATGCTTTCTTAAAATCCATGCACTTCATTAACAAAAATCAGCATGTTATACCACATGCAAAAAGTATCAAATACTTCAACAACAAAATCCATTTGTTAACATATAACTCAAGCCTTCTATGCATAGCTACCAATATGAAAAGCTTTAGAGTAAAACATGCATTTTCATGTTACACATCCATAAACATTTCCATAGCAATTAATCAATTATATTGGCTCACAAGGGATCAATAACATTCTCTTTTCTCAAAAAGTATCGGATACACGGATTCCCAAGTGTTGTCCCATCACTTCATACATTCTCACTAGCATCTCAAGGTTCACACATGATAGCTACCCTCTACCGTTGTGACACCCGTGGTGGAGTATTCGGTACCTTACAACCCCTCAACACCACTTATCGATAGATGTATAACCCTACTAACGAGAGACGAGACACAACTCAAATTCCCTAATTGTTGGGGGTACTTGGATGGAGTCTTCGGTACAATCACAACCCCTCAATATCCAAGGCGACTTGTTTATAGTGCACTCAATCCTATAGTCGGCTAACTATGTCCAATTTCATTTGCAAAACACTTTACACAACATCACTTGCCAATATAGTTCACTTTTAATACAAACTTCAATGTTTTTCAAAGCATTCATAATAAGCCATATTCCAAGCATTAAAGTGTGCTTCATAAAACAAGTATAAACACATACTTACAAGGATCACTTACCTAGTGCATCCTTCAACAATATGGCTTCATAACCAGCAAATTATATGCTCAAATCATGCTTTAAAACAGTAGGTAAATACATATAAAAACAAGTGCATCCACAAGCTTACAATAGCAAAATTCGAGGGAGAAAATCACTTTACTTACTTCTGAACTTAGTAAAGCGTTTCAAGCTTACACTAAGTTCCCAAAACCTCTTTTAAGATGTTTCAAAGTTGGAAATCCCATTTCCACTCACCGACACGAGAAACCTCAATCGACGATGCGAAAATCAAGCGTCTGAAGTCTCCGGAACTTCACCAAATGCTTCCAATGAATCCACCTCTGCTTATACCACATAAGAACAGAGGATTAATGCATCTCAATGCATTAAAACCACCAGCAAACACTAAAAATCGTAGCTCTGCCCAAAGGCACCAAAATACCCATCTGAAACAACCGAAATCACCTTCGATTGATCATTAAACTCAACCAAGCCATCAGCAAACACTTGAATTGAAATTTAACCATAAATCATCATCCAAAAACATCCTAATATCATCCTTATACCTCCAGCAACACAGATTTCACATTTCCAAGCCAAAAACCCAAAACTAACAACCTAGACAATTAGAGATCTCAATGATTTCAGGATTATAATCAAGGCTCATTATTAACTTCATTTAGTACCCAAATCAACCTTAAAATCATTCTCAAATCAACCAAAACAGTGCCCAAACGAAAATCACATTTAATCTTATCTTTTAGCAAGATTTCGGCATTTTTACCAAATCAACATTAAAACCTCAATTAAAAACACAAATCAAGAGTCAAATACTTTGGAATTTCATTAAAGAACCATAATTAGAGGAGTAGCACGAAATTACCTCCAATCCTTGCTTTTCTTCCAATTGGCAAGTTTTCAACTCAAGAAGCTTTAAGAAATCTTTGTAAATCTTTGAGAAGAATCTTTAGAAAAGAGTTGTGAATCAAAAGAGAAAAAGGATGAAAAGAATTCTGGAAATTGAGAGAAAAGAGAGAATGATTGGCTGAAGAGAAAATGAGAAATAGAAAAGTTACGTCAAAAATGATTTTACTAATTAACTACCTTTTAATTTCAATAAAACCTCCCTCTTCAATTTTAATTAAAACATTATAATCACATGCCAATTAGAGAAAAGGCTTAATTGCCATAAATCTCCCTAAAGATTCTAAGAATTTGACTATCCTTTGAAAATCACACTTTTTACACAGTTTTAAATCTTTACATTTCAATCACTACCCAAAATGTTCACGTCCCAAAATCCTTTTTGTAAAATTGATTTTACCAAACCCATCTATATGATTTTAGATATTTTAGAAAATTTACCATATTTTTACCTTAACCTGAATCATGATTTCCCTGAACCGATTCTAAAAGCTCGAATCTCCAACTCTAGGTTCGACCAACTTAAACCAGTGCCCAAAACTGGGGCGTTATAACTCTCCCCCACTTAGGAAATTTCGTCACCAAAATTTTAACTGGTGGAAAAAGATGCAGAAATTGATTCAACATGTCTGCCCTGCTCTCCCACGTGGCCTCCTCAACTCCTCCATGTCGCCACAACACCTTCACAAGTTCAATCGTCTTACCACGAAGAACTTTGCTACTAGAATCAAGGATCCCCACTAGTTCCTCATCATAAGATAAATTTGGGTTCAACTCAACCTTCTCAATAGTCATCGCATGAGATGGATCCGATCTATACGTTCACAACATTGAAACATGAAACAAATCATGAATTTTCTCTAACTCGGGAGGAAACCTCAACCGATATACAACATGACCAACTTGCTCCACCACTTCATAAGGTCCAATAAACCTTGGATTAAGCATACCCTTACTTCCAAATCGCATCACCTTCTTCCAAGGTGATACCTTCAAGAACACGCGATCTCCAACCGCAAACTCAATCTCCTTACGCTTTAAATCTGCGTAAGACTTTTGACGATCCGAAGCAGCCTTCAATCGCTCACATATGAGCTTCACTTTCTCAGTTGTTCCTTTAAGCGAATCCGACAAAGAAACCAACTTTTCCCCCGCTTCCGCCCAACACAGAAGCGTTCTACACTTTCTTCATTACAAAGCTTCATACGGAGCCATTTGTATACTTGCCTATAAATTATTATTATAGGCAAATTCCACTAATGGAAACTGATTTTCCCAAGAACCTTGGAAATCCATCACACAATATCTCAACATATCCTCCAGCACCTAGATAAGTTGCTCTGATTGTCCATCCGTCCGAGGATGATATGAAGTGTTGAAATTCATGCGCGTAGCCAACGCTTGGTGTAAACACTCCCAAAATTTCGCTGTAAACCTCAGATCTATCCGACACTATAGACTTAGGAACACCATGCAAACGCACAATATCAGCAATATACAACTCCGCTGGCTTATCCAACATATACGTAATATGCACAACCAAGAAATGCGCACACTTCGTAAGACGATCTACAATCACCCAAATGGAGTTCTTTTTTTATCGTGTCAAAGGCAAACTAGACTCAAAATCAATTGTAATCCTTTCCCATTTCCATCCCGATATCCTCAAAGGTTGCAACAACCCGGAATGAATCTAGTGCTCAGCTTTCACATGTTGACAAACCATACACTTGCTCACAAAATCAACAACATCCTTTTTCAACCCAACCCAATAGTACTCATCTTTCAACCCACGATACATTTTGGTACTACCAGGGTGCATATCAAAAGGACTGCTATGGGCTTCAGTCAAAATAATGCACCTCAACTCAACATCCTCCGGCACAACTATCCAACTTTTAAAGCATAAAACACCATCATCATTGAAACAGAAATCTGTTGCATTACCACAAGCTATATCCTGAACATGAGGCACCAAATAATCATCAAGCAACTGCTTATCCTTAATTAACTGAATCAAGGAAGGTTTCACTTGTAACTCGGTTATCAACCCACCATCACACGATATACTCAACTGAGCAAACATCACCCTCAACTCAACAACTACCTTCCTACTCAAGGCATCAACCACCATATTAGCCTTTCAAAGATGGTAATCAATTGTCAGATCATAATCCTTAAGCAACTCCAAACATCTTCTTTGTCTAAGATTCAACTCCCTCTGAGACATGCGATACTTCAAACTTTTATGATCGGTGTAAACCATACACTTTTCACCATAAATGTAGTGTCTCCAAATCATCAAGGCAAACACAACTACAGCAAGCTCTAGATCTTGAGTAGGATATTTGCGTTCATGCACCTTCAATTGTCTAGATGCATATGTCACAACCTTCCCACCTTGCATCAACACACAACCTAGACCAACATATGACGCATCACTGTAAACCATAAACTCCTTACCCGATATTGGTTGAATCAAGATAGGAGCTTGCGTCAAAGCTTCCTTCAACCTCTCAAAAGCTTGTTGCCTAACATCCATCCATTCAAAGAGAACATTCTTTTGCAACAACTTAGTCAACTGAGCAGCAATCTTAGAGAAACCTTCCACAAACCTTCGATAATATCCAACCAATCCAAGGAAACTACGCACCTCCGTCACCGATTTAGGCGTTTTCCAATTCATCGTTGCCTCGATCGTGTGTGGGTCAACCCGAATACCCTCAGCCGACACTACATTTCCAAGAAAGACAACCTCCCTGAGCCAAAACTCACACTTGCTCAGCTTAGCATAAAGCTGATTCTCCAACAATACTTGCAACACAATGCTTAAATGCTTATCATGATCCTTCTTAGTACGCGAGTACACGAGAATATCATCGATAAACACTACTACAAACTAATCTAAGAACTCATGGAACACACAATTCATCATATCCATGAATGCAGCTGGTGCATTTGTCAACCCAAACAACATCACTAAGAACTCATAATGGCCATACCTTGTCCGAAAAGTTGTCTTGGGTACATCTACATCCTTAACCTTCAGTTGATAATATCCACACCTGAAATCAATCTTCGAAAATACTGAAGCACCTCAAAACTAATCAAACAAATCATCAATCCTTGGAAAATGGTACTTATTCTTAAACATCAACTTGTTCAGTTGTCGATAATCTATACACATACGCATCTTTCCATCCTTCATCTTTACAAACAAGACTGGTGCACCCCAAGGTGAAACACTTGGCCTTATGAACCCTCGATCAAGCAACTCCTGAAGTTGTGCTTTCAACTCATTCAATTCTTTAGGTGCCATCCGATAAGGAGCAATAGAAACTAGGGTCGTATTTTCATACAACTCAATGCAAAACACAACTTCTCTGTTCGGCGGAAAACCATGCAACTCTTCTAGAAAGACACTCGGAAACTCACATACTGTTCGTATGTCTTGTACTCACACTTCCTTTGTACCAGGGTTCATCACATAAGCTAGTAATACTTCGCAATCCAACTACATCATCCGACTCACTTCAAGAGCCGAAATTGCACTAGAAAAGAATTTCACATTCTTGCCTATGATTACCATTTCGTAATCATCAGCATGTTTCAAGGTAACTCGCTTAACATCAAAATCAACTACAACTTTATGCTCAGACAACCAATCCATTACAAGGATCACATCAAAACCATAGAAAGGCAATTCCATCAAATCAACTGAAAACAAATGGTCTTGAACAGATAAAAGACATCTCCCATACAATTTTCTTGTAACAACAGTTTCACCAAAAAAGCTTGTTACTTGCATTCCTACATCTAGCATCTCAGTAGGGATATCAAGAAAATATGTATGCTCACTCAAGATGTATGAATGTGTGGATCTAGAATCAATTAAATCTAACAAATACAAGGATTGTAAGGTGAAGGTACCTGCAATCACGTCAGTGTCATTTCGTCCCTCGCGATGTGCATACACCCTAGCAGGACCACCACCATCTGGTTGAACAGAAACAACATGAGCTACACCTCTCTGCCCATCCTCCCTCCGTTAGAAATTACCGCGACCGCACCCACAGCCTCTTTGTGCTGCAACAACAGGTGCTCGTCCCTGACCACCTCTAGCTAGCAAAGGAAACTCACGTCTCATATGATCAGCTGATCCACAGTTCCAACAAGAATTAGTTGTCCAAACTATAGGAGTCTGCGCCTCTCAAGCCACACGAGGACAATCTCGCCTCAAATGCTCTCGCGATCAACATGTCCAACAAGTATTCTGCTCAAACATCACCTTGTTACCCTATACTGGTACACCTCACCCAAAATTACCTCGCCTCGCCACAGGCCGATGTCTACGATCACGATTACTCTTATTTTGTCCACCACTAGGACCAGAATCTGCAATTCTCTTACTCGAGTTAGAACCACCCGCGCGAGAGGTCAAACCCAAACTCTGCTCTATATCCTTCGGTCACGTCACCAGCACATCGAAATCACTATAATCAGAAGCTAACATGAAAGTCTTCACTTCTTGCACCAAGCCATAACGGAAGCGATCACATCGATGACTATCACTCGGCACCAATTCCAGAGCATACTAGCTCAAACGTACAAACTGAACCTCGTACTCAGCCACTGTCAAGTTTCCTTGCACCAAGGACATGAACTCACGCTTCTTATCATCCAAGTATATAACTCCCAAATGCTTCTTTCTAAAGATAGCCTGGAAGAACTCCCAATCCACCTCATTGGGTTCCATGGCCCCGGTCACAATCGTCCACCAACTGTAAACATCACCTTGCAATAACGAGATATCACATCTTGACTTGCGTGCATCATTACATCCCATCTGATCTAAAATCCGGATCGTACTAGCCATCCAAGCCTCATATGCTTCAAGAGAAAATCCACGATATTCAACGCCTCCCAAACTTCGCAAGCGTTCCAACGAAAATTCCACTTCCCAACAACATGTGCTTGCACTTGCACTGCAGCAACAACAACCTGGAATGCTCCAGTCATCACATGTACTAAAGGCGTCAAATCACCCAAGATCGGACTAGCCTATCCGTGTTGCACTTGCTGCTCACCCCCAGGTGGTTGTGGCGGTGGAGGAGGTAAATTCGCACCAGGAAGAACCTCGTTCTCCTGATTCTTTTGCTCACCAACAGGAGAAACTGATCCTGAACTCTCTCCTCGGTCCCATTGTGCTATTATCATTAAGGAATGAATATAAAACAAAACAAGAAATCAGGCCAGCTTCTAGCAAGGATCCAAGACTTCGAATTTAATTTAAAACACTTCACTACAGTAATAAGGCAATGGGCATCCCAATTTCCCCTAAACTTAACATAAAGCATACAACATACATGTCTCAACCATCGTGCATCACAATAAATAAAGCTCGGCCCACAACATCATCATATATAACAGCACATACTCATATCACAATCACCATACATGGCATCATCATTATTTGATCATCATTAACATGCTTATGACATTCACCGTGCAAAACAAACATCACCAAATACATACAATTTCATCACATTGACTTACCATTAACTTACCATCATCTCAATCTTTCGCAAACCTGGCTCTGATACAACCAAATGTAACCCCTCGACCCGGCCTAGCCAGTTTTGAAACAAGCCAAGCCTGTTTCGAAACCACAAATCAAAGTAGCAAAACCTACCGAAACAACTGTCGCCCGTTTCGAGACCAAGCATACCTGGGATGATTCCCCTGCCTCAGGATAATATAGAGGCGTATCGAAATGACCACGTGTTTTGATACAGGCCTGAAAATAGCCTTGGGGTTTCGGAACGACCCTTTGCGTTTCGAACCACTCAGGCCAAATATGCATACCATATCAAAATGGCAGCAGACATTTCGAAACACATACCAGAAAAGGACTCACTACAACATAGTTGAGCATTCAAACATGATTCGATTCAACATACAAAAACTAGATAAAAAACATGGAGCAACATAGGTACTTCAAAACTCATCCTAGGCACCAAGCATAGAAACCTAAGAAAAACCTATAGGCATGCATCCTAGTTTCGAATTACTTAGAACATCAAAAACCAACTTCTAGCAAGGATCCAAAACTTCGAATTTAATTTAAAACACTTCACTACAGTAATAAGGCAATGGGCATCCCAATTTCCCCCAAGCATAGCATAAAGCATACAATATTTAATTATCTTTAACATGGTTATGACATTCACCGTGCAAAACAAACATCACCAAATATATACAATTACATCATATTGACTTACCATCATCCCAATCTTTCGCAAACCTGGCTATGATACCACAAAATGTAACCCCTCGACCCGGCCTAGCCGGTTTCGAAACAAACCAAGCCCGTTTCATAACCACAAAACGCAGTAGCAAAACGTACCGAAACAAGTCTCGCCCGTTTCGATACCAAGCATACATGGGACGATTCCCCTGTCTCAGGATAATATACAGAGGCGTATCGAAACGACCCCGTGTTTTAATACAGGCGTAAAAATAGCCTTGGGGTTTCGGAACGATGCTTATGTGTTTCGAACTACTCAGGCCAAATATGCATACCATATCGAAATGGCAGCAGGCGTTTCGAAACACATACCAAAAAAGGACTAACTGCATTATAGTTGAGCATTTAAACACGATTCGATTTAATATACAAAAAACTAGATAAAAAATGGAGCAACATAGGCACTTCACAACTCATCCTAGGCACCAACCATAGCATTTATCACCAAGCATAGAAACATAAGAAAAACCTATAGGCATGCTTCATAGTTTTGAATTACTTAGAACATCAAAAAACATAAATCCAACCAATCCAAGAGTTAAAGGCCATTTACAAACCAATATAGGCATACCAAACTTATACCAAAACAGAAAATACCAAAACAACCAACTCCAAAGCATTGGACACTCCCATTGCCTTTATTACTATAGTCCATAACCGAAACATACTTTCAAAGTGAAGTCTCTTAGGATTCCTTTGCGAGTTGTTGTCTCTAAACCCTTAGTTATCTGCATTTATGGACAAAAGAGAGCATAAGCATACAAGCTTAGTGAGGAGTGCTCAAAACTCAAAAACATAACCAATGCTTAAAACCATTTTACACTTTTGAAAACCATCATGCTTTCTTAAAATCCATGCACTTCATTAACAAAAATCGGCATGTTATACCACATGCAACAAGTATCAAATACTTCAACAGCAAAATCCATTTGCTAACATATAACTCAAGCCTTCCATGCAAATCTACCAATATGCAAAGCTTTAGAGTAAAACATGCATTTTTCATGTTATGCATCCATAAACATTTCCATAGCAATTAATCAATTATATTGGCCCACAAGTGATCAATAACATTCTGTTTTCTCAAAAAGTATCGGATACACGGATTCCCAAGTGTTATCCCAACACTTCATACATTCTCACCTGCATCTCAAGGTTCACACACGAGAGCTACCCTCCACCGTTGTGACACTCGTGGTGGAGTATTCGGTACCTTACAACCCCCTCAACACCACTCATCGGTAGATGTATAACCCTACTAACGAGTGACGGGACACAACTCAAATTCCTCAATCATTAGGATACTTGGATGGAGTCTTGGGTACAATCACAACCCCTCAACATCCAAGACGACTGGTTTATAGTGCACTCAATCCTATAGTCGGCTAACTATATCCAATTTCATTTGCAAAACACTTTACACAAAATCACTTGCCAATATAGTTCACTTTTAATACAAACTTCAATTTTTTTCAAAGCATTCATAATAAGCCATATTCCAAGCATTAAACTGTGCTTCACAAAACAAGTATAAACACATACTTACAAGGATCACTTACCTAGTGCATCCTTCAACAATATGGCTTCATAACCAGCAAATTATATGCTCAAATCATGCTTTAAAACAGTAGGTAAGCACATATAAAAACAAGTGCATCCACAAGCTTATAATAGCACAATCCGAGGGAGAAAATCACTTTACTAACTTCCAAACTTAGTAAAGCGTTTCAAGCTTACACTAAGTTCCCAAAACCTCTTTTAAGAAGTTTCAAAGCTGGAAATCCCATTTTCACTCACCGACACGCGAAACATCAATCGCCGACGGGAAAATAAAGGGTCCGAAGCCTCCGGAACATCGCCCAATGCTTCCAAAGAACCCACCTTTGCTTATACCACTTAAGAATAGAGGATTAATGAATCTCAATGCATTAAAACCACCAGCAAACACTAAAACCCGCAGCTCTACCCAAAGGCAGCAAAATACCAATCTGAAACAACTGAAATCACTTTCGATTGATCACTAAAGTCAACCCAGCCATCAACAAACACTTCCTTCACAATTTAACCATAAATCAACATCCAAAAACATCCTAATATCTCCAGCAACTCAGATTTCAAATTTCAAAGCCAAAAAACCCAAAACTAACAACCTAGACAATTATAGATCTCAATGATTTTGGGATTATTATGATCAAGGCTCATTATTAATATCATTTAGTATCCAAATCAACCTTAAAATCATTCTCAAATCAACGAAAACAATGCCCAAACGAAAATCACAATTAATCTAATATTTTAGCAAGATTTCGGCATTTTTACCAAATCAACATTAAAACCTCAATTAAAAACACAAATAAAGAGTCTAATACTTTGGAATTTCATTAAAGAACCATTATTAGAGGATTAGCACGAAATTACATTCAATCCTTGCTTTTCTTCCAATTGGCAAGTTTTCAACTCAAGAAGCTTTAAGAAATCTTTGAGAAGATTCTTTGGAAAAGAGTATTGAATCAAAAGAGAAAAATGATGAAAAGAGTTCTAAAAATTGAGAGAAAAGAGGGAATGTCTGGCTGAATAGAAAATGAGAAATAGAAAAGTTACGTCAAAAATGATTTTACAAAATAACTACCTCTTTATTTTAATAAAACCTCCCTCTTCAATTTTAATTAAACATTATAATCACATGCCAATTAGAGAAAAGGCTTAATTGCCATAATGCTCCCTAAAGATTCTAAGAATTTGACTCTCCTTTGAAAATCACACTTTTTACATTGTTTTAAATCTTTACATTTCAGTCACTCCCAAAATGTTCACGTCCCAAAATCCAGTTTGTAAAATTAATTTTACCAAACTCATATATATGATTTTAGATAATTTTATAAAATTTTACCATATTTTTACCTTTTCTCGATTCTTGATTTCCCTTAACCGATTCTAAAATCTAGAATCTCCAACTCTAGGTTCGACCAACTTAAACCGGTGCCTAAAGCATCTAGGCCCAAAACCGGGGCGTTACAATGGTATGTCCAACAAATTATACTTGAGATGATGATGTGTAGTGCCATTAATGAAAGCACCAATTACAAACTCATCTAAAATCTCTTTAGTCTGCAGTGATGCCACATGAAACTCTATTACAAAATCACTTAGCGGTTCATCCGGCTTCTGGAAAACGAACATCAAGTACGCTAGAATTTTTTTCAACACCTTGTTCGCAAGAAAGCAACTTATAAATTGATATGCCAACTGGTCAAAATTATGAATTGAATGCGTTAGTAGCTGAAGATACCAAGCCTGAGCATAATCTTTCAAAGTTATCAAGAATGCCCTACACTTAACCTGATCTAACGCTCTAAATAAATCCATGTGATTTAGAAAGTGAGATAAATGGTAACAGAATCATTTTTTCTGTTATTAGCTGTTAATTAGTTAGGTTCTTTACTAATCTTCTTGATTAGTATATAAGCAGGTTTTGTATAGTTTTAAAGTTTTGTAAAACGCTGATTTCATTGCCGTTTTGGTTAATAAAAGAAACGCAGAGTTTTGTTTCTTTCTTCTCTCATATTCGATCTTCATTCCCAAATCTAAACAACAAACCCTAGATTTCAGATTGTATCATGGTATCAGTTGGGTCTTCCGACTCGCGCCCCACAACCGATTCGTCCTCTGAATCGTCTCGTTTCCGTAATCTTGAACCGTCCGATGAATATTTCATCCACCCCAGTGAAAATCCCTCTCTCGTCCTCACATCCGTCTTGCTCTCTGGCTCAAATTATCATTCTTGGGCTAGGTCAATGCGGATGGCCCTTATTTCCAAAAATAAGTTCCTGTTCGTCAATGGAACTTTGAAGGAGCCTGTTGAAAGTGATGCCAGTTATTCCGCATGGGTCAAATGCAATAACTTGGTACTCTCCTGGTTGCAACGAGTGATTAGCCCGGAGATTGCACAGAGCGTTCTTTGGTTCGACACGGCTTACGAACTGTGGGCAGACCTTCGGAATCTGTTCAGTCAAGGTGACCTTATTAGGGTTTCCGATCTGCAGCAAGAGTTTTACTCTCTTACCCAAGGTATTAGTTCTGTCACTTCTTTTTATACCCAGTTAAAAATTCTCTGGGATGAGTTGTCTGTTCTTCGTCCTTTGTCAAATTGTTCTTGTTCTGCTGTCAAATTCAGAAACCAAGATTTTGCTCTTAGGTTTATTCGTGGTTTGAATGATAGTTTTGCTATTCCTAAATCTCAAATCTTAATGGTTAAGCCTTTTCCAGAAATACCTGTTCCTATTCTTTCTTCTCCTCAAGATACTGTTGATGTTCCTTCATGTCCTATAATTCCTGTTGTTTCTAGACCATCCAGATCAGTTAAACTTCCCCAGAAGTTTCAGGATTATCAGGTGAATTTACCTAAACCTAGAACTTCTAATCATTCTGTTGCAAATATTATGTCTTATGATAATGTTTCTGCTAAGCATGCTGCCTATATTGCTAATATTGATACCTTAGCTGAACCTAAATCTTATAAACAAGCTGTTAAACTTGAATGTTGGAGACATACTATGAAAGAAGAAATAACTGCTTTAGAGTCTAATAACACTTGGCAATTAGTATCTTTGCCTCCTAATAAGAAAACTATAGGATGTAAGTGGGTTTTTAGAACTAAGCTAAAGTCAGATGGATCCTTGGATAGGTATAAGGCTAGATTGGTAGCAAAAGGCTATACTCAACAATTAGGAGTTGATTTTTTAAGCACTTTTAGTCCTGTGTCTAAAATGACAACAATTAGGACCCTTATTGCAATTGCTGCTTCTAAAAATTGGAATCTTCACCAATTAGATGTTAATAATGCCTTTCTTCATGGTTCTCTACATGAAGAGGTATATATGGATATGCCTCATGGTTTTTCCAGTGATAATAACACTGGTCTTGTTTGTAAACTTAAGAAGAGTCCCTATGGTTTAAAACAAGCTAGTAGGCAGTGGAATGAGAAATTGACTTTAGCTTTAATAGAAAAAGGTTTCAAACAATCTTATGCTGATAGTAGTTTGTTTACTAAAGGTTTAGATGATAATTTTATTGCCTTGGCTGTCTATGTTGAAGACATAGTCATAGCCAGTCCTAATGCTGTTCAAATACAAGACATAAAAGATTTCTGGCATAATAAGTTTAAGATAAAAGACTTAGGAGATCTAAAGTATTTTTTAGGTCTTGAAGTTGCAAGGTCTAAGTCTGGTATTAATGTTTCTCAAAAGAAAGTACACATTAGAATTAATTAGTGATACTGGCTTTTCTGAATCTAAACCAGCTTCTACACCTATAGTTGTAACTAGAGGAGTTAAGCGTATGTCTAAATCTGATGGAACTCCTTTAACTGATGTTACTGAATATAGAAGATTGATTGGCAGATTGCTCTATTTAACCAACACTCGTCCTGACATTTCTTTTTCTGTTAAGCAATTGTCTCAATTTTTGTCTTGTCCTACACACACACATTTAGTTGCTGCACATCGTATATTGAGATATTTGAAAGGGACAGTTGGTCAAGGTTTATTCTTTCCTGCTGATACTAGTCTTCATCTTAATGCTTTTTCAGACTCTGATTGGGCATCTTGCCCAGATTCCAGGAAGTCAATTTCTGGATATTGTGTATTTTTAGGGTCTTCCTTAATCTCCTGGAAGTCTAAGAAACAGCAAACTGATTCTCGTTCTTCCAGCGAGGCTGAATATAGAGCATTAGCTACAGTGACTTGTGAATTGCAGCGGCTTTTTTATTTACTAAAAGATTTTCATATTCCCTTTCAAACTGCAAATATTTACTGTGATAATCTATCTGCTATACAACTTGCAGAAAATCCAGTCCATCATGAGAGGACGAAACACATAGAGATAGATTGTCATCTTGTTCGAGAAAAACTTCAACAAAGGTTCATCAAGCTGTTGCCAGTTTCTTCCCATAATCAGATTGCAGACTGTTTGACCAAAGCTCTTCCCAGTGTTTCTTTTCATTTGTTAGTTTCCAAGTTGGGCATACATAATATATATGCTCCAACTTGAGGGGGGTATCAGAATCATTTTTTCTGTTATTGTTAGCTGTTATTAGCTGTTAATTAGTTAGGTTCTTTACTAATCTTCTTGATTAGTATATAAGCAGGTTTTGTATAGTTTTAGTTTTAAAGTTTTGTAAAACGCTGATTTCATTGCCGTTTTGGTTAATAAAAGAAACGCGTAGTTTTGTTTCTTTCTTCTCTCATATTCGATCTTCATTCCCAAATCTAAACAACAAACCCTAGATTTCAGATTGTATCAAATGGTCCTAGGGGTATCCTCTACCATCATACATCACCATAGGGAACTTGAAAGAGGTAGACATATCATACATCACCATGGGGAACTTTTGGCCAAAGGATTATTTTTATGCCTCTGAAGATCCCTGGAAGAATCCCTCTGTTGAAAATTCTACATGCTCTAAAAATTTCTCTCTAATTGTTCCATCTTATCTTGCAACATCTAATGGGGATACCATGTTCTGCTTTTCCATCTTATCTGAATCCTCAGTACCTTCAAAGTCCTCTTCGAAATCCCCCAATTGTCGCCTCTGAAACTCTTGATGTGGGATACCATGTTCTGCTTTTCCATCTTCTTCTTCATTTCTAACTGTCTTGCTATTGTTCATTGCAGACAACTCCCGAATTAATATTTCATTCCTTTCCTCGGCCAATCTTTGTCTCTCTACCTAATCTTGAATGAACTTATGTTGCTGCTCAAAATGCTTTCTTGAAAGTAACATGGACTCTTCCATGATCTTTAACCTTTCTTGAATGTGTATAAATTGCTCGTTGCTAACATCCAATGATGACTGCCTCTACTTTGCTGTGTGTTTACCTCTGCGCTCGTGAACAATAGAGGGGGTGGGCCCATAACTGCTAGTGAAATTCCTGTCACTATTGCATGGTGGCAGCGGTCAGCGGGTCTGTAGGATTGAATTCTTCTCTTTGTTTCCTAATCATCTCATCCTCTTGATCTCCCCAAATTTCTTTTTCTCAAAATTAAATTAAGGAACTATCAAAACCTGAAGGATCTGAAGGTTACATGTTTGGTCTATGCTCACCGCACCAATTGTTTACTAGTTAAGTGAACAAGGATCGGAGAAGGTGGTGACGTGGGGTTCTCTTTTGTAGTTGAAGATGGTTTATTTGGTTTAGTATGGAGATGAAAGGTCTCTTATGTGTCATCTCTATGTTGTATGCTACCTTTTATACTACTCAGACAGGTGTCCTCATGAAGTCGTCATGGCGCTATGATTAGATTGACAAGGATGTGACGTCTTACACTAGTTTGTCATCAGTAAAGGTTATGTGTATCGACACATGACCATTGATTGTTGTTCGCCCGATGCATTCGCTGATCACGATTGCTTGTCACATGGTCATTCCTACACGTCCGCTTGTGGGGGGTTCGCAGACATGTCATCGCCGTTTTTCGCCTGTGTGATGGGTTCGCAAGTTATGTCTCTTTGACACATGGTTTCTTTGTTTGGTGAAGGTTCATAGATACTAACATGTTTAAGTAATTATTTTTACTTGTTTTTATAAAAAATATGAAATTTAATAGTGGTTCAGTTAATTGAAATATACTTTATTTAAAATAATAATATAAGCTTATACGAAAAACCTTAAGGAAATCACTATGGATGGTGTGAAGCCTCTTGATGCATTAGATTTGGATGTAGTTGATTGGATTAGGCCACCGGATAAGAGGATGCAAATGGATGTCTCGGCCCTTTTAGGGCAAATGGTTGCAGCGATCGTGTAGGAACAAATTCACGCTTTTAGTAAGGGTGGTTCAGTGGATGGGCACAACATGTTTGGGAGATGTGGAGTTGACTAACGTTGGTGCTACAAGTGATATGGTACAGACGTAGGGCGATGCAGCTATAAAGGACGTGGTGGCTTGTGAGGATCTGGATTGTGAGGTAGCAAAGGAGATGACTGGAACTAAGGTGTCTTATGTTGCTATGGTACTGCTAAGGTGAATGAAACTGTTGGGGATATGTCGTCCTCTAGCGATTTTGATATTGTAGTTTAGGAGATAAATTATGTGATTAATCTGGATGGTGAGTTCCCAAGCATCAAGTTTCTAAGAAGGTTTATGAATGCATTGACCACAGTATGCGACAAGCGATAATCATGCACTTGCTTGGGAGATTGTAAAGTGTCCACAAGTTCTATATTTCAT
The DNA here is from genome assembly GCA_030270665.1 of Hibiscus trionum. Lineage (NCBI taxonomy): Eukaryota > Viridiplantae > Streptophyta > Magnoliopsida > Malvales > Malvaceae > Hibiscus > Hibiscus trionum. Next base: position 48,089,941 of record BSYR01000026.1, on the reverse strand, counting down.
GCACATTCTATCTCATATTATTGCTATTTTTAGTACATCTTAGGAATAATTAGGACCATGCATTGCATTTTACAGTATTTCTTTACTTTTCCATGCTTTTCTAGATTATCCTTTGTTTGGTAAAGAAAAAGTACTATTTTAGTGTACTTTTGGTTTTAGGTACTAGAGGCTGACAGAGGGAAAGAGGAGCTGTAACACCCGGGTTAGGGGGTCGGGTGAAATTAAATTATTAAAATATAATTTTGGTCTTTGTATTTTCAAAACAAATAAATATAGGTTGGACTAGTCATCTTTTAAGCCCTAAGTCATGGATTTTATACTATTGAAATTATCCCTATTCATTAAGGGTATTTACGACCTTTGGCTTTTAAAAACAAAACAAAACAAATAAAAATACATTTTGCTCATCTTCCTCCCCTCCTCTTTCAAAAACCAACGACACCCTTTCCTCCCCATTGCTTGTTACTATTCCATTTCCTCCTTGCTTGATTCTTGAAGATTTTTCAAAGGTAAAATCGATTTTATGTTGTCCTTTCTATTTCCTATCTAACCTTAGTCTTCATTGTTCATAAAACTCATGTTTCCATATTTTGGGTTTTCCAAAGATTTTATTAAAGGTTGTAGCTTTATGGATTTTTAGTTAAGCTTTTGATTTATTGATGTTAGACAAGTTATTTGTAAACCATAAGGTCCAACATATCTAATTTTTACATGGTTTTAACTTGACTTTTGGATATGGGTTTTTGTGGGGTTTTAGAGTGTTTGAAAATGGAGTTTGGGGCTGTTTTAGTGTGAAAATTGATGGCTGATGTTTAGGTTATGTTTGAAGGTTGTTTTGGGTGTGTTAGATGGCAATTTGGATGTTGGAAACATTGGCTATTTGCTGAGTTTGAGGGTTGCTCGAAAATGATGTTGTGAGAGTGTTCTTGGGTCGGATATATATGCTTTAATTGTGCTATGGGTTTGCAACAAGTTTTGGTGATTGATTATTGGTGTTTTGATTGTGTTGGATGATTAGAGTCATGGTTTTGTGTTGGCGAAGCCTCGGGAACGAATCCGGATAGCTTGGTGGATTGATCGACTAGTGTTGAGCTTGAATAGTTGGTGAGTGGTTCTTCGGTTTTAAATTGGTTTTCAAAATACCTTGGTCCGAGCATATAGACCTAGGTCGGGCTTGGTAAACACACCTAGAGTTGGGATTAGATTGGTAGTCGAATCCCAAGCTTTAGTTTAGAAGACTATGGTTGAACTTGTGACTGTTGTGTTTATGCCTCATGTACTATTTGTGATTGATGTTGCTATGCATATTGTGGCTATGTGTAATGTTGAGGCATGATGATTTATTTATGCATTGTGATATGCACGTGTTTGATGAAATGTGGGTTGCATGATTGTAAATCATAGTGGATACGTGCTAGGCACGGGAATTGGTAAGGATATTGTGTTATGATGAGCTTGTCATGAGATAGTATTGGCACTAGTATGCTTGGGTACAAATGATCGATCATTAGGATGTTAGTGAGCACATGAGTGTCGAAATGCGCGCATGGTCTTGGTGATGGTAGTCACCAAGATGGAGTACGGGTATGCCCGTAAATCTTCATTTATATTTTAGTCGATGATGAGTGGAATCCCATCGACGGGTCGTGAGGATGAGTGGAATCCCCTTCGCGTGAAACGATGATGAGTGGAATCCCACCATAAGGTAATGTAATGGTCGAGTTGTTGGATGTGAGTTCCAATGGTTGTTATCCGCGTATTAGGGTCATAGCTAGGTGCCAATACGGTTTGTTAAATGTGATTGATATGGTTGTATTATGGACATGTTGAGCATGGCATGATAATTGAAGTTATGTTCATGCATGTCATATATTTGATTCATGTGGTTTCGAAGGTAAGGAAACATGCATTCATCCTTGGTTTTGTTGCTCGTGCTTGGACCCTGCATTATCGAGGTTGTTTTATGAGCTTACCCTCACTAAGCTTTGCGCTTACGCTCTCATTTGTTCGACAATGCAGATCCTTAGTTCGTGGGTTGCTTGTGCGGGGAGAAGGGCCTCCAAGTGTGCTAATTCTACCTTCAAGTATGTACTTTTAAGTTAATTGATGTAATAGCTAAGCAATGGGATTTGAGTATGTTATTCTGTGTTAAGGAGCTTGTTAAGACTTCTTTAGTATGTTGATGTTGTGGTTGTGGCTTGTTTATGACATGTCTAATGGTTGGATCTTTAGCTTCTTCTATGGTATGCTATATGGATGTTGTTGATGCCCCGTTGTTCGTTTATATTGTTCCGTATGCTGATTCTTGGTTGCTAAATGTTGTATGAATGTTTGCTTGTGGCTAGGTGAGTCGTAGATTGCATCTAGAGTTGAGTCTTAGTGCTTTTTGCTGCTAATTTGAGTCTTGCAGTGCAGGGTGTATCGGTACGCCTAAGGTCCGTATCGATACGGTCCTACACTTTGGGACTCAGATTAGGCTTAGCGTACCGGTACACGGGGGTGTATCGATACGCCAAAAGCTCTTTGGAAATATGAGAATTTGACAAGATTTTGGCGTATTGGTACGAGTCTAGGGTGTATCGGTACGGTCTTTTATCGTTGACCGTGAGAAGTTGACCAGTGAGGACGTATCGGTACGGTCAACCAATGTATCGATATGGTCTCCCTATGTTGACTATGGGCTGTAGACCTAGTCAAGGCGTATCATTACGCTCCACTAGTGTATCGATACAGCATGATGTACAAACTAAAATGGGCTGTTTTAAATTGCTTGTTTGATTGTTTCGCATCGCCTTGTTGTTTCCGTTGTCGTTGTTTCACATAGGAAGTATTAAAGCCTTTAGACAAGATAATGTAAAAAAGAAATCTTCTAGGGTTGCTAACTGAAGGGGAGCCTTAACGGGTTTCACTTCGGTTTTCCCCGTGTAACCCACTTAGACCGGTCAGTCGTCCAGACCGGGACGAGGTGTTACACTTGTTGGTATCAGAGCCTAGGTTATAGGCTCGTGGGTCGTCCCGTGACATCACGGGTAAGTGAGGTAAGTTGAATTCTTGTATTGCAATTGCACGGTGTTTGCTTGCCATGTGAGTATGTTCGCTTGCTTATCAAGTATGCTTTGATGCTTGTTTAATTGATCGTATGTGTGTGTTGTTTGAAGCATGTTGATGTGTGATTTGTCCGTTATGTGTTGAGTAGAGTCCCATTGCTTCTATTACATCGGAAAAAGAGATTTTTAAGTGAGGGAAACATACTTGAGCCACTTAGACCCTTGCCCTTGCTAACCCGATTTTGTATGTTGTTGTTGTAGTTGTTGTCTGTGAGTTGTTATGTTGAGGCTTAGAGGTAGACCCAGGCTGGTTCGTCAAGAACCCCGTGTTGCGGCTCCTACTGTTGAGCTGAGGGTTGGGGTAGAGGCTCTTGTGGAAGAGCCTGCTGTTGGAGTCGGAGCTCCTCCACCACCACCACCTCCTCAGCCTGATGAGGGAGGCGAGGCTATAGCAGAGGGAGCGGGACCTCAGGTTGGCTAGGGTGGCCAAGGTCCTGCAGGGATAGACATGGCTCTGCTAGTTCAGGCTATAGCTGGACTGTTTCAGGCTGCAGTTGCCGGAGCTCAGGCTGCAGCACAACCGAGAGGAGATGATGCTAGCTTACCCTTAGAGAGGCTTCGTAGCCTCGGAGCGGATGAGTTCAGGGGATCTACGTATGAGAGATCAGAGTTATGGCTAGATAAGATGGTTCGTATTCTGGCTCAGATGGGATGTGTTGGGCCTCGTAAGTTGGGCTGTGTGGTTTCGTTACTTCAGGGTGATGCCTACACCTACTGGGTCACCATTACTTCCGGCATGCCTGAGGCCGAGATCAGTTGGGATTTCTTTGAGACTGCTTTCAAAAAAATATATTTACGCCCGAGATATTTAGATGAAAAGAAGAGGGAGTTCATGGCTCTTGTTCAGGGAGACACATCAGTGACAGATTACGAGATCCGCTTTGTCCGATTGAGTCAGTATGCTCTGGAGTTGGTTCCTACTGAGAGGGACCGTTGTGATCGGTTCAGGTATGGACTTTATGAAGAGGTTAAGAGGTACACCTTGGCTACAGATTATTCTGATTTCGACGTCTTGGTCGCTAGGGCCAAGGACATCGAGCATAGCTTGGGGCTGACCAAGAGTTCGGGAGGATCCAGTTCAGGGAAGAGGCACAACAACTTTGATCGTGGTGATGCCAAGAGGCATCAGGGCAGTGGACAGCAGTATGATCATAGGGGTGGTGGTGGCCACCACGGTAGAGGCCATTAGGGCCAGAGAGCTGGAGGGCGTTTGCCTGAGTGCATCCGATGTGGGAGACAACATTCAGGAGAGTGTTCGGGAAACTATCATGCTTGCTGGAACTGTGGATCGAGAGACCACTTCAGGAGAGAGTGTCAGCATCAGGCGGGACAGTCACCGATTCAGGCACAGGCTCCTGCGAGAGCGATCAACTATCCGAGAGGTCGTGGGTGCGGTCGTGGTTACTTCCAGCCGAGGGTTGATGCACCTAGGTTAGAGGCACCGAGGAATCTTGCTCATGTAGTGGCAGTTCAGCCAGAGGCCAGTGGACCAGCTAGAGTCTACGCACAGAGAGAGGCAGGGAATGACATAGATGTGATAACAGGTAATTTTGAGTTACAGTCCATTTCTTTGCTTTCCTTAGTCGATTCGAGTTCCACACATTCTTATATTTTGAGTGAGCATGCAAAGAAGTTAGACATACCTGTTGAGATTTAAGACATAAGGATGCATGTGACTAGTTCCTTTGGTGAGACAGTTGTAGTTAGACGGATGTATAGGAGGTGTCCGTTGAAGATTCAGGGTCATGTGTTTCCTGTTGATAAGATGGAGCTTCCGTTCTACGGTTTTGATATCATCTTGGGTATGGATTGGTTGGTTGAGCATAGAGCTAGTGTAGATTTTGTGACAAAGAGAATTTCGTTGAAGCTTTTTGATGACTACGAGGTAGTGGTAGTAGGCGAGAACATTAAGTTCTTGTCGAATGTTGTGTCGACTTTAGAGGCTCATAGGTTGATGGACTCCAGTTGTGGGGCTTATTTAGCGTACGTGATGAATCCGAATATGGGTAAGGTTAGACCGAAAGATATCAGGACAGTTTGTGATTATCCGGATGTGTTTCCAGAAGAGTTATCGGGCTTGCCTCCTGACAGAGATGTAGAGTTTGTGAGTGAGACTGTTTCAGGGTCTACTCTAGTTTCTATTGCTTTGTATCGTATGGCTCCGAAAGAGTTGAAAGAGTTGAAAAGTCAGCTTCAGGAGTTGTTAGACCGAGGTTTTATTAGGCCTAGTAGTTCGCCTTGGGGTGCTCTCGTGTTGTTTGTGAAGAAGAAGGATGGCGGTATGAGGATGTGTATCGACTATAGGCAGTTGAACCAGTTGACAGTGAAGAACAAGTATCCGTTGCCGCGTATAGATGACCTGTTTGATCAGTTGAGGGGTGCCTCAGTGTTTTTGAAGATAGATTTGAGATCAGGGTACTATTCGTTGAAGGTAAAAGAGTGTGATGTATCGAACATAACTTTTTAGACTAGATACGGTCATTATGAGTTCCTTGTGATGTCGTTTAGGCTCACGAATGCACCGACGACTTTCATGGACATGATGAATAGGATTTTCTAAGACTATCTAGACCGATTTGTAGTTATTTTCATAGACGACATCCTTGTGTACTCGAGATCAGAAGAAGAACATGATGAACATTTGAGACTTGTATTGCAGAGACTGATGAGCAACCAGTTGTATGCTAAGCTGAGTAAATGCGAGTTCTGGATCAGAGAGATTGTGTTTCTTGGCCACGTTGTGTCAGCTGAAGGTATCCGAGTTGATCCGAAGAAGATTGAAGCCATTGTTGAGTGGAGACAACCTAAGTCAGTGACCGAGATTAGAAGCTTCCTAGGTCTAGCTGGTTACTATAGGAGATTCGTCGATGGATTCTCTAGGGTAGTTGCTCCGTTGACTAAACTTTTTCAAAAGGGAGTTAAGTTTGAGTGATCAGATGCGAGACAAAATGCATTTGAGAAATTAAAAGAAGCCTTGACGAATGCTCCAATGTTGGTACAACCAGTTTCAGGGAAAGAGTTCGTAATCTATAGCGATGCTTCCTACGTAGGTTTAGGTTGTGTTCTCATGCAAGAAAAGGAGAGTTGTTGCTTATGCTTCGAGACAGTTGAAGGTGCACGAGAAGAACTACCCTACGCGCGACATTGAGTTAGCAGCAGTTGTGTTTGCGTTATAGATTTGGCGTCACTACTTATATGGTGGGAAGTGCACGGTTTACACTGATCATAAAAGCTTGAAGTATCTGATGACTCAGAGAGAGCTGAACTTGAGACAGAGAAGATGGCTTGAACTGTTGAAAGACTATGATTTGACTATTGAGTACCATCCGGGTAAGGAAAATGTAGTGACCGATGCGTTGAGCAGAAAAGTTGCAGTTGAGTTGTGAGCTATGTTTGCTAGGCTGAGTGTATCAGAGGACGATGGTTTGATTACAGAGTTGCAAGTGAAGCCTTCATTGATTCAGATGACCAGAGAGAAACATTTGCAAGACGTATCATTAGCTTCACATGTTCAGGACATTGCAAAGGGTAGACTGACAGAGTACAGTTTCAGTGATGAGAATGTGTTGTGTTTCAGAGACAGAGTGGTAGTGCCTGCAGATGTTGAGTTGAGACGTATGATTCTGAGCAAAGCACATTCGAGTCCTTTTCTATGCATCTGGGTAGTACTAAGATGTACCGAGATCTGAAGAGTGATTATTTCTAGGTTGGTTTGAAGAAGGATGTGGCCAAGTATGTGAGCCGTTGCATGGTATGTCAGAGAGTAAAGGCAAAACATCAAGTCCCTTCAGGTTTGTTACAGCCTTTGAAAATTCCGAAATGGAAGTGGGAAAGAATCACTATGGACTTTGTGTCAGGGTTGTCGTTGTCTCCTTCGAAGAAGAATTCTGTCTGGGTGATAGTCTGTAACACCCCAATTTTGGGCTTGGAAGTTTAGGGTCTGAACTAGACCGGTCTGATTTTCGGTTCGAATATAAAAGTAGGTTTTAGGGAAAGCCTAGTTTGGGATGCTTTAAAAATATGGAAAAATATCTAAAAATCCTCTTTTAATATATATAAGAGAGTGGTGAAATCAATTTTACAAAATAAGGTTTGGAAATACTACATTTTGGAATAATGACTAAATTGCGATTTTTGAAAAGTTTAGTGGTGACTGTTTTGTAAGGATTGAAACTTTGAATCTTTAAGGAGCTAATTTACCCAAAAATGATTTCTCCAGATTTTTCCTTAATTTAGATGATTTAATTAAATGTTTTAATTAATTAGAAGAAAAGGAAAACTACCTTTTGGAATTTCATAACTACCTTTTTCTAAGATTTTCTCATTTCTTTTTCTCTCAAAATTCCATCATCCAAACACTCTTTCTCCAGCAACATTTTCACTTCAATTGATGAGATTTCTATCGTCAATCAATTCCTAATCAATCTTGCATCAAATCCTTTTGATTTCCTCATTGAATTTTCAAGGAATTTGGCTCAAATCAAGGAGAAATCACCCTTTAGAGGTAAGATTGTTCTTCTCCTCTAAATACTCAAGTTCTTTACTGAAATTCCCAAGTTATCAATCCTTAATTTAAGTTTTATAAATGGTTTTAATGATAGAAACTTGATTTTGGCTTAAAACTCAAGATTTGGAAGAAACCTTGAAGAATTTCGTTGAGGTTGTTTGGGCTATGTTTTGAGATGAATCTTTAATGTATTTTGGATGTCTAATGATGTGGAAAATGAGATTTTATCAATGCATTCCCGAATAGGTTGAATTTCCTAAGTTTTTGCTTATGAAAATGGTGATTTTTAAGGTGTTTTGGGTGATCTGTTATTGCTGGAGGTATAAGGACGAGTTTAGGTTCATTTTGGATGTTGATTGATGTTTAGAAATGGTTAGAAGTGATGGATCTTGGCTGGGTTAAGTTGTGAATGAGTTTGGAGGTGTTTTCGGTTGTGTTTGGTAGCCGAAATGTTGGTTTTAGGTAGATCAGCGAGTTTAGGTGTGATGGCTGAAGATTTTAATGCATGATGATGCATTAATCCTCTGCTTTGATGTGTTGAAAACAGGGGAGGCATCTTCGGACACCTTTGGAGTTGATCCGGAGGCTTGATTGGTGTTTCGGCAAGCGTGCGAAACGTAATCGGTGAGTGGAGTTTGGTTTCCAGCTTTGAAACGATTAATTGAAGGTTTTGGGAGCTTAGTTTAATTCTAAACAACTTAGCTAAGCTCAAGAGTAAGTTTTCGGAAAAACTCCCCCAGATGAGCCATGTAATGGTTTGCTGCATTGGTTATAATTTGCATGCTTAAATTCTGTTTTGAAAGCATGTTTTAGCATGGTTAATGCTGGTTTTGAAAGCCATGTGTTGAAGGATGCTCAAGGTAAGAGATCCTTGGTTTGACATATTGTAAATATGGACTTGTTGCATAGTGATGCATGATGTTAAATGGCTTTGTTTAATGCTTTAAAACAGTAAATTGTTGATGGTATATGATGTATGTTGGCAAGTGATGTAATGGTTTTAAAGTACTTGAATCGGATATAGTTAGCCGACTATAGGATTGGGTGCACCGTGAATAAAGTCGCCTTGGATGTTGAGGGGTTGTGATTGTACCGAAAACTCCATCCAAGTATCCTAACGAGAGAGGTAAGATCACAACGGTGGTTAAAAGTCCGTGTGTGGATCTTGTTAAGGTTACAACGGTCGTTAAAAGTCCGTGTGTGGACCTTGTGTTATGTGTCCCGTACTCTCGTTAGGAAGTTATACAACTACCGATGATGGGTGTTGAGGGGTTGTGATTGTACCGTTAAACTGCACCTTGTGTGTTCGGTAGTGTGTATGAAGCGTGAGGGACAACGCTTGTAATTCGCGTATCCGATTGTGTTTTGGATTGTAAATGGTTAAGAACTATCACTTGAAAGCCAATATGTTATATTGTGTGTATTGAAGCATGAGATGCTTGTAAAGTATGCAAGGTTGCATGAAAAGAGATGGGCATGTGGTTTTAAGCTTTGCTTAAATGATTTTCTAAAAATGCATTATTGTGTTGGTTTATTTGGAGCATGTCTCACTAAGCTATTGTGCTTACGCTCTCTCTTTTGTACCAATAATACAGACAATTGAAGTGGTTGAGGGCAACAAGGAAGCTAAGAGTGTCCAAGGGAAACTAAGCTCATGTATGGTGATGTTTTCATACACTACTAGTTTTGGTATTTTGGCAATGGGAACCTAAGATGTGTTTTTCGGGAGATGTGTTGAACTCCCTAAGTTGTGGCATGATGTTTTTGGTATTTTGGATTTGTAAATGGCCTTTTAATGCTTGTTTTGAAGTTTGGTTGGTTGCTTGGTTTTGGATAATATGAAGCATGCCTATAGACACTTGAATCTTCATGTTTGATGTTATGTATGTGTTTAGGAGTTGAAAATATGCTCTAAATATGTTTGATGATTTGTTGGTAGGGCTAAGAAGTCATTAGGATGTGTTTGAATGGATTTATGTATGTTAAATCAGCAAAAACTGCAGTTTCTGGGCAAACCGTATCGATACACCCATTGGCGTTTCGAAACAGGGGCCTGTAATGGCCTTGGTGTTTCGAAACGGCTGATGACTGTTTCGAAACGGTTTAGCCACTAGAAGGCTGTGTTTTGGAACCAGTATCGAAACGGGTGAGTGATGCCCCGCATTTCGATACGGATGCTGGGTGTTTCTGAACATGTGACCGTTGAGCACCAATTTTGAATGATGCTGAAGTTTGCAAGTTTACGTTTTAGTCCCGAATGTTGTTTTAGCAATTGTGTGAGTTCGAGGTGTCCAATTATGGTGAAATTTGATAGAGAAGCATGTAATGTGACTAATTTCCTATTGGTAAATTTAAAATCAGTTAAGACCTTCTAATTTCCAGAATTTACATTTTGGTCCCTAATATTTGTATGTTGTGCAATTGGGTCTCTTTTTGAAATCCGAACGCTGTGCTTTACACGTATATGTTTCTCAAGTGCTCACTTAGGGTTAACATGCATCTAGACAAGATTAAAAAGAAAAAAAGGATCGTTAATCAAGGTTGACTTTCATGTTGACTTTGGTTTTCCCCGTGTAATCTTTGTAGTTCGGGTCAACCGTCTAGGCCGGGCTAAGGGGGTTACATTTGGTGGTATCAGAGCTTAGTTCTCGTATCTTTGGGACATGTTGTGTGGATGATGTATGCGTTTTTGCATGATATGCCTTTTGGATGGAAGTATGCTTAATGAATTGTGAAGTATGGATGCAATTGTGATGTTATGCTGTGTTGAAGCATGTTAGGGGAACCCATTGCCATGTCAAAACTAATTAAAGGAATTGTTTTTGGAAAATGAGCTTGAGTACTTGGATTACTTACCTTGTTGAGCCTAACTATGTTTATTGCATTTGTGTCAGTGCATTGTTTTCTTGTAAATGGGGCCGCATAGAGAAACAAGAATTAATACGCGAGCTATGGCTCGGAATGAGAACGAGGAAAACGCTGAGAATGTAGTGGATTTACCTCCTCCCCCTGGTGGTCGACCACCCGGCGGTGGTGGTGCTGGAGGTGATAATGCTGGCGTTGGTGCTGGTGCTGGGGTCGCTGGACCTGAAGGTGGGCAGGGGCAAGCTGCTCATGATATGACTGTTTTTATACAAGCTATTGCTGGAGCCTTTCAGGCAGCAGTAGCTGGAGCTCACGGAGCTGTGCATCAGGGTGATGCTAACGTGAGATTACCTTTGGAACGTCTTCCCAGTCTGGGAGGGACTGAGTTCAGAGGATCTTAGGGCAAATGAACTGCAACAATGTGCAGAAATTGGGTTGTGTGGTATCTCTGCTACATGATGATGTTTATACGTGGTGGACGACCACTATCTCTGGAATGAAGGAAATTGATGTGACTTGGACGTTCTTCTTGAACGCGTTCAAGCGAAAGTATCTGGGTGTGCGATACCTGGATGAGAAGAAAAGAGAATTTATGTCTTGTGCAAGGAAGCATGACGGTGGCTGAGTATAAGATCCAGTTTGTCTGCCTTAGCCAGTACGCATCTGAACTAATCCCTGATGAACGGGAGAGGTGTGAACGCTTCTGATATGGTTTGATACCGGACGTGAAGACCTTTATGCTTGCTGCCGAGTATTCAGATTTTGATGTGCTGGTGAGTAGGGCGAAGGACATTGAGTATAACTTGGGTTTGTCTTCCAGAGGCGTTGGTTCTAGCTCGGGCAAAAGAGTTGCTGATTATAGTTCCGGTGGTGGACAAAACGAGAGAGGACGAGATAAGAAGTATAAGTCTTCTGCTAGGCGTGGTAACGAAGGGCAAGATACGCCTGTTCAGGGAGACAAGATGAGAGCTGATCAGAACACGTGCTGGACGTGTGGATCTCGGGGCCATATGAGGCGAGATTGTCCTCGAGCAGCGAGGGAGGTTCAGGCTCTAGTAGCAGTGACTGGTAATTCATGCTGGAATTGTGGTTCGGCAGACCACATGAGGAGAGAGTGTCCCTTGTTGGCTGGTGGTGGTCAAGGACGTGCTCCTGGGGTAGTTCCACCACAGAGAGGTCGTGGGCGCGGCCGTGGTAACTTCCAGCGCAGAGATGATGGTGGGAGGAATGTAGCGCATGTTGTGGCCGTTCAACCTGAGGGTGGTGGCCAAGCTCGAGTGTATGCTCAGCGTGAGGGGAGAAATGATACGGATGTGATCGCAGGTACCTTTCCTTATCATTACTTTCCTTGATTGATTCTGGATCTACACACTCATACATATTGCGTTAACATGCTCAATTGCTTGGTTTGCCTGTTGAGTCTTTGGATGTTGGTATGCGTGTAACTAGTTCCTTTGGTGAGGCCGTTGTGACACGGAAATTGTATAGAAGGTGTCCCTTGGAAGTGCAAAACCATGTTTTTCTTGTTGATCTCATGGAATTGCCATTCTATGGTTTTGATGTGATCCTTGGAATGGATTGGCTTGTTGAACATCGAGCTGTGGTGGATTTTGAGAACAAGCGAGTTTCATTGAAACTTGCGGATGATTACGAGGTAGTGGTGGTTGGTGAGAATGTGAAGTTTCTTGCGAATGTGGTGTCTTCGTTGGAAGCAAACCGAATGCTGAGGCAAGGTTGTGAAGCTTACCTGGCCTTTGTTATGAATCCCAGCTCCAAGGAGTTGCTAGTCCAAGATATCAGGACTGTGCGAGAGTTTCTTGGTGTGTTTCCGGCGGAGTTACCTGGATTGCCTCCTAGTCGTGAGGTGGAGTTTGGAATTGAGCTATATGAAAATACAACTCCAGTGTCCATTACTCCTTACCGAATGGCACCTAAGGAGTTGAAAGAGTTGAAGACGCAACTTTAGGAGTTGCTTGATCGTGGTTTCATACAGCCGAGTGTGTCACCTTGGGGTGCACCGGTCTTGTTTGTGAAGAAGAAGGATGGCACTATGAGAATGTGCATCGATTATCGTCAGCTGAACAAATTGACTATCAAGAATCGGTATCCTTTGCCGAGGATTGATGATCTTTTTGATCAGTTTCGGGGAGCGGGTGTGTTCTCTAAGATTGACTTAAGGTCAGGATATTACCAGCTTAAGGTGAAGGATGCGGATGTACAAAAAAAAGCTTTTAGGATGAGGTATGGGCATTATGAGTTTCTTGTGATGCCGTTTGGATTGACGAATGCTCCTGCAGCTTTTATGGACATGATGAATAGAGTGTTCCATGAATTTTTGGACAAGTTTGTTGTGGTGTCCGTTGATGATTTCCTTGTGTACTCTCGTACTGAGGAGGAGCATGAGGGGCATTTGCGGATTGTGTTGCAGGCACTGTTGGAGAATCAACTTTATGCTAAGCTGAGCAAGTGCGAATTCTGGCTTAGAGAAGTTGTTTTCCTTGGTCATGTGGTTTCTGCTGAAGGGATTCGTGTTGATCCTCAAAAGGTTGAGGCGGTGATGAACTGGAAGCCTCCCAAGTCTGTTCATGAAGTCCGTAGTTTCCTTAGGTTGGCAGGATACTACCGGAGGTTTGTGGATGGATTTTCGAAGATTTCTGCACCTTTGACGAAGTTGTTGCAAAAGGATGTCAAGTTTGAGTGGAAAGAAGCCAGACAACAAGCTTTTGAGAAGCTTAAAGCAGCTTTGACGCAAGCTCCTATCTTGGTTCAACCCGAGTCAGGGAAGGAGTTTGTGGTGTATAGCGACGCATCCTATGTTGGTTTGGGGTGTGTGTTGATGCAAGAGGGTAAGGTGGTGGCTTATGCATCGCGCCAGTTGAAGGTGCATGAGCGCAATTATCCTACACATGATATTGAGTTAGCTGCGGTGGTTTTTGCTTTGAAGATTTGGAGACATTACCTGTATGGTGATCCGTGTACTGTGTACACGGACCACAAAAGTTTGAAGTATCTGATGTCTCAGAAAGAGTTGAATCTTAGGCAACGACGTTGGGTGGAGTTGCTTAAAGATTACGATCTGACGATCGAGTACCATCTGGGAAAAGCTAATGTTGTAGCAGATGCCTTGAGTAGGAAGGTAGCCGTGGAGTTAAGGGCTATGTTTGCCAGCTTGAGTATTTCGCGAGATGGAGGTATTGTAGCTGAATTGCAAGTGAAACCATCTTTGGTGCAGTTGATTAAGGATAAGCAGTTGTTAGATGATTCTTTGGTGCCACATGTTGAGAATATTGCTGAGGATAGACCTTCGGATTTCTGTTTTAATGATGATGGGGTTCTATGTTTTGGAAGTCGGATAGTAGTGCCGAATGATGCAGAGTTGAGGCGTACTATTCTGACTGAAGCTCATAGTAGTCCTTTTGCTATGCACCCTGGTAGTACAAAGATGTATCGTGATCTTAAGGATGAGTACTATTGGGTGGGTTTGAAGAAGGATGTTGCGGAGTACGTGAGTAAGTGCATGGTTTGTTAGCGGGTAAAGGCTGAGCATCAGTTTCCTTCTGGGTTGTTGCAACCGTTGAGGATTCCTGAGTGGAAGTGGGAAAGGATTACCATGGACTTTGTGTCTGGTTTGCCTTTGTCGCCATCGAAGAAGAATTCGGTGTTGGTGATTGTGGATCACCTTACGAAGTGTGCGCATTTCTTGCCTATGCATACTACGTATACCTTGGACAAGCTTGCAGAGTTGTACATTGCTGAGATTGTGCGACTGCATGGTGTACCAAAGTCTATAGTGTCGGATAGAGATCCGAGGTTTACATCGCGTTTTTGGGAGTGTTTGCATCAAGCTTTGGGTACACGGCTGAATTTTAGTACTTCTTATCATCCACAGTCGGATGGACAGTCCGAGCGTGTTATCCAAGTGCTTGAGGATATGTTGAGGTGCTGTGTGATTGAGTTTCAAGGTTCTTGGGAGAAGCATTTGCCTTTGGTGGAGTTTGCTTATAACAATAGCTACCAGGCAAGTATTCAAATGACACCTTATGAAGCCTTGTACGGGAGAAAGTGCAGAACTCCTCTTTGCTGGGCTGAAACATGTCAGAAGTTGGTTTCAATGCCGACTTTGTTGAAAGGAACCACTGAGAAGGTGAAGCTCATATGCGAGCGGTTGAAGGTAGCTTCTGATCGACAGAAGTCTTACGCGGATTTGAAGCGTAAGGAGATTGAGTTTGCGGTAGGTGATCGTGTGTTCTTGAAGGTTTCACCTTGGAAGAAGGTGATGAGGTTTGGCCGAAAGGGTAAGCTGAGCCCTAGGTATATTAGACCATACGAGGTGATTGAACGTGTGGGTCATGTTGCGTACAAGCTGAGGTTGTCGCAAGAGTTGGAAAAGATACATGATGTGTTTCATGTCTCTATGCTTCGGAGGTATAGATCAGATCCTTCGCATGTTATGCCTGTGGAGGAAGTGGAGTTGAATCCGGACTTGACCTATGATGAGGAACCGATTGAAATTCTGGATTCGGACAGTAAAGTTCTTCGAGGCAAAACCATTGAATTGGTTAAGGTGTTGTGGAAGCATCGTGGTGTTGAGGAAGCCACATGGGAAAGAAAGGATGACATGAAGAAGCAGTTTTCCTTACCTCTTTCCTCTAGGTAAATTTCGAGGACGAAATTTCTTAAGGGGGGAGAGTTGTAACACCCCAAGTTTGGGCTTGGAAGTTTAGGGTCTGAACTAGACTGATCTGATTTTCGGTTTGAATATAAAAGGAGGTTTTAGGGAAAGCCTAGTTCGGGATGCTTTAAAAATATGGAAAAATATCTAAAAATCCTCTTTTAATATATATAAGAGAGTGGTGAAATCAATTTTACAAAATAAGGCTTGGAAATACTACATTTTGGAATAGTGACTAAAATGCGATTTTTGAAAAGTTTAGTGGTGACTGTTTTGTAAGGATTGAAACTTTGAATCTTTAAGGAGATAATTTACCCAAAAATGATTTCTCCAGATTTTTCCTTAATTTAGATGATTTGATTAAATGTTTTAATTAATTAGAAGAAAAGGAAAACTACCTTTTGGAATTTCATAACTACCTTTTTCTAAGATTTTCTCATTTCTTTTTCTCTCAAAATTCCATCATCCAAACACTCTTTCTCCAGCAACAGTTTCACTTCAATTGATGATATTTCTATCATCAATCAATTCCTAATCAATCTTGCATCAAATCCTTTTGATTTCCTCATTGAATTTTCAAGGAATTTGGCTCAAATCAAGGAGAAATCACCATTTAGAGGTAAGATTGTTCTTCTCCTCTGAATACTCAAGTTCTTTACTGAAATTCCCAAGTTATCAATCCTTAATTTAAGTTTTATAAATGGTTTTAATGATAGAAACTTGATTTTGGCTTAAAACTCAAGATTTGGAAGAAATCTTGAAGAATTTCGTTGAGGTTGTTTGGGCTCTGTTTTGAGATGAATCTTTAATGTATTTTGGATGTCTAATGATGTGGAAAATGAGGTTTTATCAATGCAATCCCGAATAGGTTGAATTTCCTAAGTTTTTGCTTATGAAAATGGTGGTTTTGAGGTGTTTTGGGTGATCTGTTATAGATGGAGGTATAAGGACGAGTTTAGGTTCATTTTGGATGTTGATTGATGTTTAGAAATGGTTAGAAGTGATGGATCGTGGCTGGGTTAAGTTGTGAATGAGTTTGGAGGTGTTTTCGATTGTGTTTGGTAGCCGAAATGTTGGTTTTGGGTAGATCAGCGAGTTTAGGTGTGATGGCTGAAGATTTTAATGCATGATGATGCATTAATCCTCTGCTTTGATGTGTTGAAAACAGGGGAGGCATCTTCGGACACCTTTGGAGTTGATCCGGAGGCTTGATTGGTGTTTCGACAAGCGTGCAAAACGTAATCGGTGAGTGGAGTTTGGTTTCCAGCTTTGAAATGATTAATTGAAGGTTTTGGGAGCTTAGTTTTAGTCTAAACAACTTAGCTAAGCTCAAGAGTAAGTTTTCGAAAAAACTCCCTCGGATGAGCCATGTAATGGTTTGATGCATTGGTTATAATTTGCATGTTTAAATTCTGTTTTGAAAGCATGTTTTAGCATGGTTAATGCTGGTTTTGAAAGCCATGTGTTGAAGGATGCTCAAGGTAAGAGATCCTTGGTTTGACGTATTGTAAATATGGACTTGTTGCATAGTGATGCATGATGTTAAATGGCTTTGTTTAATGCTTTAAAACAGTGAATTGTTGATGGTATATGATGTATATTGGCAAGTGATGTAATGTTTTTAAAGTACTTGAATCGGATATAGTTAGCTGGCTATAGGATTGGGTGCACCCTGAATAAAGTCGCCTTGGATGTTGAGGGGTTGTGATTGTACCGAAAACTCCATCCAAGTATCCTAACGAGAGAGGTAAGATCACAACGGTGGTTAAAAGTCCGTGTGTGGATCTTGTTAAGGTCACAACGGTGGTTAAAAGTCCGTGTGTGGACCTTGTGTTATGTGTCTCGTACTCTCGTTAGGAAGTTATACAACTACCGGTGAGGGGTGTTGAGGGGTTGTGATTGTACCGTTAAACTCCACCTTATGTGTTCGATAGTGTGTTATGAAGCGTGTGGGACAACGCTTGTAGTCCGCGTATCCGATTGTGTTTTGGATTGTAAATGGTTATGAACTATCACTTGAAAGCCAATATGTTATATTGTGTGTATTGAAGCATGAGATGCTTGTAAAGTATGCAAGGTTGCATGAAAAGAGATGGGCATGTGGTTTTAAGCTTTGCTTAAATGATTTTCTAAAAATGCATTATTGTGTTGGTTTATTTAGAGCATGTCTCACTAAGCTATTGTGCTTACGCTCTCTCTTTTGTACCAATGCAGACAATTGAAGTGGTTGAGGGCAACAAGGAAGCTAAGAGTGTCCAAGGGAAACTAAGCTCATGTATGGTGATGTTTTCATACACTACTAGTTTTGGTATTTTTGCAATGAGAACCTAAGATGTGTTTTGGGAGATGTGTTGAACTCCCTAAGTTGTGGCATGATGTTTTTGGTGTTTTGGATTTGTAAATGGCCTTTTAATGCTTGTTTTGAAGTTTGGTTGGTTGCTTGGTTTTGGATAATAGGAAGCATGCCTATAGACACTTGAATCTTCATGTTTGATGCTATAGATGTGTTTAGGAGTTGCAAATAGGCTCTAAATATGTTTGATGATTTGTTGGTAAGGGTAAGAAGTCATTAGGATGTGTTTGAATGGATTTATGTATGTTAAATCAGGAAAATATGTAGTTTTTGGGCAAACCGTATCGATACACCCATTGGCGTTTCGAAACAGGGGCCTGTAATGGCCTTGGTGTTTCGAAACGGCTGGTGACTGTTTCTGTAACCCCCTTAACCCGGCCTAGACGGTTGACCCGAATTAAGAAAGTCACACGGGGAAAACCAAAGTCAACCCGAAAGTCAACCTTGATTAACGACCCTTTTTTTCTTTTTAATCTTGTCTAGATGCACATTAACCCTAGTTATGATCATCCAAACAACATACTCAAAGATCATAAACATCAGAGATCAAACAGGGACCCAATTGAACAATTTACAAATTTAGGGACCAAATTGTAAATTCTGATAATTATAAGGACTTAACCCAAATTAAAGGTACTAACTTGAAATTAATCATGTTTCATGCATCCCTGCCAAATTTCAGCTCAAACGGACATCCCAAACTCATACAATTGCATAAACAAGTTTCGGGACCAAAATGCAAACATTTTGAAACATATAACTGCCGATGTCAGCCCCCAACGGTCAGGTGTTCCGAAGCAGGGAGAGCCTGTTTAGAAACGCGGGGCCGTTCCGCAACGCGTACCGAAACGAGGCTGGCAGTGGCCTTTCCGTTTCGGAACGGTGTCTCCCGTTTCGGACGCCTGGGCTACTTTAAGGCACCCGTTCCGAAACGGTATCCACTGTTCCGATACGGCCTGCACAGATTGCAGAAAATTTCATGCTTAAACACACCATTGACCAACCAAACATGCTCCAAATGCAACCAAACTTTACCAGCAACTCATACAACATACAAGAGACATATTTGCATCAACAATTTATCATTATATCATCATATATGAAAAGCCCCAAATCTAAAGGCATGCTTCCTACACAAGCAAACCATTCATGCACCAAAACCTCCAAACCAACACATAATGGCCAATTACATGTACCAACATTAACAATAACATAAATCCAGATTAGGGAGTCCAAAACATCTCCCAAAACAACAACATAGGTCCCCCATTGCCAAATGCCAAAAGCTAAAGGTGTTTAAGAAAACCTTCCCATACTTGAGCTTAGCTTTCACTTGATTGCTTGCCTTCCTTGCTGCCCTCAATGCACCTTAATGCTCTGCATTATTGGTTTAAGAAAAGAGAGAGAGCGTAAGCAAAAGCTTAGTGAGGAAAGCTCAAATAAAACCATTCAATAATACATTTATAAAACACTTTTATAAATCATACATCATAATACATTTAGTCATGCTCACAAGCAATCTCAACCAAGCATCTCATGCTTCATATCATAACATGTCATATTGGCCACATGTGATAATTACCATCTTTTAACAAGATCAACATAAGACTCACACATGGACTTTTAAACACCATTGTGATCTTATCCCCATGGACTTTTAAACACCATGGCCCATGGACTTTTAAACACCATGGCCCATGGACTTTTAAACACCATGGCAAGGACCACACAAGGACTTTTAAACACCTTTGTGTCCTTAACAAGTTTCACCTCAAGGACTTTTAAACACCTTGACCCCAAGGACTTTTAAACACCTTGGCCCATGGACTTTTAAACACCATGACATGAATCACCCCAAGGACTTTTAAACACCTTGGCCCCAAGGACTTTTAAACACCTTGGAAAGGACCACACAAGGACTTTTAAACACCTTTGTGTCCGTAACAAGAACCATCCAAGGACTTTTAAACACCTTGATATTCTTAAGTAAACAAGGCTCACTCAAGGACTTTTAACCACCTTAGTGACCTTAACCTTTTCAAAACATCACTTGCCAATATACATCATTTATCATCAATAATCCACTGTTTTAAAGCATTTAACCAAGCCATAAACAACATGCGTCTTTAAGCATTAAACCACATTTAAACAATGTTCAAACACAAGGAACTCTAACCTTGAGCTTCCCTAAACACATGGCTTATAATTTCAGCAAACATACATGCTAGATATGCTTTAAAAACAGAATGTAAACATGCAACAAACACATTGCACCCAACCATCACATGGTTCCTCATCAAGAGAGTTTTTCCGAAAACTTACTCTTGAGCTTAGCAAAGTTGTTTAGACTTAGACTAAGCTCCCAAACCTCCAAAACATTGGTTTCAAAGCCGAAAACCAAAATCCACTCACCGATTCCGTTTCGCTTCTTGCCGAAACACCAAATCAAGCCTCCGGATCACCTCCAATTGGATCCAAAGATGACTCCCCTGTTTTAACACATCAAAACAGTAGATTAATGCATCATCATGCATTAATAGCTTCAATGAAAGCACCTAAACTCGCTGCTCTCATCCACACTCCATTTTCGGCCACCAAACACAACCGAAAATGCATCTAAACAACTCCTCAACAAAGCCCAGCCATAAACCATCAAAACTAAGCATCCATAAACATCATTATACATCCAAAAAGGACCTAACAACATCCTTATACCTCCAGCAACAACAGATCCACAAGATCACCCAAAAACAACCAAGAATCACAAGCTAAACTTAGGAAATTCAACCTATCCGGGATTGCATTAGTTAAAACTCAATTTCCAATCAATTTAACATTCATTTATCATCAATTATACACCTTAAATCACTGCTTTAACAGATCCAACGAAAATTCATCAAAAATCATCAAATCTTGCATTTTAAGCCAAGATCCATTACACAACTTTAAAAACACTTATAAATCATCAATTAAGGATTGAAAACTTGGGAATTTCAGTAAAGAACTTGAAGTTCAGAGGAGAAGGACGTTCTTACCTCCAAACTTGAGTTTCTCCTCTTTTAGAACCAAAAAGCTTGAAGAATCAAATGGCAATTGGTGAGGTTTTGTTGATGAGATGATTAGCAATCAAAAGAGGATTGAAAAGAGAGATTTAAGTGACAAAATCAGAAGGAAAATCTCTGGAGAAAGATGTTTGGTTTGAGAGAAAATGAGAGAAAAGGAAAATGAGATTTTAGGAAAATTAGTTAGGAAATAACTTCCCTCCACTTTTCTTTTGTTTAAAATCAGAATTAAAACATTAAATATCTTAGAAAAATCTGGAGAAACTCCCTTTGGGTAAATAGCTCCTTAAAGATTCAAAGTTTCAATCCTTTCTAAAACAGTCTCACAGTTTTCAAAAATTACATTTTGGTCACTAGCCAAAATGTCACCCTTCCAAACCTCATTTTGTAAAATTGATTTCACAGTTCACTTATATATATATTAAAATAGGATTTTAGAACATTTTCCCATATTTTTAATGCAACCCGAGCTAGGTTTTCCTAAATTCACCCTTCTATATTCGAACCGCACTTTGACCGAACCGGTCAACGCCCAAAACATCTAAGCCCAAAACCGGGGCGTTACAACTCTCCCCCCCTTAAGAAATTTCGTCCTCGAAATTTACCTGAAGGAAAGAGATAAGGAAACTGCTTCAGCATGTCATCCTTTCGCTCCCACGTGGCTTCCTCAACACCGCGGTGCCTCCACAACACCTTCACCAACTCAATGGTCTTGCCACGAAGAACCTTGCTATCCGCATCCAGAACCTTCACCGGTTCCTCATCATAGGTCAAATCCGGATTCAATTCCACTTCCTCCACAGGCATCACATGCGAAGGATCAGATCTATACTTCCGGAGCATAGAAACATGAAACACATCATGAATCTTCTCCAACTCTTGAGGTAACCTCAACCTACACGCAACAGGACCCACACGCTCAACCACCTCGTATGGTCCAATGTATCTAGGGCTCAACTTACCCTTTCGGCCAAACCTCATCACCTTCTTCCAAGGCGAAACCTTCAAGAACACACGGTCACCCACCGCATACTCAATCTCCTTACGCTTCAAATCCGCGTAGGACTTCTGCCGATCAGAAGCTGCCTTCAAATGCTCACAAATGAGCTTCACCTTCTCGGTGGTTCCTTTCAACAAAGCCGGCATCGAAACTAACTTCTGACCCGTTTCAGCCCAACAAAGAGGAGTCCTACACTTCCTCCCGTACAAAGCCTCATAAGGTGCCATCTGAATGCTCGCCTGATAACTATTGTTATAAGCAAACTCAACCAAGGGCAAATGCTTCTCCCAAGAGCCCTGAAACTCAATCACGCAGCACCTCAACATATCCTCCAAAATCTGAATAACACGCTCAGACTGACCATCCGACTGAGGATGATAGGATGTACTAAAATTCAACCTCGTACCCAGAGCTTGATGCAAACACTGCCAGAACCGCGATGTGAACCTCGGATCCCTATCCGACACAATCGACTTTGGCACACCATGTAGCCGTACAATCTCAGCAATGTACAGCTCCGCAAGCTTATCCAAAGAAAACGTAGTATGCACAGGCAAGAAATGCGCACACTTCGTCAGGCGATCCACAATCACCCACACCGAATTCTTCTTCGATGGTGACAAAGGTAAACCAGATACAAAATCCATGGTAACCCTTTCCCACTTCCACTCAGGGATTCTCAACGGTTGCAACAACCCTGAAGGAACCTGATGCTCAGCCTTAACTCGCTGACACACCATACACTTGCTAACAAACTCCGCAACATCTTTCTTTAAACCCACCCAATAGTACTCATCACGAAGATCTCGATACATCTTAGTACTACCAGGGTGCATAGCAAAAGGACTACTATGACCTTCAGTCAGAATAGCACGCCTCAACTCAGCATCACTAGGCACCACTATCCGACTCCCAAAACACAACACTCCATCATCATTAAAGCAGAAATCTGAAGGTCTACCCTCCGCGATATCCTGAACATGCGGCACCAAGGAATCATCCAACAACTGTTTCTCCTTGATCAACTGAACCAAAGATGGTTTCACTTGCAACTCAGCCACAAGACCACCATCACGCGAAATACTCAAACTGGCAAACATAGCTCTCAGCTCAACAGCTACCTTCCTACTCAAGGCATCCGCTACAAAATTAGCTTTTCCAGGATGGTACTCAATCGTCAGATCATAATCCTTGAGCAACTCCATCCAACGCCGCTGCCTAAGATTCAACTCCTTCTGAGACATCAGATACCTCAAACTCTTGTGATCCGTGTACACTGTACACTTCTCACCATACAGGTAATGTCTCCAGATCTTCAAAGCAAAGACTACCGCAGCCAACTCTATGTCATGCGTAGGATAATTGCGCTCATGCACCTTCAACTGCCGCGATGCATAAGCCACCACCTTACCCTCTTGCATCAACACACATCCCAAGCCAACATAGGACGCATCACTATACACCACAAACTCTTTCCCTGATTCAGGCTGAACCAAGATATGAGCTTGCGTCAAAGCCGCCTTAAGCTTCTCAAAAGCCTGCTGCCGCGCCTCCGTCCACTCATACTTAACATCTTTTTGCAACAACTTCGTCAAAGGTGCAGCAATCTTAGAAAACCCATCCACAAACCTGCGGTAGTATCCTGCCAAACCGAGGAAACTACGAACTTTATGAACAGACTTAGGAACCTTCCAATTCATCACCGCCTCAATCTTCTGAGGATCAACACGAATCCCCTCAGCAGAAACCACATGCCCAAGAAACACCACCTCCCTTAACCAGAACTCACACTTGCTCAGCTTAGCATAAAGCTGATTCTCCAACAAAGCTTGCAAAACAATCCTCAAATGCTCTTCATGCTCCTCCTCAGTACGCGAGTACACGAGGATATCATCAATGAACACCACAACAAACTTATCCAGGTATTCATGAAACACACGATTCATCATGTCCATGAAAGCAGCAGGAGCATTTGTCAAACCAAACGGCATCACGAGGAACTCATAATGCCCATACCTTGTCCTGAAAGCTGTCTTAGGCACATCCACATCCTTCACCTTCAACTGGTAATACCCTGACCTCAAGTCAATCTTAGAGAACACAACAGCTCCCCGAAATTGATCAAAGAGATCATCAATTCTCGGCAAAGGATAACGATTCTTGATAGTCAACTTGTTCAGCTGACGGTAATCAATGCACATTCTCATAGTGCCATCCTTCTTCTTCACGAACAAGACCGGTGCACCCCAAGGCGACACACTCGGCCGAATGAAACCACGCTCAAGCAACTCTTGCAGCTGCGTCTTCAGCTCTCTCAGCTCCTTAGGTGCCATTCTATAGGGAGTAATGGACACAGGAGTTGTATTCTCATACAACTCAATTCCAAACTCCACCTCGCGATTAGGAGGTAAACCAGGCAACTCCTCAGGAAACACACCAGGAAACTCCTTCACAACCCTGATATCTTGCACACGCAACTCCTTAGAGCTAGGATTCATCACAAAAGCTAGGTAAGCTTCACAGCCTTGCCTCAGCATTCGGCTTGCCTCCAACGTGGACACCACATTGGCAAGAAACTTCACATTCTCACCAACCACTACAACTTCATAATCATCTCAAGCTTCAACGAAACTCGCTTATTTTCACAATCCACCACAGCACGATGCTCAGCAAGCCAATCCATACCAAGGATTACATCAAAACCATAGAAAGGTAACTCCATAAGGTCAACATGAAAAACATGATCTTGAACAACCAAAGGACACCTTCTATACAGCTTTCGAGTCACAACAGTCTCACCAAAAGAACTAGTGACACGCATACCCCCATCCAAAGACTCAACAGGCAAACCAAGCAATTCAGCATGCTCACGCAATATGTAAGAGTGCGTAGATCCAGAATCAATCAAGGAAAGTAATGACAAGGATTGCAGAGTAAAAGTACCTGCGATCACATCCGCGTCATTCCTCCCCTCACGCTGAGCAAACACTCTAGCCTGTCCGCCACCCTCTGGCTGTACAGCTACAACATGAGCTACACCTCGGCCACCTTCCTCTCTCCGCTGAAAATTACCACGGCCGCGCCCACGACCTCTCTGCACTGCCGCAACAACAGGAGCACGAACTTGGCCACCAGCCATCATAGGACAATCACGCCTCAAATGATCCATAGATCCACAGTTCCAGCAACCATTACCAGTTGCCGCAACAGGAGCTTGCACCTCCCTCACAGCACGAGGACAATCACATTTCATGTGGCCATGCGAACCACATATCCAACAAGCACTCGGATCAGCTCTAGCGTTGCCTCCCCGAGCAGGTGCTCCACCACCTCGCTTAGCCGAGGACTGATACTTATGATCACGTCCCCTCTTGTTCCGTCCACCACCGGAACTATATTCAGCTGCCCGCTTACCAGCACTTGCTCCAGCACCTCTAGTAGATAAACCCAAGTTCATCTCAATATCCTTGGCTCGGCCCACCAACACATCAAAATCATCATACTCGGTAGCCAGCACATACATCTTCACATCCGTCACTAAGCCATAACGGAACCTTTCACACCTCGCTCGCTCATCCGGGACAAGCTCAGGTGCATATTGACTGAGTTGAACAAACTGTACTTCATACTCAGCCACCGTCATGCTCCCTTGGGTAAGACATGAACTCCCTCTTTTTCTCATCTAGGTACCTCACACCCAGATACCTTCTCTTGAACACATTCTGAAAGAATGTCCAAGTCACATCAGCTTCTGCCATCCCAGCAATAGTGGTTGTCCATCACGTATATGCATCCTTCTGCAGCAAGGACACAACACAGCCAAGCTTCTGCACATCAGTGCAACTCATCTGACCCAAGATCCTCTTGGTACTCTCTAACCAAGCCTCAGAACCTTCAGCAGACATACCCCTGAACTCAGTCCCTCTCAGACTGCGCAAACGCTCCAAATGTAGTCTAACTCCTGCATCTTCCTGATGCCCAGCTCCACGAGCTCCAGCTACCGCTGCTTGAAAAGCACCAGCTATAGCTTGAATTAACACCATCATGTCAGGAACAGCTTGCCCCTGACCAGCCTCAGGTCCAGCAGCCTCAGCACCAGCTGCAGCTCCAGCTTCCTCAGCCCCAGCACCACCACCACCAGGTGGAGGAGGTAAAACCGCACTCTCAACATTCTCCTCATTTTCATTCTCATTCTGAGCCGTAGCTCGCACATTACTCCTCAACTCTCTACGAGGTGCCATACTCTAACCATGCAATCACAATGCAAATAAACAAAGTCAGGCCCAGCAAGGTAAGCAATCCAAGTACTCAAGCTCATTTCCAATTAAAATCAACATCATTTCATTAGCTTTGATTTGGCAATGGGTACCCACAACATGCTTCATCACAGCATACATCTCAATTGCAACATACATGCAATTCACTCAACATGCTTTCACTCAACAAGCATACAAAGCATACATACTTCAAACATTCCCATACACATTCCCAATTACTTGAGAACTCAGCTTTGATACCACCAAATGTAACCCCCTTAACCCGGCCTAGACGGTTGACCCGAATTAAGAAAGTCACACGGGGAAAACCAAAGTCAACCCGAAAGTCAACCTTGATTAACGACCCTTTTTTTATTTTTAATCTTGTCTAGATGCACATTAACCCTAGTTATGATCATCCAAACAACATACTCAAAGATCATAAACATCAGAGATCAAACAGGGACCCAATTGAACAATTTACAAATTTAGGGACCAAATTGTAAATTCTGATAATTATAAGGACTTAACCCAAATTAAAGTTACTAACTTTAAATTAATCATGTTTCATGCGTCCCTGCCAAATTTCAGCTCAAACGGACATCCCAAACTCATACAATTGCATAAACAAGTTTCGGGACCAAAATGCAAACATTTTGAAACATATAACTGCCGATGTCAGCCCCCAACGGTCAGGTGTTCCGAAGCAGGGAGAGCCTGTTTCGAAACGCGGGGCCGTTCCGCAACGCGTACCGAAACGATGGCTGGCAGTGGCCTTTCCGTTTCGGAACGGTGTCTCCCGTTTCGGACGCCTGGGCTACTTTAAGGCACCCGTTCCGAAACGGTATCCACTGTTCCGATACGGCCTGCACAGATTGCAGAAAATTTCATGCTTAAACACACCATTGACCAACCAAACATGCTCCAAATGCAACCAAACTTTACCAGCAACTCATACAACATACAAGAGACATATTTGCATCAACAATTTATCATTATATCATCATATATGAAAAGCCCCAAATCTAAAGGCATGCTTCCTACACAAGCAAACCATTCATGCACCAAATCCTCCAAACCAACACATAATGGCCAATTACATGTACCAACATTAACAACAACATAAATCCAGATTAGGGAGTCCAAAACATCTCCCAAAACAACAACATAGGTCCCCCATTGCCAAATGCCAAAAGCTAAAGGTGTTTAAGAAAACCTTCACATACTTGAGCTTAGCTTTCACTTGATTGCTTGCCTTCCTTGCTGCCCTCAATGCACCTTAATGCTCTGCATTATTGGTTTAAGAAAATAGAGAGAGCGTAAGCAAAAGCTTAGTGAGGAAAGCTCAAATAAAACCATTCAATAATGCATTTATAAAACACTTTTATAAATCATACATCATAATACATTTAGTCATGCTCACAAGCAATCTCAACCAAGCATCTCATGCTTCATATCATAACATGTCATATTGGCCACAGGTGATAATTACCATCTTTTAACAAGATCAACATAAGACTCACACATGGACTTTTAAACACCATTGTGATCTTATCCCCATGGACTTTTAAACACCATGGCCCATGGACTTTTAAACACCATGGCAAGGACCACACAAGGACTTTTAAACACCTTTGTGTCCTTAACAAGTTTCACCTCAAGGACTTTTAAACACCTTGACCCCAAGGACTTTTAAACACCTTGGCCTATGGACTTTTAAACACCATGACATGAATCACCCCAAGGACTTTTAAACACCTTGGCCCCAAGGACTTTTAAACACCTTGGAAAGGACCACACAAGGACTTTTAAACACCTTTGTGTCCGTAACAAGAACCATCCAAGGACTTTTAAACACCTTGATGTTCTTAAGTAAACAAGGCTCACTCAAGGACTTTTAACCACCTTAGTGACCTTAACCTTTTCAAAACATCACTTGCCAATATACATCATTTATCATCAATAATCCACTGTTTTAAAGCATTTAACCAAGCCATAAACAACATGCGTCTTTAAGCATTAATCCACATTTAAACAATGTTCAAACACAAGGAACTCTAACCTTGAGCTTCCCTAAACACATGGCTTATAATTTCAGCAAACATACATGCTAGATATGCTTTAAAAACAGAATGTAAACATGCAACAAACACATTGCACCCAACCATCACATGGTTCCTCATCAAGAGAGTTTTTCCGAAAACTTACTCTTGAGCTTAGCAAAGTTGTTTAGACTTAGACTAAGCTCCCAAACCTCCAAAACATTGGTTTCAAAGCCGAAAACCAAAATCCACTCACCGATTCCGTTTCGCTTCTTGCCGAAACACCAAATCAAGCCTCCGGATCACCTCCAATTGGATCCAAAGATGACTCCCCTGTTTTAACACATCAAAACAGTAGATTAATGCATCATCATGCATTAATAGCTTCAATGAAAGCACCTAAACTCGCTGCTCTCATCCACACTCCATTTTCGGCCACCAAACACAACCGAAAATGCATCTAAACAACTCCTCAACAAAGCCCAACCATAAACCATCAAAACTAAGCATCCATAAACATCATTATACATCCAAAAAGCACCTAACAACATCCTTATACCTCCAGCAACAACAGATCCACAAGATCACCCAAAAACAACCAAGAATCACAAGCTAAACTTAGGAAATTCAACTTATCCGGGATTGCATTAGTTAAAACTCAATTTCCATTCAATTTAACATTCATTTATCATCAATTATACACCTCAAATCACTGCTTTAATAGATCCAACGAAAATTCATCAAAAATCATCAAATCTTGCATTTTAAGCCAAGATCCATTACACAACTTTAAAACCACTTATAAATCATCAATTAAGGATTGAAAACTTGGGAATTTCAGTAAAGAACTTGAAGTTCAGAGGAGAAGGACGTTCTTACCTCCAAACTTGAGTTTCTCCTCTTTTAGAACCAAAAAGCTTGAAGAATCAAATGGCAATTGGTGAGGTTTTGTTGATGAGATTATTAGCAATCAAAAGAGGATTGAAAAGAGAGATTTAAGTGACAAAATCAGAAGGAAAATCTCTGGAGAAAGATGTTTGGTTTGAGAGAAAATGAGAGAAAAGGAAAATGAGATTTTAGGAAAATTAGTTAGGAAATAACTTCCCTCCACTTTTCTTTTGTTTAAAATCAGAATTAAAACATTAAATATCTTAGAAAAATCTGGAGAAACTCCCTTTGGGTAAATAGCTCCTTAAAGATTCAAAGTTTCAATCCTTTCTAAAACAGTCTCACAGTTTTCAAAAATTACATTTTGGTCACTAGCCAAAATGTCACCCTTCCAAACCTCATTTTGTAAAATTGATTTCACAGTTCACTTATATATATATATTAAAATAGGATTTTAGAACATTTTTCCATATTTTTAATGCAACCCGAGCTAGGTTTTCCTAAATTCACCCTTATATATTCGAACCGCACTTTGACCGAACCGGTCAACGCCCAAAACTTCTAAGCCCAAAACCGGGGCGTTACAGTTTCGAAACGGTTTAGCCACTGGAAGGCTGAGTTTTGGAACCAGTATCGAAACGGGTGAGTGATGCCCCGCATTTCGATACGGATGCTGGGTGTTTCGGAACATGTGACCGTTGAGCACCAATTTTGAATGATGCTGAAGTTTGCGAGTTTACGTTTTAGTCCCGAATGTTGTTTTAGCAATTGTGTGAGTTCGAGGTGTCCAATTATGGTGAAATTTGACAGAGAAGCATGTAATGTGACTAATTTCCTATTGGTAAATTTAAAATCAGTTAAGAGTTAAGACCTTCTAATTTCCAGAATTTACATTTTGGTCCCTAATATTTGTATGTTGTGCAATTGGGTCTCTTTTTGAAATCCGAACGATGTGCTTTACACGTATATGTTTCTCAAGTGCTCACTTAGGGTTAACGTGCATCTAGACAAGATTAAAAAGAAAAAAAGGGTCGTTAATCAAGGTTGACTTTCGGGTTGAGTTTGGTTTTCCACGTGTAATCTTCGTAGTTCGGGTCAACCGTCTAGGCCGGGTTAAGGGGGTTACATAGTCGATATATTCACTAAGTGTGCTCATTTCTTAGCAGTGAACGCTACAGATTCTTTAGACAAGCTGACAGATTTGTATGTCCGAGAGATTGTGAGACTGCATGAGGTTCCGAAGTCTATTGTATCAAATAGTGATCCGAGATTCACATCGAGATTCTGGAGTTGTTTGCATAGTGCCCTAGGTAGTCGTTTTCATTTCCGTACTTTATATCATCCGTAGTCAGATGGTCAATCAGAGCGAGTGATACAAGTATTAGAGGATATGCTCCGTTGTTGTGTGATTGACTTCCAGGGATCGTGGGAGAAACATTTACCCTTAGTCAAGTTTGCTTACAACAACAGTTACCGGGCTAGTATCCAGATGGCTCTTTATGAGACATTGTATGGTAGGCGATGTAAGACTCCGATCTGTTGGGCGGAAGCAGGTCAGAAGTTGTTACTTATGTCGGATTTGCTTAAGGGGACTACCGATAAGGTGAAGTTGATTTGTGACTGTCTGAAAGCAGCTTCCGATCATCAGAAATCTTACGCTGATTTGAAGAGAAAAGAGATTGAGTATTCGGTGGGTGAGAAAGTGTTTCTGAAAGTGTCTCCGTGGAAGAAGGTAATGCGATTTTGCCGGAAGGGCAAGTTGAGTCCGAGGTTTATCGGTCTGTATGAGATAGTTGAGCGGATTGGGCTAGTAGCTTACCGTTTGAGATTGCCTTCAGAGTTAGAGAAGATCCACGATGTATTCTATGTGTCGATGCTCAGGAGGTATAAATCAGATCCATCCCACGTTATGCCCGTCGAGGAGATAGAACTGAATCCAGATTTGTCGTACAATGAAGAACCAGTTGAGATACTTGCTTCGGATAGCAAGGTGTTGCGTGGCAAGACCATAGAATTGGTCAAGGTATTGTGGCGACATAGAGGCGTGGAAGAGGCCACGTGGGAGAGGAAAGCCGATATGCTTGAGCAGTTTCCGTACTTGTTTCCATCAGGTAATTTCAGGGACGAAATTCCTTAAGTGGGGGAGAGTTGTAACACCCGGGTTAGGGGGTCGGGTGAAATTAAATTATTAAAATATAATTTTGGGCTTTGTATTTTCAAAACAAATAAATATAGGTTGGACTAGTCATCTTTTAAGCCCTAAGTCATGGATTTTATACTATTGAAATTATCCGTATTCATTAAGGGTATTTATGACCTTTGGCTTTTAAAAATAAAACAAAACAAATAAAAATACCTTTTGCTCATCTTCCTCCCCTCCTCTTTCAAAAACCAACGACACCCTCCCCTCCCCATTGCTTGTTACTATTCCATTTCCTCCTTGCTTGATTCTTGAAGATATTTCAAAGGTAAAATCTATTTTATGTTGTCTTTTCTATTTCCTATCTAACCTTAGTCTCCATTGTTCATAAAACTCATGTTTCCATATTTTGGGTTTTCCAAAGATTTTATTAAAGGTTGTAGCTTTATGGATTTTTAGTTAAGCTTTTGATTTATTGATGTTAGACAAGTTATTTGTAAACCATAAGGTCCAACATATCTAATTTTTACATGGTTTTAACTTGATTTTCGGATATGGGTTTTTGTGGGGTTTTAGAGTGTTTGAAAATGGAGTTTGGGGCTGTTTTAGTGTGAAATATGATGGTTGATGTTTAGGTTATGTTTGAAGGTTGTTTTGGGTGTGTTAGATGGCAATTTGGATGTTGGAAACATAGGCTATTTGCTTAGTTTGAGGGCTGCTTGAAAATTATGTTGTGAGAGTGTTCTTGGGCCGGATATATATGCTTGAATTGTGTTATGGGTTTGTAGCAAGTTTTGGTGATTGATTATTGGTTTTTTGATTGTGTTGGAAGATTAGAGACAAGGTTTTGTGTTGGCGTAGTCTCGGGAACGAATCTGGATAGCTTGGTGGATTGATCGACTAGTGTTGAGCTTGGATAGTTGGTGAGTGGTTCTTCTGTTTTAATTTGGTTTTCAAAATGCCTTGGTCCGAGCATATAGACCTATGTTGGGCCTTGTAAACCCACCTAGAGTTGGGATTAGATTGGTAGTCTAATCCCAAGCTTTAGTTTAGAAGACTATGGTTGAACTTGTGAATGTTGTGTTTATGCCTCATGTACTATTTGTGATTGATGTTGCTATGCATATTGTGGCTATGTGTAATGTTGAGTCATGATGATTTATTTATGCATTGTGATATGTATGTGTTTGATGAAATGTGGGTTGCATGATTGTAAATCATGGTGGATACGTGCTAGGCACGGGAATTGGTAAGGATATTGTGTTATGATGAGCTTGTGATGAGATAGTATTGGCACTAGTATGCTTGGGTACAAATGATCGATCATTAGAATGTTAGTGAGCACATGAGTGTCGAAATGCGCGCGTGGTCTTGGTGATGGTAGTCACCAAGATGGAGTATGGGTACGCCCGGAAATCTTCATTTATATTTTAGTCGATGATGAGTGGAATCCCATCGACGAGGCGTGATGATGAGTTGAATCCCCTCCGCGTGAAACGGTGATGAGTGGAATCCCACCGTAAGGTAATGTAAAGGTCGAGTTGTTGGATGTGAGTTCCAACGGTTGTTATCCGCGTATTCGGGTCATAGCTAGGTGCCAATACGGTTTGTTAAATGTGATTCATATGGTTGTATTATGGACATGTTGAGCATGGCATGATAATTGAAGTTATGTTCATGCATGTCATATATTTGATTCATGTGGTTTCGAAGGTAAGGAAACATGCATTCATCCTTGGTTTTGTTGCTCGTGCTTGGACCCTGCATTGTCGAGGTTGTTTTATGAGCTTACCTTCACTAAGCTTTGCGCTTACGCTCTCCTTTGTTCGACAATGCAGATCCTTAGTTTGTGGGTTTCTAGTGCGGGGAGAAGGGCCTCCAAGTATGCTAATTCTACCTTCAAGTATGGACTTTTAAGTTAATTGATGTAATAGCTAAGCAATGGGATTTGAGTATGTCATTCTGTGTTAAGGAGCTTGTTAAGACTTCTTTTGTATGTTGATGTTGTGGTTGTGGCTTGTTTATGACATGTCTAATGGTTGGATCTTTAGCTTCTTCTATGGCATGCTATATAGATGTTGTTGATGCTCCGTTGTTCGTTTATATTGTTCTGTATGTTGATTCTTGGTTGTTAAATGTTGTATGAAGTTTGCTTGTGGCTAGGTGAGTCGTAGATTGCATCTAGAGTTGAGTCTTAGTGCTTTTTGTTGCTAATTTGAGTCTTGCAGTGCAGGGCGTATCGGTACGCCTAAGGGTCGTATCGATACAGTCCTACACTTTGGGACTCAGATTAGGCTTAGCGTACCGGTACACGGGGGAGTATCGATACACCAAAAGCTCTCTAGAAATCTGAGAATTTGACGAGATTTTGGCGTATCGGTACGGGTCTAGGGTATATCGGTACAGTCTTTTATCGTTGACCGTGAGAAGTTGACCAGTGAGGGCGTATCGGTACGGTCAACCAGTGTTCCGATACGGTCTCCCTATGTTGACTATGGGCTGTGGACCTAGTCAAGGCGTATCGATACGCTCTGCTCGTGTATCGATACGGCCTGCTGTACAAACTAAAATGAGCTATTTTAAATTGCTTGTTTGGTTGTTTAGCATCGCCTTGTTGTTTCCAATGTCGTTGTTTCACATAGGAAGTATTAAAGCCTTTAGACAAGATAATGTAAAAAAGAAATTTTCTAGGGTTGCTAACCGAAGGGGAGCCTTAACGGGTTTCACTTTAGTTTTCCCCGTGTAACCCACTCGGACCGGTCAGTCGTCCAGACCGGGACGAGGGGGTTACAAGAGCTGAGGATGTGATGCTGAGGCAGTGAACCAGGGAGCTTTACTGATGCAGTTCCAGACGAAGACAACAGTTGCCGAGTAGCTACCACCACCCACCTTGCCACCCAAGACAACAAACTGTGGAGTTGGAGAACTGGGGTGTGATTTGTTGAGTAGAAAATCTTGATTCTATCGATGTTGTCCACTCAATTTTCTGACGTTTGTAATAGTGGGCAGAGCTGCCGAATTTAAATCTCGAGATTGCTTGCGGAACAAGGCAACATGATAAAGTCCACATTCAACTCAAAGAAGTCGGAGTTTAAAGTCACATTTAATGTGGAAAGCTACTTTGAAGACTTCTACTTCAAGAAGGACTAGACCTAGCTAATGCCTATATATACCCATTGTAATTCTAATACAAAATAGCATAGTTTTTCTTGTCACCGACATGTTCTAATTCTCTCCTTGGTTTTGGGTTATGCTGTAATTAGTTGTGAGAACGGTTGTTTAGGTTTTCAAGTTTGTTTTTGCAATAAAATATTCTTAGTTTGCTTAATTCATGTGCTTCACTTCCTTCAATTAGATCCAAAAGTCTAGTTGAAGAAACCATTTGTCGGGCACGACAGTGTCAAACTCATGAAAGAATTAAGCACGGTCTCATCATGACGAGGAGTTGACTAATTAGGCTTAAACATAAGTTAGAATTTCAGCGGCTAAAAGGAGCAACCAAAAGTTGATTGTCTGTGTTAGGTTTACGCTGAGATTGCTAGGCATTGCCTGCGTCACGCAGCAATAGAATCCTAGCCTAGACATAGGTAGAATCACTTCAGAATTGCTTCGCCGAACTTGGAGTATCTTCCAGATTTGCCGTCGGGACTTCTCTCCATCTCACCTGCCAGGACAGTGAAAGTTGCAAGAGTAGAGTGCCGTCGTGGCATCAAAAGTTGTCGCCGCCTCAATCCGCCATTACCGCCAAGGCAGCAGATCATGGCAGCGTAAAACAACTTGACCTATTCAACGTAGTTTCACACTAAGCAGCAGCATAACCCTACCCTCTCTATCAATCTGATCAATTTTTCTTCAATTACTTGTGTTTTTATTCTACTTTTCTTCTCAACAACTATCTTACTTGTGCATTTACTTTTCTTGTGCATGAACAATGATTCAAATCAAGCTGTCCAATCCCTGTGGAAAACGATATCTTATATACTATAACTTGACAGGAGTGTGCACTTGTGCTAATAAATAGAGAACACCCAAACGCCCTACAAAGGTCTATTCCTTACAAGGCCTTACTCTCGAGAATTCAAGCATTATGGAAACCGTAGGGATGTTTCTAATTGGTCAGTTTGGATAAAAATTATTATTTTATTAAGTTTCAAGCTGAAGAGGACTATGTGAAGGTTCTCAAGGAAGGACCTTGGACAGTATTTGAAAGCTATTTTACAGTGCAGCCTTGAAGTTGATCCTTCACCAAGTCCGAGACCTATCCTTCACAAATAATTGTATGGATTCGGCTTCCGGGATTGCTGTAACCCCCTTAGACCGGCCTAGACGGTTGACCCGAACTACGAAGATTACACGGGGAAAATCAAAGTCAACCCGAAAGTCAACCTTGATTTACGACCCTTTTTTTCATTTTAAACTTATCTAGATGTACATTAACCTTAGGCGTGCCCTTGAAAAAAGCATACTTGAAAAGCACTGCGAACGGAAAGCATTAAGGGACTCAATTGCACAACATACAAAAGTTAGGGACCAAATTGAAATTTTTGGAAAGATAGAGGACTTAGCTGATTTTTAAGTTACCAATATCAAAATTAATCATATTACATTCTTTCCTGTCAAATTTCACCTTAAACGGACATCTCAAACTCAAGCAATTGCTAAAACGACTTTTAGGACTAAAACGTAAAGCTTGCAAACCTTTAAACCATTCAAATCAGTGCCCAACGGTCGCCTGTTTCGGAACAGGGGTTGACCGTTTCGAAACACGGGTTAGTTTCGAGACCTGTAACGAAACAGGGCTTGGCAGTGGCCAAAATGTTTCGGAACGGCCCCTACCTGTTTCGATACACGAAGACCAGTACAGGCCCCCGTTTCGAAACGCTAGTGCCCGTTCCGATACGGATTGCCCAGAAAGTGCAGAATTTGCTGGTTTAACACACAATTATCCACCCAAACACATTCTAATGACCTCCTAATCATGCCAACAAGTCATCATACACATGAGGTACATATTTGCATCATCAAAGCACATTTATGGCAACATTTAGGAAGATCCACAAGTCTATAGGCATGCACCCTAACATCCAAAACCAACCAACCCTCAAAACACCAACAAACATACTTTAAACCATTCCTCAACATAACAACAACATGCCAAGCATCATAGCTACCAAATTGCATTAACAACTAGATACAATCAAACCTTAGGTGCACCAACTCATTCAACACATCCAACACTTGATCATGCTTTTAAAACAAGAAGCATAGCATAACAACTTATGAAGAAGAAGATTCAAATGTTACAAAGCGTTAAACCACATAGTTCAAACCATAAATCGAACTTTTTTAACATACAAAATCTCATTACACATCAATATAAAAGACCTTCCCCCCATTGCCTTTATTATCTATAGCTATGAACCAAGACATACTTCTCAAGTGGAGCTCTACTTGAATCCCTTGCTTCTTGCTGTCCCAACTTCAAATATCTGCATTGATGGACAAAAAGGAGCGTAAGCACATAATGCTTAGTGAGGAATGCTCAAAACCAAAACACCATCAATGCAGCGAATCATAAAACCCTCTTTAGAAGTAAATGCACTTCAATAAACCAAAGCATTGTTTGAAAAAACCTCTTTTGAAACAACATGCTTTAAACCATGCATTGCTCCACATGAAATCCAACCTTTAGCTTAGAAAAGCTAAACAACTCACCCCAAAACACATTCTTGCAAAAACTATTATTAAAACCTTTCCATGCATGAACACCACATGCAAAGTTAACTCAAATTCCTTGGAAAACACTTCCACTTCACAACATACTTTCCTCATGCTTAATGATCATTTCAAAGCAAAACCTTTCGAAACCCATTTGTTCCTTCTAACAATCTCATGCATTCCACAAATGCAAAACACATGAACTACAAAAGCAACATTGGCATTACATGCCATTTTAAACAAGCCATCAAAAGACTACAATGCACTAAAGAGATTCCATGCACATATGCACCATTCACAATAGAAGATAAACACTTGTTCAAGCTTAACAAGTAATACATGCACTCTTAAACCATTACACACCTCCCATGCAACCTTGCATCATTTCAAGCATCTCTCGCTTCATTACATTCAAGAGCATTATATTGGCTTTCAAGTGATAATTCACAACCCATTTCAACTCAAGACACAATCGGATACGCGGATTACAAGAGTTGTCCCACATGCTTCATACACACTACCGAACAACACAAGGCGGAGTTTACCGGTACAATCACAACCCCTCAACACCCGTGATGGAGTTTAACGGTACAATCACAACCCCTCAACATCACTCATCGAAAGTTGTATAACTCACTAGCGAGAGCCAGGACACACCACAAGGCTTACACATGGGAGCTACCTCAACCATTGTAATCACCTTAACCAAGCTCACACACGGGAGCAACCCTCCACCGTTGTGACGCTTAACAAAGTCCACCCACGAGAGCCATCCTCCATCGTGGTGACACTTAACAAAGTCCACACACGAGAGCCATCCTCCATCGTGGTGACACCAATTTCCTCAATCGCTAGGGTACTTGGATGGAGTTTACGGTACAATCTCAACCCCTCAACATCCAATGTGATTCTTCTTACGGTGCACCCAATCATATAGCCGGCTAACTATATCTGATTAAGTAACAAAAAACCACTTACACCACTTGCCAATACACATCAATTAACATCATCAATTCACTGTTTTAAGCATTAAACAAAGCCATTAAACAACATGCAACACTATGCATCAATTCCACACTTCCAACACACAAAACCAAGGATCTCTTACCTTGGGCATCCTTCAACAC
Organism: Hibiscus trionum; assembly: GCA_030270665.1. NCBI lineage: Eukaryota > Viridiplantae > Streptophyta > Magnoliopsida > Malvales > Malvaceae > Hibiscus > Hibiscus trionum. The sequence goes on along the minus strand of BSYR01000026.1, from coordinate 48,052,204 downwards.
ATGACTTTCAAAACCAGCATTAAACCATGCTAAAACATGCTTTCAAAACAGAATTTAAACATGCAAATTAAATACATTGCATCCAGCCATCTCATGGTTCATCCAAGAGTGAGAGTTTTCCCGAAAACTTACTCTGGAGCTTAGTTAAGTTTCTTAGACTTAAACTAAGCTCCCATAACCTTCAAACATTGGTTTCAAAGCTGAAAACCCAACTTCACTCACCGATACACAAAACTAAGCTAGCCGACAAGCCTTCCAAGCATCCGAAACCTCCAACGCCACCTCTATTGCTTTCGGATCATTCTCCCCTGTTTTAAACACATAACAACAGAGGATTAATGCATCATCATGCATTAAAAATACCAGCAACACAACTCAACTCGCTGCTCTACATAAATCTAACATTTCGGCTACCAAACACAACCGAAATCACCTCCAAACTTTTCCAAAACATAACCCAGCCAAGATCCATCACTTCTAACCATTTCTAAACATCAATTAACATCCAAAATGAAACCAAACTCGTCCTTATACCTCCAACATTAACAGAACACCAAAATCACCCCAAAAACCACCATTGTCATAAGCAAAAACTTAGGAAACATAACCTATTCGAGATTGCATTGATCAAACCTCAATTACACATCATTAAACATCCAAAATACTTTAAAAAGCCACCTCAAAACAGAGCCCAAACAATCACCACGAAATTCTTCAAGATTTAATCCAAATCTTGAGTTTTAAGCCAAAATCAAGATCACAACATTAAAACCTTTTATAAAACTTAATTCAAGGATTGAGAACTTGGGAATTTCAGTAAAGAACTGAGTATTTAGAGGAGAAGAACATCCTTACCTCTAAATGTAGATTTCTCCTTGATTAGAGCCAAAATCCTTGAAAATTCAATAAGCAAATCAAGAGTTTTGTTGTAGAAAGGATTAGGAATCAATTGATAATTGAAACCTCATCATTTAGTGTGAAAATCAATAGAAATGTTGCTGTAGAAATGTGTTTGGCTGAGGGAATTTTGAGAGAAAATGAGATGAGAAAGTTTTAACAAAAGTTAGTTATGAAAATCTAAAATATGGTTTTCCACTTTTCCTTTAATTAATTAAACATTAAATGAATCATTAAAATTAAGAAAAATCTGGAGAAATCCTTCCTTGGGTAAATTAGCTCCTTAAAGATTCAAAGTTTCAATCCTTACAAAACAGTCACCATTGAACTTTTCAAAAATTACATTTTAGTCACCATTTCAAAATGTCACACTTCCAAACCTTATTTTGTAAAATTGATTTCACCACTCTCTTATGTATATTAAAAGAGGATTTTTAAATATTTTTCCATATTTTTAAAGCATCCCGAACTAGGCTTTCCCTAAAACCTCCTTTTATATTCGAACCGAAAATCAGACCGGTCCGGTTCAGACCCTAAACTTCCAAGCCCGAAATTGGGGTGTTACAACTCTCCCCCTCTTAGGAAATTTTGTCCTCGAAATTTCAACCGGCGAAAAGAGCACAATACCAAACTTCTCAAAGCAACACACAAAGTAACACAGGTGAACTAAGCACCACTGAACATTCTTCACACAAAACACCACAAAAATCAACTCCTCCACAAATCAAACATACACTATAACCAAACCCAACACCACTACATATTGTTCCAAACTTCCAGAACACCTCGATGTTAATCTCAGCATAACCTTTCACACCTCCGAACTGCGCTTAGCCTCAGCAACCCAAAGAACTTTCAAATTTTTTACACATACTCCATCTTATCTAATAACTCCCAAAACTTGCACACACAGTGACACCAACCCATCCAGTTTTAGCCACCATGTGACCCACAACCTTCACTGCTTCCAAAACCCCTTGCAAAACTGCTCAGCTTCTTTCAAAGATTACCACAACAAGCCAAAGAAAAAAAATTCTTATGCTTCAACTGCTTACTCAACTTCTCAACGTATGGATGACATTTCTTCACATCTGACACTATCTCTGCCATAACGACTCACCAAACTACTCACTCAACATCCAAAATCCACATCAAAACACTCCAACCTTAACTCCGCCAGCTATTCCACTTACCCCTAGCTGACTTTAGAAAAGATTCACTTATACACGACTAGCAACCCTCTTCTCACAAGAACCCGACCTACCCACAATGGCCCTTGAACTTACATTGCCTTTCCACTTCAAGCTTTGACCAAAACACTAGCCTTACCTGGACACCGCCCAATCTATACAATAGGTTAAGATTACGAAACCTCTACCCAACTCCTCGAAGGTTGCTACAAACCATCACCAACATAAACAACCCTCCTATTGCAAACATCAATGCCAAGACACCTCAGCACTCTGGAGACACATCCACTAACCTACAACATCACTTAACACAAAGAAACTACCACATCTACTAGCTATTCACAACCACTTGACCGATTCTAACTCCAACCGGTAATCTCCTCACCACCACACCGCTAAACTCTTTAAGCACCAAAACACTTTCCTTCTGCCAACATGCTAAATCGCACCCACTATTACTGACAACACGCTTACTACCCTCCACTACTTCTAACATTCTCTTAACACCAAAACAACTCTTAAAACCCACCATCCAACCTAATCCTACCACAAAACTAACGGACCCAACTAGCTATTAGCAGGTGTGAACGTTTGTATGCATGGTCACAAATATGCCCTATCAATGCCTGTGTACATGTATGCAAACCCTCTAATGTCATGTCACATGTATGCATGTACCAACATATATATAATATAGTATATAACAAATGGTTTTAACTGTGCATGTATGTCGGTTCACACCCACCAATAACATCCTCAGAATCCACCTAAGAACAACCTCTTACCTCACTTCTAACTTGTCCAACTCAACCATTCCAATAATCCGCTAATCACAAAATACTCCACTAATGCCCTCTTCACACTAAAGTTGTTTTCAAAACAACTCCGGCTACTACCCCAAACTTGCTAGCTACAAGACCAAAGCCACTACGCAAGGGAAACCCAACCGAAACCAAACAAAGATAACTAAGGCAAAAATTACTTAACAAAGTTACCTGTAATCACCTCACTGCCCCGGAGCTTCAACAGACAAGCTCTCTTCCTCGCAGAACCACCATTCTCTAGCCGCACCGCCGCAGCATCAACCAAAAATCTTGGGTCATCACCATCTCCCTACGATAAAGAACCCTGATTACCCCAAGCCAACTCCAAACAATTTCGTCTCAAATGTCCAACAGACCCACAATTCCATCAAGATTCATTCCCCAAGCTCCTCACACCTTTCTGCCTTTCCTGCCACTTCCGAACTTTGTCTCGGCCGTGCCCATGACCCTTCTGAGACCCTTTTGCACCCACTGAAGCAGAACTCACCACTTGAGGACAGTTTCGCTTCACATGCTCCTTAGAACCACAGTTCCAACAAACTCCCACGCCCCAACAACCTCCAACATGACACCTTCCACAACGGTCACATATCGGCAACCGAGCTACCACTCCTTGATCATGTAGCACTTGACCCACACCTGCACTACCACCCAGACTTCGATTCAAGCAAATCCTTCTATCACGTAGCCTCTTACGCTGACCGCTCCCGAGGTCAGTACCCACAGCTCTTTTGCTTAAACTTTTCTCACCTTCATAGTCTGAAGCCACACCCCTACGTTGCTTAACCCTTGAGAACTTCTCTCCAAGGTATCCTTCATTAAAGGCAGACACAAAGAACTCCCAATCTATATCGTGGATATGCGTTGCCACCGCCACAGATGTCCACCAGGCACAAGCGTCCTCCAACATCAACGAGACGACACTTCCCAGTTTACAGGCATAGTCACACCCTTCCTGATTCAAAATCAGAATTACACCGGCTAACCAGGCCTCGAACGCCTCAGGTGTCGAACCATGATACTCCACGGCTCCCAAATCATATAAACGTTGTTTTGAAAAACTCGCGTGTCCCACAGTCGGCACGTCCTCAAGCTTCACTTTCACCACGGCCTGAGATGTTCCCGACACCTCTTGAACTACAGGTGATGAACACTTCATCACAGAACCAGCTTCCTCCTCCAGCCTTACTACCTCAACTTCAGGCACTGTAGACTGAAACAAAACACCTCCACCAAAAGGTGAATTCCACGCCTTAACAACCTGCTCTAAAGCAGCAACCATCTCACCCAACTATCATTCTTTCATCGATCTCATCGCGCTATTAATCAACAAGCAATGATAACAAAACAAACAAAACGATCAGGCCAGCTTCAAGCAAGGATTCAAGACTCCAACTCCAACATAACACAATAGCTAAAATAATAAGGCAATGGGTATCCCAAATTCTCCCCTTTTATACGACATCACAATCGATAAAAACATTGATATCACGAACATCGAGCATATCAATCGGCAAACTTCAATCATGCTTTCATCAACAACATTCACCCTCAACAGCATAATATCAACATATCATACCCAACACATTTTCATCACTCAGAAAATTAACTCACAACACCAGCATATCATTAATACAAGTTCACATTAGCTCACGGATGATTCATAACCAATTAGCATGATAAAAACATCAACCACTCGCTCAAAAACACATTTTTCAACCAACTTTCAACCACACACCAGAACAAACATCAAACACTTATAAAAACAACTTACCCTTGCCCCAAATATTCGCAACTTAGCTCTGATACCACCAAATGTAACCCCCTTAGCCCGGCCTAGACGGTTGACCCGAACTACGAAGATTACACGAGGAAAATCAAAGTCAACCCGAAAGTCAACCTTGATTAACGACCCTTTTTTCGTTTTAAACTTATCTAGATGTACATTAACCTTAGGCGTGCCCTTGAAAAAAGCATACTTGAAAAGCACTGCAAACGGAAAGCATTAAGGGACTCAATTGCACAACATACAAAAGTTAGGTACCAAATTGAAATTTCTGGAAAGACAAGGGACTTAATTGATTTTTAAGTTACCAATATCAAATTAATCATATTACATTCTTTCCTGTCAAATTTCACCTTAAACGGACATCCCAAACTCAAGCAATTGCTAAAACGATTTTCAGACTAAAACGTAAAGCTTGCAAACCTTTAAACCATTCAAATTAGTGCCCAAAGGTCGTCTGTTTCGGAACGGGGGTTAACCGTTCTGAAACACGGGTTCGTTTTGAGACCTGTAACGAAACAGGGCTTGGCAGTGGCCAAAACGTTTCAGAACGACCCCTACCCGTTTCGATACAAGAAGGCCAGTACAGGCCCTCGTTTCGAAACGCTAGTGCCCGTTCCAATTCGGATTGCCTAGAAAGTGCAGAATTTGTTGGTTAACACACAATTATCCACCCAAACATATTCTAATGACCTCCTAATCATGCCAACAAGTCATCATACACATGAGGTACATATTTGCATCACCAAAGCACATTCATGGCAACATTTAGGAAGATCCACAAGTCTATAGGCATGCACCCTAACATCCAAAACCAACCAACCCTCAAAACACCAACAAACATACTTTAAACCATTCCTCAACATAACAACAACATGCCAAGCATCATAGCTACCAAATTGCATTAACAACTAGATACAATCAACCCTTAGGTGCACCAACTCATTCAACACATCCAACACTTGATCATGCTTTTAAAACAAGAAGCATAGCATAACAACTTATGAAGAAGAATAATCAAATGTTACAAAGCGTTAAACCACATAGTTCAAACCATAAATCGAACTTGTTTAACATACAAAATCTAATTACACATCAATATAAAAGACCTTCCCCCCATTGCTTTTATTATCTATAGCTATGAACCAAGACATACTTCTCAAGTGGAGCTCTACTTGAATCCCTTGCTTCTTGCTGTCCCAACTTCAAATATCTGCATTGATGGACAAAAAGGAGCGTAAGCACATAATGCTTAGTGAGGAATGCTCAAAACCAAAACACCATCAATGCAGCAAATCATAAAACCCTCTTTAGAAGTAAATGCACTTTAATAAACCAAAGCATTGTTTTAAAAAACCTCTTTTGAAACAACATGCTTTAAACCATGCATTGCTCCACATGAAATCCAACCTTTAGCTTAGAAAAGCTAAACAACTCACCCCAAAACACATTCTTGCAAAAACTATTATTAAAACCTTTCCATGCATGAACACCACATGCAAAGTTAACTCAAATTCCTTGGAAAACACTTCCACTTCACAACATACTATCCTCATGCTTGATGATCATTTCAAAGCAAAACCTTTCAAAACCCATTTGTTCCTTCTAACAATCTCATGCATTCCACAAATGCAAAACACATGAACTACAAAAGCAACATTGGCATTACATGCCATTTTAAACAAGCCTTCAGAAGATTACAATGCACTAAAGAGATTCCATGCACATATGCACCATTCACAATAGAAGATAAACACTTGTTCAAGCTTAACAAGTAATACATGCACTCTTAAACCATTACACACTCCCATGCAACTTTGCATCATTTCAAGCATCTCTCGCTTCATTACATTAAAGAGCATTATATTGGCTTTCAAGTGATAATTCACAACCCATTTCAACTCAAGACACAATCGGATACGCGGATTACAAGCGTTGTCCCACACGCTTCATACACACTACCGAACAACACAAGGTGGAGTTTACCGGTACAATCACAACCCCTCAACATCACTCATCGGAAGTTGTATAACTCACTAGCGAGAGCCAGGACACAGCACAAGGCTTACACATGGGAGCTACCTCAACCATTGTAATCACCTTAACCAAGCTCAAACATGGGAGCAACCCTCTACCGTTGTGATGCTTAACAAAGTCCACCCACGAGAGCCCTCCTCCATCGTGGTGACACTTAACAAAGTCCACCCACGAGAGCCCTCCTCCATCGTGGTGACACTTAACAAAGTCCACCCACGAGAGCCATCCTCCATCGTGGTGACACCAATTTCCTCAATTGCTAGGGTACTTGGATGGAGTTTACGGTACAATCTCAACCCCTCAACATCCAAGGCGACTCTTCTTACGGTGCACCCAATCCTATAGCCGGCTAACTATATCCGATTAAGTAACCAAAAACCACTTACACCACTTGCCAATACACATCAATTAACATAATCAATTCACTGTTTTAAGCATTAAACAAAGCCATTAAACAACATGCAACACTATGCATCAATTCCACATTTCCAACACACAAAACCAAGGATCTCTTACCTTGGGCATCCTTCAACACATGACTTTCAAAACCAGCATTAAACCATGCTAAAACATGCTTTCAAAACAGAATTTAAACATGCAAATTAAATACATTGCATCCAACCATCTCATGGTTCATCCAAGAGTGAGAGTTTTCCCGAAAACTTACTCTTGAGCTTAGTTAAGTTTCTTAGACTTAAACTAAGCTCCCATAACCTTCAAACATTGGTTTCAAAGCTGAAAACCCAACTTCACTCACCGATACACAAAACTAAGCTAGCCGACAAGCCTTCCAAGCATCTGAAACCACCAACGCCACCTCTATTGCTTTCGGATCATTCTCCCCTGTTTTAAACACATAACAACAGAGGATTAATGCATCATCATGCATTAAAAATACCAGCAACACAACTCAACTCGCTGCTCTACATAAATCTAACATTTCGGCTACCAAACACAACCGAAATCACCTCCAAACTTTTGCAAAACAGAACCCAGCCAAGATCCATCACTTCTAACAATTTCTAAACATCAATTAACATCCAAAATGAAACCAAACTCGTCCTTATACCTCCAGCATTAACAGAACACCAAAATCACCCCAAAAACCACCATTTTTATAAGCAAAAACTTAGGAAACATAACCTATTCGGGATTGCATTGATCAAACCTCAATTACACATCATTAAACATCCAAAATACATTAAAAAGCCACCTCAAAACAGATCCCAAACAATCACCACGAAATTCTTCGAGATTTAATCCAAATCTTGAGTTTTAAGCCAAAATCAAGATCACAACATTAAAACCTTTTATAAAACTTAATTCAAGGATTGAGAACTTGGAAATTTCAGTAAAGAACTGAGTATTTAGAGGAGAAGAACATCCTTAACTCTAAATGTAGATTTCTCCTTGATTAGAGCCAAAATCCTTGAAAATTCAATAAGCAAATCAAGAGTTTTGATGTAGAAAGGATTAGGAATCAATTGATAATTGAAACCTCATCATTTAGTGTGAACATCAATAGAAATGTTGCTGTAGAAATGTGTTTGGCTGAGGGAATTTTGAGAGAAAATGAGATGAGAAAGTTTTAACAAAAGTTAGTTATGAAAATCTAAAATATGGTTTTCCACTTTTCCTTTAATTAATTAAACATTAAATGAATAATTAAAATTAAGAAAAATCTGGAGAAATCCTTCCTTGGGTAAATTAGCTCCTTAAAGATTTAAAGTTTCAATCCTTACAAAAAAGTCACCGCTGAACTTTTCAAAAATTACATTTTAGTCACCATTTCGAAATGTCACACTTCCAAACCTTATTTTGTAAAATTGATTTCACCACTCTCTTGTATATATTAAAAGAGGATTTTTAAATATTTTTCCATATTTTTAAAGCATCCTGAACTAGGCTTTCCCTAAAACCTTCTTTTATATTCGAACCGAAAATCAGACCGGTCCGGTTCAGACCCTAAACTTCCAAGCCCAAAATTGGGGTGTTACAATTGCCATATAGGTATTATACTAAATGTTTGTTTTCTCTAATTGTTACCGTTACTGAGAGAGTTATGAAGGTGAACTATAACACTCTTGAGGGAGAGCGTGGAAAATTTAAGCGGTTGGCCATTATGGTGGATTTTAAAAAACCTTTGCCTCATGTATTGGAATTGATAATTTGGTCCAAAAATTGTTGTTTGAGGGCTTCATGAAATCTGTTATAGTTGTGGTTTGTATGGACACATGAATGAGGCTTGTGAAAATGGAAGCAAGTTACGAACCGATTGGAGATTATTAGCGATAGTAGCAAGCATGTTCAAGAGGAAGGTCCATGATTAAATTCTCAAGAGAGGATCTATGGCCAATGGATGATGGTAGTTCCACGGAGGAATAGCAATAAAAGAGAATCAGTTGTGGTGAAGGGAAAAGTTGGTCCAACATCGAGTAGTCCTGGTTTGTGGTTTAGTGATTTGGGAAAGGAGGTTCATGAGATTATTAGTGTGGATGATGTTTCCGGTACATCTACTGCTACAGTTCTGGCAGCTCATGTGCACTAAGAGAATGAGAGAGCAAGTTCAGGTGTTAAAAAAAAGGCGACGACGATGAAGGATCTGAATGTTACTCACAGGGGAGGTGATAGTAAGGGGACTATTGTGGAAGTAGATAAGGTAGGTAATTCGGGTCGAGATACGATCGTTTTTCTAGTTAAGAGTGAATCTCTCTAGGTTACACTAAAGTTATCCAAGACCAAAGACTGGAGCTCATGCTATTGTTGCTATTAAAGAGAATGACAACCTCGAAAAATTGTCGTTGGGCAAGAAAGAGGAACGAGGCAGTAGAGGCCCTATTCGTACCTACAAGAAGAATAACAAAAGGGGGCTTCAGATTTGCAAAAATGGGAATCTTAAAACCCCTTCTAAGGTGGTATTATAAAATAGGTCCAAACCACCACCAAGAGTGTTGATGCCTTGGCCCTTTCGATCCAGGGGAACTCTGATGGCTTAGAGACAGGTGATGTAGCGCGGGATTCAAGTGCCAAGCCAAGATAGTCTGTGGTCTTGGGAGATTTGGTGGATGTTGTTGTTCCTATGGATTGTTGAGCCAATACTTCCCAGTAAGGGTATCCTTTTATTTTTATACATTTTAATAATGATTAGTACTCTATTTTGGAATTGTCAGGGTGCTGCTAGCACCACTTCTCGCAGGCATTTTAAGACTGTGATCCGTGGTAGTCGACCCTATACTGTGGCTCTTTTTGAACCTCGTACGAGTGGGAGGTTGGTTGACAAAGTTATTTCAAGACTAGGGTTTCTATTCTCTTTCCGAGTGGAGGCACAAGGGTTTAGTGGTGGCATTTGGATTCTTTGGGAGGAGTTGGTGGAGTTGGAAATTTTGCATTTATCTTCCCAGTTTGTTAATTTCCGGTGTCGTTAGCAAGGAAAGGTTGAGTGGTGCTTTATTATTGTTGTGTACGCTAGTCCGAATGCCATGAGTCGTAAGCTTTTTTGGGGTCCATTGGCAAGTCTTGATCCGGGTATTGGTCATCCTTGGCTTATCGGTGGTAACTTAAATGTTATTTCTAGTAATGAGGAACGATTGGGTGGCTCGGGAAGGGGTCTTAAAGTCAGTAATCATTTCAATGTTTTTTTCATTGAATCAGGGTTGACAGATGTTGATTTTTTGGGGTCACAGCTCACGTAGAAGAGGGGTTCGCTATATCAATGCCTGGACCGCAATTTAATTAATAAATATTGGAATCTTTTATATCTGTTAGCTCAAGTTACTCATCTAAATAGAATGGGGTCTGATCATTGTCCAGTTTTGTTTCACTTGAGTGAGAATTTAAATCGCAATATTATGCATCCATTCTATTTCATTGTGAAATGGTAGAACCACACGAACTTTAAGAAGTTTTTGAATTCAACGTGGGATGATAAATAAGACCTGGAACTAATATTGCTCAATTTCTGGAAAAGGCCGGGGTTTGGAATAAAGATATGTTTTGCTATATTGGTCAGAAGAAAAAAGAGCTTTTGGCACGATTATGAGGTATCAATCGCGAGCTGCAAAATCGTTATTCGGATAATTTGGTGGAGCTCGAATCAAATCTGAAAGTGGATCCCGATAGTGTGTTAGCTTAAGAGGAAAGTTTGTGGCTTCAAAAGGCGAGATCGTAATGGGCTACTCAGGGGGATCGTAATAGACAATTTTACCATGCCTCGACTATGGTAAGACATTGAACCAACACTACATATAAGTTGGTTGAAGAAGATTGAAACAAATGTGTAAACCAGAAAATTTTGGTTGGGATGGCAGTAGTGTTTTTCCAAAATCTATTCACACCCTCGAGCATTGATGGGAATGGGTACCCGATTCACGGCATGTTTCCTACTTTGGGTCGAAAGGAGTTGGCTTCCCTTGATCGCATGGTTTTGGATATTGAGATTAAGGCGGTATTGATGAGTATGAATCCTTTGAAGGCTCCAGGAATTGATGGTTTACACGCAATATTTTTTAAGAAAAATTAGGATGTTATGGGGGAGAGTGTTTGTCGCTGCATAAAGAACATTTTTGTGAGTGGTGTCGTTGATGAATGGTTGAATCAAACACTCATTGTTCTTATTCCAAAGTTGAGTAATCCAGAGCATTTGAGCCACTTTCAACTGATTAGTCTATGCTCAGTTTTGTATGAAGCTGCGACTAAGATTCTAGTTAACGGTATTAAGTAGTATCTCTCTAAATGGGTCTCTTGTAATCAATCTATCTTCATTTTGGGTCGGTCTATTTCGAATAATATTATCATGGTGCGTGAAGTCATCCACTCTATAAAGCGTAAGAAAAGGAAGCGTGGGTGGATGGTTATCAAGCTTGATTTGGAGAAGGCATAAAATTGTCTAGAATGGTCTTTTATTGATGACACTTTACAGGATGTGGGTCTCACGGTGGCGGTGCAACAATTGATTATAGCTCGTGTTACTTTAGTGTCGTCTCAACTCTTGTGGAATGGTTCTGCTACACCTGCTTTCAAGCCTACATGGGGAATCGGGCAAGGAGATCCAATATCCCCATATATATTTGTTTTGTGCCTAGAGCGCTTGAGTCAAACGATTCAGATTGTAGTAGACAAAGAATAGTGGAAGCCTTTTAAAGCTTGTCGTGTCAGACCTAGTATTTCACATTTATGTTTTGCGGATGACATTGTTTTCTTTGTCGAAGCTTCTATGGAACAGTTGGATGTAATGCATTGTGTGCTACATTTGTTTTATGCCCTGTCTAGGCATAAGGTTATTGTGGCAAAGTCTACTATTTTCTTTTCCCAAAATGTGCCGAGAGCTACCCATGATCAGATGAGTGGGGCATTTGGGGTTTTGGAGGTGGAAGATTTGGGTCTCTAATTAGGTGTTCCGCAGTTGCATGCGTATGTTAGTCGTTCCACATATCAATATTTGATCCAGAAGGTGCAAGATAGATTAGCGGGTTGGCAAGCTAACTCCCTTTCCTTGGCGGGAAGAGTCATATTAGCAAAGTCAGTGCTTGCGGCCATACCATCTTATACAATGTAAACTACAGTTCTCCCTAAAGGGGTTTGTGATAAGATGGAGAGGTTGATTAAAATTTTTATTTGGAGACATGGAAAAGACACGAGAGGGACTCATTTTGTTGAGTTGGAGACTCTTTGTTCTCTATTTACCGAGAGAGGTCTCGGTTTGAAACATCTGACAATCCAAAATGATTCGTTTATAATGAAGCTTGTGTTTAAATTGATGACTCATAGACATTGTATCTAGATGTGTTTCCTACAAACTAAGTACAAGTGTGAACGTCTATGCTCTCACGCTCCTTTGAACCAGAATGCGTAACACCCCAAAAACCAGCCTTGTCGGAATTTGGTTTTTGTCGATCGGAAATTTAGTTCCCGGTCAACATTTAACATGATTAATGTAATAGAAATATTTAATTGGTAAATTTTGGTAATTAAAGGACCAAATTTAGAATGGTTTAGGAATAATTCGAATCAGGACTAATTTGTAAAGCTTTGAAATTCAGGTCCTTGGCTAAAATACGAAAATGGGAGATAGTGAGTTAGAAGAATAAGAAAAGAATTTTATAAGGACTAGGTGTGTAATTAGACCATCTAGTGACTAAAACTTAAGAATTGAAAATATGTTTAGTGGCTAAATTATAAAAATTGAAAGTTGGGGGCAAAAGTGTAAAATCTAAAAAGATGAGAGACTACCCTCGTAATTCCCCCATTTTAGGAGATAAGACACCTCCTAGCTTGCCATCCACCCCACGCGATATGCTCTTCCTTTGCCAAAGAGGATGGCAATTTCATTAATCAAGTTGTCTTGAAATTGAAAAAGAAAGAAAATGTGATAATCACTAGGTGAAGAAATGTCAAATTAAGATAATTTACAATTGGGTAAGTTTCCAACTATGGGGGAAACCTTTTTATTGGTTTGTAAAGAGGTGAAGATGACATAGATAGTATAATTATTATTTCTTTAAATTGTTAATAAGGTGATGGGAATTGATAATGGAAAAAGGGTGATTAGAAATGATTAAATAAATATAAGAAAAGAAATACCTTATGCTTACCCTTCAATGAAGGAAATCTCCATCGATTATATCTCTAGCTAAAGTGTTTAATACACTTGACCTTCCTTATATATAAAGGCTCCCAACAAGACCTTCATCTCCTATTGCTTTCATTTTCCTCAAATTGTTAAACAAGTACACACCACCATTGTCATCTTCCCCAAGCTTGTAATCTAGCACCTCCATTGATGAAATGCTAAAAGATTAAAGTTCCTTGTCTCCATTGATTCCATCGTGTAGCTCTTCCTTCGCTCAAGAGTTAGAGAAGGAAGGGTCATCATCGTCTCCATCTAAAGCTAGGAACAAGGGAGTGGTAATCCAAGAGCCCTATGAGCTTTGGAAAGTATCGGTGAGTACTGTAGTTGCATTGTCAAGGATAACATGGTGTTATCCTAATCTTTGTTTATGTGTTATTGTAATTGAATTATGCATGTATTATGTTTGGTTCGATCAGAGCAAGTTGGTGGCACATCCATGAGCATGGGAAGCTTGGTAAGCGTTCTCGATCATGTCTTATATCACATAAGCATTCATATGCATTTTTTCATTTCCCTATGATTTAATGTTTAGTTGATATGATATTACGTAAGATTAAGAATTATATGAAACAATTAAAAAGAAGCTATGAACAATTATGAATCTATGTAAGACTATAAAAGAATATAAAAAGTGAACTCATGAAACACTTTGATAAGTTATTCTTTGGAGCTATGTGCTCATTATGATTCTAATAAAATTTGGAGCTAAGGCTCACTTCTGCCATAAGATATGAAATAATTTCCTTGGACACATATACATGGTATGGTTATTCTTTGATCTTTGTGGACTACAGTCCTTGGGCTACGACCTATATGAGGCGATGATAGGTTTTGGTTGGAGAGTATGGAGATGTGATAGGGATGTGATGTGGAAGTTGTGATGCAAGTCATTACTTTGTGCTTTGAGCTTGTTAATATGGACCAAGCTACCTATGTTTAATTGTGTTCCAAGGACAAACTATGTTATGTAAAAGTTAAGCATAAGACTTTAAACAAAGTAATAAGAAGACTTTGGATAAGTATAAAATAAGATTTGTGGAGAATAAGACATGGAAAGGATTATAATGCACCTTACGATATGATATGACATGATTTGATATGTTTCTTAGGTGCAACTACATGTTTTTACATTTTGAGTTTATACTTGGACAATATTATCATGTATCATATGGTCACTACCTCACTCCTGCCATAAGATATGTAAAAATTTCCTTGGACACATTGACATGGTATGGTTATTCTTTGATCTTTGTGGACTACGGTCCTTGGGCTACGGCCTAAATGAGGCGAGGAGAGGGTTTGGTTGGAGGGTACAGAGATGTGACAGGGATGTGATGTTGAAGTTATGATGCAAGCCATTGCTTTGTGCTGTGAGCTTGTTAATATGGACCAAGCTACCTATGTTCAATTGTGTTCCAAGGATAAACTATGTTAGGTAAAAGTTAAGCGTAAGACTTTAAACAAACTAAGAAGACTTTGGATAAGTATAAAATAAGATTTGTTGAGAATAAGACATGGAAATGATTATAATGCACATTACGATATGATATGATATGATATGATATGATATGATATGATATGATATGATATGATATGATATGATATGATATGATATGATATGATATGATATGATATGATATGATATGATATGATATGTTTCTTAGGTGCAAAGTTTGCCTAATGCATTCATTTCCATGCATATTTCAGGTTTTAGACTATGGGGATCGATCGTGGTTGAAGGTTGCAAGTCATATCCTTAAGTATCCGAGTAAATTTCTTGTTTCCCTATAACTCCTCGAATGGTGGCATATAGCATGATATATATATATATATTAAGTTTATTATGTTTTGTTAAAAAGGTTGTATTATGTGAAGTTTGGCATGGCTAAGTTAATGAGACTTATAAGTTAATGGATAAATGCTTCAAATTAAGGATGTAAAAAAAGATAATCGAATGGGTTTCAGGTCAGGTCAAATCGGATACAGGTCATTTCAGGTCGATTTGATGTTTCGACTCGATTCGGGTTAGGTGCGGGTCGGGTTCATTTTAGGTCGGGTCAAAATGGATCAGGTTCGAATCAATTAATTGATGGGTCAATTCGGGCTTGGGTAGACTTCAGGTCGAGTTCATTTCAGGTCAGGTTCATTTCAGGTCGTGTTCATTTCAGGTCGGTTTAATTTCAGGTCCGGTTCATTTCAAGTCGGGTTCATTTTAGGTCGGGTAATTTCAAGTTAGGTTCATTTTAGGCTGGGTTAATTCGGGTTTCAAATTCGTATTAAGTTTGAGTTTGGTACAAATAGTCGATAGACTTTGGGTGGGGTCATTTCGAGTGAATTATTTAACGCCTTTCACGAACACAAATCACATTAAAAACAAATATTAGGCACTAGAATGAACAAAAATATCATCAAATGATTCATATCTAAAATATTGGAGTAAATTTAAAAAAATTAGAAATTAATAAGGGTCACTTTTGGTGAAAAATAAAATTTTAGGGACTAACATGAATAAAAATGTCATCATGTTAAAAACACTATACTAAATTAAAAAATGAATAGGGGTCAATTTGGAATAAAATAAAGTTTTAGGGACTATAATGAACAAAAATATTAAACTAAAATTAAAAAAATTGGACTAAATTAAAAATAAATAGGGGCAATTTAGACTAAAAATAAAGTTTTATGGACTATAATGGACAAAAGTGTCAACATGTTAAAAGCATTAGACTAAATAAGAAAATTTTAAAATAAATAGTGGTGAATTTGAATCCCTAAACCCTAAACCTCAACACCTAAATATTACAATCACTAATAATTATTGTGCAAACCGAATCACTAAACTAATCTCATAACCCGAATCAACCACTCAACTTGACACATTTACCCCTAAACTCAAACATCAACCCCTAAATCTTACACTCACTGATAATTAAAGTGAAACCCTAATCCTCGAATCCCCTAATCACTAAACAAATCTAAACCTAAACCCCTAAAACTTACAATCACTAATAATTATAGTACAAGCCTAATCCCTTAATCCCTAAACTAATCTCATAACCTCAAACATTCAACTTGACACATTTACCATTAAACCCTAAACATCAACACCTAAATCTTACAATCATTAATAATTAAACTTCAAGCATAATCCCCTGATTCCTAAACTAATCTCCTAACCCCAAACACTCAACTTGACACATTTACCCTTAAACCCCAAACCTAAACACATAAATCTTACAATCACTAATAATTAAAGTGCAAGCATAATCTCCTAATCCCTAAACAAACCTCATAACCCAAACAATCAACTTGACAGAATTACCCCTAAACCCCAAACCTCAACCTCTAAGTCTTTTTTTCAGGCTGAAATAAATTGGGCCTTCAAAAGCCCGTCAAATATTTAGAATCGCCATCGGTCGTTTTGAGTTGGGTACAATCGAAATAAGTTGGGTCTTTAAAAGGTTTAATTATTTAATAATTTTATGAAGGAGGATCTAATTAAAAATAACCTAAACGTAAATGTCTAAGGAAACTAAACTAAAATTGGGACTAAAATGAATTGAACTAAAACTAAAGAAAAAAAAGACTTGAGTGTAAAACTCCTAAACTAGTAATGACCTAAAGTGCAAATAACCCCTAGAAAAAATGGGCGGGATTTTTCCCTCCATTGTTAACTTAATTGTTTGTTCACATGTTTTGCTTCAATTTCGTTTGAAATTGAAATATGGGTTGGGAATTAGGGAGTTTGAACCGTTTGGTCTGAATCCCTAAAAAATGCGCGACTACCTTTTTTTACTTTGGACTAAATTACAAAAAAAGAGAATATGGGTCAATTTATACTAAAAATTAAATTTTAGGGATTATAATAAATTGGATTATATTGTAAAAATATAAATATATATGGTGTAATTTTGACTAAAAATTAAATTGTAAGGACTAAAAAAATATTATTTTTCTAAATTACCAAAAATAAAAATATATATGAGTTAATTTTGGCTAAAAATAAAGTTTTAGGGACTATAATGAAAAAAATATCATTATATTTAAAATATTGGACTAGATTAGAAAATTTTGAAATAAATTGAGGTCAATTCGATTAAAAAATATGGACTAATATAAACAAAAATAAACCCTAAATCCATAAACTAATCTCATAACCCCAAACACTCAACTTGACACATTTTCCCCTAAACCCCAAACATCAACCCCTAAATCTTACAGTCACTAATAATTAGAGTACAAGCCTAATCCTATAATCCCTAAACTAATCTCATAACTCCAATTCCAATTTGTCAACTTGAAACATGTATTGTTTATACCCCTAAACTAATCACATGACCCAAACATTCCACTTAAAATATTTACCCCTAAACTTAAACCCCTAAATCATAGAAGTAATTCACTAATAATTTGAGTGCAAGCCTAATCCCCTAATCCCATTACCCCAAACACTCCACTTGACACATTTACCCTTAAACTAGAACGCCTAATCTTACAAGCAATATTCTATAATAATTAAGGTGCAAGCCCAATCCCCTAATCTTAACCCCTAAATCCCTAAACTAATCACATAACCCCAAAGAATCAACTTGACACATTTACTCCCAATCCCAAACATGAACCCCTAAATCTCTAAACTAATCCCATTACCCCAATTCCCAAACATTTCTTTTAACACATTTACCCCTAAACCCCAAACATGAACACCTAAATATTACAATCACTATTCACTAATAATTAAAGTGCAAGCCCAATCCCCTTGATAACTTGCAGAAATGCCTATATTTCATGCATTTTTACTTAAGTATTTGCTTGGTTTCAAGATCATTTCATAGCATATAGATGTGTTTAGGACATATAGTTGCATAGGGCTTTGCTTGTTTGGTGGTTTGATTTATTTTACAAGATTTGATGCTGCTGGAAGGGTATGTTCTGGTGTGGTGATGTGCAGGTGAAGCGTGAGTGAAGCTGGGAAAAGGAAGAAAATGCCACAGCATTTTGGACAGCACTTTTGGGCGCAGAAAAGGACAAAGTATCGAAGATAATCTCTTTGCCCACATGTGCAAACTCCCTATTTGTCTTTTGTGCCACACGTGAAGAGGGAATATTCCCTAGGACACTCAAGGAATGTTAGGGCACTAAACCCTAGGAGCCCCCACTATATAAAGGTAAAGAAGCCCACATAAAAGATGAGAGAAAACTGATAGAAGAGCTTTATGGTGCGAGGAAAAGAAAGGAGGAGAGTCGGCTGCTTTCTTCATCTTCTTCACCTTGTTTTCCTCCATAGTTGAAGCTCTAAGGGGTGACCTTGCTCGCATTCGAGAGAAGCAACAAGCTTAGGGCGGTTCGTGGCAGTCCAAGACAGCGTTGGGAGTTTTTCCATCCTTTTTAATTGTTATGCTCTAGCATATTTTATTCTGGAATGGTCTGTTTTAAACGAATGATGATGGATGTTTATTGCCCAGCCATGAGCTGATTTTAAGTGGCTTGGGCTTGATTTGGATGATTTTATTTTTGTTTTAATGGATGTTAAGTTATTTTTTAGTTCCTTAAATGCTTTTTTCACTGTTTTATTACCTTAGGTTTGTAAGATCTTTCAAGAGTAGCCCTAACCTAAGTATTGGATGTGCTTAATGGTCAAGAGAGTTAAGTCTAGATCTACGTGGAAAATGGGGTTATACTGAGAGGCAAACCTTAACTCACCTTAGAGATAAGGATAGGGTTTCAACGACTAAAAGGAGTAGAGCTTAAACGATAAGTAGTTTGTTAGTGTTCACGCTGAGAGGTATTGTCATAGCATCATGGCTGTTAGGTTTCTTGCTGGAGATAGTTTAGAAGCATCGTAGTAAACTCTGTCGAGCATATTTTTGGGTGAAAGTAGTGAGACATGCATGAAACTTAAGTAAAGGATTCCTTAGCAAGCCTAGCCAGTCATTCCATAGAGAGCTTCACACATGTGAGAGGACGTTGAAAGTTCATTCAGTTTACTCCCGTTTTTATATTTTGTTTTTGCTACAACATTTGTTTACTCATCTAGTACTTGCTTCTTAATCAATATACATTCTTTGTTACATGTGCTTAAACTTAACTTGAAATACATCCAATCCATGTGGAGACGATACTCACTCATCACTTTACTACTTGTTCGACGTGTATACTTGCAGTATTTGCGTGTCATTTATAGTACATCATACATCGTAACAAGTTTTTGGCGCTGCTGCCAGGGATTGGCAATTGGTTGTTTTAAGTTTAGTCTTTGTACTAGTTCATTTCTTCTTTTTCTTGTATATATTTACTTGTTATTTTTGTTCGTCTTATTCAGGTGTATGTGCTAGTGCATGGCCCGGAGAAGATCTGACGAATTCATTCTACCGTATATTCCTGAAATTGAACATCTTTTTCATCAACAGAGGCGAATACAAGAAGCACTTAGAGTCATGAACGGAGCTCAAAATCAAGGAGGTTTACCAGCTGGTAATCAGGCAGACCCTGATGCTGCAGCAAATGGTGGACCTGCAGTTTGACCACGAGCTATTAGAGATCACATGAATCCTATCTTGGATGACCTCAACCCAGAGATTGTAGCTCCCAAAATTTAGGCAGCCCACTTCGAGCTTAAACCCGTAATGTTCAACATGTTGAACTCGATTGGTCAATTCAGAGGCTCGCCTCACGAAGATGCTATGCAACACATCTGTGCTTTCTTAGAAGTTTGTGACTCTTTTCGACAGCATGGGGTACATGAAGATGTGATGTAACACAAGCTTTTCCCTTATTCCTTGCGTGACCGAGCAAGAGAATGGTTGAGTGGTGTACCAGCCAAATCAATGGAAACATGGACAGATTTTTGCAAAAGCTTTTTGCTGCGGTATAATCCACCAAACATGAACACTTAGTTGAGGAATGATATTGCCTATTTTCGTCAATCTGACGATGAATCGATGTATGAGTGTTGGGACAGATTTAAGAGCCTGTTGCGCAAGTGCACTAATCACGGATTTCATGATTGGATACAAGTTTTCATGTTCTACAATGGTGTTAATGCTCCCACCAGAATGGTGCTAGACGCTTCAGCAAATGGAACTTTGTTGGATAAGTCGCTAGAGGAAGCTTTTGACATCCTTGATAGAATTGCTAACAATGATTACCAATTTCCATCGTTAAGACTTGGTATGGGGAGAAGAACTCAAGGAACACGCGGCACAGACGCGAATGCCTCAGTTTCAGCTCAATTGTCTGCCATTACAAGTATGTTGAAAAATCTCCAACGTTTTAATGAAGTGAAGGAAGTAAAGATGGCATCCACTTGCCTTCGTTGTGATGGAAACCACCATTTTAGCGAGTGCCCGGATAATTAAGAGTCCACCAACTATGTTGGGAAATCCAACCGGAATAACAACCACTACTGAAATACCTATAATCCATGAAGGCATCAACATCCTAACCTTCCTTGGAGGAATCAAGGAAACAAAAACTATGGCGGCTCAAATCAGCAACAGAATCTGCATGAACAACAAGGTTCTCCGCAGAATATGTCGTGGAAAAACAATAGAGGCATTGCATCTTCATCGAATAACAACTCTTTGGAAGCTTCACTCAAGGACTTCATGAAATCCACTAAGGATTTCATGTCAACTACAAAGACACTGCTGCAAGACCACTCTATGTCTATAAAGACTCAAGGGGCCTTGCTACAAAGTCATAGTTCATCCTTGCAATCGCTAGAAACCCAAGTGGGCCAGATTGCTCAAGCATTGCATGTGCGACCCTATGGAAATCTACCTAGTGATACTGAAGTCACTAAAAATCACGGTAAAGAGCAATGCAGTGCACTCACTTTGAGGAGTGGAACCCAGCTTAACAAGGAAGATAAGTTTGGGGGAAAGAATAAGGAAGGACCAGCTTCCAAAGAGGTACAAGAGGAACCTGATTTGCAAGAGCAGTCATCAAGTGAGAGGGATAAGGACGGGGATTCGACAAATGAACCTATCGAAGAAGGACAAAATGCTACAGCAAGGGACAGACCCCCAACTATAGAAGAAGCAGTCAGACCCCCACCACCTTTCCCTCAACGATTGAAGAAGCTGAATGTGAATCTCCAATTCAAGAAATTTGCAGATGTTCTTGACCAGCTTCACATCAAGGTCCCTTTTCTAGAAGCCATCGACCAAATGCCCGCGTATGCTAAATTCCTCAAGGACATTGTCACCAAGAAGAGGAAGGTTTATCATCCCTTACTCTATAGGTGATAATTATGTATGGAGCAAGCTACCACTAAGAGAAAGGATCCCAGAAGCTTTATCATCCCTTGCTCTATAGGTGATAATTATGATGGAAAGGCCTTATGTGACCTTGGGTCTAGTGTGAATCTAATGCCCAAGTCAATTTTCATGAAGTTTGGTATAGGAGATGTAAGGCCAACCTTTGTCATCTTGCAATTGGCCGACCGATCTCATGTACGTTCAGAAGGAACAATAGAAGATGTAGTGGTGAAGGTGGACAGATTTGTTTTCCCAGTCGACTTCCTCATTCTCGATTGTGAAGCGGACGATAATGCACCTATTATTTTGGGGTGACCTTTTCTAGCCACCGGTTGAATTTTGATTGACTGTAAGAAAGGTGAGTTCACCAAAAGAGTGCCTGACCAAAAGATGACCATCAATGTCTTCAATACTCTTAGATATGTGGATGAATATGAGGAGTTTCAGTACATAGATGTTGTAGCAGAAAGGGAAACTACAGATCTTTGCTGCAACATTTTTTTGGAAATGGATGAATATGAGCAACTCCACGAAGAGGACCATGAGGAAGACTATAATGATGACTATGAGGAATTCGATGATTCTCTAGAGGAGATGGAGCAGTCTAGCCTGGTTGAAGCTAAACTAGGTACACATTTCGAACCTCTTGATTTTTCAGAATTTATTCCTCCTAAGCCCTTACTCGAGCATGCACCCACATTGGAATTGAAACCTTCGCCATCAGACCTTAAGTATGCCTATTTAGGAAGTAATGAGACATTACATGTGATAATTTCATCTAGTCTTACGCCTAAGCAAGAATCTAGCTTAATAAATATGTTATCTCAACATAAAAAAGCTTTAGGTTGGACTATGGCTGACTTGAAGGGTGTAAGCCCTACTATTTAGATGCACAAAAATCTGCTTGATGATTGTCACAACAATTCTGTCGAACCCCAAAAAAGGCTCAATCCAATCATGTTGAAGGTGGTG
The DNA here is from genome assembly GCA_030270665.1 of Hibiscus trionum. Taxonomy (NCBI): domain Eukaryota; kingdom Viridiplantae; phylum Streptophyta; class Magnoliopsida; order Malvales; family Malvaceae; genus Hibiscus; species Hibiscus trionum. The sequence continues at coordinate 48,029,609 of BSYR01000026.1, read as the reverse complement.
ATGAAGGAGATAATCAAGTGGCTTGACGCTGGTATTATATACTTTATATCCAACAATTCGTAGGTCAGCCCGGTACAATGTGTGCCTAAGAAAAGAGGCATGACCGTGGTGTGTAACGAGGACAATGAGTTGCCACCGACAAGGATCATCACTGGGTGGAGGATTTGTATGGACTATTGGAAGCTCAACAAGCCAACAAAGAAAGACCATTTCCCTCTCCCATTCATCGATCAAATGCTAGATAGATTGGCGGGGAAAGCATTCTATTGTTTCCTCGATGGATACTCAGGGTACAACCAGATTGTTATAGCACTAGAAGACCAAGAGAAGACAACCTACACATGTCCGTATGGAACCTACGCTTTTAGAAGAATGCCTTTTGGATTATGCAATGCTCGAGGAACTTTTCAAAGGTGTATGTTGGCTATTTTTCAGACATGGTTGAAGAATTTTTGGAATTTTTCATGCATGACTTTTCAGTCTCCGGGGATGATTTTGATTCATGCTTAGGCAATTTGGGAAAGGTGCTTAAACGGTGTGAAGAAGCTGATTTGGTTCTCAATTGGGATAAATGTCATTTTATGGTGGCCAAAGGAACGATTTAGGGCCACAAGATATCGAAGAATGGAATCGAGGTGGGTAAGGAAAAGATTGAGGTGATTGAGAAGCTACCGCCTCCCGCCACCGTAAAGGGTATACAGAGTTTCTTTGGCCATGCTGGCTTTTATAAAAGGTTCATCAATGACATCTCCAAGATCTCTAAGCCATTATGCAATATGCTACAGCAAAATCATCCATTTATATTTGATGACAAATGTTGTAGAGCTTTCACAGAATAGAGGGAGAAACTTGTCTCAGCACCCATTGTTGTTCCACCTGATTGGAGCTCCCCTTTCGAGCTGATGTGTGATGCAAGTGACTATGCAACAGGAGCAGCTCTTGGACAACGCCGAGGTAAACTATTTCATGTTATTTATCATGCTAGTTGTGCCTTGAATGAAGCACAAATTAACTACACCACTACCGAAAAAATTGTTAGCTATTGTATTTGTCTTTTGTAACCGCCTTAGCCCGGCCTAGACGATTGACCCGAACTACGAAGATTACACGGGGAAAATCGAAGTCAACTCGAAAGTCAACCTTGATTAATGACCCTTTTTTTATCTTGTCTAGATACATGTTAACCCTAAGTGAGTACTCACGAATCATAATTGAGAAAGGCACACCGATCGGATAACATATAGGGACTCAATTGCACTTTACATAAGTTTAGGGACCAAAATGTAAATTCTGTAAATTAGAGGGACTTAATTGATTTTAAAGTTACTATCTTGAAATTAGTCTTGTTATATGCTTCTCTGCCAAATTTCAACTTAAAAGGACACCTCAAGCTCAGGCAATAGCAATATCAACATTTAGGACTAAAATGTAAAGCATGCAAACATCCACACAATTCAAACCTGGGTCCAACGGTAACTCGTTTCGAAACACCCACCTACCGTACCGAAACGCTGTATCGAAACGGTGTTGACCGTTTTGGTACGCGGGTTGGTTCTGAGACCAGTTCTGAAACGTGTAGCTCTAGTAGCCAAATCGTTCCGAAACATCGTCCACCGTTTCAAAACACAGAGGCCATTACAGGCCCCCGTTCCGAAACACTTAGGGTGTTTCGATACGATTTGCCCAAAAGCAGCAGCAAATGCTGGTTTTTCGCTCAAATACCCACTCTAACATGCCCTAAAGACCCTCTAATCATACCAACAAGTCATCATACATACAAGGAACATATTTGGGACATTCATGCACAACCATAGCATCGAACACAATATTCCATTATTCTATAGGCATGCTCCCTATTCTCAAAACCCAAATAGGCAAACCAATCTCAAAACAAGCAATTAAGGCCATTTACAACCCAACAAGCTAAAACAAACATGCCACAACCTTAATGAGTTTAACACATCTCCCAAATATAATCCTTGGTTTCCCATTTCCAATCTATCAAAACTAAAGTGTACGAAAACTTCACCATACATGAGCTTGGACTTCCTTGGATGAACTTAGCTTCCTTGATGCCCGAAAACGCCTCAATTATCTGCATTATTGGTAAAAGAGAGAGAGCGTAAGCACAAATGCTTAGTGAGGCATGCTCTAAAGAACACCAACCCAATAGTGCACGTTATGAAAACACTTTCATTAAAAGCTTTTAAACCACATGCTCATTACTATCTCATGCTTGGAAACCTTTCAAAGCAATTTCTCATTGAAACCAGATGTACCTTCATTCTATCTCATGCATTTAAACCAATGCAAAACTCATGGCATAGCCAAACTCATGCTTGTAGTCTAAAGCATTTCATAAACAAACCACATATGCATTTCTCATAGCATAAATCATTACATCAAGGTACATGTGAATCAAAAACCATAACATATTTTATATTGGCATTTCACATCTATTTATTACTCGGATATGCGTACATCTCACTAGACACTTCATGTGGCATCTCTCATCACCCTACTCACTCGTCTAGCAACATAGTTTCTGTTGGAATCTCTCATCACCGTACTCACTCGTCTAGCAACATAGTTTCTGGTGGAATCTCTCATCACCGTACTCACTCGTCTAGCAACATAGTTTCCGGTGGAATCTCTCATCACCGTACTCACATGGCGAAATCTCTCATCGCCACAAAGCTTGGGTATTTCACCAAGTCCTACCCGATGGAATGCCCATCATCAGTTCTCTCCCTTTGGCTTAACCAAAGAGCACGTACGAATTTTTAGTTTATAGTGCACTCTCATCCTATTGATAGATCAATTATATCCGGTAAGTATCTCAACATCTATGCCAATATATTATGTTAAAACATCATCTCACCTACTGTTTTTCATGCAACAAATCTCATCATTCTCATCTCATTTCAAAACCATATCATTTGCTATGCTTCAACATAAAATCCCAAATCTCAAATATGCAACATGTTACTTTATGAAATCATTTCAAGCATCATCTCATGCTATAATTCATGCATAAAAATAGTAGGACTTTATCAATCTAAAATCATGAGCATGTAAAAGCATTTAAGGGGCAATCACCACATTCTAGAGAGCAATCTAGCCAATACTTACTTCTGGACTTAGGAAGGTGTTTCAAACCTTTCCTAAATCCCCAAACCTTGATTCTAAAACCATACGCACTCATCGATTACGTTTCGCTTGCTTGCCGAAACGCTATCTAAGCTTCTGGATCAACTCCAAAGGTGTCCAAAGATGTCTCCCTTCTTTTAAACACATAATAATGCATCATCATGCATTGAAATCATCAGCCACACACCTAAACTCGCTGCTCTACACAAAAACCACATTTCGGCTGCCAAACACTACCGAAATCACCTCCAAACTCTTCCAAAATCAAACCCAGCTAAGATCCATCACTTCTAATCATTTATAAACATCAATTAACAACAAAAACCAACACAACCACATCCTTATACCTCCAACTATATCAGAACACCAAAATCACCCCAAAAACCACCATTTTAACAAGCGAAAACTTAAGAAAACAACCTATTCGGGATTGGATTGATAAAACCTCATTTATAACATCATTTAACATCCAAAATACATTAGAAAACCATCTCAAAACAGAGCCCAATCAATCACCACGGAAATCTTCAAGATCTCAATCTTGAGTTTCAAGCCAATTTCTTGTTTCTAACATTAAAACCACTTTAAAATCATTAATAAAGGATTGATAACTTGGGAATTTCAGTAAAGAACTAATCATTACAGGAGAAGGATGAAGCTTACCTCTAATGGATGATTTCTCCTTGATTTGGACAAGTTTTCTTGAAAATTCAATGTAGAAATCAAGTGGATTTGTTGAAGGATTGATTAGGAATCAAAGAGTGGTTGAAATTTCATCAAATGAAGTGGAAATCAAAGTAAACTTGCTGGAGAAAAAGTGTTTGGTTGATAGGATTTTGAGAGAAAATGAAATGAGAGAAAATTAGAGAAAATTGGTTATGAAAAGTCAAAGGTAGTTTTTCTATTTTAATCACCTTCATTTTCTTTAATTAAAACATTAATTAAATCACCCAAATTAAGGAAAATCTGATGAAAATATTTTTGGTAAAATTAGCTCCTTAAAGATTCAAAGTTTCAATCCTTTACAAAACAGTCACTACTAAACTTTGCAAAAATTGTGATTTGGTCACTACACCGAAATGTAGTATTTCCAAACCTTATTTTGTAAAATTGATTTCACCATTCTCTCTTATATATTAAATGAGGATTTCTAGATATTTTCCTATATTTTTAAAGTATCCCGAACTAAGTGTTCCCTAAAACCCCCTTTTAGATTCGAACCGATTTCCAGACCGATCCGGTTCAGACTCTAAACATCTAGGCCCAAATTTGGGGTGTTACATCTTTGATAAGTTTAAGTCATAATTAATAGGCACTAAGGTCATTGTTCACATCGATCATTCGGCTATTAAGTACTTAGTGACTAAAAAGGATGCTAAACCTAGACTTATTAGGTGGATACTTCTCTTGCAAGAATTTGACTTGGAAGTTACGGATAGAAAAAGGGTGTGAAAACCAAGTAGTCGACCATCTCTCTAGGCTAGATGTCAATAATGGAAAGCATGATGAACTAGATATTAAGGAGGATTTCCCTGATGAGAAAATATTATATGCTACAACAATTCCTTAGTATATTGATAATGTTAACTTTCTCGTTAGTGGTATTTTGCCTCCTGATTTGAATAGCCAGGGATGAAAGAAGTTTAGACATGATGTGAGATTCTACTTCTGGGATGAACCCTATTTGTTCAAGAAATGTGCCGACCAGATAATTAGAATGTGTGTCCCCAAAGAGGAGCACAAGGAGATACTATTTCTGTAACCCCCTTAGCTCGGCCTAGACGATTGACCCGAACTACGAAGATTACACGAGGAAAACCAAAGTCAACCCGAAAGTCAACCTTGATTCATGACCCTTTTTTATCTTGTCTAGATACATGCTAACCCTAAGTGAGTACTCATGAAACACGAATGAGAAAGGCACAGCGATTGGATAACATATAGGGACTCAATTGCACTTCACACAAGATTAGGGACCAAAATGTAATTTCTGTAAATTAAAGGGACTTCATTGGTTTTAAGGTTACCATTATGAAATTAGTCATGTTACATGCCTCTCTGCCAAATTTCAACTTAAAAAGCGATCTCAAGCTCAAGCAATTGCAATCTCAACATTTAGGACTAAAATGTAAAACATGCAAACATCAAAACAATTAAAATTTGTGCCCAACAGGCACCCGTTTCGGAACACCCACCTACCGTATCGAAACGCTGTATCGAAACGGAGTTGACTGTTTCAGTACACGGGTGTGTTCCGAGACCAGTTCCGAAACATGGAATTCCAGTAGCCAAATCGTTCCGAAACAGCCTCCACCGTTTCGAAACACAAAAGCCATTACAGGCCCCCGTTCCGAAACACTAGAGGGTGTTTCGATACGATTTTCCCAGAAACAGCAGCAAATGCTGGTTTTTCAGTCAATAACCTATTCAAACATACCCCAATGACTCTCTAATCATACCAACAAGTCAACGTACATATAAGGAACGTATTTGGAACACTCAAACACAATCGTAGCATCAAACACAAAATCTCATTAGTCTAGAGGCATGCTTCCTAATATCAAAATCCAAATAGGCAATCCAACCTCAAAACAAGCAATTAAGGCCATTTACAATCCAAACAAGCCAAAACAAATACACCACAACCTTAGGGAGTTTAACACATCTCCCAATTACAATCCCTGGTTTCCCATTGCCAATCTATCAAAACTAAAGTGTACGAAAACTTCACCATACATGAGCTTGGACTTCCTTGGATGAACTTAGCTTCCTTGATGCCCGAAAACACCTCAATTATCTGCATTATTGATAAAAGAGAGCGTAAGCACAAATGCTTATTGAGGCATGCTCTAAAGAAAACCAACTCAATAATGCACATCTTGAAAACACTTTCATCAAAAGCTTTTAAACCACATGCTCATCTCTATCTCATGCTTGAAAACCTTTCAAAGCAATTTCTCATTGAAACCACATGTACCTTCATTCTATCTCATGCATTTAAACCAATGCAAAACTCATGGCAAAGCCAAACTCATGCTTGTACTCTAAGCATTTCATATACAAATCACATATGCATTTCTCATAGCATAAACCATTACATCAAGGTACATGTGAATCAAAAACCATAATATATTTTATATTGGCATTTCACATCTATTTGTTACTCGGATATGCGGACATCTCACTAGACACTTATGGTGGCATCTCTCATCACCGTACTCACTCGTCTAGCAACATAATTTCCGGTGGAATCTTTCATCACCGTACTCACATGTCAGAATCTCTCATCGCCACAAAGCTTGGGTATTTCACCAAGTCCTACCCGATGGAATGCCCATCATCGGTTCTCTCCCTTTGGCTTAACCAAAGTGCACGTACGAATTTTTAGTTTATAGTGCACTTTCATCCTATTGATCGATCAATTATATCCGGTAAGTATCTCAACATCTATGCCAATATATTATGTTAAAACATCATCTCACCTACTGTTTTTCATGCAACAAATCTCATCATTCTCATCTCATTTCAAAACCATAACATTTGCTATGCTTCAACATAAAAGCCCAAATCTCAAATATGCAACATGTTACTGAAATCATTTCAAGCATCATCTCATGCTATAATTCATGCATAAAAACAGTAGGACTTTATCAATCTAAAACCGTGAGCATGTAAAAGCATTTAAGGGGCAAACACAACATTCTAGAGAGCAATCTAGCCAATACTTACTTCCGAACTTAGGAAGGTGTTTCAAACCTTTCCTAAATCCCCAAACCTTGATTCTTTGTCCCTCAAGGACTTCTAAAACCATACGCACTCACTGATTACGTTTCGCTTGCTTGCCGAAACGCTATCTAAGCTTTCGGATCAACTCCAAAGGTGTCCAAAGATGTCTCCCCTGTTTTAAACACATAAGAGCATAGGATTAACGCATCATCATGCATTGAAATCATCAGCCACACACCTAAACTCACTGCTCTACACAAAAACCACATTTCTGCTACCAAACACTACCGAAATCACCTCCAAACTCTTCCAAAATCAAACCCAGACAAGATCCATCACTTCTAATCATTTCTAAACATCAATTAACATCAAAAATTAACACAACCACGTCCTTATACCTCTAGCTATAACAGAACACTAAAATCACCCCAAAAACCACCATTTTAACAAGCAAAAACTTAGGAAAAGCAACCTATTCGGGATTGGATTGATAAAACCTCATTTCTAACATCATTTAACATCCAAAATACAATAGAAAACCATCTCAAAACATATCCCAATCAATCACCACGAAAATCTTCAAGATCTCTTCCAAAATCTTGAGTTTTAAGCCAATTTCTTGTTTCTAACATTAAAACCACTTTAAAAACATTAATAAAGGATTGATAACTTGGGAATTTCAGTAAAGAACTGATCATTAGAGGAGAAGGACGAAGTTTACCTCTAATGGATGATTTCTCCTTGATTTGGGCAAGTTTTCTTGAAAATACCATGTAGAAATCAAGTGGATTTGTTGAAGGATTGATTAGGAATCAATGAGTGATGGAAATCTCATCAAATGAAGTGGAAATCAAAGTAAATTTGCTGGAGAAAAAGTGTTTGGTTGATAGGATTTTGAAAGAAAATGAAATGAGAAAAAATTAGAGAAATTTGGTTATTAAAAGTCAAAGGTAGTTTCCACCTTTATTTTATTTAATTAAATCATTAATTAAATCACCCAAATTAAGGAAAAATCTAATGAAAACATTTTTGGTAAAATTAGCTCCTTAAAGATTCAAAGTTCCAATCCTTTACAAAACAGTCACTACTAAACTTTGCAGAAACTGCGATTTGGTCACTACACCGAAATAAAGTATTTCCAAACCTTATTTTGTAAAATTGACTTCACCATTCTCTTTTATATATTAAATGAGGATTTTAAGCTATGTTTCTGTATTTTTAAAACATCCCGAACTAGGTGTTCCCTAAAACCCCCTTTAAGATTCGAATAGATTCCCAGACTGATCCGGTTCAGACTCTAAACATCTTGGCCCAAATTTGGGGTGTTACAACTCTCCCCCTCTTAAGAAATTTCGTCCTCGAAATTTACCTAGAGGGAAAAGGTAAGGAAACTGCTTCTTCATGTCATCCTTTCTTTCCCACGTGGCTTCCTCAACACCACGATGCCTCCACAACACCTTAACCAGCTCAATGGTCTTACCTCGAAGGACCTTACTATCCGAATCCAAAATCTCAACCGGCTCCTCATCATAGGTCAAATCCAGATTCAGTTCAACTTCCTCCACATGCATAACATGCGAAGGATCTGGTCTATACTTCGAAGCATGGAGACATGAAACACATTGTGTATCTTCTCCAACTCTTGTGGTAGCCTCAGCTTATAAGCAATAGGACCCACACGTTCTATCACCTTGAATGGTCCAATATACCTAGGGCTCAACTTACCCTTCCGGCCAAACCTCATCACCTTCTTCCAAGGTGAAACCTTTAAGAACACACGGTCACCCACTGCAAACTCAATCTCCTTACGCTTCAAAAGCTCTGATACCACCAAATGTAACCCACTTAGCACGGCCTAGACGATTGACCCGAACTACGAAGATTACACGGGGAAAACCAAAGTCAACCCAAAAGTCAACCTTGATTCACGACCTTTTTTATTTTTATCTTGTCTAGATACATGCTAACCCTAAGTGAGTACTCACGAAACACAATTGAGAAAGGCACAGCGATTGGATAACATATAGGTACTCAATTGCACTTCACACAAGATTAGGTACGTTGACAGCGTTGACCGTTTCGATACACGAGTGTGTTCCGAGACCAGTTCCGAAACATGGCATTCCAGTAGCCAAATCATTCCAACACAACCTCCACCGTTTCGAAACACAAAGGCCATTACAGGCCCCCGTTCCGAAACACTAGAGGGTGTTTCGATACGGTTTGCCCAGAAACAGCAGGAAATGCTGGTTTTTCACTCAATAACCTATTCAAACATACCCCAACGACTCTCTAATTATACCAACAAGTCAACGTACATATAAGGAACGTATTTGGAACACTCAAACACAATCGTAGCTTCAAACACAAAATCTCACTAGTCTAGAGGCATGCTTCTTAATATCAAAACCCAAATAGGCAATCCAACCTCAAAACAAGCAATTAAGGCCATTTACAATCCAAACAAGCCAAAACAAATACGCCACAACCTTAGGGAGTTTAACACATCTCCCAATTACAATCCCTGGTTTCCCATTGCCAATCTATCAAAACTAAAGTGTACGAAAACTTCACCATACATGAGCTTGGACTTCCTTGGATGAACTTAGCTTCCTTGATGCCCGAAAACACCTCAATTATCTGCATTATTGGTAAAAGAGAGCGTAAGCACAAATGCTTAGTGACGCATGCTCTAAAGAAAGCCAACTCAATAATGCACAACTTGAAAACACTTTCATCAAAAGCTTTTAAACCACATGCTCATCTCTATCTCATGCTTGAAACCCTTTCAAAGCAATTTCTCATTGAAACCACATGTACCTTCATTCTATCTCATGCATTTAAACCAATGCAAAATTCATGGTAAAGCCAAACTCATGCTTGTACTCTAAGCATTTCAAATACAAATCACATATGCATTTCTCATAGCATAAACCATTACATCAAGGTACATGTGAATCAAAAACCATAACATATTTTATATTTGCATTTCACGTCTATTTGTTACTCGGATATGCGGACATCTCACTAGACACTTTCGGTGGCATCTCTCATCATCGTACTCACTCGTCTAGCAATATAATTTTTGGTGGAATCTCTCATCACCGTACACACATGGCGGAATCTCTCATCGCCACAAAGCTTGGGTATTTCACCAAGTCCTACCCGATGGAATGCCCATCATTGGTTCTCTCCCTTTGGCATAACCAAAGAGCACGTACGAATTTTTGGTTTATAGTGCACTCTCATCCTATTGGTCGATCAATTATATCTGGTAAGTATCTCAACATCTATGCCAATATATTATGTTAAAACATCATCTCACCTACTGTTTTTCATGCAACAAATCTCATCATTCTCATCTCATTTCAAAACCATAACATTTGCTATGCTTCAACCTAAAAGTCGAAATCTCAAATATGCAACATGTTACTTTATGAAATCATTTCAAGCATCATCGCATGCTATAATTCATACATAAAACAATAGGAATTTATCAATCTAAAACCATGAGCATGTAAAAGCATTTAAGGGGCAAACACCACATTCTAGAGAGCAATCTAGCCAATACTTACTTTCGGACTTAGGAAGGTGTTTCAAACCTTTCCTAAATCCCCAAACCTTGATTCTTTGTCCCTCAAGGACTTCTAAAACCATACGCACTCACCGATTACGTTTCGCTTGCTTGACGAAACGCTATCTAAGCTTCCGGATCAACTCCAAAGGTGTCCGAAGATGTCTCCCATGTTTTAAACACATAAGAGCAGAGGATTAATGCATCATCATGCATTGAAATCATCAGCCACACACCTAAACTCGCTGCTCTACACAAAAACCATATTTCGGCTACCAAACATTACCGAAATCACCTCCAAACTCTTCCAAAATCAAACCCAGCCAAGATCCATCACTTCTAATCATTTCTAAACATCAATTAACATCAAAAATTAACACAACCACGTCCTTATACCTCCAGCTATAACAGAACACCAAAACCACCCCAAAAACCACCATTTTAACAAGCAAAAACTTAGGAAAAACAACCTATTCGGGATTGGATTGATGAAACCTCATTTCTAACATCATTTAACATCCAAAATACAATAGAAAACCATCTCAAAACAGAGCCCAATCAATCACCACGAAAATCTTCAAGATCTCTTCCAAAATCTTTAGTTTTAAGCCAGTTTCTTGTTTCTAACATTAAAACCACTTTAAAAACATTAATAAAGGATTGATAACTTGGGAATTTCAGTAAAGAATTGATCATTAGAGGAGAAGGACGAAGCTTACCTCTAATGGATGATTTCTCCTTGATTTGGGCAAGTTTTCTTGGAAATACCATGTAGAAATCAAGTGGATTTGTTGAAGGATTGAATAGGAATCAAAGTGATGGAAATCACATCAAATGAAGTGGAAATCAAAGTAAATTTGCTAGAGAAAAAGTGTTTGGTTGATAGGATTTTGAGAGAAAATGAAATGAGAGAAAATTAGAGAAAAGTGGTTATGAAAAGTCAAAGGTAGTTTCCACCTCTATTTTATTTAATTAAATCATTAATTAAATCACCCAAATTAAGGAAAAATCTGATGAAAATAATTTTGGTAAAATTAGCTCCTTAAAGATTTGAAGTTCCAATCCTTTACAAAACAGTCACCACTAAACTTTGCAAAAACTGCGATTTGGTCACTACACCGAAATGTAGTATTTCCAAACCTTATTTTGTAAAATTGACTTCACCATTCTCTTTTATATATTAAATGATGATTTTTAGCTATTTTCTATATTTTTAAAACATCCCGAACTAGGTGTTCCCTAAAACCCCCTGTAAGATTCGTATAGATTCCCAGACTGATCCGGTTCAGACTCTAAACATCTAGGCCCAAATTTGGGGTGTTACAATTTCATTGTCACTCATCTCCTTGTGGAGGCCATTTTGGAGGGGCTAGGACAGCCGCAAAGGTCCTCCAATCAAGGTTCTATTGGCCTACACTCTTCAAGGATGCACATGAATTTTGCAAGGCTTGTGATCGATGCCAAAGAACAGGGAACATTTGAAGAATGTAACCCCCTTAACCCGGCCTAGACGGTCGACCCGAATTAAGAAGATCACACGGGGAAAACCAAAGTCAACCCGGAAGTCAACCTTGATTAACGACCCTTTTTTTCTTTTTAATCTTATCTAGATGCACATTAACCCTAGTTATGTTCATACAAACATCATACTCAAAGATCATCGCAGACGGAAAACGTTCAGGGACTTAATTTGAACAAATTAAGACTTTAGGGACCAAAATGTAAATTTTGGAAATACAAGGACTTAACCCACTTTTAAGTTACCAATATGGAATTAGTCATATTTCATGCTTGTCTGTCAAATTTCAGCTCAAACGGACACCACAAACTCAATCAATTGCGTAAACATGATTCAGGACCAAAACGCAAACAAAACAAAACATATAACCAACAATTTCAGTGCCCAACGGTCGGGTGTTCCGAAACAGGAAGACCCGTTCCGAAACGCGGGACCGTTCCGCAACAGGTTTCGAAACAGTGCCTGGCAGTAGCACTTCCGTTCCGGAACGGCTGCATCCGTTTCGGAACGCCCAGGCCATTTCAGGCCCCTGTTCCGATATGGTAGCACCTGTTCCGAAACAGGCTGCCCAGATTGCAGAAAAATAGCTGGTTTAATGCACAATTAACCTATCAAACATGCTCCAAAGACAACCAAACTTTACCAACAAGTCATACAACATTCAAGGAACATAATTGCCTCAACCAAACATCAACATGGCATCAATTATGAAAATCCCCAATTCTATAGGCATGCATCCTATTTAGCAAACCATTCAAGCATCAAACCACAATAGAACAATGTTCAAAAACAAGGAACTCTCACCTTGAGCTTCCTCCTACACATGGCTTATAATCTCAGCAAATACACATGCTAGATATGCTTTAAAAACAGAATTTAAGACATGCAAACAATCACATTGCACCCAACCATCACATGGTTCCTCAACAAGAGAGTTTTTCCGAAACTTACTCTTGAGCTTAGCAAAGTTGTTTAGACTTAGACTAAGCTCCCAAACCTTCGAAACATTGGTTTCAAAGCCGAAAACCAAAATCCACTCATCGATTCCGTTTCGCCACTTGCCGAAACACCAATCAAGCTTCCGGATCAACACCACTAAGATCCAAAGATGACTCCCCTATTTTAAACACATCAAAACAGTAGATTAATGCATCATCATGCATTAATACCCTCAATGAAAGCATCAAAACTCGCTGCTCTCATCCACACTCCATTTTCGGCTACCAAACACAACCGAAAATGCATCCAAACAACTCCTCAACACTACCCAGCCAAGATTCATCAAATCTAAGCTTCCTTAAACATCAAATAACATCCAAAAAGGGTCTAACCACGTCCTTATACCTCCAGCTATAACAGATCAACAAGATCACTCCAAAAACAACCAAGAACACAAGCTAAACTTAGGAAATTCAACCTATCCGGGATTGCATTGATTAAAACTCAATTTCACATCAAATTAGCATTCAATTAACATCAATTTGACACCTCAAAACACAGCCCAATCAGATCATACGCAAATTTCATCAAAATCAATCAAATCTTGCATTTAAAAGCCAAGATCAAGAACAAATCAATAAAACCTTTTATAAAACACAATTTAAGGATTGAGAACTTGGGAATTTCAGTAAAGAACTTAAAGTCCAGAGGAGAAGGACGTTCTTACCTCCAAACTTGAGTTTTCTCCCTTTTTGGAACCAAAATCTTGAAAATCCACTTAGCAAATGGTGAGGTTTTGTTGAAGAGATGATTAGAGATCAAAAGAGAGTTGAAATGTGATATTTAGGTGACAAAATCTGAGGAAAAGCTCTGGAGAAAATGTGTTTGGTTTGAGAGAAAAGATGACAGAAAAGATGAGAGAAAATGGAAAATGGAAAAGTTAGTTGGAAATGATAAAATATCTTCCCTCCACTTTTCTCTTATTTAAAAAACCTTTAATAAATCATTTAATATCTTTAAAAAAATCTGGAGAAAACTCCCATTGGGTAAATAGCTCCTTAAAGATTCAAAGTTTCAATCCTTTTTAAAACAGTCATGCAGTTTTCAAAAATTACATTTTGGTCACTAGCCAAAATGTCACCCTTCCAAACCTCATATTACAAAATTGATTTCACAGTTCACTTATATATATTAAAAGAGGATTTTAAGACATTTTTCCATATTTTTAATGCAACCCGAACCAGGTTTTTCCTAAATTCACTCTTATATATATTCGAACCGCGATCCGACCGAACCGGTCCGAATCCCCAAACTCCTAAGCCCAAAACCGGGGCGTTACAACTCTCCCCCCTTAAGAAATTTCGTCCTCGAAATTTACCTGAAGGAAAGAGATACGGAAACTGCTTCAGCATGTCATCCTTCCGTTCCCACGTTGCTTCCTCAACACCACGGTGCTTCCACAACACTTTCACCAACTCAATGGTCTTGCCACGAAGAACCTTGCTATCCGAATCCAGAACCTTCACCGGTTCCTCATCATAGGTCAAATCCGGATTCAATTCCACTTCCTCCACAGGCATCACATGCGAAGGATCTGATCTATACTTCCGGAGCATAGAAACATGAAACACATCATGAATCTTCTCCAACTCTTGAGGTAAACTCAACTTGTACGCAACAGGACCCACACGTTCAATCACCTCGTATGGTCCAATGTACCTAGGGCTCAACTTACCCTTACGGCCAAACCTCATCACCTTTTCCAAGGTGAAACCTTCAAAAACACACGGTCACCCACCGTATACTCAATCTCCTTACGCTTCAAATCCGCGTAAGACTTTTGCCGATCAGAAGCCGCCTTCAAACACTCACATATGAGCTTCACCTTCTCGGTGGTTCCTTTCAACAAAGCCGGCATCGACACCAACTTCTGACCCGTTTCATCCCAACAAAGAGGAGTCCTACACTTCCTCCCGTACAAAGCCTCATAAGGTGCCATTTGAATACTTGCCTGATAACTATTGTTATAAGCAAACTCTACCAAAGGCAAATGTTTCTCCCAAGAGCCCTGAAACTCAATCACACAGCACCTCAACATATCCTCCAAAATCTGGATAACACGCTCGGACTGACCATCCGACTGAGGATGATAAGACGTACTAAAATTCAACCGTGTACCCAAAGCTTGATGCAAACACTGCCAGAACCGCGATGTAAACCTCGGATCCCTATCCGATACAATCGACTTTGGCACACCGTGCAGCCGCACAATCTCAGCAATGTACAGCTCCGCCAGCTTATCCAAGGAGTACGTAGTATGCACAGGCAAGAAATGCGCACACTTCATCAGGCGATCCACAATCACCCACACCAAATTCTTCTTCGACGGTGACAAGGGTAAACCAGATACAAAATCCATGGTAACCCTTTCCCACTTCCACTCAGGGATTCTCAACGGTTGCAACAACCCTGAAGGAACCTGATGCTCAGCCTTAACTCGCTGACACACCATGCACTTGCTCACAAACTCAGCAACATCCTTCTTCAAACCCACCCAATAGTACTCCTCACGAAGATCTCGATACATCTTAGTACTACCTGGGTGCATAGCAAAAGGACTACTATGACCTTCAGTCAGAATAGCACGCCTCAACTCAGCATCATTGGGCACTACTATCCGACTCCCAAAGCACAACACACCATCATCATTGAAACAGAAATCCGAAGGCCTACCCTCCGCAATATCCTGAACATGTGGTACCAAGGAATCATCTAGCAACTGCTTTTCCTTGATCAACTGAACCAAAGATGGTTTCACTTGCAACTCAGCCACAAGACCACCATCACGCGAAATACTCAAACTGGCAAACATAGCCCTCAACTCAACCGCTACCTTCCTACTCAAGGCATCCGCTACAACATTAGCTTTTCCAGGGTGATACTCAATCGTCAAATCATAATCCTTGAGCAACTCCACCCAACGTCGCTGCCTAAGATTCAACTCCTTCTGAGACATCAGATACCTCAAACTCTTGTGATCCGTGTACACAATACACTTCTCACCATACAGGTAATGTCTCCAGATCTTCAAAGCAAAAACCACTGCGGCCAACTCAATATCATGCGTAGGATAGTTGCGCTCATGCACCTTCAACTGCCGTGATGAATAAGCCACCACCTTACCCTCTTGCATCAACACACATCCTAAACCAACATAGGACGCATCACTATACACCACAAACTCTTTCCCTGATTCAGGTTGAACCAGGATAGGAGCTTGCGTCAAAGCCGCCTTAAGCTTCTTAAAAGCCTGCTGTCTCGCTTCCGTCCACTCATACTTAACATCCTTCTGCAACAACTTCGTCAAAGGTGCAGCAATATTAGAAAACCCATCCACAAACCTCTGGTAGTATCCCGCCAAACCAAGGAAACTACGAACTTCATGAACAGACTTAGGAACCTTCCAATTCGTCACCGCCTCAATCTTCTGAGGATCAACACGAATTCCCTCGGCAGAAACCACATGCCCAAGAAACACCACTTCACTTAACCAGAACTCACACTTTCTCAGCTTAGCATAAAGCTGATTCTCCAACAAAGCTTGCAACACAATCCTCAAATGCTCTTCATGTTCCTCCTCAGTACGCGAGTACACAAGGATATCATCAATGAACACCACAACAAACTTATCCAGGTATTCATGAAACACACGATTCATCATGTCCATGAAAGCTGCAGGAGCATTTGTTAACCCAAACGGCATCACAAGAAACTCATAATGCCCATACCTCGTCCTGAAAGCGGTCTTAGGCACATCCACATCTTTCACCTTCAACTGGTAATACTCTGACCTCAAGTCAATCTTAGAGAACACAGCTGCTCCCCGAAATTGATCAAAGAGATCATCAATCCTCGACAAAGGATACCGATTCTTGATGGTCAACTTGTTCAGCTGACGATAATCAATGCACATTCTCATAGTGTCATCCTTCTTCTTCACAAACAAGACCGGTGCACCCCAAGGCGACACACTCGGCCGAATGAAACCACGATCAAGCAACTCTTGCAACTGCGTCTTCAGCTCTTTCAGCTCCTTAGGTGCCATCCGATAGGGAGTAATGGACACAGGAGTTGTATTCTCATACAACTCAATCCCAAACTCCACCTCGCGATTAGGAGGTAAACCAGGCAACTCATCAGGAAACACACCAGGAAACTCTCGCACAATCCTGATATCTTGCACACGCAACTCCTTAGAACTAGGATTCATCACAAAGGCCAGGTAAGCTTCACAACCTTGCCTCAACATCCGGCTCGCCTCCAAAGAAGACACCACATTGGCAAGAAACTTCACATTCTCACCAACCACAACCACCTCATAATCATCCGCAAGCTTCAACGAAACTCGCTTATTCTCACAATCCACTACAGCACGATGCTCAGCAAGCCAATCCATACCAAGGATTACATCAAAACCATAGAAAGGTAACTCCATAAAGTCAACATGAAAAACATGATCTTGAACAACCAAAGGACACCTTCTATAAAGCTTTCGAGTCACAACAGTCTCACCAAAAGAACTAGTGACACGCACACCAACATCCAAAGACTCAACAGGCAACCCAAGCAATTCAGCATGCTCACGCAATATGTAAGAGTGCGTAGATCCAGAATCAATCAAGGAAAGTAATGACAAGGATTGCAAAGTAAAAGTACCTGCGATTACATCCGCGTCATTCCTCCCCTCCCGCTGAGCAAACACCCTGGCTTGGCCGCCACCCTCAGGCTGTATAGCCATAACATGAGCCACACCCCGACCACCTTCCTCTCTCCGCTGGAAATTACCACGGCCGCGCCCACGGCCTCTCTGTGGTGCTGCAACAACAGGAGCACGCCCTTGGCCACCAGCCAACATAGGACACTCTCTCCTCATATGATCTGCAGATCCACAATTCCAGCACACATTACCAGCAGCTACAACAGGGGCTTGCACGTCCCTCACAGCACGAGGACAATCACGTTTCATATGGCCATGCGAACCACATATCCAACAAGCACTCGGATCAACTCTAGCGTTGCCTCCCCGAACAGGCGCACCACCACCACCTCGCTTAGCTGAGGACTGATACTTCTGATCACGTCCCCTCTTGTTCCGTCCACCACCGGAACTACATTCAGCAGCTCGCTTACCAGCACTTGATCCAGCACTTCTAGCAGATAAACCCAAGTTCATCTCAATGTCCTTTGCTCGGCCCACCAACACATCAAAATCATCATACTCGGTAGCCAGCACATACATCTTTACATCCGTCACTAAACCATAACGGAACCTTTCACACCTCGCTCGCTCATCCGGAACTAGCACGCCCTTGGCCCACCAACACTTCATACTCAGCCACCGTCATGCTCCCCTGGGTAAGAGACATGAATTCCCTCTTCTTTTCATCTAGGTACCTCACCCCTAGATACCTTCTCTTGAACACATTCTGAAAGAATGTCTAAGTTACATCAGCTTCCGCCATCCCAGCGATAGTGGTTGTCCACCACGTATAAGCATCCTTCTGTAGCAAGGATACTACACAACCAAGCTTCTGCACATCAGTACAACTCATCTGACCCAAGATTCTCTTGGTACTCTCTAACCAAGCCTCAGAACCTTCAGCAGACATACCCCTGAACTCCGTCCCTCCCAGACTGCGCAAACGCTCCAAGGGTAGTCTAACTCCAGCATCTTCCTGATGCCCAGCTCCACGAGCTCCAGCTACCGCTGCTTGAAAAGCACCAGCTATAGCTTGAATCAGCACCGTCATGTCAGGAACAGCTTGCCCCTGACCAGCCTCAGGTCCAGCAGCCTCAGGACCAGCTGCAGCTCCAGCTTCTTCAGCCCCAGCACCACCACCGCCAGGTGGAGGAGGTAAGACAGCACTCTCAACATTCTCTTCATTTTCATTCTCATTCTGAGCCGTAGCTCGCACATTACTCCTCAACTCTCTACGAGGTGCCATACTCTAACTATGCAATCACAATGCAAATAAACAAAATCAGGCCCAGCAAGGTAAGCAATCCAAGTACTCAAGCTCATTTTCAATTAAAACAACTTCATTTCATTAGCTTTGAATTGGCAATGGGTACCCAAAACATGCTTCTTCACAGCACACATCTCAATTGCAACATACATGCAACTCACTCAACATGCTTCCACCCAACAAGCATACAAAGCATACATACTTTAAACATTCACATACACATTACCAATTACTCGAGAGCTCAGCTCTGATACCACCAAATGTAACCCCCTTAACCCGGCCTAGACGGTCGACCCGAATTAAGAAGATCACACGGGGAAAACCAAAGTCAACCCGGAAGTCAACCTTGATTAACGACCCTTTTTTTCTTTTTAATCTTATCTAGATGCACATTAACCCTAGTTATGTTCATACAAACATCATACTCAAAGATCATTGCAGACGGAAAACGTTCAGGGACTTAATTTGAACAAATTAAGACTTTAGGGACCAAAATGTAAATTTTGGAAATACAAGGACTTAACCCACTTTTAAGTTACCAATATGGAATTAGTCATATTTCATGCTTGTCTGTCAAATTTCAGCTCAAACGGACACCACAAACTCAATCAATTGCGTAAACATGATTCAGGACCAAAACGCAAACAAAACAAAACATATAACCAACAATTTCAGTGCCCAACGGTCGGGTGTTCCGAAACAGGAAGACCCGTTCCGAAACGCGGGACCGTTCCGCAACAGGTTTCGAAACAGTGCCTGGCAGTTGCACTTCCGTTCCGGAACGGCTGCATCCGTTTCGGAACGCCCAGGCAATTTCAGGCCCCTGTTCCGATATGGTAGCACCTGTTCCGAAACAGGCTGCCCAGATTGCAGAAAAATAGCTGGTTTAATGCACAATTAACCTATCAAACATGCTCCAAAGACAACCAAACTTTACCAACAAGTCATACAACATTCAAGGAACATAATTGCCTCAACCAAACATCAACATGGCATCAATTATGAAAATCCCCAATTCTATAGGCATGCATCCTATTTAGCAAACCATTCAAGCATCAAACCACAATAGAACAATGTTCAAAAACAAGGAACTCTCACCTTGAGCTTCCTCCTACACATGGCTTATAATCTCAGCAAATACACATGCTAGATATGCTTTAAAAACAGAATTTAAGACATGCAAACAATCACATTGCACCCAACCATCACATGGTTCCTCAACAAGAGAGTTTTTTCGAAACTTACTCTTGAGCTTAGCAAAGTTGTTTAGACTTAGACTAAGCTCCCAAACCTTCGAAACATTGGTTTTAAAGCCGAAAACCAAAATCCACTCACCGATTCCGTTTCGCCACTTGCCGAAACACCAATCAAGCTTCCGGATCAACACCACTAAGATCCAAAGATGACTCCCCTGTTTTAAACACATCAAAATAGTAGATTAATGCATCATCATGCATTAATACCCTCAATGAAAGCATCAAAACTCGCTGCTCTCATCCACACTCCATTTTCGGCTACCAAACACAACCGAAAATGCATCCAAACAACTCCTCAACACTACCCAGCCAAGATTCATCAAATCTAAGCTTCCTTAAACATCAAATAACATCCAAAAAGGATCTAACCACGTCCTTATACCTCCAGCTATAACAGATCAACAAGATCACTCCAAAAACAACCAAGAACACAAACTAAACTTAGGAAATTCAACCTATCCGGGATTGCATTGATTAAAACTCAATTTCAAATCAAATTAGCATTCAATTAACATCAATTTGACACCTCAAAACACAGCCCAATCAGATCATACGCAAATTTCATCAAAATCAATCAAATCTTGCATTTAAAAGCCAAGATCAAGAACAAATCAATAAAACCTTTTATAAAACACAATTTAAGGATTGAGAACTTGGGAATTTCAGTAAAGAACTTAAAGTTCAGAGGAGAAGGACGTTCTTACCTCCAAACTTGAGTTTTCTCCCTTTTTGGAACCAAAATCTTGAAAATCCACTTAGCAAATGGTGAGGTTTTGTTGAAGAGATGATTAGAGATCAAAAGAGAGTTGAAATGTGATATTTAGGTGACAAAATCTGAGGAAAAGCTCTGGAGAAAATGTGTTTGGTTTGAGAGAAAAGATGAGAGAAAATAGAAAATGGAAAAGTTAGTTGGAAAATGATAAAATATCTTCCCTCCACTTTTCTCTTATTTAAAAAACCTTTAATAAATCATTTAATATCTTTAAAAAAATCTGGAGAAAACTCCATTGGGTAAATAGCTCCTTAAAGATTCAAAGTTTCAATCCTTTTTAAAACAGTCACGCAGTTTTCAAAAATTACATTTTGGTCACTAGCCAAAATGTCACCCTTCCAAACCTCATATTACAAAATTGATTTCACAGTTCACTTATATATATTAAAAGAGGATTTTAAGACATTTTTCCATATTTTTAATGCAACCCGAACCAGGTTTTCCTAAATTCACTCTTATATATATTCGAACCGCGATCCGACCGAACCGGTCCGAATCCCCAAACTCCTAAGCCCAAAACCGGGGCGTTACAAAGAAGGCATGAAATGTCATTGCAAGGCATCTTGGAGGTGGAGCTTTTTGACGTATGGGGAATTGACTTCATGGGACCTTTCCCTTCCTCCTATGGAGACTTATACACCCTTTTGGCCGTGGGTTACGTATCCAAATGGGTCGAAGCAGCGGCTACTCCAAGGAATGACTCCAAGACTGTCATGAAGTTCCTTCACAAGAACATCTTCACAAGGTTTGGTGCACAAAGGGCCATTATCAGTGATGAATGAACCTACTTTGACAACAAGCTTATTATTAAGGCATTACAAAGGTATGGAATGCGACACAAGATTGCTACAGCATATCACCCCCAGACCATGGCCAAGCTAAGGTTTCCAATCGAGAGATCAAGCAGATACTTAAAAAGTGGTCAAACCTAAAAGGAAGGACAGGTCTATAAAGCTTAATTAAGCTCAATGGGCTTATCGCACTGCCTACAAGGAACCCTTAGGAATGTTGTCGTTCAAGCTAGTCTATGGTAAGGCTTGTCATCTTCCCATTGAGCTAAAACAAAAGGCTTATTGGGCCATTAAAAAGTTCAATGTGGATGTCCAACTAGCTGGAGAAAGAAGGATTCTATAGTTAAATGAGATGGAGGAGTTCAGAGCTCATGCCTATGAGAACGTGCGCCTATACAAGGAAAAGACAAAGAAGTGGCATGACAAACATCTTTTGCCACGACATTTTTCAGAAGGACAATAAGTGCTCCTCTACAATTCTAGGCTCAAGCTCTTTCTAGGCAAACTAAAGTCCCGATGGTCAGGCTCTTTTCTAGTGCACAAGGTCTACTCCTATGGTGCAGTAGATATAAAAAAGCTCGATGATGACATAGTCTTCAAGGTCAACGGAAAATGTCTGAAGATATACAATGAAGCTCCCATCCGGCGAGACAAATCTTCCCTATCCCTTCATGACCCTTGAGAGTTTGAATTCCTCACTTTTACTTTTATTTTGTTGCCACATTTTCTTGTTTTCTATTCATAAATAACTTAGCATGTCTTTATCTTTGAGTCGTACTTTATCCTTTAATTTATTGCTCTTTATATTTCTTTGTTTTATTTTATGCTTTTACCTTGTCTCCATCTGCTCATTCCTGAATAACCCTAGAGGTGCAGGTGGTGTGCTAGGGTTTAATGGACAAAGACGGCATATCCTAGGAAAATCATGGCCGTGTCTTTATGAGAACAAAAAGAATTGGAAAACCCAACTTTTTCCAACATTGGAGGGAGTCGGCTCTTAAAATGCAAAAAGAGAGGGAAATTAATTACTTTTTAACCTTTTTTCTAAAAAGCAACCCTAATCATCATTACCTTGCCACATTCTCTCTCCTACTTTTTACTTTTCATTAAATATCCATTACCTCTCTCCTAACCCCATGCCGCACAAACACCCAAAAAAATCTATCCCTCTCTCCAATCGTGGCAGTTTCCCTCTTTTCAACTCCCATCACCATCATATCACCCACAATTAATCTCTCCCCTAAAACCAAAACTCCTTCCCCTTCGTCTTCTATGCTAGCCAAAACCACCATTGACAAAACCTTCAACACCCTAAACCCTTACTCCGCGTCAAACCAACCCAGAAATCCTGCCAAACTTCCCCTTCTCGTTCTCCCTCTTTTTGCAAAACAATGGTTCGCTTCAAGAGAGTTGAAGGATAATCTAGCCGCGGACAACCAAAATCCGTGCTACTTAAGAAGTTTCTTGATAACAAAGCCAAAGAGCGCTTTCAACTCCTCAAGGATAGAAAGATCTTTCCTTAGCAAGGCTTCAAGTTTCCTATTGAAGGGGAACATGGCTTCGACAAAGACGTCTTGGGGGTTATATCTAAGTATGAGTGGGAAACCTTTGTCCCACATCCTGGAAACATCTACATTCCCATTGTGAAGGAGTTCTAAGCTCACCTTACCAGCCCCACTTGTTGAGTGTGTAAAAGTTCTATATTTTACCCTCTATTTAACCCATATTTCTGCTGCATTCAAGCATAATTCATTGCATTTATGTTAGATTTCAGTTTTACATCACAAATATATTAAAATGCACAGTTTCTACTGAAATTGGTTGCTTTTTCAGGTAGCTGCTGTAGCAGATGGAGAAGCAGATGATGGGCAGTGAAGAATTAGAGCTGGAACTGGAGATGCAGTCGAGGAGGACGATGCTGCCATGGCCGCTACCATGGCAGCCAAGGACGACGGCGATAGTGAAGGGAAGAAAGTGAAGTGGGCCTCGACAGAAAGAGAAAATTAAGCCCGTCTGTCATGGAGTACCCTTATATTTTTCCGAGGCCTAGATCAGAATGAAGGCCAAGCCCAAAGTTCAAGGAATAAATTCCAAGCAAGAAGGAAGGACGAATTAAAGACTGTTGCTCTAAAGATTTAGTCTTTATTAGAGTTGTACTTTAATTTAAAGTTGTATTCTTGCCATATTAGAAAACTTGAACCAAAGGCCTATATAAAGGCATGTAATTCGACCTAGGAGAGGACATCACCATTCTCTAGCCTTCTTCCCAAAACCCTAGCCGTTTTCCCTTCCTCACCATGTTCTAAACTTCCCCTAGGGCTAAGGGTTGCTTTGAAAAGTAGTTGCAAGGATTGCATTGTTGTAGGATTTTCTTTGTTCAATAAAATTACTTCAAGTTCTCTTATTCTGGTTTTTAACATCTTGCAAGAGTATCGGGAGAGCATTGTGAGATTATCTATTTACTTAATATCGGGAGAGTTAAGTATACGAAAGGAATAAGTGCGGGTTCTCTAGTTTATAGTTGAACAATCTCGGACCTAGGGATAGGACGAGGCTAAGTGGCTAAGGAAGAATTCAACAACATCGGTGTTCATCCTTCGATTCACGTCGGGAGGTATCATCAAAGACGTGTTCATCGACAGACTTGGACCTAGGGATAGGCCAAGGCATAGCAGGGATTCTTGCGAAGCTTGAAGTACTGAGTTGAGTAATCACTGCCGCGATAACCAACAGACCGCTGCCGCGACAGGTGCTGCTGCAGCAGGCACGACGACAGAACAGAGTTTCCTAGACTTTGCAACACCTACACTACTGAGCAATTCAATACCGGCCCATTCTCTCTATCTTGATTCCATTACTCTTTTATTTAAGTTCTCTTAGTATTCTCGTGACAACAATTTAAACTATTCTTTTCCTCTCTCGTGCAGTATTTCAAGGTGAAGCTATTAGCCCAGTCCTTGTAGAGACGATATCCGATACTTGTGTATCACTTTACTACTTGCGCCGTGTACACTTGCACTACATTGCGATAGACACTTTTACACACAACAAGTTTTTGGCGCCATTGCCGGGGACTGGCAACATATCTTTACCCTATCTTTTACAGCACTTCCTTTACTTTTCTGCTTTTACTTGGATCGTTCAACATATACCTTTCACAAGGTCTTTTGTTTTCTTATGCGCAGATCCCAACGAGGAAAAGAACTTGAACACCAGTTAGATCCTAAAATTGAACGTACGTACAATCTCAGGAAAAGAGTTCGATACCTTGTAGAAAGAAACGAATACTTAGAAGGACAGTTAGACGCAATGGTAAACATAAGGCATGAAGAAAGAAGGGACGACCAAAGAAATCCCCAGGATGTTGTAGATCCTGCCGGGAATGGAGGGAACGGCCAAGCTGCCGATCCACCTGCCGTTGCCGCACGCCGGTCATGCCGAGACTACATGCTCAATGATCATGTAGAATTGGAAACAACCCTGCCAGACGTAGATGTTGACAACTTTGAGCTGAAACCTGTCATGTTCAGCATGATCAACAACGCTGGCCAATTTAGTGGTGCTGCTACTGAGGATGCATGGGAGCATCTGAAAACGTTCCAGGAAATCTGTGGTTCTTTAGACTACCAGGAGTTAATCCGGAGATACTGAGGCTTCAGTTATTTCCTCATTCATTGAGGGACAGAGCAAAGACTTGGTGGAATAAACTAACGCCGGGTTCAATACGAACTTGGGCAGATTTAACTCGTGAATTTTTATCTCATTTTAATCCTTCACACTTATCTAAGCGATTACGTAACGAAATTGCTATTTTTCAACAGGAAGAAGACGAGCCGATGCACGAGGCCTGGGATAGATTTACCACTCTCTTGAGGAACTTCCCGATGCATGGATTCCCCGTTTGGAACCAGGTAACAAAGTTCTATAATGCTGCCAATTTACAAACTCTTATCAGAATTGATTTAGCGGCAAATAGATTACTGCTGGACAAAGATCCGGATGAGGCAATGGCAGTATTGAAAAATCTGGCGAAGAATGAGGAACAGTTTCCTACAGCAAGAAGAGGGGGTAAACGAGTTCTAGCTGTAAAGGATTATGAGGCCGACAGTTCATTAAAATCACAGGTGGCATATCTCACTAAGGCGATGAAAAAGCTCTTAAAGGAAGATTCATAGCCTGTCTATTCTGCTGAAGAGGTATGCGAAACTTGCGATGGAAATCACAGTTCGGAGGAGTGCCCGTTACAGTTAGAAGAAGGGATGTATGTTGGGAACTACAATAAGCAGAATTATAACTCCAACAACTACAATCCCAACTGGAGAAAGGATCCAAAGTTCTCTTGGAGCAATCCTAATAATGCCCTGAATCCTCAAGAAAAGAACACTTAGAATCAGGGAGGACCTAGATTATTGACTCGGCAGCAACCACAGCAGCAGTAGCAACAGCCACCACCTACCTCGACTAGTATACTGGAGCAGACCCTGGCTAAGTTTATATCTCAAACAGGAACCTACATTGAGAACATGAATCACTTCGTCAAAAAGACTGAGACATTCATGGATACAACAGAGATGCGGATGACCAACCATGAAGCTACTCTGAAATCACTGGAGACACAAATGGGTCAGATTTCCCAGCATGTTAAACCAAGGCAGAATGGTGAATTTCCTAGCAATACTGAAAATGCTAGACAGCCCACACATGAGCAGTGTAAAGCCATCACTACTAAGAGTGGGAAGAAATTTCCAGGGCCAGAGAAGGAAGCTGAAACAGCTAAGAAACCAGCCTTGGAGTCACCTGCCGAGGAAGCTGCCCCGGCAGATGACAAATAGCCTGCTGCCGATGAACCTGTCACGACAGCAGAAGGGACAGAGGAGAAAGATGAAGAACCTAAACCTCCTCAGATCCGTATGCAGTGGGAAGGACGCATTGCTAATTATCGTCCCCCACCTTCTTTCCCTCAGCGGTTACAGAAATTGAAACATGAATCACAGCTTAAGAAGATTTATGATATTTTTAAGCAGGTTCATATCAACATTCCGCTGTTAGATGACGTTAGGGAAATACCTGGTTATGCCAAATTTCTCAAGGATGCCATGTCGAAGAAATCCAGACTTGGGGAATTTGAAATGGTTAACATGACACATGGATGCATGAGTATTCTACACAAGTATCCACCCCAGAAGAAGAAGGATCCTGGGAGCTTCATCATACCGTGCATAATCGGAGACAAATTTATGGGTAAAGCACTTTGTGATCTTGGTGCTAGTATAA
Organism: Hibiscus trionum; assembly: GCA_030270665.1. Taxonomy (NCBI): domain Eukaryota; kingdom Viridiplantae; phylum Streptophyta; class Magnoliopsida; order Malvales; family Malvaceae; genus Hibiscus; species Hibiscus trionum. The sequence continues at coordinate 48,002,582 of BSYR01000026.1, read as the reverse complement.
ATTTAATGCCCAAATCTGTTTTTCAGAAATTAGGTATTGGAAAAGCTCGGCCCACAACAGTAGTACTGCAGCTGGCAGACCGCTCTTACGTTCATCTAGAAGGAAAAATTGAAGATATTCTGGTAAGAGTGGATAAGTTTATTTTTCTTGCTGACTTTCTTGTCTTAGATTGTGAAGCAGATGAAAACGCACCAATCATCCTGGGGCGACCCTTCTTAGCCACAGGAAGATCACTAATTGATGTGGAAAAAGGAGAACTCACTATGAGAGTGAACGATCAAGAGATCAAGCTGAACGTTCTCCAAGCAATGAAACATGCTGATGCAGAAGAAGAGTGCAAGGCCATCACTGCAATTACCTTTGACCAACCCTGCATCAGGTGGGGCTGCCACGACATCAAAATTGGCCACTGCCTCAGCAGCCATTTAGAAGACTGTCACGATAGCATCGACGACAGCAGCTCCTCAGAATCTGATACATCTGATACTGAAGATCAAGAGGAGGTAAACTGGATAGGCAATCGTCCAGGTAAGTTGTTCGAGCCCTTAAATTATACCTCGGATAACCATATAATTCAAAAGCCATCAACTGTTGAGCCCCTGTTTTAGATCTTAAGCCCCTGCCAGGGCAGTTAAAATATGCTTTCCTTGGTTTAAATGATATGTTGCCCGTAATCATCTCTTCCAAGTTGATGCAGGAACAGGAACAGCAGCTAATAGGGATGTTGCAGCAACACAAAAAGGCGATTGGATGGACGATAGCTGATATCCAAGGCATCAATCCGGAACTATGCATGCATAAAATCCTTCTTGAGGATGATCATAAGCCGACCATTGATGCACAGAGGCGTCTAAACGATGCTATGCGAGAGGTGGTACGCAAGGAGATCATAAAATGGCTAGATGCTGGAATAATCTATGCCATCTCGGATAGCAAGTGGGTGAGCCCGGTGCAGTGCGTTCCCAAGAAAGGAGGAATAACCGTGGTAACCAACGAAGACAATGAGCTAATCCCAACCAGGACTGTGACCGGTTGGAGGGTTTGTATGGACTATCGGAAGCTTAACAAAGCTACCCGAAAGGACCACTTCCCCTTACCCTTTATTGATCAAATGCTTGATAGATTAGCGGGTAAACCTTACTATTGTTTTCTTGATGGTTACTCAAGTTATAATCAAATAGCTATCGCACCGTAAGATCAAGAAAAGAGGACGTTCACATGCCCATACGGTACCTATGTTTTTCAGAGGATGCCATTTGGACTTTGTAATGCACCATCCACCTTTCAAAGGTGCATGATGGCAATATTCTCCGATATGGTGGAGGATTTCCTAGAAATATTTATGGATGATTTTTCAGTCTTTGGAGACAACTTGGAAAGCTGCCTAGGAAACCTACAGAAAGTTCTCGAGAGATGTGAAAAGGCAAACTTGGTATTAAACTGGGAAAAGTGTCACTTCATGGTGGATGAAGGGATAGTCCTTGGCCATAAAATTAGCTGTCGTGGCATAGAAGTCGACAGGGCTAAGATAGAAGTTATTGAAAAGCTGCCACCACCCACCACAGTCAAGGGAATCAGAAGTTTCTTAGGGCATGCGGGTTTTTATCGGAGGTTTATCGCGAACTTCTCGAAGATCACGAAGCTCTTATGACATCTTCTGGAGCAGAACCGTCCCTTTGACTTCAACGCTAAATGTACTGAGGCATTCAAGGTTTTGAAAGAAAAACTGGTAACAGCCCCAATAGTATAGCCACCAGACTGGAAACTGCCGTTTGAGATCATGTGTGACGCTAGTGACTATGATGTCGGGGCAGCACTTGGGCAGAGGAAAGACAAGCTTTTCCATGTTATATACTATGCTAGCAAAACACTTAATGACGCCCAAGTGAATTACACCGCCACAGAGAAAGAACTATTAGCTGTGGTATTCTCTATTGACAAGTTTCGTTCTTATATACTTGGAACGAAGGTCATAGTCCATACAGACCTGTAACCCCCGTAGCCCGGCCTAGACGGTTGACCCGAACTACGAAGATTACACGGGGAAAACCAAAGTCAACCCGAAAGTCAACCTTGATTAACGACCCTTTTTTTTCTTTTTAATCTTGTCTAGATGCACATTAGTCCTATATGTGATCACACAAACATCATACTCAAAGATCACAACCATCAGAGATCATTCAAGGACCCAATTGCACAAAACACAACTTTAGGGACCAAATTGTAAATTCTGAAAACTTTGAGGCCTTAACCAGATTTTAAGTTACCAACTTAAAATTAATCATATTTCATGCATCTCGGCCAAATTTCAGCTCAAACGGACATCTCAAACTCATACAATTGCTCATACAAGATTCAGGACCAAAATGCAAACATTTTGAAACACATAACTGCCACTGTCAGCCCCCAACGGTCAACCGTTCTGAAACGGGAGACAGCCCGTTTCGAAACGCGGGGCCGTTCTGAAATAGGCATAGCCCGTTTCGAAACGGGGGTCTGGCAGAAGCCTTTCCGTTTCGGAACGGTGTCACCCGTTTCGGACGCCTGGGCTGCTTCGAGGCACCCGTTCCGAAACGGTTCACCCTGTTCCGAAACACCCTGCACAAAATGCAGAAATTTGCCTATTTAAACATGCAATAGGCCAACCAAACATGCTCCAAACGCTACCAAACTTTGCCAACATGCAATTTAACATAAAAGAGGCATACTTGCATCAACAATTCAACAAAATAACAACATATACAAAAAGCCCCAAATCTAAAGGCATGCTTCCTACACAAGCAACCACTTAAGCACAAACTTTCCAAACCAAGCTCATTTATGCCAATACATGATCCAACAACAACATTAACATAAAAACATCCTTGCTCAAACATAAACGAACACATACACGTTAACCCCGAGAGATTCTACCCCCATTGCCTTTATTAACTATAGCTATTCACCGAGACATACATCTCCCTTGGAGTCCACCTTGAATCCCTTGCTCCTTGCTGTCCAAACTTCAAGAATCTGCATTGATGGACAAAAAGGAGCGTAAGCACATAATGCTTAGTGAGGAATGCTCAAAACCAAAACACCATCAATGCAGCGGGTCACAAAACACTTTTAAAACGAACCCGATTTATTTACCAAAGCCATGTTTGAAACCCTTTTCAACAACAAGCATCAAAACCATGCATTGCACATACATGAAAACCAACCCTTAGCTTAGCAAGCTAAGAAAACCTTTTTAAAGCACAACTTACAAATCATCCACTTAGCCAAACTATGCATAAACACCATATGCAAAGCTAAAACAAAGCCTTGGAATACACTCCCATTCCATAACATACCTTTCTTAAACTTGAGAGCCATTTCAAGCAAGAAACCTTTTTAAAACCATTACTCAAGCAATCCATCACATGCATTTACCAAGGCAATAATATAAACCATACTATCATCATCACATGCCTTTTAAAACAAGTCTTCCAAGACTCCAATGCATTAAAGATATATCATGCTCACATGCATCATTTATCAAATGATGATCAACACTTGTTCAACTTAACAAGTAAACATGCATTTACAAGCATTATACAATTTCCATGCAACCATGCATCTTTTCAAGCATTTCATGCTTCACATGCAATTATGCATTAATTCAAGCATCTCATGCTTCACATGCAAATATGCATCATTTCAAGCACCTCATGCTTCAACACAATCAAGAATATCATATTGGCCTTCAAGTGATCAATCACATCCACTTTTCAACTCAACATCCAATCGGATACGCGGATTCCGAGCGTTGTCCCTACGCTCCCTACACCCTACCAATCCAAGGTCCTCGAATGGGCAACACCTCCATTATGACCTCAACATCCTAAGGTTCCCATGTATGGACTTTTAAACACCATACAACCTTAGCTTTTCTCGAGGTTCCCATGTATGGACAACCATACAACCTCAACATGCACAAGGTTCCCTTGTATGGACTTTCAAACACCATACCACCTTTGCATCACCGATTGGTAGTTGTAGAAATCACTAACGAGATCCGGGACACCCTATACAAGATCCACACATGGACTTAACACTGCCATTGTGATCTCAACAAGCACAAGGTTCTCACATATGGACTTTTAAACACCATATAACCTTTGCTCAACCAAGGTCCTCGAATGGGCAACACCTCCATTATGACCTTAACCATCTCGTTAGGATACTTGAAGGGAGTTTCTCGGTCCACTCTTGACCACTCCACCTCCAAGGCGACTTAATTCACGGTGCACCCAATCCTATAGCCGGCTAACTATATCCGATCAAAGAACCAAGAACCACTTACATCACTTGCTAATATAACCATCTTACCACATTAGTCCAATGTTCCACATGCATAACCATTATGCAAAACCATTACCACATTAATCAAATGATTCACATGCATAACCAATATGCAAAACCATCATTTACCAACATTAATTCACTGTTACAAAGCATTAGACAAAGCCATTGAACAACATGCAACACCATGCATCAAAACCACATTTTCAAAGTATAAAACCAAGGATCTCTTACCTTGAGCATCCTTCACATATGGCTTTCAAAACCAGCACTAAACCATGCTAAAATATGCTTTCAAAACAGAATTAAACCATGCAAAACACATGCATTTCAATCATCAACCACAATTGCTTAAAAAGCCACTTCATATCACAAATCAAGTAAGAAATCCATTTACTTACTCTTGAGCTTAGCAAAGTTGTTTAGACTTAAACTAAGCTCCCAAACCTTCAAACCTTTGTTTAAAAGCCGAAAACCCAACTTCACTCACCGATAACCAAAACAAAGCTAGCCACCAAGCCTTCCAAGCATCCGAAACCTTCCGCAACACCTCTAAAGCTCACGGATCAAACTCCCCTGTTTCAAACACACAAAAACAGCACATTAATGCATTAAGAACAGCAGCCACACAACCAAACTCGCTGCTCGACACAAATCCAACAATTCGGCTACCAAACACAACCGAAATCACCTTCAAACATTTCCAAAACTTAACCCAGCCAAGATCCATCACTTCTAACCATTTTTAAACATCCATTAACATCCAAAATGATCACAAACACACCCTTATACTCCCAGGTATAACAGATCACCAAAAACACTCCAAAAACAACCAAAAACTCAAGCAAAACTTAGGAAATTCAACCTATCCGGGATTGCATTAATTAAACCTCAACTTCTAATCAATTTAGCATTCATTTAACATCATTTTGACACTTCAAAACACTGCCCAAACAGATCACACGAAAATTTCACCAAAATCGCCAAATCTTGCATTTTAAGCAAAAATCAAGTTTCCAATTGAAAAGCCTTTAACAAAACACAAACCAAGGATTGAGAACTTGGGAATTTCAGTAAAGAACTGATAGTTTAGAGGAGAGAGACGTTCTTACCTCCAAACTTGAATTTCTCCTTTTTAGAGCCAAAAAGCTTGATGAAACAACTTGCAAATTGAGAGGTTTTGTTGATGAGATGATTAGGAATCAAATGAGAGTTGAAATGAGAGATTTAGATGCCAAAATCAGAGAAGAAAAATCTGGAGAATTGTGTTTGGGTTGAGAGAAAATGAGAGAAAAGGAAAATGGAGAGAAAATGAAAAGTTAGTTAAGAAATGGTAAAAATGATTTCCCTCCTTTTCATAATCTTTAAAATCAGAATTAAGCCTTAAAATATCTTAGAAAAATCTGGAGAAATTCTTATTGGAATAATAGCTCCTTAAAGATTCAAAGTTTCAATCCTTTTTAAAACAGTCACCAAACTTTCAAAATTTACATTTTGGTCACTAGCCAAAATGTCAACCTTCCGAACCTCATTTTCCAAAATTGATTTCACAGTTCACTTTTATATATTAAAAGATGATTTTAGAACATTTTTCCATATTTTTAATGCAACCCGAACTAGGCTTTCCTAAATTCACTCTTATATATTCGATCAGCACTTTGACCGAACCGGTCAACGCCCAAAACTTCTGAGCCCAAAATCGGGGCATTACAAGACCACTCTGCATTAAAGTATTTGTTCACCAAAAAGGACGCAAAGCCTCGACTGATAAGTTGGATTCTGCTACTGCAAGAGTTCGACCTCGAGATCAAGGACAAAAAGGGAACAGAGAATCAAGTTACAGATCACTTGTCAAGGTTAGAGAAGAGAAAGAGTCTCCCAGCAGACGAGACACACATACTGGAGTCCTTCCCTGATGAGCAGCTGTTTGCTGTCACAATCACTTCCGCGACAGCCATGGCGGCAGGTAAGTTTTCTGAACTCCCCTGGTATGCTAATTTCGTTAATTTTTTAGTTAGCGGAATAACTCCTCCTGACCTTAATTATCAAGCTAGGAAGAGGTTCCAAAATGATGTTAAGCATTATTATTGGGACGAACCTCTTCTTTTCAAAATCTGTGCAGATTAGGTTATTAGGAGATGTGTACCACAAGATGAACAGGAAGCTATACTACATCATTGGCATGCTTCACAGTATGGAGAACACCTATGAGGCAACAAAACTGATGCCAAAGTTTTGCAGTCGGGATTTTACTGGTCGTCACTATTTAAGGATGCCCAAACATTTTACAAAAACTGTGACAAGTGTCAAAGGACTGGAAACATCTCAAGGACACAGGAGATGTCGCTGCAAAATATTCTTGAAGTCGAGATTTTCGACGTGTGGGGGATAGATTTTATGGGACCATTCCCAACTTCATGTGGGAACTTATACATCCTCCTGGCAGTGGACTATGTGTCCAAATGGGTTGAAGCAGTCGCCACTCAGAAAAACGATGCCAAGACGGTTCAAAGGTTTTTGCATAAAAACATTTTTTTGTAGATTTGGCATCACCAAGGCGATCATCAGTGATGAAGGGAGACACTTCGATAATAGGGTTATAGTTGCTGCCTTGAAAAAATATGGTGTCAAGCATCGGATTGCAACAGCGTATCACCCTCAAACCAATGGACAGGCTGAGATATCCAACAGAGAGGTTAAGAACATTCTGGAAAAGATGGTTAAGCCAACTAGGAAGGACTGGTCTCTGCACCTTAATGATGCATTATGGGCCTACAGGACAGCATTCAAAACTCCATTGGGAATGTCCCCCTATCGGCTGATTGAGCACAGAGCATACTGGGCCATCAAGGCAGTTAATATGGACTGGAAAAGGCAGGACAGAAAATGCTGCTTGACTTGAACGAGATCGAAGAAATTCGAGCAATGGCCTATGACAACGCAAGAATATACAAGGACAAGACTAAGAAGTGGCATGACAAGAAGTTGATGCCACGACAGTTCTGCCCAGGGCAGCTTGTGTTGCTATTTAACTCTAGGTTGAAGCTCTTCCCAGGGAAGCTGAAATCTAGATGGTCTGGCCCATTCCAAGTGGTACAGGTTTTTCCACATGGTGCCATCACGATCAGATCTTTAAAAGACGGGCACCAATTTAAAGTCAATGGACAAAGACTGAAGCACTATCAGGGGACTGAAGCCCCAAGAATGCAGGAAGTGGTTACTTTAGGAGATGCCCCTCCTGGCATCCCTAATTTAACCTAATTTTATTTTTATTATTATTATTATTTATATATTTATTAGGTAATTAGAGTTATTTTATTTTTAGGAATTAAAGTTTTTATTTTTATTATTTTCAGGAAATAAAGGAGACAAGGAGAAGAGGAGAAGTGAATCCAGCCCACCATTTTCCATCAGCCCAAAAAGCCCAACTTTTGGACGCTTCCGTTATAGCTGCCGTGATAGACGCAGAAAATACAGCCTGTCGACACGCTGTCGCGACAGACACGCAAACGCGTAACAGACACGCAGCAAGCACGAAAACGCGTGACAGACGCGCCAGAAACCGCGTAACAATTGGCCCTGTTATTCGCGCCTGTCGTTACAGCTCCAACGGGCAGCAAACTCTTCCCTATATAAACCCCGTTTACTTTTCATTTTTCACTCACTTCTACTCCTTCTACTTGCTTTCTCTAGAGTTTTTCTTGCTTTCATTCTCATTTTCTTACACAATCCTTGCAACAATGTCTTCTAGAAACACCCGTAGAAGTGCTGCTTCAGGCTCTGCTCCGGCAGCATCAACCCCACGATCCTTCCAGATCCGCGACATGTGGGAGGAAAAGGGCTTTATTTACACTTCCAAGGAGGGGAATTTGGGACTGCAGCCATTCGTCGCTAAGAAAATCAGAGCCCTGCAGTGGCAGCTATTCATCGAACAGCCAGAGGAGGTGAATGTGTCTCTGGTCCGAGATTTTTATGATGCCATCGAGAGCAGACACGCGACAGCAGTCACGGTGAGAGGAAGAGAGGTGCCCTTCGAACCAGAATATATCAACACTCTCTATGGTTTCTATGCGGGCATAAATGAAGATGGTCACCAGTAATTTCTAGAGAGCCTCGACCCTGCTGCCTATGATGTTGTCATGGCAGAGCTCACGGAAGAAGGAACCCAGTGGAATATGGATCCGAATAACCCAAGGACGGTGAAGAGAGTTCAACTCACCTCGGAGGCCAAGCTGTGGAACGCCTTCATCAAAAAGAGAATTATGCCCTCCTCGCACAACACAACCGTAGACCAACCCAGGTTAGCCCTCATTCATTCCATACTACATGAGAGGCCGATTAACGTGGGTAGATACATCCGAGAGAGCATTTTGGAATGCGCACACCGGCCGACAGGACCACTCTACTTCCCCTACCTCATCACCGCCCTCTGTCGCGGCCATCATGTACTAGAAGCTGTCACAGACCTACGAGTCCAAGGGAAAGGCTGGACTGAGCGAAATCTACTCAGCCTAATGGAACTCACTGCTGCCACCCCGCTGTCGTCATTTGACCCTACTGCCACCGCAGCATATCCAACAGCACCAAGCGACACCAACCCAGCTGCCACAGAACCTAGGCAGCAAACAGCAGCAGCCCCTCCAGTCGACGTCTCCTCCCAGATCCTTGCTGCAGTACAAAAGCTGGAGGAACGACAGCTCGGACTCATGAGCTTCATCCGCGACTTCACGACTGCCACGGTAACCTTCATCCAAACCTCTTTAAATTTCCCTGATGCTGCATTCCCTGCCTTTCCAAATCAATATTTTGCTGCCCCACCCCTGCACATACCCCTACACCTACTGCCACACCCAAGACGCCTTCTGCAGCGTCCACACCGACCCCTGCCACAGCAGCTGCAGGTAGCAACCGAGCAGCCGACACTTCTGCCAGGGGAACCAAGAGAAGAATGTCGTCTGACGAACTCGATGCATACATAGCCGGTTTCTCTTCTTCTTCAGTCTGGGCAGAATCCGATGGCGAACCCTCCGTAAAGAGGAATTTGTCCAAAGAGTTCACACCCATAAAGCGACAGAAAACAGTGGCAGACAAGAACAAGGTAGATAGCGGCAGTGGCAGCAGCAGTAGCGGCAGCGAGAGCAGCAGTAGCTCCGATGTTCAGGTAGTGGAGAAACCTCCCCACATCTCTCCTACCCGCATCCAACCACCAAGGGAGGCCAAAACGAAGAATACCTCTGCCTCCCCCATCCGCCAGCCAGCACCAGTCAAGAAGGCCCCTGCCCGCCGATAGATTCGTCTCAGCAGCGACGACGACAACAACTAAGTTTTAAGTTTCTTATCTTTTATTGATGTCTGCCTCTTTATATATTTTGTGATGTACTTGTTATTTTCTTTTCTCTGTCATCTGCATTAAGGGCAATGCAACCCTCGAGTTTGGGGGTGGCATCCCTCCATTAATGGAGTCTTGCTTAGTTTAAAATTCGTGTCTTTTACTTAGTTTATTTTTGCTTAAAAAAATGATGAAAATTTTGGCTTAAGTCTCTTGAACTGAACTTACCTGTCGTGACAGCCCCTGTCGTGGCAGTGCCTTTAGGATAGTTTTAGGAACAGTTTAAAGCCTTGCTATAGTTCTGAAACTTAAACACCATTTGTGAATCTTATACTGTCTAGAACTTACTGGTAAACTAGAATAGGGAAAAGCTTAAATACTTGAATAGCCCCTAGAGGTGCCTAACACTGGCTCTAGGAAAAGAAGTTAAGAAAAATAGACTCTCACACCTAGAGGTGCCCGAAACCGGCTCTAGGAAGTTAGCTAGAGGTGCCGAAACCGGCTCTAGTCAAACTTAAGATTGAGAAATAAAATTGAGTCTGCATAAAAACTAAAGGAGCCTAAAAATTGCCTCCAAAAAGATGAAAATTGGCATAAAAATTCAAGTTAGAAGTTTCAGCTATTCTAGTAAGCTAAGTGAGTCTAGACATATAATTGTTCACAAAGCATGCACACACTACACAAGAATTATAGCATCGTTCCGAATAAATCCTGAATTATCTGACAAGGTGTTGCTTGCAATAGGGAATGATATGGTAGGTAAGGGAAAGTTCATTGTTTTAAGCCAAACAAAAAAAATTGTTTTTCTTTGTTAGGTCTGAATTGCTTGAGGGCAAGCAAAAACTTGAGTTTTGGGGTGTGTTGAGTGTGTAAAAGTTCTATATTTTACCCCTTATTTAACCCATATTTCTGCTGCATTCAAGCATAATTCATTGCATTTAGGTTAGATTTCAGTTTTACATCACAAATATATTAAAATGCACAGTTTCTACTGAAATTGGTTGCTTTTGTAGGTAGCTGCTGTAGCAGATGGAGAAGCAGACGATGGGCAGTGAAGAATTAGAGATGGAACTGGAGATGCAGTCGAGGAGGACGATGCTGCCATGGCCGCTGCCGTGGCAGCCAAGGACGACAACGATAGTGAAGGGAAGAAAGTGAAGTGGGCCTCGACAGAAAGAGAAAATTAAGCCCATCTGTCGTGGAGTACCCTTATATTTTTCTGAGGCCTATATCAGAATGAAGGCCAAGCCCAAGGTTTAAGGAATAAATTCCAAGCAAGAAGGAAGGACGAATTAAAGACTGATGCTCTGAAGATTTAGTCTTTATTAGAGTTGTACTTTAATTTAAAGTTGTATTCTTGCCATATTAGAAAACTTGAACCCAAGGCCTATATAAAGGCATGTAATTCGACCTAGGAGAGGACATCACCATTCTCTAGCCTTCTTCCCAAAACCCTAGCCGTTTTCCCTTCCTCACCATGTTCTAAACTTCCCCTAGGGCTAAGGGTTGCTTTGTAAAGTAGTTGCAAGGATTGCATTGTTGTAGGATTTTCTTTGTTCAATAAAATTACTTCAAGTTCTCTTATTCTGGTTTTTAACATCTTGCAAGAGTATCAAGAGAGCATTGTGAGATTATCTATTTACTTAATATCGGGAGAGTTAAGTATACGAAATGAATAAGTGCGGGTTCTCTAGTTTATAGTTGAACTATCTCGGACCTAGGGATAGGACGAGGCTAAGTGGCTAAGGAAGAATTCAACAACATCGGTGTTCATCCTTCGATTCACGCCGGGAGGTATCATCAAAGACGTGTTCATCGACAGACTTGGACCTAGGGATAGGCCAAGGCATAGCAGGGATTCTTGCCAAGCTTGAAGTACTGAGTTGAGTAATCGATGCCGCGATAACCAACAGACCGCTGCCGCGACAGGTCCTGCCGCAGTAGGCACGACGACAGAACAGAGTTTCCTAGACTTTGCAACACCTACACTACTGAGCAATTCAATACCGGCCCATTCTCTCTATCTTGATTCCATTACTCTTTTATTTAAGTTCTCTTTAGTATTCTCGTGACAACAATTTAAACTATTCTTTTCCTCTCTCGTGCAGTATTTCAATGTGAAGCTATTAGCCCAGTCCCTGTGGAGACGATATCCGATACTTGCGTATCACTTTACTACTTGCGTCGTGTACACCTGCACTACATTGCAATAGACACTTTTACATGCAACACCACTCAGTCAAGCGTGTATGTGCGGGGAGACCAGATCAAGTTCACGGCCGCCAAGATGAATAAGTTCTATAGGCTGAAGGACCTGGCAGATCAGCACACTCCTTTTGCCGAGAATGTTGACCTCTAGACCATCGAAGAAGTCTTGGAAGATCTGTGCTTTGAAGGAACATAGTTGGACGTGTCCAAAAAATTCGTCGAGCATGCACGCCTCAAGCCCGAGGCCAAGCTATGGATCCATTATATCAAAAGCTGGCTCATGCCTACATCACATACATCCACAGTAAATATCCCTCGACTTCTCCTCCTACACACAATCCTGAATGGCCGACCAATCGATGTTGGCAAGATTATTGTGGATGAAGTCTACGCTTGTGTAAAACAGAAATCCAGCCCACTGATCTTCCCAAACCTCATCACAATCTTGTGTCACAAGAAGGAAATGTTTGAAGACCCTATCACTGACGCTCAGGACTCAGGAAAAGGCCCCATTACCCCAAACCTGATCCCCAGCATCAAAGGATTTGATAAGGATGGCCCGGCGAAAAATCTAGTTGGAGGAGCCAAAACATTTGCTACAGCAAGGGTTGCTGCATTAGTAGCCTCCACCACTCGCCTACGGGAAGACATAGATTAGATGCGCGCAGACCTGACGGCCTTCTTCGTATATGTCAAGGAAAGGGATGTTCTCATGAACACCCATTTCATGGAGATCTTGCTGCACATCGGTGTTGACTTTCCAGCATTCCCTGATGCCCTGCTAGTACATAAAAAAGACCCCCCCCCCCACTTCTGCACAGAAAACACCGACCTCTAGTAAAAGCCCTTCACAGCCTCAGCCATCACCCTAGAACCAGACTGCTGATGCCACAGCATGTCCACCACTGAAAAAGCGCAAGAGAACGGGTAAGGCTCCCATGGAGCCACCAACCAAAGAACCCACTGTTGACCCTGTGAGCATCGAGTCTGATGATGATGAAACTATGCACTCCACTCCCACACCTTCACCTCCCCAGACACCAAATCATGTCTCAATGAGGACTCGCACAAAGCGCACTCCAGGTCGAATTTGGACCACACCTGTTGAGGAGAACGAGTTAGATACCAGCTCAACCAATCAAGAGACACCATCCGCACAAGTCTCTACCCCTCCACCAGAACAAGAACCAGATGACCCATCCATCGCCTTGTTCAAATCAAAGAGCATCAAGCATCTCGCAAACAAGATAGCTAAAGCCAAAAAGTGAGGTACACCCTTCACTTTGCATTGTATGTAGAATAGTTGCATTTAGTTTTATTTTTATTGCATCCCACTCTGGCACCCTTGGCAGATTCATCTTTTCCTCCCCAGAAGAAGCGCATACACAATTGCTCAATCTTCTGTATCACAACCTTAGGGAGGGCAACATGCATGCACCAGTAACTAGCAATACTGAAAAGAACTGATTTAATTATTTGAAGTCTACCAGCGTAACTAAGGTGCCTATGGCCCCAAAGCTCCAATTTCTCCCTGACTTTGATAATCAAGGTAGTACAGTCTCGCTCAGTCAACTTTCTAGTAACCAAGGGGATCCCCAAATAACGAACAGGGAGCTTTCCAAGGGTAAAACCAGTAACAGAACTCCATAAGACTTGTTGGTCATGAGGGACACCAACAATGAACATCTCAGACTTAGCAGCATTTAGCTTTAGACCAGATATATCATAAAAGACCTCCAGAACACTCTAGACTGCAAGGATAGAATCCAAACTGCCCTTACAAAAAATTAAGAGGTCATCAGCAAAGCTCAAGTGGGTGATATTAACCTTCTTGCACATAGGATGAAACTTAATGAATGCATTAGCAGCAGACAAATTTAGGAGGTGGGACAAAATATTCATTGTCAATTGGTGAGTGTATAAAAGTTCTATATTTTACCCCTCATTTACCCATATTTCTGCTGCATTCAAGCATATTTCATTGCATTTAGGATAGATTTCTGCATATACATCACAATTAGATAAAATGGCACAGTTACTACTGATTTTGGTCACTTTTGCATGTATCTTCTGAAGCGGACTCAGGGAAGCAAAGGAGCAGAGCTGGATCACAGAAATGGATTCGAGGAACAAATGCTGCCGTGGCCACTGTCGTGGCAGCCATGACGACAGAAGGGTGAAGTGGAAAAGTGAAGTGGAGCACGACAGATAGAGGATTTCAAGCCGGTCTGTCGTGGACCACTCCTATATTTTTCTGAGCCCTGAGGGAGAATGAAGGCTGAGCCCAAAGTCCAAGGAAGAAACTCAAGGCAAGAAAAGAGGACGAATTAAAGGCATATACTCAAAAGATTTAATCTCCAATAGAGTTGTACTTTAGTTTAAACTTGTATTCTTGCTATATTAGAAAACTTTGACCCAAGGCCTATATAAAGGCATGTAATTCGACCTAGGGAAGGATATCTCATTCCTAGCCATCTTCCCCAAAACCCTTGTCGTTTTCCCCTCTTCATCATGTTCTAAACTCCCCCTAGGGCTAAGGGTTGATTCTGTAAAGTAGTTGCAAGGATTGTACTGTTTTAGGAATTTTCTGTCAAGCAATAAAAACTTCAAGTTTATTTATTCTGGTTTTCATATCTCGCAAGAGTATCGGGAGAGCATTGTTAGGTTATCCATTTGTTTGATAACGGGAGAGTCAAGCATACGAACGGAATAAATACGCGTTTTCCATTTTATGGTTAAACCATCTCGGCTTAGGGATAAGTACGAGGTTAAGTGGCTAAGGAAGAATTCAACAACATTGGTGTTCACCCTTCGATCGATTCACGCTGGGAGGTATCATCCAAGAAGTGTCCATCAACAGAACTTGGGCCTAGGGATAGGACAAGTCATCGCAGGGATTCTTGCTAAGCTTGAAGTACAGAGTTTTGTGATCGCTGCCGCGACAGGGACGACGACAGAACAGAAGTTTCTCTTACAGTGCAACACCTGCACTACCGAGCAAATCAATACCGGCCTATTTCTTAAACCTGATTCTTTACTCTTTTATTTTAATTATTTATCAAGATTACTTTACAATCCAATTAAACTATCTCTCTCTCTCTTGTGCAGCAATTCAAGGATAGAGTTATTTTCAGTCCCTGTGGAGACGATATCTGATACTCCAAGTATCACTTTACTACTTGTGTCGTGTACACTTGCACTATTTGCGATAGGACTCTTTTACACGCAAAATCAATACAAATAAGTAGGGAGAGAGAGGGTCACCCTGACGTACCCCTCTCTACCCTTAAAGAAGCCCACAAGACTACCATTCAGAGAAATAGAGAATCAGCTGCCAGTAAAGCACGCTATAATCCAGGACCGAAACTGAGTTAGTAAACCAATGGCTTCAAGTAGGCAAATCATAAATTTCTAGTGCAAGGAATCAAAGGCTTTTTGCAAATCAATTTTCAAAGCACACCTAGGAGAGATGTGCTTCATGCCATAACCTTTAGCTAACTCTTGTGCTAAAAGGGTGTTATCAACAATACTCCTCCCTTTTATGAATATAGACTGATTAGGTAAAACCAGTGAAGGCATCAAGCAGGTCAGTCGCTCAACTAGAATCTTAGTAATAGTTTTATAAACAACTGAACAACATGCAATAGGCCTAAACTCCTTAGGTTGACTAGCATTAGGCACTTTTGGCACAAGGGTGAGAGCAGTGGCATTAAAAGCATGAAGAAGAGTGGAAGATTCAAAAAATACCGAATAGCAGAGACAAAATCTACCCCAACAGTACTTCAGGCTTGCTTGAAAAACCATGATGTGTACCCATCAGGCCCAGGGCTTTTATCCTTCCCTTGGCCAAAGATGGCAACCTTAATTTCATCTCTCGAGACTTCCTTAATCAGGGCATCCTTAACTTCAACAGGTATAACATACTGAAGAAGGCTCCCAAGCTTTTCCACACTGCATCCCTTTACCCCCTCATCAACAGAGCCTATTTGTTAAGAGTAGAACTGAATAAATTCATCAGCAATGCCATCAAATGATGTTATTCTATATCCTGAGCTATCAACTAAGTGTGAAATAGTGTTCTTTCTTCTCTTCATAGCAAATGTGGAATGAAAGAACTTAGTCCCCTGGTCCCCATGCTGGACCCAATCCACTTTGGCCTTCTGCTGGAAAAATTGAGCCTCAACCTTTTCCAGATCCAGAAGCTCAAGATGCAGCTGCTTCTCTTTCTCAACTCCCTCGGAAATAACAGGACCGAACAAATTAAGAAGTTGCTGATCATCCAACTCTTTCAGTTTCACCTCCACACGACGAGAAATATTGGCATAGTGATTGGAATTCAACTCTCTCAATTTAGGCTTGAGTCTTTTAAGCTTGGTGAACAGGATCTTGAGAGGATTGCCCTCAGTAGGTTCACTCCAGGAAGTATCAACAATCTCCCTAAAAGCAGGGTGCAGAGTCCAGAAGTTGAATAATTTAAATGTGTAGAACTAATGTTTTGATATAATAATTGAAAAATGTTTTGGACTGTTTTAAAAAATATTTAAAACATTTCTAAAGTCCAAACAACTTGAAATTATGATTAGGGAAGTTTTTAAAAGGGTTTGTAATGTATTTCAAAGCCAAAATTCTCAAACCTGTCCAGGTGTTTCGAAACACCTTAGGGCGTTTCGAAACAGGGGGCTCCAGTAGCAAAAACGTTTCGAAACTTGTTTCGAAACGGGCTTTCCCTGGATAGAATTTTTGCCCAGCGTTTCGAAACGGGCTAGGCCGTTTCGATACGTCTACGTGGCATTGACCATAACGGTCATAAAACCCAACGGCTCTTTCCCAACCAACTTTTAAATGCAGGCGTTTCGATACGGGCTTATAGCGTTTCGATACGCGTTTCAAAACGGCAAGGGGGTGTTCCGAAACGGGTACCCTGACAGACTGCAACGGCTCTTTCTACATTGAGAGTGTTTCAAAACGGCTTCGAGCGTTTCGAAACGGGGAGCTGCAGAACTGCATTTATGGTGGGAATTAAAGTCCTCAACGGCTCCAATTTGATCCCAACGGCTAGTAACGGCTACAAACTCATTTGGGAGTATAAAAGGGACCTCCAAGCATCAAGAGAAGGCTAATGCTCATATTGTCAAACATCAAATGATCAAGAATTGTCTTAGTGCTTAATTTGTCATTTCTTGTATAGACAAACACTAGTGAGCCAAAATTTTCAAATTTGCTCAAGTGTTTTAGGTTTTGGGTGAGTGCTTCATTGTGCAAACAAACACCTATTAGAGGGTTTAAGTTTGCTTTGTTTGTCTCTTTGTAAAAGAGGATTTTGATCAAGGCTTTGGGTAGAAGCTTGATCGTTTGTAAGGGTTACCTCCTAAGCCTAGAAAAGGGGACGAATCAATAGTGGATTGATTGTGAAATCCTTAGTGGGGAGCTAAGGTAGTGGATGTAGACCTTGGTTAGAAGGTTGAACCACTATAAATCATTGTGTCAATTTCCATTCTAGCTTCCTAAACCCTAACACCCAAAAATCCACCTCTCCACCACTTGGTGAGCTAAATTGGTTGATCGAATCGAGCCCCACAGAACTCAACAAAATGACTTGGGTTTATGGATGGGAGCCTTAACTTGAAACTTCACAATCCCATGACTATGATCCGACACTCCTGGTGCAAGAAAATCCACAGAGGAGGTGGCCATCTCCAAGAACCAGGAATCATTAACCAGCACCCTATCAAGTTTCTTGGCCAAAAAATTGTCACTTTTCTTGTTTGACCAAGTGAAATTAGGACCCGAATAAGGATGGTCACAAAGTCCTATGACATTAAGACAACATTGGAAATCCTTCATATTATTTGTAACAGAATCGACTAAGCAATCAGAACTCTCAGAGGAATCAAGGATAATGTTAAAATCCCCTCCCACGATCTAGGGGGAGATCCTACTAAACCAGCAACATGCATGAGCTGCTGCCATAACTCACCACGCAACTCACTATCGTTACTCCCATAGATTGCAGAGACCATTACAAGTTTGCCATCCAAAGTACCTCTTATAGTGACACTCTGAGAAGTAGAAAACACCAAAGTGAAATTCAAACCCTTTTTACACAGAATCCAGATTTTCCCTAAATCAATAGAATTGTAGTTACTAAAGCAAATCCATTCAGTAGACAAGGCATCAAAAATTCTATCAAAATTATGTTCCCGAACTCTAGTCTCAATTAAGCATAAGACTTTAACTTGCAAGCTTTCCATTCGAGCTAAAATCTTCCTTTGCTTTCTAGGGTTGTTAAACCCCCGAACATTCCAAAAGGCTAAATTCATTGGAAAATAGTAGGAGCCCCCCTGAAATCCACAGCCTCGGACACCTTAGACTTCATTTTCTTATACTTTTTAGCTTTCATCTCGTTAAGCAGAGAGGTAACTCCCAAAGAAGCAGCTCTCGGCTTCCTAGCCCCATCCAAAGACTCAGACTCAACTCCTTGAAGGATCTCAAACCTATTCTTAGAAGGAAGTAGACCACGACCCCTACCCTTTCCTTTACCCTTCCGAACCTCTGGACTCTGCAAAGGAAGAAATTCAGACTCATTAACCTCTGGACAAGGCATAGGGTCAATCGTAGCTTCCTCTAGAACTAAAATAGCTTCAACAGACTCAGAAGCACTTTCTGAACCAGCTTTCCTATCATCTTCAGTAACACCACCAATATTATCAGGAGTAGTGTCAGTAAGACAATCAACAGAATCTAGCACATAAGAGGAAGCAATATTACTAGCTACATCAGGCAGGTTCACACCCATTTCTACAGCACCAGGGATTTCAGTAGCACTAGCAGCCTTTGGCCTCCATTCAACATCATGGGCCTTCTCCCCCAGTTGCACTTCAGTACACATCTTATCCGAGTGACCAAATAGATTACAAGAACAACAGCTAGCAGGCATCCAAGGGATTTTCACTTTCACCGTGACTACAGACTGATCCTTCGTTTTAATAGAGATAGAACGAGGTAATTTAGTACCCGCAGCAACCTCAACACACACCTTAGCAAATTCTAAACGCTCTCGCGAAGCAGTTATAGAATCCATGTACAGAGGAACCCCAGACCACTAGATAGATCAAACCTAATCTAGAATATAGCTCCATGGGACGTTATATAGTTGAACCCAGACAAGCATACGAGATAAGTCAAAATCTAACCTCTGCAAGATTGGCTCCCTTTTGCGAAGAATCAGAGGCTTATGCTGAATGTGCCATGGTCCATTCTCCAGTACCCGGTCCCTGGAAGTGGTGTTGATAAAGGAAAAAACGTAGAGAATGGCGCCGGCCAGACTAACCCTAGTTAAGGCTTTAATCCCCCAAAGCGAGGTCACAATTTTCTTTAGCACCAAGAAATTAGGGGCAGCCCCAATGAACTGGCCAACTAAAGAGTATCTCCACTAAGCAAATTCATCATTGAAAACCTCAGCAGGAGGAGCAATTTCAATCAAATCAGCACTAGCCGCCGGCGGAAAAAAGTCTAAGGCCTGATCGTCTCCTCCGCTGCCCCCAAAAAAGAGTGCCTTCCAATCCACTGTTGTCATGCAAATCCCACAGCGAGATAAGGAAGGAATAAAAACCCAGGAAGAATCGATCGAAAACACCAGAAGAAAGCTCAGGTCGAAGGGGAAAGTGAGGGATTTCTCAGAGGCCGTTAGACCAGCTAACGTGCGCCTGAAGAGAAAAATCGCCCTCCATTTTTTAAAGAATTATTATATTTTCTTAAATCCTACACATTAACACTAAACCCTAAATTCAAAACTTTGAAATCTAAACTCTTAAACCATAAATTAGAGCCACTTGTCGAAAACAAAATTTTCACACCCGGTGTCCAATATTATTTAAATTCAATCAATATAAATCCGAAAAAATCCGAATCAGAAAAGGTCGAAACAAAAACAAGAAACTTCTGCATTTAAACTCACGTACTTTTAGTTGGTGAATTTACTAGTTGCATACTTTTATTGTGTTAGTCATATTTAACTCTGTGCATTAAAAGGAAAATGTTTTTGAACATCAAATTCTCCAACTCAGCTACCTAAACTCAATAGTGGAGGTTGTAGACAATAACTCTGGGAAGATCAAGATTTGTTTAAGATTTATCTTTGAAATAAATAAAGGTTACATTCAAGGCTAGATTGCATAACAGGTTCTGGAAAACTTTTACGTATCGGTCATAGCGTACACAACAACCGATGCTTGAAGTGAGCATGGAAAAACCTTCTAACCTGTAGTTATAAAGAAGCATTTGCTTTACTGCAAGAGAAAAGTAGAACCAACAAGAGTGGCTTGAGATTTACAAACAAAGCAACAACAGCACAAATACAGAAGACTGAATAGCATCACTGTAAATCCCTGAGTGAAGTACCAGTGGCACTTGTGAGTTCCATAATAATCTCCACCAGAGGAAAGAAAATTGAACTTGAGAAAATTAAGTGGTACTAAAACCCAGGAGCCATACATTAGACAATCCAACAAACACATAATTCCAAGTGCCACACTCCTGATAAATTAGGAAAATAGAATCCAAGAGTAAGACAATCCACAAACAAAACAGTAAAATAGGAATGAATTCCAGCCGATATCTAAAAATGCATGCATTCATACAAGCACTTTGTAGGCTAAATGAACATTGTACATCCATCTATTTTCATGAGTTATGTATTGCAAGCATAAGGTAGAACTTAATTTTAGCCAAGTATTGACAGTTTTCAAAAGAGCATATCTGCTCGAAGCACCAATGTTTACCACAAATAAAAAAGTAGACTGGTGTATAAGTGTAAAACATGGAATGGCATATATGTAACTAAATTTCTGCAGTAATTTTGTGTATTTATATCTTTCCTAGCTTACGTCTTCTTTGTAAACTATAAATAGGTCCTACTTGTTAGATTATGCAATAGAGTTAGAGCCCTTATGTAAATAGTAGTTTAAATTAAAATTTACTTCATAAAAAGATAGAGTTAGATGTCTTTTGTACTTAGGACTCCTAATTGTAACTGAAGTCCTATAGTTGAGTCTATAAATTCACTGTAAAGGGATGTAATTTTAAATATATGTATTTGATCAATAACAGAAAATCAATTCAGTTTTTCTTCCATTTCGCAGAAACTTAAATTCTTCTTTGTTTTCTGCATTATTCTGTTTTTCTTAAAGCTAGAAATTGCTTTTCTACATGGTATCAGTCTAACATCAATCCTAGTTAGAATTCTTAATGGAATCCCCTTCGACAACCTTTGAGATGATGTCCATCGCAAAGCAGACTGCTGGATTGGAGTTTTTTTTCCAGATTTTTCAGGTTCGACAGTAAGTAACATGTGAAGCAGATTTGGCCTTCGTGGATGATAAAGGCATACATAATACTTGTTCTCCTACTGCATTTTTTTCTACCAGAGATGCATCATTATGAATCATTGACTCTGGAGCATCTGATCACATGACTAGTAACATAGAATTACTCCTTAGTTTTTTAGATTCATCTTCTACAAGTTCTATTAAAACAGTCGATCGCTCTTTCTCTCCTATCCAAGGAAGTGGCTCAGTCCTCCTTAATGATAATTTGTTACTTGAAAATGTTTGGTTTGTACCTAATCTTGCTTACAATCTCATCTCTGTTAGTAAACTTTCCAAGAATTTGAAGTGTTCATTACAATTTACTGAATCTGGTTATTTTTTGCAGGTAATGAACTTGAGGAAAATAATTGGCAGTGCTAGCTTGCAAAATGGTCTCTATGTCCTTCTCGACAACAACCAATCTTCTCTACAAAATACTTCTTGCTCTTTTACTTCTTTAGGGCAGGTTGATAATATAATGTTATGGCATTTTAAATTAGGGCATCCGAATTTTCATTATCTTGCATTGTTTCGTGCATTGTTTGTTAATGAGCAACCAAGTTCTTTTAAATGTTATATATGCCCTCGTGTTAAACAGACAAAAGCATCATATTTTCCATCTTCCTACAAACCTTCCCAACCTTTTTCATTAATCTATAGTGATGTTTGGGGTCCTTCTCAAGTGAAGAATGTAACCGGTAGTAGGTGGTTTGTAACTTTTATTGATGATCATAGTAGAATAACTTGGGCATATTTGTTGAGGGATAAATTTGAAGTAGCCTCTATTTTTGAGAAATTTTATAATATGGTTGCAACCCAATTTGGCAGTAAAATTCAACTATTTAAGTTTGACAATGGAGGTGAATGTTTTGTTAGAACCAAAATATATTCATACGAATATAAACCTAAGATCCATACATGTCAAACCATTAAGAACAAAGACTAGATTTGCGGAAGCGTACCTGAATCCATTGACGGAGATTTTCCAGAGAGGGTTTGATCTTCCAAGATGACAGGTTACCTCTTGCCACACAACTCTCTGACGGGGAAGGAGAGATATGCAAGTTAACCTAGATCTCGGGGACGACTACCCTTTATATAAACTGAATTAAAATTAGTTTATTAATATTTACAACTCTGCCCCTCATTGAGTTATAAATATAACTTACTGTATCTACACTTTTAATTCTATGACAATTTAATACCTATAACATGTGTAACATAATTGGTCACTTAATTTTCGTGTTAAACTTTATAATAGCAACATACATTATACATATGTGCCCATTATTATTGGATAACCCAACAATCTCCCACTTGGGCAACATATGTTTTCTGACAAATGTATAACCTTATGAACTAACAAATTTGCTATCATACAATAGGTATTCTTTAACAATCTCGTCCATCAACTATATCTATATAGGATCAAAGCGGTCTTCGCCATATCAATCATGACTGGACCCATCAATGGTCACGTATACAAACACAATCAAATGACATAGATCAATCATGGATGTGTAGCATGGAAATTACACGTAAATGTGAACCGAACATGCTTATTTCCAACTGGTCCTCTTTAAACTTAAGTGAGGTCCTTATCAAAATAAGGAAAGTGTGAATAAACGGAATACTTTATTTCTGATCAGAAAAATAACCGAATACATAAATGTCCAAAATCAAACATAAAGCAAACAAATAACAAACTCTCACTCAAACAAAAATATACTCAAATGATACAACACCCATATGAGCAGTGTGCTCATGAAAGACCTTGGGTGGTAAACCTTTTGTGAGCGGATCCGCTATCATAGAGTTTGTCCCAATGTGTTCTATAGATATTTGTCCACTTTGCACTCTTTCTTTTACAACTAGGAACTTTATGTCTATGTGTTTTGACTTAGACGAGCTCCTATTGTTGTTGGAATACAGTACGGCTAACTTATTGTCACAAAATAATTTAAGCAGTCTTTCTATGTTCTCCAAAATACGCAGCCCAGTGACAAAGTTCCACAACCATATTCCATGATTAGATGCCTCATAGCATGCTACAAACTCTGCTGTCATAGTGGAAGAAGCTACAAGTGTTTGTTTAGCACTTTTCCAGGATATAGCTCCTCCAGCTAATAGATAAATATAGCTTGATGTAGATTTTCTGCTATCTTGGCACCCAGCAAAATTAGAATCCGAATACCCTACGACCTCCAAATGATCTGATTTTTTATAAGTTAGCATGTAATCTTTTGTTCTCTGAAGATACCTCATAACCCTCTTGGCTGCTATCCAATGGTCCATACTAGGGTTGCTTGAATATCTGTCTAACATCCCAACAATGTACGCAATATTCAGACTCTTACAAACCTGAGAATACATTAAACTCCCAATAGATGATCTATAGGGAATTTTCTACATTTCTTGAATTTCAAGGTTACTTTTAGGGCATTGGGTAAGACAAAACTTGTCTCCTTTAGCGACAGGGGTGTCCATTGGTTTACTATTTTGCATGCCAAACCTTTTAAGTACTTTATCGATATAGTTCTTTTGTGACAATCCAAGAATACCCTGAGATCGATCTCGATGTATTTGAATTCCTAAAACAAACGAAGCGTCCCCAAGATCTTTCATTTCAAAATGCTTAGATAGAAATCTCTTGGTTTCGTGCAATAAGCCTATATCATTCGTGGCAAGCAAAATATCATCCACATATAAAATAAAAAATATATGCTTACTCCCACTGAACATGTGATACACACAATCATCAACGATATTCATCTCAAAACCGAACGAGACAATTACTTGATGAAACTTGTGGTACCATTGACGAGAAGCTTGCTTGAGTCCATAGATGGATTTTGTTAATTTGCAAACTATATGCTTTGGGTCTCCCGACTCAAAGTTTTCTAGTTGCACCATATAAATTGTTTCTTCAATGTCTCCATTGAGAAACGCGGTCTTAACATCCATCTGATGTAACTCAAGATCAAAATGAGCTACAAGTGCCATGATTGTCCTAAAAGAGTCTTTCGATGAAACCAGAGAGAAAGTCTCTGTAAAGTCAATGCCTTCTTTTTGAGTATATCCTTTAGCTACAAGACGTGCCTTATACATCTCCACATTACCATTTGCATCCCTCTTGGTTTTAAATATCCATTTACAACCAAATAGTTTTGCACCTTCAGGTAATGGGACAAGTTCCCAGACTTTATTGTCTTGCATGGATTTATACTCTTCCTACATGGCATCAATCCACTTTTGAGAGTTAACATTTTGCATAGCCTGATGAAAGTTGATTGGGTCATTGTTGAGTTGTGAGGAGCTCGATTCGATCAACCAAAGTTGCTCACCAAGTGGTGGAGAGGTGGATATTTGGGTGGAAGGGTTTAGGAAGCTAGAATGGAAAAATGACACAATGATTTACAGTGGTTCAACCTTCTAACCAAGGTCTACGTCCACTACCTTAGCTCCCCACTAAAAATTTCACAATCAATCCACTATTGATTCGTCCCCTTTTCTAGGCTTAGGAGGTAACCCTTACAAACGATCAAGCTTCTACCCAAAGCCTTGATCAAAACCCTCTTTTACAAAGAGATAAACAAAGCAAACTTAAACCCTCTAATAGGTGTTTGTTTGCACAATGAAGCACTCACCCAAAACCTTAAACACTTGAGCAAATTTGACAATTTTGGCTCACTAGTGTTTGTCTATACAAGAATTGACACTTTAGGCACTAAGACAATTTCTTGATCATTTGATGTTTGACAATATGAGCATTAGCCTTCTCTTGATGCTTGGAGGTCCCTTTTATACTCTCAATTGAGTTTGTAGTCGTTACTAGCCGTTGGGATCAAATTGGAGCCGTTGAGGACTTTAATTCCCACCATAAATGCATTCTGCAGCTCCCCGTTTCGAAACGCTCGATGCCGTTTCGAAACACTCTCAATGTAGAAAGAGCCGTTGCAGTCTGTCAGGGCATCCATTTCGGAACGCCTCCTGGCCGTTTCGAAACGCCTCATGTCCGTTTCGGAAAGCCTCCTGGCCGTTTCGAAACCCGTATCGAAACGCTATAGGACCGTATCGAAACGCCTGCATTTAAAAGTTGGTTGGGAAAATAGTCGTTGGGGTTTATGACCATTGGGGTCATTGCCACGTGGGCGTATCGAAATGGCCTAGCCCGTTTCGAAACGCTGGGCAAAAATCAAGTCCAGGGAAGGCCCGTTTCAAAACACGTTTCGAAACGAAATCGCTACTGGAATCCCCTGTTTCGAAACGCCCTGAGGTGTTTCGAAACACCTGGACAGGTTTGTATAATTTGGCCTTTGAAAACATGAAAAACCATTTAGAAACATCCCTAAACATAGTTTCAGAATATTTGGACTTTGGAAATTGTTTTAAATACTTTTTAAATCAGTCCAAAACATTTTTCAATTATTATATCAAAACATTAGTTCTACAATCTCCCCCTTTTTGATATAATAAAACTCTCTTGAAAAATTGTTTGGGATTCTCCCCCTTTAACTTTAAAAATGTGAATAAGAGACTAAAGATATGAAATCAAATAAAGCTCCCCCTTATTCATTTGAAAATTCAATTTTTCAAACCATTTCTCCCCCTTTTTGTTATATCAAAAAGAATTTAAAACATTAAGTTCAAAAATAACAATAGAGGTAAAAGTTTGACAAAAGTAAGAATTTGGTTTTAAAATGGCTCCCCCTTACTCAAGGCATCATCAAAATGTTAGTCACAACATATATGATCATCTAGTTGAATTTAAAATAAAATAACCAAAAGAAATCAAAAACAACTAGAATTTTACCAACACTTGAACTCAAGGTGGGATGTGAAGCCTTCCTTCTTCAAGTGTTCTTCCTTGTGTGCATGGAGCTCCCCCTCAATGTTTGACTTGTTGAACATCTCCATCACACGTATCAAAAGACAATCAAGTAACTTTTGGTATCAAAATTGCTTTGGATCCATGAACGTTAGTAGCACAAATTTTTGACCCCTTTGGAATCCATTTTTCAATGTCATCCTTTTTAATTGAAGTGGTTAGTCCTTTTGGGACCCAAACACTTCTAAAACATTTACCATTTTTAAATCTAGGGGCACTGGATTGTCTAACATAAAATTTTGATTTTCCAAAATTGTTTTTCTTTTCAAGTTCTTTGGAAATCAAATCTTTTTCTTCTTGAACCTTTTGAAGCAATTTTTGTAAATCAAAACATTTTAATTCAAACTCTTCAAGTTTTGCTTCAAGTTCAAGTTTGGTTTTAGAAAGCAAATCATTTTGAATTTTTAACTTTGAAACCAATTTTTTGTTTTTCAAAATGTGGCTTTTAAAATCTAAAACCAAATCATCATAGGCATCTTGTAATTCATCAAAGGAATAAGAACATGAAGATGAATTAGAAGTTACCCTTGAATCTTCTTCGATGGCCATAAGGCAAAGGTTGGCTTGTTCATCGTCGGTGGAGTCTTCATCACTCCAAGTAGCCAAATGTGCCTTCTTCTTATGGCTTGAAGTGCTTGCCCTCTCCTTTCTCTTAGGTTCTCGTTCAAGCTCTCTCAAGGCTTTCTTCATGAACGGGGCACACTTCTTGAAGAGATGAACTATCTCTTCATCTTTATCCTCCTCTTCACTTGAGTAGACATGATGGCAAGTGGAGGATTTGAGAGCCATGGCACTAGCATTGATGCCAAGCCCTTTGATTTTCTTCTCTCCCATCGCTCTAATTTCTTCCCTTTTCTTCTCCTCTTCCTTGTTCTTCTTCATGATTTGGTGAGTGAGAAGAGACCCCATAAGTTCATCAAGCTTCAAAGTCTTCAAATTTTTGGCTTCGATGATGGCGGTCCTCTTTGAGTCCCAAGACTCGGGAAGTGAGTAGATGAGCTTTCGGACAAGCTTCTCTTCCGAGATGGCTTCTCCATAACCTTTAAGACCGTTTGTGATGGTGGAGAACCTATCAAACATCTTCTCGATGTTCTCTTCCGGATCCATCTTGAAGTTCTCATACTCTAAGGTTAAGAGCCCAATCTTGGTCTCCTTGACTTCATCGGTCCCCTCGTATGTGACTTCAAGCTTGTCCCATACCTCCTTGGCACTCTCACAAGAAGACATCTTCTCATAGATGGATGGGCCAAAAGCACAAAACAAGATGTGCAAGGCCTTGTAATTGAGCTCCATCTTCTTGCGATCGTCGGCACTCCACTCCGCTTTGCTTCGTTGAGGCACGAACAGACCATCTTCAACTATGTCCCATAGCTTGTAATCTCTAGACTTGATGAAGAACTTCATCTTTATCTTCCAATAGGCATAGAATGTTCCGTCGAAGAAAGGCGGTTTGTCGATAGATTGTGCCATTTGAGCCGGTTGATGAACTAGTGATCGAGCTTGCCGGATCTTCTCAATAGGATGTGAATCCTCCTCAATTGAGCCAAGCTCTGATACCAATTTTTGAGTTGTGAGGAGCTCGATTCGATCAACCAAAGTTGCTCACCAAGTGGTGGAGAGGTGGATATTTGGGTGGAAGGGTTTAGGAAGCTAGAATGGAAAAATGACACAATGATTTATAGTGGTTCAACCTTCTAACCAAGGTCTACGTCCACTACCTTAGCTCCCCACTAAAAATTTCACAATCAATCCACTATTGATTCGTCCCCTTTTCTAGGCTTAGGAGGTAACCCTTACAAACGATCAAGCTTCTACCCAAAGCCTTGATCAAAACCCTCTTTTACAAAGAGATAAACAAAGCAAACTTAAACCCTCTAATAGGTGTTTGTTTGCACAATGAAGCACCCACCCAAAACCTAAAACACTTGAGCAAATTTGACAATTTTGGCTCACTAGTGTTTGTCTATACAAGAATTGACACTTTAGGCACTAAGACAATTTCTTGATCATTTGATGTTTGACAATATGAGCATTAGCCTTCTCTTGATGCTTGGAAGTCCCTTTTATACTCCCAATTGAGTTTGTAGCTGTTACGAGTCGTTGGGATCAAATTGGAGCCGTTGAGGACTTTAATTCCCACCATAAATGCATTCTGAAGCTCCCCGTTTCGAAACGCTCGATGCCATTTTGAAACACTCTCAATGTAGAAAGAGCCGTTGCAGTCTGTCAGGGCATCCGTTTCGGAATGCCTCCTGGCCGTTTCGGAACGCCTCATGTCCGTTTCGG
The DNA here is from genome assembly GCA_030270665.1 of Hibiscus trionum. NCBI lineage: Eukaryota > Viridiplantae > Streptophyta > Magnoliopsida > Malvales > Malvaceae > Hibiscus > Hibiscus trionum. The sequence goes on along the minus strand of BSYR01000026.1, from coordinate 47,974,180 downwards.
AACGCCTCCTGGCCGTTTCGAAACCCGTATCGAAACGCTATAGGACCGTATCGAAACGCCTGCATTTAAAAGTTGGTTGGGAAAATAGCCGTTGGGGTTTATGACCGTTGGGGTCATTGCCACGTGGGCGTATCGCAACGGCCTAGCTCGTTTCGAAACGCTGGGCAAAAATCAAGTCCAGGGAAGGCCCGTTTCGAAACACGTTTCGAAACGAAATCGCTACTGGAATCCCCTGTTTCGAAACGCCCTGAGGTGTTTCGAAACACCTGGACATGTTTGTATAATTTGGCCTTTGAAAACATGAAAAACCATTTAGAAACATCCCTAAACATAGTTTCAGAATATTTGGACTTTGGAAATTGTTTTAAATACTTTTTAAATCAGTCTAAAACATTTTTCAATTATTATATCAAAACATTAGTTCTACAGTCATCTTCCATCATTCAATTATCATCCTCATTTTCTTGGAGAAATACAATATAATCATCCGGAATAGCATTTCTCCTTTCTCTCGTGGATCTCCTTAATGGCACTTGTTGTTGAGGTTGTTGAATTTGTTCTTCTGGAACAATTACCTCATCCTGAATAGGAGGAAGTTGTTCAACATTATCTTGTTGACGTTCCGGATTCACTTCTTGATTAATGACTGGTATGGGAACCTGAACATTATCAAAAGTGATAGTAGGAATTGAGTTGGAACTCAATTCCTCCCCAAAAGTAATGTCTCTAACCTTATTTCTCCCTCCAAATTCAACATCCTCAAAAAATGTTGCAGTTCCCGTCTCAAAAATATTTTTAATCGTGGGATCATAAAATTTATAGCCCCTAGATCGCTCAGAATATCCAATAAAATAGATGCTCACAGTTTTGGAGTCCAATTTCTTTTCATGTGGCCTATAAGGCCTTGCCTCAGCTGGACATCCCCAAATGTGAAAGTGCTTTAGACTAGGTTTTTGACCTATCCAAAGCTCATAAGGTGTCTTTTCAGCTCCTTTAGTTGGTACTCTATTCAGAATGTACGTTGCTGTCTTTAATGCTTCTCCCCAGAGGGACTCAGGTAAGGTAGAATGTGCAATCATACTCCTTACCATATCCTTAATAGTCCTATTACGTCTCTCAGCTACACCATTCATACTAGGTGATTCTGGCATGGTGTACTGTGGGACAATACCACATTCCTCTAGGAATTTCGCAAATGGTCCTGGACGTTGTTCACCTGAGCCATCATATCTATCGTAGTACTCACCACCACGATCAGATCTAACTTTCTTAATTCTTTTGTTGAGTTGATTCTCAACTTCAGCCTTATAAGATTTGAACACGTCCAAAGACTGAGATTTCTCATGAATGAGATATAGGTACCCATAACGTGAGGGAATGACCCACAAATATCAGTGTGAATTAATTCTAAGACGTCTGTAGATTTGTTGGCACCTAATCTCTTAGTTTTGGTCTGTTTTCCCTTGATACAATCAACACAAACATTAAAGTCTGAAAAGTCAAGGGACTCCAAAATACCATTAGATATAGGTCGCTCAATCCTACCTTTTGAGATATGACCTAAGCGCTTATGCCATAATGATGCCGAATTTTCTTTATTTAATTTGCGTTTAGTACCACGTGATTCCACGTGCAAGGTTTCATTATATGATGCAACTGTATCTAGCAAATAAAGGTTGTCATAAGCATTTAAATAACCAGTTCCGACAATACTTGAATTTAAAGACAAAGTAAAATGATTGTTTCCAAATGAACAAGAATATCCAAATTTGTCCAATAAAGAAACTGAAACTAAATTCCGCCTAAAAGACGGAACAATAAAAGTGTCATTCAAATCCAAATAGAAACCAGTTCCTAATAACAACCTAAAATGTCCAATTGCTTCAACTTCTACCGATTTTCCATCACCCACAGAGATGTTTCTTTCACCATCACTTGGCTTTCAGCAGCTCGAGCAACCCTGCATAGAAACACTTATGTGAGTAGTAGCACCAAAATCTAACCACCAAGTGTTTTTAGGTAATGAAGCTAAATTAACCTCAGAACATACCAAAGTAAGATTCATACCTTTCTTAGCACGCCATGCGTGATACTTGGTACAATCTCTCTTCAAGTGTCCAGGCTTGTCACAAAAGTAACAATTATTTGGAACTTGCTCTTGTTTCTTTTGAGCTGGACCCTTAGCAGCTTCATTCTGATATTTTCTTTTCTTGCCCTTATCCTTAGAGGCACTGGCCAAATGTGCACTTTCAGTTTTATCACGCTTCAACCTATCTTCCTCTTGAACACAATGAGAAATGAGCTCGTTTAGAGTCCATTTCTCCTTTTGACAGTTATAACTAATTTTAAATTGGTTAAACTGTGCAGGAAGAGATACCAAAACCATAAGAACGAGCAAGTCTTCAGAGAGCTCGATTTTAAGTGCCTTAAGTTTTGAAGCGATATGGAACATCTTCATAATGTACTCCCTTATATTTCCTTGACCCTTATACTTCATAGACATCAAAGAATTCGGAAGTGATGTCATTTAAACATTATCGTTTTTAGCAAAACGTTGCTCAAGTTCGTCAAGGAAAGACTTAGCCTGAGTAATCTCTTCAGATTCAGTGCCCCTAAAGGCTTCCAGAATGCTATGTTTCATGATCATCAGACTCATGCGATTAGAACGATCCCACCTCTCAAAATCCTTTTTGGCATCAGGGGTGCTATCCGCAGTGAGAGGTGCAGGTTGTTCTTGCCTTAATGCAAGGTCTATGTCCATACAACCAAGTACTATAAGTACGTGTCTTTTCCATTCCTTGAAATTTGTCCCATTAAGCATGGGTATAGAACTGATATTATCAGATATCGTGGAAGCAAAAGAACTAGTTGAATATAGAACAAAATAAAAATAAAACAGGCTCACAATTCACATCAATATTTCATAAGTAAACAAATAAATTCAAAGAAATGACTAATTCCCCTCAAGATACCAAACACAACATTAATATCAAGTCTTTGGACAGTAATATTAATAGTAAGCGGTACTCTTGTTGTAGTAATCAAACATTGACAATAAACTATGTCGAACAACAAATTAATCTTTGGACTAATGTATTGCACACATAAAATACCTTATAATTGTCACACGTTTATTACCACATGTGTCGTTGAAATTCGGCCAAATATTAATTTTCCTTTGGGCCAATTAATAAATGCATGAATTACAAAAACACAAACATCTTGATATTTTAAATAAGTTAATCTACGCAGAAGCGATCACTTTGGTGACATTGTGTTTCAATTAACCAACTAAAATATTAGACATAGCCAAAACATGAATTTTATTTGTTTCTAAAAATTTATCTTAATACCCAATGATCAAAATTAAAATTTTGATCCAACCGATTTGAATATATATTTTAAATAGAATATATATTTCATAATTGTAACCTAAGTATACGATTGCTAAACGAGCAAAAAACAATTCAACCTTTAAAGGCAATTTCATGTTCTGGAAATATATATATACCAAAGTTAAAATTTAATTTCCAGTACCCTAAAATAAAGAACTGGCAGAGGATATAAAAGCCATTAACTTGAAATCGCAATTGAAGGATGATAAACTTAATTCATTAACCAATCGCAAGTAATTCCAAACTAATTACAAACTGATAAAAAAACATCACAATTCCCAATTGAAAACACCATTGTTAATTACCGATTAATAGATCAACACAAAACCCAAACAGTTTCAATCATGGATTATAAATCGGAGAAAAAACATGGAAGATTAATAACCCAAAAATATGATCTCAATGATTCGACATAACTTGGCTCTGATACCACTTGTTAGAACCAAAATATATTCATACGAATATAAGCTCAAGATCCATACATGCCAAACCATTAAGAACAAAGACTAGATTTGCGGAAGCGTACCTAAATTCATTGACGGAGATTTTCCAGAGAGGGTTTGATCTTCCAAGATGATAGGTTACCTCTTGCCACACAACTCTCTGACGTGGAAGGAGAGATATGCAAGTTAACCTAGATCTCAGGGACCACTACCCTTTATATAAACTGAATTAAAATCAGTTTATTAATATTTACAACTCTGCCCCTCATTGAGTTATAAATATAACTTACGGTATCTACACTTTTAATTCCATGACAATTTAATACTTATAACACGTGTAACATAATTGGTCACTTAATTTTTGTGTTAAACTTTATAATAGCAACATACATTATACATATGTGCCCATTATTATTGGATAACCCAACATATTTTACCCAGTTCTTAAGAAAAAAAAAATTTTAAAAAAAGATTGTTTATATTAGCACTTGTGTGGATACACCACAACAAAATGGGGTTGAGGAAAGAAAGAATAGACATTTATTGGAAGTTACTAGGTCTTTGATGTTTACTAGTAATATCCCCAAGTATTTGTGGGGTGAAGCTTTGTTAACTGCAACCTATCTTATTAATCGAATGCCTAGTAAGGTTTTGAAATATAGAACAACTAGAGCTGTTTTTTTAGAGTTTTCCCAATTTTAAACCTCTGTCATCTACTCTCCCTTTTAAAGTTTTTGGTTGCAATGTGTTTGTGAAAAATTCTTCTCTCTAAACTTGATCCTTGATCCTTGAAATTTGTCTTGGTAGGGTATTCTTCATTTAAGAATGGCTACAAATGTTATCATCCACCTTCTAAAAAAATTTTGTTTCTTTAGAGCTAACCTTTTTTAACAGGAACTTTATTTCCCTGCGGCAGCAAATCAGGGGGAGAATTGTGATGTTTTTCAGCATTCTAAAAACCATGGGTTTATCTTCCGCAGGGCAAGAAACTAGTTAGATGCAAGTGGGTGTTTGACATAAAATACAACTCTGATGGCAGCATACAGAGATATAAAGCAAGGTTGGAGGCAAAGGGTTTTACTCATACCTATGAAATTGATTATAATGAAACTTTTGCTCATGTGGCTAAGTTAAATACAGATAGAGTTTCTTAAGCTTGGCTGTAAATAAGGACTGGAAGCTTCATTCACTCGACATTAAAAATGTTTTTCTTAATGGGAAATTGGTAGAATAGGTGTACATGAGAGTGCCTTCGGGTTTGAAGTCTGTAAAAGGTGATCAGAAAATTTGCAGACTTGATAAATTCATCTATGGTTTAAAGCAGTCACCTAGAGCTTGGTTCGACAGATTCACCAAGGTGATTTTGGAAAATGGATACAAACAATCCTTGACAGATCACACACTCTTCATTAAGGTAACCTCAAATAATAAAAAGGTTATTTTAATAGTGTATGTGGATGATATAATTCTGACAAGTGATGATGATGTAGAAATAAATCACTTAAAAAGGTTGTTGAATACTGAGTTTGAAACAAAAAACCCAGGAGAGCTCAAAAACTTTCTAGGCATGGAGGTTGCAAGGTCGAACAAGGGTCTGATAATTAACCAGAGAAAATATATTCTAGATCTACTCAATGAAGCTGGAATGTTGAAATTCAAACCAGTTGATACTCATATGGAAGCGGGCTTAAAGTTCAATAGAGAGAACTCGAACCCTAAAGTTGAAAAGGATAAATTCCAAATGTTAGTGGGAAAGCTAATTTATTTGTCACTAACCAGACCTGACATTATTTTTTCAGTCAATGTTATCAGTCAGCACATGACTGATCCAAGAGAAGACCACATGAAAGGCTGCTATGAGAATTTTGAGATATTTGAAAGGAACACCATGGCATGGACTACTATTTAAAAAGACTCAAAAATGGACTGCTCATATTTTTTCATATTCAAGTTGGACAAGTGAGCTAACAGACAGGAGATCAACTAGTGGCTACTGCTCCTTTGTTTGGGGGAATCTAGTGACTTGGAGGAGTAAGAAACAAACAGTTGTGTCTAGGAACAGTGCTGAAGCAGAATACAAAGCTTTAGCATTGGAAATGTGTAAAGGAATTTGGTTGTTAAAGCTACTAAAGGAGCTAGATGTAAACCAAGAGTAGAAGTTTGAGATTTTCTGTGATAATCAGTCCACCATACAAATTGCTCGAAATCAAGTCCACCATGATAGGACTAAACATGTGGAGATTGACAAGAATTTTATCTCAGAAAAGATTATTAGTGGGATAGCTTCTTTATCTTGTGTTCCCACAGAAGAATAAGTGACAGATGTACTTACAAAAGCACTACCAAAAGTTTTTTTCGACAAGTTTCTATTCAAGTTAGGATTATACAATGTATATTCTCCGACTTAAGGGGAGTGTTAGATTATACGATAGAGTTAGAGTCCTTATGTAAATAGTAGTTTAAATTAAAGTTTACTTCTTAAAAGATAGAGTTAGATGTCTTTTGTACTTAAGACTCTTAATTGTAACTGAAATCCTATAGTTGAGTTTATAAATTCACTGTAAAGGAATGTAATTTTAAATATATGTATTCAATAACAGAAAAGCAATTCTATTTTTCTTCCTTTTCGCAAAAACTTAAATTCTGCTTTGCTTTTTTGCATTATTCTATTTTTCTTAAAGCTTGAAATTGCTTTTCTACACTACTCTTATCAATGAAAAACATACAAAATGGGAAGGAAAATTACCTCTCTTCACAAAATACTTGTTATTTACATGGTACCAGCTTAGGTTTTAGATCTTAAAAAACTTGTAAGATGTTTACATCTTCTATCTCTGAAATTAGTTTGGGAACTATTAAAGAAGATGTATTTCAACCTTTCAATAAACTCCAGCAGCCCACTGCTGTTGGCAATATCCAACCTTTCAACAAGTTTCAACAACCTACTGTTATTGATGATTTCTAACCATCTTCAATTACTCAGAAACCCACTGTTGTTTATAATTTACAGCCACCTTCAGTTTTTCAGCAAATTAATGTGGCTTCTACGACTCACGAAGCAGTACATTTTTTTATAAATTCAGCTGATAATAATTATATAACATGGGTTGTGGATTCAAGGACATCTTATCAGATTTACTTGTAAAGTTTCAAATACAGTTTATTAAATAATTATTTCAATTTTAAGTTTAATAGTATCTTAAATCTCATTTGTCACATGTAATATATTTTCTTGGTTTACCTCAAATACCATCATTTTATCTCATTTTGCCCTAGTGTTATTAATGTTTAAGAAAATGTCATGATCTAATTAGAATATGACATGTTTCATAAAATACGATAAAATTCTTTTGAATAAAAAAATTAAATAAAATCGTAGAAATACTTAAAATCTAAAAAACAAAACATATTTTTTTAAAAATCTCGGCTTCTTTAAAACTATATATTTTCTTTAAAATTTTATGATTTTATGGATTTTTTTTATTTTTTTTAAGAAATTAAATTAAGCAGGATTATAATCTTGAAAAAATAAAATAAAATTTTAAAATTAGATATTTTTATATTCGTTTTTTAATTTTTGTGATTATTAATATATATATATATATATTTGAGATTTTATTTATTTATTTTACATGTGATATGATCTAAAAAATGGTAACGAAAGAGATAAAATAATAGTACAAGAACAAAATTAGAAAAGTATAGGGATCAAGAATCCAATGAGTGGTTCTAGTGAAAAACATGATGATGTTCATCTTATGAGACTCGAGTTCGAGCAATTTTGTCTACAAAATGTGTGTCTTATCAAAAAGTTAAGAAAAAATACAAATAGATACTATCATGTAATCACCTTTAAGACTATTTAAAAAATGGGTAAACTATATCATTGACCACCATATTTTAGTTAACGTATTAAAATGACCACCTTAAAAAAATCGACTCAATTGACCACCCAAACTATTGAAATTGGATCAATGTGACCACCAGCCGTTAATGGGCTAACGGAAGGTGACGTGGCAGTTAAAAAAATAAAGGTATAATTACACAGTTGGTCCTCGTTACTTATACACTCTATTATTTGATCCTAATTTTAATTTAATAAAATAAATTAATTATTTGGTGACACGTGTCACCGCCTTATTGGATGACTTTAATTATTTTTATTTAATTTAATTTAATTAATTCCCCCTCCAATCAGGTTGTGACACGTGTCACAAGATTAGAGAAGGAAAATCAAAATCTAAGAATTGGTGGTAGGGGGATTTGAACCTAGGTTGGAAGTGTGGAAGAACACTAGGTTTGCCACTAGGCCAAGCCTATTTTTGAGTTATGAAGTACCACATATATTATATGTTTATATCTTTATTTTTGAGTTATCAACTACAACTCCGGTTACTTCGATCTGCTCCTCAGTTTCTTCCATCTCCTGCAACTCAATTTTCATCGATTCATCTTCAATTTCTTGCAACTCAATGTTCTCATCAAGTTCCTCAGATTCAACAATTGTATTCTCTAGCTAAGTGCAACAAACTTATCATTAAACATCAAAATAGGGCATTTGTTCCATCATAAGCTTCTTTAAGAAATACAGTGCTCCTTGCACCTTTATTTGTAATGTAAAAGATACCGTGGTGCTTTATCAAACATAGTAATAACTTAGACGGTAGTCGGTACTCTGAATGAAATGCATCCAATTTTGCAGATATCATCCTCTTCTCCATAGTCAAACTGAGGAGTTCATGAAGTACAGCCACTACTCTTTTTCGAGTTTTTGGATCTGCAACTTCGAATCTCCTCGCATTCAAGTACGGAGAAGGGAATTCCATTTTCTGTCACTTCTGAAGCTCCTCAAGATAACTATTATTCGGTCTAAAACCAGCAGCATAACACATTTTAAAAGCAAATGGACCAAGATAGATACCATCTTTCATGATCCTCAACTTCTTTAAAACCAGCAGCATAACTATTATTCTGTCACTTCTGAGGAATTTGATGAGAACATCTAGTTGCAAGAAATTGAAGATGAATCGATGAAAATTGAGTTGCAGGAGATGAAAGAAACTGAGGAGCAGATCGAAGTAACCGGAGTTGTAGTTGATAACTCAAAAATAACGATATAAACATATAATATATGTGGTACTTCATAACTCAAAAATAGGCTTGGCCTAGTGGCAAGCCTAGTTTTCTTCCACCCTTCCAACCCAAGTTTGAATCCCCCACCTCCAATTCTTAAATTTCAATTTTCCTTCTCCAATCTTGTGACACGTGTCACAACCTTATTGGAGGGGGAATTAATTAAATTAAATTAAAATAATTAATTTATTTTATTAAATTAAAATTAGGATCAAATTAATAAAGTGTATAAGTAACGAGGACCAACTGTGTAATTATACCTTTATTTTTTAACTGCCACGTCACCTTCCGTTAGCCCATTAACGGCTGGTGGTCACATTGATCTAATTTCAATAGTTTGGGTGGTCAATTGAGTCGATTTTTATAAGGTGGTCATTTTAATACATTAACTAAAGTATGGTAGTTAATGGTATAGTTTACCCTTAAAAAATATATAGGGATTAAAGTAAGAAGTTAAAGTAGAAGGGGTAATTACATACCCGTCCATGCACAAGCAGTGGTGGATGCACCCAGCCCTTGTGGGGTGCATCCGTATCCTATTTTTATTTTTTTTAAAATAAGTTTAATTTAGTGTTATTTTTTCTAAAAAAATAATTTTGTTTAGTATGTAGAGAAAATTTTTATTTTTGCATACCCATTTGAAAGAAAAAATTATTTTAGACCACATTTTTAAATTTTTAGATCCGTCACTATGCACAAGTGTAGCATGTGACACGTCACATGGGCCCAAAATTAAGGTCTCACACTTAAAAAAAATCATTTTCCTAAAAAGACCTTTTAATTTTTCGCTTATATCTCAAGAATTTAATTGTAATCAATTCTTTCTTTAAAAAAACTCACCAAAATTATGGTGTTTAACGGGCAAAAAATTCTTATCTAAGTCCATCCTAATTTCAGTCTTCTTTAATTACTTTATATCAACTATTAATTAGTGATATTCATCTTCTAAAGGTTAAAAAAAGTTCCTATTACTACTTTTAATTAGTGTTTTAGAGGTTAAATTTTTAATTAGGGAATTTGAAGATTTTAAAATTTGAAGGTTGTCTCTTCTCCAATTCGGCGATTTTGTTGAAGGTATAGTGCTTTTATTGGAGGATATAAATTACTTTTTTCATTTTTTGGTATCGTAAATTTACTAGTATATTCATATTTTTTGTTTGTTTGATGATTGTTAACTGAAAGTTAAATTTCTAATCGGGAGATAAAATGGATGGCTAAGGTTCTTAAAGTCTCAATTGATGACTAATTTTTCAGACTTTTTATTCTACTAATTTTTTAAGTTCTTTCTATCTTTTTAGTTTTTAGATTATCACACTTCTCTTTCTTTAAAAATTTGATCATGGGTCCTGCAATTAGAAAATATGATTTCGAATGTGAAAAACGTAAGAAAAAAAGAGACTAGAAAAATTAACTCAATCTCAAAGAGGAACTCTTAATAAGTTTTTTTGTGAAGAAATCAGACACTCATGCTGAAAATAATAAAGTTGTTGTTGATGATTATGAAATTATTTTGAATAATGGTTGTGTTAATTTGAATGATAATACTAACAATTGTGTTGATTTGGATGACATCTTTTAAATAAAATGTCACGGTTATAAAATTGTTTTGTGACGTTATTTTTTTATCAAATTTTGTGACATTATCATAATTTCATATGTTTGAAATTTTTTATTTTATAAGAAATAATCATAATATAATAAATTTTAATATTTTATAACTTCATTTTATTATAAAATATTTTAAAAGTTTAATTTTAAAAAATATTACAGAACCCGCATAACTTTTAGGACGGGCTTAGATAATTAGCTATTAAGCCTAAGTTTTAACATATGACAAAAAGGTACAAAACAGAGTCACGTTATAGATATGGTTTAGAGCAAGAGCCAGGGCATACATAACGTTGTTTTGGCCGTGTGTGCCGGCTACTTTTTGTCTCTCTCTGTGTGTTTTGAACCCTAGCTCTGTTGGTTGACTCACAGAAGCATCCTTGATGAAACAATGCTAGATTTTGTACACCACTGGATAGGGGTGAGCAAGAAATTTATTTAAAGGTCGTTATTTTTTATGGCATTCAAGGAATGTTAATTATTTATAAAAGTTGTCGTTTTATTTATAAAGATGTGTCGTGATGTTTATATATATTTTATTTTTATATACAAATTATATAGTAAAAAAATTCCTAAATTTTTTGTGTGTCATGAGACACCCCATTCTTTAATGTGGCTCCGCCCATGCCACTAGATATTCACAAAGTTTCAAATTTTTATGTCTTTATAAGTTTCTTTTACATTTAATATTGATTGCATAATTCCACACTTTTTGAATTTTCAAATTTTCTAATTATAAAAGTTTACACCTCTATCATAAAATGCAGCATTGGTGTCCATGTAAGTCATCCATTCTATTCATCAAATTGGAATTAAGAGAGGAACGGAGGGAGTCCACATAAATACAGTGGTAAATGGTGTTAGGTGTTAGAAAATGGCCTCCCAACAGCTCCCCTGACCTTATTAATGTCTACTTTCCCTTCAACTTCACCACACTTGTTTCTTCTTTAAAGGCCTTATTAAATGCAACAATACAGTCTGTAGTGAATTTGAATTTCCCATTTGTATTGTGCTTTATAATCCAATTTTTTTTTAAAACATTCCATGTTCATGCATCAAAATTCCAACAAGGAAATGGTTGGATTTTGTTCTTGCTTTCCCATTTCACATCTGTTTACCAAATAACAAAAGCACAAGGAATTGATTATCCAAAACATAAGGGCATGCAGCATGCACATGCATTTTTGGTCTTTAAGATTAGATCACATGTCGCGTTCAGTATTAAAGAAATAGATTTTGAACACACGGATTCTAGGTCTACGCCATTAATTATGCTATTGTTTTGTTTTGGTGAGATCTAATCTTGGCCTAGAGTGTAAAACACAGCAACAAATCCCCAGGGTCACCATAACAAAACACCAATAACAAAACCAGAAATGTAAGCTTGTTTTTGCTATGTTTTCTGCTCTCTAAGAAGTTGGCATCTGTCTGAACCCAAAAAAACAACCAAAACTGATAACAATTTGGACATGCCTACTAATAAAGAGTATAAAATATTTGTTTGGATATAACCAAGTTTTCCCCACTCTTCTTTCTGGTGTTTTCCAGCTTCAAGATGATCAATGATTTAGACCTTTGGTGTAAAGGATGAGTGAACAACCTTGTTTTGTCTCCCGGCTAGCCAAAGCAGGGTCCTCCTTGCAAAAGATGGTGTTTTAGCTTGTGAATCTAAGCTATAGCAGCTTTGGTTTTCTTCGTCGACACCGAATTCACTGGCGCCGTTTCCCCACCGGCCGGAGTCTATCTCAGAAATAGTATCCTTTGCACCACCGGCAACACTTTTCACCTTCAAACTATCATCATCATCAGAGGCAGCAGCATTCTGATGCGCCGGAAATCGAAATGAGAAAGCCCTCCTTGATGGACCCTCCGTAAGATCCTGCTTGTCCTTCTTCCCCCGAAGCCAGATTTTCGATATCGAGAAGCTTTCCTTTTTGTTCTTACGGATGGCCTTGCCATTGTTGTCACTGCTAGTGCTACTACAACTCCCTTTGGTTTCAAAGTTCCTGGTGATCTCGAATCGTGTCGATTCGCAATCGCATTCTGAAATCGCTGGGCGGTGACCGGGTGTCAATGGCAAACAAGTCTTCTTCTTGCCCGACGGTTTCTTCATCGGAGTTCTTATCGGAACTTGCAACAGAGAATTCTCGTCCATTACATACTCAAAGGACCCCATGGAGAAACACCTTCTATCATCCACATTACCCTGACTGCTACCTTCGCCACCATCAACGTTCTTGTACTTTCCTAGCCTAACCGGCACCACTTTCTCCCCGGAATCCACCACTACTGTTTGGCTGACTTGATTATTCTCCACGATTTCACATGACTTTCGGTGGGACGACGACTCCAGTTCAGTGCCTAGAGTAGAGTTTGATCTTACAACCGAACCACTCCTCCCCAGAACACCTTCTCTATCAGTCACAATCTCTCTCGAACTCTCACTCCCAGATTCAAGAACAAGAACAATGGGCGAACAGTTGTTATTGGGGGAGAAATCAGGGAGTAAGGTAGATCGACACAAAGGGCATGTAGAATGAGACAAAAGCCAAGTATCGATACACTCCATGTGGAAGGCATGGCTGCACTTGGGAAGCAATCTCAGCTTGTCTTCAGGCTCGAATTCGCACAAGCAGACGGCGCAATCAAAAGGGTTCTTTACTCCTATGATGGCTTTGTAGTGGAACACAGGGAGCGTGTCTATAAACGACTGGTCGACGCCGGCATCATGGAGATGGAACAGTTGCTGCAACTGGCCTTGAAGAGCAGTCACACTGTCTATGTCTTCTGCCTCCCTATTGGGAGGTCTCATGAGAAATCTAACCAAGAGGTGAAGCAAACCAGAAACAAAGAAAATGATGGCCAGGATTACGATGATGAGCAAAATACTCGGACTCACCTTGTTGTTCAAATTGAAACCATCGGACTGCAGATTCTGCGGCGGAGGAAGGAATGGGATTGGCGATTGAGGGAGGTAATACGGCTGCTCTGATGGAGAAAGCAACCTTCTTTGCTGGGAAATCAACTCCATTGTTGTTTTTGGACACAACTCGCCAAGATTGAAACTTTAGACTTTAATCATTTGGGAGCAAAGATCTCATCTCAATCTGGGACTACCAGAAACAACAAAGGCTTAGCAATAGCATCAATGGGAGTTTACTGCATCAGAAGCTTCAAGTCAAAAGGAAGAGATCCAATCTAAGGAGAGAGAAGAGTTGAAAGGGTGTCACTGCCAGGAGGTGAATTTCAAAAATGAGGAGCCAATAATAAACCTACCCAACACAACACACTGCAGAGTAAATAAATGAAATTATATTTATATCCCACAGCGTCAGTTTGGTTGCCTTTGGAAAGTACGGTAAAATTTGTTTTTTTGAAAAATCTTATATTTTAGATTTTAAATAGTATTGTATGGGATTATTGTCAAAAAAATATTTTTTTAATAGATAAAAAATTTATTTTAGGTATTGTTTTTGAAAATATATAATAATCGGTGAAATAAAAAAGATAAATAACTTATTATATCCAAAAGCTCCTTTAGAAAAAAAATTAAAATTTAAAAATTTAGGGTGCGTTTGGTTCTAGAGAATTGAGTCCGTTTTTATTTTCATTTTCTTAAAAAATGAAAAACGTTGAAGAAAACGCGTTTGGTTGTGAAAATAGAAAATAATTTTTAGAAAATGAAAACAAAAATAAGTGAAAGTTTGAAAATATAAAAAAGATGTTTTCATTATTTTCATTGAAAATGTTTTAGAAAAATGGAAAAATATGAAAACAAAGGTTTTTAAATTTTAACCAAGGTTCGAATCCTTCTAATGCCAGTTTTTAAAACTTTGGTTTATTTTCATATTTTATTTATCTATTATTATTATATTTTATAACTATATTTTATTTCAATTATTTAATTTTTTTTTTCATTTCTATTTTAAAAAGTTATATACCAAACACATTGTCACTATTTTTATTTTTTAAAATAATTTTCCATCTTCATTAACTAAACATGTTTTTTATTTTTTAAAAGATTAAAAATAAAAACTATTTTTTAAAAATGAAAAAAAAACAAAAAATATTTTCTACAACCGAACGGAGTCTTAACTTTTGAAAATCACTTTTCAAATTAAATTGAAATATATTTTTGGTCTAAAAATACCAATTGTTTTACATTGCTTTTGACTCCAAAAATACTTTGAAAAAAGATGAAGAGTGGACCTCAATAACTTTCCTTATTGAAAATGAAAATAAAAATTCCAGTATGCATATGGATCTTAATAAGGCTCTTATTTCTTCAGGGTTGACTTGATGCATCAAACCCTATGCATGCATCCTCCATTTTTTAATTCTTTAAAAGCATGTTATTTGCAAAAATATGTAGTAGAATCTTATATAGGAAAAAGGGTGGTTAGAAAAGAACAAAACCATCATGAATTTGCTTATTTCCTTGTATTCGGGTTAGGAAATTGAATCATCTTTTAGCATTATTATAGTAGAATTGTTTCTTTCTGGTCCCATTCTTGGACAGGCCCTTCTATTCCAATCTGACAGTTTGGTGTCTGATTTATACATATATTAATTGGGAGGGGGAGGGGCCAAATGCGGATGCCACCCTTCCCCTCTGCTCTGGGATAAAGACAAAAAACAAAAGACAAAGACAAGTGAGCTTTCCAATGGCTATCAAAGTCCAAAGAGGGAGAGTATTTGAAAACAGTGAAATAGTATACGGATTTACTTGGGGTAGAAGGGTCAAATTGTGGATTGAACCCCCCATGTCCTGGGAAGTCACACCTTAACCTTTTGGGATTGTTATGTTTTTTTTTTCGTCTGAAAAGTGAAAGAGGGACACCCATTTTTGTAGAAACGATGCCTGCCTGCTATGAAATCATCTTCTGCATTTGTTTAAGGAAAGATGTTGGAGAAAAAGGAATACAAATAAACTATAGATCAACTTCCATCCTCTTTCCTTAACCACGTTTTTTCTTCACCAACTAAAGTAATTGCCAACTCAGATGCACAGCTCTATTGGGCAACCACTCCGTCATTTTTTTCTTTCTAGTGCTGTCACTTGTTTTTTTTTCTTCCTTTGATTGGCTGGTGATGACATTAATCTTAGTATTTTTACATTTAGTTTTCTTTTAATTTCTTTTTTAATAAGAATTCTTTTGTCGTTGATTCATACTTGTGCACTTTTTGTTGTATTTGATTTATCTGTCTTTATGACACGCCTCAGATTTATGACACGTTTTCGCATGCTTTTGTGGTAGATTTATTTTTGTTTAAAGTTTCTCACGATGCTCGATTCTGATTTACGTTTGTCGGCCATCTCCAATAGTTGATTAATTTTTGCAGTTGGTTGTCGTTGTATTCAAATATGTTATGCGAAACAGCTTGCAAGATTGTTTGTTTCACCCATCACTCATGCATCACATTTTAAACATCCAGTTAGATCAAGATAAAGAGTATTGTTGACGATTGTTGAGTTTCTCAAAGAAATGTATAATTTTTTTTGCGCCTTTGGGGTTTATCAGTTCTCAAAGAATATTTGTTCTTTAATCGGATATTCAATTCAAGGTATGCACTTAATAAAAGAGGGTCAAAGTGTACGTGAACCAAATATATAATATGATATATGCATTGACGAGCCAGCTTAAGAGAAGGGTGTCAAGATGTAGTACTCGTCCCTTAACCAAATATACAATACGATACATGCACTGATAAAACCAGCTTAATCAAAGCGGTGCCAGTTGAATTTTAAAATTTTTGAAAAATATTTATTTTTATAAATTTTATATAAAAAATTAAAAAAAAATTAGCACCACTTTAAAAAAAATTATTGACGCCACTTTATTTTTTCCAAATGTGTAAAATTAAAAATACAAACTCGGATCTATTCAAAAAATAATTCTATTAAAAAACACAAACTCGGATCACTCAAGGCATGACAATTGATTTTTTTTATTAAAACGAGTACATTGAGATAGAAATTGGATGGTTGAAACGTGAGCTCAAGTATATAATAATATATGCCATGAAATGAAACAATGTCGAGCACCCCAGCATCATGAATTTCAAATTCAGACAAGTCCCCTAATGTAATGTTTTAATCAATGGTACTCCTCGAGACATTAAATTTAAGTGTTTATTAGTTCAAAGAAGTTGGTATGAACTAATTAGATTGAGTTTTTTTTTTTTTGACAAATATTTAGATTGAGTTTGGGTTCGTGAAGAAACTAATGACAAATTATTCCACGTTATGGGTTAGTGTTAAATACCTAAAGTCATATGAGTTGGTGAAGAATTTGTTGAGATAATTTGACAAATTGGATGTTAGTTTAATGGGTATTAGGGATCACATGAGGGTCCTTTTGTACAATTTTTATTGCTTCATTTTCTTAAAAAAAAAGAAGAAACTGATGATCATTTGGTGACAGCAGATGAAAGTACAGAAAATCAGCTGGGATGGGTCCGTATGGAGCAGCCCGGACTTAATTATTATTATGGTAAACTACTTGGGTGACCACTTAATTATTGAGTTCGTCATATTTTGACCACCTAATTAAAAAAATTGTAAAATTTGACCACCGAACTATTTAATTGGTCATATTTTAACCATCAGCCGTTAAAATCTAGGGTAAACTACACAGATGACCACTGAACTATGAGTTTGGTGTCAAAATGACCACTATATTATTTTTTCGGCAAATGAACCACACAACTATTTAAATGGTTCCATTTTAGCCACATGCCGTTAAAAAAAACGAAAAAGTTGACGGAACTGTTAAAAAATTGGTATAATTACACATTTGGTCCTCTATATTTATACAATATATCAATTTAGTCCTAATTTTAATCTAATAAAATAAATTAATTATTCACCACCTTATTGGAAGTCTTTAATTATTTTTGCTTCCAAGAAAAATTGAACCTGAAACCTTGGAAAAGAAAGGGCAAGTGCTTACCACTAGGCCAATCACTTTTTTGTGTTATAAGATACAATCTTTGATATATATTTAAATAGTATTAGTGCCCAGAAAAATTGAAGAAGAGAAAATAATATTGGGTGGATTCGAACCTGAAAACATTAGAGTGAAAACCACACATGCTTACCACTAAGCCAACCCTATTTTTATGATATAAAACCCAACACATGCTTACTATAGATGGTTACATAAATCATCTTGACATTGGTGGTGCACTAAGGATGTTTGGACAGATGGTGAAAAGAAAATTCAAGCCTCACGTGGTGAGGTATACCTCTCTGATTAATGGTTTTTGTCGAATTGGAGATTTCAATACGGCTGAAAAAGCTTTTAAAGAGATGAAATCTTGTGGTTTAGAACCTAATGTAGTCACATACATTATACTTGTTGGGAGTTTTTGCAAGGTAGGTAAACTTGCAAAAGCAGTCTTCTACTTTGAATTGATGATGTCTAACAAGTGCATTCCTAATGATGTTACTTACAATTATGTTGTAAATGGCATCACAAACAGTTCAGGTGCAATTCTGGATAACCAGTCTTTGGGGAAGAAATCTCTTTTTCTTGAATCTTATAATATGATGATATCCGATGGTTTGGCTCCAAGACCTGCTGTTTACAACTCCATCCTCCTCGGCCTTTGCCAAAATGGAATGACTGGAATTGCTTTGCAATTAAAAGATAGGATGATGAACAATGACCTTCTTCCTGACCCTGTTTCTTATGCTGCCTTTCTACATGGTATTTGTTTGGAGGGATAATCAAAGGAGTGGAGGAACGTAATCTCCGATGATTTAAATGAACAGTAGTGGTAAGCATTTTATTCTAGGTTCCACTCTAATGTTGTGGTTTCCACTCTAATGTTCTAGGTTCAAATCCACCTAACATCTTATTCTCTTCTTCAATTTTTCTGGGCACTAATATTATTTAAATATATATCAAAGATTGTATCTCATAGCACAAAAATGTGCTTGGTTTAGTGGCAAGCACTTACCCCTTCCTTTCCAAGGTCCTAGGTTTGATTTTTCTTGGAAGCAATCTCCATGTTAACATTTTCCACCTCCAATTGGGTGTGATAAATAAATTAAATAAAAATAATTAAAGACTTCCAATAAGGTGGTGACACGTGTCACCATTTTATTGAATAATTAATTTATTTTATTAGATTAAAATTATGACTAAATTGATATATTGTATAAATATAGATGACCAAATGTGTAATTATACCAATTTTTTAATAGTTCCGTCAACTTTTTCGTTTTTAACGGCGTGCGGCTAAAATGAAACCATTTAAATAGTTGTGTGGTGCATTTGCCGAAAAAAAATAATATAGTGGTCATTTTGACACCAAATTCATAGTTCAGTGGTCATCTGTGTAGTTTACCCTAAAATTTAACGGAGAGGTAATGTAGCTATTTATAAAAATTTGTATAACTACACATTTGGTCTATATTAGTTATTTATTATATCAATTTAATCCTAATTATAATTTAATTAAATAAGTTAATCACTCCGACACATCCAAAACCATACATCAGAGTTACTAAATCATTTTACAAATCAGAACCAGAAGTCGGATTTTGGTTGTTTATCGAATTTGTGTCGGACTCAGACATGTGTTTGTTACTGTTAGTTACAACTTGCATGAGCTAAGAGGCACACTAAGGATTCCACCAGGTTCCTTCCTACTGAATCCCCAACAAAAGCCATTGATTTCCCTCTCAAATAGAGGCAACTCGCACTCATCTGGTTTCCATCTCCAAACTTCATGCAGTTCTGCTGATCAATGATCAGCCGACAAGTTTCATTACTGTAATAAGGAGGACCTTGTGGATTAGACACCCATTTTCCCTTGAAAACATTGCAAGTTTTTTTGAAAGCTGTGGGGATTCTGGAAAGCGGCAGCGGCGAATGGGAACTTCTCAGAAAGTTTCAAGTGATTGAGCTGACGAGAATAAGTGAAACAGTTAAGATGGAAATGTTAATGGAAACTGTCTTGTCGAGAGTTTTTCCCATTATTTATTTTTATTTAATAATTAAATACTTTAATAAGGTGATGACACGTGCGACATCTAATTGAGTAATTAATTTATTTAATCAAATTAAAATTAAGACCAAACTAATATAATAGGTAACTAACATGGATCAAATGTGTAGTTATACAAATTTTTATTGACAGCCACGTCATCCCTCAGTTAGATTTGAACGGTTGTTAGTCAAAATAGGACAATTTAATTGTTTGGTGGTTAAATTTTCAGTTTTTTAGTTGGATGGTCAATATAGGACGAACTCAATAGTTAGTTGGCCACCCAAATAATTTACCCTTATTATTATTTTTGAATAAATACGAGAGAACAAAGACGAGCAGCTTGACTCGGACTTAATTAATCCGCACTACACTTCAAGTCAAATGCTGAAACTAAATGTGAGCAAAACTCGACTCGAGACGAAAATAGTCAACTCGTAATTTCATAAACTCGATTCGATTTTAAAAAATTTCAAATACAGTTTAATTTATAAAATAAAAATTCGTATAAATCGAAAATTTTAGGAATTAGTGGATCAATTTTCAAGTTCGAGTCGAGTCTCTCAATTTTGTCTGATATATATATGGGATATGATACATTTACACAATGTAAGAGATTTTAACTTTTACATATTTTTTGAATCGTTGGATGAGAGAAATGAATGACTAAGATTAACAGTGAGTTATGTAAAGATTATCACTTGGAAAAAAATAAGGAGTTAATCTCAGTCATCTATTTCACTCATCCAACGATCCACAAAACGTGTAAAACTATGAGATTTACATTCTGTGTAAGTGGATTCTATCCCTATATATATGTATATATCACATAAGAAAGAAGGGTATGATCCACTTACACTGTGAAAAACTCAATTATTTTTACACCTTGTATGAACCGTTGGATGAGAGATTGAGGCTAAATAAATGGTTAAGATTATTCCATTATCTTTTTTTTTCATGTGGTAATCTTCTCATTTCCTTTTGTTAATTTCAATTCCATTCACCTTCATCTTACGGTCTAAACAACATATAAAATTTTTAAGTTTTACATGGTGTAAGATAACCGAATCTCATAAAAGAATATGGAGAAATATATATGTGTATTGTATATGGCTATAGAAAACCGTTAGAATTGGAACTAATTAATACCATAACATTATTGATGTTTACAATTAAATTTGCACATAAATTCGAACCCGACTCCACTCAAATTTCATAAGTTCGACTCGACTTGAAAACATTTCAAATAAAGTTTAAGTTACAAAATATGATTGTTTAACTCGATCAACTCAAATTTTTTTTGACTGAAATCGACTTGATCGAATTCCCACCCCTAGATGAAGCCTAGTTTTTTATATTTCTTTTTTCTAATTTCTGTAGCTGTTTCTCCTCCTCATTTCTGACTCGATCTTGTAACCGTTCTTGGACATTTAATAATTAATATAGCAGGGTACTCTTTTCCCTCTGTCAAGGATTAGATGAGTTTTGTAATGAGTCCCGTTATTTTTTTATTAAAAAAATAAAATATAAAAGCCATGAGCAGATTAAAATTTATTTACAGTGAAATTTATAACAATAAATTAGCAAATAATTTAAAATTAAATTGAACAATATTTTTGTTAGAAACTAATGTATCCATTTCGGATAGCAATGGTTAGTCTTCCATCGTAATTGATCTTCGAAGAAGCAAACGCATGAAACAAAAAAAAGAAGAAGAAGCAAAACTAATTATAATCTAGTTATTTTTGTTTTTCCTCCCGGTTTTTTTAGAGTTTTAAACTAATTAATGTGAACTGACTAGCATCGCACACCAGATTTTGATAGGCGAGTCTTCCGGCGAGAATTTTCTGCATACACAAGGCATCGAACTCGAGGTCTTCTTAAGTAATATCAAGTTGCTTACCACTAGTACCAACCCTCGTTGGTTATAATTAGGGGTGTCCATTGTTGGATATCGGATCGGATCCGATCCGGTTTTTTTGGATATCCGATTTTTCGGATCGGCAATATAGTGATCCGTATTCAATTCGGAAAAAATCGGATATCCGATTTTTCGGATACTGGATAATCGGATCGGATATTCGGATATCTGATTATCCGAAAATATAATTTGATTCAACTATTTTTTTCGAATTTGAATGTCGTATTTATGAAAATTTCAGAATTTCGTATATATCAAACAACAAATTGCTAAATGTAACAAGATTCACATCTATAAGAAATCTGATTTTTTAAATTTTCGGATATAACAAGCATCAAATTGTTAAATATAACAAGATTAATATTTAAAAAAAAATAGATTTTCGGATAATCCGAAACTTGAAATATTGTGATCCGTATCCGATCCGAAAATATATAATCGGATCGGATATCCGATCCGAAAATAAAAATCGAATCGGTCAGATCGGATATTTTTAAACACCCCTAGTTATAATATCACATTAATGAATAATTAATTACAATATTTTTAATATTATCTCACTATAATAATTTTTAATATCTAATTAGTAATATAATGAACAATACAATATATTTTTGTATAATATTAAAATCTGATTTATTAACTAATTAATTTGAAATAGATACTAAGATGATCATTACATGAACAACTTTTCTAACCCAATTTATTATATTTACATTGCTCAAATTCAAACATTTAACATTACTTAATTCATCTAGTACATTATCTTACTAGATCATATTGTCACGGGGCTAGGTTTCGACTCGCTAACCCGTGCGGCCTTAGTTGTCGATCTTAAGTCGAGGACTAAGTCAGCCTTCGAATATCTAAGCTAGAGCGCTTAGAACTTGATGCGGCGGAAGCTTTGTGGGAAAAGTGATGATGGCTAGGCAAGACAAGAACGAATGACAAGACAAAGATTGAAGAGAAAAATACTAAACTCTCTTACTCAAGAACTCAAAAAGTGTGGAATGATTTACAAAGGGTGGAGGAAGGCTCTATTTATAGCCTTGGCCCTCTCGATCTAACGGCTAAAGGTGATTCGATCTAAGGGCTATGGATGAATCCCATCTCTTAAACATGACAACACTATCATATAAACAAAGTTGCCTAAGATACATTGGCTATGGCATCATCTCTTTGGTGGCAAGGAAGACTTTCCTTGTGTGTTGGTCAAAAGATGACAACTCATAATGAGTATTGGTCTCTTGGGCGGATTGGGCATTGCTAGGCCCGTTTGGTTTGTCCAAAACCCCCCTCTTTATCATGTTTGGTGCTAAATCGGGCCCTAGGGGTGTGGGCAACTCGGATGGGCTTCCCCTAGGCCCCTCGGTGTGCACGTCGGGTGCTGTATCGGCCTCCTTGGTGTGCACGTCGAGTGCAGACTCGGGCTCCATGGCTTGGGCGGCATGGAGGGTGCTCGGCAAGGCCCCCTTGGGTGTGTGCAGCGTGCCTCCTCGGGTCCAACTCTCGTGGGCAGCACATAGGGTGCTTGACTTGGCCCCATGGTGCGCGGGAAGTGCTCCGGCTCGGCTCTCTCGGACGCAAACACCACATGAGGTGTTGTGCATGGCCCCTTGGTGTGTGGTATTGACATCTACTCGGGTCTCTCGGTCGGGTGAAGAACGTGTTGCGCTAAGGTAAGCACCTATGGGTGCGGCTTGCTCGGTCGTGGGAAGTTTCTCCATGACAATATAGTAGTGTGTACCATAAAATATATTCAAATCAATTTATAATTGTTTTTTAAACTCTTGTTTTTATGTAGATTATAAATAGATAATTATTAGTTTGATATGTTTTTACTCCTGGTATTGAATCTAAGTTATGATGACAATAAAAGTAAAACCAATTCCCTCTGTCTCTACCAATTTTAAATAGTCTTAAATTGTTTATAAGGTAGTATATACTTATATTTTATAATTTTTTGATAAAGTATACGTACTTTGTAGACAAAGTTTTTCAAACTCGAGTCAATTATAAAATCAACATCATCATTTTTTCTCACTAGAACCTATCGTTGAGTTTATTTTTTTTCTTTTTGATTAAACCAAAAGAAATAAATATTTTTACCAATTATATGTAAATATGTTTCCATGTACATAAACCAGATCCAACAAAAAAAGGATACCTGTGTCAAGTATAAAACAAACCGACGCACATGCATCACCTACTAATTAAATTATAGGTAAACAAAATCAAAGTAATTGTAGAATTACCAAATAAAGATTGTTTGCTAATTAAATCTTTCAAGTTTCAAAAAAGTAAATGAATTTCCTAATAAAGATTCAGTGGTTAAGAAAAAATGTACTTACATCAACCAATAATATATATATATATATATATATGGGATAGAATCCAGTTACACAATGTAAGAGTTTTTAAATTTTACACGTTTTTTTGAATCGTTGGATGAGTGAAATGAATGCCTGAGATTAACAGTAGATATATGAAAATTATCACTTGGAAAAAAAAATAATGAGTTTTTCTCACTCATCCATTTCACTCTTCTAATGATCCAAAAAACGTGTAAAACTCATAGTTTTTCATTGTGTGTAAGTGGATCATTGGATGAGGAAACAGATAGAGAAAACGGATGGCTGAGATTAACTCTTTACTTTTTTTTTTCCAAGTGATAATCTTCACATATTCTACTGTTAATCTCATCTAACGATCCAAAAAACTTGTGAATTTTACACTGTACATGTGAAAATTTCCATGTGCATGTGAAAGCAATTTTGTCAGCGGGTACCAACAGTAACAACTACACCAACCTAACATTTGGCCTAGACGGCCTGTTTGTTTGTTTTTTTAAATTAGGAGTGTCAAAGTTTGTTGACTTTCATATAATAACATCAAGGTATACAACAAAAGCCATCACGAGATTGAACCTTTCCACATTATTCGGATCTTATCTCTCTTTCTTAGCTGGAATTCTTTTTTGTTTTGTTTGTACTAAAAATTAACTGATGGCAAATTATTGACTTAAAAGTAAAAAAAAATTAAACGGTCCTTTTTAAGCATTTAAATTATTTTTATCAAAAATAAATATTTAAACTATTAATTTATAATCGATTTAAGTCCTTTAAAAATTCTTTCGGTCAATGAGACTTTGACACGTAATAAAGATTTTTAAGTATTTATTTTAACAAAAAAAATAATTTAGATACTTCAAGGAAAAAACATAATTTAGGCAGTTGTTTAGTTGTTTAGACAAAAAATAGTTTAAATACTTAAAAAAAACAAAGTAGTTTATGTATTTTTATGCTTTAAGCCCAAATTAATTAATGAGTTTGAATTTCAAGGATCACCATGATCCCAAATGTATAAAAAATTATTATATAATCTTGGCCCACCATGTCATTTATAGTCTCATCCACTAAAAACCAACTAATTAATTTCTTTTTTTCCATGTCATTTTGTCCAAAGATGAATCTTCACTTTTTTATGTCATGAAAATAGGGAGTGAGTGGCTACATAGAAGTGATTATGAATAGATTAGTGGCATGAAAAAAGATTAATTGACTTATTTTTAGTGGACGAGGATGATACGAGCTCGGTTATATTGTGGCCGAGACATATGTGTTGCCCTTGTCGTAAATCGAGTAAATCTTTCTCAAACTAGATGATGGGATATGATGGCTAAGTTCGATTGGTGGAAAATGTTCAAAGATAGATATTCAAAGGTGATGGAATTTTTAAAAGAGGGTGATAGATGTTTGGCAAAAGGTGTGTGGAGCTTAAGATGATTGAAAGATAAGAATGAAAGCTTATGGTGGAAGGACAAAAAGGGTGTTGGATGATAAAACTGGTTAATTTCAAGAAATGAACACTATAGGCAAGTGCTGACCTGATTTCTATTTAAACAAATAACCTAAATATGTAACAGGAGAAATTATATTATAGGCCCGGCTCGCCACGTCATCCATGGTCCCAACCAATAAAAAGCATCTATTTCATTAATTTTTTCCATATTATCTTTTTACCGAGTGAATCTTCACTCAGATTTATTGTAAATTAAATTAAAAAACACTTTTTACCAATTGTAGATTCACTCGGTAAAAAGATGATATGGAAAAAATTAATGAAATAGATGCTTTTTATTGGTTGGGACCATGGATGACGTGGTGAGCCGGGCCTATGATATAATTTCTCATGTAACAGGGATGGATCGTGACCTTCTAACTTTTGAGAGCTAGAAACCTGCCATATAAACAACGAAATAGGAAGATTCCACAAGATAATCAAGGAAATTGATAAATTTCTAAAAAGAACAAAAGAGAATGAGTTCTCACCGGAAATTATATATTTAAGAGTTGCATTTTCAATGAAAATACATGAGCTATTTATGGAAAAAACAAGAATAAATTTTGGAATGTCCCGTAATAATGACACACATGAATGACTAGCAAATGAAAGGTCTTTGAAAGGCTTTAAACACTACACCAAATCTGGTATATAGCGGCGTTTTTAGCGGTATTTTTGGAGTAAACGCCGCTAATGTTGCACAAATAGCGGCGTTTACATAAAAACGCCACAAATAGAAAATAATGGCGTTTGTTGAAAAAACGCCGCATAAGTGTGACTTTTAGTGGCGTTTATGATTAAAACGCTACAAATGTTTAGTTTTTAATGGCGTTTGAAAAAAAAGAAATGCCGCAATAACATATAGGTAAACTCACGAGATATACTCTTCACTCTCATTCACTCTCCCTCACTCGATCCCCAAATTAAACCCATAATCCCTAATGTCAAAAATAATCATCCTCTCTCTCTTTCACAAGTTAGTCCATCACTCTGTAATCCCTCAGGTCACAGATCTCCAGAAAGAGGAAAAGAGCTTAATCAGGGTTTTATCGGAAGAACCAGAAGGAGAGAAAGGGGAAGAAGCAAAACCAAAGCCCAAGAAAATGACAATGCGAATCACTCCGGGTGTTGGAGCAAACTTGCTTGATCAACACTCCACCGAGAGGAACGAAGACGCCACTAGTTAGGTCGGCAATCTCGATCCTCGGGTTCTCCATGTTGTTCCCTTCCCCTTTTCCCCCTTCTGTTTCCCCGTCAATTCTTTAGTTCTATAAGAAGAGGAAGGTCTTGAGCGGTTTGTTTGTCAAGGAGGTATTGGATTGATTCACATAGGTGACTTGTTAACGGACCTTTTCCATGTTTTAACCTTGTTTTCTTTCTAATCACCTGCCATTTTTTCATGGTGGAGCAGAACCAATTCAAACAACGGGTTTGGTTACTTGGAAGTCGTCCAAATGAGGAAGAAATATTCGAGTTTACAATGGTACAAGTTTGTTCATTGAACTTTTTTTCTATACACCATGTTTCTGTTTTCGGTTTCTTAAGGACTTTAGCTACTCTTTAGGTATTGTCCTTTGTATTCATTGGCTTGGTCATGAGACTTATGACCTTCCTTCCTCTGGTGTTTTTACCTGTTTCTTAGGCTTCCACAAGCAATACCACTGATTTATTTGTAGCACTAATGTTTCTATTGTGACAAGTTTAAGTTCAGTGTGGTGAAAAAAATGTTTGTTACTACATGGCTTAGATTTCTCTTGCTTCTTTGGATGCTAATTTAGCTGTAAAAAGCATCCTATAACTGCAATATTATTTCTTTGACTTGCAATAATCTCCCTTTGTTCTCTCTGAAAGGCATTCTAACTGAAATGATTGTATTATGCACTAAATATATCTTGTAGCAGGCTATAAAATCTTTTCATAGATGTTGCCATAAATACTTCTCGGCTATTAGTAAGTAGTAACCTTGTATTATGCAATCATTGTTAAGGAGCTACAAGAGGGTTTTATGTTGCATGATTCAATGGTGGCAAAAGGCTAATATAGCTATGGACTGCTTTCAGATTGTTAGCCGCGTTAAAGGCAAGTTGTTTGAATTGGCTTGACAGATTTACTTAAATTTAGCTTTAGACATGACATTGTGCTGTTAAGAAAGTGGCAGAGGTAATGTTAACAACGGACTCGATGGGGGCGGTTTTTTCTCTCCAGGCGCACGTTAGCTGGTCTAACGGCCTCTGAGATTTCCCTCATCCTTCTTCGATCGGAACTCTTTTCTGGTAATTGTGATTGATTCTTCGTGGGTTTTCTCTTCTTCTTCATCTCACTGTGGGATTTGTATGACAACGGTGAATTGGAAGGCACTCTTTTTTGGGGACGGAGGCGGTGATAATCAAGCCTTGGACTTCTTTCCACCGGCTACTGGACCTGATTCGATTGAAGTCTCTCCTCCTGCAGAGGTTTTCAACGATGGATTTGCTGAATGGAGGTACTCTCTAGTTGGGCAGTTTATTGGGGCTGCCCCAAATTTTCAGGCGTTGAAGAAAATTGTATCTTCACTTTGGGGGAAGGACGTTCTTACTAGGGTTAGTTTGGCAGGGACCAATCTCTATGTTTTTTCCTTTCTTAACGCCACTGCCAGAGATTGGGTTCTGGAGAATGGACCATGGCAGATTCAATATAGGCCCTTGATTCTTCGCAAATGGGAGCCAAACTTACAGAGGTTAGATTTCGATCTCTCTCGTATGCCTGCCTGGGTTCAACTCTATAATGTCCCCTTGGAGCTATATTCTAGGCTTGGTCTGAGTTATATTGCTAGTGGATTGGGAGTTCCTCTGTACATGGACTCTATAACTGCTTCTCGTGAGCGTTTAGAGTTTGCTAAGGTGTGTGTTGAGGTTGCTGCGGGTTCAAAACTGCCTCGTTTGATTTCTGTTAAAATGAAAGATCAGTCTGTGGTTACAGTGAAGGTGAAAATTCCTTGGATGCCTACGAGTTGTTCCTCTTGTAAATTGTTTGGTCATTCAGATAAACTCTGTAATGAAGTGCATACGGGTGCGAATACGCATGCTGAATGGAGACCTAAGGCCCCAAATACTGCTGACATTCCTGGTGCTGCTGCAATGGAGAATAGGCCTGATACATCCTATACTGGTGCTTCGACCTCTACTGCTGCAACTAGTACTGTTGGTCCTGCTGTTGCATCCTGTGTTGGTGCTTTGAATACTGATGCTGTAATTAGTTCTATTGATCCTGCTGATACAATTGGTGCTATTGCCTATTCCCCTGATCCAGGCCCTGTTCATCCTGCTGATGCAATTTGTGCTACTGGTTCTTCCCCTGATCTAGGCCCTGTTGGTATGAAGGTTGATCCGAAGGTTGGCTCGGATAGTGCTGTATCTGCTAATGCTCCTTTAGATTTGGAGGGAACTATGGTGGCCTCTTCGCCTAATCTGGTGGCCTCTTCACCTAATCTGATGGTTACTGTTGACTTTCCTCCTTTGCCGAGTCCAGAGGTTAGGAAGGGTAAAGGAAAGGGTAAGGGCCGTGGTTTGCTTCCTTTGAAGAATAGGTTTGAAGGCCTTCAAGGAGCTGAGGCTGAATCCTTGGAGGGGAGAAAGCCGAGAGTAGCTTTTTTGGGAGTTTCATCTTTACTTAATGAGTTGAAAGCTAAAAAATCTGAGAAAATAAAGACTAAAGTGCCTGAGGCTGTGGATCTTCGTGGGGCTTCTTCCACTTCCCAATGAGTCTAGCATTTTGGAACATTCGAGGGTTTAATAGCCCTTGCAAGCAGAGAAAGGTCTTAGCTCGAATGGAAAATTTGCAGGTCAAAGTTTTGTGTTTAATGGAGACTAGAGTTCGGGAACGTAATTTTGATAGAATTTTTGCTGGCTTGTCTGCGGAATGGACTTGTTTTAGTAATTATACTTCTATTGATTTAGGGAAAATCTGGATTCTATGCAAAAAGGATTTAGATTTTTCCTTGGTTTTTTCTGCTTCTCAGAGTATCACTATAAAAGGTACTTTGGAGGGTAAACTTGTATTGATCTCGACAATTTATGGGAGCAATGATAGTGGACTGCGTGGTGAATTATGGCAGCAGCTCAGGCATGTTGCTGGTTTGGTTGGTCCGCACCCTTGGATAGTTGGAGGGGATTTTAACATTGTTCTTGATCCTTCTGAGAGTTCGGATGGCTTAGTTTCTACTTCAAGTGACATGGTGGATTTTCAATGTTGTCTTTGTGCTATTGAAATTTGTGACCATCCTTTTTCGGGTCCTAATTTCTCTTGGTCTAATAAACAAAGTGATAATTTTTTTGGCCAGAAAATTGGATAGGGTGCTGGTTAATGAAACCTGGTTTTCGGAGATGGTCACTTCTTCTGTGGAGTTTCTTGCGCCAAGAGTTTCGGGTCATAGTCCTGGGATAGTGAAGTTTCAAGGTGAGGCCCCCATTCATAAACCCAAGCCATTTAAGTTCTTTAACTTCTGGACCCTGCATCCTGCTTTTAGAGATGTTGTTGCTGCATCCTGGAGGGAACCTGCTGAGGGAAATCCTCTCCAAATTTTATTCGCTAAGCTTAAAAGACTTAAGCCTAAATTGAGGGAGCTGAATTCTACACACTATGCCAACATTTATAGGCGTGTGGAGTTGAAGAGGAAGGAGCTGGAGGACCAGCAGCTCTCTAATTTGACTGGCTCAGTTTCTTCTGAAGCTGTGGAAAAAGAAAAGCAATTGCAGATTGAGCTCTTGGATCTGGAAAAGGCTGAGACTCAATTCTATCAACAGAAAGCTAAAGTGGATTGGATTCAACAGGGAGATCAGGGGACTAAGTTCTTTCATTCAACAGTTGCTATGAAAAGGAAGAAAAATACTATTTCGCATTTAGTTGATATCTATAGAAAAAGAGTAACTTCCTTCGATGGCATTGATGATGAATTTATTCATTTCTTCACTCGGCAAATAGGTGCTGTGGATGCAGAAGTGAAGGGATGCAGTGTGGATCGTCTTAGGGGACTGCTTCAGTCGGTTATTTCTGATGAAGTTAAGGATGGTCTGATTAAAGATGTATCAAGTGATGAGATTAAAGCTGCAATTTTTGGTCAAGGGAAGGATAAAAGCCCTGGTCCCGATGGGTTCACTTCGTGGTTCTTTAAGCAGGCATGGAGTATTGTAGGGTTGGATTTTGTTGCTGCTATTCAATATTTCTTTAAATCATCTGCCCTGCTTCCTGCTTTCAATGCTACTGCCCTCACTCTTGTGCCTAAAGTGCCTAATGCTAGTCAGCCTAAGGAGTTTAGGCCTATTGCTTGTTGCTCAGCTGTGTATAAAATAATTACTAAGATTCTTGTGGAGTGACTGACTAGTCTGATGCCTTTGTTGGTCCTTCCTAACCAGTCAGCTTTCTTAAAAGGGCGAAGTATTGTTGATAACACCCTTTTAGCACAGGAGCTTGTTAAAGGCTATGGCAGGAAACATATTCCCCTAGGTGTGCTTTGAAAATTGATATGCAAAAAGCCTTTGATTCATTGCACTGGAAATTCATGATTAACCTTCTTGAAGTTGTTGGTTTGCCAACTCAGTTTCGTTCTTGGATTATAGCATGTTTTGCTGGTAGCCGTTTCTCTATCTCTCTAAATGGTAGCCTTGTGGGCTTCTTTAAGGGTAGAAGAGGGGTACGGCAGGGTGATCCTCTCTCTCCCTACTTATTTGTATTGGCTATGAATGTTTTATCTCTTCTCTTAAATCTGGCAGCGGCTAATGGAGTCTTCAAATTTCATCCTAAATGTAAGAAGGTTAATCTCACTCACCTGAGCTTTGCAGACGATCTCTTGATCTTTTGTAAGGGCAGTTTGGATTCTATTCTTGGAGTTCAGAGTGTATTGGAGGTCTTTTATGATATATATGGTTTGAAGCTTAATGCTGCTAAGTCTGAGATGTTCATTGCTGGTGTCCCTCAGGCCCAACAAGCTTTATGGAGCTCTGTTACTGGTTTCGCTCTTGGAAAGCTACCTGTGCGTTACTTGGGGATCCCTTTGGTTACGAGAAAGCTGATTGAACGTGACTGTAATGCCTTGATCATTAAAATTCATGAGAAACTGGAGATCTGGGGCCATAGACATCTTAGCTACGCGGGCCGTCTTCAACTAATCAAAGCTGTTCTTTTCAGTATTGCTAACTATTGGTGTAGGCAGGTTGTTCTTCTGAAGGCTGTGATACAGAAGTTAGAGCAATTATGCATGCACTTCTTTTGGAGGGGCAAAGATGAATCTGCCAAGGGTGCACGAGTGGGATGGAAGACTATCTGTAAGTCTAAGAGTGAGGGCGGTCTGGGGATTAAAGACCTGGAAATGTGGAACAAAGCTTGTACTATCATGCTTGTTAAGAAACTGCTTGCTGTGGAGGGTTCCTTATGGGTAGCATGGGTTTGGACTTATGCTTTCAAGGGGGAGAGTTTCTGGGCTGTGACTATTAAGCCATGGTTCAGCTGGAGCTTGAAGAAGATGCTAAAGTATAGATTAGAGGTACCTACGTTACTTGATGCTGGTGTTTCTAACTTCACTCAGGTTTGGGATGGCCTACGAGGTACTACACATAAAGTCCCTTGGCACAGAGTTGTATGGTTTGGATTGCATATTCCAAAACATGCTTTGATTGTGTGGATGGGCATGTTGGATCGTTTGCCTACTCATGATAGGCTTCAGAGGATGGGTATGGTCGTTGACCTTCGATGTCTGCTGTGTGGGGACGATCAGGAGTCGCGAGATCATATCTTTGGCCACTGCTCATACTCAAGGCAGGTCTGGTATTCGATTCTGCGATTGTGCAGCATTAGTCGGACTGCTTTCAGCTGGGAGGATGATCTTCAATGGCTTTGTGCTAATCTGAAGGGCAAATCTTTCATGGTTCTATTGCTTAGGTTAGCCTGGGGCTCTTTCATTTATCACATCTGGGAAGAAAGGAATCGCAGGAAATTTTGTCATACTGCTCGTACTGCTGCTAGCTTACTCGATAGTATTAAAGACACTGTACAGATTAGGATTCAAAACAAACACACACGCTATACGAATGTAAATAGACACCTATATACTGCTTGGGAGATTCCCTGTTGAGTCTTCCCTGGATAAGTTGTAAATGTTGCAGGTTTTTTCTGCTGTCTTGGATAAATATACATCACAACTTATCCACACAAAAAAAAGAAAGTGGCAGAGGTCTCCAGCTTGATGTTATAAAGGTTTTGCGTTGGTTTTTTCCTTAATTTTAAGAGAATCTGGTTTTGATTTGCTGGGGATATTGTTTTATGATCGTCAGTTAATATTTCTATGAATATTAAACAAGTTCTCTTTTACTGTCAAGTTGGACCCTATATTTCTATGTTTGCTCTGGATGATAATTTATTACTTGAAGTTTACACTTACAGGAAATCAGGGGAGTCACTATGTAGAAATAATTTATTAGAGTTTATATGACAATATTTTTCCCAATTAATGGTTAACCATAAATATATTTACAATTGTCTTTTGTTTATTGCTTCATTT
The DNA here is from genome assembly GCA_030270665.1 of Hibiscus trionum. Classification (NCBI taxonomy): domain Eukaryota; kingdom Viridiplantae; phylum Streptophyta; class Magnoliopsida; order Malvales; family Malvaceae; genus Hibiscus; species Hibiscus trionum. Next base: position 47,941,309 of record BSYR01000026.1, on the reverse strand, counting down.
CTTGCAATGGTTATTCTCCTCATTCTTGACCTACATGATTTAATATCTTTTCATTTGCCTAAATGTAGTTCTAACTTCTAAGAACATTTTCATTCACTTTCTAAATAAGTGAAGAAATGGAGTATATATCATGATACAATGTGTTTTTCCTAGTGGAGCGCCGTTTTTTCTCTCTCTTTTGATTCGCTTATGATCGAGTTTGCATTGTAACACCCAGAAAAAAATGATGAAAATAAAATAAAATGAAAAGAGAATTGGTGTCATTGGGGCTTGAACCCGTGACCTTTGAGTTGTGTACAAGAGCTTTAACCATCTAAGCCAAGATTTTGGACTGATCTTGGAATTTGTGTAATTGAAGGTATTCTCGGTTCCTTGGATACACGATGTTGTGGAATGTCGAATTCGGGTTCGAGGGTATTCGAATGTCGTATCATGAATCGACTAATGTAGCTCGGAGTTAAGGTAATACACTACTACCCCTTGTATGCTTTATGTACATGTCGATATCTGGTTAAAGCATGCATGCTTACGATGAAGTGTTTTGTAAACTCTGCTTAAGCCGAATTAGATTCGAGAAATAAGTATGAAAATTATTAAAACCAAAATATTCGAATAAGAATACTAATAGACCAGAAGTATCGAAAGTTAATAGTAATAAATAATAATACAGTTAAATCTGCAACTCGATCAATGGAGTCTAAGATTCAATGCCCATAATATGGAATAAAGGATATTGGATATGAGATTTCAGAAATGCCCTTGAGGTATAAGAATGACTAAGCTGCCCTTAATAAAGGAAGTGACCCGAAATCTGCATTCGAATTGATTGAAAAATCACCCCACCTAAGATGTATGTTCTATTGGAAAAGGCTTCGACATCATTATTCAAATACGTGTGATACTAAAAGGAACTTGGATTTTCCCTCGAGCTCTGTATAACACATGAAGGTGAATTTACTGGAATTATCGTTGTATTCTTGAGCTGATCCTTACGACAGTAATGGATGAATTAATTGGAATTATCGTAATGACCAAAAAGATTGTAGTGCCTTCGAGCACCGAAATTCTTAATTATTCAGAATGACAATTTTACCCTTAAGTTCTAAAATGAGTAAACCGTCTGTAAGGCCCAAAGAGAATAAAACGACTTAATCTCTACCGAGTACGTAAACGATGGGGGTGCTAAATAGTAAAATTTGACAAAGCGGTGGATTTATCCCAATTTCCAAAATGACCGAAAGGCCGTTTTGAGTTAAATAGGCAGTTATGCATTTGATGAAATTCTGGGATTTTTAATAAGACTTTAAGGGCTAAAGTGCCCCTAAGTGTTAGGAAACACACTCATGTATGTTAATCACTCCTGATATTAATATAAGGTTTGAAGTTTTCCGCACAAAATATAAGTTCGGCTACTTTGTGGCAAGTCCTGTGGTGAATTATGAAAGCAATCGTTCAAATATATGTTAAATATTGTAAATCATCATTTTATATTACTATACTAAATTACAAAAATCACCCATGATAATTAAAAGACTAAAATGCCCTTGTTGGCCAAAGTAATTAAGATAGCTCTGAATGTATCCGATATCGTGAATGATCTTGACATAGAAATCTCTGAATGCCTGATTGGAAGCCTGGTGAGCAAATAGAATTTCTTGAGCGATTGTTTATGCCTTGTTGGTATAAATTACCGAAATGTCCATATGTGATAAAATGACCATAATGTCCTTGTATGCTTAAATGACTAAATAACTCATGATGCGTCTAAACTCTCAAAGATCTTGATGTATCACCTCCTGAATATCTGGGTTAAACCATTAGTATGAACCCCTTTTAATAGGGGCCACGTTTCAGAAATTCGTTCAAATTGTCAAAAGTTTAATGTGTCACCTTCCGTAAATGCTAAGTATCTCCAAGAAATGATTTGTCCCACCTAGTGTGTTCCATGTGTGATATATATATTCTGTTGAATGAATTGTATAATGATTTAATCATGAACACTGTTATGTTTGATGAACATTTCAATTGTTATTGAGATTGCATCACTATGTTGGAAAATGAGATAAAATGATGAACCAGATATATGATGACATTCTCTGCCTACTTGATGTATGTCTGCTCAATATGCATACTTGTTATGTGATTGCTTGATCTGTGATGGTATTGCCTGACTGTCTGACGAACTTGATAGTATGATCTGTTAGCTTGACCTATGATGGTACAATCTGTTTGCATGATGAATGATGAAAATGTCTGTTCTGCTCAATGGTATGCCCATTTATCTGTCAAAATCATGAATCTTCTGTTTTTGATACTCTGAATAGAATACGTCTATCACATGTATTCTGTTACTCATGTCTGAAATCTGAATACCGATTGTCATCCGGGGTATACTGTTGGGTTATGTTATGAAGTCTCTGTCGGTACAGCCCTGATCCAGCTGGTAAATCCTTATGGACTCAAGGCCTCCCCTTGAGTAGGTACCGATGCTTTAGCACGGGTAAATCCTTATGGACCTAAGGCAGCCCCTTAGGTGGCACCTATGCCCATCGGGCCTAGGGTAAGTCCTTATGGATGCAGTTCTGGGGGACTGCATATTGGTGTAAGGTTGGAGGGTAGTTACTAGTAAACCCTTGTATGTACTTGAACTTTTGCATTGAACTGTTATGTGTTCTCATGATATGATTGATATGCATCTATGCCTATTTGATATGCACCATTTGAGACACACTAGACTTTAAACTCGTTTTCATCTTCGTAAACTATCAACTTGTATAATTTCCGTTTGTTACTCGATGATTGAATAAAGAACAAGTACCGTTAATCTCAAGTATAACGTTACCCTGAAATAACAGAAAGGAAAAGAGGACTGTCACTGCTCGGAACATCATGAAAATGTTATGCCTATCATATATCTGCATGAGCTTATAGCATCTTTTGGTAGTTCTGTATTACTGAGCTTTTCCAAGCTCATGTTATTTTTACAATCGCATGTTAAAAGAATACATCATGACATAATGTTTGACATCAGTGTTCGGAGTTCCCTCGGCGTTGCCTCTGGAGTACGGTACTGTATAGTTAGTGGGCATGTGTGTCATGTATGTCACGTATTGTTTTATGATAGAGTCTGTAAAACACTTTCTGAAATTCTTGTTATGTGTTTAAATGATTTTCTGAAATAGTATTTTAAACAGAAGTTGATTTTACAGTTTAATAAGTGTTTTGAGGAAATAAAAATGTTTTTATGTGCATTTTTCTGTGGGTCGCTCTTGTGACCCTAATGTGACTTCCTAGGATCCGTTGTAACGCATAGGCAGGTCTAGGGGGTTACATGCATTGTCTAATACCAGCAAGCATTTTACCTTTTTCTAGCAGTATGATATGAATTTTTTTTTCATAACTTCCATTAAGGACACTTGTTACATCAAGATTCTTCCGAACTCCCAGAAGTCGAAAGGAGGTAAGATTTCTGCCCTTTGCTTCTCCTGCAAAGTTACCTCTTTTATATTGAGTTTTGGAGATTTCTTGTAGGTAATAATAGTGATGAACAAACTCCATATGTTGTAAGACTAACGAGTTCTTATGTATGTAGTCATTTTTTTTGAGCTTTTGGGCTGAAGTTCACTACAACTCAATCTATTGCCAAGGAGGTGATCATATAGCACTTTCCATACGAATTTGATTCATTCATTTGAGAATTTAAAATCCTTCCTTAAAGTTTGCTGTTTTGTGGTTGTAGATCCTCCATCGGCCGAGGTTCCAAGGAAGAAAAAATGGTGGATTTTGACTCAGTACCAACCAAAAGAGAACATTGATTGTACATGAGTTTTGATTTGAATAGGTTCTTCCATTCCAATTTTATTTCATGTTAATTTTGCATATATGTTTGTGTAGTATGAGTTTGGGAAATGGATTTGTAATGTTGGAAGATATTTTAAATGTATTGTTCTAACTGTTTTCACGATTAATTATTTATTTGAGAAAAATGAATGCGGATTTGAGAAAAAGGAATGCAGATTGGAATTGTGGAAATTGGTGAATGCATTTTAAATTTGAATTTTTTTTGGAAACATGGTGTTATTTGCGGCGTTTGTAAAGAAAAACGCCACTACAGAACAGATTTTCGCGGAGTTTGTGAAAACCAAACGCCACTACAGGACAATTTTTCTCGGCGTTTGTGAAAACCAAACGCCACTACAGAACAGATTTTCGCGTCATTTGTTTTTACAAATTCCACTACAGATTTTGACCTTTTGCGGCGTTTATAGGTCAAAAACGCCGCGAACTGTTGCGGCGCTAGTTTAGGCATCACTTCTTACGGCGCTTTTCTAAGCGCCATGATAATTTTTCGCGGCATTGAAAAACGCCGCAATAGGTTTTAAAAAACGCCGCTAAAGACCTGTTTTGATGTAGTGAAAGATGGCAGTCGAATGGTTCTTGCAAGAAGAATGAATTCTGGCAACTTTGATTTCAGTAAATAAATGGTCTCTTAAATTCTAAAACAAGCAACTTAATTAGATGAGGAGTTGTCCCTTGAAAAGTCTTTTTTATTTCATGCCTGTACTCTCCTTAAATGTATTTAGTGCTTGAATCCCAAGAGACTCTAGAATATGTTGCTGAATTTAAATCTTTTTATTGTCCCTTTGAGTTTCGAAATCTATCAGCTTCTATGCACCTGGAAAAAACAAAAGACACGCATTAAAAATAATACAACTTAAATACTAAACATGCAATGATTATGTTTTTAAAGAAGACATATATTAATGATGGAATTTAAATGTGAAAATTAAAACTTACTTAAATGAACTATCATATTAAATGGAGCAGTTGCAATTAAGTAACCCAGTTTTACTAATGCAATAGATTTATTATTGCAAGTAGTAAATATGTCCTAGGATGGCTTCTATATGCAAACTCTACATGCAACTAGTAAATATGCAAACATACACATACTAACATAATGCTTGCGATCAGAAATTTAAAAGGTGAACAAAATGCAATGCATGTGAACATAATATAATGATGAACTAAAATTGCGCATGCAAAACATTGCATGGCTGCTCATCCATGAATTGGTCGTCTTGATCACTAGAAGAAGTGATCGCTTCCTACACATGATAATAACATTGCATGTCAACTTTCTAGCTCTAGCACGCGTCATTGGTCCTAATGAAAGTTTCTTGGGTTCGTCATGTTGGACCATGGTCACATCATTCCCTCCCTCTTAAAGGCGATTAGTCCCCAAATCATTATCTACATCAAAAGGAGTTAGAATAGCCACATTAAAGGTCACACTAACATTAAACTCACTAAAAAGATCTAACTTATAAGCATTATCATTGATCCTTTCAATAACTTGAAAATGACCATCTTCTTGAGGTAGTAACTTCGACTTTCGTTGTAATGGGAATCTTTGTTTTTGCAAATGTAACCAAACCCAATCTCTAGGTTCAAAAAGTACTCTTTTGCGTCCATTGTTACTTTTTTTCTCATATTGATTTGTTCTCCTTTCAAAGTTATTCCGAACTTGTTGGTGTAACCTCTTCACGTAATCTGCCTTCTTCTTACCATCGCTGTTCACAACTTGGTTCGATGGTAGAGGTAAGTGGTCCAGTGGTGTCAATGGATTAAATCCATACACTACTTCAAAAGGCAAGTATTTGGTTGTGGAGTGCACGGATTGATTGTACGCGAACTCGACATGGGGTAGACACTCTTCCCATGATTTCAAATTCTTTCGAATAATGGCCCTTAATTGAGTAGAAAGAACCCTATTAACAACTTCAATTTCACCGTCAGTCTAAGGATGGCATGTAGTAGAGAACAAAAATTTCGTTCCAATTTTCCCCCAAAGTGTTCTCCAAAAATAGCTCAGAATTTTTGCATCCCTATATGAAACAATAGTCTTTAAAATTCCATGCAAACGAACAATGTCCCTAAAAAACAGATTTTCAATTTTAGAAGCATCATCAGTTTTGTTACATAGAATAAAGTGTTCCATCTTAGAAAATCTATCGACAACAACGAAAATCGAGTCTTTGTTGGTCTTGGTTCGGGGAAGGCCTAGTACAAAATCCATTGAAATGTCCATCCAATGAGCTATTGGAACTGGTAATGGCGAATACAACCCACATGACTTAAGCTTGGATTTCGCCTTTTTGCACGTGATACATCTCTCACAAATTCTTGGAACATCCCTTCTCATTTTCAGCCAATAAAGGTGTTCTTGAAGAGTACTCATTGTCTTGACCACTCCGAAATGACCCATTAGGCCTCCACTATGTGCTTCCCTCACAAGGGTCTCTCGGATAGAACTTTGAGGAATGCAAAGTTTTGTTTCTCGAAAAAGGAAGTCTTCATGTCTGTAGGACCTGTCAAACATTTCTTTCTCACAAAGTTTATAAATTTCCCCAAAATCATGATCAGCATCATAAAGATCTTTAATGAAGGAAAATCCTAGAAACTTAGAATCTAAAGTAACTAGAAGTGTGTACCTGTGCGAAAGTGCATCGGCAATGATGTTTTCCTTACCTGCCTTGTACTTAATTACGTACGAAAATGACTCAAGGAACTCAACCCATTTGGCGTGCCTTTTGTTCAACTTGTGATGCCCTTTAATGTGCTTCAACGCTTCATGCTCCATATGAATCACGAACTCCTTTGGCCAAAGATTGTGTTGCCACGTTTCTAAGGCTCAAATAAGGGGCTTTAGATAAACAATCCTTAATGGCATTAAAAGATCTCTCTTGTTCCTCTCCCCAATAAAAATTAGAATTCTTCTTAATCACTCTAGTTAATGGGGCTGCAATAGTGCTATAATTAGGAACAAACTTGTAGTAGAAGCTAGAAAGACTGTGAAAAATTCTTACTTGAGTAATAATTGTAGGTTTTGGCCATTTTTGAATTGCATTTACCTTTTCTTGGTCCACTTCCAATCCTTCTGAGCTGACCACAAAACCTAAAAGGAAAACTTTTTTAGTGCAAAAAGTACACTTTTGCAAATTTGCATAAAGTCTCTCATTCCACAAAACAATTAAAATGACATCAGATGTTGAACATGATCTCCTAGAGTTTTGCTATAAATAAGTATGTCATCAAAATAAACTACGCAAAACTTACCAATGAACGAACGCATGATATGATTCATCAATTGTATAAAGGTGCTGGGTGCGTTAGTTAAGCTGAAAGGTATAACCAATCACCGGTACAAACCTTGTTTGGTTTTGAACGTAATTTTCCATTCATCTCCTTCTCACATACTTATTTGGTGATAGCTGACATGCATCGTAAACTGTCAAATAAATAAAGCCTTAATCTCAAATAAATGGAAAATAAGCGTAGTAAAGAGAAGAAAGGTCGGTCCACAAGGACTAAGGAATTTCCAATATTGACTTGAATTGACCTTTAACCAAGAAATCTGTAAGAAAGTAAAAGGGGGTTTAGCAAGATGAGTTGAATAAATCTAAGTAAATAAAATAAGAAAAATAAGAAAAGTAAATAATTGGAAATAATTCTGATGAGGAATAGCCTCCAGCTTCGCTTTGTCTCAATCTTGTCTCGATCACTGAAATTGGTTTTACTTCAGATTCTTACCAGTTACAGTCTACAAGGCCTAACTCTTGTAACTTACTCTTCTCTCTGGGGAACTAATTTTCCAAGGTCGATCCTTAGAATTTAGTCCTTGTTTGGGATCAACGTCGGCTATCGATGTTAACTCCAATGCTGTCTTCAGTGCTGGAAAAGCCTGTGTTCGGATTATAGTGTCTCAATGATAGTCGAATCCGATCTTGATTTCCCTTTGCAGACCGCCGCTAAGTTTGTTCTTAGGGAGTTGAATTTGCTACAAGCCGACTCTTCTCCCTAATGGTAGATCAAAACGTCGATCAATCCAACGTGCGCTCTTTGGATTGAAGGTGTTGAGATGTTTAAAGGAAAGGCCATTTGCCAATCCAATGATGCCGAAAATCAAGAAAGAAATCTGAAGGTATGAAGTGCTTTTTCAATTCTCACGAATTGAATTGAGTTTTCGCTTAGCTATCGGCTAAATGGAAATTAGCTAAGCATGGATTGGATCATGCTTAGCATTTCGTATGAAGAAAATAAAGAAAGAAAATAAGAACAAAGATGAAAAGAAAATAACTATTATAGAATTCACCAAAGGAAAATACAAATTCCAATCTGAGTTCAAAGCTTGAACCTAAGGGGGTATTTATAGCTTTGAGATAATCCTAAAGAAAATAAAATACTAAGAACATTCAAACACTTGAATCCTAATTGACGGCAAACTAAGTTCCTAAGTAATAGTTTAATATAATTCTTTAAACAAATATGAAGATGATTCCTAGTTAAATCCAAATAAATCCCAAATATTTAATTCCAATTCAAGTCCAATTCTAACTATAGGTGATTTCGTTCGTCCGACCTTCTTCCTCTATTCCGCTGATTGAGTTGTCTTCTAGAAGTTGTCGCTGACTGGATAGTGGATTCTGCCAGGTCGGAGTATGTCGTGCCCATGACTTCGGCCACAGCCAAAAAAATGCAGAATGTGCCATTCTTACTGCTGGTTCTGGAAAATAGGTTTCTGCACTAAAAATAAGTAAAACAACACAAAATTAATAGCAATAAATCGACAACGGGGAATGATAATCAACAAAATATATTCAAACTTGAACACTTATCAAATTCCCCCTCACTTATCTCATACTTGTCCTCAAGTATGCTTCAATCAAAACATGTTAAAACTCTATTTTCCTTCCTATGTCTCGCCTCGTATCCCAAAAATTCATCCAAGTCAAGTCACAACAATTATTCAAAACAAAACATCAATCAAGAGGAAAACACACGTAGGATAAAGTTAAGAAAAACCATGAAATCCCATTTATCTATCAACCTCAATGCAACCAAACTCAACACCCTCACAAGGATATGCTCGATTCACTCAAAGTGTTTCGGGTGTAAAACGCTCAAAGTCAGAAATAAACATGATATTACCATAGGCCTGTAAGAAAATCAAATCTCCACTACTTTTTAGAACAAGATGCAATAATCAAAGGGCCTTAAATGAGTTGTAACGAGACTTAGGTAAAGGTAGGGAAAAATGCCAAAAATATGGGTTAATCATCAAGACAAGAGATGCAAAAATGTATAAGTTCAAGCCACGAAATAAAAAAAGTAAACAAATGCAAAGAGGCTTATCAAAAATCAAGCAATCAATTTTTCTCTTCTTTTTCAAATCTTTATTTTTCTGTTCGAGCACAGTTCGAGTCTGATTTTTTTTCTTTTTCGGAAAGTTTCCTCTCTGCTGTTATTTCATATTTTTTATCCGTGGTGCATATCACGTGACGCCCCAGTTTTGGGCCTAGAGGTTTTAAAAGCAGTTTAGGGACCAGCGAATCTAGATTAGAGATCCGGGTTGGTTCAGAGAAATCTTAGTTCGGGATGTGGTAAAATCATGTGAAAAATTTCTAAAATCCTAATTAAATACGTGGTAAAGGAAAGTGAAACCAATTTTGAAAAATAAGTTTTGGAAATTCGACATTTTGGCTTGGTGATTAAAATGTAAAAATTGAAAATTCAGTTTTAATGGCTAAATTGAAGGGAGCCAAAACTTAGAATCCTTAGGGAGCTATTACACCAAGTTGGTAGCAGCTATCTCCCTTGATTTGGTGTTTTAAATGTTTTAATTAAAAGTTTTAGTAAAAGTATTTTAATAAAAAGAGATATTATTAGTCAAATCACTTTTTCACGTAACTTCTTTTCCTCGAACTTTTCTCTCAACTCTCCCAACAGCCAAACTCTCTTTTCATCACTAGAATTATCAGAGAATTTTCCTATTTCATTTTCTTTTGATTCTGTAGAGCGTTAGGGTGTTCTCTATTTATGAGTGCAAGTGCACACTCATATTAAGTTATAGTATATAAGATATCGTCTCCCACATGGATTGAAACAACGTCTATGAATGTTTTTCTGCACAAGGAAATAGTAAATTGCACAACTAAATTTATGAAGATTAAAGAGCATAAAAGTAGAAACACAAGTAATTTAAGATAGAGAGAGAGATCAGGGTGATAGATTGGGCCAGGTAGTTGTAGCTCACTAGTGTGTAGACTGCGTTAGGGGTGGGAGAAATTACCCGACCCGATTGACCCGACCCAAATACCGGATGACCCAAATTAAATTAGACGGGTAATACCCTAAGAAAATTTTTTTTTCGGGTCGGGTACCCGGCCCGGTTTTTATCCCGGGTACTCGGGTCGGGACTGGGCCGAAAAAATGCTCCCAGTCGGGTACCCGGTGACCCGATTATATATATATTTTTATTTATTTTAATTATAATTATAATATATATTTTATTTTATTATTTTTAATTAAAAAATTAAAATTAAAACTATCAAAAAGACAAAAACATCACGACAACCATCTGCCCTTAGTCCCGACATTTTGAATTTTCCCCCAAATCTCCTCAAATCCCTAATCTAAATCTAGACAGTCCCCACTCCCCACTCCCCGGCGGTCCTCCACCACGGCTCCACCTTGTCGTCGACTCGTCGCCGCCGGCTTCAGCACTCAGCAGTCAGCATCAGCAAGTCAGCAGCACTGCAGCAGTCCACCCTCGTTCACCCTGGTCCGTCGTTCGCCACTGGTTTGCAGTCGAGCAGAAGCCTGCCGCCGCCCGCCGGTCCGTTGTTCGCCCACCGCCACCGGTCAGTCGTTCGCCCACCGCCACCGGTCAGTCTTGTTTTATGCTGAGTTGCTTAATGAATGCTGAGTTCAATGTTACTGTAATTTGTTTGTATGCTTTTGAATTTTGATTAAATGAATGCTTAATGAATAATGAATGCTTAGTTACTGTAATTTTCACAAAAGGAACTGTATAAGCTGAATTGAACCGTGTGAATTGAACCGTGTAATTGAATTAGTTTCTTTTTGTTTCCGGATCTGGGTGTTTTAAGATCTTAATCAAGCTTGCTTATTTTAATCAAGCAAATGAGGCAGATGACTGCAAATGTGAGCATTACATCATCCATTAGGATTAAAGCCAAATTTAGTTGATGAAAAAGGAAAATTTATTATTAAACAAAGAGATTAATTTCACTTAAAGGCTAGTAACTATCAACCAATAAGCAGTTCATCTACTCTCTATTTTTTGTTCTTCTAGTTTGGCAATAGGCATCATAATCTAAGAAGATCTGTTTTCTACATTGAGATTTAAAGTGGTCTGTGTTTTTCTTATACCAACTGTTCGAATTGTCGAGATTTCAATAAAAATGTAGCTTATGGTTCAAGTAAGTCACTGCTACAATGAATAAAATGTTGAAGAGAACAGAAAATTCGAACAGTACTGCAACACAAATCCAAAACCAATGATATTTTGTAAAGAAGCCTTTGGTCTTTAGAAGTAGTTGTCCGACTTTAGTTGCATGAACATTGATTTTCTGCATATACCACATTTAAATCATTCGAATTAAAAAAAAACTGGCGGGTACCCGGTACCCGATTAGACGGGTACCCGGGTGTGTCGGGTACCCGGAAAAGGCGGGCCGGGACACGGGCCTTTATTTGAGGTACCCGGATGAACCGGGTACCCGAAAAACCGGGTACCCAAAACCCGGGTACCCGAAAAACCGGGTACCCGAAACCCGGGTACCCGACAATTCCCACCCCTAGACTGCGTAGTAAAGATTAAGTGTGTTTTGCGCTGCCAATATCTGCTGCCTTGGCGGGTAATGGCGGATTGAGGTTGCGGCAACTTTCGCTGCCATGGCGGAACTCTGCGCTTACAACTTTCGCTGTCCCGGTAGGTGAGATGGAGAGAAGTCACAGCGGAAAGTCTGGCAGATACTCCAAGTTCGGTGAAGCAATTGTATAGTGATCCTACCTATGTCTAGGTTAGGATTCTGTTGCTGCGTGATGTAAGCAATACCTAGCAATCTCAGCGTAAACCTAACACAGACAGTTAACGTTTGGTTGCTCTATTTAGCCGTTAAAATTCTAACTTATGTCTAAGCCGAATTAGTCAACACCTCGTCATGATGAGACCGTGCGTAATTCTCTCGTGAGTTTGACACTCTTGTGCCCGACAAATGGATTTCTTCAACTGGACTTTTGGAACTAATGGAAGAAGTGAAGCACATGAATTAAGCAAACTAAGAGTATTTTATTGCAAAAACAACTTAAACTATTACAACCGTTTCTCAAAACTACTTTACATACAAAAACCTAAACCCTAAGAGAGAATTAGAACGAGATCTCTCTATGCACCTCTACTATCCCCCCTTTTACCCTCATATACATGGGTATTTATAGGGCTCATGGCCTTAAGTTTGAGTCCTCCTTGGAGTTGAAGTCTTTAAAGCTGCTTTACATTAAATGCTGACTTCTTTGACTTGAATGTGGACTCCTTTTGGACGTTGCCTTCTCCAGCAAGTAAAGATAAGTCACTTTACTTATCCCTCTTCAATTAGCTCTTCAGGCCGCTACAAGCTTTAGAAACTTGCAAGACTGGGCTCATTAGACTCAAGAAATTGTCCTCTTTCAATCGCAACCCATCTTGACTAAGTCGGTTTAACTTCTTTCTGGGCGGTAGTCGGCGGCAATGCTGCGGCGTCCTTGGCGGCACTTCAGAACTGCTTCAATACAGCTCATTTTGCTCCTTGCTTTCCTATCCTCTCCTCCTCTACATAGCTACAACACCTGAAAATGAAAACTAAACTAAAAAAATATATTTTCTTAACCAAATATAGAATATTCAATAAAAGCTTGGTGAAAGAGCAAATATTGTTATTATGCATGCAATGCACCTAAATATGCCTAAATGAGCTTAAGAACAACAATAATAAGGGCATGGATGTGTACAAAATATAGAACTTATGGACACTTTACACACCCCCAAACTCGAACTATTGCTTCTCCTCAAGCAATGCAACCTAACTAGTAAACCTGCCCCTTGCACAAAAATTAACAGAAACTTAGCCTTTAACTTGATTTCTTACCTCAAGGCCGTGGCACCTATTTTATGTTAGCGATAGGGAATGGAATGAAATAACTTTTGTGCAAGTCTGTGACCATGCTAAACATGCTGAGTATACTAAGTAAACAAAGAATGCTAAAAATAATTAAATACGAAAAATGATATGAGTTGCTGTCATGGCAGCACAGCTAAGCACTTCTTTCCTCTCTTTTTTTCTGATCACGGCCTTAAGGGCTTCAGCTCATCACAACTATTCTCCAAGTCTGAAGCTAGGATAGGAGCATACTACGAAACTCAGAACCCTTTGAATAGAGTCATCCCATGAAGGCTTTCATTCACTCATGCTAATTTGTCCGTCACTTTTGATACTTGGACTTTGATAGTAGCAGAGTGTCCTTGCTCATGATCCTTCCTAGAGCCTGTTTCAGGCACCTCTAGGGTATTAAGCAATTATTCCTAGAGCTTGTTTCGGGCACCTCTAGTGTACTTGGACTTAGCTGCCCTGTGCTGCCGCGTCGGCAATCCTGCATCAAATTAAGAAATTTTCATTAAATAAAGTAATCAGTGTTACACTTAGAACTCTAGCAAAACTCAGCACTTGGCAGACAATGTAAGAATAATTGGCAACTAAAAAAATTCTAAGTATTTTTCATGCTTCTTCCCATGATTAAGTTCAATTTTAAGTATGGTGCGAATATGGAAGTCGGTTAACTATCATTGGCACAAGTTTTTAAGCTAAGACTTTCTATTTCATTATGTGCTAGGGCAGAATTTACACATGCTACTAAATGCGGCTAAATGCATCTAAAAGCAAAGCAAACAAAGAGGACTACACCCCCAAACTCAAGGTTGGCATTGTCGTCAATGCCTTACACAAAAAATAAAAATAGAAAGAGAAAATAAAACACAAAAAGAAAAAGTGTAGAACTAATGTTTTGATATAAAAATTGAAAAATGTTTTGAACAAAGTTAAAAAGAATTTAAAACCATTTCTAAAATCCAAACAACATGAAACTATGTTTAGGGGATGTTTTAAAAGGTTTTTACATGTTTTCAAAGCCAAATTCAACAAAACCATCCAGGTGTTTCGAAACACCCTTAGGTGTTTCGATACAGGTCTTTACAGTGTCAAAGTGTTTCAAAACTGGTTTCGAAACGGTCTTTTCTGAATGAGAATTTTACCAAGCGTTTCGATACGGACTATACCGTTTCGATACGCCTACGTGGCATTGACCTCAACGGTCATAAACCCCAACGACTATTTCCCAACTAACATTTAAATGCAGATCGTTTCGATACGGGGATAAGCGTTTCGATACGACGTTTCGGAACGGCCAAGGGCGTTTCAATATGGAGAGCTGCAGAACTGCATTTATGGTGGGAAATTAAGTCTCCAACGGCTCCAATTCAACCCCAACGGCTAGTAACGGCTACAAACTCATTAAGGAGTAGAAAAGGGACCTCCAAGCATCTAGTAATGGTTAATGCTTCAATTGTTACAATATTATGATGACAAATTGTGTCTAGAGCTTTAATTGTACATTCCTTGCTTAGACAACACTAGTGAGCTAAATATTGTTAAATTTGCTCAAGTGTTTAGGTTTTGGGTGAGAGCTTTATAGTGCAAACATATACCTTCTAGAGGGATTTCTAGTTTGCTAAGTCTTTCTTGTGTAAGAGAGTGTTTGATCAAGCTTTGGGTAGAAAGCTTGATCATTGTAACGGTTTCCTCCTAAGCCGAAAAAATGGGACGAAATTCTTAGTGAATTTGTTTGGAAATCCTTAGTGGGAAGCTAAGGTAGTGGATGTAGACCTTGGTTAGAAGGTTGAACCACTATAAATCCTTGTGTAAATTGTCTATCTTTTCATTCCCACAAAAACACCAAAATATCTCACTTCTCCACACTTGGTGAGCAAGAACGGTTGAACGAATCGAGCACCAAACATCCCAACAATTGGTATCAGAGCTTGGGTCAATTGAAGAGGATTAACATCCTATTGAGAAGATCCGGCAAGCTCGATCATCATTTTACTCAACCGGCTCAATGGCGCAGTCAATCGACAAACCGCCCTTCTTCGACGAAACACACTATGCCTATTGGAAGACAAGAATGAAGTTCTTCATAAACTCCAAGGACTACAAACTTTGGGATATAGTAGAAGATGGTCCGTTCGTGCCACAAGGAAGCAAGGCGGAATGGAGTGTCGACGACCGTAAGAAGATAGAGCTTAATTGCAAAGCCTTGCACATCCTCTTTTGTGCATTTGGCTTAAACATCTATGAGAAGATGTCTTCTTGTGAGAGTGCCAAGGAGGTATGAGACAAGCTTGAAGTCACATACGAGGGAACCAATGAAGTAAAGGAGACCAAGATCGGGCTACTCACCTTAGCGTATGAAAACTTCAAGATGGATTCGGAAGAGAACATCGAGAAGATGTTTGATAGGTTCTCCACTACACCAATGGTCTTAAAGGTTATGGAGAAGCCATCCCAGAAGAAAAGATTTTCCGAAAGCTCATCTACTCCCTTCCCGAGTCATGAGACTCAAAGAGGACTGCCATCATCGAAGCCAAGAATTTGAAGACTTTGAAGCTTGATGAACTCATGGGGGTCACTTCTCACTCATCAAATTATGAAGAAAAACAAAGAATAGGAGAAGAGGAAGGAAGAAATTAGAGCTATGGGGAAGAAGAAGATCATGGAGCTAGACATCAATGCAAGTACCGTTGCTCTCAAATCCTTCACATGCCATCATGTAGAACTAAGTGAGGAGGAAAGCGAAGATGAAGAGAGAGCATATCTCTTCAACAAATTTGCCCGGTTCATGAAGAGAAAAATGGAAAAATCCAAGCATGAATCGAGGAAGAAGATGAAGGAATCCCACAAGTCCAACAAGAAAGGATCATCTTCAAAGCAAGCATATGTGGCCACATGGAGTGATGAAGACTCCACCGTTGATGAGGTAGCCCACCTATGCTTGATGGCCCTCAATAAGGGGGAGGTAACTTCTAACTCATCTAGTTCAAAATTATATTCTTTTGATGAGTTACACGATGCCTATGATGATTTGCTTTTGGAATTCAAGGCATCATTTTCTAAGAACAAAAAGTTGATTTCAAAATTGAAAAATGAAAATGATTTGCTTTCCAAAACAAATCTTGAGTTTGAAGCAAAATTGAAAGATTTTGAACAAAAACTTTCACATTTGCAAAACTTGCTTCAAACGATGAAAAAGGATCATCAACAAGAAATTGATGATCTTAAAAAGGAAAAAGATTTGATTTCTAATGAACTTCAAAAGAAAAATGATTTTAGAAAATCAAATTTTTATGTAAGACAATCTAGTGCCCCTAGATTCATAAATGGTAAGTTTTTTAGAAGTGTTTGGGTCCCAAAAGGACTAACAACTTTCAACTAAAAAGGATGAAATTGAAAATGGATTCCTAATGGGACTAAATTTTGTGCAACTAATGTTTATGGATCCAAAGCAATTTGGATACCAAAATTTGTATGATTGTCTTGATTAGGTGTGATGGATATGTTCAACAAGTCCAATCAATGAGGGGGAGCTCCATGCACACAAAGAAATACACTTGAAGAAGGAAGGCTTCACATCCTCCCTTGGATTCAAGTGTGGTAAAAATCTAGTTGTTCTTGCTTTTATTTGATTTATTTTTCATTTATTTCAACTAGATGATCATATATGTTGAACTAACATACTATGATGATGCTTTGAGTAAGGGGGAGCCATTTTAAAACCAAAATACTTATTCTTCTCATCTTTCTAAACCTCCAAAGTTATTTTGAACTTAATGTCTTTTGAATTCTTTTCGATATAACAAAAAGGGGGAGAGTTTGGTTTGAAAAATTGCATTTTCAAATGAATAAGGGGGAACTTTCAAATGAATAAGGGGGAACTTTACTTTATTTTAAAATTTTCTTCTCTTGTTCACATTTTTAAACTTAAAGGGGGAGAATCCCAAACAATTTTTCAAGTTGGTTTTATTATATCAAAAAGGGGGAGATTGTAGAACTAATGTTTTGATATAATAATTGAAAAATGTTTTGAACAAAGTTAAAAAAGAATTCAAAACCATTTCTAAAGTCCAAACAACTTGAAACTATGTTTAGAGGATGTTTTAAAAGGTTTTTACATGTTTTCAAAGCCAAATTCAACAAAACCATCCAGGTGTTTCGAAACACCCCTAGGTGTTTCGATACGGGTCTTTACAGTGTCAAAGTGTTTCGAAACTGGTGTCGAAACAGTCTTTTCTGGATGAGAATTTTGCCAAGCATTTTGATACAGACTATGCCGTTTCAATACGCCTACGTGGCATTGACCTCAACGGTCATAAACCCCTAACGACTATTTCCCAACTAACATTTAAATGCAGATTGTTTCAATACAGGGATAAGCGTTTTGATATGATGTTTCGGAACGACCAAGGGCGTTTCGATACGGAAAGCCGCAGAACTGCATTTATGGTGGGAAATTAAGTCTTCAACGGCTCCAATTCAACCCCAACGGCTAATAACGGCTACAACCTCATTAAGAAGTATAAAAGGGACCTCCAAGCATCTAGTAATGGTTAATGCTTCAATTGTTACAACATTATGATGACAAATTGTGTCTAGAGCTTTAATTGTACATTCCTTGCTTAGACAACACTAGTGAGCTAAATATTGTTATATTTGCTCAAGTGTTTAGGTTTTGGGTGAGAGCTTTATAGTGCAAACATATACCTTCTAGAGGGCTTTCTAGTTTGCTAAGTCTTTCTTGTGTAAGAGAGTGTTTGATCAAGCTTTGGGTAGAAAGCTTGATCATTGTAACGGTTTCCTCCTAAGCCGAGAAAATGGGACGAAATTCTTAGTGAATTTGTTTGGAAATCCTTAGTAGGAAGCTAAGGTAGTGGATGTAGACCTTGGTTAGAAGGTTGAACCATTATAAATCCTTGTGTAAATTGTCTATCTTTTCATTCCCACAAAAACACCCAAATATCTCACTTCTCCACACTTGGCGAGCAAGAACGGTTGAACGAATCGAGCACCGAGCATCCCAACAAAAAGAAAACAGAAAATTAAAAGAAAACATAAAAAGAAAGAAAAATAAATAAAAGGTGCTAAAGACTAGGCAAGTTCCCCTCCGTTTCTACTGCTGCCTCGGAGGAGGATTCTGAGGAGGCAAGGAGGACGAGGCGGCGTGTGGCGGGAGATTTAGCGGCTCGATTCTTCTTCTGGCCTAGTGGTGGCTGGACGCAACTTGGAGTGGGTCTTTTACTTTGTGCTTCTGGCTCGGTTTCATACCCTTCGCCTTGAGGCTCTGTTGCACTAGCGAGCCGCTTCCTTTTCCTTACTGCTTCGGCCGGTTCGTCGTCGGAGGAATCAGATACCTCCATGTTTGATGAATCTGAGGCCTCGGCTTTTTATTTGGCAGTTGTCTCCTTTGCTGCTGGGGCGGCGATGGTAGTCTCATCCTCTTTTTCTGCATGAATCTCCTCTTCTTCAGAATTAGAGGAGAAGGTGAGGTCGTATGGCTGGATGGGAGTGGGTGTGGTATTTCTTTTGGGGTGGAAATGTGGTCCTTCGCTGTCTGCGGCGGCTGGAGTGGCAGCTGGTCAAGGTGTGATCTGGGTTGGTTTAGAAGCTGCTAATTCCGACGGAAAGGCTGGCAACCTTGGGCCGGCGTCGTGATATTTGTCCAGCACGTAGGCCACAAAGGCCTCTTGCACCTCTGCGATATATCTCGTAAAGATTACATGTTTGTGCTCAATTCTCTGGCAGCTTTCTACGAGGTTTCGTAGCAGAGGAACCACGTGGGAAGAAAGGACATCATCAGTACTGCCTGTCGCGGTCAGGATGGTGGCAGGATTGGACGGCGGCTGGGTGGTTGTTGGCGTTTCAGGTTCCGATTCTTGCATCATCTGGAGAGGAGCCTTCTTTATCCACCCTTCCTTGGCGGTGGTGATAGTATCTTTGGGATGCGGCGACACACAAAAATTGGCACAGAGGCATATGGTGAGTGAGGGGGAAAACGAGGGGTGCCTTAGAGTTGGGTTTGGCTGTGTGAGCATAGATTTCTTCAAGTATAACTTCCCCAACGTTGATTGGCCGCCCCTTTATTATGCTATAGAATAGGGCCAACCGCGGCCTGTTGACTGTGGAACCATGCGAAGTGGGCATTAGGCGGCGCCGGACGAAGCTACTACAAAGAATGGCCTCTGGAAGCAAGTTGCGGCAGTTGACTGAGCCGTTATTTTTTTCGGTGAGCCACTTGGCATTGGGCTGGCAGATTTCTCTTTTGATTTTTTCGTAGTCTGATGCCGTTAGACCCAAGCTCCTTTTTTTCGTGCGGATTCTCTTTGATTTCTATTCCGTAGAAGCTGTTTATTGTTGCTACCATGAGCTTGACACCTTCACCGCGAATGTAGACGAAGGGGTATCCCGGGGTAGGTTTGTGGGCATAAAATTCCCTAACTAGGTTGGTGTTTATCTCCTCTGGCTGCCGTGCAAAAATATGTCATCCCAGCGTGTGGACTCTTTCAAATACGTTGGGTTCAAGGCCAAGATCCCCTTCTTGCCTTCTGTACCGGAAACCTAACTCTTCCCAAATTTGCCGCTCAGCGAAGTGCTGCCGATAGGTTGCCGCTACGTCAGCATTAAAGAACCTCTAGAAGGTTGGCTTGGAGGATGAGGCTGTGGGTTTTGATGTTGCCATAATTGTGAGAATGACCGTGTTTCCTAAAGAAAAGAAAGAAATTACAAGAAAATAACGCAGATGAGATCTTGAAAGCAAAGAAGACAAGAAGGATTGAGAGAAAATGAGAGAGCAAAGTGAAGAATGAGGAGAGAATAGTTGGTCTTATATAGCCGCTACTCTCCGCTGCCTTGGCGAGCACGCTGCCAACGAGTGATATTAATTGCGGCGTGTTTTACGGGATTCTAGCCATTATGCAGATAGTTATTGCCACCAGTTGTTTCAAATGTAGCGGTTGCGGCTAGCCTTTATGAAGCCGCTAGCCGATATGCTAATCTGCCTTGGGCCGCTAGGTTGGGGGTCTCCTTTGTTTTCTTTATCCTTCTTGGTTTTGCGTTCATTCCTAACCTGAAATAAATTAAATGCAAAAAATAAATAAAGATAATTAAATAGATTTCAAGAAAAATAAAGATGTGGAAATTAAATAAAAATTAAATCTAATCCTAATGCATGAAAAAAAATTAAAAATAAAAATAAAAATAAGAGTTAGGTTATATTGGGAGGTGCATCTCCCAAACATAACCACTTCCTGAGGGTTTTGTGTTTGACTTTTCATCCAGGTATGCCCTTCCTCTCCTCAGGTGGGTGTTGGCTGCCATCTTTGCCGCCCTGGTGGCTAGGTGTTGGGCCTTTATCTGGGTTGGGTTGGTGGGCTTCCATTTTCTGGCAGATCTCTTTCACTTTTTCTCCTTCTTATCGATGTCTTCTTCGTATACGAGCTCAGATTTAGGGTTTGCCCTGGTCATACACCAAAGACAGACGAGAAGCGTAATTAATTTTTTGAAAAATAAAATAAACATAAATTTAAATACAAAAACTAAAAGTAGAAGTACAGGAATTACAACGCAGTTGCTGTTGCCAATCTCTGGCAACGGCGCCAAAAACTTGTAGAGCGTTAGGGTGTTCTCTATTTATGAGCGCAAGTGCACACTCCTGTCATGTTATAGTATATAAGATACCGTCCTCCATAAGGATTGGATCAACGCCTATGAATGTTTTCCTACACAAGGAAATAGTAAATTGCACAATTAAATTTATGAAGATTAAAGAACATAAAAGTAAAAATACAAGTAATTTAAGATAGAGAGGGAGATTAGGGTGATAGATTGGGCCATGTAGTTGTAGCTCACTAGTGTATAGACTGCATAGTAAAGATTAAGTGTGTTTTGCGTTGCCACGATCTGCTGCCTTGGCGGGTAATGGCGACAGCTACTTTCGCTGCCACGGCGGAACTCTGCGCTTGCAACTTTCGCTATCCCGACAGGTGAGATGGAGAGAAATCCCGATGGCAAGTTTGGCAGATACTCCAAGTTCGGCGAAGCAATTCTGAAGTGATCCTACCTATGTCTAGGCTGGGATTTTGTTGCTGCGTGATGTAGGCAATACCTAGCAATCTCAGCGTAAACCTAACACATGCAGTCAATGTTTGGTTGCTCCTTTTAGCTACTGAAATTCTAACTTATGTCTAAGCCGAATTAGTCAACAGCTCGTCATGATGAGACCGTGCTTAATTCTTTCGTGAGTTTGACACTCTCGTGCCCGACAAATGGATTTCTTCAACTAGACTTTTGGAACTAATTGAAGAAGTGAAGCACATGAATTAAGCAAACTAAGAGTATTTTATTGCAAAAACAACTTAAACTATTACAACCGTTTCTCACAACTACTTTACATACAAAAAACCTAAACCATAAGAGAGAATTAGAACGAGATCTCTCTATGCACCTCTTCTATCCCCCCTTTTACCCTCATATACATGGGTATTTATAGGGCTCATGGCCTTAAGTTTGAGTCCTCCTTGGAGTTGAAGTCTTTAAAGCCACTTTACATTAAATACTGACTTCTTTGACTTGAATGTGGACTTCTTTTTGGACGTTGCCTTCTCCAGCAAGTAAAGATAAGTCACTTTACTTATCCCTCTTCAATTAGCTCTTCAGGCCGCTACAAGCTTCATAAAATTGCAAGACTGGGCTCATTAGAATCAGGAAATTTTCCTCTTTCAATCGCAACCCATCTTGACTAAGTCGGTTTAACTTATGCCTGGGCGGTAGTCGGCGGCAATGCTGCGGCGCCGACGTCCTTGGTGGCACTTCAGAACTGCTTCATTACAACTCCTTTTGCTCCTTGCTTTCCTATCCTCTCCTCCTCTACACAACTACAACACTTGAAAATGAAAACTAAACTAAAACAATATCTTTTCTTAACTAAATATAGAATATTCAATAAAAGCATAGTGAAAGAGCAAATACTGTTATTATGCATGGAATGCACCTAAATATGCCTAAATGATCTTAAAAACAGCAATAATAAGGGTAGGAATGTGTACAAAATATAGAACTTATGGACACTCTACAGATTCCTAAATGATGCCCATGGATTTCTACAACATTTAGCAAGAGTTTTCTTGAAGGATTTCACCAAAATCATTGCAAATCAAGGGGAAAGCTTGTGTTAGAGGTGCAATTTTTTTCTCTCCTCTAATCAAGGTTCTTTATTGAAATTCCCTAGTCTTTGGCTCTCTATTTTTGTTTATCAACAATATTTTGTAAATTAATTGATGGAAATTGCTAGTTAAAGCTTTGAAAGATGGATTTTCAAGATTTTCGTTTGGGCACTATTTTGATTGATTTGTGAATGATTTTAATTATAATTTGGATGTTAAATGATGAGGAAATAATGGTTTTCTGATAATAATCCCGAATTGAGTTGGATCTCTAATTGTTAGATTTTTAGATTTTGGGTTGTTAATGTGAAATCTGAGTTGCTGGAGGTATAAGGATGATGTTAGGATGTTTTTGGTTGTTGATCTAATGTTAAAATGTGATGGAAGTGTTTGTTGATGACTGGGTCGAGTTTAGTGATCAATCGAAGGTGATTTCAGATGTTTCAGATGATTATTTTGGTGCTTTAGGACAGAGCAACGTGATTGTTTAAGTTGCTGGTGGTTTTGATGCATTATGATGCATTGATCCTATGTTCTTGTGTGGTATAAACAGGGGAGAAAACTTTTGAAGCAATCGGCGAAGATCTGGGGGCTTCAGACGCTTGATTTTCACGTCGGTGATTGAGTTTTCGTGAGTCGGTGAGTGGAAATGGGATTTCCAGCTTTGAAATACCTTTTAAGTGGTTTTGGGAACTTAGTGTTATCTTGAAATGGTTTACTAAGTTCGGAAGTAAGTAAAGTGATTTTCTCCCTCGGATTGTGCTATTATGAGCTTGTTGATGCACTTGACTTTATATGTGTTTACCTACTGTTTTAAGCATGTTTTCAAGTAAGAGATTTATTGTTTATAATGCTATAATGTTGATGGATGCACATGGTAAGTGATCCTTGTATGTATATGCTTATACATGTTTAATGAAGCATGGTTTCATGCTTGAAATATGGCTTATTGTGAATGCTTGAAAACAGTGAGGTTTGTACTAAATGAGAATTATATTGGCAAGTGATGTTGTGTAAAGTGGTTTGCAAATGAAATCGGATATAGTTAGCCGGCTATAGGATTAAGTGCACTATAAACAAGTCGCCTTGGATGTTGAGGGGTTGTGAATGTACCGAAAACTCCATCCAAGTACCCTAACGATTGAGGAAATAGAGTTGTGTCCCGTCTCTCGTTAGTGGGGTTATACATCTACCGATGAGTGATGTTGAGGGGTTGTAAGGTACCGAATACTCTACCACGGGTGTCACAATAGTGGAGGGTAGCTCCCGTGTGTGAACTTTGAGATGCCGGTGAGAATGTATGAAGTGTTGGGACAACACTTTGGAACCTGTGTATCCGATACGTTTTGAGAAAAGAGTATGTTGATGATCACTTGTGAGCCAATATAATTGTTATAATGCTATGAAATGTATGTGGATGCATAGTATGGAAAAGCATGTTGTAATCTTGAAACTTTGCATATGGTAGCTATGCATGGAAAAGTTTAAGATGAGCATAAGCAAATGATTTTGCTGTTGAAGTAAGTGGTACTTGTTGCAAGATGAATAACATGCTGTTTATGTTAATGAATTGCATGGATTTCATTAAAGGCATGATGGTTTACAAATGGTGGAAAATGGTTTTTAAGCGTTGGTGGTATTTTTGGTTTTGAGCATTCCTCACTAAGCTTGTATGCTTACGCTCTCTCTTGTCCATCAATGCAGATAACTAAGAGTTTGGAGGTAGAAACTTGCAAGGGGATCTAAGGAGACTTCACATTTTGAATGTATGTTTCGTTTTTAAGACTAGAGTAATAAGGGCAATGAGAGTACCATAGTCTATTTGGGAGAGGTGTCTGTACTCCCTTTATGTGCATGTTTTGTTATTGGTTTTGTACTTGTAAAAGGCATCTATATGACGATTTAAGCATTGTCTTAAGATTTGAAATTTGGATGCTTTGATTTCATAGGAAGCATGCCTCTAGATTACCTTGATGTTAATTGTTATGTTTCGATGGTTGAAACTGCTATGTATGCTTAGGAAATGTTGTCTTGTTTTCATTGGATATGTTGAAAGCATGTTGGATTGGTTTTATGTGAGTTTAAATAGGTAAAACCATCCTTTAGTGTATTTGCAGACTGTAGGGTATCGATAACCTTCTTAGAGTATCGATACAATCTTGCAAATTGGGAAGGGGGTATCGATACGCGGGGGCATATCAATACCAGTTTTGACTACTAGTTTCGGGCATACCGATACGGGCTCAAAGGGTATCGGTACGACCTTTGTATTTTGAATTTTGAGTGTTGCATCCTTAGAGGGCGTATCGATACTCTCCTCAAGGATATCTGTACGGTGGTCGTTATGGTGGTTGAAAGCTTGTTTAAATGTTTTGTTTTTCTTACGTTTTAGTCCATGAATGTTGTGGATGCAATTAACTGAGTTTGAATGATTATTTTGAGCTGAGTTTTTTCAGAGATGCATGTAATGAGACTAATTAAAGGTTGGTGTTAAGTGTGTAAAAGTTCTATTATTTACCCCCTATTTAACCCATATTTCTGCTGCATTCAAGCATTATTTATTGCATTTAGGTCAGTTTACAGTTAAACATCACAAATATATTAAAAGGCACAATTTCTACTGAAATTGGTTGCTTTTGCAGGTTGCTGCTGTAGCAGCTGAAGAGGCAGGCGCTGGGCAGTGAAGCAGAATAGCTGGAACTGGACGAGCAGTCAAGGAGGACGATGCTGCCATGGTTGCCACCGTGACAGCAGAGGACGACAACAATTTTGTGGAGAAGAAGCAAAGTGGACCTCGACAGATAGAGAAAACTCAGCCCGTCTGTGGTGTAAAACCACTATATTTTTCCAAGCCCTGGATCAGAAGAAATACCAAGCCCAAAGTTCAAGGAGAGAAAATCCCGAGCAAGAAGGAGGACGAATTAAAGATAGATTCTCTAAAGATTTAGTCTTTATTAGAATTGTACTTTAATTTAAAGTTGTATTCTTGCAAGTTTAGAAAACTTGGACCCAAAGCCTATATAAGGGCATGTATTTCGACCTAGGGAGAACATAACCGATTCTCTAGCCTTCTTCCCAAAACCCTAGCCGTTTTCATCCTCTCATCATGTTCTAAATTCCCCTTAGGGCCACGGGTTGATTTGTAAAGTAGTTGCAAGGGCTGCTTTTGTTTTAGGAATTTTCAGTTCAATAAAATAAACTTCAAGTTCTCTTATTCTGGTTATTAACATCTTGCAAGAGCATCGGGAGAGCATTGTGAGGTTATCTATTTACTTAATATCGGGAGAGTTAAGTATACGAAAGGGATAAGTGCGAGTTCTCTAGTTTATAGTTGAACTATCTTGGACCTAGGGATAGGACGAGGTTAAGTGGCTAAAGAAGAATTCAACAACAACGGTGTTCATCCTTCGATTCACGCCGGGAGGTATCATCAAAGACGTTATCATCGACAGACTTGGACCTAGGGATAGGCCAAGGCACATCAGGGATTCTTGCCAAACTTGAAGTACGGAGTTGGGTAATCGCTGCCGCGATAACCAACGGACCGCTGCCGCGACAGGTGCTGCCACGACGGGGACGACGACAGAACTGGATTTCCTAGACTTAGCAATACCTGCACTACTGAGCAATTCAATACCAGCCCATTCTCTCTATCTTGATTTCTTTACTCTTTTATTTAAGTTTACTTTATTATTCTCGTGACAAACATCTTAATTATTTTCTTTACTCTCGTGCAGTAATTCAAGGTGAAGCTATTAGCCCAGTCCCTGTGGAGACGATATCCGATACTTCCGTATCACTTTACTACTTGCGTCGTGTATACTTGCACTACAATTGCGATAGACACTTTTACACGCAACAAGTTTTTGGCGCCGTTGCCGGGGTCTGGCAGCATAACTCTACCTTTTCTTTTACTGCACTTTTCGTTTTTATTTTCTTTATTTTTTGTTTTAATTTGGTTTGTTCAACTTTTGCTTTTCACAAGTTTTCTTGTTTATGCGCAGATCGAGACGAGGAGAAGAACCTGAGTATCCATTAGATCCTGAAATAGAACGTTCGTTCAATCTTAGGAACCGACTTCGTCACGTACTAGCCAGGAACGAGTATCTTGAGGAATAGTCAGAGACGATGCAAAACCAAGGGAACCCACAGGTTGATAATCCTGTCAGAGATGGAGAGATTATCCCTCCTGTCGGCGACCCTGCTGCCGCCGCCGCACGACGGTCCTGCCGAGACTACATGCTGAATGATTATGTAGAACTAGAAACCACGCTGCCGGATATAGATGTTGACAACTTCGAGCTGAAACCTATTATGTTTAGCATGATCAACAACGCCAGTCAATTTAGTGGTGCTGCTACAGAGGATGCTAGGGAGCATCTAAAAACGTTCCAGGAAATCTGTGGTTCGTTTAGACTACCAGGAGTTAATCCGGAGATACTGAGGCTTCGGTTGTTTCCCCATTCATTGAGGGACAGAGCAAAGACTTGGTGGAATAAACTTACGCCGGGTTCAATTAGAACTTGGGCAGATTTGTCTCGTGAATTCTTATCTCGTTTTAATCCTTCACACTTATCTGAGCGATTACATAATGAAATTGCTACTTTTCAACAGGAAGATGACGAGCCGATGCACGAGGCCTGGGACAGATTTACCACTCTTCTACGGAACTGCCCAATGCATGGATTCCCTGTTTGGAACCAGGTAACTAAGTTTTATAATGCTGCCAACTTACAAACTCGTATTCGAATTGATTCAGCAGCAAATAGATTACTATTGGACAAAGACCCGGATGAGGCAATGCAAGTATTGAAAAATCTAGCTAAGAATGAGGAGCAGTTTCCGAAAGCAAGAAGAGGGGGTAAACGGGTCCTAGCTGTTAAGGATTATGAGGCCGACAACACAATGAAATCACAGGTGGCATACCTTACTAAGGCAATGAAGAAGCTTTTGAACGATGATTCACAGCCGGTATTTGCTGTCGAAGAGGTATGCGAAATTTGTGAGGGAAATCATAGTTCAGATGAGTGTCCTATACAGTTAGAAGAGGGAAAGTATGTTGGAAACTACAAGCAGAATTAAAACTCCAACAACTACAATCCCAGCTGGAGAAAGGATCCCAAGTTCTCTTGGAGTAATCCTAATAATGCCCTGAATCCTCAAGCACACAATAATCAGAATCAGGGAGGACCTAGATTGCTGACTCGACAGCAACTGCAGCCGCAGCAGCAGCAGCAAAAGCCACCAGCTGCCTCAAACAGTATACTGGAACAGACTCTGGCTACGTTTATGTCTCAGACAGGAACTTATATTGAGAACATGAATCAATTTGTTAAGAAGACAGAGACATTCATGGATAAAACAGAGATGCAGATGACAAATCATGAAGCTACTCTGAAATCTTTGGAGACACAGATGGGTCAGGTTTCCCAGCATATCAACCCAAGGCAGACTGGCGGATTTCCTAGCAATACTGAAAATGCTAGGCCGCCCACACATGAGCAGTGTAAAGCCATCACTACTAGGAGTGGGAAGAAACTACCAGGGCCAGAGAAGGAAGCTGAAACAGTGAAGAAACCAGCCTTGAACAGACCTGCCGAGGAAGCTGCCCCGACAGGTAACAAACAGCCTGCTGCCGATGAGCCTGTCACGACAGCAGAAGCAACAGTGGAGAAAAATGATGAACCCAAACCTCATCAGATTCGTATGCAGTGGGAAGGACGTATTGCTGATTACCGTCCCCCACCTCCTTTTCCTCAACGGTTACAACAATTAAAGCAAGAATCACAACTTAAAAAGATTTATAATATTTTTAAGCAGGTTCATATCAACATCCCACTGTTAGATGCCATTAGGGAGATGCCCGGTTACGCCAAATTTCTCAAGGATGCCATGTCAAAGAAATCTCGACTTGGGGAATTTGAAACGGTTAAGATGACATAAGGATGCATGAGTATTCTTCACAAGCAACCACCCTAGAAAAAGAAGGATCCGGGGAGATTCATCATACCTTGTGTAATCGAAGATAAATATATGGGTAAGGCACTTTGTGATCTTGGTGCCAGTATCAATTTAATGCCAAAATCTGTTTTTCAGAAATTAGGTATTGGAAAAGCTCGGCCCACAACAGTAATTCTGCAGCTGGCAGACCGCTCTTACGTTCATCCGGAAGGAAAAATCGAAGATATTCTGGTAAGAGTGGATAAATTTATATTTCCTGCTGACTTTCTTGTTTTAGATTGTGAAGCAGATGAAAACGCACCAATCATCCTGGGGCGACCCTTCTTAGCCACGGGAAGATCACTGATTGATGTGGAAAACGGAGAACTCACCATGAGAGTGAACGATCAAGAGATAAAGTTAAATGTTCTCCAAGCTATGAAGCATGCTGATACAGAAGAAGAATGCAAGGTTATCACTGAAGTTACCCTTGACCAACCCTGCATCAGATCGGGCTGTCACGACATAAAAATTGGTCACTACCGAGGCAGCCACTTAGAAGACTGTCACGACAGCATCGATGACAGCAGCTCCTCAGAATCTGACACATCTGATACTGAAGGTCAAGAGGAGGTAAACTGGATAGGAAATCGTCCAGGTAAGTTATTTGAACCTTTAAATTATACTTCGGATAACCATGCAATCCAAAAGCCATCAACTGTTGAGCCCCCTGTTTTAGAACTTAAGCCCCTGCCAGGGCAGCTAAAATATGCTTTTCTTGGTTTAAATGATACGTTGCCCGTAATCATCTCTTCCAAGTTGATGCAGGAGCAGGAACAACAGTTAATAGGGATGCTGCAGCAGCACAAAAAGGCTATTGGATGGACGATAGCTGATATTCAAGGCATTAGTCCGGCATTATGTATGCATAAAATCCTTCTCGAAGATGATCATAAGCCGACTATAGATTCTCAAAGGCGGCTAAACCATGCGATGAAAGAGGTGGTGCGTAAAGAGATAATCAAATGGTTAGATGCTGGTATAATTTATGCCATCTCGGACAACAAATGGGTGAGCCCGGTGCAATGTGTTCCCAAGAAAGGATGAATGACCGTGGTGACCAACGAAAACAATGAGCTAATTCCAACCAGGATTGTGACCGGTTGGAGGGTTTGTATGGACTATCGAAAGCTAAACAAAGCCACCCGAAAGGACCACTTTCCTTTACCCTTTATTGATCAAATGCTTGATAGATTAGCGGGTAAACCTTATCATTGCTTTCTTGATGGTTATTCAGGTTACAATCAAATAGCTATCGCACCGGAAGATCAAGAAAAGATGACATTCACATGCCCCTACGGAACATACGCTTTTAGGAGGATGCCATATGGACTATGCAATGCACCAGCCACCTTCCAAAGGTGCATGATGGCCATATTCTCCGATATGGTGGAGGACTTCCTAGAGATTTTTATGGATGACTTTTCAGTCTTTGGAGACGATTTTGACAGCTGCCTCGACAACCTACAAAAGGTACTCGAAAGATGTGAAAAAACAAACTTAGTTATGAACTGGGAAAAATTCCACTTCATGGTGGATGAAGGGATAGTCCTTGGCCATAAGATTAGCTTCCGTGGCATAGAAGTTGACAGGGCAAAGATAGAAGTGATCGAAAAGCTGCCACCGCCCACCACAGTCAAGGGAATCAGAAGTTTCTTAGGACATGCTGGTTTTTATCGAAGGTTCATTGAGAATTTTTCAAAAATCACCAAGCCCTTATGCCATCTTCTGGAGCAGAACCGACCCTTTGACTTTAACGAAGAATGTACTGAAGCATTCAAGGTTCTGAAGGAAAAGCTGGTAACAGCCCCAATAGTACAGCCACCAGACTGGACACAGCCATTTGAGATTATGTGTGATGCTAGTGACTATGCTGTCGGGGCAGCACTTGGGCAGCGAAGAAACAAAATCTTTCATGTCATATACTATACCAGCAAGACACTGAATGACGCCCAAGTGAACTACACCACCACAGAGAAGGAGTTATTAGCTGTGGTTTTCTCCATTGACAAGTTCCGTTCTTATATATTTGGAACGAAGGTCATATTGCACACAAACCACTCTGCTTTAAAGTATCTGTTCGCGAAAAAGGATGCAAAGCCTCGATTGATACGTTGGATCCTGCTATTGCAAGAATTCGACCTTGAAATCAAGGACAAAAAAGGGACAGAAAATCAAGTAGCATATCACTTGTCAAGGTTGGAGAAGGGACAGAGTCCACCGATAGACGAGACAAATATATTGGAGACCTTCCCAGATGAGCAGCTCTTTGCTACCGCAGTCACTGCCGCGACAGCCATGGCGACAAGTAAGTCTTCTGAACTTCCCTGGTATGCTGATTTCGTTAATTTCTTAGTTAGCGGAATAATTCCTTCTGACCTCAATTATCAAGCCAGAAAGAGGTTCCAAAATGATGTTAAGCATTATTATTGGGACGAACCTCTTCTTTTCAAAATCTGTGCAGATCAGGTTATAAGGAGATGCGTACCACATGAGGAGCAAGAAGACATACTTCATCACTGCCATGCTTCACAGTATGGAGGACACTTAGGAGGCAACAAAACTGCTGCCAAGGTGCTGCAGTCAGGGTTTTATTGGCCGTCACTGTATAAAGATGCTCAAATTTTCTACAAAAGTTGTGACAAGTGCCAAAGAACGGGAAACATCTCAAGGAGAAACGAGATGCCGCTGCAGAACATTCTAGAAGTCGAGATCTTCGACGTTTGGGGGATTGATTTTATGGGACCATTCCCATCTTCATGTGGGAATCTATACATCCTCCTGGCAGTAGATTATGTCTCTAAGTGGGTTGATGCTATCGCAACTCAAAAGAATGATGCCAAGACAGTCCAAAGGTTTTTACACAAAAATATCTTTTCTAGGTTCGACATCCCTAAGGCGATCATCAGTGATGAAAGGAGACATTTCGACAACAGGGTTATTGCTGCTGCCTTGAAGAAGTATGATGTTAAGCACCGGATCACAACAACATATCACCCGCAGACCAATGGACAAGCTGAAATATCCAACAGGGAAGTTAAGAACATTCTTGAGAAGATGGTCAAGCCCACTAGGAAAGATTGGTCTTTACTCCTTAATGATGCATTATGGGCTTATAGGACAACTTTTAAAACTCCATTGGGAATGTCTCCATACCGATTGATTTATGGGAAAACATGTCACCTACCTGTCGAGATAGAGCACAGAGCATACTGGGCAATCAAGGCAGTGAATATGGACTTGGACAAGGCAGGGCAGAAAAGGCTATTGGATCTGAACGAAATTGAAGAAATCCGGACAATGGCCTATGACAATACAAGAATCTATAAGGATAAAACTAAGAAGTGGCATGACAAGAAGTTGCTGCCACGACAGTTCTGCCCAGGGCAGCTTGTATTGCTATTCAATTCTAGACTGAAACTCTTCCCAGGGAAGCTAAAATCTAGATGGTCTGGCCCGTTCCAAGTCGTACAGGTTTTTCCCCATGGTGCCATCACGATCAGATCTTTAAAAGACGGGCACCAATTCAAAGTCAACAGACAGCGCTTAAAGCATTATCAGGGGACTGAAGCCCCAGGAATGTAGGAAGTGGTTACCTTAGGAGATGCCCCACCTGGCATTCCTAATTTAACCTAATTATTATTTTTATTTATTACTTATTATTTATTAGGAAATAAGATTTATTTTATTATATTAATGTTTTTATTTTTCTGTTTTTAGGAAATAAAGGAGTCAAGAAGAACAGGAGAAGTGAACCCAGCCCACCATCCATCCACCAGCCCAACAAAGCCCAAATTTTGGAACCTGTCGTTAGAGCTGCCGCGACAGACGTGGAAAATACAGGCTGTCAACACGCTGTCACGACAGACGCGGAAACACATCACAGACGCGCAGCAGACACGGAAACGCGCGACAGACGCGCAGCAGACACGGAAACGCGCGACAGACGCGTCAGACACGCTACCGCGTAACAACTGGCCCCGTTATTCACGCCTGCCGTTACAGCTTCAACGGGCAGCAACTCCTATATATAACCCCGTTTCATTTTTTCATTTTCACTCATTTCTACTCTTCTTACTTGCTTCCTCTAGATTTTACTTGCTTTTCTTTTTTATTTCCACAACCCTTGCAACAATGTCTTCCAGGCAAACCCGTAGGAATGCTGCTTCCAGTTCCACACCGACAGCTACCACCCCACGCTCCTTTGCGATCAGAGATATGTGGGAAGAGAAAGGTTTCATTTACACATCAGAGGAGGAAATTCTGGGCCTAAAGCCGTTCATAGCCTAGAAAATTCGAGCTCTACAGTGGCAGACTTTTGCTGAACAGCCTGAAGAGATGAACGTCTCGTTGGTACGAGAATTCTATGCTGCCATTAGCAGCAGGATGGCGACAACGGTGATTGTACGAGGAAAAGAAGTGCCGTTCGAAGCTGAGTACATTAACACACTACATGGATTCTACGTCGGCAGCAACGACGACGCTCACCAACAGTTCCTCAACACTTTAGACCCTGCTGCCTATGATGTTGTCATGGCAGAGCTGACAGATGAGGGCACTCAATGGAACACCAGCCGAAAGAACCCACGGACGGTAAAGAGGACTCAACTGCTGCCAGAGGCTAAATTATGGAATGCCTTTATTAAAAAGCGTATCATGCCGTCATCACACAATACAACGGTCGACCAGCCCAGGTTAGCCTTAATTCACTCCATACTACATGAGAGGCCCATTAACGTGGTCAGCTATATCCGTGAAAGCATCTTGGAGTGCGCACACAGACCGACGGGTCCGCTTTACCTCCCATACCTTATCACCTCACTCTGCCGTGGCCATGACGTACTAGAAGTGACCACTGACCATCGAGTCCAGAAAGGTTGGACAGAAAAGAACATACTAAGCTTCATGGAGCTGACCGCTGCCACTCTTCTGTCGTCATTTGATCCAGCTTCCACAACAGCAGACACGACAGAGCAGCCAGAGACTAAACCAGCTGCCGCAGCAGCCGCCCCGATAGACTCCTTCTCCCAGATTTTAGCTGCCATTCAGAAGATGGAGGAACGACAGCTCGGTTTGATGACTTTCATCAGGGATTTTACTACTTTTACGGTAAATTTTATCTATAGTTCTTTAAATTTCCCTGATGCTGTCTTCCCCACTTTCCCTGCACATTATTTTCCTGTCACCACACCTGCCCACACCCCTACACCTGCTGCCACACCATAGACACCCTCTGCCACCTCAACACCATCACCTACCCCGACAGCCGCCGACAGCAACCGTGCTGAACTATCTGCCCATGGTACGAAACGAAGAATGGCATCGGAGGAGCTTGACGCCTTCATCGCCGGATTCTCGTCCTCCTCCGTTTGGGCCGCCAGTGACAATGAGCCCTCTATTAAGAGGAATCTATCGAAGGAGTTCTCACCGGTGAAGAGGCAGAAGCGAGTGGCGGACAAAAACAATATGCCAAGAGCCAGCGGCAGCAGCAGTAGCGGTGCGGACAGCAGCAGCAGTTCAGAGGTCCAAGTTGTGGAGAAACCCCCTCACATCTCCCCGACCAGAATCTAACCACCGAGGGAGGCCAAAACAAAGAACACATCTGCCTCCCCCATCAGCCAGCCAGCACCGAAAGCTTGTGCCCGCCGCCAGATCCGAATCAGCAGCAACAGTGAAGACAACGATTAAAAATTTAAGTATCTCATCTTATTTTTGCTGCCTGCTTCTATATTTTGTGATGTACTGCTTTTACCTTTATTTTTACTTGTCATTTGCATTGAGGGCAATGCAACCCTCGAGTTTGGGGGTGGCATCCCTCCATTAATGGAGTCTAATTAAGTTTTAAAATTATGTCTTTTCCTTAGTTTATTTTTGAAAAAAAAATGAAAAAAATTGAAAATTTTGGCTTTAAGTCTGTGAACTGAACTTACCTGCCGTAACAACTCTGTCATGGCAGTGCCTTTAGGATAGTTTTAGGAGAAGTTTAGAGCCTTTCTATAGTTCTGAAAACTTAAACACTATTGTGACTGTTATACTGCTTAGAACTCTTTTAGTCAACTAGAATAGGAAGCTTAGCACTTGAATAGCCCCTAGAGGTGCCTAACACTGGCTCTAGGAAATAAGTTTAGCAAAATAGACTCAACAGCCCTAGAGGTGCCCGAAACCGGCTCTAGGAAGTTAGCTAGAGGTGCCCGAAACCGGCTCTAGTGAAACTTTAGCTTAAAAAAAATAATGAAATCGAGTCAAGACAGAAAATCAAAAGAGCATAAGAAGTACCCTAAAAAGATAAACTTTGGCATAAGAATTCAAGTTAGAGGCTGAAATATTCTAGTGAAACTAAGAGAATCTTGGCATATAACTGTTCACAAGCATGCACACACTGCACGAGAACTATAGTGAGACTCCGGACAAATCCTAAGTTATCCAACAGGGTGCTGTCGTCACAGAGAAGGAATGGAGGGTAAGCGAAAGTTCACTGTTTTAAGCCAAAACAAAAATATTACATTTTTCTTTTAGGTTTTAGTTGCTTGACGGCAAGCAAAAACTTGAGTTTGGGGGTGTGTTGAGTGTGTAAAAGTTCTATTATTTACCCCCTATTTAACCCATATTTCTGCTGCATTCAAGCATTATTTATTGCATTTAGGTCAGTTTACAGTTAAACATCACAAATATATTAAAAGGCACAGTTTCTACTGAAATTGGTTGCTTTTGCAGGTTGCTGCTGTAGCAGCTGAAGAGGCAGGCGCTGGGCAGTGAAGCAGAATAGCTGGAACTGGACGAGCAGTCAAGGACGACGATACTGCCATGGTTGCCGCCGTGACAGCAGAGGACAACAACAGTTTTCTGAAGAAGAAGCAAAGTGGACCTCGACAGAGAGAAAACTCAGCCCGTCTGTCATGTAAAACCACTATATTTTTCCAAGCCCTGGATTAGAAGAAATACCAAGCCCAAAGTTCAAGGAGAGAAAATCCCGAGCAAGAAGGAGGACGACTTAAAGATAGATTCTCTAAAGATTTAGTCTTTATTAGAATTGTACTTTAATTTAAAGTTGTATTCTTGCTAGTTTAGAAAACTTGGACCCAAAGCCTATATAAGGGCATGTATTTCGACCTAGGGAGAACATAACCGATTCTCTAGCCTTCTTCCCAAAACCCTAGCCGTTTTCATCCTATCATCATGTTCTAAATTCCCCTTAGGGCCACGGGTTGATTTGTAAAGTAGTTGCAAGGGTTGCTTTTGTTTTAGGAATTTTCAGTTCAATAAAATAAACTTCAAGTTCTCTTATTCTGGTTATTAACATCTTGCAAGAGCATCGGGAGAGCATTGTGAGGTTATCTATTTACTTAATATCGGGAGAGTTAAGTATACGAAAAGGATAAGTGCGAGTTCTCTAGTTTATAGTTGAACTATCTCGGACCTAGGGATAGGACGAGGTTAAGTGGCTAAAGAAGAATTCAACAACATCGGTGTTCATCCTTCGATTCACGCCGGGAGGTATCATCAAAGACGTGATCATCGACAGACTTGGACCTAGGGATAGGCCAAGGCACAACAGGGATTTTTTCCAAACTTGAAGTACGGAGATGGGTTATCGCTGCCGCGATAACCAACGGACCGCTGCCGCGACGGGGACGACGACAGAACTGGATTTCCTAGACTTAGCAACACCTGCACTACTGAGCAATTCAATACCAGCCCATTCTCTCTATCTTGATTTCTTTACTCTTTTATTTAAGTTTACTTTATTATTCTCGTGACAAACATCTTAATTATTTTCTTTACTCTCGTGCAGTAATTCAAGGTGAAGCTATTAGCCCAGTCCCTGTGGAGACGATATCTGATACTTCCGTATCACTTTACTACTTGCGTCGTGTATACTTGCACTACAATTGCGATAGACACTTTTATACGCAACAGTTGGTAATCCAAAATTGGGGGAAAACCCTTGGAATATGATAAGTTTGCATTTTGGTCCCTAAAAGCTGATTTGAATGCAATTGATGTTCAATTGATGTTATGTACGTTTTGCTGCAATGTTAAACACTTAGGGTTGTAACGAGCATCTAGATACGATAAAAGGAAAAAATAGGGTCGTTTATTGAGGTAAACCTTCCCGATTTACTTCAATATTCCTCGTGTGACCTGTTCGGTTCGGTCTCCTACCTAGGCCAGGTCGAGGGGGTTACATTTGGTGGTATCAGAGAAAGGTTTCGGAAGAATGGGATGATGGTAAGTTGATGGTAAGTCGATGTGATGTGATTTCATGTAATTGGTGATGTTTGCTTTGCACGGTGAATGTTTTAAGCATGTTATTGTTGGTCAAATGATTGTGATGCTATGTATAATGATTGAGATGTAAGTATGAGATGTTATATATGATGATGTTGTGGGCTGAATCTTGTTGATTGTAATGCATGATGGTTGTGATATGAACGTTGTATGATTTAGGCTATGATTCGGGGATTTTGGGATGCCCATTGCCTTATTACTGTAGTGAAGTGTTTTAAATTGAATTCGAAGTCTTGGATCCTTGCTTGAAGCTAACCTGATTTCTTGTTTTGTTTTACATTCAT
This sequence comes from Hibiscus trionum, assembly GCA_030270665.1. Lineage (NCBI taxonomy): Eukaryota > Viridiplantae > Streptophyta > Magnoliopsida > Malvales > Malvaceae > Hibiscus > Hibiscus trionum. The sequence continues at coordinate 47,904,568 of BSYR01000026.1, read as the reverse complement.
GCCTTAATTATAATAGCACAATGGGACCGAGGAGAGAGCTACATTCAGGATCAGTTGCTCCTGCTGGTGAGAAAAGGAATCATAAGAACAATGTAACCCCCTTAGCCCGGCCTAGACGGTTGACCCGAACTACGAAGATTACACGGGGAAAACCAAAGTCAACCCGAAAGTCAACCTTGATTAACGACCCTTTTTTTTCCTTTTTAATCTTGTCTAGATGCATTTTAATCCTAAGCGTAGCCTCGAGGAAAACATACATGAAAAGCACAGCGATCGGAAAGCATTAAGGGACTCAATTGCACAAATTACAACATGTAGGGACCAAAATGTAAATTCTGGAAATTAAGAGGACTTAACCAAATTTTAAGTTGCCTTCATGAAATTAGTCACATTACATGCTTCTCTGTCAAATTTCACCTCAAACGGACATCTCAAACTCAAGCAATTGCATATACAAAATTCAGGACTAAAACGTAAAGATTGCAAACCTTAGACCATTCAAATCAGTGCCCAACGGTCAAGTGTTTCGGAATAGGGGTTGACCGTTCTGAAACGCGGGTTCGTTTCGAGACCTGTTTCGAAACAGGGCTTGACAGTGGCAAATCCGTTCCGAAACGCCCTCTACCCGTTTCGATACACGAAGGCCATTACAGGCCCCCGTTTCGAAACGGTTGTGCCCGTTCCGATACGGACTGCCCAGAAAATGCAGATTTTTCTGGTTTAACATACAATTAACCACTCATACGCATCCCTATGACCTCCTAATCATGCCAACAAATCATCACGCATACAAGGGACATATTTGCATCATCAAAACACATCCACGACAACAATTAGGAAGAACCACAATCTATAGGCATGCATCCTACTATTGAAAACCATCCAAGCATCAAACCATCAAAGCAAACACCAAAATGGCCATTTACAAGTCCAAAACATCATAGGCATCATGCCAAACTCAGGGAGTCCAAAACATCTCCCAACAAACACAACCTAGGTTCCCATTGCCAAATATCAAAAGCTAATAATGTTCTAAAAATAGTCACCATACATGAGCTTTGCCTTCCCTTGGATTCTTAGCCTTCTTGCTGCCTTTAAAGCACTTCAATTCTCTGCATTATTGGTTCAAGAAAGAGAGCGTAAGCACAAATGCTTAGTGAGGCATGCTCTAAGAAACAACACAATAATGCACTTTTACTAAACACCTTTCATAAGGCCTTTTCATTCATAAAAATCATTTTCATGCAACAATGCATTATCAACAAGCATCTCATGCTTTATAATCATCAACATGTCTTAAACAACAAGCATCTCATGCTTCATAAACATTAGCATGTCATATTGGCTTCCAAGTGATACCATAACCATTTTCAACATAAAACACAATCGGATACGCGGATTACAAGCGTTGTCCCATACGCTTCATACACACTACCAAACACACAAGGTGGAGTTTACCGGTACAATCTCAACCCCTCAACACCCGTGATAGATTTTAACGGTACAATCACAACCCCTCCACATCACTCATTGGTAGTGGTATATCATCACTAACGAGAACACGGGACACACAACACAAGATTCACACATGGACTTTTAACCACCATTGTGATCTTAGACATCTCGTTAGTGTACTTGGATGGAGTTTACGGTACCATTACAACCCCTCAACATCCAAGGCGACTTTATTCACGGTGCACCCAATCCTATAGCCGGCTAACTATATCTGATTCAAGTACTTTAAAACCAACACATCACTTGCCAATATACATAAATTATCAACAACAATCCACTGTTTTAAAGCATTAATCAAAGCCATTAAACCATCATGCATCACTATGCATCAAAACCACATTTATCAATGTCAAACCAAGGATCCCTTACCTTGAGCATCCTTCAACACATGGCTTTCAAAATCAGCATTAATCATGCTAAAACATGCTTTCAAAACAGAATTTAAACATGCAACAAACACATTGCATCCAACCATCTCATGGTTCATCAAAGAGAGAGTTTCTCCGAAAACTTACTCTTGAGCTTAGTTAAGTTGCTTAGACTTAAACTAAGCTCCCGAAACCTTCAAACACTGGTTTCAAAGCTGAAAACCAAACTTCACTCACCGATTCCATTTCGCAAGCTTGTCGAAACGCCAATCAAGCCTCCGGATTAACACCACAAGGATCCGAATGTGTCTCCCATGTTTTAAACACATCAAAGCAGAGGATTAATGCATCATCATGCATTAAAATCTTCAGCCACAACACCTAAACTCGCTGCTCTCAACAAATCTAACATTTCGGCTACCAAACACAACCGAAATCACTACCAAACTCATCAACAACATTACCCAGCCATGATCCATCACTTCTAAACATTCTTAAACATCAATTAACATCCAAAAAGGATCTAAACTCATCCTTATACCTCCAGCAACAACAAAACACCAAGATCACCCCCAAAACCACCATTTTCACATGTAAAAACTTAGGAAAATCAACCTATTCGGGATTGCATTCATTAAACCTCAACTACTCATCATTTAATCATCCAAAATACTTTAAAAAGACATCTCAAAACAGATCCCAAACATTCATTACGAATTTCTTCAAAATTAAATCCAAATCTTGAGTTTTAATCCAAAATCAAGATCACAACATCAAAACCTTTTATAAAACTTAATTTAAGGATTGAGAACTTGGGAATTTCAATAAAGAACTGAATATTTAGAAGAGAAGAACATCCTTACCTCTAAATGTAGATTTCTCCTTGTTTAGAGCCAAAATCCTTGAAAATTCAATGAGCAAATGAAGAGGATTTGATGTAGAAAGGATTAGGAATCTTTTGATGATTGAAACCTCATCATTTAGTGTGAAAATCAAAAGAAAAGCTTCTGTGGAAATGTGTTTGGCTGAGGAAATTTTGAGAAAAAATGAAATGGGAAAATTTTAGAGAAAGTTAGTTATGAAAACTAAAAATGGTTTTCCCTCACTTCTTTTAATTAATTAATCATTAAAAAAATCATTAAAATTAAGAAAAATCTGGAGAAATCCTTCCTTGGGTAAATTAGCTCCTTAAAGATTCAAAGTTTCAATCCTTACAAAACAGTCACCACTGAACTTTTCAAAAATTACATTTTAGTCACTATTTCGAAATGTCACACTTCCAAACTTTATTTTGTAAAATTGATTCCACCACTCTCTTTTATATATTAAAAGAGGATTTTTAGAAAATTTTCCATATTTTTAATGCATCCCGAACTAGGCTTTCCCTAAAATCACCTTTTATATTCGAACAAAAAATCAGACCGGTCCGGTTCAGACTCTAAACTTCCAAGCCCAAAATTGGGGCGTTACAACTCTCCCCCCCTTAGGAAATTTCGTCCTCGAAATTTACCTGGAGGAAAAAGGTATGGAAACTGTTTCAACATGTCATCCTTCCTTTCCCACGTGGCTTCCTCAGCACCACGATGCTTCCACAACACCTTTACCAACTCAATGGTTTTACCTCGAAGCACTTTACTATCCGAATCCAAAATTTCCACCGGTTCCTCATCATAGGTCAAGTCTGGATTCAACTCCACCTCTTCCACAGGCATAACATGCGAAGGATAAGATCTATACCTCCGAAGCATAGAGACATGAAACACATCATGAATCTTTTCCAACTCTTGCGGTAACCTCAACTTGTACGCAACAGGACCCACACGTTCAATCACCTCGTATGGTCCAATGTACCTAGGGCTCAGCTTACCCTTTCGACCAAACCTCATCACCTTCTTCCAAGGCGAAACTTTCAAAAACACACGGTCACCTACCGCATACTCAACCTCCTTACGCTTCAAATCCGCGTAAGACTTCTGTCGATCAGAAGCTGCTTTCAAGCGCTCACAAATGAGCTTCACCTTCTCGGTGGTTCCTTTCAACAAAGCTGGCATTGAAACCAACTTCTGACCTGTTTCAGCCCAACAAAGAGGAGTCCTACACTTCCTCCCGTACAAGGCTTCATAAGGTGCCATTTGAATACTTGCCTGGTAGCTATTGTTATAAGCAAACTCCACCAACGACAAATGCTTCTCCGAAGAGCCCTGAAACTCAATCACACAGCACCTCAACATATCCTCTAGCACTTGGATAACACGCTCAGACTGTCAATCCGACTGTGGATGATAAGAAGTACTGAAATTCAGCCGTGTACCCAAAGCCTGATGCAAACATTGCCAGAACCGCGATGTAAACCTCATATCTCTATCCGACACAATCGACTTTGGCACACCATGCAACCGCACAATCTCAGCAATGTACAACGCCGCAAGCTTGTCCAAAGTGTACGTAGTATGCACAACCAAGAAATGCGCACACTTCGTCAGGCGATCCACAATCACCCACACCGAATTCTTCTTCGATGGCGACAAAGGCAAACCAGACACAAAGTCCATGGTAATCCTTTCCCACTTCCACTCATGAATCCTCAACGGCTGCAACAACCCAGAAGGAAACTGATGCTCAGCTTTAACTTGCTGACAAACCATGCACTTGCTTACATACTCAGCAACATCTTTCTTTAAACCCACCCAGTAGTACTCATCACGAAGATCACGATACATCTTAGTACTACCAGGGTGCATAGCAAAAGGACTACTATGAGCTTCAGTCAGAATAGCACGCCTCAACTCAGCATCATTGGGCACTACTATCCGACTCCCAAAACATAAAACTCCATCATCATTAAAGCAGAAATCTGATGGCCTATCCTCAGCAATATCCTGAACATGTGGCACCAAGGAATCATCCAACAGTTGCTTATCCTTTATCAACTGAACCAAGGATGGTTTCACCTGCAACTCAGTCACAAGACCACCATCATGCGAAATGCTCAAACTGGCAAACATAACCCTCAACTCTACTGCCACCTTCCTACTCAAGGCATCCGCTACCACATTAGTTTTTCCCGGATGATATTCGATCGTCAGATCATAATCTTTAAGCAACTCCACCCAACGTCGTTGCCTAAGATTCAACTCCTTCTAAGACATCAGATACTTCAAACTCTTGTGATCCGTGTACACAATACACTTCTCACCATACATGTAATGTCTCCAAATTTTCAAGGCAAAAACCACCGCAACCAACTCAATGTCATGCGTAGGATAATTGCGCTCATGCACCTTCAACTGGCGCGATGCATAAGCCACCACCTTACCTTCTTGCATCAACACACATCCCAAACCAACATAGGACGCGTCACTATACACCACAAACTCTTTCCCTGATTCAGGCTGAACCAAGATAGGAGCTTGCGTCAAAGCTGCCTTCAGCTTCTCAAAAGCCTGTTGTCTCGCTTCTGTCCACTCATACTTAACATCCTTCTGCAACAACTTCGTCAAAGGTGCAGCAATCTTTGAAAATCCATCCACGAACCTCCGGTAGTATCCCGCCAAACCAAGAAAACAACGGACCTCATGAATAGACTTAAGAGGCTTCCAATTCATCACTGCCTCAATCTTCTGAGGATCAACACGAATCCCCTCCGCAGAAACCACATGACAAAGGAACACAACTTCCCTGAGCCAGAACTCACACTTGCTTAACTTATCATAAACCTGATTCTCCAACAAAGCCTGCAACACAATCCTCAAATGCCTCTCATGCTCTTCCTCAGTACGAGAGTACACGAGGATATCATCAATGAACACCATAACAAACTTGTCCAAATATTCATGGAACACTCTATTCATCATGTCCATGAAAGCTGCAGGAACATTCGTCAAACAAAACGGCATCACAAGGAACTCATAATGCCCATACCTCGTTCTGAAGGCTGTCTTTGGCACATCCACATCCTTCACTTTCAACTGGTAATACCCTGACCTTAAATCAATTTTAGAGAACACAGCCGCTCCCCGAAATTGATCAAAAAGATCATCAATCCTCGGTAATGGATACCGATTCTTGATAGTCAACTTGTTCAGCTGACGGTAATCGATGCACATTCTCATAGTGCCATCCTTTTTCTTCACAAACAAGACCGGTGCACCCCAAGGTGACACACTCGGCCGAATGAAACCACGATCAAGCAACTCCTGAAGTTGCGTCTTCAGCTCTTTCAACTCCTTAGGAGCCATTCGATAAGGAGTAATGGAAACTGGAGTTGTATTCTCATACAGCTCAATTCCAAACTCTACTTCACGATTAGGAGGCAATCCAGGCAACTCCTCCGGAAACACACCAGGAAACTCTCGCATAGTCCTGATATCTTGCACTCGCAACTCTTTAGAGCTAGGATTCATCACAAAAGCTAGGTAGGCTTCACAACCTTGCCTCAGCATCCGGCTCGCCTCCAAGGAAGACACCACATTGGCAAGAAACTTCACATTCTCACCAACCACCACTACCTCATAATCATCCGCAAGCTTCAATGAAACTCGCTTGTTCTCAAAATCCACCACCGCTCGATGTTCGACAAGCCAATCCATACCAAGGATTACATCAAAACCATAGAAAGGCAATTCCATAAGACCAACATGAAAAACATGGTCTTGAACAACCAAGGGACACCTTCTATACAACTTTCGTGTCACAACGGTCTCACCAAAGGATCTAGTTACACGCATACCAACATCCAAAGACTCAACAGGCAAACCAAGCAATTGAGCATGTTCACGCAATATGTATGAGTGTGTAGATCCATAATCAATCAAGGAAAGTAATGACAAGGATTGCAAAGTGAAGGTACCTGCGATCACATCCGTGTCATTCCTCCCCTCTCGCTGCGCATACACTTGAGCCTGGCCTCCACCCTCAGGTTGAACAGCCACCACATACGCCACATTCCTTCCACCATCCTCTCTATGCTGGAAGTTACCACGGCCGCTCCTACGACCTCTCTGTGGTGCAACAACTCCAGGAGCACGTCCCTGACCACCACCAGCCAACAAAGGACACTCCCTCCTCATGTGGTCTGCCGAAACACAATTCCAACACGAATTACCAGCTACAACAACAGGAGCCTGTACCTCCCTCGCTGCTCGAGGACAATAACGCCTCAAGTGGCCACGCGATCCACACGCCCAGCACGTGTTCTGATCAGCTCTCACCCTGTCTCCCTGAACAGGCACACCATGCCCTCCACCACCACGTCTAGCAGAAGACTGATACCTCCGATCTCGTCCTCTCTTGTTCCGACCTCCACCGGAACTATACTCAGCAGCTCTCTTGCCCGAGCCAGAGCCAGCACTCCTGGAAGACAAACCCAGGTTCTGCTCAATATCCTTCGCTCTCCCCACCAGTACATCAAAATCAGTGTACTCGGCTGCAAGCATGTAGGTCTTTACATCCGTCACTAAACCATATCAGAAACGTTCACACCTTTCCCTTTCATCAGGGACAACCTCAGGTGCGTACTGACTGAGACGAACAAACTGAATCTCGTACTCAGCTACTGTCATGCTCCCTTGCGTAAGAGACATGAACTCCCTTTTCTTTTCATCCAGGTATCTCACACCTAGATACCTCCGCTTGAACGCGTTCAGAAAGAACGTCCAAGTCACATCAACTTCCTCCATTCCGGAGATAGCGGTCGTCCACCAGGTATACGCATCATCATGTAACAGCGATACCACACATCCTAGCTTCTGCACATCATTGCAGTTCATTTGTCCCAATATCCTCTTGGTACTTTCCAACCAAGACTCGGAACCTTCAGCAGACAAACCCCTGAACTCAGTCCCTCCCAGACTGCATAGACGTTCCAAAGGTAGTCTAGCATTAGCATCTCCCTGATGCCCAGCTCCATGAGCTCCAGCTACCGCCGCCTGAAAGGCTCCCGCAATAGCTTGTATCAAAACTGTCATATCAGGAGCAGCTTGCCCATGTCCAGCTTCAGGTCCAGCGACCCCAGCACCAACATCAACGCCAGCTCCATCACCTCCAGCACCACCACCACCAGGTGGTCCACCACCACCAGGAGGAGGAGGTAAATCCACTACATTATCAGCATTCTCTTCATTCTCGTTCTGAGCCATAGCTCGCGTATTAATCCTCGTCTCTCTACGAGGTCTCATTCACTAAACAATGCACTAACACAAATGCAATAAACATAATCAGGCCCAGCAAGGTAAGTAATCCAAGCACTCAAGCTCATTTTCCAAAAATAAATCATTTCATTAGTTTTTATATGGCAATGGGTCCCTCTAACATGCTTCAACATAGCATAGCTTCACAATTGCAACATACTTTACAATTCACACATGTAACCCCCTTATTACTCGAGAACTCAGCTCTGATACCACCAAATGTAACCCCCTTAGCCTGACCTAGACGGTTGACCCGAACTACGAAGATTATACGGGGAAAACCAAAGTCAACCTGAAAGTCAACCTTGATTAACGACCCTTTTTTTCCTTTTTAATCTTGTCTAGATGCATTTTAATCCTAAGCGTAGCCTCGAGGAAAACATACATGAAAAGCACAGCGATCGGAAAGCATTAAGGGACTCAATTGCACAAATTACAACATTTAGGGACCAAAATGTAAATTCTGGAAGTTAAGATGACTTAACTAACTTTTAAGCTACCTTCATGAAATTAGTCACATTACATGCTTCTCTGTCAAATTTCACCTCAAACGGACATCTCAAACTCAAGCAATTGCATATACAAAATTCAGGACTAAAACGTAAAGATTGCAAACCTTAGACCATTCAAATCAGTGCCCAACGGTCAAGTGTTTCGGAACAGGGGTTGACTGTTCCGAAATGCGGGTTCGTTTCGAGACCTGTTTCGAAACAGGGCTTGACAGTGGCAAATCCGTTCTGAAACGCCATCTACTCGTTTCGATACACGAAGGCCATTACAAGACCCCGTTTCAAAACGGTAGTGCCCGTTCCGATACGGACTGCCCAGAAAATGCAGATTTTTCTGGTTTAACATACAATTAACCACTCATACGCATCCCTATGACCTCCTAATCATGCCAACAAATCATCATGCATACAAGGGACATATTTGCATCATCAAAACACATCCATGGCAACAATTAGGAAGAACCACAATCTATAGGCATGCATCCTACTATTGAAAACCATCCAAGCATCAAACCATCAAAGCAAGCATCAAAATGGCCATTTACAAGTCCAAAACATCATAGGCATCATGCCAAACTCAGGGAGTCCAAAACATCTCCCAACAAACACAACCTAGGTTCCCATTGTCAAATATCAAAAGCTAATAATGTTGTAAAAATAGTCACCATACATGAGCTTTGCCTTCCCTTGGATTCTTAACCTCCTTGCTGCCCTTAAAGCACTTCAATTCTCTGCATTATTGGTTCAAGAAAGAGAGCGTAAACACAAATGCTTAGTGAGGCATGCTCTAAGAAACAACACAATAATGCACTTTTACTAAACACCTTTCATAAGGCCTTTTCATTCATAAAAATCATTTTCATGCAACAATGCATTATCAACAAGCATCTCATGCTTTATAATCATCAACATGTCTTAAACAACAAGCATCTCATGCTTCATAAACATTAGCATGTCATATTGGCTTCCAAGTGATACCATAACCATTTTCAACATAAAACACAATCGGATACGCGGATTACAAGCGTTGTCCCATACGCTTCATACACACTACCAAACACACAAGGTGGAGTTTACCGGTACAATCTCAACCCCTCAAAACCCGTGATAGATTTTAACGGTACAATCACAACCCCTCCACATCACTCATTGGTAGTGGTATAACATCACTAACGAGAACACGGGACACACAACACAAGATTCACACATGGACTTTTAACCACCATTGTGATCTTAGACATCTCGTTAGTGTACTTGGATGGAGTTTACGGTACCATTACAACCCCTCAACATCCAAGGCGACTTTATTCACGGTGCACCCAATCCTATAGCCGGCTAACTATATCTGATTCAAGTACTTTAAAACCAACACATCACTTGCCAATATACATCAATTATCAACAACAATCCACTGTTTTAAAGCATTAATCAAAGCCATTAAACCATCATGCATCACTATGCATCAAAACCACATTTATCAATGTCAAACCAAGGATCCCTTACCTTGAGCATCCTTCAACACATGGCTTTCAAAATCAGCATTAATCATGCTAAAACATGCTTTCAAAACAGAATTTAAACATGCAACAAACACATTGCATCCAACCATCTCATGGTTCATCAAAGAGAGAGTTTCTCCGAAAACTTACTCTTGAGCTTAGTTAAGTTTCTTAGACTTAAACTAAGCTCCCAAAACCTTCAAACACTGGTTTCAAAGCTGAAAACCAAACTTCACTCACCGATTCCGTTTCGCAAGCTTGCCGAAACGCCAATCAAGCCTCCTGATCAACACCACAAGGATCCGAATGTGTCTCCCCTGTTTTAAACACATCAAAGCAGAGGATTAATGCATCATCATGCATTAAAATCTTCAGCCACAACACCTAAACTCGCTGCTCTCAACAAGTCTAACATTTCGGCTACCAAACACAACCGAAATCACTACCAAACTCATCCACAACATTACCCAGCCATGATCCATCACTTCTAAACATTCTTAAACATCAATTAACATCCAAAAAGGATCTAAACTCGTCCTTATACCTCCAGCAACAACATAACACCAAGATCACCCCAAAAACCACCATTTTCACATGTAAAAACTTAGGAAAATCAACCTATTCGGGATTGCATTCATTAAACATCAATTACTCATCATTTAATCATCCAAAATAATTTAAAAAGACATCTCAAAATAGAGCCCAAACATTCATTACGAATTTCTTCAAAATTAAATCCAAATCTTGAGTTTTAAGCCAAAATCAAGATCACAACATCAAAACCTTTTATAAAACTTAATTTAAGGATTGAGAACTTGGGAATTTCAATAAAGAACTGAATATTTAGAGGAGAAGAACATCCTTACCTCTAAATGTAGATTTCTCCTTGTTTAGAGCTAAAATCCTTTAAAATTTAATGAGCAAATGAAGAGGATTTGATGTAGAAAGGATTAGGAATCTTTTGATGATTGAAACCTCATCATTTAGTGTGAAAATCAAAAGAAAAGCTGCTGTGGAAATGTGTTTGGCTGAGGAAATTTTGAGAGAAAATGAAATGGGAAAATTTTAGAGAAAGTTAGTTATGAAAACTAAAAATGGTTTTCCCTCACGTCTTTTAATTAATTAATCATTAACAAAATCATTAAAATTAAGAAAAATCTGGAGAAATCCTTCCTTGGGTAAATTAGCTCCTTAAAGATTCAAAGTTTCAATCTTTTCAAAACAGTCACCACTGAACTTTTCAAAAATTACATTTTAGTCACTATTTCGAAATGTCACACTTCCAAACCTTATTTTGTAAAATTGATTCCACCACTCTCTTTTATATATTAAAAGAGGATTTTTAGAAAATTTTCCATATTTTTAATGCATCCCGAACTAGGCTTTCCCTAAAATCACCTTTTATATTCGAACCAAAAATCAGACCGGTCCGGTTCAGACTCTAAACTTCCAAGCCCAAAATTGGGGCATTACAAACAAGGTTCTACCTGGTGCGAATTTACCTCCTCCATCACCACCACATGGGGGTGAGGAGCAAGTACAACACGGATAGGCTGGTCCGGTGTTGGGTGATTTGACGCCTTTGGTACAGGCGATGGCTGGAGCATTCCAGGCTGCTGTTGCTGGAGTGCAAGCGTAAGTGCAAGCACTTGTGGTTAGGCAATTGGGTTTGCCGTTGAAACACTTGCGAACTTTAGGAGGCGTTGAGTATCGTGGATTGTCTTTTGAAGCATCTGAGGCTTGGATGGCTAGTACGATCCGGATTCTGGATCAGATGGGGTGTAATGATGCACACAAGTTGGGTTGTGCTATCTCTTTATTGCATGGTGATGCATACAGTTGGTGGATGACTGTGACCGTGACTGTGGAGCCTAATGAGTTGGATTGGGAGTTCTTCCAAGCTTCCTTTAAGAAGAAGTATCTAGGAGTTAGATACTTGGACGACAAGAAGCGTGAATTCATGTCCTTGGTGCAAGGAAGTATGACAGTGGAAGAGTACGAGGTCCAGTTCGTACGTTTCAGCCAGTATGCTCCGGAATTGGTGTCGAGTGATAGGCATCGATGTGACCGCTTCCATTATGGCTTGATGCAGGAAGTGAAGACTTTTATGCTAGCTTTCGATTATACTGATTTTGATGTGCTGGTGACGTGAGCCAAAGATATCCAACAAAGTTTGGGTTTGACCTCTCGTAAGGGTGGTTCTAGCTCGGGAAAGAGAGCTGCAGATTCGGGTCCTAGTGGTGGACAATATAAGAGAAACCGTGATCGTAGATATCGGCCTGAGGCGAGGCGAGGTACTTTTGGGTGAGGTGCTCCAGCTCAGGGTAATAGAGTGAGGTCTGAATAGAATACTTGATGGACATATGGATTGCGAGAACATTTGAGGCGAGATTGTCCTCGTGTGGCTCGAGAAGTACAAGCTCCTGTAGCTAGGCTGCTAATTCTTGTTGGAACTGTGGATCAACTGATCATATGAGGCGTGTGTGTCCTTTGTTAGCTAGAGGTGGTCAGGGACGTGCACCTGTTGTTGTACCACAAAGAGGCCGTGGGCACGGTTGTGGTAATTTCCAACAGAGGAAGGATGGAGAGAAAGGTGTAGCCCATGTTGTTGCTGTTCAACCAGAGGGTGGCGGTCCTGCAAGAGTGTATGCACATCACGTGTAACACCCGGGTTAGGGGGTCAGGTGAAATTAAATTATTAAAATATAATTACGGGCTTTATATTTTCAAAACAAATAAATATATGTTGGACTAGTCATCTCTGTAAGCCCAAAGCCATGGATTTTATACTATTGAAATTATCCCTATTCATTAAGGGTATTTATGACCTTTGGCTTTTAAAATAAAACAAGACAAATAAAAATACCTTTTTGCTCATCTTCCTCCCCTCCTCTTTCAAAAACCAACGACACCCTCCCCTCCCCATTGCTTGTTACTATTCCATTTCCTTCTTGCTAGATTCTTGAAGATTTTTCAAAGGTAAAATCAATTTTATGTTGTCCTTTCTATTTCCTATCTAACCTTGGTCTTCATTGTTCATAAAACTCATGTTTCTATATTTTGGGTTTTCCAAAGATTTTATTAAAGGTTGTAGCGTTATGGATTTTTAGTTAAGCTTTTGATTTATTGTTGTTAGACAAGTTATTGTAAACCATAAGGTCCAACATATCTAATTTTTACATGGTTTTAACTTGATTTTCGGATATGAGTTTTTGTGGGGTTTTAGAGTGTTTGGAAACATTGGTTATTTGCTGAGTTTGAAGGCTGCTCGAAAATGATGTTTTGAGAGTGTTCTTGGGTCGGATATATATATGCTTGAATTGTATTATGGGTTTGCAGCAAGTTTTGGTGGTTGATTATTGGTGTTTTGATTGTGTTGGATGATTAGAGTCGAGGTTTGGTGTTGGTGAAGCCTCAGGAAAGAATCCAGATAGCTTGGTGGATTGATCGACTAGTGTTGAGCTTGGATAGTTGGTGAGTGGTTCTTCGGTTTTAAATTAGTTTTCAAAATGCCTTGGTTCGAGCACATAAACCTAGGTCGGGCTTGGTAAACCCACCTAGAGTTGGGATTAGATTGGCAGTCTAATCCCAAGCTTTAGTTGAGAAGACTATGGTTGAACTTGTGAATGTTGTGTTTATGTCTCATGTACTAATTGTGATTGATGTTGCTATGTATATTGTGGCTATGTGTAATGATGAGGCATGATGATTTATTTATGCATTGCGATATGCATGTGTTTGATGAAATGTGGGTTGCATGATTGTAAATCATGGTAGATACGTGCTAGGCACGAGAATTGGTAAGGATATTGTGTTATGATGAGCTTGTGATGAGATAGTATTGGCACTAGTATGCTTTGGTACAAATGATCGATCATTAGGATGTTAGTGTGCACACGAGTGTCGAAATGCGCGCGCGGTCTTGGTGATGGTAGTCACTAAGATGGAGTACGGGTACGCCCGGAAATCTTCATTTATATTTTAGTCGATGATGAGTGGAATCCTATCGACGGGGCGTGAGGATGAGTGGAATCCCTTCCGCGTGGAACGGTGATGAGTGGAATCCCACCGTAAGGTAATGTAATGGTTGAGTTGTTGGATGTGAGTTCCAACGGTTGTTATCCGCGTATTCGGGTCATAGCTAGGTGCCAATACGGTTTGTTAAATGTGATTCATATGGTTGTATTATGGATATGTTGAGCATGGCATGATAATTGAAGTTATGTTCATGCATGTCATATGATTGATTCACGTGGTTTCGAAGGTAAGGAAGCATGCATTCATCCTTGGTTTTGTTGCTCGTGCTTGGACCCTGCATTGTCGAGGTTTGTTTTATGATCTTACCCTCACCAAGCTTTGCGCTTACGCTCTCCTTTGTTTGACAATGCAGATCCTTAGTTCGTGGGTTGCTTGTGCGAGGAGAAGGGCCTCCAAGTGTGCTATTTCTTCCTTCAAGTATGGAGTTTTAAGTTAATTGATGTATTATTTAAGCAATGGGATTCGAGTATGTTGTTTTGTTTTAAGGAGCGTGTTAAGACTCCTTTAGCATGTTGATGTTTTGGTTTGTGGCTGTTTATGCCATGTATGTTGGCCATGTGGCCCTTATCTCTATGCTTATATGACATGTTTAATGGTTGGATCTTTAGCTTCTTCTATAATATGCTATATGGATGTTGTTGACGCTCCGTTGTTCGTTTAGTTTGTTCCGTATGCTGATTCTTGGTTGTTAAATGTTGTATGAATGGTTGTTTGTGGCTAGGTGAGTCGAAATTGCATCTAGAGTTGAGTCTTAGTGCTTTTTGCTGCTAGTTTGAGTCTTGCAGTGCAGGGCGTATCAGTACGCCCAAGGGCCGTATCGATACGGCCCTACACTTTGGGACTTAGATTAGGCTTAGCGTACCGGTACACGGGGGGTGTATCGATACGCCAAAAGCTCTCTAGAAATCTGAGATATTTACAAGATTTTGGCGTATCGGTATGAGTCTAGGGTGTATCGGTAAGATCTTTTATCGTTGACCGTGAGAAGTTGACCAGTGAGGGCTTATCAGTATGGTCAACCATTGTATCAATATGGTCTCCCTAGGTTGACTTTGGGCAGTTGACCTAGTCAAGGCGTATCGTTACCCTCTTCTAGTGTATCGATATGGCCTGCTGTACAAACTAAAATGGGCTGTTTTAAATTGCTTGCTTGCCTGTTTGTTTTAATTCGTTGTGTTTCCGCTGTCGTGTTTCACATAAGATGTGTTAAAGCCTCTAGACAAGATAATGTTAAAAGAAATTTTCTAGGGTTGCTAACCGAAGAGGAGCCTTAGCGGGTTTCACTTTGGTTTTCCCCGTGTGACCCACTCAGACTGGTCAGTCATCTAGATCGGGACGAGGGGGTTACACTTGTTGGTATCAGAGCCTAGGTTATAGGCTCGTGGACCGTCCCGTAACATCACATGTAAGTGAGGTAAGTTAAATTCTTGTATTGCAATTGCGCGGTGTTTGCTTGCCATGTAAGTATGTTCCCTCGCTTATCAAGTATGCTTTGATGCTTGTTTAATTGATCGTATTTGTGTGTTGTTTGAAGCATGTTGATGTGTGATTTGTCCGTTAAGTGTTGAGTAGAGTCCCATTGCTTCTATTACATCGGAAAAAGAGATTTTTAAGTGAGGAAAACATACTTGAGCCACTTGGACCCTTGCCCTTGCTAACCCGATTTTGTATGTTGTTGTTGTAGTTGTTATCTGTGAGCTGTTATGGCGAGGCCTAGAGGTAGACCCAGGCTGGTTCGTCAAGAATCCCGTGTTGCGGCTCCTACTGTTGAGCCGGTGGTTGGGGTAGAGTCTCCTGTGGTAGAGCCTGCTGTTGGAGTCGGAGCTCCTCCACCACCACCCACTCCTCAGCCTGATGTGGGAGGCGAGGCTAGAGCTGAGGGAGCGGGACCTCAGGTTGGCCAAGGTCCTGCAGGGATAGACATGGCTCCGTTAGTTCAGGCTATTGCGGGAGCGTTTCTGGCTGCAGTTGCCGGAGCTCAGGCTGCAGCACAGCCGAGAGGAGATGATGCTAGCTTACCCTTAGAGAGGCTCCGTAGCCTCAGAGCGGATGAGTTCAGGGGATCTACGCCTGAGATATCAGAGTTATGGCTGGAGAAGACGGTTCGTATTTTGGCTCAGATGGGATGTGTTGAGGCTCGTAAGTTGGGCTGTGTGGTTTCATTACTTTAGGGTGATGCCTACTCCTGGTGGGTCACCATTACTTCTGGCATGCCTGAGGCCGAGATCAGTTGGGATTTCTTTGAGACTGCTTTCAAAAAGAGATATTTAGGCCCGAGATATTTAGAAGAGAAGAAGAGGGAGTTCATGGCTCTTGTTCAGGGAGACACATCAGTGACAGATTACGAGATCCGCTTTGTCCGATTGAGTCAGTATGCTCCGGAGTTGGTTCCTACTGAGAGGGACCGTTGTGATCGGTTCAGGTATGGACTTCATGAGGAGGTCAAGAGGTACACCTTGGCTATAGCTTATTCTGATTTCGATGTCTTGGTCGCTAGGGCCAAGGACATCGAGCATAGCTTGGGGCTGACCAAGCGTTCAGGAGGATCCAGTTCAGGGAAGAGGCACAACAAATTTGATCGTGGTGATGCCAAGAGGCATCGGGGCAGTGGACAGTAGTATGATCATAGGGGTGGCGGTGGCCACCACGGTAGAGGCCATCAGGGCTAGAGAGCTGGAGGGCGTTTGCCCGATGTGGGAGACAACATTCAGGAGAGTGTTGAGGAAACTATCATGCTTGCTGGAACTGTGGATCGAGAGACCACTTCAGGAGAGAGTGTCCGTATCAGGCGGGACATGCACCGATTCAGGCACAGGCTCATGCGAGAGCGATCAACTATCCGAGAGGCCGTGGGCGCGGTCATGGTTACTTCCAGCCGAGGGCTGATGCACCTAGGATAGAGGCACCGAGGAATCTTTCTCATGTAATGGCAGTTCAGCCAGAGGCCGGTGGACCAACTAGAGTCTACGCACAGAGAGAGGCAAGGAATGACACAGATGTGATAGCAGGTAATTTCGAGTTACAGTCCATATCTTTGCTTTCTTTAGTCGATTCGGGTTTCACGCATTCTTATATTTTGAGTGAGCATGCAAAGAAGTTAGACATACCTGTTGAGATTTTAGACATAGGGATGCATGTGACTAGTTCCTTCGGTGAGACAGTTGTAGTTAGACGGATGTATAAGAGGTGTCCGTTGAAGATTCAAGGTCATGTGTTTCCTGTTGATATGATGAAGCTTCCGTTCTACGGCTTTGATATCATTTTGGGTATGGATTGGCTGGTTGAGCACATAGCTAGTGTAGATTTTGAGACAAAGAGAATTTCGTTGAAGCTTTTTGATGACTACGAGAGAGTGGTAGTAGGCGAGAACATTAAGTTCTTGTCGAACGTTGTGTCGGCTTTAGAGGGTCATAGGTTGATGGACTCTGGTTGTGGGGCTTATTTAGCATACATGATGAATCCGAATATGAGTGAGGTTAGACCGAAAGATATCAGGACAGTTTGTGATTATCCGGATGTGTTTCCAGAAGAGTTACCAAGTTTGCCTCCTGACAGAGATGTAGAGTTTGTGATTGAGACTATTTCAGGGTCTACTCCAGTTCCTATTGCTCCGTACCATATGGCTCCGAAAGAGTTGAAAGTGTTGAAAAGTCAGCTTCAAGAGTTGTTAGACCGAGGTTTTATTAGGCCTAGTAGTTCGCCTTGGGGTGCTCCCGTGTTGTTTGTGAAGAAGAAGGATGGCAATATGAGGATGTGTATCGAATATAGGCAGTTGAACCAGTTGACAGTGAATAACAAGTATCCGTTGCCGCGTATAGATGACCTGTTTGATCAGTTGAGAGGTGCCTCAGTGTTTTCGAAGATAGATTTGAGATCAGGGTTCTATCAGTTGAAGGTGAAAGAATGTGATGTACCGAAGACAACTTTTAGGACTAGATACGGTCATTATGAGTTCCTTGTGATGCCGTTTGGGCTCACGAATGCACCGGCAACTTTCATGGACACGATGAACAGAGTTTTCCGAGACTATCTAGACCGATTTGTAGTTGTCTTCATAGACGACATCCTTGTGTACTCGAAATCAGAAGAAGAGCATGATGAACATTTGAGACTTGTATTGTAGAGACTGATGAGCAACCAGTTGTATGCTAAGCTGAGTAAATGTGAGTTCTGGATCAGAGAGGTTGTGTTTCTTGGCCACGTTGTGTCGACTGAAGGTATCCGAGTTGATTCGAAGAAGATTGAAGCCATTGTCGAGTCGAAACAACCTAAGCTAGTGACCGAGATTAGAAGCTTCCTAGGACTAGCTGGTTACTATAGGAGATTCGTTGACGGATTCTCTAGGGTAGCTGCTCCATTGACTAAACTATTGCAAAAGGGAGTTAAGTTTGAGTGGTCAGATGCGAGACAAAATGCATTTGAGAAAGTAAAAGAAGCCTTGACGAATGCTCCAGTGTTGGTACAGCCAGTTTCAGGGAAAGAGTTCGTAATCTATAGCGATGCTTCCTACGTAGGTTTAGGTTGTGTTCTGATGCAAGAAAGGAGAGTTGTTTCTTATGCTTCATGACAGTTGAAGGTGCACGAGAAGAACTACCCTACGTACGACATTGAGTTAGCAGCAGTTGTGTTTGCGTTGAAGATTTGGCGTCACTACTTGTATGGTGAGAAGTGCACGATTTACACTAATTATAAAAGCTTGAAGTATCTGATGACTCAGAGAGAGCTGAACTTGAGACAGAGAAGATGGCTTGAACTGTTGCAAGACTATGATTTGACTATTGAGTACCATCCGGGTAAGGCAAATGTAGTGGCCGATGCGTTGAGCAGAAAAGTTGCAATTGAGTTGCGAGCTATGTTTGATAGGCTGAGTGTATCAGAGGATGGTGGTTTGATTACAGAGTTGCAAGTGAAGCCTTCGTTGATTCAGATGATCAGAGAGAAACAGTTGCAAGAAGTATCACTAGCTTCACATGTTCAGGACGTTGCAGAGGGTAGACCGGCAGAGTACAATTTCAATGATGAGAATGTGTTGCGTTTCAGAGACAGAGTGGTAGTGCCTGCAGATGTTGAGTTAAGACGTATGATTCTGAGCGAAGCACATTCGAGTCCTTTTTCTATGCATCTGGGCAGTACTAAGATGTACCGAGATCTGAAGAGTGTTTATTTCTGGGTTGGTTATAAGAAGGATGTGACTGACTATGTGAGCCGTTGCATGGCATGTCAAAGAGTAAAGGCAAAACATTAGGTCCCTTCAGGTTTGTTACAGCCTTTGAAAATTCCGGAATGGAAGTGGGAAAGAATCACTATGGACTTTGTGTCAGGGTTGCCGTTGTCTCCTTCGAAGAAGAATTCTGTCTGGGTGATAGTCGATACATTCACTAAGTGTGCTCATTTCTTAGCAGTGAACACCGCAGATTCTTTAGGCAAGCTGGCAGATTTGTATGACCGAGAGATTGTGAGACTGCATGGGATTCCGATGTCTATTGTATCAGACAGAGATCTGAGATTCACATCGAGGTTCTAGAGTTGTTTGCATAGTGCCCTAGGTAGTCGTTTGCATTTTAGTACTTCATATCATCCGCAGTCAGATGGTCAATCAGAGTGAGTGATACAAGTATGAGAGGATATGCTCCGTTGTTGTGTGATCGACTTCCAGGGATCGTGGGAGAAGCATTTACCCTTAGTCGAGTTTGCTTACAACAACAGTTACCAGGCTAGTATCCAGATGGCTCCTTATGAGGCAATGTATGGTAGGTGATGCAGGACTCCGATCTGTTTGTAACGCCCCAATTTTTGGGCTTAGGAGTTTTGGGATTCGGACCGGTTCGGTCGGATCGCGGTTCGAATATATAAGAGTGAATTTAGGAAAACCTAGTTCGGGTTGCATTAAAAATATGGAAAAATGTCTTAAAATCCTCTTTTATTATATATAAGAGTTTGGTGAAATCAATTTTACAAAATGAGGTTTGGAAGTGTGACATTTTGGTTAGTGACCAAAATGTAATTTTCGAAAACTGTGAGACTGTTTTAAAAAGGATTGAAACTTTGAATCTTTAAGGAGCTATTTACCCAATGGGAGTTTCTCCAGATTTTTCTAAAATATTAAAGGTTTAATAAATGGATTTTAAACTTTGAATCTGATTGGGCAGTGTTTTGAGGTGTCAATTTGATGTTAAATGAATGTTAAATTGATGTGAAATTGAGGTTTAATTAATGCAATCCCAGATAGGTTGAATTTCCTAAGTTTAGCTTGTGTTCTTGGTTGTTTTTGGAGTGATCTTGATGATCTGTTATAGCTGGAGGTATAAGGACGTGGTAAGATCCTTTTCGGATGTTAATTGATGTTTAAGGATGTTTAGATTTGATGGATCTTGGCTGGGTAGTGTTGTGGAGTTGTTTGGATGCATTTTCGGTTGTGTTTGGTAGCCGAAAATGGAGTGTGGATGAGGGCAGCGAGTTTAGGTGCTTTCATTGAGGATATTAATGCATGATGATGCATTAATCTACTGTTTTGATGTGTTTAAAACAGGGGAGTCATCTTTGGATCCTAGTGGTGTTGATCCGAAGCTTGATTAGTGTTTCGGCAAGAGGCGAAACGGAATCGGTGAGTGGATTTTGGATTTCAGCTATGAAACCAATGTTTTGAAGGTTTGGGAGCTTAGTTTAAGTCTAAGCAACTTAGCTAAGCTCAAGAGTAAGTTTTCGGAAAAACTTTCTTGATGATGAACCATGGATTGGTTGTATGCAATGTGGTTTGTTTGCATGTTTTAAATCCTATTTTGAAAGCATATTTAGCATGTTTAATTGCTGAGATTATAAGCCATGTGTTGAAGGATGCTCAAGGTAAGAGATCCTTGTTTTTGAACATTGTTTAAATGTGGTTTGATGCTTAAAGATGCATGATGTTTATGGCTTTGTTAAATGCTTTAAAACAGTGGAATATTGTTGTTAATGATGCATATTGGCAAGTGATGGTTAAGGTAACAAAGGTGGTTAAAAGTCCTTGTGTGAGCCTTGTTTATTTAAGAACAACATGGTGGTTAAAAGTCCATGGTTGGTTCTTGGTTAAGATCACAAAGGTGTTTAAAAGTCCTTGTGTGGATCTTGTGTATTTTAAGAACAACATGGTGTTTAAAAGTCCATGGTTGGTTCTTGGTTAAGGTTCAAGGTGGTTAAAATTCCTTGTGTAAGCCTTGTTATTTAAGAACACCAAGGTGTTTAAAAGTCCTTGGGTGATTCTTGTTAAGGACACAAAGGTGTTTAAAAGTCCTTGTGTGGTCCTTGTCATGGTGTTTAAAAGTCCATGGATGATTCTTGTTAAGGACGCAATGGTGTTTAAAAGTCCATGCGTGGTCCTTGGAATATTGTAAGATCACAATGGTGTTTAAAAGTCCATGTGTGGATCTTATGTTGATTGTATCACTTGTGGCCAATATGACATGTTATGATCTTGAAGCATGGTTTGCTTGTTTAAAATGCTTATGAGCATGTATATTGTGGTTTTGAACAATGATTTATAAAGGTGTTTTATAAATACATTATTGTGTGGTTTTAAGGAGCATTCCTCACTAAGCTTTTTCTTACGCTCTCTCTTTTCTTAAACCAATAATACAGAGCCTTAAAGTGCATTGAGGACAGCAAGGTGGACAAGAATCCAAGTGGTGAACAAAGCTCATGTATGGTGAAGGTTTCTTAAATACTATTAGCTTATGGGCATTTGGCAATGTGGGACCTATGTTGTTGTTTTGGGAGATGTTTTGGACTCCCTAAGTTGGTATTATGTTGTTAATGTCGTCGGAACTTGTATTTGGCCATTAAGTGTTTGGATTGATGTTTTGATGCTTGAATGGATTGCTAAGTAGGATGCATGCCTATAGAATTGGGGATTTTCATAATTGATGCCATGTTGATGAATGGTTGATGTAATTATGTTCTTTGTATGTTGAATGATTTGCTGGTAAAGTATGGTTGCCTTTGGAGCATGTTTGATAGGCCAATTGTGTGTTAAACCAGCAATTTTTTCTGCAATCTGGGCAGCCTGTTTCGGAACAGGTGCTACCGTATCGGAACGGGGGCCTGAAATGGCCTGGGCGTTCCGAAACGGAAGCAACCGTTCCGGAACAGATATGCCACTGCCAGGCACTGTTTCAGAACTAGTTGCGGAACGGTCCCGCGTTTCGGAACGGGTCTTCCCTGTTTCGAAACACTCGACCGTTGGGCACTGAAATTGTTGGTTAAATGTTTTGCATTGTTTGCGTTTTGGTCCTGAATCTTGTTTATGCAATTAAATGAGTTTGTGATGTCCGTTTGAGCTGAAATTTGACAGACAAGCATGAAATATGACTAATTTCATATTGGTAACTTAAAAGTGGGTTAAGTCCTTGTAATTTCCAGAATTTACTTTTTGGTCCCTAAGTTTGTGTTTTGTTCAATTAAGTCCCTGAACGTTTTTTGTTTGCGCTGATCTTTGAGTATGATGTTTGTATGAACATAACTAGGGTTAACGTGCATCTAGATAAGATTAAAAGAAAAAAAAAAGGGTCGTTAATCAAGGTTGACTTTCGGGTTGACTTTGGTTTTCCCCGTGTAAACTTCTTAATTCGGTTCAACCGTCTGGGCCGGGTTAAGGGGGTTACATTTGGTGGTATCAGAGCTGAGTTCTCGAGTAATTGGGAATGGTTGTGTGTGTGATTAAAGTATGTATGCTTTGTATGCTTGCTGAGTGAAAGCATGATGTGTGAATTGTAAGTATGTTACAATAGTAGTGTATGCTGTGGTGAAGCATGTTGTGGGTACCCATTGCCAAATCAAAGCTAATGAAATGATATTGTTTTTAATTGAAAATGAGCTTGAGTACTTGGATTGCTTACCTTGCTGGGCCTGACTATGTTTATCTGCATTGTGATTGCATTGTTAGAGTATGGCACCTCGTAGAGAGTTAAGGAGTAATGTGCGAGCTACGGCTCAGAACGAGAACGAGAATGATGAGAATGTTGAGAGTGCGGTGGATTTACCTCCTCCACTTGGTGGTGGTAGTGCTGGGGGTGAAGGAGCTGGAGCTGGAGCTGGTGCTGGGGTCGCTGGACCTGAGGCTGGTCAGGGGCAAGCTGTTCCTGACATGACAGTGTTGATACAAGCTATTGCTGGAGCTTTTCAAGCAGCAGTAGCTGGAGCTCAAGGAGCTGTGCATCAGGGAGATGCTGGAGTTAGATTACCTTTGGAACGTTTGCGCAGTCTAGGAGGGACTGAGTTCAGAGGGTTGTCTGCTGAAGGTTCGGAGTCTTGGTTAGAGGGTACCAAGAGAATCTTGGGTCAGATGAGTTGCACTGATGTGCAGAAGTTGGGTTGTGTAGTATCCTTGCTACAGGATGATGCTTACACGTGGTGGACAACCACTATCGCTGGGATGGCTGAAGCTGACGTAACTTGGACGTTCTTTCAGAACGCGTTCAAGAGAAGGTATCTAGGTGTGAGGTACCTAGATGAGAAGAAAAGGGAGTTCATGTCTCTTACCCAGGGGAGCATGTCTGTGGCTGAGTATGAAGTACAGTTTGTTCGACTCAGTCAATACGCACCTGAGCTTGTTCCAGATGAGCGAGCGAGGTGTGAAAGGTTCCGTTATGGTCTGGTGACGGATGTAAAGATGTATGTGCTGGCTACCGAGTATGATGATTTTGATGTGCTGGTGGGCCGAGCAAAGGATATTGAGATGAACTTGGGTTTATCTTCTAAAAGTGCTGGTTCTGGTGCTGGGAAGCGAGCTGCTGAATATAGTTCCGGTGGTGGACGGAACAAGAGGGGACGTGATCAGAAGTATCAGTCCTCAGCTAAGCGAGGTGGTGGTGCGCCTGCTCGGGAAGGCAACACTAGAGTTGATCCGAGTGCTTGTTGGACATGTGGTTCGCGTGGCCATATGAAACGTGATTGTCCTCGTGCTGTGAGGGAGGTGCAAGCTCCTGTTGTGGCAGCTGGTAATGCGTGCTGGAATTGTGGATCTACGGATCACATGAGGAGAGAGTGCCCTATGTTGGCTGGTGGCCAAGTGCGTGCTCCTGTTGTTGCTGCACCACAAAGAGGCCGTGGGCGCGGCCGTGGTAACTTCCAGCTAAGAGAGGAAGGTGGTCGGGGTGTGGCTCATGTTGTGGCTATTCAGCCTGAGGGTGGCGGCCAAGCCAGGGTGTATGCTCAGCGAGAGGGAAGGAATGACGCGGATGTGATCGCAGGTACTTTTACTTTGCAATCCTTGTCATTACTTTCCTTGATTGATTCTGGATATACGCACTCATACATATTGCGTGAGCATGCTGAATTGCTTGGTTTGCCTGTTGAGTCTTTGGATGTTGGTGTGCGTGTCACTAGTTCTTTTGGTGAGACTGTTGTGACTCGAAAGCTTTATAGAAGATGTCCTTTGGTCGTGCAAGATCATGTTTTTCATGTTGACCTTATGGAGTTACCTTTCTATGGTTTTGATGTAATCCTTGGTATGGATTGGCTTGCTGAGCATCGTGCTGTTGTGGACTGTGAGAATAAGCGAGTTTCGTTGAAGCTTGCGGATGATTATGAGGTTGTTGTGGTTGGTGAGAATGTGAAGTTTCTTGCCAATGTGGTATCTTCTTTGGAGGCGAGCCGGATGCTGAGGCAGGGTTGTGAAGCTTACCTAGCTTTTGTGATGAATCCTAGTTCTAAGGAGTTGCGTGTGCAAGATATCAGGATTGTGCGAGAGTTTCCTGGTGTTTCCCGAGGAGTTGCCTGGTTTACCTCCTAATCGCGAGGTGGAGTTTGGGATTGAGTTGTATGAGAATACAACTCCTGTGTCCATTACCCCTTATCGAATGGCACCTAAGGAGCTGAAAGAGCTGAAGACGCAGTTGCAAGAGTTGCTTGATCATCGTTTCATTCGGCCGAGTGTGTCGCCTTGGGGTGCACCGGTCTTGTTTGTGAAGAAGAAGGATGGCACTATGAGAATGTGCATTGATTATCGTCAGCTGAACAAGTTGACTATCAAGAATCGGTATCCTTTGCCGAGGATTGATGATCTCTTTGATCAATTTAGGGGAGCAGCTGTGTTCTCTAAGATTGACTTGAGGTCAGGGTATTACCAGTTGAAGGTAAAGGATGTGGATGTGCCTAAGACAGCTTTCAGGACGAGGTTTGGGCATTATGAGTTCCTTGTGATGCCGTTTGGTTTGACAAATGCTCCTGCAGCTTTCATGGACATGATGAATCGTGTGTTTCATGAATACCTGGATAAGTTTGTTGTGGTATTCATTGATGATATCCTCGTGTACTCGCGTACTGAGGAGGAGCATGAAGAGCATTTGAGGATTGTGTTGCAAGCTTTGTTGGAGAATCAGCTTTATGCTAAGCTGAGCAAGTGTGAGTTCTGGTTAAGTGAAGTGGTGTTTCTTGGGCATGTGGTTTCTGCCGAAGGGATTCGTGTCGATCCTCAGAAGATTGAGGCGGTGATGAATTGGAAGGTTCCTAAGTCTGTTCAGGAGGTTCGTAGTTTCCTTGGTTTGGCGGGATACTACCGGAGGTTTGTGGATGGGTTTTCTAAGATTGCTGCACCTTTGACGAAGTTGTTGCAGAAAGATGTAAAGTATGAGTGGATGGAAGCGAGACAGCAGGCTTTTGAGAAGCTTAAGGCAGCTTTGACGCAAGCTACTATCTTGGTTCAACCTGAATCAGGGAAAGAGTTTGTGGTGTATAGCGATGCGTCCTATGTTGGTTTGGGATGTGTGTTGATGCAAGAGGGTAAGGTGGTGGCTTATGCATCACGACAGTTGAAGGTGCATGAGCGCAACTATCCTACGCATGATATAGAGTTGGCTGCGGTGGTTTTTGCTTTGAAAATCTGGAGACATTACTTGTATGGTGAGAAGTGTACTGTGTACACGGATCACAAGAGTTTGAAGTATCTGATGTCTCAGAAGGAGTTGAATCTTAGGCAGCGGCGTTGGGTGGAGTTGCTCAAGGATTATGATTTGACGATTGAGTATCACCCTGGGAAGGCTAATGTTGTAGCGGATGCCTTGAGTAGGAAGGTAGCTGTTGAGTTGAGGGCTATGTTTGCCAGTTTGAGTATTTCGCGTGATGGTGGTCTTGTGGCTGAGTTGCAAGTGAAACCATCTTTGGTTCAGTTGATCAAGGAAAAGCAGTTGCTGGATGATTCCTTGGTATCTCATGTTCAGGATATTGCGGAGGGTAGGCCTTCGGATTTCTGTTTTAATGATGATGGTGTGTTGTGTTTTGGGAGTCGGATAGTAGTGCCCAATGATGCTGAGTTGAGGCGTGCTATTCTGACTGAAG
Source organism: Hibiscus trionum (assembly GCA_030270665.1). Lineage (NCBI taxonomy): Eukaryota > Viridiplantae > Streptophyta > Magnoliopsida > Malvales > Malvaceae > Hibiscus > Hibiscus trionum. The sequence goes on along the minus strand of BSYR01000026.1, from coordinate 47,878,142 downwards.
GTCATAGTAGTCCTTTTGCTATGCACCCAGGTAGTACTAAGATGTATCGAGATCTTCGTGATGAGTACTATTGGGTGGGTTTGAAGAAGGATGTTGCTGAGTTTGTGAGCAAGTGCATGGTGTGTCAGCGAGTTAAGGCTGAGCATCAGGTTCCTTCAGGGTTGTTGCAACCGTTGAGAATCCCTGAATGGAAGTGGGAAAGGATTACCATGGATTTTGTATCTGGTTTACCCTTGTCACCAACGAAGAAGAATTCGGTGTGGGTGATTGTGGATCGCCTGACGAAGTGTGCGCATTTCTTGCCTGTGCATACTACGTACTCCTTGGATAAGCTTGCGGAGCTGTACATTGCTGAGATTGTGCGGCTGCATGGTGTGCCAAAGTCGATTGTGTCGGATAGGGATCCGAGGTTTACATCGCGGTTCTGGCAGTGTTTGCATTAAGCTTTGGGTACACGGTTGAATTTCAGTACATCTTATCATCCTCAGTCGGATGGTCAGTCCGAGCGTGTTATCCAGATTTTGGAGGATATGTTGAGGTGCTGCGTGATTGAGTTTCAGGGCTCTTGGGAGAAACATTTGCCTTTGGTGGAGTTTGCCTATAACAATAGTTATCAGGCGAGCATTCAAATGGCACCTTATGAGGCTTTGTACGGGAGGAAGTGTATGACTCCTTTGTGTTGGGCTGAAACGGGTCAGAAGTTGGTTTCGATGCCGGCTTTGTTGAAAGGAACCACCGAGAAGGTGAAGCTCATTTGTGAGCGTTTGAAGGCAGCTTCTGATCGGCAAAAGTCTTACGCGGATTTGAAGCGTAAGGAGATTGAGTATACGGTGGGTGACCGTGTGTTTTTGAAGGTTTCGCCTTGGAAAAAGGTGATGAGGTTTGGCCGTAAGGGTAAGTTGAGCCTTAGGTACATTGGACCGTACGAGGTGGTTGAGCGTGTGGGTCCTGTTGCGTACAAGTTAAGGTTACCTCAAGAGTTGGAGAAGATTCATGATGTGTTTCATGTTTCTATGCTTCGGAAGTATAGATCGGATCCTTCGCATGTGATGCCTGTGGAAGAAGTGGAACTGAATCCGGATTTGACCTATGATGAGGAACCGGTGAGGATTCTGGATTCGGATAGTAAGGTTCTTCGTGGCAAGACCATTGAGCTGGTAAAGGTGTTGTGGAAACATCGTGGTGTTGAGGAAGCCACGTGGGAACGGAAGGATGACATGCTGAAGCAGTTCCCGTATCTCTTTCCTTCAGGTAAATTTCGAGGACGAAATTTCTTAAGGGGGGGAGAGTTGTAACGCCCCAATTTTTGGGCTTAGGAGTTTTGGGATTCGGACCGGTTCGGTCGGATCGCGGTTCGAATATATAAGAGTGAATTTAGGAAAACCTAGTTCGGGTTGCATTAAAAATATGGAAAAATGTCTTAAAATCCTCTTTTATTATATATAAGAGTTTGGTGAAATCAATTTTACAAAATGAGGTTTGGAAGTGTGACATTTTGGTTAGTGACCAAAATGTAATTTTCGAAAACTGTGAGACTGTTTTAAAAAGGATTGAAATTTTGAATCTTTAAGGAGCTATTTACCCAATGGGAGTTTCTCCAGATTTTTCTAAAATATTAAAGGTTTAATAAATGGATTTTAAATAAAAGAAAAGGGAGGGAAGATATTTTCCTAAATTTCCAACTAACTTTCCACATTTTCCATTTTCATTTCTCTCATCTTTTCTCTCAAACCAAACACATTTCTCCAGAGCTTTTCCCTCTGATTTTGTCATCTAAATATCTCATTTCAATTCTCTTTTGATCTTCAATCATCTCTTCAACAAAACCTTTGCATTTGCTAAGTGGATTTTCAAGAATTTGGTTCCAAAAAGGGAGAAAACTCAAGTTTGGAGGTAAGAACGTCCTTCTCCTCTAAACTCTCAGTTCTTTACTGAAATTCCTAAGTTCTCAATCCTTGATTTATGTTTTATAAAAGGTTTTATAGATGTGTTCTTGATTTTGGCTTTTAAATGCAAGATTTGATTGATTTTGATGAAATTTCGTATGATCTGATTGGGCAGGGTTTTGAGGTGTCAATTTGATGTTAAATGAATGTTAAATTGATGTGAAATTGAGGTTTAATTAATGCAATCCCGGATAGGTTGAATTTCCTAAGTTTAGCTTGTGTTCTTGGTTGTTTTTGGAGTGATCTTGATGATCTGTTATAGCTGGAGGTATAAGGACGTGGTAAGATCCTTTTTGGATGTTAATTGATGTTTAAGGATGTTTAGATTTGATGGATCTTGGCTGGGTAGTGTTGTGGAGTTGTTTGGATGCATTTTCGGTTGTGTTTGGTAGCCGAAAATGGAGTGTGGATGAGGGCAGCGAGTTTAGGTGCTTTCATTGAGGATATTAATGCATGATGATGCATTAATCTACTGTTTTGATGTGTTTAAAACAGGGGAGTCATCTTTGGATCCTAGTGGTGTTGATCCGGAAGCTTGATTGGTGTTTCGGCAAGAGGCGAAACGGAATCAGTGAGTGGATTTTGGATTTCAGCTATTAAACCAATGTTTTGAAGGTTTGGGAGCTTAGTTTAAGTCTAAGCAACTTAGCTAAGCTCAAGAGTAAGTTTTCGGAAAAACTCTCTTGATGATGAACCATGGATTGGTTGTATGCAATGTGGTTTGTTTGCATGTTTTAAATCCTGTTTTGAAAGCATATTTAGCATGTTTAATTGCTGAGATTATAAGCCATGTGTTGAAGGATGCTCAAGGTAAGAGATCCTTGTTTTTGAACATTGTTTAAATGTGGTTTGATGCTTAAAGATGCATGATGTTTATGGCTTTGTTAAATGGTTTAAAACAGTGGAATATTGTTGTTAATGATGCATATTGGCAAGTGATGGTTAAGGTCACAAAGGTGGTTAAAAGTCCTTGTGTGAGCCTTGTTTATTTAAGAACAACATGGTGGTTAAAAGTCCATGGTTGGTTCTTGGTTAAGATCACAAAGGTGTTTAAAAGTCCTTGTGTGGATCTTGTGTATTTTAAGAACAACATGGTGTTTAAAAGTCCATGGTTGGTTCTTGGTTAAGGTTCAAGGTGGTTAAAATTCCTTGTGTAAGCCTTGTTATTTAAGAACACTAAGGTGTTTAAAAGTCCTTGGGTGATTCTTGTTAAGGACACAAAGGTGTTTAAAAGTCCTTGTGTGGTCCTTGTCATGGTGTTTAAAAGTCCATGGATGATTCTTGTTAAGGACGCAATGGTGTTTAAAAGTCTATGGGTGGTCCTTGGAATATTGTAAGATCACAATGGTGTTTAAAAGTCCATGTGTGGATCTTATGTTGATTGTATCACTTGTGGCCAATATGACATGTTATGATCTTGAAGCATGGTTTGCTTGTTTAAAATGCTTATGAGCATGTATATTGTGGTTTTGAACAATGATTTATAAAGGTGTTTTATAAATACATTATTGTGTGGTTTTAAGGAGCATTCCTCACTAAGCTTTTGCTTACGCTCTCTCTTTTCTTAAACCAATAATGCAGAGCCTTAAAGTGCATTGAGGACAGCAAGGTGGACAAGAATCCAAGTGGTGAACAAAGCTCATGTATGGTGAAGGTTTCTTAAATACTATTAGCTTATGGGCATTTGGCAATGGGGGACCTATGTTGTTGTTTTGGGAGATGTTTTGGACTCCCTAAGTTGGTATTATGTTGTTAATGTCGTCGGAACTTGTATTTGGCCATTATGTGTTTGGATTGATGTTTTGATGCTTGAATGGATTGCTAAGTAGGATGCATGCCTATAGAATTGGGGATTTTCATAATTGATGTCATGTTGATGAATGGTTGATGCAATTATGTTCTTTGTATGTTGATTGATTTGCTGGTAAAGTGTGGTTGCCTTTGGAGCATGTTTGATAGGCCAATTGTGTGTTAAACCAGCAATTTTTTCTGCAATCTGGGCAGCCTGTTTCGGAACAGGTGCTACCGTATCGGAACGGGGGCCTGAAATGGCCTGGGCGTTCCGAAACGGAAGCAACCGTTCCGGAACGGATATGCCACTGCCAGGCACTGTTTCGGAACCAGTTGCGGAACGGTCCCGCGTTTCGGAACGGGTCTTCCCTGTTTCGAAACACTCGACCGTTGGGCACTGAAATTGTTGGTTAAATGTTTTGCATTGTTTGCGTTTTGGTCCTGAATCTTGTTTATGCAATTAAATGAGTTTGTGATGTCCGTTTGAGATGAAATTTGACAGACAAGCATGAAATATGACTAATTTCATATTGGTAACTTAAAAGTGGGTTAAGTTGTAACGCCCCGGTTTTGGGCTTAGAAGTTTTGGGCGTTGACCGGTTTGGAAAAATGTAAGAGTGAATTTAGGAAAACCTAGTTCGGGTTGCATTAAAAATATGGAAAAATGTTCTAAAATCATATTTTAATATAAATAAGTGAACTGTGAAATCAATTTTACAAAATGAGGTTTGGAAGGGTGACATTTTGGCTAGTGACCAAAATGTAAATTTTGAAAGTTGCGTGACTGTTTTAGAAAGGATTGAAACTTTGAATCTTTAAGGAGCTATTTACCCAAAGGGAGTTTCTCCAGATTTTTCTAAGATATTTTAAGGTTTATTTCTGATTTTAAAACAAAAGAAAAGAGGAGGGAAACTATTTTTCCTATTTTGTAACTAACATCCCATATTTTCCAATTTTCCTTTCTCTCATTTTCTCTCAACCCAAACATCTTTTCTCCAGAGATTTTCTTCTGGTTTTGGCATCTAAACACCTCTTTTCAATCAACCTTTGATTGCTAATCATCTCATCAACAAAACCTCACATTTTGCAAGTTGATTCTTCAAGCTTTTTGGTTCTAAAAGAGGAGAAACTCAAGTTTGGAGGTAAGAACGTCCTTCTCCTCTAAACTCTCAGTTCTTTACTGAAATTCCCAAGTTCCCAATCCTTAATTGATGTTTTATAAATGGCTTTTAAGTTGTGTGATGGATCTTGGCTTTAAATGCAAGATTTGATGGTTTTTCATGGATTTTCGTGAGATCTGATTGGGCTGTGTTTTAAGGTGTTAATTTGATGATAAATGAATGTTAATTTGATTGGAAATTGAGTTTTGATTAATGCAATCCCGGATAGGTTGAATTTCCTAAGTTTAGCTTATGATTCTTGGTTGTTTTTGGAGTGATCTTGTGGATCTGTTGTTGCTGGAGGTATAAGGATGTTGTTAGGTCCTTTTTAGATGTATAATGATGTTTAAGGATGCTTTGTTTTGATGGTTTATGGCTGGGCTTTGTTGAGGAGTTGTTTGGATGCATTTTCGGTTGTGTTTGGTGGCCGAAAATGGAGTGTGGATGAGAGCAGCGAGTTTAGGTGCTTTGATTGAAGCTATTAATGCATGATGATGCATTAATCTACTGTTTTAATGTGTTAAAACAGGGGAGTCATCTTTGGATCCAAGTGGTGGTGATCCGGAAGCTTGATTTGGTGTTTCGGCAAGAGGCGAAATGGAATCGGTGAGTGGATTTTGGTTTTCGGCTTTGAAACCAATGTTTTGGAGGTTTGGGAGCTTAGTCTAAGTCTAAACAACTTTGCTAAGCTCAAGAGTAAGTTTTCGGAAAAACTCTCTTGTTGAGGAACCATGTGATGGTTGGGTGCAATGTGTTTGTTGCATGTTTAAATTCTGTTTTTAAAGCATATCTAGCATGTGTGTTTGCTGAGATTATAAGCCATGTGTTTAAGGAAGCTCAAGGTTAGAGTTCCTTGTTTTTGAACATTATATAAATGTTGTTTGATGCTTAAAGATGCATGATGTTTATGGCTTGGTTAAATGCTTTAAAACAGTGGATTATTGATGATATATGATGTATATTGGCAAGTGATGTTTTTGAAAAGGTTAAGGTCACTAAGGTGGTTAAAAGTCCTTGAGTGAGCCTTGTTTACTTAAGAACATCAAGGTGGTTAAAAGTCCTTGGATGGTTCTTGTTACGGACACAAAGGTGTTTAAAAGTCCTTGTGTGGTCCTTTCCAAGGTGTTTAAAAGTCCTTGGGCCAAGGTGTTTAAAAGTCCTTGGGGTGATTTATATCATGGTGTTTAAAAGTCCATGGCCAAGGTGTTTAAAAGTCCTTGGGGTCAAGGTGTTTAAAAGTCCTTGAGGTGATTCATATCATGGTGTTTAAAAGTCCATGGCCAAGGTGTTTAAAAGTCCTTGGGGTCAAGGTGTTTAAAAGTCCTTGAGGTGAAACTTGTTAAGGACACAAAGGTGTTTAAAAGTCCTTGTGTGGTCCTTGCCATGGTGTTTAAAAGTCCATGGGCCAAGGTGTTTAAAAGTCCTTGGGGATAAGATCACAATGGTGTTTAAAAGTCCATGTGTGAGTCTTATGTTGATCTTGTTTTAAAGATGGAAATTATCACTTGTGGCCAATATGACATGTTATGTTATGAAGCATGAGATGCTTGTTTTAAGATTGCTTGTGAGCATGTCTAAATGTATTTTGAAGTATGATTTATAAATGAGTTTTATAAATGCATTATTGTGTGGTTCTAAGGAGCTTTCCTCACTAAGCTTTTGCTTACGCTCTCTCTCTTTTCTTAAACCAATAATGCAGAGCATTAAAGTGCATTTAGGGCAGCAAGGAGGGCAAGCAATCAAGTGGAAGTTAAGCTCATGTATGGGAAGGTTTTCTTAAACACTTTTAGCTTTTGGCATTTGGCAATGAGGGACCAATGATGTTGTTTTGGGAGATTTTTAGAACTCCCTAAGTTGGATTTATGTTGATGTTAATGTTGGTTTTTGTAATTGGCCATTATGTGTTGGTTTGGAGGTTTTTATGCATGAATGGTTGCTTGTATAGGAAGCATGCCTTTAGATTTGGGGCTTTGCACATATGTTGATATAATGATGAATTGTTGATGCAAATATATCTCTTGTATGTTGTATGAGTTGCTGGTAAAGTTTGACAGCAATTGGAGCATGATTGGTTGGTCAATTGCATGTTTAAGCAAGCATTTTTCTGCATTTTGTGCAGGCCGTATCGGAACAGTGCCTGCCGTTTCGGAACGGGTGCCTCGAAGCAGCCCAGGCGTCCGAAACGGGTGACACTGTTCCGAAACAGAAAGGCTACTGTCAGCCCTCGTTTCGGTACGCGTTGCGGAACGGCCCCGCGTTTCGAAACGGGCTGTCTCCCGTTTCGGAACGGATGACCGTTGGGGACTGACATTGGCAGTTTTATGTTTCAAAATGTTTGCATTTTGGTCCCAAAACTTGTTTGTGCAATTGTATGAGTTTGGGGTGTCCGTTTGAGCTGAAATTTGACAGAGATGCATGAAACATGATTAATTTCAAGTTGGTAACTTTAATTTGGGCTAAGTCCTTATATTTATCAGAATTTACAAATTGGTCCCTAAAGTTGTAATTTGTTCAATTGGGTCCCTGTTTGATCTCTGATGTTTATGATCTTTGAGTATGTTGTTTGAATGATCATAACTAGGGTTAATGTGCATCTAGACAAGATTAAAAAGAAAAAAAGGGTTGTTAATCAAGGTTGACTTTCGGGTTGACTTTGGTTTTCACCGTGTGACTTTCTTGATTCGGGTCAACCGTCTAGGCCGGGTTAAGGGGGTTACATTTGGTGGTATCAGAGCTGAGTTCTCGAGTAATTGGGAATGTGTATGTGAATGTTTGAAGTATGTATGCTTTGTATGCTTGTTGAGTGGAAGCATGTTGAATGAATTGCATGTATGTTGCAATTGAGATGTATGCTGTGATGAAGCATGTTGTGGGTACCCATTGCCAAATCAAAGCTAATGAAATGATGTTGATTTTAATTGGAAATGAGCTTGAGTACTTGGATTGCTTACCTTGCTGGGCCTGACTTTGTTTATTTGCATTGTGATTGCATGGTTAGAGTATGGCACCTCGTAGAGAGTTGAGGAGTAATGTGCGAGCTACGGCTCAGAATGAGAATGAAAACGAAGAGAATGTTGAGAGCGCGGTTTTACCTCCTCCACCTGGTGGTGGTGGTGCTGGGGCTGAGGAAGCTGGAGCTGCAGCTGGTGCTGAGGCTGCTGGACCTGAGGCTGGTCAGGGGCAAGCTATGCCTGATATGACAATGTTAGTGCAAGCTATTGCTGGTGCTTTTCAAGCAGCGGTAGCTGGAGCTCGTGGAGCTGGGCATCAGGAAGATGCTGGAGTTAGACTACCTTTGGAGCGTTTGCGCAGTCTAGGAGGGACTGAGTTCAGGGGTATGTCTGCTGAAGGTTCTGAGGCTTGGTTAGAGAGTACCAAGAGGATCTTGGGTCAGATGAGTTGCACTAATGTGCAGAAGCTTGGCTGTGTTGTGTCCTTGCTGCAGAAGGATACATATACGTGGTGGACAACCACTATTGCTGGGATGGCAGAAGCTGATGTGACTTGGACATTCTTTCAGAATGTGTTCAAGAGAAGGTATCTGGGTGTGAGGTACTTAGATGAGAAAAAGAGGGAGTTCATGTCTCTTACCCAAGGGAGCATGACTGTGGCTGAGTATGAAGTGCAGTTTGTTCGACTCAGTCAGTATGCACCTGAGCTTGTTTCGGATGAGCGGGCGAGGTGCGAAAGGTTCCGTTATGGTTTAGTGACGTAGGTGAAGATGTATGTGCTGGCTACCGAGTATGATGATTTTGATGTGTTGGTGGGCCGAGCTAAGGATATTGAGATGAATCTGGGTTTATCTGCTAAAGGTGCTGGCAAGCTAGCAGTTGAGTATAGTTCCGGTGGTGGACGGAACAAGAGGGGACGTGATCAGAAGTATCAGTCCTCGGCTAAGCGAGGTGGTGGAGCACCTGCTCGGGGAGGCAACGCTAGAGCTGATCCGAGTGCTTGTTGGATTTGTGGTTCGCATGGTCACATGAAACGTGATTGTCCTCGTACTGTGAGGGAGGTGCAGGCTCCTGTTGCGGCAGCTGGTAATGGTTGCTGGAGCTGTGGATCCTTGGATCATTTGAGGCGTGATTTTCCTGTGATGGCTGGTGGCCAAGTTCGTGCTCCTGTTGTTGCAGCACCGCAGAGAGGTCGTGGGCGCGGCCGTGGTAATTTTCAGCGGAGAGAGGAAGGTGGCCGGGGTGTAGCTCATGTTGTAGCTGTACAGCCAGAGGGTGGCGGACAGGCTAGAGTGTTTGCTCAGCGTGAGGGGAGGAATGACGCGGATGTGATCGCAGGTACTTTCACTCTGCAATCCTTGTCATTACTTTCCTTGATTGATTCTGGATCTACGCACTCTTACATATTGCGTGAGCATGCTGAATTGCTTGGTTTGCCTGTTGAGTCTTTGGATGTTGGTATGCGTGTCACTAGTTCTTTTGGTGAGACTGTTGTGACTCGAAAGCTGTATAGAAGGTGTCCTTTGGTTGTTCAAGATCATGTTTTTCATGTTGACCTTATGGAGTTACCTTTCTATGGTTTTGATGTAATCCTTGCTATGGATTGGCTTGCTGAGCATCGTGCTGTGGTGGATTGTGAAAATAAGCGAGTTTCGCTGAAGCTTGCGGATGATTATGAAGTTGTAGTGGTTGGTGAGAATGTGAAGTTTCTTGCCAATGTGGTGTCTTCTTTGGAGGCAAGCCGGATGCTGAGGCAAGGCTGTGAAGCTTACCTAGCTTTTGTGATGAATCCTAGCTCTAAGGAGTTGAGGGTGCAAGATATCAGGGTTGTGAAGGAGTTTCCTGGTGTGTTTCCTGAGGAGTTGCCTGGTTTACCTCCTAATCGCGAGGTGGAGTTTGGAATTGAGCTGTATGAGAATACAACTCCTGTGTCCATTACCCCCTATAGAATGGCACCTAATGAGCTGAAAGAGCTGAAGACGCAGTTGCAAGAGTTGCTTGAGCGTGGTTTCATTCGGCCGAGTGTGTCGCCTTGGGGTGCACCGGTCTTGTTCGTGAAGAAGAAGGATGGCACTATGAGAATGTGCATTGATTACCGTCAGCTGAACAAGTTGACTATCAAGAATCGGTATCCTTTGCCGAGAATTGATGATCTCTTTGATCAATTTCGGGGAGCTGCTGTGTTCTCTAAGATTGACTTGAGGTCAGGGTATTACCAGTTGAAGGTGAAGGATGTGGATGTGCCTAAGACAGCTTTCAGGACAAGGTATGGGCATTATGAGTTCCTTGTAATGCCGTTTGGTTTGACAAATGCTCCTGCTGCTTTGATGGACATGATGAATCGTGTGTTTCATGAATACCTGGATAAGTTTGTTGTGGTGTTCATTGATGATATCCTCGTGTACTCGCGTACTGAGGAGGAGCATGAAGAGCATTTGAGGATTGTTTTGCAAGCCTTGTTGGAGAATCAGCTTTATGCTAAGCTGAGCAAGTGTGAGTTCTGGTTAAGGGAGGTGGTATTCCTTGGGCATGTGGTTTCTACCGAGGGGATTCGTGTTGATCCTCAGAAGATTGAGGCGGTGATGAATTGGAAGGTTCCTAAGTCTGTTCATGAAGTTCGTAGTTTCCTCGGTTTGGCAGGATACTACCGGAGGTTTGTGGATGGGTTTTCTAAGATTGCTGCACCTTTGACAAAGTTGTTGCAGAAGGATGTTAAGTATGAGTGGACAGAAGCGAGACAGCAGGCTTTTGAGAAGCTTAAAGCAGCTTTGACGCAAGCTCCTATCTTGGTTCAACCTGAATCAGGGAAAGAGTTTGTGGTGTATAGTGATGCATCCTATGTTGGTTTGGGATGTGTGTTGATGCAAGAGGGTAAGGTGGTGGCTTATGCATCGCGGCAGTTTAAGGTGCATGAGCGCAATTATCCTACGCATGACATTGAGTTGGCTGCGGTGGTCTTTGCTTTGAAGATCTGGAGACATTACCTGTATGGTGAGAAGTGTACTGTGTACACGGATCACAAGAGTTTGAGGTATCTGATGTCTCAGAAGGAGTTGAATCTCAGGCAGCGACGTTGGGTGGAGTTGCTCAAGGATTATGATTTGACGATTGAGTACCATCCTGGAAAAGCTAATGTTGTAGCAGATGCCTTGAGTAGGAAGGTAGCTGTTGAGCTGAGAGCTATGTTTGCCAGTTTGAGTATTTCGCGTGATGGTGGTATTGTGGCTGAGTTGCGAGTGAAACCATCTTTGGTTCAGTTGATCAAGGAAAAACAGTTGCTGGACGATTCCTTGGTGCCGCATGTTCAGGATATCGCGGAGGGTAGACCTTCGGATTTCTGTTTTAATGATGATGGAGTGTTGTGTTTTGGGAGTCAGATAGTGGTGCCTAATGATGTTGAGTTGAGGCGTGCTATTCTGACTGAAGGTCATAGTAGTCCTTTTGCTATGCACCCTGGTAGTACTAAGATGTACCGTGATCTTTGTGATGAGTACTATTGGGTGGGTTTGAAAAAGGATGTTGCGGAGTTTGTTAGCAAGTGTATGGTGTGTCAGCGAGTTAAGGCTGAGCATCAGTTTCCTTCAGGGTTGTTGCAACCGTTGAGAATCCCTGAGTGGAAGTGGGAAAGGGTTACCATGGATTTTGTATCTGGTTTACCTTTGTCTCCATCGAAGAAGAATTCGGTGTGGGTGATTGTGGATCGCCTGACGAAGTGTGCGCATTTCTTGCCTGTGCATACTACGTTTTCTTTGGATAAGCTTGCGGAGCTGTACATTGTTGAGATTGTGCGGCTGCATGGTGTGCCAAAGTCGATTGTGTCGGATAGGGATCCGAGGTTCACATCGCGGTTCTGGCAGTGTTTGCATCAAGCTTTGGGCACGAGGTTGAATTTCAGTACATCCTATCATCCTAAGTCGGATGGTCAGTCTGAGCGTGTTATCCAGATTTTGGAGGATATGTTGAGGTGCTGTGTGATTGAGTTTCAGGGCTCTTGGGAGAAGCATTTGCCTTTGGTTGAGTTTGCTTATAACAATAGTTATCAGGCGAGCATTCAAATGGCACCTTATGAGGCTTTGTACGGGAGGAAGTGTAGGACTCCTCTTTGTTGGGCTGAAACGGGTCAGAAGTTGGTTTCGATGCCGGCTTTGTTGAAGGGAACTACCGAGAAGGTGAAGCTCATTTGTGAGCGTTTGAAGGCAGCTTCTGATCGGCAGAAGTCTTACGCGGATTTGAAGCGTAAGGAGATTGAGTATGCGGTGGGTGACCGTGTGTTCTTGAAGGTTTCGCCTTGGAAGAAGGTGATGAGGTTTGGCCGGAAGGGTAAGTTGAGCCCTAGGTACATTGGACCATACGAGGTGGTTGAGCGTGTGGGTCTTGTTGCGTACAGGTTGAGGTTACCTCAAGAGTTGGAGAAGATTCATGATGTGTTTCATGTTTCTATGCTCCGGAAGTATAGATCTGATCCTTCGCATGTGATGCCTGTGGAGGAGGTGGAATTGAATCCGGATTTGACCTATGATGAGGAACCGATGAAGGTTCTGGATTCGGATAGCAAGGTTCTTCGTGGCAAGACCATTGAGTTGGTGAAGGTGCTGTGGAAGCATCGCAGTGTTGAGGAAGCCACGTGGGAGCGAAAGGATGACATGCTGAAGCAGTTTCCTTATCTCTTTCCTTCAGGTAAATTTCGGGGACGAAATTTCTTAAGGGGGGGAGAGTTGTAACGCCCCGGTTTTGGGCTTAGAAGTTTTGGGCGTTGACCGGTTTGGTCAAAGTGCGGTTCGAATATATAAGAGTGAATTTAGGAAAACCTAGTTCGGGTTGCATTAAAAATATGGAAAAATGTTCTAAAATCATATTTTAATATAAATAAGTGAACTGTGAAATCAATTTTACAAAATGAGGTTTGGAAGGGTGACATTTTGGCTAGTGACCAAAATGTAAATTTTGAAAGTTGCGTGACTGTTTTAGAAAGGATTGAAACTTTGAATCTTTAAGGAGCTATTTACCCAAAGGGAGTTTCTCCAGATTTTTCTAAGATATTTTAAGGTTTATTTCTGATTTTAAAACAAAAGAAAAGAGGAGGGAAACTATTTTTCCTATTTTGTAACTAACTTCCCATATTTTCCAATTTTCCTTTCTCTCATTTTCTCTCAACCCAAACATCTTTTCTCCAGAGATTTTCTTCTGGTTTTGGCATCTAAACACCTCTTTTCAATCAACCTTTGATTGCTAATCATCTCATCAACAAAACCTCACATTTTGCAAGTTGATTCTTCAAGCTTTTTGGTTCTAAAAGAGGAGAAACTCAAGTTTGGAGGTAAGAACGTCCTTCTCCTCTAAACTCTCAGTTCTTTACTGAAATTCCCAAGTTCTCAATCCTTAATTGATGTTTTATAAATGGCTTTTAAGTTGTGTGATGGATCTTGGCTTTAAATGCAAGATTTGATGATTTTTCATGGATTTTCATGAGATCTGATTGGGCTGTGTTTTAAGGTGTTAATTTGATGATAAATGAATGTTAATTTGATTGGAAATTGAGTTTTGATTAATGCAATCCCGGATAGGTTGAATTTCCTAAGTTTAGCTTATGATTCTTGGTTGTTTTTGGAGTGATCTTGTGGATCTGTTGTTGCTGGAGGTATAAGGATGTTGTTAGGTCCTTTTTAGATGTATAATGATGTTTAAGGATGCTTTGTTTTAATGGTTTATGGCTGGGCTTCGTTGAGGAGTTGTTTGGATGCATTTTCGGTTGTGTTTGGTGGCCGAAAATGGAGTGTGGATGAGAGCAGCGAGTTTAGGTGCTTTCATTGAAGCTATTAATGCATGATGATGCATTAATCTACTATTTTAATGTGTTAAAACAGGGGAGTCATCTTTGGATCCAAGTGGTGGTGATCCGGAAGCTTGATTTGGTGTTTCGGCAAGAGGCGAAATGGAATCGGTGAGTGGATTTTGGTTTTCGGCTTTGAAACCAATGTTTTGGAGGTTTGGGAGCTTAGTCTAAGTCTAAACAACTTTGCTAAGCTCAAGAGTAAGTTTTCGGAAAAACTCTCTTGTTGAGGAACCATGTGATGGTTGGGTGCAATGTGTTTGTTGCATGTTTAAATTCTGTTTTTAAAGCATATCTAGCATGTGTGTTTGCTGAGATTATAAGCCATGTGTTTAAGGAAGGTCAAGGTTAGAGTTCCTTGTTTTTGAACATTATATAAATGTTGTTTGATGCTTAAAGATGCATGATGTTTATGGCTTGGTTAAATGCTTTAAAACAGTGGATTATTGATGATATATGATGTATATTGGCAAGTGATGTTTTTGAAAAGGTTAAGGTCACTAAGGTGGTTAAAAGTCCTTAAGTGAGCCTTGTTTACTTAAGAACATCAAGGTGGTTAAAAGTCCTTGGATGGTTCTTGTTACGGACACAAAGGTGTTTAAAAGTCCTTGTGTGGTCCTTTCCAAGGTGTTTAAAAGTCCTTGGGCCAAGGTGTTTAAAAGTCCTTGGGGTGATTTATATCATGGTGTTTAAAAGTCCATGGCCAAGGTGTTTAAAAGTCCTTGGGGTCAAGGTGTTTAAAAGTCCTTGAGGTGATTCATATCATGGTGTTTAAAAGTCCATGGCCAAGGTGTTTAAAAGTCCTTGGGGTCAAGGTGTTTAAAAGTCCTTGAGGTGAAACTTGTTAAGGACACAAAGGTGTTTAAAAGTCCTTGTGTGGTCCTTGCCATGGTGTTTAAAAGTCCATGGGCCAAGGTGTTTAAAAGTCCTTGGGGATAAGATCACAATGGTGTTTAAAAGTCCATGTGTGAGTCTTATGTTGATCTTGTTTTAAAGATGGAAATTATCACTTGTGGCCAATATGACATGTTATGTTATGAAGCATGAGATGCTTGTTTTAAGATTGCTTGTGAGCATGTCTAAATGTATTTTGAAGTATGATTTATAAATGAGTTTTATAAATGCATTATTGTGTGGTTCTAAGGAGCTTTCCTCACTAAGCTTTTGCTTACGCTCTCTCTCTTTTCTTAAACCAATAATGCAGAGCATTAAAGTGCATTTAGGGCAGCAAGGAGGGCAAGCAATCAAGTGGAAGTTAAGCTCATGTATGGGAAGGTTTTCTTAAACACTTTTAGCTTTTGGCATTTGGCAATGGGGGACCAATGATGTTGTTTTGGGAGATGTTTAGAACTCCCTAAGTTGGATTTATGTTGATGTTAATGTTGGTTTTTGTAATTGGCCATTATGTGTTGGTTTGGAGGTTTTTATGCATGAATGGTTGCTTGTATAGGAAGCATGCCTTTAGATTTGGGGCTTTCCACATATGTTGATATAATGATGAATTGTTGATGCAAATATGTCTCTTGTATGTTGTATGAGTTGCTGGTAAAGTTTGACAGCAATTGGAGCATGATTGGTTGGTCAATTGCATGTTTAAGCAAGCATTTTTCTGCATTTTGTGCAGGCCGTATCGGAACAGTGCCTGCCGTTTCGGAACGGGTGCCTCGAAGCAGCCCAGGCGTCCGAAACGGGTGACACCGTTCCGAAACGGAAAGGCTACTGTCAGCCCTCGTTTCGGTACGAGTTGCAGAATGGCCCCGTGTTTCGAAACGGGCTGTCTCCCGTTTCGGAACGGATGACCGTTGGGGATTGACATTGGCAGTTTTATGTTTCAAAATGTTTGCATTTTGGTCCCGAAACTTGTTTGTGCAATTGTATGAGTTTGGGGTGTCCGTTTGAGCTGAAATTTGACAGAGATGCATGAAACATGATTAATTTCAAGTTGGTAACTTTAATTTGGGCTAATTCCTTATATTTATCAGAATTTACAAATTGGTCCCTAAAGTTGTAATTTGTTCAATTGGGTCCCTGTTTGATCTCTGATGTTTATGATCTTTGAGTATGTTGTTTGAATGATCATAACTAGGGTTAATGTGCATCTAGACAAGATTAAAAAGAAAAAAAAGGGTCGTTAATCAAGGTTGACTTTCGGGTTGACTTTGGTTTTCCCCTTGTGACTTTCTTGATTCAGGTCAACCGTCTAGGCCGGGTTAAGGGGGTTACATAAGTCCTTGTAATTTCCAGAATTTACTTTTTGGTCCCTAAGTTTGTGTTTTGTTCAATTAAGTCCCTGAACATTTTCTGTTTGCGCTGATCTTTGAGTATGATGTTTGTATGAACATAACTAGGGTTAACGTGCATCTAGATAAGATTAAAAGAAAAAAAAGGGTCGTTAATCAAGGTTGACTTTCGGGTTGACTTTGGTTTTCCCCGTGTAAACTTCTTAATTCGGTTCAACTGTCTGGGCCGGGTTAAGGGGGTTACACTGTTGGGCCGAAACGGGTCAGAAGTTGTTACCTATGCCAGATTTGCTTAAGGGGACTACCGATAAGGTGAAGTTGATTTGTGACCGTCTGAAAGCAGCTTCCGATCGTCAGAAATCTTACGCTGATTTGAAGAGAAAAGAGATTGAGTTTTCGGTGGGTGAGAAAGTGTTTCTGAAAGTGTCTCCGTGGAAGAAGGTAATGTGATTTGGCCGGAAGGGCAAGTTGAGTCCGAGGTTTATTGGTCTGTATGAGATAGTTGAGCGGATTGGGCCAGTAGCTTACCGTTTGAGATTGCCTTCAGAGTTTGAGAAGATCCACGATGTATTCCATGTGTCGATGCTCAGGAGATATAGATCGGATCTGTCCCACGTTATGCCCGTTGAGGAGATAGAACTAAATCCAGATTTGTCGTACAATGAAGAACCAGTTGAGATACTTGCTTCGGATAGCAAGGTGTTACGTGGCAAGACCATAGAGTTGGTCAAGGTATTGTGGCGGCATAGAGGCGTGGAAGAGGCCACGTAGGAGAGGAAAGCCGATATGCTTGAGCAGTTTCCGTACTTGTTTCCGTCAGGTAATTTCGGGGATGAAATTCCTTAAGTGGGGGAGAGTTGTAACACCTGGGTTAGGGGGTCGAGTGATATTAAATTATTAAAATATAATTCCGGGCTTTATATTTTCAAAACAAATAAATATATGTTGGACTAGTCATCTTTGTAAGCCCAAAGCCATGGATTTTAAACTATTGAAATTATCCCTATTCATTAAGGGTATTTATGACCTTTGGCTTTTAAAACAAAACAAGACAAATAAAAATACCTTTTTGCTCAACTTCCTCCCCTCCTCTTTCAAAAACCAACGACACCCTCCCCTCCCCATTGCTTGTTACTATTCCATTTCCTCCTTGCTTGATTCTTGAAGATTTTTCAAAGGTAAAATCAATTTTATGTTGTCCTTTCTATTTCCTATCTAACCTTGGTGTTCATTGTTCATAAAACTCATTTTTCTATATTTTGGGTTTTCCAAAGATTTTATTAAAGGTTGTAGCTTTATGGATTTTTAGTTAAGCTTTTGATTTATTGTTGTTAGACAAGTTATTTGTAAACCATAAGGTCCAACATATCTAATTTTTACATGGTTTTAACTTTATTTTCGGATATGAGTTTTTTGTGGGGTTTTAGAGTGTTCAAAAAATGGAGTTTGGGGCTGTTTTAGTGTGAAAGTTGATGGCTGATGTTTAGGTTATGTTTGAAGGTTGTTTTGGGTATGTTAAATGGAATTTTGGATGTTGGAAACATTGGTTATTTGCTGAGTTTGAGGGCTGCTCGAAAATGATGTTTTGAGAGTGTTCTTGGGTCGGATATATATGCTTGAATTGTATTATGGGTTTGCAGCAAGTTTTGGTGGTTGATTATTGGTGTTTTGATTGTGTTGGATGATTAGAGTCAAGGTTTGGTGTTGGTGAAGCCTCGGGAACGAATCCGGATAGCTTGGTGGATTGATCGACTAGTGTTGAGCTTGGATAGTTGGTGAGTGGTTCTTCGGTTTTAAATTGGTTTTCAAAATGCCTTGGTTCGAGCACATAGACCTAGGTCGGTCTTGGTAAACCGACCTAGAGTTGGGATTAGATTGGTAGTCTAATCCCAAGCTTTAGTTTAGAAGACTATGGTTGAACTTGTGAATGTTGTGTTTATGTCTCATGTACTAATTGTGATTGATGTCGCTATGCATATTGTGGCTATGTGTAATGATGATGCATGATGATTTATTTATGCATTGTGATATGCATGTGTTTGATGAAATGTGGGTTGCATGATTGTAAATCATGGTGGATACGTGCTAGGCACGGGAATTGGTAAGGATATTGTGTTATGATGAGCTTGTGATGAGATAGTATTGGCACTAGTATGCTTGGGTACAAATGATCGATCATTAGGATGTTAGTGTGCGCACGAGTGTCGAAATGCGCGCGTGGTCTTGGTGATGGTAGTCACCAAGATGGAGTACGGGTACGCCCGAAAATCTTCATTTATATTTTAGTCGATGATGAGTGGAATCCCATCGACGGGGCGTCAGGATGAGTGGAATCCCCTCCGCGTGGAACGATGATGAGTGGAATCCCACCGTAAGGTAATGTAATGGTTGAGTTGTTGGATGTGAGTTCCAACGGTTGTTATCCGCGTATTCGAGTCATAGCTAGGTGCCAAAATGGTTTGTTAAATGTGATTCATATGGTTTTACTATGGACATGTTTAACATGGCATGATAATTGAAGTTATGTTCATGCATGTCATATAATTGATTCATGTGGTTTCGAAGGTAAGGAAGTATGTATTCATCCTTTGTTTTGTTGCTCGTGCTTGGACCCTGCATTGTCGAGGTTTGTTTTATGAGCTTACCCTCACTAAGCTTTGCGCTTACGCTCTCCTTTGTTCGACAATGCAGATCCTTAGTTCGTGGGTTGCTTGTGCGAGGAGAAGGGCCTCTAAGTGTGCTATTTCTACCTTCAAGTATGGACTTTTAAGTTAATTGTTGTATTAGTTAAGCAATGGGATTCGAGTATGTTGTTTTGTGTTAAGAAGCGTGTTAAGACTCCTTTAGCATGTTGATGTTTTGGTTTGTGGCTGTTTATGCCATGTATGTTGGCCATGTGATCCTTATCTCTATGCTTATATGACTTGTTTAATGGTTGGATCTTTAGCTTCTTCTATAGTATGCTATATGGATGTTGTTGACGCTCCGTTGTTCGTTTAGTTTATTCTGTATGCTGATTCTTGGTTGTTAAATGTTGTATGAATGGTTGTTTGTGGCTAGGTGAGTCGAAATTGCATCTAGAGTTGAGTCTTAGTGCTTTTTGCTGCTTATTTGAGTCTTGCAGTGCAGGGCGTATCGGTACGCCCAAGGGCCGTATCGATACGGCCCTACACTTTGGGACTTAGATTAGGCTTAGCATACCGGTACACAAGGGTGTATCGATACACCAAAAGCTCTCTGGAAATCCGAGAAATTGACGAGATTTTGGCGTATCGGTACGGGTCTAGGGTGTGTCGGTATGATCTTTTATCGTTGAATGTGAGAAGTTGACTAGTGAGGGCGTATCGGTACGGTCAACCAGTGTACCGATATGGTCTCCCTAGGTTGACTTTGGGCAGTTGACCTAGTCAAGGCGTACCGATACCCTCTTCTAGTGTATCGATACAGCCTGTTGTACAAACTAAAATGGGCTGTTTTAAATTGCTTGCTTGCCTGGTTGTTTTAATTCGTTGTGTTTCCGCTGTCGTGTTTCACATAGGATGTGTTAAAGCCTCTAGACAAGATAATGTGAAAAGAAATTTTCTAGGGTTGCTAACTGAACACAGATCATAAGAGTTTGAAGTATCTAATGTCTCAGAGAGAGTTGAATCTTAGGCAACGAAGATGGTTGGAGTTGCTTAAGGATTATGATCTGACGATTGAGTACCATCCTGGAAAGGCCAATGTTGTGGTCGATGCTTTGAGTAGAAAGGTGGCTGTTGAGAGCAATGTTTGCTCGATTGAGTATATCGCGTGATGGTGGGCTGATAGCCAAGTTACAAGTGAAACCTTCTTTAATTCAGTTAATTAAGGATAAACAGTTGCTTGATGATTCTCTGGTGCCTCATGTTCAGGGTATAGCTGAAGGTAATGCAACGAATTTCTATTTCAATGATGATGGTGTTTTGTGCTTTAAGCGTCGAATAGTTGTGCCAGAGGATGTGGAGTTGAGGCGCACTATTTTGACTGAAGCTCATACCAGTCCTTTTTCTATGAATCCTGGTAGTACAAAGATGTATCGCGGTTTGAAAGATGAGTACTATTGGGTTGGGTTGAAAAAGGATGTTGCGGATTTTGTGAGCAAGTGTATGGTTTGTCAACACGTGAAAGCTGAGCACCAGTTTCCTTGCGGTTTGTTACAACCTTTGAGGATACCGAAATGGAATTGGGAAAGGATTACGATGGATTTTGTGTCCAGTTTGCCTTTAACACCATCTAAGAAGAACTCCATTTGGGTGATTGTAGATCGTCTTACGAAGTGTGTGCATTTCTTGGCTGTGTATACTACGTATACGTTGGATAAGCTAACGGAGTTGTATATTACCGAGATTGTGCGTTTGCATGGTGTGCCTAAATCTATAGTTTCGTATAGAGATCCGAGGTTTACAGCGAGATTTTGGGAGTGTCTACACCAAGCGTTGGTACGCGTTTAAATTTCAGCACTTCATATCATCCTCACACGGATAGACAGTTGGAGGGAGTTATCCAGGTGCTGGAAGATATGTTGAGATCTTGTGTTATAGATTTCCAAGGTTCTTGGGAAAAGCAGTTGCCCTTAGTGGAGTTTGCCTATAATAACAGTTTCCAGGCAAGTATACAAATAGCTCCGTATGAAGCTTTGTATGGAAGAAAGTGTAGAACGCCTCTTTGTTGGGCGGAGGTAGGACAAAAATTGGTTTCCTTGTCGGATTTGCTAAAGGGATTAACTGAGAAAGTGAAGCTCATATGTGAGCGGTTGAAGGCTGCATCGGATCGTCAAAAGTCCTACGCAGATTTGAAGCGTAAGGAGATTGAGTTTGCGGTTGGAGATCGCATGTTCTTGAAGGTATCACCTTGGAAGAAGGTGATGTGATTTGGACGTAAGGGTAAGCTTAGTCCATGGTTTATTGGACCTTATGAGGTTGTGGAGCGTGTTGTTCCTGTTGCATATCGGTTGAGGTTGCCTCCCGAATTGGAGAAAATTCATGATGTGTTTCACGTTTCAATGTTGCGAAGGTATAGATCGGATCCATCTCATGTAATGCCTATTGAGGAGATTGAGTTGAATCCGAATTTATCTTAAGATGTGGAACCAGTGGGGATCCTTGATTCTAGTAGCAAAGTTCTTTGTGGCAAGACGATTGATCTTGTGAAGGTGTTGTGGCGACATCGATGAGTTAAGGAGGCCACGTGGGAGAGCAAGGCGGACATGTTGAAGCAGTTTCTGCATCTTTTTCCTTCAGGTAAAATTTCGAGGACGAAATTTCCTAAGTGGGGGAGTGTTGTAACGCCTCGGTTTTGGGCCTAGAGGTTCTAGAAGCGGTTTAGGGATCGATGAATCTAGATTAGAGATCAGGGTCGGTTTAGGGAAATCTTAGTTCGGGATGTGGTAAAATTATGTGAAAATTTTCTAAAATCCTAATTAAATATGTGGTGAAGGAAATTGAAACCAATTTTGAAAAATAAGTTTTGGAAAGTCAACATTTTGGCTTGGTGATTAAAATGTAAAAATTGAAAATTCAGTTTTAATGACTAAATTGAAGGGAGACAAAACTTAGAATCCTTAGGGAGCTATTACACCAAGTTGCTAGCAGCTATCTCCCTTGATTTGGTGTTTTAAATGTTTTAATTAAAAGTTTTAATAAAAGTGTTTTAACGAAAAGAGATATTGTTAGTCAAATCACTTTTTCACGTAACTTCTTTTCCTCAAACTTTTCTCTCAACTTTCCCAGCAGCCAAACTCTCTTTTCATCACTAGAATCTGCAAAGAATTTTCCTATTTCATCTGCTTTTGATTCCTAAATAATGCCCATGGATTTCTACAACATTTAGCAAGAGTTTTCTTGAAGGATTTCACCAAAATCATTACAAATCAAGGGGAAAGCTTGTGTTAGAGATGGTATTTCTTTTCTCTCCTCTAATCAAGGCTCTTTATTGAAATTCCCAAGTTTTTGGCTCTCTATTTTTGTTTATCAACAATATTTTGTAAATTAATTGATGGAAATTGCTAGTTAAAGCTTTGAAAGATGGATTTTCAAGATTTTCGTTTGGGCACTATTTTGATTGATCTGTGAATGATTTTAATTATAATTTGGATGTTAAATGATGATGAAATAATGGTTTTGTGATAATAATCCCGAATTGAGTTGGATCTCTAATTGTTAGATTGTTAGATTTTGGGTTGTTAATGTGAAATCTGAGTTGCTGGAGGTATAATGATGATGTTAGGATGTTTTTGGATGTTGATCTATGGTTAAAATGTGATGGAAGTGTTTGTTGATGGCTGGGTCGAGTTTAGTGATCAATCGAAGGTGATTTCGGATGAGTATTTTGTTGCTTTAGGACAAAGCAACATGGTTGTTTAAGTTGCTGGTAGTTTTGATGCATTATGATGCATTGATCCTCTGTTCTTGTGTGGTATAAATAGGGGAGAATACTTTTGAAGCAAAGCGAAGATCTGGGGGCTTCGGATGCTTGATTTTTGCATCGACAATTGAGGTTTCGCGAGTCGGTGAGTGGAAATGGGATTTCCAGCTTCGAAACACCTTTTAAGTGGTTTTGGGAACTTAGTGTAAGCTTGAAACGGTTCACTAAGTTTAGAAGTAAGTAAAATGATTTTCTCCCTCAGATTGTGCTATTATGAGCTTGTTGATGCACTTGGCTTTATATGTGTTTACCTACTATTTTAAGCATGTTTTCAAGCAAGAGATTTACTGTTTATAATGCCATAATGTTGATGGATGCACATGGAAAGTGATCCTTGTATGTATATGCTTATACATGTTTAATGAAGCATGGTTTAATGCTTGGAATATGGCTTATTGTGAATGCTTGAAAACAATGAAGTTTGTACTAAATGAGAATTATATTGGCAAGTGATGTTGTGTAAAGTGGTTTACAAATGAAATCGGATATAGTTAGCCGGCTATAAGATTGAGTGCACTATAAACAAGTTGCCTTGGATGTTGAGGGGTTGTGATATACCGAAAACTCCATCCAAGTACCCTAACGATTGAGGAAATTGTGTTGTGTCCCGTCTCTCGTTAGTGGGGTTATACATCTACCGATGAGTTGTGTTGAGGGGTTGTAAGGTACTGAATACTCCACCACGGGTGTCACAACGGTGGAGGGTAGCTCCCGTGTGTGAACCTTGAGATGCTGGTGAGAATGTATCAAGTGTAAGGACAACACTTGGGAATCCGTGTATCTGATACGTTTTGAGAAAAGAGTTTGTTGATGATCACTTGTGAGCCAATATAATTGTTATAATGCTATGAAATGTATGTGGATGCATAGTATGGAAAAGCATGTTGTAATCTTGAAACTTTGCATATGGTAGCTATGCATGGAAAGGTTTAAGACGAGTATAAGCAAATGATTTTTCTATTGAAGTATGTGATACTTGTTGCATGATGAATAACATGTTGTTTTTGTTAATGAAGTGCATGGATTTCATTAAAGGCGTGATGGTTTACAAATGGTGGAAAAATGGTTTTTAATCATTGATGATATTTTTGGTTTTGAACATTCCTCACTAAGCTTGTATGCTTACGCTCTCTCTTGTCCATCAATGGTGATAACTAAGAGTTTGGAGTCAGCAACTTGCAAGGGGATCTAAGGAGACTTCACATTTTGAATGTATGTATCAAGTGATGGTGGGCGTTATGGTGGTTGAAAGCTTGTTTAAATATTTTGTTTTTCTTACGTTTTAGTCCCTGAATGTTGTGGATGCAATTAACTGAGTTTGAATGATTATTTTGAGCTGAGTTTTGTCAGAGATGCATGTAATGAGACTAATTAAAGGTTGGTAATCCAAAATTGGGGGAAAGTCCTTGGATTTTGATAAGTTTACATTTTGGTCCCTAAAAGCCGATTTGAATGCAATTGATGTTCGATTGATGTTATGTACGTTCCGCTACAACGTTAAAAACTTAGGGTTGTAACAAGCATCTAGACAAGATAAAAGGAAAAAAATAGGGTCGTTTATTGAGGTAAACCTTCCCAGTTTACTTCAATATTCCCCGTGTGACCCGTTCGATTCAGTCTCATACCTAGGCTGGGTCGAGGGGGTTACATATCAATCTTTATCTTGACAAGGGTAACAAAAGAGGGTAAAAATAAAAAGGTTTCGGGTTTATAACGTGGTAAAAACAAAGAAAAGGGTAAGGACACAAAAATGGCTAACTAGGGGATACAAAAGGGTAGGCAATTTTGGGTAGAGAAGTGGGTTAATCCTAAGTGCCTCTATCATATTAAAGCATCAAGTTCATATGTAGTCTCAACATGCATTTAAGTACATGTTCTAGAATATCTATGTCAAGTTCGAAACACTCAATCAAACAAGAATATGAGTAAGAATGTAATGAATTGCTCCTTTAGGCTCAAATCATACCAGAATGTGTAACCTGCATTGAATCAAGTTCATTTCAACTAATAAACTTATGGGACATCACACAAAAAAATTCAAGAAAAAATTATGCTATTCGCCATCCTGTGTTCCAAACAAGCATGACATTCCAAAATATTTGGCAAAACAAAGGGTGTTCAATAGAAGGTTCAACATATTCAACCAAAGTGTTGAGATGTGAGGTGCTCGATTCGATCAACCGTTCTTGCTCGCCAAGTGTGGAGAAGTTGGATAATTGGGTGTTTTAGTGGGAGGTGAAAATTTGGCAATTTGACATAAGGATTTATAGTGGTTCAACCTTCTAACCAAGGTCTACATCCACTACCTTAGCTCCCCACTAAGGATTTCCAACAAATTCACTAAGAATTTCGTACCCTTTTCTCGGATTAGGAGGAAACCGTTACAACCCTCAAAGCTTTCTACCCAAAGCTTGAAGGAAAACTCTCTTTACAAAGAAAGACTTAGCAAACTAGAAATCCCTCTAAAAGGTGTTTGTTTGCAATTCTAAGCACTCACCCAAAACCTAAACACTTGAGCAAATTTAACAATGTAAGCTCACAAGTATTGTCTAAGCAAGAAATGTACAATTAAAGCTCTAGACAAATTTTGACATCATAATGTTGTAACAATTGAAGCATTAACCATTACAAGATGCTAGGAGGTCCCTTTTATACTCCTAATTGAGTTTGTAGCCGTTACTAGCCGTTGGGGATGATTTGGAGCCGTTGAGGACTTTATTTCCCTTCATAAATGTTGTTCTGCAGCTATCCGTATCGATACGCGTGGAACCGTATCGGTACGGCCTTCATAGGAACTAGCCGTTGAGCTCTTGCCAGCCTAGGCGTATCGATATGCTTGAGGGCGTATCGGTACGGGTTCACATTTAAATGGCCGTTGGGAAATAGCCGTTGGGGTTGGTTGAAAGGGGATCGGTACGCTTACCTGGCGTATCGAAACGATCCCGATCCATATCGAAACGGCAAAGGCATGTATCGATATTGGTTTTGATAGTGGTCAAACTGGGGCAAAAAGGTATCGGTACGGGTACAACCGTATCGATACGGGTACGTTGAAAACACGAGTTTGGCTATTAAAAACATGAAAAATCTTTGCCAAAAACCTCTTAAAATACCTCAAACATAATTCCAAGTTGTTTGGACTTAAAATCAAGTTTTAAATTCTTTACAAATTTGTCCAAAACATTTTTCAATTATTATATCAAAACATTAGTTCTACAATCTCCCCCTTTTTGATATAATAAAACTAACTTGAAAAATTGTTTGGGATTCTCCCCCTTTATCTTTAAAAATGTGAATAAGAGATTAAAGATATGAAATCAAATAAAGCTCCCCCTTATTCATTTGAAAATTCAATTTTTCAAACCAATTTCTCCCCCTTTTTGTTATGTCAAAAAGAATTTAAAATGACATATAGCTCAAAATAACATAGGAGGCAAAAAAAATTGACACACTTAAAATTTTTGGTTTAAAATTTGGCTCCCCCTTACTCAAAGCATCATGAGAATGTTAGTTCAACATATATGAATATCTAGTTGACATAAAGGAAATAAATCAAATAAACACTAAAGCAACTAGATTTTACCACACTTGAACTCAAGGGAGGATGTGAAGCCTTCCTTCTTCAAGTGTTCTTCCTTTGTGTGCATGGAGCTCCCCCTCAATTTTTGACTTGTTAATCACTCTCCATCACACCTAGCACAAGACAATCAAGTAATTTTTTGTATCCAAATTGCTTTGGATCCATAGACATTAGTAGCACAAAATTTAGTCCCCTTAGGAATCCATTTTTCAATTTCATCCTTTTTAGTTGAAGTGGTTAGTCCTTTTGGAACCCAAACACTTCTAAAACATTTTCCATTCACAAATCTAGGGGCACTAGATTGTCTTACATAAAAGTTTGATTTTCCAAAACTATTTTTCTTTTCAAGTTCATTTGAAATCAAATCTTTTTCTTTTTGAACTTTAAGAAGCAAATTTTGTAACTCAAAACATTTTTGTTCAAAATCTTTCAATTTTGCATCAAGTTCAAGATTTGTTTTGGAAAGCAAATCATTTTCAATTTTTATTTTTTAAATCAACTTTTTGTTCTTGGAAAATGATGCCT
Organism: Hibiscus trionum; assembly: GCA_030270665.1. Lineage (NCBI taxonomy): Eukaryota > Viridiplantae > Streptophyta > Magnoliopsida > Malvales > Malvaceae > Hibiscus > Hibiscus trionum. The sequence continues at coordinate 47,851,675 of BSYR01000026.1, read as the reverse complement.
TGAATTCCAAAAGCAAATCATCATAGGGATCTTGTAACTCATCAAATGTATAAGAATTTGAAATAGATGAGTTAGAAGTTACCTCCCCCTCATTGAGGGCCATCAGGCATAGGTGGGCTACTTCATCATCGGTGGAGTCTTCATCGCTCCATGTGGCCACATATGCTTGTTTTGAAGATGATCCCTTCCTTTTGGATTTGTAGGATTCCTTCATCTTCTTCATCGATTCATGCTTGGATTTTTTCATTTTGCTCTTCATGAACCGGGCAAATTTGTTGAAGAGATAGGCCATCTCTTCATCTTCACTTTCCTCCTCACTAGAATCTACATGATGGCATGTGGAGGATTTGAGAGCTATGGCACTAGCATTGATGCCTAGCTCCATGATCTTCTTCTTCCCCATCGCTCTAATCTCTTCCTTCTTCTTCTCCTCTTCTTTGTTTTTCTTCATTATTCGGTGAGTGAGAAGAGACCCAATGAGTTCATCAAGCTTCAAGGTTTTGAGATTCTTGGCTTCGATGATGGCGGTCCTCTTTGAGTCCCATGACTCGGGAAGAGAGTAGATGAGCTTTCAGACAAGCTTCTCCTCCGGGATGGCTTCTCCATAGCCTTTGAGACCATTGGTGATGGTGGAGAACCTATCAAACATCTTCTCGATGTTCTCTTCCGGATCCATTTTGAAGTTCTCATACTCTAAGGTTAGGAGCCCAATCTTAGTCTCCTTGACTTCATCGGTTCCCTCGTATGTGACTTCAAGCTTGTCCCATACCTCCTTGGCACTCTCACAAGAAGACATCTTCTCATAGATGGTTGGGCCAAATGTACAAAAGAGCATGTGCAAGGCTTTGAAATTAAGCTCCATCTTCTTGCGATCGTCGGCACTCCATTCCGCTTTGCTTCCTTGAGGCACGAGCAGACCATCTTCAACTATGTCCCATAGCTTGTAATCTCTTGACTTCAAGAAGAATTTAATCTTTATCTTCCAATGGGCATAGTGATTTCCGTCGAAGAAAGGCGGTTTGTCGATTGATTGTGCCATTGAGCCGATTGGTGAAATGTTGATCGAGCTCTGATACCAATTGTTGAGATGTGAGGTGCTCGATTCGATCAACCGTTCTTGCTCGCCAAGTGTGGAGAAGTTGGATAATTGGGTGTTTTAGTGGGAGGTGAAAATTTGGCAATTTGACACAATGATTTATAGTGGTTCAACCTTCTAACCAAGGTCTACATTCACTACCTTAGCTCCCCACTAAGGATTTCCAACAAATTCACTAAGAATTTCGTCCCCTTTTCTCGGATTAGGAGGAAACCGTTACAACCCTCAAAGCTTTCTACCCAAAGCTTGAAGGAACACTCTCTTTACAAAGAAAGACTTAGCAAACTAGAAATCCCTCTAAAAGGTGTTTGTTTGCAATTCTAAGCACTCACCCAAAACCTAAACACTTGAGCAAATTTAACAATGTAAGCTCACAAGTGTTGTCTAAGCAAGAAATGTACAATTAAAGCTCTAGACAAATTTTGACATCATAATGTTGTAACAATTGAAGCATTAACCATTACAAGATGCTAGGAGGTCCCTTTTATACTCCTAATTGAGTTTGTAGCCGTTACTAGCCGTTGGTGATGATTTGGAGCCGTTGAGGACTTTATTTCCCTTCATAAATGTTGTTCTGCAGCTATCCGTATCGATACGCGTGGAACCGTATCGGTACGGCCTTCATAGGAACTAGCCGTTGAGCTCTTGCCAGCCTAGGCGTATCGATACGCTTGAAGGCATATCGGTACGGGTTCACATTTAAATGGCCGTTGGGAAATAGCCGTTGGGGTTGGTTGAAAGGGGATCGGTACGCTTACGTGGCGTATCGAAACGATCCCGATCCGTATCGAAACGGCAAAGGCCTGTATCGATACGGGTTTTGACAGTGGCCAAACTGGGGCAAAAAGGTATCGGTACAGGTACAACCGTATCGATACGGGTACGTTGAAAACACGAGTTTGGCTATTAAAAACATGAAAAATCTTTGCCAAAAACCTTTTAAAATACCTCAAACATAATTCCAAGTTGTTTGGACTTAAAATCAAGTTTTAAATTCTTTACAAATTTGTCCAAAACATTTTTCAATTATTATATCAAAACATTAGTTCTACACAAAGCATACTAGATTCAAAGCATATAGATATCTAAGGGAAATTTTGGTTTAGCTCTCTACCCCCTCGAAATAAAGTGTATTGTCCCAATACAAAAATGAAAACATAATAGAAGGGATAGAGATACTCCACGTGTTTATTATCGCGACTGTTCGATGTGATGCCTGCTTGGTCATGCCATTGTGGTCGGTATGGCTACCGTTAGAGCGTTTACGCAGTTTGGGTGGATCTGAGTTCTGATGTATATCTCTTGAGAGTTCTGAAGCATGGATTTAGAGCACCCAAAACTTTCTTGGTCAGATGAGTTGCAACGATGTGCAAAAGTTGGGTTGTGTTGTCTCTTTGCTTCACGAAGATGCTTATACGTGGTGGATGACCATCACTGCAGGTATGAAACCTGCCGATGTTACTTGGGAATTGTTTGGAAATGCTTTCAAGAGTAAGTAATTGGGTGTTCGCTATCTTGATGAAAAGAAGTGAGAGTTTATGTCTTTGGTGCAAGGAAACATGACTGTTTCTGAATATGAGGTTCAGTTTGTTCGGTTGAGCCAGTATGCTCCTGAGCTGGTTCTCGATGAACAAAAGAGATGTGATCGTTTTCGCTATGGGCTTGTGAAGGATGTCAAGACATATATGTTGCCTTCGAACTACACCGACTTTGATGTCTTAGTCATTCGGGCTAAGAACATCGTGCATAATTTGGGTTTGGATGCTCGTTCGGGTGGTTCTAGTTTTGGAAAGAGTTCAGCTGAATTTGATGTTGGTAAGGATCGTTACAAGAAGCATAAGGATCAAAGGTATCAACCGGATCCTAGGCGAGGTGGTGGTAACCTTGGCCATGGTCATCAAGGCCAGAATGCTTTTGTTCGTACTCCAGAATGTAGCCGGTGCAATAAGAGGCATATGGGACAGTGTTGGGGTAATCTTGGTATGTGTTGGAATTGTGGATTACAAGGACATATGAAGCATGATTGTCCGAAACCGGTTAAAGATGGACAAGCTCTGGTGCAAGCTGTTGAGCCACAGAGAGGCCGTGGGTGTGGTCGTTGTAATTTTCAGCGTAGAGATGATGGGTAGAGGAATGTTGCTCATGTTGTTGCCGTTCAGCCCGAGGGAGGTGGACAAGCTAGGGTGTATACACACCGAGAGGGAAGGAATGACACAAATGTGATCGCAGGTACCTTTACTTTGCAATCCTTGTCATTATTCTTTGATTGATTTTGGTTCAACTCATTCATATATTTTACGTGAGCATGCACAAGTGCTTGGTTTGCCTGTTGGGTTGTTAGATGTTGGTATGCATGTAACCAGTTCTTTTGGTGAAACGATTGTCACGAGGAAGTTGTATAAGAGATGTTCTTTGTCTGTTCATGGCTATGTGTTTGAGGTTGATCTTATGAAGTTTCCTTTCTATGGTTTCGATGTAATTCTTGGTATGGATTGGTTATCTGAGCATAAGGCTATGATTGATCTTGAAACCAAGCGAGTTTCATTGAAACTAGCTGATGATTATGAGGTGGTAATCGTAGGTGAGAATGTGAAGTTCTTATCTAATGTGGTTTCGGCTCTTTAAGCGAGTCGGTTGGTGCGTTCGGGATGTGAAGCTTTCCTGGCTTATGTGATGAATCCAAGTACAAAGGAGGTGCGAGTACAAGACATACGTACAGTATGTGAGTTTCCGGGTGTATTTCCGGAAGAGTTGCATGGTTTTCCACTGAGCAAAGAGGTTGAGTTTGGCATTGAGTTGTATGAAAATACGACTCCAGTGTTTATTGCTCCCTATCGAATGACACCTAAGGAGTCGAAAGAGATGAAGACGCTATTGCAAGAGTTGCTTGATCGAGGTTTCATTAGGCCTAGTGTTTCACCTTGGGGTGCACCGGTCTTGTTTGTGAAGAAGAAAGATGGCACGATGCACATGTGTATAGATTATCGTTAATTGAACAAGTTGACAATTAAGAACAAGTATCCTTTTTGATCATCCTTTGCCAAGGATTGATGATCTTTTTGATCAGTTTCGAAGTGCTTCGGTGTTTTCTAAGATTGATCTGAGATTCGGATATTACCAATTGAAGGTAAAAGATGTGGATGTGCCTAAGGCAGCTTTTCGCAGAAGGTACGAGCATTATGAGTTTTCGCAGAAGGTACGAGCATTTACGGGTTGTGTTGCAAGTTTTGTTGGAAAATCAGCTTTATGCCAAGTTGAGCAAGTGTGAGTTTTGGCTAAAGGAAGTTGTTTTCCTTGGTCATGTGGTGTCAGCCGAAGGGATTAGAGTTGATCCTCAAAAGGTTGAAGCAATGATGAATTGGAAGTCGCCTAAGTCGGTTCATGAGGTGCGTAGTTTCCTTGGTTCATGTCCCAAAAAGAGTTGAATCTTAGGCAACGAAGGTGGCTAGAGTTGCTTAAAGACTATGACTTAACGATTGAGTACCATCCAGGGAAGGCTAATGTTGTAGCCGATGTCTTGAGTAGGATGGTGGCTGTAGAGTTAAGGGTGATGTTTGCTCGGTTGAGTATATCACGAGATGGTGGTTTAGTGGCTGAGTTACAAGTGAAACCCTCGTTTGTAGAGTTGATTAAGGAGAAGCAGTTGTTGGATGATTCGTTGGTACCGCACGTTCAGGACATTGCGGAAGGAAATCTAATAGACTTTTGTTTCAATGATGATGATGTTTTGTGTTTTAAGAGTTGAATAGTTGTGCTGGAGGATTTTGAGCCGAGGCGCACTATCTTGACTGGGGCTCATAGCAGTTCTTTTGCTATACATCCTGGTAGTACAAATATGTATCATGGGTTGAAGGATGAGTACTTCTGGGTTGGCATGAGGAGGGAAGTGGCCGATTTTGTTAGTAAGTGCATGGTTTCTCAACGAGTTAAAGCTGAGCATCAATTTCCTTCTGGATTGTTGCAACCATTGAAAATTTCGAATTGGAAATGGGAGAGAATCACCATGGATTTCATGACGGGTTTGCCTTTGACACCGTCTAAAAAGAATTCCATATAGGTGATTGTTGATCGTTTTACAAAGTGTGCACATTTTCTGGCAGTGCATACTACGTATACGTTAGACAAGTTGGCAGATTTGTACATCTCTAAGATTGTAAGGTTGCTTGGGGTCCCTAAATCCATTGTTTCGGATCGAGATCCACGTTTCACAGCAAAGGTTTTGGGAGTGCCTTCATCAACCGTTGGGTACGCGTTTGAATTTTAGTACTTCGTATCATCCTTAGACGGATGGTCAGTCTGAACGAGTTATCAATGTGTTGTAGGATATGTTGAGATGGTGCATCATTGATTTCCAAGGTTCTTGGAAGAAACAGTTTCCTTTGGTGGAGTTTGCTTACAATAACAATTATTAGGCGAGTATTCAAATGGCTCCTTATGAGACCTTGTATGGAAGGAAGTGTAGAACGCCTTTTTGTTGGGCGGAAGCAGGGCAGAAGTTGGTTTCTTTGCCTAATGTGCTTAAAGGCACTACAGAAAAAGTGAAGCTTATTAGTGAGAGGTTGAAAGTGGCTCTAGATCGACAAAAGTCTTTCGCGGATTTGAAGCGTAAGGAGATTGAGTATGTTGTAGGTGATAAGGTGTTTTTGAAGGTTTCACCTTGGAAGAAGGTGATGAGATTTTACCGGAAAGGCAAGTTGAGTCCGAGGTTTATTGGACCGTATGAGGTGCTTGAGCGTGTTGGACCTATTGCTTATAGGTTGAGGTTGCCTTCCAAGTTGGAGAAGATACATGATGTTTTCCATGTATCCATACTTCGGAGATATAGATCGGATCCGTCTCATCTTATTCATGTTGAGGAGATTGAGTTGAATCTGGATTTTCCTATGATGAAGAACAAGTTGAGATCTTGGATTCGGACAACAAGCTTCTTCTTGGTAAGACCAATGAGTTGGTCAAGGTCTTGTGGCGACATCGTGGTGTTAAGGAAGCCACGTGGAAAAGGAAGGATGACATGAAGAAGAAGTTTCCTTATCTTTTTCCATCAGGTAAAATTTCGAGGATGAAATTTCCTAAGTGGGGGAGAGTTGTAACGCCCCGGTTTTAGGCCTAGAAGTATTTGAGGTTGACTTGAGGTTTGTAGGACCTAGAATAGAGATTCGGGTTAGTTCGGGAGTGGTTCGGGGGAATCAAGGTTTGGGTTATGATAAAAATTTGAGAAAATGCTTAAAAATCATTATTAATTATATAAATGATTTTGGTAAAATCAATTTTAAGAATAGGACTTTGGAATTGGGACATTTTTAGTTAGTGACCAAAACGCGATTTTTACAAAGCTGTTTTAGTGACTATTTTATAAAGGGATTGAAACTTTGAATCTTTAAAGAGCTATTTGAACTACTTGTTTTTATCAAAATTTTCTCTCAATTAGGATCATTTTAAATGGTTTTAATTAATGGTTAAAAATGATCTAATAAAGGGAGAGTTGTTTATTTCATTAAAAATCATTTTATGTCATTTTCTCTCATTCTATTTTCTCTCAAAGTTTTCCTTCAGCCAAACACTCTCCATTTCCAAGAAACTTGAGATAAAACTCTTGATTTACTAAGCTTTTGATTTCTAAAGGATTCTTTAATCTTGATTTATAAAACCTTATTGTTTTTCCTTTGATTTTTCAAGAAAAACACATCCAATTGAGAGAGATTTCATCCCTTAGAGGTAAGGTTCATTCTTCTTCTCTAATGATCAGTTCTTTACTGAAATTCCCAAGTTATCAATCCTTTACATATGTTTTCTAAGTTGTTTTGACGAGTTAATCATGGAAATTTTGTTAAATTGAGGATTATTGGTTGCAATCTTATGATTTTCGGATTGAATCTGAATTGGAGGGTTTCTAATTGATTTTGATAATTATTTGGATGTTAAATGATGTTGAAATAAAAGTTTTATCATAGTAATCCCGAAATAGATTGGATCTCTAGTTGTTAGATGTTTAGATTTGTGGTTTTTGTGGAGATAATGTGGTTTTGGTGTTGCTGGAGGTATAAGGATGAAATTAGATTGTTTTTTATTGTTATTTGATGATTAAAATTGGATGGAAGTGTTAGGTTTTGGCTGGGTAAAGGTTGTAGAGTAATCGAAGGTGTTTAGATGTTTAGATTTAGGGTTTTGTGGAGATAATGTAGTTTTGGTGTTGCTGGAGGTATAAGGATGAAATTAGATTGTTTTTATTATTATTTGATGATTAAAATTGGATGGAAGTGTTAAGTTTTGGCTGGGTAAAGGTTGTAGAGTACTCGAAGGTGTTTTCAGTTGTTTCGGATATGCGTTTTGGTGTTTTTGTGCAGAGCAACAAAGTAGCATTGATTGCTGGTAGTTTTAATGCATTGAGGTGCATTAATCCTTTGTTCTTGTGTGTTATAAACATGGGAGAATGTATCGAAAACAATCAGTGAAGTTCCGGAGGCTCCGGAAGCTTGTGTACGCTTCGGCAAAGCGAGTGTGGCGTTGTCGGCGAGTGGAATTGGTTTTAAAAGCCTTTCAAAGACTTGAAAGCATGGTTTGGGGGTTTAGGTTGAGTTTGAAACACTAGCCTAAATCCGAAAGTAAGTTTGAGATGTTTTGCTCTCGTTTCTCGGTTTTTATCTCATTGGTTTTATGATCATGCTCATGTTTTGAAGATAGAATTACACCTACTTTATTATGCATGTTTTGAGATAGAACTATTTGAGAAAATGTTATTCAATGTTTATGCCTTTGAAATGGGATTATTGGCATGATATGAGATTATTGTTACCGGATATAATTGGTCGCCTAATAGGATGAGAAGTGCACTATAATATACAAAATTCGTATGTGCTCTTTTGTTCGGGCAATAGAGGTAGTTCCATCCCGTTCCAAATTGAGAGTGTGGTGATGAGAGATTCCACCACGGTAGTTCTTGATGAATCCATCAAGCTTTGTGGCGATGAGAGGTGCCTCCATGAGAGTCCGGTGATGTGAGGTTCCACCAGGGTAGCACTTGACGATGTGAGATTCTGTCAAGCTATCTGCATATCCGAGTAATGTTTCTAAAATGCCAATATATGAGATTCATATGTACTTTGTTTATTATAACGCCCCGATTTTAGGCCTAGAAGAGTTTGAGGTCAATTCGAGGTTCGTAGAGCGTAGACTAGAGATCCGAGTTTTCGGGAACGGTTCAAAGAAAACAAGGTTCGGGTTAAGATAAAAATATGAGAAAATGCTTAAAAATCATTATTAATTATATAAATTATTTTGGTAAAATAAATTTTAAGAAAAGGATTTTGGAAATGCGACATTTTGAGTTGGTGAGCAAAATGCGATTTTTACAAAGTGGATTTAGTGACTGTTTTGTAAAAGGATTGGAACTTTGATCTTTAAGGAGCTATATTACCTAATTGTTTTTATCAGATTTCTCTCTTAATTAAGAGCTTTTTAAAAGGTTTTAATTAAAGAATAAAAGAGTTAAAAAAAGGAGAGTTGACTATTTCATTAAAACACATTTTACGTCATTTTCTCTCATTCTATTTTCTCTCAAAGTTCTCCTTTAGCCAAACACTCTTCATTATCAAGAAACTTGAGCTAATGCTCTTGATTTACTGAGTTCTTGATTTCCAAAAGATTCTTTATCTTGATTTACAAAACCTTATTGTTTTCCTTTGATTTTTCAAGAAAAACACATCCAATTGAGAGAGATTTTATCCATTAGAGGTAAGGTTCGTTCTCCTCCTCTAATGATCAGTTCTTTACTGAAATTCCCAAGTTATCAATCCTTTACAAATATTTTCTAAGTTGTTTTGATGGATTAATCATGGGAATTTGGTTAAATTTAATATTTTTGTTGAGATCTTGTGATTTTCGTGATGTTACTGTTTTATTTGATTTGAGGCTGATATTAATCATGATTTGGATGTTAAATGATGTTGAAATAAATATTTAATCATAATAATCATTGCAACCCCCTAAACCCGGCCTAGAAGAAAAGACAAAAATTTAGGAAGTCACGTTTGAAAACTTAATCCTCAAGAAATTCAATTTTGGAAATTATACTTTAACTCAAAATAAAATAACAGTGATTTAATAAATATCTTATAGTATATAAAAATATAAATATCATAATAAATATAAGAATATTTATATAAAATATCTGAAATAAAATCATAGTAAAAGAATTCTGGAAAAATAATCCCAAAACATATTTATTCTCAAAGTATGAAATTACATCAATGTCTCAAAATAATAAATAATAATTTAAATAACTAAAAATAGTTTCGTACTGAATAATAAAATAACCGTATAAAATATGAGATCCTCCAAGAACCGATTCGCATGTGGTCTGAGTATCTTAAAGAAAGACAGGGGGAGTAAGCTAAAGATCTTAGTGTGTCTCTAAATTGCAAGAAAACCATAATCATAAAATACAATAATATTTTCTTAAAATCCTTTAAAAACCATAACACAAATATCACATTCACAATGCAATGCACCCAACTACAACCACCATAAAAAGAGGTGGGTTCCCCAGAACCCCTCACTACAACGTCACCAATCGATGTGTGGTAAAAACCACTGCTTCCTTTGTACAAATCCCAACCCATGCTCATACATACATGATGATTAAAAATCAAATTTCATAAACCTAGTTCCATAAATCCGATATTCCATAAACATACTACATAAACCATAGTCTATAAATCCATAAATCATAGATTCGTAAACCCGATGTTTCATAAATCAAAATTCTATAAGTTATAATTAAAACACCTTTTGAAAATCGTATGCACGTGTTGTCAAGCATACAATCCATAATACATATAAATAATCACATAAGGGGTAAAATACCAACACAAAAAAACTAATATATAATTTTTTTGTAGCACCGGAAAAAACACACCTCTCAACAATAAAGCTCTAACGACGAACAAAGGGCGGTTACGGCTTCAATGTAAGGTGATGGCAGCGTCAATCCGCGAGGAATTCTTAAAACATGTGAATAACTAAGAGCGGCAACACTTTAAAACTTAAGGCTTAGATTTAATTCTGTACGTAATAACTATGACTATATATATATATATATATATATATATATTGTTGATCGTCGGCAATCTAAACAAATTAGATTTAGAATAATAATAACAACAACAACAACAACAACAACAACAATAATAAGAATAATAATAATTTAATTTGAAAAATGAGAGTCATTTCAGCCGTAAGAAAAAAGGAATTAGAATTCAATGTGAATTAAAAAGGTTAAAAAATAAATTAAACAAATTAAAAAAAGATGTAACCCCCTTAACTCGGCCCAGACGGTTGAACCGAATTAAGAAGTTTACACAGGGAAAACCAAAATCAACCCGAAAGTCAACCTTGATTAACGACCCTTTTTTTTTCTTTTAATCTTATCTAGATGCACGTTAACCCTAGTTATGTTCATACAAACATCATACACAAAGATCAGTGCAAACAGAAAACGTTCAGGGACTTAATTGAACAAAACACAAACTTAGGGACCAAAAAGTAAATTCTGGAAATTACAAGGACTTAACCCACTTTTAAGTTACCAATATGAAATTAGTCATATTTCATGCTTGTCTGTCAAATTTCAGCTCAAACGGACATCACAAACTCATTTAATTGCATAAACAAGATTCAGGACCAAAACGCAAACAATGCAAAACATTTAACCAACAATTTCAGTGCCCAACGGTCGAGTGTTTCGAAACAGGGAAGACCCGTTCCGAAACGCGGGACCGTTCCGCAATTGGTTCCGAAACAGTGCCTGGCAGTGGCATATCCGTTCCGGAACGGTTGCTTCCGTTTCGGAACGCCCAGGCCATTTCAGGCCCCCGTTCCGATACGGTAGCACCTGTTCCGAAACAGGCTGCCCAGATTGCAGAAAAAATTGCTGGTTTAACACACAATTGGCCTATCAAACATGCTCCAAAGGCAACCATACTTTACCAGCAAATCATTCAACATACAAAGAACATAATTGCATCAACCATTCATCAACATGGCATCAATTATGAAAATCCCCAATTCTATAGGCATGCATCCTACTTAGCAATCCATTCAAGCATCAAAACATCAATCCAAACACATAATGGCCAAATACAAGTTCCGACGATATTAACAACATAATACCAACTTAGGGAGTCCAAAACATCTCCCAAAACAACAACATAGGTCCCCCATTGCCAAATGCCCATAAGCTAATAGTATTTAAGAAACCTTCACCATACATGAGCTTTGTTCACCACTTGGATTCTTGTCCACCTTGCTGTCCTCAATGCACTTTAAGGCTCTGCATTATTGGTTTAAGAAAAGAGAGAGCGTAAGCAAAAGCTTAGTGAGGAATGCTCCTTAAAACCACACAATAATGTATTTATAAAACACCTTTATAAATCATTGTTCAAAACCACAATATACATGCTCATAAGCATTTTAAACAAGCAAACCATGCTTCAAGATCATAACATGTCATATTGGCCACAAGTGATACAATCAACATAAGATCCACACATGGACTTTTAAACACCATTGTGATCTTACAATATTCCAAGGACCACACATGGACTTTTAAACACCATTGCGTCCTTAACAAGAATCATCCATGGACTTTTAAACACCATGACAAGGACCACACAAGGACTTTTAAACACCTTTGTGTCCTTAACAAGAATCACCCAATGACTTTTAAACACCTTGGTGTTCTTAAATAACAAGGCTTACACAAGGAATTTTAACCACCTTGAACCTTAACCAAGAACCAACCATGGACTTTTAAACACCATGTTGTTCTTAAAATACACAAGATCCACACAAGGACTTTTAAACACCTTTGTGATCTTAACCAAGAACCAACCATGGACTTTTAACCACCATGTTGTTCTTAAATAAACAAGGCTCACACAAGGACTTTTAACCACCTTTGTGACCTTAACCATCACTTGCCAATATGCATCATTAACAACAATATTCCACTGTTTTAAAGCATTTAACAAAGCCATAAACATCATGCATCTTTAAGCATCAAACCACATTTAAACAATGTTCAAAAACAAGGATCTCTTACCTTGAGCATCCTTCAACACATGGCTTATAATCTCAGCAATTAAACATGCTAAATATGCTTTCAAAACAGGATTTAAAACATGCAAACAAACCACATTGCATACAACCAATCCATGGTTCATCATCAAGAGAGTTTTTCCGAAAACTTACTCTTGAGCTTAGCTAAGTTTCTTAGACTTAAACTAAGCTCCCAAACCTTCAAAACATTGGTTTCATAGCTGAAATCCAAAATCCACTCACCGATTCCGTTTCGCCTCTTGCCGAAACACCAATCAAGCTTCCGGATCAACACCACTAGGATCCAAAGATGACTCCCCTGTTTTAAACACGTCAAAAAAGTAGATTAGTGCATCATCATGCATTAATATCCTCAATGAAAGCACCTAAACTCGCTGCTCTCATCCACACTCCATTTTCGGCTACCAAACACAACCGAAAATGCATCCAAACAACTCCACAACACTACCCAGCCAAGATCCATCAAATCTAAACATCCTTAAACATCAATTAACATCCAAAAAGGATCTTACCACGTCCTTATACCTCCAGCTATAACAGATCATCAAGATCACTCCAAAAACAACCAAGAACACAAGCTAAACTTAGGAAATTCAACCTATCCGGGATTGCATTAATTAAACCTCAATTTCACATCAATTTAACATTCATTTAACATCAAATTGACACCTCAAAACACTGCCCAATCAGATCATACGAAATTTCATCAAAATCAATCAAATCTTGCATTTAAAAGCCAAAATCAAGAACACATCTATAAAACCTTTTATAAAACATAAATCGAGGATTGAGAACTTAGGAATTTCAGTAAAGAACTGAGAGTTTAGAGGAGAAGGACGTTCTTACCTCCAAACTTGAGTTTTCTCCCTTTTTGGAACCAAATTCTTGAAAATCCACTTAGCAAATGCAAAGGTTTTGTTGAAGAGATGATTGAAGATCAAAAGAGAATTGAAATGAGATATTTAGATGACAAAATCAGAGGGAAAAGCTCTGGAGAAATGTGTTTGGTTTGAGAGAAAAGATGAGAGAAATGAAAATGGAAAATGTGGAAAGTTAGTTGGAAATTTAGGAAAATATCTTCCCTCCCTTTTCTTTTATTTAAATTCCATTTATTAAACCTTTAATATTTTAGAAAAATCTGGAGAAACTCCCATTGGGTTAATAGCTCCTTAAAGATTCAAAGTTTTAATCCTTTTTAAAACAGTCTCACAGTTTTCGAAAATTACATTTTGGTCACTAACCAAAATGTCACACTTCCAAACCTCATTTTGTAAAATTGATTTCACCAAACTCTTATATATAATAAAAGAGGATTTTAAGACATTTTTCCATATTTTTAATGCAACCCGAACTAGGTTTTCCTAAATTCACTCTTATATATTCGAACCGCGATCCGACCGAACCGGTCCGAATCCCAAAACTCCTAAGCCCAAAATTGGGGCGTTACAACTCTCCCCCCCTTAAGAAATTTCATCCTCGAAATTTACCTGAAGGAAAGAGATACGGGAACTGCTTCAGCATGTCATCCTTCCGTTCCCACGTGGCTTCCTCAACACCACGATGTTTCCACAACACCTTTACCAGCTCAATGGTCTTGCCACGAAGAACCTTACTATCCGAATCCAGAATCCTCACCGGTTCCTCATCATAGGTCAAATCCGGATTCAATTCCACTTCTTCCACAGGCATCACATGCGAAGGATCCGATCTATACTTCCGAAGCATAGAAACATGAAACACATCATGAATCTTCTCCAACTCTTGAGGTAACCTCAACTTGTACGCAACAGGACCCACACGCTCAACCACCTCGTACGGTCCAATGTATCTAGGGCTCAACTTACCCTTACGGCCAAACCTCATCACCTTTTTCCAAGGCGAAACCTTCAAAAACACACGGTCACCCACCGTATACTCAATCTCCTTACGCTTCAAATCCGCGTAAGACTTTTGCCGATCAGAAGCTGCCTTCAAACGCTCACAAATGAGCTTCACCTTCTCGGTGGTTCCTTTCAACAAAGCCGGCATCGAAACCAACTTCTGACCCGTTTCAGCCCAACACAAAGGAGTCCTACACTTCCTCCCGTACAAAGCCTCATAAGGTGCCATTTGAATGCTCGCCTGATAACTATTGTTATAGGCAAACTCCACCAAAGGCAAATGTTTCTCCCAAGAGCCCTGAAACTCAATCACGCAGCACCTCAACACATCCTCCAAAATCTGGATAACACGCTCGGACTGACCATCCGACTGAGGATGATAAGATGTACTGAAATTCAACCGTGTACCCAAAGCTTGATGCAAACACTGCCAGAACCGCGATGTAAACCTCGGATCCCTATCCGACACAATCGACTTTGGCACACCATGCAGCCGCACAATCTCAGCAATGTACAGCTCCGCAAGCTTATCCAAGGAGTACGTAGTATGCACAGGCAAGAAATGCGCACACTTCGTCAGGCGATCCACAATCACCCACACCGAATTCTTCTTCGTTGGTGACAAGGGTAAACCAGATACAAAATCCATGGTAATCCTTTCCCACTTCCATTCAGGGATTCTCAACGGTTGCAACAACCCTGAAGGAACCTGATGCTCATCCTTAACTCGCTGACACACCATGCACTTGCTCACAAACTCAGCAACATCCTTCTTCAAACCCACCCAATAGTACTCATCACGAAGATCTCGATACATCTTAGTACTACCTGGGTGCATAGCAAAAGGACTACTATGACCTTCAGTCAGAATAGCACGCCTCAACTCAGCATCATTGGGCACTACTATCCGACTCCCAAAACACAATACACCATCATCATTAAAACAGAAATCCGAAGGCCTACCCTCCGCAATATCCTGAACATGAGATACCAAGGAATCATCCAGCAACTGCTTTTCCTTGATCAACTGAACCAAAGATGGTTTCACTTGCAACTCAGCCACAAGACCACCATCACGCGAAATACTCAAACTGGCAAACATAGCCCTCAACTCAACAGCTACCTTCCTACTCAAGGCATCCGCTACAACATTAGCCTTCCCAGGGTGATACTCAATCGTCAAATCATAATCCTTGAGCAACTCCACCCAACGCCGCTGCCTAAGATTCAACTCCTTCTGAGACATCAGATACTTCAAACTCTTGTGATCCGTGTACACAGTACACTTCTCACCATACAGGTAATGTCTCTAGATTTTCAAAGCAAAAACCACCGCAGCCAACTCTATATCATGCGTAGGATAGTTGCGCTCATGCACCTTCAACTGCCGCGATGCATAAGCCACCACCTTACCCTCTTGCATCAACACACATCCCAAACCAACATAGGACACATCGCTATACACCACAAACTCTTTCCCTGATTCAGGTTGAACCAAGATAGGAGCTTGCGTCAAAGCTACCTTAAGCTTCTCAAAAGCCTGCTGTCTCGCTTCCGTCCACTCATACTTAACATCTTTCTGCAACAACTTCGTCAAAGGTGCAGCAATCTTAGAAAACCCATCCACAAACCTCCGGTAGTATCCCGCCAAACCAAGGAAACTACGAACCTCCTGAACAGACTTAGGAACCTTCCAATTCATCACCGCCTCAATCTTCTGAGGATCGACACGAATCCCTTCAGCAGAAACCACATGCCCAAAAAACACCACTTCACTTAACCAGAACTCACACTTGCTCAGCTTAGCATAAAGCTGATTCTCCAACAAAGCTTGCAACACAATCCTCAAATGCTCTTCATGCTCCTCCTCAGTACGCGAGTACACGAGGATATCATCAATGAATACCACAACAAACTTATCCAGGTATTCATGAAACACACGATTCATCATGTCCATGAAAGCTGCAGGAGCATTTGTCAAACCAAACGGCATCACAAGGAACTCATAATGCCCATACCTCGTCCTGAATGCTGTCTTAGGCACATCCACATCCTTTACCTTCAACTGGTAATACCCTGACCTCAAGTCAATCTTAGAGAACACAGCTGCTCCCCGAAATTGATCAAAGAGATCATCAATCCTCGGCAAAGGATACCGATTCTTGATAGTCAACTTGTTCAGATGACGATAATCAATGCACATTCTCATAGTGCCATCCTTCTTCTTCACAAACAAGACCGGTGCACCCCAAGGCGACACACTCGGCCGAATGAAACCACGATCAAGCAACTCTTGCAACTGCGTCTTCAGCTCTTTCAGCTCCTTAGGTGCTATTCGATAAGGGGTAATGGACACAGGAGTTGTATTCTCATACAGCTCAATCCCAAACTCCACCTCGCGATTAGGAGGTAAACCAGGCAACTCCTCAGGAAACACACCAGGAAACTCTCGCACAATCCTGATATCTTGCATACGCAACTCCTTAGAACTAGGATTCATCACAAAAGCTAGGTAAGCTTCACAACCCTGCCTCAGCATCCGGCTCGCCTCCAAAGAAGACACCACATTGGCAAGAAACTTCACATTCTCACCAACCACAACAACCTCATAATCATCCGCAAGCTTCAACGAAACTCGCTTATTCTCACAATCCACAACAGCACGATGCTCAGCAAGCCAATCCATACCAAGGATTACATCAAAACCATAGAAAGGTAACTCCATAAGGTCAACATGAAAAACATGATCTTGCACGACCAAAGGACATCTTCTATAAAGCTTTCGAGTCACAACAGTCTCACCAAAAGAACTAGTGACACGCACACCAACATCCAAAGACTCAACAGGCAAACCAAACAATTCAGCATGCTCACGCAAATATGTATGAGTGCGTAGATCCAGAATCAATCAAGGAAAGTAATGACAAGGATTGCAAAGTAAAAGTACCTGCGATCACATCCGCGTCATTTCTTCCCTCTCGCTGAGCATACACCCTGGCTTGGCCGCCACCCTCAGGCTGAATAGCCACAACATGAGCCACACCCCGACCACCTTCCTCTCTCCGCTGGAAGTTACCACGGCCGCGCCCACGGCCTCTCTGTGGTGCAGCAACAACAGGAGCACGCACTTGGCCACCAGCCAACATAGGGCACTCTCTCCTCATGTGATCCGTAGATCCACAATTCCAGCACGCATTACCAGCTGCCACAACATGAGCTTGCACCTCCCTCACAGCACGAGGACAATCACGTTTCATATGGCCACGCGAACCACATGTCCAACAAGCACTCGGATCAACTCTAGCGTTGCCTCCCCGAGCAGGCGCACCACCACCTCGCTTAGCTGAGGACTGATACTTCTGATCACGTCCCCTCTTTTTCCGTCCACCACCGGAACTATATTCAGCAGCTCGCTTCCCAGCACCAGAACCAGCACTTTTAGAAGATAAACCCAAGTTCATCTCAAAATCCTTTGCTCGGCCCACCAGCACATCAAAATCATCATACTCGGTAGCCAGCACATACATCTTTACATCCGTCACCAGACCATAACGGAACCTTTCACACCTCGCTCGCTCATCTGGAACAAGCTCAGGTGCGTATTGACTGAGTCGAACAAACTGTACTTCATACTCAGCCACAGACATGCTCCCCTGGGTAAGAGACATGAACTCCCTTTTCTTCTCATCTAGGTAGCTCACACCTAGATACCTTCTCTTGAACACGTTCTGAAAGAACGTCCAAGTTACGTCAGCTTCAGCCGTCCCAGCGATAGTGGTTGTCCACCACGTGTAAGCATCATCCTGTAGCAAGGATACTACACAGCCCAACTTCTGCACATCAGTGCAACTCATCTGACCCAAGATTCTCTTGGTACCCTCTAACCAAGACTCCGAACCTTCAGCAGACAACCCTCTGAACTCAGTCCCTCCTAGACTGCGCAAACGTTCCAAAGGTAATCTAACTCCAGCATCTCCCTGATGCACAGCTCCTTGAGCTCCAGCCACTGCTGCTTGAAAAGCTCCAACAATAGCTTGTATCAACACTGTCATGTCAGGAACATCTTGCCCCTGACCAGCCTCAGGTCCAGCGACCCCAGCACCAGCTGCAGCTCCAGCTCCTTCACCCCCAGCACCACCACCACCAGGTGGGGGAGGTAAATCCACCGCACTCTCAACATTCTCATCATTCTCGTTCTCGTTCTGAGCCGTAGCTCGCACATTACTCCTTAACTCTCTACGAGGTGCCATACTCTAACAATGCAATCACAATCCAAATAAACAAAGTCAAGCCCAGCAAGGTAAGCAATCCAAGTACTCAAGCTCATTTTCAATTAAAAACAATATCATTTCATTAGCTTTGATTTGGCAATGGGTGCCCACAACATGCTTCACCACAGCATACACTACAATTGTAACATACTTACAATTCACACATCATGCTTCCACTCAACAAGCATACAAAGCATACATACTTTAATCACACACGCAACCATTCCCAATTACTCGAGAACCTGGCTCTGATACCACCAAATGTAACCCCCTTAACCCGGCCCAGACGGTTGAACCGAATTAAGAAGTTTACACGGGGAAAACCAAAGTCAACCCGAAAGTCAACCTTGATTAACGACCCTTTTTTTTCTTTTAATCTTATCTAGATGCACGTTAACCCTAGTTATGTTCATACAAACATCATACTCAAAGATCAGCGCAAACAGAAAACGTTCAGGGACTTAATAGAACAAAACACAAACTTAGGGACCAAAAAGTAAATTCTGGAAATTACAAGGACTTAACCCACTTTTAAGTTACCAATATGAAATTAGTCATATTTCATGCTTGTCTGTCAAATTTCAGCTCAAACGGACATCACAAACTCATTTAATTGCATAAACAAGATTCAGGACCAAAACGCAAACAATGCAAAACATTTAACCAACAATTTCAGTGCCCAACGGTCGAGTGTTTCGAAACAGGGAAGACCCGTTCTGAAACGCGGGACCGTTCCGCAACTGGTTCCGAAACAGTGTCTGGCAGTGGCATATCCGTTCCGGAACGGTTGCTTCCGTTTCGGAACGCCAAGGCCATTTCAGGCCCCCGTTCCGATACGGTAGCACCTGTTCCGAAACAGGCTGCCCAGATTGCAGAAAAAATTGCTGGTTTAACACACAATTGGCCTATCAAACATGCTCCAAAGGCAACCATACTTTACCAGCAAATCATTCAACATACAAAGAACATAATTGCATCAACCATTCATCAACATGGCATCAATTATGAAAATCCCCAATTCTATAGGCATGCATCCTACTTAGCAATCCATTCAAGCATCAAAACATCAATCCAAACACATAATGGCCAAATACAAGTTCCGACGACATTAACAACATAATACCAACTTAGGGAGTCCAAAACATCTCCCAAAACAACAACATAGGTCCCCCATTGCCAAATGCCCATAAGCTAATAGTATTTAAGAAACCTTCACCATACATGAGCTTTGTTCACCACTTGGATTCTTGTCCACCTTGCTGTCCTCAATGCACTTTAAGGCTCTGCATTATTGGTTTAAGAAAAGAGAGAGCGTAAGCAAAAGCTTAGTGAGGAATGCTCCTTAAAACCACACAATAATGTATTTATAAAACACCTTTATAAATCATTGTTCAAAACCACAATATACATGCTCATAAGCATTTTAAACAAGCAAACCATGCTTCAAGATCATAACATGTCATATTGGCCACAAGTGATACAATCAACATAAGATCCACACATGGACTTTTAAACACCATTGTGATCTTACAATATTCCAAGGACAACACATGGACTTTTAAACACCATTGCGTCCTTAACAAGAATCATCCATGGACTTTTAAACACCATGACAAGGACCACTCAACGACTTTTAAACACCTTTGTGTCCTTAACAAGAATCACCCAAGGACTTTTAAACACCTTGGTGTTCTTAAATAACAAGGCTTACACAAGGAATTTTAACCACCTTGAACCTTAACCAAGAACCAACCATGGACTTTTAAACACCATGTTGTTCTTAAAATACACAAGATCCACACAAGGACTTTTAAACACCTTTGTGATCTTAACCAAGAACCAACCATGGACTTTTAACCACCATGTTGTTCTTAAATAAACAAGGCTCACACAAGGACTTTTAACCACCTTTGTGACCTTAACCATCACTTGCCAATATGCATCATTAACAACAATATTCCACTGTTTTAAAGCATTTAACAAAGCCATAAACATCATGCATCTTTAAGCATCAAACCACATTTAAACAATGTTCAAAAACAAGGATCTCTTACCTTGAGCATCCTTCAACACATGGCTTATAATCTCAGCAATTAAACATGCTAAATATGCTTTCAAAACAGGATTTAAAACATGCAAACAAACCACATTGCATACAACCAATCCATGGTTCATCATCAAGAGAGTTTTTCCGAAAACTTACTCTTGAGCTTAGCTAAGTTGCTTAGACTTAAACTAAGCTCCCAAACCTTCAAAACATTGGTTTCATAGCTGAAATCCAAAATCCACTCACCGATTCCGTTTCGCCTCTTGCCGAAACACCAATCAAGCTTCTGGATCAACACCACTAGGATCCAAAGATGACTCCCCTGTTTTAAACACGTCAAAACAGTAGATTAGTGCATCATCATGCATTAATATCCTCAATGAAAGCACCTAAACTCGCTGCCCTCATCCACACTCCATTTTCGGCTACCAAACACAACCGAAAATGCATCCAAACAACTCCACAACACTACCCAGCCAAGATCCATCAAATCTAAACATCCTTAAACATCAATTAACATCCAAAAAGGATCTTACCAAGTCCTTATACCTCCAGCTATAACAGATCATCAAGATCACTCCAAAAACAACCAAGAACACAAGCTAAACTTAGGAAATTCAACCTATCCGGGATTGCATTAATTAAACCTCAATTTCACATCAATTTAACATTCATTTAACATCAAATTGACACCTCAAAACACTGCCCAATCAGATCATACGAAATTTCATCAAAATCAATCAAATCTTGCATTTAAAAGCCAAAATCAAGAACACATCTATAAAACCTTTTATAAAACATAAATCAAGGATTGAGAACTTAGGAATTTCAGTAAAGAACTGAGAGTTTAGAGGAGAAGGACGTTCATACCTCCAAACTTGAGTTTTCTCCCTTTTTGGAACCAAATTCTTGAAAATCCACTTAGCAAATGCAAAGGTTTTGTTGAAGAGATGATTGAAGATCAAAAGAGAATTGAAATGAGATATTTAGATGACAAAATCAGAGGGAAAAGCTCTGGAGAAATGTGTTTGGTTTGAGAGAAAAGATGAGAGAAATGAAAATGGAAAATGTGGAAAGTTAGTTGGAAATTTAGGAAAATATCTTCCCTCCCTTTTCTTTTATTTAAAATCCATTTATTAAACCTTTAATATTTTAGAAAAATATGGAGAAACTCCCATTGGGTAAATAGCTCCTTAAAGATTCAAAGTTTCAATCCTTTTTAAAACAGTCTCACAGTTTTCGAAAATTACATTTTGGTCACTAACCAAAATGTCACACTTCCAAACCTCATTTTGTAAAATTGATTTCACCAAACTCTTATATATAATAAAAGAGGATTTTAAGACATTTTTCCATATTTTTAATGCAACCCGAACTAGGTTTTCCTAAATTCACTCTTATATATTCGAACCGCGATCCGACCGAACCGGTCCGAATCCCAAAACTCCTAAGCCCAAAATTGGGGCGTTACAAAAGAGACGTGTAAGCTTTTAAAAGAATTGAAATTCAATTTGATAAAAGGGTTTTTTATGTAGTTAATCTTTAAACTTTCAAGAAATTTCATATTAACTTCCAAGTTTGATAAAAACTCTTATTTAGTCCCTCATAAAAAAGTTAGGGTTCTGAATTAAAAATTCTCAATTGTTAGGGTTTTCTATTAGGGATTTCAAAATTATGTTTCTAAATTAGTGATTTTTTGAATCTAGGGTTTACAATTTTGGCGTAAATTTTGGGATGTTACAATTATGAATTGGTTTGGATCTCTAGTTGTAGATGGTTAGATTTGGGGCTTCTGGTGTAGTTGTGTGGTTCTAGTGTTTCTGGAGGTATAAGGATGAAATTAGGTTTTTTTTAGATGTTAATTGATGATTAAAAGTGGATGGATGTGTTAGGTTTTGGCTAGGTAAAGGTTGTAGAGTAATCGAAGGTGTTTTCGGTTGTTTCGGATAGCCTTTTTGGTATTTTCGGGAGAGCAGCAAGGTAGCTTTGATTGCTGGTGGTTTTAATGCATTGAGATGCATTAATCCTCTGTTCTTGTGTGTTATAAACAGATGAGAATATATCGGACAAGGCGAGCGTGGCGTTGTCGGTGAGTGGAATTAGTTTTAAAAGCCTATCAAAGACTTGAAAGTAAGGTTTGGGGGTTTGAGTTGAGTTTGAAACACTAACCTAAATTCGGAAGTAAGTATGAGATGTTTCACTCTCGTTTCTTGGTTATTATCCCATTGGTTTTATGATCATGCTCTTGTTTTGAAGATATAATTACACCTACTGTGTAACACCCCAATTTTAGGCTTAGAAGTTTTGGGTTTGGACCAGACCGGTCGGGTTGCGGTTCGAATATAAAAGGGTGAATTTAGGAAAGCCTAGTTCGGGTTGCATTAAAAATATGGAAAAATGTCTTAAAATCCTCTTTTATTATATATAAGAGAAAGGTGAAATCAATTTTAAAAAATGAGGTTTGGGAGAGTGACATTTTGGGTTAGTGACCAAAATGTAATTTTTGAAAACTGGGTGACTGTTTTAAAAAGGATTGAAACTTTGAATCTTTAAGGAGCTATTTACCCAAAAGAGTTTCTCCAGATTTTTTTGAATATTAATCAATTTAATTAATGGTTTTTAATTAAGTGCAAAAGGAGGAAAAATATATTTTGGCATTTTAACTAACTTTTCTCTAAATTTCCATTTTCTTTTCTCTCAACTTTTCTCTCAACCCAAACACATTTCTCCAGCAAAATTCTCTCTGATTTTGACAACTAAAGATTAGATTCCAATCCTCATTTGATCTCTAATCAATTCTACAACAAAACCTTAGCATTTGTTTATTGGATTTTCAAGAATTGTGGTTCCAAAAAGGGAGAAACTCAAGTTTAGAGGTTTGAACGTCCTTCTCCTCTAAATTCTCAGTTCTTTACTGAAATTCTCAAGTTCTCAATCCTTGATTTGTGTTTTATTAAAGGTTTTACAATTGTGTTCTTGGTCTTGGCTTTAAAATGCAAGATTTGGTTAATTTGTGATGAAATTCGTATGAAATGGTTGGGTACTGTTTTGAGATGTGTTCTTAATGTAAAATGGATGTATATTTGATGAGAAATTGAGGTTTAATCAATGCAATCCCGAATAGGTTGATTTTCCTAAGCTTCTACTTGTGAAAATGGTGGTTTTTGGGGTGATCTTGGTGTTTTGTTAATGCTAGAGGTATAAGGACGTGTTTGGGATCATTTTGGATGTTAATTGATGTTTAAAATGGTTAGAAGTGATGGATCTTGGCTGGGTTAAGTTTAGGAAGTGTTTGGAGGTGATTTCGGTTGTGTTTGGTAGCCGAAATGTTGGATTTGCAAAGAGCAGCGAATTTAGTTGTGTTGCTGGGGTTTTTAAGGCATGATGATGCATTAATCCTCAGTTGTTATGTGCTTGAAACAGGGGAGAATGATCCGTGAGCAATAGAGGAGGCGTTGAAGGTTTCGGATGCTTGGAAGGCTTGTTGGCTAGCCTTGTTTTGTGTATCGGTGAGTGAAGTTGGGTTTTCAGCTTTAAAACCAAGGTTTGGAGGTTTTGGGAGCTTAGTTTAAGTCTAAACAACTTAGCTAAGCTCAAGAGTAAGTAAATGGCATTTCTCTCTTGGTTGTGTTATGTATTGGTTTTTAAAGCACTTGTGATTGTTGGATGCAATGCATGTGATTTGCATGTTTTAAATTCTGTTCTGAAAGTATATTTTAGCATGGTTTAATGCTGGTTTTGAAAGCCATGTGTGAAGGATGCTCAAGGTAAGAGATCCTTGGTTTTGTACATTGGAATTGTGGAATTGATGCATAGTGTTGCATGTTGTTTAATGGCTTTGTGTATGCCATAGAATGAGTTTGAGATGTCCGTTTGAGTTGAAATTTGGCAGAGAAGTATGAAACATGACTAATTTCATAATGGTAATGCAAAAGTTGGTTAAGTCCTTATAATTATCAGAATTTACGTTTTGGTCCCTAAATTCGTATTTTGTGCAATTGGGTCCCTAAATGTTTTCCGAATGCGCTGATCTTTGAGTATGTTGTTGTTATGAACATATATAGGGTTAATGTGCATTTAGATAAGATTAAAAAGAACTAAAAAAGGGTCGTTAATCAAGGTTGACTTTCGGGTTGAGTTTGGTTTTCCCCGTGTAAACTTCTTAATTCGGGTCAATCGTCTAGGCCGGGTTAAGGGGGTTACATACTGTTTTATGCATGTTTTGAGAAATGAAATGATGATTTTCATGATCCATGAGATAGATTTGAGATTTCAAAGAGATAGAACTATTTGAGAAATGCTATGCATTGTATATGCTTTTTGAAATGGGATGAGAATGATTTAGAACAATAGGCAATGATGTTTAAAATGAGTATATTGGCATGAGATGAGATTAATTTTACCAGGTATAATTGGTCGACCAATAGGATGAGAAGTGCACTATAATATACAAAATTCATACGTACTCTTTGGTTCGGGCAATAGGGGTATTGCCATCCCGTTCCAAAGTGAGAGTGTGGTGATGAGAGATTCCATCAAGCTTTGTGGCGATGAGAGATGCCGCCATGAGAGTCTATTGATGTGAGATTCCACCGGGGGTAAGACTTGACATTTAGTCAAGCTATCCGCATATCCGAGTAATGTTGCTAAATGCCAATATATGAGATTCACATTTACATTGTTTATAAATGATTTTATGCATTGTGTTTTTCATATGAGAATATGATTCGAGAAATGCTTTATGAGATTTAAGCATGTAAGGCTATCCCTTGAGACTTTGCATTTGATGAATGCATGAGATAGATGGTACATGTGATTTAAATGATGTGGTTTTGCTATGAAAATGATTTCAAGCATGAGATAGAAAGAGCATGATGAGATAGAGAATTCTAAATGAGAAATGGTTTTAAAATGCATTGTTGTGGTTTGTTTTTTTAGCATCCCTCACTAAGCAATTGTGCTTACGCTATATTTTTCCAACAATGCATAGAATTAGCTCACTTGTGCAGAAAAAAGGCAAGAAGGATTCCAAGGAGTGGGATTAAGCTCAAGTATGGTTTTATATTTGCTTATTAGTAATAATAGTTGGCAATGAGAGAATAGCTTGTTGTTTTGGGAGATGTGTTTTAGAACTCCCTGGTTTGTGGAATGTTTGAAATGCCCTTGATAACTTGTAAATGGCTTTTAATTGTTGGTTTATGCCTTGGTTTGTGTTTTGACTCTTGAATGGCCTTTTTTCATAGGTTGCATGCCTATAGATTCCTTTGATGCATGCATACATGATATGTTGATGATTCTGCCATGTATGATTGTGGTTTGATTCTTTAAATATGTTGTATGCATGTTGGAAGCATGTTGAAATGGTTTTGTATGGATTAAAGTATGCAAAACCAACAAAAAGTGTCATTATAGGCCCAGGTGTTTCGGTACACTCGAGCCTGTACCGAAACGTTGAGCCTGAAATGGCCTAAAGGTTTCAAAACAGGGAGGTCTGTTCTGGTACAATTTACTACTGGAAACCTCTGTTCTGAAACACCTGAAAGGGTGTTTCGATACAGGCCCTTGTTCCGAGCCACTTGATCCTGTTTCGATACAAGGAAACCTGTACCGAAACAACAAGCTGTTAAGTTAGTTGATGGAATCTTCTGGAGTTTCGTTTCTTTACGTTTTTAGTCCCTGAATGTTGTGGATGCAATTAATTGAGCATGGATGATTATTTTGAGCTGATATTTGACATAGATGCATGTAATGTGGCTAATTAAAGGCTGGTAACTTTAAGAGTGAAAAGTCCCTATATTTTGATGAAATTACAAGATGGTCCCTAAAGTGTGTTTGTAAGCAATTGACTCTCAAACCAATGTTTGTTTGAATTGTAAATTGTTCCACTGCGATGTTAAAGACTTAGGATCATAATGAGCATCTAGACAAGATAAAATGAAAGAATTAGGGTCGTTTATTAGGGTAAACCTCCTGGTGTACTTCAATATTCCCCGTGTGATCCGTTCGGTTTTTCACCCAGACCAGGTTCCGAAAGATTTGGGAGGTAAGGTTGATGTGATATTGTTTCTTGGTTGATTTAATGATGAATGCTATGCACGATGAGTGATTATGCCATGTTTTGATCATTGTTTGATTTGGATGAGATGCACAGTGTTTGATACCATGAATTATGATTGTTATATGCGGTTAGGGGAGAGGTTAAGGGTACCCATTGCTATATTATTACTAATGTAAAGAGAATTTTGGTTTTGAAAAGTAAAACTTGAGCACCTTGGATTCTTGCTTTGGCTAGCTTGATTGTTTTTATTGTTGCATTCTTCTTAGCTATATTGTTTTGATAATGGGACTGAGAAGAGAGCTTAGAGGCAATGTGCGTAACTTGGCTGAGAATGAGATTCATGAGAATGTTGAGAATTTGCTGCCTCTTCCTCCTCTTTGTGGTGAGGGAGCTGGAGTGGGAGCTGGTGTTGGAAGTGTTGGACCTCAGGCAGTGCAAGGGCAAGTTGCTGCTGATATAACACCGTTGATTAAGGCTATAGCTAGGGCTTTTTAGGAAGCGATAGCGGGGATGCATGTGGCCGCACCTCAGCTTGGTGCTAATACTGGTTTACCTTTGGAACTTTTGCGCAGTTTGGGTGGAACTGAGTTCTGAGGTCTATCTCCTGAGGGTTCTGAGGCTTGGTTTGTGAGCACCCGAAGGATTCTTGGCCAGATGAGTTGCAATGATGTGCAGAAGTTGGGTTGTGTTATCTCTTTGCTTTACGAAGATGCTTATACGTGGTGGATGACCATCACTGCGGGTATGGAACCTGCTCATGTTAATTGGGAGTTCTTTGGAAATGCTTTCAAGAGAAAGTATTTGGGTGTTCGCTATCTTGATGAGAAGAATCGAGAGTTTATTTCCCTGGTGCAAGGAAACATGATTGTTTCTGAATATAAGGTTCAATTTGTTCGGTTGAGCCAATATGCTCCCGAGCTGGTTCTTGATGAACAAAAGAGATGTGATCGTTTTCGCTATGGGCTGGTGAAGGATGTCAAGACATACATGTTGGCTTCAGACTACACCGACTTTGATGTCTTAGTCACTCGAGCTAAGGACATCAAGCATAATCTGGGTTTGGCTGCTCGTTGGGGTGGTTCTAGCTCTGGAAAGAGGGTTGCTGAGTATGATGGTGGAAAGGATCGTTATAAGAAGCATAAGGATCGGAGGTATCAACTGGACTCTAGGCGGGGTGGTGGTAACCCTGGTCGTGGTCATTAAGGCCAAAATGCTTCCATTCGTACTCTTGAATGTAATCGGTGTGGTAGGAGGCACACGAGAGAGTGTTGGGGTAATCTGGGTACGTGTTGGAATTATGGATCACGAGGACATATGAAGCGTGATTGTACACAACCAGTTAGAGATGGATAAGCTCCGATGCGAGCTACTGAGCCACAGAGAGGCCGTGGGCGCGGTCATGGTAATTTTTAGTGTAGAGAATATGGGTAGAGGAATGTTACTCATGTTGTTGCTCTTCAGCCTGAGGGAGGTGGACACGCTAGGGTGTATGCACACTGAGAGGGAAGGAATGACACGGATGTGATTGCACGTTCCATTACTTTGCAATCCTTGTCATTACTTTCTTTGATTGATTTTGTTTCTACTCATTCATACATTTTGTGTGAGCATGCTCAAGTGCTTGGTTTGCCTGTTGAGTTGTTAGATGTTGGTATGCGTGTAACCAATTCTTTTGGTGAAACAATTGTTACAAGGAAGTTGTACATGAGGTGTCCTATGTCTGTTCAAGTTCATGTGTTTGAGGTTGATCTCATGGAGTTGCCTTTCTATGGTTTCGATGTAATCCTTGGATTGGATTGGTTAACTGAGCATAGGTCTGTGGTTGATTTTGAGACCAAGCGAGTTTCGATGAAACTTGCCGATGATTATGATGTGGTGATCGTAGGTGAGAATGTGAAGTTCTTATCTAATGTGGTTTCAGCTCTTGAAGCGAGTCGGTTGATACGTTCAGGATGTATCGAAACAACAAGTTGTTAAGTTAGTTGATGGAATCTTCTGAAGTTCTTTTTCTTTATGTTTTAGTCCCTGAATGTTGTGGATGCAATTAAAGGAGCATGTATGATTATTTTGAACTAAGATTTGACATAGATGCATGTAATGTGGCTAATTAAAGGCTGGTAACTTTATTAGTGAAAAAGTTCTTGTATTTTGATGAAATTACAAAATGGTCCCTAAAGTGTGTTTGTATGCAATTGAGTCTCAAACCGATGTCTGATCGAATTCTAAATTGTTCCGCTGCGATGTTACAAACTTAGGATCATAATGAGCATCCAGACAAGATAAAATGGAAAAAATTAGGGTCGTTTATTGGGGTAAACCTCCCGTTTACTTAAATATTCCCTGTGTAATCCGTTCGGTCCGGTCTTTCACCCAGACCTGGTCGAGGGGGTTACATTTATAAATGATTTGAATGAAATGAGATTGCATACGAGATCATGTTCTGAGATATGCTTTATGAGATTTAAGCATGTAAGGCTATGCCTTGAGACTTTGCATTTTGATGAATGCATGAGATAGATGGTACATGTGGTATAAATGATGTGGTTTTGCTTTGAAAATGATTTCAAACATGAGATAGAAAGAGCATAATGAGATAGATATTTCTAAATGAGAAATAGTTTTAAAATGCATTGTTGTGGTTGGTTTTTTTAGCATCCCTCACTAAGCAATTGTGCTTAGGCTATCTTCTGAAGTTTGTTTCTTTACGTTTTAGTCTCTAAATGTTGTGGATGCAATTAAATGAGCATAGATGATTATTTTGAGTTGAGTTTCGACAGAGATGCATGTAATGTGAATAATTAAAGGCTAGTAATTTAAAAGGTGATTAAGTCTCTTTATTTTGTGTAAATTACAAAATGGTCCCTAAAATGTATTTGAATGCAATTGAGTTCCAAATCGTTGTTTGATCGAGTTGTAAATTATTCCACTGCGATGTTTATCACTTAGGATCATAATGAGCATCTTCATAGGATAAAATGAAAAAATGGGGTTGTTTTTAGAGGTAAACTTCTCGGTTTACTTCAATATTCCCCGTGTGATCCGTTCGGTTCAATCTTTCATCCAGATCGGGTCGAGGGGGTTACAAAATGCCAAGGCAATGCATCTCATATTTTGTGCTATTGGCCCGAAGGAATATGGAAGGGTGTCATCATGTTCCAATGCCAAAGAGAATTTGGATAAACTTGAAGTGACACATGAAGGAACCAACCAAGTGAAGGACACCAAAATAGGGCTCCTCAACCTCAACTATGAGAACTTCAAGATTGATCCCGAAGAAGACATCAAATCCATGTCAGACCGATTCTTTGTGATTGTGAATGGTTTGAAGGGCTATAGAGAAGTGATCCTGGAAGATAAACTTGTAAGGAAGATGATCTACTCTCTTCCTGACTCATTGGATTCAAAGAAGACAACAATCATAGAAGTAAAGGACTTCAAGACTCTTGTTACCTCTCCACTGCTGCAAAGCTACCCATGACCAAAATCAAGCGCAAAGCTCCCGACCGTGGCAACTTCATTAAATGGAAGACCCAATGTAACACCCCCTTTCTGGTCTGGTCGAGAACCGAGTTAGAAGGTGATACCGATGAACAATACAATGATCGGTGTAGTAATATTTCATTTTGTTATCAACATTTAAAATAATAATCAATGCAATAATATTAAATCAATACCCAACATGCTTCTTAAACCTATTATTCTGTTAGGAGACAATAACTATCCGCTTAGGACCAATTTGTAACTATTACAAGTTTTAGGACCAAATTGTAAATTTGATAAATTCGAGGTCCTTCGATGTAATTGACCATATCTTAATGAAATTCATTAAAATAACAACAAGTTTGTAAAATTTCATACAATATGAAGTTCATTTACTCATTAAATTTAAACATCCAAAACTCAGTGTTCAAATTGTAAACTTTGCAAATTGCCAGATTGTACCTTTTAACTAACTTAACTAACCCTGTATCGAAACACCCTAAGGCTGTTGAGCTTCCGGTTCATCAAATCCATAAAAGCTGCCTGTGCATTGGTTAACCCAAAGGGCGTCACCAAGAATTCATAGTGTCCATATCTTGTACGGAAAGCAGTCTTCGGTACATCACATTCTTTAACTCTCATCTGGTAATAACCCGACCTTAAATCGATCTTGGAAAACATGGAGGCATCCTTTAATTGATCGAATAGGTCATCTATTCTAGGCAATGGGTACTTGTTCTTGATGGTTACCTTGTTCAAATGTCGGTAGTCAATGCACAATCGTATAGAACCATCATTCTTCTTTACAAAGAGAACCAGAGCTCACCACGACGAAGAGCTCGGTTGAATGAAACCTTTACTCAATAATTCTTGAATTTGTGCTTTCAACTCCTTTAATTCAACAGCTTCCATACGATATGGTGTAATGGAAATTGGAGCAGTCCTAGGTTGTACCGCGATGCCAAACTCTACTTCACGGGTTGGAGGAAATCCCGGAATCAGGGAATTCACATACGGTGTCAATATCCCTCAACTATGATTCATATTTAGCTTCTAACGTCAATGTACACAATGAAGGATTTCTCGTGTTCATCAATGCTAAGACCTCGAAGGTACAACATCCTTTTATAACAATCTACCCAGGCTTGATGCTTACTAAGCCAATTTAAGCCTGAGATAACATCGAACTCATGGATCGACAAGGCCAACAGATTGGCTGGGAAATGAATCCCTTGGATCAATATGGGGTAGTTCTTGCACACTACCCTTATAGTGGCACAATCTCCTAAGGGATTGGTTACAGAGATTCTCGATGCTATTGGTTCAGAAGACATACTATACTTCTTAATTACAATGGTGCTTATAAAAGAGTGACTAGAACCAGAGTCAATCAATGCATACAAAGGATATGAATATAGCTCAATGGTACCTGCAATGACGTCAGGTTCATCCTCCTCTTCTTTGCTCCTCACGTGATACATTTGGGTAGGGGCTTTAGAATCTTGCTTATTGAATGGTTTCCCCGAACCACTCGGTCGTCCATAGGTTCCTGATGATCCTTGTTTCGACCCTTTACCTCAAAAGGATTGAGCAGGAGAGGCAGCAGTAGTCGCTGTAAACGTAGATTTGGTTGCAATCAAAGGGCAGTCACGGATAAAGTGACCCTACTTGGCACAGTAGTAACAAGCTCCAGTTTGCTTATGGCATTGACCCTCTGGGTGTCTATTCTAACAATAATTGCAAATTGGATGTTGGTTGCCTCGATTTGAACCTCTGGTGCTATCAACAGACGTTGCCTTACCAAAGGACTGCGTTACAGACTGAGGCCTTTCAATATTTCCAGAACAAGAGGGCTGTGGATAGACATTTTGCTTGGGGTCTTGATATCTCCCTTTCTTATTCCATCTCGGAGGTCGAGAATCATCCATAAACCTCTTCTCAGACTTTCTAGACCCATCAGCTCATTGACCTTTCTGCGCAGCTTTGGTGGCCTTAACTCGATTCACAAGATCATGGAAATTAGCAATGTTTAGTGCAGTAAACATACGGCGTAATTCATCATTGAGCCATGCAATGAACATCCGACACTTCTCTTCCTCCTTCTTAATATACTCAGCACCGTATCTACAGTACTTATAGAAATCATGGATGTACTGCTCGATCGGTCGCCCACCATGTTTGAGGCAGAGGAAGATACTTTGCCTTTCGATAAGATAAAACTCACTGATATATTTATTGCGAAATTCTTTAAGAAAGAACTCCCAAGTTATAGTGTCTTCAGAGACCATCAATATGGTAGTCTCCCACTAGTGAAGTGCCTCATTATCCAGTAGCGCGATGGCACACTCGAGTTTGTGCTCATCAAAGCACTGAAGTTGCTTGTTCAAAATCCACAAAGTGTTGTCCAACCAGTATTCGACAACTTCAGGGTTTTCCTCATCTTGTCCATTAAAAGTGTAAGCTCGATACTGTGAAATCTTATCGATAGGAGCTCGGGTATCTTTGACAACTTGAGTGATGGGTTGCACTACTTGCTCAGCTCTCATAGCATTCATAAATTGCTTAAACATGTCAGCCATGTTCTTGTAACATTCAGCCTGAGCAGTAGGTGCTATAGGCTCGGTACCCTGGGCAGGAGGATCTTGCGGATGCAGTGGGTTTGGAGGATTCCCTCCTATAATCTTCTCGCCATGTTTTGAGGAGTCGGTAGCAAGCTCGTCGATGTGAGCTTCATTAGTTTCAGACATATCTATATGAAAGATCATATTAGTCGACAAGTAACAATATACTCAATATATAACTCCTAGGTGGCAAAGTAACATAACTACAATACAAAAAGCTTTTGTTTAGTCCTAGAATAGACTAAACTCTAGCTCCGATACCACAAATGTAACACCCCCTTTTCTATTCTGGTCGAGAACCGGGTCGGAAGGTGATACCGACGAACAAAACAATGATCGATATAATAAAATTTCATTTTGTTATCAACATTTAAAACAATAATCAATGCAATAATATTAAATCAATACCCAACATGATTCTTAAACCGATTATTCCATTACGAAACAATAACTATCTGCTTAGGACAAATTTATAACTATTACAAGTTTTAGAGACCAAATTGTAAAACTGAGAAATTCGAGGTCCTTCAATGTAATTGACCATACCATAATGAAATTCATTACGGTAATAACAAGTCTGTAAAATTTCATACAACATGGAGTTCATTTACTAATTCAATTTAAACATCCAAAACTCAATGATCAAACTGTAAACTTTGCAAACTACCAGATTGTGCCTTTTAACTAACTTAACTAACCCTGTATCGAAACACCCTAAGGCTGTTTCGAAATATGTGAACGATGGTCAGCCTTAGTTGACTTGTCCTTTAAACCGTATCAATACGGGCAAGCCTTGTATCGGTACGGGTTGACTCTCTTTGACCTTGACCCGTTTCGATACTCTAAAGAGCCGTATCAAAATAGTAAATTCTAGTATAAAAATGTTCTGATACGTCCTCAAACCATATCGAAACGCTTTGTTCATAGGTCCAATTATGCTTATCTGTATCGATGCGCCATTACCCTGTATTGAAATGGCCTGACTTGTAATGATAGATTTTTGTTGGTTTTTAATCGAATTAACCTGCCAAACGCTGTTCAAATGCAATGAAACTTCACACACAAATTTTTAATGTTATAAACTACTCGCATGCCAAATTTCACCATCATATGAATACGTTTACTAGGTTTTGAACTTTATGAGCCAAATATACCATTTTTGCCAAGTTATAGCCAAACCAAAAGTCATATTTAGGCCCTTAACCACTTTTCATCTATCACACATATTAGGAATAACAAAATATGCATATAAGACAAGTTTGACTACTTTGCCACCTTCCTAGGAGTTCTTAAGGACAAATTACATTACTTGGCTTGTAGTGACTTGTCTTGCCGCGACTTTTTCGATCTTCAAAATGGGTCGATTCTTCAACCTGAAATGCATGAGATGAGACACGTTAGGCATACATCGCCTAGTGAGGTAGTCACAACAATATTAATAACAATGTATGAAGTTTTACATAATCTCATGCTCATCAATGTCAATGCAATGTCTCAATATACGATGTTTAACATATCAAATTCTTAAGTAATCCTTAGATTAAATCAGATAGTGGATACACGAATTCCTACGCCTCGCCAAATCAAAGAATGGCCCAATCCCTCCGCCTCACCAATATGACAAATACCAAACACATCTCTCTGCCTCGCCAATCAATATAGGCTGTAGCCTTAGGACCGTAGTCCACCCATACACTGAGCTTATGAATCCTATGACATGCCAATTGTATCCAAAGTCCATTCAAATCCAAGGTTTCAATACCAATGTCAATAATCAATGATAATTCCAATAACCAATGTCAATAATCAATGATAATTCCATAATTACATTAACCAATGTCTCTTTAAAGTTACCTATAGTGAATATGACTTAATATCAATATTTCATAATTTCAATGCCATTGTCATTATCTGATGGTTCATTCACAATGTTTCGATAGCAATAACTAAAACCATGACGATGCATGATAACGATGTCAATAACTATGTCTAATGGTCATGGACAAACTTACCGACACTTACCAATGAATCTGATTAACAATCCAATGCAATTTCTTCAATGATATTGTTAGCGATATAATCGAAAACAAAAATAAGAGATTCAGGAAGGCTCCTCGCCTAATCCCGAGACCCTGACTACACTCACCTTACTAATCTGATGCTCCTATGGCTCTCGGATGACAACTGCCTTGTTCCTAGCCTTTGGTGAATTTGATGGATGCTCCTTTTCGTTGTCTTGAGCTAGGAAATCAATTGGGATATTATTAGGATCGATAATACGATTTCAAAATGAATACAATGATATCAAAATCGATATCTGATTTCAATATAGACAACAACGGTGAAATATCCATGGGTGATCAAAACCCTAGCTTAAGATTTAGCTCAATACATCTATGGAATCCAATAACCGATTGAGGAATATAGCTTACACGATCGATAGCAATAATTTGATAACAATAAAACGAAGAAAAACAAAGCTTGAAGCTAGCTCCAATGGAGGTGGTTGCTTAGGTGGGAGACGATGAAGATGAAGATTATGGAGAGGTGTTTGCTTCCAATGTTTCGGGTAAGTTTTTTAGTTTATTAT
The DNA here is from genome assembly GCA_030270665.1 of Hibiscus trionum. Lineage (NCBI taxonomy): Eukaryota > Viridiplantae > Streptophyta > Magnoliopsida > Malvales > Malvaceae > Hibiscus > Hibiscus trionum. Next base: position 47,816,517 of record BSYR01000026.1, on the reverse strand, counting down.
TTCCTTGCTTTTATCAACAATAGCCGAATTGGCTTTCCTTCAAATGAAGGAATTGTGTTTAAACATCCCACGTGGATATTGACTATGCTTAGCGAGGGCTAATTACAAGATTAGTCCTCCAACTTTTTAAACCTTATACTATTGCTTCCCAACTTCGGATATTAGCAATTTAGTCACCAAATATTCTCTTAATGGATTCAATAAGGTCCTTAAACAGCAAACTTGACTCATTCAAGGTCTAATATCGATGCAATTAACTACATAGACAATATCAATGCAATATTTAGACTTTTCGATATAGGATTTTTTGTTTCCAAAACTCAATTCCGAGTAGACCGGATTTTGGGGTGTTACACCCAAATAACACGAGAGGAAGTCACCGAGGGGGAGTCTTCTTCTACTTAAACTCCTTTGCATTCCATTTTATTGCATTCACATGCTCATGTATATTTTTATTTTTATGTTTTTCTTGTATATATGTGTTGTTTCATGCATTGAGGACAATGCACATCTTGGGTTTGGAGTGTGCATTTCCTCACATTTATGCCATTCCATGCCATGCCATGCATTTCACGTTTAAATTTTTGCATTTTTTCTAGCCATGCCAGGTAGGTCATGAAGATAGTTGCGTACCGAACCATTAAAAAAGAAAAAGAAAATTTAGCCTCCATTAAATTTTGAAGGATGTTAACATTTGTTAGGCAAGTTTAATTTGATCTAGGTTTTTGTCCAATGAGGAAATTTTAATCTTTAGTTGTCATGCCATGCCAGCAGGATAGTATGCCATGATTGCTTGGTAATTGATCTCTAGTTTAGGGAATTGAATTTACACTTAACACATAGTATGCATCTAGTTCCCTAGCAAACTTAGACTGTTTGAAACTATGCTCAGTTTTGGAAAAAAAGAGCGAGAAGAAAATAAGGCAGCAATGTTCTGCGAACGTAATGAAATGAACTCTCCTCTACCTAGGGATAATAACTACTTAAGGCTTCGTGGTTTGCTCCCTCTTAGTTCTTAATTCCAAAACCCTAGAGTATGAGTTGAAGAGAAAGCCTAGTGATGTCTGAATTAAGGTAGGGATTCGTGGTATGCTCCCTCTTATCACTCATGCTAAACAGTGCCAAGAAGCAAGCTTAAGATAATGCCAGAGACCCTCGGCAAAGAAGGAAAAAATGAAAATGGAAATAAGAATATGAGTTTAGGAAGTAAAATTGGCTAAGGGAGTGAAAGGATACTTGATGCATATGTCCCACACATCATGCACTCTTCATGAGCTTAGAATAGAGTTATATTGACGTGTCCTGAATTACTGTCTGATTGGCATAAGTACACTAAGAGACCGAAGACAAAAATAGAGCCAAATTCTGCTTGCCAATAGTTGTTGGCATCCCAACCAGAATTTTGTCGATGTAACTTTTTCATAGTTTTTATTTTCTTTCTTTGCATTACTTGATGACAAACAATGAGTTATGTTTGGGGGTGTGTTACCTCTCCAAAAGTATTGTTTTTAATTCCAATCTTACAATGTTTTTGCTTGTTTTTAGGTACATTTAGTTGCATTAGGATGTTAAAATCATGCATTTACTTACGAAGTTAGGATTTGTGTCTATGCCAGGGTGAAGGGTTGTTTCTGTGGTTATTTTTCAGATTTGGCATAGGATTTGGTGCGAGAAAGCAACGCAGTTAGGATTGCCAATAAGAATGCCAAGTGTTGTTGGCACAGAAGGACCAGACAGTGCCAAGCACTTGTTGGTAGAGAAGTGCACTTGATGCCATGCCAAGAGATTGTTGAACCCCGAAAAAATAGGAAAGGATCGGGCTCTTAAAAGATCGCGAATGGGTCAACTTCCGAAAAAATAATGGATAATGTGGTGCCAAGTGATGTTGAAAAAGTTGTGCCAAGCTTGGATGCTAAGGCAACACCAGCATGATGACGTCAGCCCTAGCCTGATAAGCTATCACACCGAGCTGATAAGATATCAAAATGATTGGATAGAGCTCTATCTCTTATCCCTTGATCATTTCAAATTCAAATGCAAAGGCTTATCTCATCCTTTCCTATACACACTTATATAAAGACCAAACGTTCAAGCAATTGGGGGCAGCAAACTGAAGACTTAGAGTGATTGGAGTGAGGTGTTGGAGAGCTAAGCAAGTGACGTCCGGTTGCACTATGGAAGGATGGTTCAACCTCTTGGTCGAGAGCCAGGCGTGGAGGGCTACATCGAGAGACCCCTCTGCCTATTCCCTTGGCACAAGTTATTTATCTTTAGTTTTTTATGGTGATGTTTTTGAAAACGATTATGGTTGTGTTGGTTAATCCCCTCACCATGAACTAATTTTCATAGTTGGTGGGGGATGTTTTGGATTGAATATTGGCTTTACGCCTTAGTTTCTTTATAGTAATTCTATTTTTGGCAAAAATTTTCTATTTGGCCTACTCTAATTTTTTCTAAACACTCCGCCAAGTGAGATCTGGCATAGTACGCCTATTGCCTCCAAATATCTTAACAGACTTGGGTTGGCGACGATTAAGTTGTTGGATACTTGGGAGAGAAGCTTCGAGAGAAGTCGTTCAAGTAGATGAACTTACTTCGGTAGTGAAATCTACCCCCTTGGAGTATAGATTGGTTTTAATCAAATTGGTTTAAGAAGAACATACACTATAGAGATATAGGGGTTTTTACTTGGCCAATTTAGGGCAATGACCATCGAGAGTGCCTTTTCTAATGTTGAATCTTCTCGGAAAACAATGCCTAGATAGTTTTGCCAATAAAGGTTGGCATGAACCATGTTGAATCTAGGAATTCCCTACCAACAGTCATCACTCATTTAGAAACACCTTCCTTGCCAACATTTTACTTCATTTTTCTTTCTTTTCTTTAGTTGCTAAAACAAACTCCAAAACTAATCATCTTTTTCCCAAGACAAGTAAATCATCAAAGCAATCGAATTCTAAGTCAATCTCTGTGGGATTGATAACTCAGCTCACCAAGTTGTATTACTTGCAAATCATGCATACTTGCACGCAAAAGACTCTTGGCATAACTTGCCCAAAACTATATAATTTACACCTTTTTCCAGCATTCAGTTTTACACATCTTCTACAGAGTCTACAACTCTCAAGTTGGATGAGCTCATTGGTTTCTTGCTTACACATGAGATGATGTCAAAAGGGAAGGAAGAAAAAAAGAAGGAAGCAAAAAAGAAGAAATTTGGAGTTGCTGTCAGAGCAACAAAAGAAGAGATTGATTCTAGTGGAGATGATGAAGATAAAGAGATGACTATGTTTGCCAAGAGATTCAAAAGATTCACGAGGTCCAACAAAGGAAGAAGATTCCAAAGAGAAGAAGGCTTCAAGAATGATATCAATGAGAAGGATCACATCATTTGCTATGAGTGCAAAAAGCCGGGACATATCAAGTTCGATTGTCCCCAATTAAAGAAGAAGAGTTTTGAGAAAAAGAAGCACAAGGCTTATGTAGCTACTTGGAGCGATGATGAATCATCCGATGAGGATGAGAATGAGAATGAAGTAGTCAACTTGTTTCTCATGGCAATAGAGGATGGCTCTATGGTAACCTCTAATTCATCTATTTCAATTTATTATACTTTTGATGAATTGCAAGAGACATATGATGAATTATCTTTGGAATTTGAAGAGTCAATTTTGAAAAATAGAAAAATCATTTCAAACTTGAAAATGAAAATGACTCTCTTTCCAAATATAATAAGGAGCATGAAAGTAAAATTGAGGAAATTCAAGTTAAAATGAAAGAATTTGAAAAGAAAAAATCAAGACTTGCACAACTTACTTTTAAGGGTCCATGATGATCATCAAAAGGAACTTGATGATGTTAAAGCTTCTTTTGACAAAGTTAGGAAACAAGTTTTGAAAAGGGTGAAAAATTCAAAACCCAACTATGTTAGAAAGAACTTTAATGAAAACAATTATAGAGGTCCCCAAGGATCATATAATAGAAAGATAGTCAAAAGCATTTGGGTCCCTAAATGACTCATTACTAACAGAGAATATGATATTTTCTCTAAATGGATACCAAATGGACTAGAATATTAGGATTTAACTCTTATGGACCCAAAAGAATTTGGGTACCAAAACATGCATAGTTCCCTATTGTAGGTGTGTTGGACCCATGGTGAGTAAAATGAAGAAATTTGAAAGCTCTAGACACACTAGAAGCAAGGACACTTGGAGAGGATGAGGCCTAATCAACCCATCTTAGTTCACGTGGTAACATTTTCTTTTACATGCAATCTTTACTCAATCATGTTGGTTTATGTGTGTTTATATATTTTTTAAAGCATGTTTGAGGGCCCTCATATGGTGTTTTAGTGCTATTAGAAATGGGGAGCTTTTGTTGCATGAATTGCTATTCTTGGCCTTATATGCTTAATGATATGTCTTTTGGCCTTAAAATTAGCAAAACTTGTTTTAGTCAATGATTTTATGACTTGTGTGCTTACATGATTATCTTGACTTAAACTTAATTGTTGTTCATGTTTGAGTGACATTAGTTAAGTTAGTCACTCTTAGTTAAATTTGAACATTTTGGATCCAACTCCTAGCATAGACACTTCAATTTCAAAATCTTTGTCTTTGGCTAGTGATCGGTTTAGAGACATATTTACTTGATCTTATTTCAAAGGGTCTTTAATGCCTAAAATAATCATAGGTATGTTAGAATGCATTTCTAGGTTTAATCGAGGCTTAAAATTGACTTTTTTTTGTCAATTCAGGAGCTAAAGTTTCGAAACCTTGTTAAAGGTTTCAAAACCTTATGGGAATTTCCGTTTATGGAAAAAGAGTTTCAAAACTCTTCTTATAAGTCTCGGAACCTTTTGCTTGAAAGCCTCGAAACCTTAAACAAGGTTTAGAAACCTTCATTAATTTTTGCACGGGTTGGGTCGTGTTTTAAGAAAAAAACCCCAATACTGTTTAAACCCTAACCTTTATCTTTTCATTCCATCTGGCCACCACTCAAATTTCTCTCAAGTCTTTGCTTTGTTTGAGCGAATTTCTTCAGATTCTTCGGGTTTCATCATCACCTTCACCAAACCGTTGAAGGTGTATCACCCAATCCATCCCAAACCCTTTTCAAAATTGGTTTAAAGTATTGCTCACAAAGTGTTTGACAAAATTCCCCAACCAAAATTTTCAAGACAAAACTCATATTTTTGCTTTAACCATGCCACTAAGAACCATGCCTCCTAGAACTAAACGTTCTCATGTTGATAGAGGTGAAAATTTCAGTTCAAATAGACCCGCTCATAATCCTAATCCTATTCTCGTTCCAATTCCTCAACCCGTTCTTAATCTTAATCTTTCTTTTGAGGATCGTTGTTTTAGGAATGATGATAACCGAAATAGATATATAAACATCTATGAATCTAAAAAGGTTAGAGAAGAGAGAACCATAGACTTAGCTTTCCTTATGTCTCCCGAGCATGACTTTGATCTTTTTGAATTATTCACCGAATGGGAATGGCTTGACTACTTGAGTATTCCACCTTATACCTATCATAGGTCAGTATGTGCTTTTCATGCCAATGCCGAGTTTATACGTTCTCCTAATGGATCTAACCCTATCATTGGTATTCGATCTTATCTCATGGGTACCAGGTTTGAATTAACACCTCAATCCATTGCCAACAATTTAGGTGTTCCCCTTGGTGGTAATTCCAATGAATATGAGCCTCATAATATTCCTACTTTCCTAGATGGCTATCCCACTCATCTTCCTCTCGAGGAGCGCCATTTTCACCTTCTCACTACTTGGTTTTTTTGTCCTTCCAATAGAAAATCCGCTACTATGAGAGTTATCGACTATTGGTGGCTTCTCGAATATCATGGTAGGACTCGTCCTGATTGTAACACCCCAAATTTGGGCTTAGAAGTTTAGGGTCTGAGCCGGACCGGTCTGAGAAACGGTTCGAATATAAAAGGAGGTTTTAGGGAACGCCTAGTTCGGGATACTTTAAAAATATAGAAAATATCTAAAAATCCTCATTTAATATATAAAAGAGAATGGTGAAATCAATTTTACAAAATGAAGTTTGGAAATATTACATTTCGGTGTAGTGACCAAATCGCAGTTTTTGCAAAAGTGAAATAGTGACTGTTTTGTAAAGGATTGAAACTTTGAATCTTTAAGGAGCTAATTTACCTAAAATGTTTTTCTCCAGATTTTTCCTTAATTTGGGTAATTTTATTAATGTTTTAATTAAAGGAAATGAGGTTTAATTAAATGAGAAACTAACTTTGACTATTCATAACTACTTTTCACAAATTTTCCCTCTCTTCATTTTCTCTCAAATTCCTTTCAACCAAACACATTTCTCCAGCAAATTTACTTTGATTTTACACTTAATTTGATGAGATTTCAATTCCTTTTTGATTCTTAATCAATTCCTCATCAAATCCACTTAATTTCTACATTGAATTTTCATGGAAACTAGCCCAAATCAAGGAGAAATCATCATTTAGAGGTAAGTTTGTTCTTCTCCTCTAAATACTCAGTTCTTTACTGAAATACCCAAGTTCTCAATCCTTTATTAAAGTTTTATGAATGGTTTTAGTGTTGGAAACAAGATTTTGGCTTAAAACTCAAGATTTTGGAAGAGATCTTGGAGATTTTCGTGGATCTTGTTTAGGCTCTATTTTTAGGTTGTTTTCTAATGTATTTTGGATGTTAATTGATGTTACAAATGAGGTTTTATCAATCAAATCCCGAATAGGTTTGTTTTCCTAAGTTTTGCTTGCTAGAATGGTGGTTTTTGGGGTGGTTTTGGTGATCTGCTGTTGCTGGAGGTATAAGGTCATGTTTATGTTGCTTTTTGATGTTAATTGATGTTTATAAGAGGTTAGAATTGATAGATGTTGGCTGGGCTTTGTTTTGGGAGAGTTTGGAGGTGATTTCGGTTGTTTTTGGTAGCCGAAATGAGGTTCTTGGGTAGAGCAGCGAGTTGGGTTGTGTTGCTGGTGATTTTAATGCATGGTGATGCATTAATCCTCTGTTGTTATGTGTTTAAAACAGGGGAGAATGATCCGGAAGCAATAGAGGTGGCGTTGGAAGTTTCGGATGCTTGGGAGGCTTGTCGGCTAGCATAGTTTTGTGTATCGGTGAGTGGAGATGGTTTTCCAACTTTGAAATGATTATTTGGAGGTTTTGGGAGCTTAGTTTAAGTCTAAACAACTTAGCTAAGCTCAAGAGTAAGTTTTCGGAAAAACTCCCTCGGATGTGCTAAGTTGTGGTTTGATGCATTAGTTATAAATTGCATGTTTAATTTCTGTTTTGAAAGCATGTTTTAGCATGATTAATGCTGGTTTTGAAAGCCATGTGTTGAAGGATGCTCAAGGTAAGAGATCCTTGGTTTGACATGTTATTTGTTTGGTAATGTTGCATGGAGATGCACGATGTTTAATGGCTTTGATTAATGCTTTAAAACAGTGAATTGATGATGGTATTTGATGTATATTGGCAAGTGATGAATTGGTTTTAAAGTACTTGAATCGGATATAGTTAGCCGGCTATAGGATTGGGTGCACCGTAAGTAAAGTCGCCTTGGATGTTGAGGGGTTGTTATTGTACCGTAAACTCCATCCAAGTATCCTAACGAGAGAGGTAAGATCACAACGGTGGTTAAAAGTCCGTGTGTGGATCTTGGTAAGCTCACAACGGTGGTTAAAAGTCCGTGTGTGGATTTTGGTAAGATCACAACGGTGGTTAAAAGTCCGTGTGTGGATCTTGGTAAGATCACAACGGTGGTTAAAAGTCCGTGTGTGGATCTTGTGTTATGTGTCCCGTACTCTCGTTAGTGGGTTATACAACTACCGATGAGTGATGTTGAGAGGTTGTGATTGTACCGTTAAACTTCATCACGAGTGTTGAGGGGTTGTGATTGTACCGATAAACTCCACCTTGTAAGCCGGTAGTGTGTATGAAGCGTGTGGGACAACGCTTGTGATCCGCGTATCCGATTGTGTCTTGTGTTGAAATGGTTTGTGAACTATCACTTGAAAGCCAATATAATGTAATTGAATGTAATGCAGCGAGAGATGCTTGAAAATGATGCAAGGTTGCATGGGAAATATGTAAATGATGCAAGAATGCATGTAATACTTGTAAGCATGAGCAAATGTATATCTTCTATTGTGAATGGTACATATGTGCATAGAATCTCATAAGTGCATTGAAGTCTTGTGAAGGCTTGTTTTAAAAAGGCATGTAATGCAAATGTTGCTTTTGTAGTTCATGTGTTTTGCATTTGTTGAATGTATGAAATAGATAGAAGGAACATTTGGTTTTCAAAAGGCATTTTGCTTTGAAATGATCATCAAGCATGAGAATAGTATGTTGTGAAGTGGAAGTGTTTTCCAAGGAAATCGAGTTGAACTTTGCATGAAGTGTTCATGCATGGAAAGGTTTAAATGATAGTTTTTGCAAGAATGTGGTTTGGGGTGAGTTGTTTAGCATTTCAAAGTTAAAGGTTGGTTTTCATGTTGAGCAATGCATGATTTAAAGCAATGTTGTTTCAAAGGAAGTTTTCAACCAATGCTTTGGTTTATTGAATTGTATCTACATTTAAAGAAGGTTTTATGATTCGCTGCATTGATGGTGTTTTGGTTTTGAGCATTCCTCACTAAGCATTATGTGCTTACTCTCCTTTTTGTCCATCAATGCAGATATTTGAAGTTGGGACAGCAAGAAGCAAGGGATTCAAGAAGAGCTCCACTTGAGAAGTATGTCTTGGTTTATAGCTATAGATAATAAAGGCAATTGGGGGGGGAGTCTTTTATATTGATGTGTAATGAGATTGTGTATGTTGACCATGTTCGGTATATGGTTTGAACCTTGTTGTTGATCGCTTTTCCATATTTGAATCATCTTCTTCATAAGTTGATATGCTATGCTCTTTGATTAAAAGCAAGATCATGTGTTGGATGTGTTGAATGAGTAGGTGTGCTTAATGTTTGTAGTGTATCTAGTCTTTGACGTAATTTGATAGTTATAATGCTTATCATGTTGATGATATGTTTTGGAATGGTTTCAATTATGTTTGATGGTGTTTTGAAGTGAAAAACCAGAATTTTCTGCTGTTTCTGGGTAGGGTGTACCGAAACACCCTTGGCTGTTTCGAAACGGGTGCATGAATTGGCCTGGGCGTTTTGGAACGGCTAAAGGTGTTTCAAAACACTTTGGCTACTGGTGGTGTCCGTTTCTGAACTGGTTTCGGAACATACCCACGTATCGAAACGGTCAACACTGTTTTGATACGGGCGTACGACATGGGTGTTTCTATACGGGTGTCAGTGTTTCGAAACGGGTGACCGTTGGACAGATTCTGCATGCTTTACATTTTAGTCCTGAAAGTTGAAATTGCAATTGCTTGAGCTTGAGATGTCTTTTTAAGCTGAAATTTGGCAGAGAGGCTTGTAATATGATTAATTGAGGTTTGGTAAAACTAAAATCTTGTAAGTCCTTTTATTTTCCAAAATTTACATTTTGGTCACTAAAAGTGTATTTCTTGCAATTGAGTCCTTAAGCGTTTCCGATCGCTATGCTTTTCTCTCCCAAGGTTCTTGGGCTTTCACATAGGTTTAATGCGCATCTAGAGAAGTTTAAAAATAAAAAAGGGTCGCTAATCAAGGTTGACTTTCGGGTTGACTTTGGTTTTCCCCGTGTGATCTTCGTAGTTCGGGTCTAGCGTCTAGGCCGGGCTAAGGGGGTTACACTGATATTGCTTCCATCATATTTCTTAACCTCGTAAAAGTCATATCAAACCCCACCTTTTTTCTCTTTCCTTTGGATGTGTGCTTAGATACATCTTTAGGATGCTCAACATTTATACCTCTCTGGATCCTCAAGTGAAGAACAAAAGCAAGATTAATATCAAATCTTGCCACAAAGCTCAATGGTATCTTAGAGAAAACGGTTGGGTTCACCCTAGAGGAGTAGAGGAGGTCGACTTAGAGGCTCCCGAGGATCCAATAGATGAGGATGCACCGACTCCCATGACTATGTAGTCCATGTTTGCGGCCATGGTCACTCGCTTTGACAACATGGATGCCTATCTATGTAGTTCACATAAGGAGACTACCGGTTTGCTTCGTGGCTTGGACAGACGTGTGACATCTCTTGAGCACGATATGCATCTTGTTTGTGGTCATCTTTTCCCACCTTCATCGCCTCATGATGCACCAGATGCATAGGCTTTTATGTATTCTAGTATATCTTTATGGTATTATTATGGTACTTTTGGACTTATTTTGATTTAGGATTTTAGTTTTTATCTTTAGGCATTTTATGCACTTTGTTGGATATTGTTATGCCTATGTTTTTATGTTGGGTTTTATATTTGGATCTTTTATTAGATTTTATGATGGATGCTATGCGTAATATGAATATTATGGTTTATCTTTTTATTGGTTTTTGGATAATGCTCTATTACTCTAATGACATATTTTCTTTTTATAGAATTTTGCACTTTTTGTTATAATAAAAAGGGGAGAAAATTAGAATTAAACAATTTGTAGTTATTACTCAAATTTCTTAAAAGAAATGTCTTTAAAACATAATTATCGTAGATTTTATAAACACGTTTATTAAGGTGGAGCTTAAGTGGGAGATTTGTAAGTTTGACAAATTCTTCAAAAACAAATTTTTATAAAAGGTTTTGTTATATCAAAAAGGGGAAGATTGTTATACTTATTTTGATACAACTTAAATTTAATTTTAACGACTAACTTATAAAAAATTGTAAAGTAAATTTCTTGAAATAAATTTGTTAAAAATTCGATTCATTCTTGTCAAAATGTTTTATAAAATACTTGACTTTGTACCTATATCAAATGTAACCCCCTCGACCCGGCCTAGCCGATAGACCGAACCGAACGAGTCACATGGGGAATATTGAAGTAAACCGGGAAGGTTTACCTCAACAAACGACCGTATTTTTTTCTTTTTATATTGTCTAGATGCAAGTTAGGTTCCTATGCGTTCAACAAGCATCGTATTAAACAACAACTCGAACGCTCATCGATTATTATCAATTTCAGTTTTAGGGACCATTTTGTAAACTTAACAAATTGTAAGGGTTTTTCATAAATTTGGTTTGTCAACCTTTAATTAAACACATTTCATGCATTTCTGTATAAACTCAACTCAAAACAACCATTAAAACTTATTTAATTGCATCCATAAGAATCAATGACTAAAACGTAAAGATTCAGAACATTCAAAGATGTCATCCAACCAATTTAACTAACAGTGTATCGGTACCCTTAGGGAGGGTATCGATACGCCCCCGACGATCAAGCTTCCCAAGCCCAACATTACAAGGACTATATCGGTACGCTAGGGCACCGTGTCGATACACCCTCTACCAGTGGCAAAAAGGATATCGATACGCCCCTGTGTATCGGTACACTACTCCCATCTATGAAGACCGTATCGCTACACTACTAAGTGTACCGATATGCTTTATTCTGCAATTTCCCAAAATCCCGGTTTAACCCACTTTAAGCCATCCCAAAACATTCCAACATGCATTTAATCATAAATACAACTCAAATACATCTCAGCCATCAAGAACACATGGCAAAAACATCATCAAAGCATCACTATCAACAACATTGAGTTCTAGATGCATGCTTCCTATGAAAATCAAGCATCAAAAGTCAATTCTCAAATCCAAGCATATTCCAACATTTAGAGGCCATTTACAAACTAAAATATCCATACCAAGCCAGAAATTGCCAAAACAACTAACTTCAAAACATTGGACACCCCCATTGTCTTTATTACACTAGTCCAAAATCAAGACATAAATTCAATGAAGTCTCATGGAAATCCTTTGAAAGTTGCTGCCTCCAATCACTCAATTATCTGCATTGATGAGAAAAAGAGAGCATAAGCATACAAGCTTAGTGAGGAATGCTCAAAACCAAAAATACCATCAATGCTCAAAACCATTTTCACTCTTTTGAAAACCATCATGCCCTCTTTGAGAATCCATGCACTTCATCATTAAATCATCATGTTTAACATCATGCAACAAGTATCATAAACTTCACAGCAATTAAACCATTGCTAAACAAAAATCAAGCCTTCCAAGTATATTCACCAGTATGCAAAGCTTAAGGTAAAACATGCATTTTCCATAATATGCATTATCAACATTTCCATAACATTTCTATCCATTATATTGGCTTACAAAAGATTAACAACATTCTCATTTCTCAAAAAGCATATCGGATACACGGATTACCAAGTGTTGTCCCAAACACTTCATACACTCTACCAGCATCTCAAGGCTCACACAAGGGAGAAACCCTCCACCGTTGTGACACCCGTGGTGGAGTTTCCGGTACAATCACAACCTTTCAACACCACTCATCGGTAGATGTATGGCCCACTATCGAGAGATGGGACTAATACAAGGTTCGCACCCGGGAGCTTCCTTCTACCGTTGCAACCTTTAACATTCCTCCATCGCTAGGGTACTTGGATGGTGTTTTCGGTACAATCACAACCCCTCAACATCTAAGGCGACTTGTTTATAGTGCACTCAATCCTATAGCCGGCTAACTATATCCAATTTCATTTACAAAACACTTTACACAACATCACTTGCCAATATAATCCACATTTCATGCATACCTCACTGTTTTTCCAAAGCATTCATAACAAGCCATATTACAAGCATTAAACCATGCTTCAAACATCATGCATCAACACATGCATACAAGGATCACTTACCTAGTGCATCCTTAAACCATATGGCATCATCAACCACATTTTATAAACTCAAAACATGCTTTAAAACAATAGGTAAACACAATAAAAACAAGTGTATCCAAAAGCTCATAATAGCACAAACCGAGGGAGAAAATCGCTTTACTTACTTCTGAACTTAGTAAAACGTTTCAAGCTTACACTAAGTTCCCAAAACCTGTTTCGTGAAGTTTCAAAGCTGGAGATCTCATTTCTACTCACCGACTTGCGAAACCACACTCCCTGACGCAACAACCAACCGTCCGAAGCCTCCAAAACCACTTCGATCGATTCTGAAACAATATCCCCTATTTTCAACAAATTAAAACAAAGATTCAATGCACCATAATGCATCCAAACGCCAGCACTTAAATAGAAACCCGTTGCCCTGCTCTAAAGCATCAAAATACTCATCCAAAATAACCGAAATCACAATCGATTGATCTCTAAACTCAGACCAGCCATCAACCAACACATCCAACACATTTTAACCATAAATCAACATCCAAAAACAACCTAAAACCATTCTTATAACTCTGGCAACTCAGATCTCACAAAACACCTCAAAAACCCAACCAAAAACACCTTTAAAATCAAAGATCTCAAGGATTTCGAGATTAATATGATTAAGACTCTATCTCAACATCATAAACCTTCCGACACTTGATTAGAAATCATCTTAAACAAATCAAATCAAAACAACTCCGAAAATCACATTAAATCATCTCTTTAAATCAAGATTTCATCATTTCATCAAAACCACACTAAAACTTCAATCAAAACATAAATCAGGAGTCAAATATCTTGGGAATTTCATTAAAGAACCTTGATTAGAGGGTTAGCATGAAATATACCTCCAATCCTTGTTTCTCTTCTAATTTGGCATGTTTTGCTTTCATGAATCTTGAAGAGATTTGAGAGAAATCACAAGAGAGAAGTTGAAAATCAAAAGATAAAATGAAAGTGAAAGAAATCGGGAAAAATGAGAGAATGAGAGAGTGTTTGGCTGATATGAAATGGAGAGAATGAAAAATGATCGTCAAATTTACATAATCAACTTAACCACTTTTCTTTAATTTAATAAAAGCCTTATAATATTTAATAAACCATTTAAAACACATGCCAAATTAGAGAAAAGACTTAATTGCCACTAAGCTCCCTAAAGATTCTAAGATTTTGACTATTTTTGAAAACACCCTTTTTTCCACAATTTTAAAACTTTACATTTTGGTCACTGCCCAAAATGTATACTTCCCAAATCTCATTTTACAAAATTGATTTAACCAACCTCATAAATATAATTTTAGAGGATTTTAGAAAATTTTACCACATTTTTATCCCATCCCGAACCTTGATTTCCATGAACCACCTTTAACGTCTCGAACAACCGATTACCGGTTCCACTAGCCTGACCCGACGCACAAAACACCTAGGCCAAAAACCGAGGCATTAAAACTCTCCCCCACTTAGGAAATTTCGTCCTCGAAATTTTACCTGAAGGAAAAAGGTGCGGAAACTGCTTCAACATGTCCGCCTTGCTCTCCCACGTGGCCTCCTCAACTCATCAGTGTAGCCACAACACCTTCACAAGTTCAATCGTCTTACCACGAAGAAATTTGCTACTCGAATCAAGAATCTCCATTGGTTCCTCATCATAGGATAAATCCAGATTCAACTCAATCTCCTCAACAGGTATCACATGTGATGGATCCGATCTATACCTCCGTAACATAGAAACACGAAACACATCATGGATCTTCTCCAACTCAGGAGGCAACCTCAACCGAAAAGCAGCAGGACCAACTCGCTCCAAAACCTCATGAGGTCCAATAAACCTCGGACTAAGCCTTGCCTTACGTCTGAATCCCATTACCTTCTTCCAAGGTGATACCTTTAGGAACACGTGATCTCCAACCGCAAACTCAATCTCCCTACGCTTTAAATCCGCATAAGACTTCTGACGATCCAAAGCAGCCTTCAACCGTTCACATATGAGTTTCACTTTCTCAGTTGTTCCCTGAAGCATATCCGGCAAAGAAACCAACTTTTGCCCCGCCTCCGCCCAACAAAGAGGCGTTCTACAATTTCTCCATTACAAGGCCTCATACGGAGCCATTTGTATACTCGATTGAAAACTGTTATTATAGGCAAACTTAACCAAAGGCAATTGTTTTTCTCAAGAACCTTGGAAATCTATCACACAAAACCGCAACATGTCCACCAGCACCTGGATAACTCGTTCCGACTGTCTATTCGTCTGAGGATAATGTGAAGTGCTGAAATTCAAACGTGTACCCAACACTTGGTGTAAACATTCCCAAAATCTCGCTGTAAACCTCATATCTCTATCCGACACTATGGACTTAGGCACACCATGCAAACGTACAATCTCAGCGATATTCAACTCCACTTATTTATCCAACGTGTACGTTGTAACCCCCTTAGCCCGGCCTAGACGGTTGATCCGGACTACGAAGATTACACGGGGAAAACCAAAGTCAACCCGAAAGTCAACCTTGATTAACGACCCTTTTTTTTCTTTTTAAACTTTTCTAGATGCACATTAATCCTAGGCATTCTCTTGAGATAAGCATACTCAAAAATCACAGCAATCGGAAAACAATAAGGGACCCAATTGCACAAAATTCGAATTTAGGGACCAATTTGTAAATTCTGAAAATTAAGAGGACTTTACCAATTTTTAAGTTACCATTACGAAATTAGTCATGTTTCATGCCTCTCTGCCAAATTTCATCTCAAACGGACATCTCAAACTCAAGCAATTGCACATACAAGAATCGGGACTAAAACGTAAAGCTTGCAAACCTCAAAACCATTTAAATTTTATGCCCAACGGTCAAGTGTTCCGAAACGGGTCTAGGTCGTTCAGGAACACCCCTTGGCAGTAGCCAAAGTGTTCAGAAACGGGTCTAGGCCGTTCAGGAACACCCAGGCCAAATCAAGGGCCTGTTTCGAAACAGGCAAGGGTGTTTCGAAACACCCTGCCCAGAAACAGCAGATAGGCCTGTTTTAACACCTTTAAACCCCATCAAACATGCTCCAAACCATTCCACAATAAATCAACAACATGCCAAGCATCATACCTACCAATTTGCATCAAAATCTAGATACAAAACCACCCCTAGGTGCACCAACTCATTCAACACATCCAACACTCAATCATGCTTTTAAAACAAGAAGCATAGCATAACGACTTAAGAATAAGAAGATACAAACGTTGCAAGCGTTAAACCACATAGTTCAAAATCATAAACCAAACTTGTCCAACATACACTATCTCATTAAACATCAACATAAGAGATTCTCCCCCATTGCCTTTATTATCTATAGCTATTAACCGAGACATACATCTCAAGTGGAGCTCTCCTTGAATCCCTTGCTTCTCGTTGTCCCAACTTCAAATATCTGCATTGATGGACAAAAAGGAGCGTAAGCACATAATGCTTAGTGAGGAATGCTCAAAACCAAAACACCATCAATGCAGCGAGTCATAAAACCTCTTTTAAAAGTAAACACAATTCGATAAACCAAAACAATGTTTGAAAACCCCTTTTAACAACATGCTTTAAATCATGCATTGCTCAAACATGAAAAACCAACCCTTAGCTTGGAAAAGCTAAGTAATTCACTTCAAAGCACAACCTTGCAAAACCATCAATTTAACCATTCCATGCATGAACATCCTATGCAAAGTTAAATACAAGATCCTTGGAAAACACTTCCACTTCACATTATACTTTTCTTATACTTGAAAATCATTTCAAAGCAAGAAACCTTTAAAAACCACTTACACCCTCAATTCTATCTCATGCATTAAGCAAATGCAATACATGAACCACAAAATCAACATTTGCATTACATGCCTTTTTAAAACAAGCCTTCACAAGACTTCAATGCACCAAAGAGATTCCATGCACACAATGCAACATTCTCAATAGAAGATAAACACTTGTTCAAGCTAACAAGTAAAACATGCATTCGTAGAACATTACACACTTCTCATGCAACCATGCATCATTTCAAGCATCTCATGCTTCATTACATTCAAGAACATTATATTGGCTTCTAAGCGATTATTCACAAAACATCATAACACAAGACACAATCGGATACACGGATTACAAGCGTTGTCCCACACGCTTCATACACACTTCCGAACAACACAAGGTGGAGTTTACCGGTACAATCACAACCCCTCAACACCCGTGATGGAGTTTAACGGTACAATCACAACCCCTCAACATCACTCATCGGAAGTTGTATAATACACTAGCGAGAGCCGGGACACATCACAAGGCTTACACATGGAAGCTACCACAACCATTGTAATCACCTTAACCAAGCTCACACACGGGAGCAACCCTCCACCGTTGTGACGCTTAACAAAGTCCACCCATGAGAGCCAACCTCCATCATGGTGACTTTAACAAGGTTCACCCACGAGAGCCATCCTCCATCGTGGTGGCACTAAACCAAGCCCACTCACGAGAGCCAACCTCCATCGTAGTGGCACTAAACCAAGCCCACTCACGAGAGCCAACCTCCATCGTGGTGACACCAATTTCCTCAATCGCTAGGATTCTTGGATGGAGTTTACGGTACAATCACAACCCCCTCGACATCCAAGGCGACTCAATTCACGGTGCACCCAATCCTATAGCCGGCTAACTATATCCGATTAAAGTAACCAAGAACCACTTACATCACTTGCCAATATAACCATTTTACCACATTAATCCATTGTTTTACAAGCATAACCAAAATGCCAAAACCACCAATTACCATCATCAATCCACTGTTTTTGAAGCATTACACAAAGCCATTAAACAACATGCAACACTATGCATCAATTCCACAATTCCAATGTACAAAACTAAGGATCTCTTACCTTGAGCATCCTTCACACATGGCTTTCAAAACCAGCATTAAACCATGCTAAAATATGCTTTCAAAACAGAATTTAAAACATGCAAATCACATGCATTGCATCCAACAATCACAAGTGCTTTAAAAACCAATTCATAACACAACCAAGAGAGAAATTCCATTTACTTACTCTTGAGCTTAGCTAAGTTGTTTAGACTTAAACTAAGCTCCCAAAACCTTCAAACCTTGATTTTAAAGCTGAAAACCCAACTTCACTCACCGATACACAAAACTACGCTAGCCGATAAGCCTTCCAAGCATCCGAAACCCTCTAACGCTACCTCTATTGCTCACGGATCATTCTCCCCTGTTTCAAGCACATAACAACTGAGGATTAATGCATCATCATGCCTTAAAAACCCCAGAAACACAACTAAATTCGCTGCTCTTTGCAAATCCAACATTTCGGCTACCAAACACAACCGAAATCACCTCCAAACACTTCCTAAACTTAACCCAGCCAAGATCCATCACTTCTAACCATTTTTAAACATCAATTAACATCCAAAATGATCCCAAACACGTCCTTATACCTCCAGCATTAACAAAACATCAAGATCACCCCAAAAACCACCATTTTCACAAGTAAAAACTTAGGAAAATCAACCTATCAGGGATTGCATTGATTAAACCTCAATCACAAATCATTTATACATCCAATAAACATCAAAAAGACATCTCAAATCACAGCCCAATCATTTAGTACGAATTTAATTAAAATTAAATCCAAATCTTGCATTTTAAGCCAAAATCAAGAACTCAACATTAAAACCTTTAATAAAACTCAAATCAAGGATTGAGAACTTGGGAATTTCAGTAAAGAACTGAGTATTTAGAGGAGAAGGACGTTCATACCTCTAAATGTGAGTTTCTCCTTGTTTAAAGCCAAGATTCTTGAAAATTCAATAAGCAAATGATAAGGATTTGGTGTAGGAATGATTAGAGATCAATTAGAGATTGAAATCTCATCTTTAGATGTTAAAATCAGAGGAAAAATGGCTGGGGAAATGTGTTTGGCTGAGAGAAAAGGGAGAGAAAATGAAGTGGGAAAATTTTAACAAAAGTTGGTTAGGAAAACTAAAATATCCATTTCCCTCTTTTTCCTTTTATTAAATATCATTTAATAAATGTTTAATATTAAGTAAAATCTGGAGAAAACTCTTCTTGGGTAAATTAGCTCCTTAAAGATTCAAAGTTTCAATCCTTTTTAAAACAATCACCAACTTTTCAAAAATTACATTTTAGTCACTAACTTGAAATGTCACATTTCGAAACCTCATTTTGTAAAATTGATTTCACCACTCTCTTATATATAATAAAAGAGGATTTTTAGATATTTTTCCATATTTTTAATGCATCCCGAACTAGGCTTTCCCTAAAATCACCTTTTATATTCGAACTGAAAATCCGACCGGTCCGGTTCAAACCCAAAACTTCTAAGCACAAAATTGGGGTGTTACAACTCTCCCCCTCTTAGGAAATTTCGTCCTCGAAATTTCAACCGGCAAAAAGAGCACAACTAAGCTTCTCAAATCAACCCACAAGGCAACACAGGAGACTTAACCACCACTGAACACTCTCCACACAAAACTCCACCAACCCAACACCACCACATACTGTTCACAGATTCCAGAACACTCAGATGTTAACCACATCTTAACCTTTCACACTTCCAGACTGCACAAAGCCCCAACAACAACCTGAAGAACCTCCAAACTTTTACAGCATACACCATCTCAGCTCATAACTCCCAAAACTCGTACACACGGTGACACCAACCAGTCCAGTTCAGCCACCATGTGACCCACAACCTTCACTGCTTCTAAAACCCCTTGCACAACTGCTCAACCTCTTCCAAAGGTTACCACATCAAGCAAAAATTCTTAAGCATCAACTGCTTATTCAAACTTCTCAACGTATTGATGACATTCTTTCACATCCGCTGCTATCATCACCATAACGACTCACCAGGACTACTCACCTAACACCCGAAAATCACGTCACAAAACCCCAACCTTGACTCCGCCAGCCGTTCACACCCCACCAGCCGACTTCAAAAGGAAATTACTTATTTACAACTAGCCTACCACTTCTCACAAGAACCCGTCCAACCAACAACGGCCCTTGAACTTACATTGCCTTTCCACTTCAAGCCTTGACTAGAACACTAGCCTTACCAGGACACCGCCCATTTTATACATACATATTAAGATTACGAAACTTCTATTCACCCTGGCCAACCTTTTTCTACAACCCAAAACACAACCTCTTCACAACTCTTCGAAGGTTGCTACGAACCATCACCTACATAAACAACCCTTCTACTACAACATCAAGGCCAAGTTACCTCAGCACTTTGGAAACACATCCTGCAACATCACTTAACACCAAGAAACTACCACTTCTACTAGCTATTCACAACCACCTTGACTGATTCTAACTCTAACCGGTAATCTCCTCACCACCATACCGCTAAACTCTTTAAGCGCCAAACACTTTCCTTCTGTCAACATGCTATAACGCACTCACTATTACTGACAACTCACCTACAGCCCTCCATTACTTCTAATATTCTCCTAGCACCAAAACAACTTTTAAAACCCCCATCCAACCTAACCCTATCACAACACTAACGGACCCGATTAACTATTAGCGAGAGTGAACGTTCGTATGCATGGTCACCAATATGCCCTATCAATGCTTGATGTACATGCATGCAAAACCTCTAATGTCATGTCACATGTATGCATGGACCAGTACATATATAATATAGCATATAATAAATGATTTTAATTGTGCATGTATGATGGTTCACACCCACAAATAACATTCTCAGAATCCGCCTAAGAACAACCTCCTACTTCACTTCTAACATGACCAACTCCATCATTCTGGCAACCCATTATCCACAAAATACTCACTAATACCCTCTTCACACTAAAGTTGTTTTCAAAACAACACCAATTACTACCCCAAACATGCCAGCAACAAGACCATACCCACTACGCAAGGTAAAACCAAACCGAAACCAAACTAAGATAACTAAGGCAAAGATTACTTAACAAGGTTACCTGTAAACACCTCACTACCCCGGAGCTTCAACAGACGAGCTCTCTTCCTCGCAGAACCATCATTCTCCAGCCGCACCGCTGCAGCATCAGCTAACACATTAACGTCATCACCATCTCCCCGCGGTAAAGAACCCTGACTACCCCGAGCCAAATTCAAACAATTACATCTCAAATGTCCAACAGACCCACAATTCCAACAGGTTTCATTCTCCAAGCTCCTCACACCTTTCTGCCCTTCCTGCCACCTTCGAACCTTGTCTCGATCGTGCCCACGACCCTTCAGAGACCCTTTTGCTACCATTGAAACTGATCTCACCACTTGTGGACAATTTCGCTTCACATGCTCCTTAGAACCACAGTTCCAACAAACTCCCGCACCCCAACAACCTCCAACATGGCGCCCTCCACAACGGTCACACATCGGTAACTGAGCTACCACTCCTTGATCATGTAGCACTTGCCCCAAATCTACACTACCATCCAAGCTTCGATTCAAGCAAAACCTTCTATCACGTCGCCTCTTACGCTGACCGCTCCCGAGGTCAGTACCCACAACTCTCTCGCTTAAACTTTTCTCACCTTCATAAACGGAAACCACACCCTCACGTTGCTTAACCCTTGGGAATTTCTCCCCAAGATACCTTTCATGAAAGGCAGACACAAAGAAGTCCCAATCTATATCATGGATATGCGATGCCACCGCCACAGATGTCCACCAGGCACAGGCGTCTTCCAACATCAATGAGACAACACTTCCCAGCTTACAAGCGTAGTCACAACCTTCCTGATCCAAAATCAGAATTACACTGGCCAACCAGGCCTCAAACGTCTCAGGTGTCGAACCATGATACTCCACAGCTCCCAAATCATGTATACGATGTTTCGACAAACTCGCACGTCTCACAGTCGGAACGTCTACAGGCCTCACTTTCGCCACAGCCTGAGATGTTCCCAACACCTCTTGAACAAAAGGTGATGAACTCTTCATCACAGAACCAGCTTCTTCCTCCTGCCTCACTACCTCAACTCCAGGCACTGTAGGCTGAAACGAAACACCTCCACCAAAAGGTGAATTCCACGCCTTAACAACCTGCTCTAAAGCAGCAACCATCTCACCTAACTGCCATTCTCTCATCGATTTCACCATGCTATTAACAACAAGCTATCATAACAAAACAAACAAAACGATCAGGCCAGCTTCAAGCAAGGATTCAAAACTCCAGTTACAACATAACACAATAGCTATAATAATAAGGCAATGGGTATCCCGAATTCCCCCTTTTACATGACATAACAGTTAATAAAAACATGGATATCACAACATTGAGCATATCAATCAACATACTTTGACCATATTCTCATCAAACAACATTCACTCGCAACAGCATAACATTAACATATCATACCCATTACACCTTCATCATTCATAAAATCAACCCACATCACCAGCATATCATCAGCACAAATCCACATTAGCTCAATGAAGATTCTCAAACAAAAAGCATGACAAAAACATCAACAATTCGCTCACAGACACACATTTCAACCGACTTTCAACCACACATCAGAATAAACATTAAACACTTATTACAACAATTTACCATTTTCCCCAAGCATTCGCAACTCAGCTCTGATACCACCAAATGTAACCCCCTTAGCCCGGCCTAGACGGTTGACCCGGACTACGAAGATTACACGGGGAAAACCAAAGTCAACCCGAAAGTCAACCTTGATTAACGACCCTTTTTTTTTCTTTTTAAACTTGTCTAGATGCACATTAATCCTAGGCATTCTCTTGAGATAAGCATACTCAAAAATCACATCAATCGGAAAACAATAAGGGACCCAATTGCACAAAATACGAATTTAGGGACCAATTTGTAAATTCTGAAAATTAAGAGGACTTTACCAATTTTTAAGTTACCATTACGAAATTAGTCATGTTTCATGCCTCTCTGCCAAATTTCATCTCAAACGGACATCTCAAACTCAAGCAATTGACATACAAGAATCGGGACTAAACGTAAAGCTTGCAAACCTCAAAACCATTCAAATTTTATGCCCAACGGTCAAGTGTTCCGAAACGGGTCTAGGCCGTTCAGGAACACCCCTTGGCAGTAGCCAAAGTGTTCAGAAACGGGTCTAGGCCGTTCAGGAACACCCAGGCCAAATCAAGGGCCTGTTTCGAAACAGGCAAGGGTGTTTCGAAACACCCTGCCCAGAAACAGCAGATAGGCCTGTTTTAACACCTTTAAACCCCATCAAACATGCTCCAAACCATTCCACAATAAATCAACAACATGCCAAGCATCATACCTACCAATTTGCATCAAAATCTAGATACAAAACCACCCCTAGGTGCACCAACTCATTCAACACATCCAACACTCAATCATGCTTTTAAAAACAAGAAGCATAGCATAACGACTTAAGAATAAGAAGATACAAACGTTGCAAGCGTTAAACCACATAGTTCAAAATCATAAACCAAACTTGTCCAACATACACTATCTCATTAAACATCAACATAAGAGATTCTCCCCCATTGCCTTTATTATCTATAGCTATTAATCGAGACATACATCTCAAGTGGAGCTCTCCTTGAATCCCTTGCTTCTCGTTGTCCCAACTTCAAATATCTGCATTGATGGACAAAAAGGAGCGTAAGCACATAATGCTTAGTGAGGAATGCTCAAAACCAAAACACCATCAATGCAGCGAGTCATAAAACCTCTTTTAAAGTAAACACAATTCGATAAACCAAAGCAATGTTTGAAAACCCCTTTTAACAACATGCTTTAAATCATGCATTGCTCAAACATGAAAAACCAACCCTTAGCTTGGAAAAGCTAAGTAATTCACTTCAAAGCACAACCTTGCAAAACCATCAATTTAACCATTCCATGCATGAACATCCTATGCAAAGTTAAATACAAGATCCTTGGAAAACACTTCCACTTCACATTATACTTTTCTTATACTTGAAAATCATTTCAAAGCAAGAAACCTTTAAAAACCACTTACACCCTCAATTCTATCTCATGCATTAAGCAAATGCAATACATGAACCACAAAATCAACATTTGCATTTCATGCCTTTTTAAAACAAGCCTTCACAAGACTTCAATGCACCAAAGAGATTCCATGCACACAATGCAACATTCTCAATAGAAGATAAACACTTGTTCAAGCTAACAAGTAAAACATGCATTCGTAGAACATTACACACTTCTCATGCAACCATGCATCATTTCAAGCATCTCATGCTTCATTACATTCAAGAACATTATATTGGCTTCTAAGCAATTATTCACAAAACATCATAACACAAGACACAATCGGATACGCGGATTACAAGCGTTATCCCACACGCTTCATACACACTTCCGAACAACACAAGGTGGAGTTTACCGGTACAATCACAACCCCTCAACACCCGTGATGGAGTTTAACGGTACAATCACAACCCCTCAACATCACTCATCGGAAGTTGTATAATACACTAGCGAGAGCCGGGACACATCACAAGGCTTACACATGGAAGCTACCACAACCATTGTAATCACCTTAACCAAGCTCACACACGGGAGCAACCCTCCACCGTTGTGACGCTTAACAAAGTCCACCCATGAGAGCCAACCTCCATCATGGTGACTTTAACAAGGTTCACCCACGAGAGCCATCCTCCATCATGGTGGCACTAAACCAAGCCCACTCACGAGAGCCAACCTCCATCGTAGTGGCACTAAACCAAGCCCACTCACGAGAGCCAACCTCCATCGTGGTGACACCAATTTCCTCAATCGCTAGGATTCTTGGATGGAGTTTACGGTACAATCACAACCCCCTCGACATCCAAGGCGACTCAATTCACGGTGCACCCAATCCTATAGCCGGCTAACTATATCCGATTAAAGTAACCAAGAACCACTTACATCACTTGCCAATATAACCATTTTACCACATTAATCCATTGTTTTACAAGCATAACCAAAATGCCAAAACCACCAATTACCATCATCAATCCACTGTTTTTGTAGCATTACACAAAGCCATTAAACAACATGCAACACTATGCATCAATTCCACAATTCCAATGTACAAAACCAAGGATCTCTTACCTTGAGCATCCTTCACACATGGCTTTCAAAACCAGAATTAAACCATGCTAAAATATGCTTTCAAAACAGAATTTAAAACATGCAAATCACATGCATTGCATCCAACAATCACAAGTGCTTTAAAAACCAATTCATAACACAACCAAGAGAGAAATTCCATTTACTTACTCTTGAGCTTAGCTAAGTTGTTTAGACTTAAACTAAGCTCCCAAAACCTTCAAACCTTGGTTTTAAAGCTGAAAACCCAACTTCACTCACCGATACACAAAACTACGCTAGCCGATAAGCCTTCCAAGCATCTGAAACCCTCCAACGCTACCTCTATTGCTCACGGATCATTCTCCCCTGTTTCAAGCACATAACAACTGAGGATTAATGCATCATCATTCCTTAAAAACCCCAGCAACACAACTAAATTCGCTGCTCTTTGCAAATCCAACATTTCGGCTACCAAACACAACCGAAATCACCTCCAAACACTTCCTAAACTTAACCCAGCCAAGATCCATCACTTCTAACCATTTTTAAACATCAATTAACATCCAAAATGATCCCAAACACGTCCTTATACCTCCAGCATTAACAAAACATCAAGATCACCCCAAAAACCACCATTTTCACAAGTAAAAACTTAGGAAAATCAACCTATCCGGGATTGCATTGATTAAACCTCAATCACAAATCATTTATACATCCAATAAAAATAAAAATAAAAACATCTCAAATCACAGCCCAATCATTTAGTACGAATTTAATTAAAATTAAATCCAAATCTTGCATTTTAAGCCAAAATCAAGAGCTCAACATTAAAACCTTTAATAAAACTCAAATCAAGGATTGAGAACTTGGGAATTTCAGTAAAGAACTGAGTATTTAGAGGAGAAGGACGTTCATACCTCTAAATGTGAGTTTCTCCTTGTTTAAAGCCAAGATTCTTGAAAATTCAATAAGCAAATGATAAGGATTTGGTGTAGGAATGATTAGAGATCAATTAGAGATTGGAATCTCATCTTTAGATGTTAAAATCAGAGGAAAAATGGCTGGGGAAATGTGTTTGGCTGAGAGAAAAGGGAGAGAAAATGAAGTGGGAAAATTTTAACAAAAGTTAGTTAGGAAAACTAAAATATCCATTTCCCTCTTTTTCCTTTTATTAAATATCATTTAATAAATGTTTAATATTAAGTAAAATCTGGAGAAAACTATTCTTGGGTAAATTAGCACCTTAAAGATTCAAAGTTTCAATCCTTTTTAAAACAGTCACCAACTTTTCAAAAATTACATTTTAGTCACTAACTTGAAATGTCACATTTCGAAACCTCATTTTGTAAAATTGATTTCACCACTCTCTTATATATAATAAAAGAGGATTTTTAGATATTTTTCCATATTTTTAATGCATCCCGAACTAGGCTTTCCCTAAAATCACCTTTTATATTCGAACCGAAAATCCGACCGGTCCGGTTCAAACCCAAAACTTCTAAGCCCAAAATTGGGGTGTTACTCCATTTCAAGGCCTCATACGGAGCCATTTGTATACTCGATTGAAAACTGTTATTATAGGCAAACTTAACCAAAGGCAATTGTTTTTCCCAAGAACCTTGGAAATCTATCACACAAAACCGCAACATGTCCTCCAGCACCTGGATAACTCGCTCCGACTGTCTATTCGTCTGAGGATGATATGAAGTGCTGAAATTCAAACGTGTACCCAACAATTGGTGTAAACATTCCCAAAATCTCGCTGTAAACCTCATATCTCTATCCGACACTATGGACTTAGGCACACCATGCAAACGTACAATCTCAACAATATTCAACTCCACTAATTTATCCAACGTGTACGTAGTATGCACAACCAAGAAATGCACACACTTCGTAAGACGATCAACATTCACCCAGATGAGGTTCTTCTTGGATGGTGTCAAAGGCAGACCGGACACAAAATCCATCGTAATCCTTTCTCATTTCCATTTTGTATCCTCAAAGGCTGTAACAAACCAGAAGGAAATTGATGCTCAGCCTTCACACGCTGGCAAACCGTACACTTGCTTACAAAATCAGCAACATCCTTTTTCAACCCCACCCAATAGTACTCATCCTTCAACCCACGATACATCTTAGTACTTCCAGGGTGCATAGCAAAAGGACTGCTATGAGCTTCAGTCAAATAGTGCGCCTCAACTCAACATCTTCCGGCACAACTATCTGACTTTTAAAACATAAAACTCCATCATCATTGAAATAGAAGTCTGTTGCATTACCATCAACTATATCCTGAACATGAGGCACCAACGAATCATCAAGCAACTTTTTCTCCTTGATTAGCTGAATCAATGAAGTCTTTACCTGCAACTCGGCTATCAACCCACCATCACGTGATAAACTCAACCGAGCAAACATCGCTCTCAACTCAACAACTACCTTCCTACTCAAAGCATCACCCACAACATTGGCTTTTCCAGGATGGTACTCAATCATCATATCATAATCCTTAAGACACTCCAACCATCTTCGTTGCCTAAGATTCAACTCCCTTTGAGACATAAGATACTTTAAACTTTTATGATCGGTGTAAACCACACACTTTTCACCGTAAAGATAGTGTCGCTAAATCTTCAAAGCAAACACCACCACAGCCAACTCTAGATCATGAGTAGGATAGTTGCACTCATGCACCTTTAATTGTCTAGACGTATAAGCTACAACCTTCCCACCTTGGATCAACACGCAACCCAAACCAACATATGATGCATCACTATAAACTACAAACTCCTTACCCGATTCTGGTTGATTCAAGACAAGAGCTTGCGTCAAAGCTTCTTTCAACTTCTCGAAAGCTTGCTGCCTAACATTAGTCCATTCAAAGCGAAGATTCTTTTGCAACAACTTGGTCAAAGGAGAAGCAATCTTAGAAAAACCCTCAACAAACCTTCGATAATATCCAGCCAACCCAAGGAAACTACATACCTCTATCACCAATTTAGGCATTTTCCAGATCATCACCACCTCAATCTTGTGTGGGTCAACCCGAATACCTTCGAATGACAGCACATGTCCAAGAAAAACCACTTCTCGCAGCCAAAACTCACATTTACTCAGCTTAGCATAAAATTGATTCTCCAACAGCACTTGCAACACAATCCTCAAATGCTTATCATGATCCTCCTCGGTACGCGAGTACACGAGAATATCATCGATAAACACTACCACGAACTGATCTAGGAACTCATGGAACACTTGATTCATCATATCCATGAATGCAGCCGGTGCATTTGTCAACCCAAATGGCATCACCAAGAATTCATAATGGCCATACCTTATCCGAAAAGCTGTCTTAGGTACATCCACATCCTATCAAGTTATAGTATATAAGATATCGTCTCACACATGGATTGGAAAGCTTAATTCGAACTGTTGTTGCTGCCTTGGCAGGTAATGTCAGATTGAGGTGGCAGCAACTTTCGCTGCCACGGCGGCACTATGCTCTTGCAACTTTTGCTGTCCCGGTAGGTGAGATGGAGAGATGTCCCGGCGACAAGTCTGGCAGATACTCCAAGTTCGGTGAAGCAATTCTGAAGTGATCCTACCTATGTCTAGGCTAGGATTCTATTGGTGTGTGATGTAGGCAATACCTAGCAATCTCAGTGTAAACCTAACATAGATAGTCAACGTTTGGTTGCTCTTTTTAGCCGTTGAAATTCTAACTAATGTCTAAGCTGAATTAGTCAACACCTCTTCATGATAAAACTGTGCTTAATTCTTTCGTGAGTTTGACACTTTCGTGCCCCACAAATGGATTCTTCAACTGGACTTTTGGAACTAATTGAAGGAAGTGAAGCACATGAATTAATCAAACTAAGAGTATTTTATTGCAAAAACAACTTAAACTATTACAACTGTTTCTCACAACTACTTTACATACAAAAACCTAAACCCTATGAAAGAATTAGAACATGTCAGCGGCAAGAAAATCTAAACTATGCCTAAGGAAAACCTATGCTCTGTTTTTTATTTGCTAAATACATGAGGTTTATATAGGCAAAGGTCTAGTCTAAGTCCTTCTTGGAGTAGAAGTCCTCAAAAGGCTTTTGCATTAAATGCAACTTTAAAATCTGACTTCTTTGAGTTGAATATGGACTTTCTTTTCCCGTTGCCTTGCTCCGCAAGTAAGCTCATTCTTCTCCTTTGGCGGCTCTGTCTGCTGCTCCAGGCCTTCAGAAAATTGAGTGGACAACATCGTTAGAATCAGGACTTTCTACTCTATCGATCGCACTCCAATTTACATACTCCTCACTTTGCTGCCCTGGGCGGCAAGCTCACTTTGTTGTCCTGGGCTGCAGACTCACTTTGCTTTCCTGGGGGCAGACTCACTTTGTTGTCCTCGGCGGCAGGCTCACTTTGCTGCCCTAGGCGGAAGGTATGGCGGCAACAGGTCCTCTGCAGCAGCTCTCTCTATGTGGAACTGTTTTAGTACAGCTCCCCGGTCTACTACTTCAGCATCCTCTCCTCTAGTCTACTCTACTTCTAACAGCTTCTAGCCCTGGAAAACTAAATCTACACTAAAACAACATCTTTAGTTTACCAAATAACAAATATTCAATAAAAGCATGGCAAAACAAAGAATATTGTATTTATGCAATGCATAACCTAATTATGCCTAAAATGCACTTGAAAATAGTAATAATATGATATGGAATGTGCATGAAATATAGAACTTATGGACACTTTACACCTGACCTCAAGTCAATCTTCGAGAACACTGAAGCACCATGAAACTGATCAAATAAATCATCAATTCATGGCAAAGGGTACTTGTTCTTAATCGTCAACTTGTTCAGTTGCCGGTAATCTATACACATACGCATCGTACCATTTTTCTTCTTCACAAACAACACCGGTGCACCCCAAGGTGAAACACTTGGCCTTATGAACCCTCGATCAAGCAACTCCTGAAGTTGCGTTTTCAACTCATTAAACTCTTTAGGTGCCATCCGATATGGAGCAATGGACACTGGACTCGTATTTTCATACAACTCAATACCAAGCTCAACTTCTCTGTTTGGTGGCAAACCATGCAACTCTTCTAGAAAAACATCCGGAAACTCACATACAGTTCGTATGTCTTGCACTCGCACTTCCTTCGTACCAGGGTTCATCACATAAGCCATGAAAGCTTCGCAACCCAACTCCATCATCCGACTCGCTTCAAGAGCCGAAATTGCATTGGACAAGAACTTCACGTTCTCACCTACGATTACCACTTCGTAATCATCAGCAAGTTTCAAGGTAACTCGCTTAAAATCAAAATCAACTACAACTCGATGCTCAGATAACCAATCCATTCCAAGAAGCACATCAAAACCATAGGAAGGCAATTCCATCAAATCAACTGAAAACACATGGCCTTGAACAGATAAAAGACATCTCCTATATAGTTTTCTTGTAACAAAAGTTTCACCAAACGAACTTGTTACTTGCATTCCTATATCTAGCATCTCAAAAGGAATATCAAGAAAATATGAAGGCTCACTCAAGATGTATGAATATGTAGATCCAGAATCAATCAACGCTAACAAAGACAAAGATTGCAAGGCGAAGGTACCTGCAATCACGTCGGTGTCATTACGTCCCTCGCGATGTGCATACACCCTCGCAGGACCACCACCCTTCGGTTGAACAACAACAACATGAGCCACACCTCTTTGCCCATCCTCCTTCCTTTGGAAATTACCACGACCGTGCCCACGACCTCTCTATGGTGCAACAACAGGTGCACGACCCTGACCACCTCCCGCTAACAAGGGACACTTACGTCTCATGTGATCAGCAGATCCACAGTTCCAACAAGAATTAGCCCCAGCCATAGGAGCCTGCACCTCACGAGCCACACGAGGACAATCTTGCCTCAAGTGCTCTCGCGATCCATATGACCAATATGTATTCTGCCCAAACCTCATCCGGTTACCCTGAGCTGGCGCACCTCGCCTCAGACCGATACTTATGGCCAAGATTCCTCTTATTCTACCCACCACTAGGGCCAGCATCTGCAGCTCTCTTACTCGAGCCAGATCCACCCATACTGTAACCCCCTTAACCCGGCCTAGACGGTTGACCCGAGTTAAGAAAGTCACACGGGGAAAACCAAAGTCAACCCGAAAGTCAACCTTGATTAACGACCCTTTTTTTCTTTTTAAACTTGTCTAGATGCATATTAATCCTTAGATATGATCATACAACAGCATACTCAAAGATCATAAACATCAGAGATCAAACAGGGACCCAATTGAACAATTTACAACTTTAGGGACCAAATTGTAAATTCTGATAATTATAAGGACTTAGCCCAAATTAAGGTTACCAACTTGAAATTAATCAGATTTCATGCTTCTCTGTGAAATATCAGCTCAAACGGACTTCCCAAACTCATTTAATTGCTCAAACAAGATTCAGGACCAAAATGCAAACAATTCAAAACACATAACTGCCACTGTCAGCCCCCAACGGTCAACCGTTCTGAAACGGGAGACATCCCGTTTCGAAACACGGGGCCGTTCCGCAACGGGTACCGAAACGGGGGTCGGGCAGTAGCATTTCCGTTTCGGAACGGTCCCTCCCGTTTCGGACGCCTGGGCTCGTTTAAGGCACCCGTTCCGAAACGGTAGGTACTGTTCCGAAACACCCTGCACAGATTGCCCCAAAATGCATACTTAAACATGTAATTGACCAACCAATCATGCTCCAAAAGCCACCAAACTTTGCCAACATGCAATTCAACATATATAAGACATACTTGCATCAACAATTCATCAAAACACCAACATATATGAAAAGCCCCAAATCTATAGGCATGCTTCCTACACAAGCAACCACTCAAGCATAAACTTTCAATTCAAGCATATAAAGGCCAACCACTAAAAACCAGCATTCTCAACAACATTCAACACACTTAGGGAGTTCAAAACATCTCCCGAAACATACACATAGGTCCCCCATTGCCAAATTACCAAAAGCTAAATGTACTTAATAAAACCTTCCATACTTTGAGCTTTACTCCCACTTGAATGCTTGTCTTCCTTGCTGCCCTCAAAGTACTTTAATGTTCTGCATTATTGATTTGAGGAAACAAAGAGAGCGTAAGCAAAAGCTTAGTGAGGAATGCTCAACAAAACTATCCAATAATGCATTTATAAAACACTTTACAAATCATGCCTCAAATCATCATTTACACATGCTCAAAAGCATACTTAAACATGCATCTCATGCATCACACCACAACATGTCATATTGGCCTCAAGTGATAATTTCCATTTCTTTAAAAACAAGTTCATCAACTTTCACCCCAAGGACTTTTAAACACCTTGGCCCCAAGGACTTTTAAACACCTTGGCCATGGACTTTTAAACACCATGAAATGTATCACATCAAGGACTTTTAAACACCTTGATCCCAAGGACTTTTAAACACCTTGGCCATGGACTTTTAAACACCATGAAATGTATCACATCAAGGACTTTTAAACACCTTGATCCCAAGGACTTTTAAACACCTTGGCCCATGGACTTTTAACCACCATGGAAGGACCACACAAGGACTTTTAAACACCTTTGTGTCCGTAGCAAGAACCATCCAAGGACTTTTAACCACCTTGATGTTCTTAAGTAAACAAGGCTCACTCAAGGACTTTTAACCACCTTAGTGACCTTAATCTTTTCAAAACATCACTTGCCAATATACATCATTATCAACAATTTATCCACTGTTTTAAAGCATTAAACCAAGCCATATTCACCATGCATTTAAAAGCATCAAACCACATTTAGACAATGTTCATCAACAAGGAACTCCTACCTTGAGTTTCCTTCAACATATGGCTTACAAAAAACAGCATTAACCATGCTTAATCATGCTTTCAAAACAGAGTTTAAAACATGCAATAAACCACATTGCAACAACAATCAAGACATGGCCACCACTAGAGAGTATTTCCGAAAACTTACACTTGAGCTTAGTAAAGTTGTTTAGACTTAAACTAAGCTCCCAAGACATTGGTTTCAAAGCCGAAAACCCAATTTCACTCACCGATTCCACTTCGCCTCTTGCCGAAGCACCAAATCAAGCTTCCGGATCACCACCACTTGGATCCAAAGTTGACTCCCCTGTTTTAACACATTAAAACAGTAGATTAATGCATCATCATGCATTAATAGCTTCAATGAAAGCACCTAAACTCGCTGCTCTCATCCACACTCCATTTTCGGCCACCAAACACAACCGAAAATGCATCCAAACCACTTCTCAACAAAGCCCAGCCATAAACCAACAAAACCTAACATCCTTTAACATCATTTAACATCTAAAAAGAACCTAACAACATCCTTATACCTCCAGCAACACCAGATCCACAAGATCACCTCAAAAACAAACAAGAATCATAAGCTAAACTTAGGAAATTCAACCTATCCGGGATTGCATTAATCAAAACTCAATTCCTTATCAAATTAACATTCATTAATCATCATTTTAACACCTTAAAACACTGCTTAAACAGATCCAACGAAATTTCATCAAAAACACACCAAATCTTGCATTTTAAGCCAAGATCCATAAAACAATCTTAAAAGCCATTTATAAAACATCAATTAAGGATTGAGAACTTAGGAATTTCAGTAAAGAACTGATAGTTTAGAGGAGAAGGATGTTCTTACCTCCAAACTTGAGTTTCTCCTCTTTTGGAACCAAAAAGCTTGATGAATCAAGTAGCAAATACAAAGGTTTTGATGATGAGATGATTAGGAATCAAATGAGGATTGAAAAGAAGTATTTAGGTGATGAAAATCAGAGGAAAAGATCTGGAGAGAATGTGTTTGGTTTGAGAGAAAAGATGAGAGAAAATAGGAAATGGAAAATTTAGAAAGTTAGTTAAAAGTGACTAAAATATCTTTCCCTCCTTTTTACTTTTATTTTAAACCATTATTAAATCATTTAATATTCTAGAAAATCTGGAGAAACTCCCCCTTGGGTAAATAGCTCCTTAAAGATTCAAAGTTTCAATCCTTTTTAAAACAATCACAAAACTTTCAAAAATTACATTTTGGTCACTAGCCAAAATGTCACCCTTCCAAAACTCATTTTCCAAAATTGATTTCACAGTTCACTTAATTATATTAAAAGATGATTTTAGAACATTTTTCCATATTTTTAATGCAACCCGAACTAGGCTTTCCTAAATTCACTCTCTTAGATTCAAACAGCACTTTGACCAAACCGGTCAACGCCCAAAACTTCTAAGCCCAAAACCGGGGCGTTACAACTCTCCCCCCTTAAGAAATTTCGTCCCCGAAATTTACCTAAAGGAAAGAGATAAGGAAACTGCTTTAGCATGTCTTCCTTCCGCTCCCACGTGGCTTCCTCAACACCTCGATGCTTCCACAGCACCTTCACCAACTCAATGGTCTTGCCACGAAGAACCTTGCTATCCGAATCCAGAACCTTCACCGGTTCCTCATCATATGTCAAATCCGGATTCAAAACCACTTCCTCCACAGGCATCACATGCGAAGGATCAGATCTATACTTCCGGAGCATAGAAACATGGAACACATCATGAATCTTCTCCAACTCCTGAGGTAACCTCAACCGATACGCAACAGGACCCACACGCTCAACCACCTCATATGGTCCAATGTACCTAGGGCTCAACTTACCCTTTCGGCCAAACCTCATCACCTTCTTCCAAGGCGAAACCTTCAAGAACACACGGTCACCCACCGCATACTCTATCTCCTTACGCTTCAAATCCGCGTAAGACTTCTGCCGATCAGAAGCTGCCTTCAACCGCTCACAAATGAGCTTTACCTTCTCTGTGGTCCCTTTCAACAAAGCCGGCATCGAAACCAACTTTTGACCAGTTTCAGCCCAACAAAGAGGAGTCCTACACTTCCTCCCGTACAAGGCCTCATAAGGTGCCATCTGTATACTTGCCTGATAACTATTGTTATAAGCAAACTCAACCAAAGGCAAATGCTTCTCCCAAGAACCTTGGAACTCAATCACGCAGCACCTCAACATATCCTCCAAAATCTGGATAACACGCTCAGACTGACCATCCGACTGAGGATGATAGGATGTACTGAAATGCAACCTTGTACCCAGAGCTTGATGCAAACACTGCCAGAACCGCGACGTGAACCTCGGATCCCTATCCGACACAATCGAATTAGGCACACCATGCAGCCGCACAATCTCAGCAATGTACAGCTCTGCCAACTTATCCAAAGAAAACGTAGTATGCACAGGCAAGAAATGCGCACACTTCGTTAGGCGATCCACAATCACCCACACCGAATTCTTCTTCGATGGAGACAAAGGTAAACCAGATACAAAATCCATGGTAACCCTTTCCCACTTCCATTCAGGGATTTTCAACGGTTGCAACAACCCTGAAGGAAACTGATGCTCAGCCTTAACTCGCTGGCACACCAAACACTTGCTAACAAACTCAGCCACATCTTTCTTCAACCCCACCCAATAGTACTCATCACGAAGATCACGATACATCTTGGTACTACCAGGGTGCATAGCAAAAGGACTACTATGACCTTCAGTCAGAATAGCACGCCTCAACTCAGCATCAGCAGGCACCACTATCCGACTCCCAAAACACAACACACCATCATCATTAAAGCATAAATCCGAAGGTCTACCCTCCGCGATATCTTGAACATGCGGCACCAAGGAATCATCCAGCAACTGCTTATCCTTGATCAACTGAACCAATGATGGTTTCACTTGCAACTCAGCAACAAGACCACCATCTTGCGATATGCTCAAACAAGCAAACATAGCCCTCAGCTCAACAGCTACCTTCCTACTCAAAGCATCCGCAACAACATTAGCTTTTCCAGGATGATACTCAATCGTCAGATCATAATCCTTGAGCAACTCCAACCAACGCCGCTGCCTAAGATTCAACTCCTTCTGAGACATTAGATACCTCAAACTCTTGTGATCTGTGTACACAGTACACTTCTCACCATACAGATAATGTCTCCAGATCTTCAGAGCAAAAACCACTGCAGCCAGCTCAATATCATGCGTAGGGTAATTGCGCTCATGCACTTTCAACTGCCGCGATGCATAAGCCACCACCTTACCCTCCTGCATCAGCACACACCCCAAACCAACATAGGATGCATCACTGTAAACCACAAACTCTTTCCCTGATTCAGGCTGAACCAAGATAGGAGCTTGCGTCAAAGCCGCCTTAAGCTTCTCAAAAGCCTCTTGTCTCGCTTCCGTCCACTCATACTTAACATCCTTTTGCAACAGCTTCGTCAAAGGAGCAGCAATCTTGGAAAAACCATCCACAAACCTTCGGTAGTATCCCGCCAAACCAAGGAAACTACGGACCTCATGAACAGACTTAGGAACTTTCCAATTCATCACCGCCTCAATCTTCTGAGGATCAACACGAATCCCCTCAGCAGAAACCACATGCCCAAGGAAAACCACCTCCCTTAACCAGAACTCACACTTGCTCAGCTTAGCATAAAGCTGATTCTCCAACAAAGCTTGCAAAACAATCCTTAAATGCTCTTCATGCTCCTCCTCTGTACGCGAGTACACGAGGATATCATCAATGAACACCACAACGAACTTGTCCAGGTATTCATGAAACACACGATTCATCATGTCCATGAAAGCAGCAGGAGCATTTGTCAACCCAAACGGCATCACAAGGAACTCATAATGCCCATACCTTGTCCTGAAAGCTGTCTTAGGCACATCCACATCCTTCACTTTCAGCTGGTAATACCCTGACCTCAAGTCAATCTTAGAGAACACAACAGCTCCCTGAAATTGATCAAAGAGATCATCAATCCTCGGCAAAGGATATTGATTCTTGATAGTCAACTTGTTCAGCTGACGGTAATCAATGCACATTCTCATAGTGCCATCCTTCTTCTTCACGAACAAGACCGGTGCTCCCCAAGGTGACACACTCGGCCGGATGAAACCACGATCAAGCAACTCTTGCAACTGCGTCTTCAGCTCCTTCAGCTCCTTAGGTGCCATTCTATAGGGAGTAATGGACACAGGAGTTGTATTCTCATACAGCTCAATTCCAAACTCCACTTCGCGGTTAGGAGGTAAACCAGGCAACTCCTCAGGAAAAACACCAGGAAACTCATTCACAACTCTGATATCTTGCACCCTCAACTTCTTAGAGCTAGGATTCATCACAAAAGCTAGATAGGCTTCGCAACCTTGCCTCAGCATCCTGCTCGCCTCCAAGGTAGACACCACATTGGCAAGAAACTTCACATTCTCACCAACTACAACAACTTCATAATCATCTGCAAGCTTAAGCGAAACTCGCTTATTTTCACAATCCACAACAGCACGATGCTCAGCAAGCCAATCCATACCCAGGATTACATCAAAACCATAAAAGGGCAACTCCATAAGATCAACATGAAAAACATGTTCTTGAACAACCAAGGGACACCTTCTAAAAAGCTTCCGAGTCACAACAGTCTCACCAAAAGAACTAGTGACACGAACACCAACATCCAAAGACTCAACAGGCAAACCAAGCAATTCAGCATGCTCACGCAAAATGTATGAATGCGTAGATCCAGAATCTATCAAAGAAAGCAATGACAAGGATTGCAAAGTGATGGTACCTGCAATCACATCCGCATCGTTCCTTCCCTCACGCTGAGCATACACCCTCGCTTGGCCTCCACCTTCAGGCTGAATAGCCACAACATGAGCCACTCCACGACCACCTTCCTCTCTCCTCTGAAAATTACCACGGCCGCGCCCACGACCTCTCTGCGGTGCAGCAACAGCAGGAGCACGCACCTGATCACCAGCCAACCTAGGACAATCTCGCCTCAAATGGTCTGCAGATCCACAATTCCAGCACCCATTACCAGCTGCCGCAACAGGAGCTTGCACCTCCCTCACAGCACGAGGACAGTCACGCTTCATGTGACCACGTGAACCACAGATCCAACAAGCACTCGGATCAGCTCTAGCATTGCCTCCTCTAGCAGGTGCACCACCACCTCTCTTAGCTGAAGACTGATACTTCTGATCACGTCCCCTCTTGTTCCGTCCACCTCCGGAACTATACTCCGCAACTCGCTTGCCAGCACCCTTAGCAGATAAACTCAGGTTCATCTCAACGTCCTTAGCTCGGCCCACCAACACATCAAAATCATCATACTCGGCGGCCAACAAATACATTTTCACATCCGTCTCTAAACCATAACGGAACCTCTCGCACCTTGCCCGCTCATCAGGTACCAGCTCAGGTGCATACTGACTGAGTCGCACAAATTGCACTTCATACTCAGCCACACTCATGCTCCCTTGGGTAAGAGACATGAATTCACGCTTCTTCTCATCAAGATACCTCACACCAAGATACCTTCTCTTGAACACATTCTGAAAGAATGTCCAAGTCACATCAGCTTCTGCCATCCCAGCTATGGTGGTCGTCCACCACGTATACGCATCCTTCTGCAGTAAGGACACAACACAACCCAGCTTTTGCACATCCGTGCAGCTCATCTGCCCCAAGATCCGCTTGGTACTCTCTAGCCAAGCTTCAGAACCCTCAGCTGACATACCCCTGAACTCAGTCCCACCAAGACTGCGCAGACGCTCCAAAGGTAGTCTAACTCCGGCATCTTCCTGATGCCCCGCTCCACGAGCCCCAGCTACTGCTGCTTGAAAAGCACCAGCAATAGCTTGCACTAGCATCGTCATATCAGGCATAGCTTGCCCCTGACCAGCCCCAGGTCCAGCAGCTCCAGCACCTGCTGCAGCTCCAGCTTCCTCAGCCCCAGCACCACCACCACCAGGTGGAGGAGGAGGTAACACCGCACTACCCGTGTTTTCCTCATTATCATAAGGAGCCGTAGCTCGCACATTACCTCGTAACTCTCTATGTGGTGCCATACTTTACCATACAATCACAATACAAACAAAACGAAGTCAGGCCCAGCAAGGTAAACAATCCAAGTATTCAAGCTCAATTTCATTCAAAATCAACACCATTTCATTAGCTTTTATTTGGCAATGGGTACCCACAACATGCTACACCACAGCATACATCTCAATTGCAACATACATGCAATTCACTCAACATGCTTCCACTCAACAAGCATACAAAGCATACATACTTCAATCACGCACACATTCATTCCCAATTACTCGAGAACTCAGCTCTGATACCACCAAATGTAACCCCCTTAACCCGGCCTAGACGGTTGACCCGAGTTAAGAAAGTCACACGGGGAAAACCAAAGTCAACCCGAAAGTCAACCTTGATTAACGACCCTTTTTTTTCTTTTTAAACTTGTCTAGATGCATATTAATCCTTAGATATGATCATACAACAGCATACTCAAAGATCATAAACATCAGAGATCAAAGAGGGACCCAATTGAACAATTTACAACTTTAGGGACCAAATTGTAAATTCTGATAATTATAAGGACTTAGCCCAAATTAAGGTTACCAACTTGAAATTAATCAGATTTCATGCTTCTCTGTGAAATATCAGCTCAAAAGGACTTCCCAAACTCATTTAATTGCTCAAACAAGATTCAGGACCAAAATGCAAACAATTCAAAACACATAACTGCCACTGTCAGCCCCCAACGGTCAACCGTTCCGAAACGGGAGACATCCCGTTTCGAAACACGGGGCCGTTCCGCAACGGGTACCGAAACGGGGGTCGGGCAGTAGCCTTGTCGTTTCGGAACGGTCCCTCCCGTTTCGGACGCCTGGGCTCGTTTAAGGCACCCGTTCCGAAACGGTAGATACTGTTCCGAAACACCCTGCACAGATTGCCCCAAAATGCATACTTAAACATGCAATTGACCAACCAATCATGCTCCAAAAGCCACCAAACTTTGCCAACATGCAATTCAACATATATAAGACATACTTGCATCAATAATTCATCAAAACACCAACATATATGAAAAGCCCCAAATCTATAGGCATGCTTCCTACACAAGCAACCACTCAAGCATAAACTTTCAATTCAAGCATATAAAGGCCAACCACTAAAAACCAGCATTCTCAACAACATTCAACACACTTAGGGAGTTCAAAACATCTCCCGAAACATACACATAGGTCCCCCATTGCCAAATTACCAAAAGCTAAATGTACTTAATAAAACCTTCCATACTTTGAGCTTTACTCCCACTTGAATGCTTGTCTTCCTTGCTGCCCTCAAAGTACTTTAATGTTCTGCATTATTGATTTGAGGAAACAAAGAGAGCGTAAGCAAAAGCTTAGTGAGGAATGCTCAACAAAACTATCCAATAATGCATTTATAAAACACTTTACAAATCATGCCTCAAATCATCATTTACACATGCTCAAAAGCATACTTAAACATGCATCTCATGCATCACACCACAACATGTCATATTGGCCTCAAGTGATAATTTCCATTTCTTTAAAAACAAGTTCATCAACTTTCACCCCAAGGACTTTTAAACACCTTGGCCCCAAGGACTTTTAAACACCTTGGCCATGGACTTTTAAACACCATGAAATGTATCACATTACGGACTTTTAAACACCTTGATCCCAAGGACTTTTAAACACCTTGGCCATGGACTTTTAAACACCATGAAATGTATCACATCAAGGACTTTTAAACACCTTGATCCCAAGGACTTTTAAACACCTTGGCCCATGGACTTTTAACCACCATGGAAGGACCACACAAGGACTTTTAAACACCTTTGTGTCCGTAGCAAGAACCATCCAAGGACTTTTAACCACCTTGATGTTCTTAAGTAAACAAGGCTCACTCAAGGACTTTTAACCACCTTAGTGACCTTAATCTTTTCAAAACATCACTTGCCAATATACATCATTATCAACAATTTATCCACTGTTTTAAAGCATTAAACCAAGCCATATTCACCATGCATTTAAAAGCATCAAACCACATTTAGACAATGTTCATCAACAAGGAACTCCTACCTTGAGTTTCCTTCAACATATGGCTTACAAAAAACAGCATTAACCATGCTTAATCATGCTTTCAAAACAGAGTTTAAAACATGCAATAAACCACATTGCAACAACAATCAAGACATGGCCACCACTAGAGAGTATTTCCGAAAACTTACACTTGAGCTTAGTAAAGTTGTTTAGACTTAAACTAAGCTCCCAAGACATTGGTTTCAAAGCCGAAAACCCAATTTCACTCACCGATTCCACTTCGCCTCTTGCCGAAGCACCAAATCAAGCTTCCGGATCACCACCACTTGGATCCAAAGTTGACTCCCCTGTTTTAACACATTAAAACAGTAGATTAATGCATCATCATGCATTAATAGCTTCAATGAAAGCACCTAAACTCGCTGCTCTCATCCACACTCCATTTTCGGCCACCAAACACAACCGAAAATGCATCCAAACCACTTCTCAACAAAGCCCAGCCATAAACCAACAAAACCTAACATCCTTTAACATCATTTAACATCTAAAAAGAACCTAACAACATCCTTATACCTCCAGCAACACCAGATCCACAAGATCACCTCAAAAACAAACAAGAATCATAAGCTAAACTTAGGAAATTCAACCTATCCGGGATTGCATTAATCAAAACTCAATTCCTTATCAAATTAACATTCATTAATCATCATTTTAACACCTTAAAACACTGCTTAAACAGATCCAACGAAATTTCATCAAAAACACACCAAATCTTGCATTTTAAGCCAAGATCCATAAAACAATCTTAAAAGCCATTTATAAAACATCAATTAAGGATTGAGAACTTAGGAATTTCAGTAAAGAACTGATAGTTTAGAGGAGAATGACGTTCTTACCTCCAAACTTGAGTTTCTCCTCTTTTGGAACCAAAAAGCTTGATGAATCAAGTAGCAAATACAAAGGTTTTGATGATGAGATGATTAGGAATCAAATGAGGATTGAAAAGAAGTATTTAGGTGATGAAAATCAGAGGAAAAGATCTGGAGAGAATGTGTTTGGTTTGAGAGAAAAGATGAGAGAAAATAGGAAATGGAAAATTTAGAAATTTAGTTAAAAGTGACTAAAATATCTTTCCCTCCTTTTTACTTTTATTTTAAACCATTATTAAATCATTTAATATTCTAGAAAATCTGGAGAAACTCCCCCTTGGGTAAATAGCTCCTTAAAGATTCAAAGTTTCAATCCTTTTTAAAACAATCACAAAACTTTCAAAAATTACATTTTGGTCACTAGCCAAAATGTCACCCTTCCAAAACTCATTTTCCAAAATTGATTTCACAGTTCACTTAATTATATTAAAAGATGATTTTAGAACATTTTTCCATATTTTTAATGCAACTCGAACTAGGCTTTCCTAAATTCACTCTCTTAGATTCGAACAACACTTTGACCAAACCGGTCAACGCCCAAAACTTCTAAGCCCAAAACCGGGGCGTTACAACTCTCCCCCCCTTAAGAAATTTCGTCCCCGAAATTTACCTGAAGGAAAGAGATAAGGAAACTGCTTCAGCATGTCTTCCTTCCGCTCCCACGTGGCTTCCTCAACACCTCGATGCTTCCACAGCACCTTCACCAACTCAATGGTCTTGCCATGAAGAACCTTGCTATCCGAATCCAGAACCTTCACCGGTTCCTCATCATATGTCAAATCCGGATTCAAAACCACTTCCTCCACAGGCATCACATGCGAAGGATCAGATCTATACTTCCGGAGCATAGAAACATGGAACACATCATGAATCTTCTCCAACTCCTGAGGTAACCTCAACCGATACGCAACAGGACCCACACGCTCAACCACCTCATATGGTCCAATGTACCTAGGGCTCAACTTACCCTTTCGGCCAAACCTCATCACCTTCTTCCAAGGCGAAACCTTCAAGAACACACGGTCACCCACCGCATACTCTATCTCCTTACGCTTCAAATCCGCGTAAGACTTCTGCCGATCAGAAGCTGCCTTCAACCGCTCACAAATGAGCTTTACCTTCTCTGTGGTCCCTTTCAACAAAGCCGGCATCGAAACCAACTTTTGACCAGTTTCAGCCCAACAAAGAGGAGTCCTACACTTCCTCCCGTACAAGGCCTCATAAGGTGCCATCTGTATACTTGCCTGATAACTATTGTTATAAGCAAACTCAACCAAAAGCAAATGCTTCTCCCAAGAACCTTGGAACTCAATCACGCAGCACCTCAACATATCCTCCAAAATCTGGATAACACGCTCAGACTGACCATCCGACTGAGGATGATAAGATGTACTGAAATGCAACCTTGTACCCAGAGCTTGATGCAAACACTGCCAGAACCGCGACGTGAACCTCAGATCCCTATCCGACACAATCGACTTAGGCACACCATGCAGCCGCACAATCTCAGCAATGTACAGCTCTGCCAACGTATCCAAAGAAAACGTAGTATGCACAGGCAAGAAATGCGCACACTTCGTTAGGCGATCCACAATCACCCACACCGAATTCTTCTTCGATGGAGACAAAGGTAAACCAGATACAAAATCCATGGTAACCCTTTCCCACTTCCATTCAGGGATTTTCAACGGTTGCAACAACCCTGAAGGAAACTGATGCTCAGCCTTAACTCGCT
This sequence comes from Hibiscus trionum, assembly GCA_030270665.1. NCBI lineage: Eukaryota > Viridiplantae > Streptophyta > Magnoliopsida > Malvales > Malvaceae > Hibiscus > Hibiscus trionum. Next base: position 47,772,935 of record BSYR01000026.1, on the reverse strand, counting down.
GGCACACCAAACACTTGCTAACAAACTCAGCCACATCTTTCTTCAACCCCACCCAATAGTACTCATCACGAAGATCACGATACATCTTGGTACTACCAGGGTGCATAGCAAAAGGACTACTATGACCTTCAGTCAGAATAGCACGCCTCAACTCAGCATCAGCAGGCACCACTATCCGACTCCCAAAACACAACACACCATCATCATTAAAGCATAAATCCGAAGGTCTACCCTCCGCGATATCTTGAACATTCGGTACCAAGGAATCATCCAGCAACTGCTTATCCTTGATCAACTGAACCAATGATGGTTTCACTTGCAACTCAGCAACAAGACCACCATCTTACGATATGCTCAAACAAGCAAACATAGCCCTCAGCTCAACAGCTACCTTCCTACTCAAAGCATCCGCAACAACATTAGCTTTTCCAGGATGATACTCAATCGTCAGATCATAATCCTTGAGCAACTCCAACCAACGCCGCTGCCTAAGATTCAACTCCTTCTGAGACATTAGATACCTCAAACTCTTGTGATCTGTGTACACAGTACACTTCTCACCATACAGATAATGTCTCCAGATCTTCAGAGCAAAAACCACTGCAGCCAGCTCAATATCATGCGTAGGGTAATTGCGCTCATGCACTTTCAACTGCCGCGATGCATAAGCCACCACCTTACCCTCCTGCATCAGCACACACCCCATATTTTTAATGCAACCCGAACTAGGCTTTCCTAAATTCACTCTCTTAGATTCGAACAGCACTTTGACCAAACCAGTCAACGCCCAAAACTTCTAAGCCCAAAACCGGGGCGTTACACATACGAGATGTCAAACCCAAGCTTTATTCTATGTCCTTGGCTCGTGTCACCAGCACATCGAAATCCGTGTAATCAGATGCGAGCATGAACATCTTCACGTCGTGCACCAAGCCATATCATAAGCGATCACAACGACGCCTATCACTTAGCACCAACTCCGGAGCATACTGGCTCAGACGTACGAATTGGACCTCGTACTCAGCCACCGTCATGTTTCCTTGCACCAAGGACATGAATTCACGCTTTTTATCGTCCAAGTATCTAACTCCTAGATACTTCCTTTTAAAGATAGCCTAAAAGAAGTCCCAATCCACCTCGTTTGGCTCCATGGTCGCAGTCACAATCGTCCATCATGCATAAGCATCACCATGCAACAACGACACATCACATCCCATCTTTTATGCGTCATTGCACCCTATCTGATCCAAAATTCAGATCGTACTAGCCATCCAAGCCTCAGATGCCTCAGGAGACAAACCACGATATTCCACGCCTCCTAAACTTTGTAAGCGCTCCAACGGCAAACCCAATTGCCCAGCAGCAGGCGCTTGCACATGCACTCCAGCAACAACAGCCTGGAATGCTCCAGTCATCGCCTGTACCAAAGGCATAAGATGACCCAACACCGGACCAGCCTGTCCGTGTTTCACTTGTTCCTCACCCAAGGTGGTGGTGGCGGAGGAGGTAAATTCGCACCATGCAGAACCTCGTTCTCCCGATTTCGTTGCTCACGAACAGGTGCAACCGACCCAGAACGTAGCTCTCTCCTCGGTCCCATTGTGATATAAACATTAAGGCTAGAATATAAAACAAACAAAAGATCAGGCTAGCTTCTAAAAAGGATCCAAGACTTCAAATTCAATTTAAACCTTTCACAATAGTAATAAGGCAATGAGCATTCCAATTTCCCCCCAACGTAGCATAAAGCATACAACATACATGTCACAACCATCATGCATCACAAGCATTAAGATTCAGCCCAATCTATCATCACATATAACAACTCGCATTCATAATACAATCACCATACATAGCATCACCATCACATACTCAACATTAACAAGCTTAAGACATTCACCACACAAAACAAACATTACCAAAAACTCACATTCACATCTCAAATACTTACCAACAACTTACCATCATCCCAACCTTTAGGAAGCTGGCTCTGATACCACCAAATGTAACCCCCTCAACCTAGCCTAGCCGATAGACCGAACCGAACAGGTCACACAGGGAATATTGAAGTAAATCGGGAAGGTTTACCTTAATAAACGACCCTATTTTTTGTTTTTATCTTGTCTAGATGCAAGTTAGGTTCCTATGCGTTCAACAAGCAGCGGATTAAACAACAACTCGAATGCTTATTAATTATTATCAATTTCAATTTTAGGGACCATTTTGTAAACTTAACATATTGTAAGTGTTTTTCACAAATTTGGTTTACCCACCTTTAATTAAACTCATTTCATGCATCTCTATATAAACTCAGCTCAAAACAACCATTAAAACTCATTTAATTGCATCCATAAGAATCAGGGACTAAAACGTAAAGATTCAGAACATTCAAAGATGTCATCCAACCAATTTAACTAACAGCGTATCGGTACCCTTAGGGAGGGTATCGATATACCCCTGACGATCAAGCATCCCAAGCCCAGCATTACAAGGACCGTATTGGTACGCTAGGGCACTATATCAATATTGTAACCCCCTTAGCCCGGCTTAGACGCCCGACCCGATCTAGGAAGATTACATGGGGAAAACCAAAGTCAACTCATTAAATTCAACCCCGATTAACGACCCTTTTTATCTTTTCTAGAAGCATATTATTATCCTATATGATCAGCAAAGCATTTAGAAGAAAACGACACAACGATCAGAGTTCGATTAGGGGTTCAATTTCTTAAAAAGCACATTTAGGGACTAAACTATAATTTCCATAAAATACATGGACTTTTTAGATTTTAAAGTTACCAATCCTTAATTAGTCATGTAACGTGCAATCATGTCAAAACTCATCACAAACGGATCATCCAAGCTCAACCAATTGAACAAACAACAATCAGGGACCAAAGTGCAACATTTCAGGACTTTTAAATATACTTTTAACTGAAAATAACGAACAGGTATCGGTACGCTTGAGCCCGTATCGATACCCAAAATGGCAGTGACAAAATTTGGGAGAAGGTTACCGGTACACATTCCCTCGTATCGGTACGGCCTTCAAACGTTTGCCTAGGCGTATCGATACACGGGCAACTCGTATCGGTAAACCTAAGCTGAAAAGCCTAAAAATAGCTATAGCGTATCGATACGCAATCCCGAGTATCGATACGCATACCAGAGTTGCACTTCCAAAATCCCTCAAAACTCATTTAACAACATCTAAACATGACCAAAACATCCATACATGATACAATCAACATACCAACACTTAAGCATCATCAAACATTTGCAAGATGAGCTACAAGCATGGTAATTCAAGGTGAGGCGTTAACCACTCAAGCATGCTTTAAAAGATAACCGATAGCATAGCCACAATACCATAAGCAAGACCATAAACCAAATAAAGGCCATTTACAAGTCTCAAGACAAGAACCAAACATGCTTAAAGTATTTAACAACACCAAATTGATCCATGAGTAGAAATCCCTCCCATTGCCTCTTATTACACTAAGGTGAAAACACATACTTTGCTTAGCTAAAACACTTGGATTTATCTTGCTCTCTTGCTACCTCAAATGCTCAATTCTCTGCATTGATGAAACAAATGAGCGTAAGCATAAAGCTTAGTGAGGATCGCTAAAACCAAACATTCATCAATGCATTTATAAAACCAAAACATCATACTTTGTGTACACATGCCTTCCTTTAAATCATGCACTTTAAAAACACCAATGCACTTTCAAAACCACATGTTCATAGCATTATAAATTCAACAGCAAAACCTTTGTTCATGCTTAAACCAAGCATTGCATGCATTCTAGCATAAGTCACAAGCATCCCATGCTTAAATCATTACTCAACATCATTATATTGGCTCGCAAGTGATCAATAACAAACCATAACAAAACCAACACAATTGACACAGTCAGATACGCGGATTACAAGCATTATCCCACACGCTTCATACACACTACCGAATTACACAAGGTGGAGTCAAATGGCACAATCACAATCCCTCAACACCCGTAATGGAGATTAAGGGCACAATCACAACCCCTCAACATCACTCACCAGTAGTTGCATAATTCCACTAATGAGAGCACGAGACACAAACCACAATATTCACACACAAGATTAAACCATCCACCGTTGTGATCTTAGCCTCAATTGTTAGGGTACTTGGATGGAGTTTACGACACAATCACAACCCCTCGACATCCAAGGCGACTTTATTCACGCTGCACCTAATCCTATAGCCAGCTAACTATATCCGATTAAAGTAACCAAAAACCATTTCCATCACTTGCAAATATAATCATGAATCAACAATAATTCACTGTTTTACAAGCATAAACCACAATGCCATTTTCACAAGCATCAACATGCTTAAAATGAAATGAATGTCATATAATTCCAAGGATCGCTTACCATGCACATCCTTAAGCAAATGGCATTTAAATCCAACGTCATCAATGCTCAAAACATGCTTTAAACAGTAATCAAACAACATTTAATTCAAGTGCATTTTATACCAAAACATAGCACATTCTGAGAGAGACTTTCGATTTACTTACTCTTGAGCTTATCTAAGTGTTTCAAACATACACTAAGCTCCCAAAACCACGCTCAAAGCGTTTCAAAGCTGGAAAATCCTTTTTCACTCACCAGTACGCGAAACTTTGCTTCCCGACGCGAAGATCACTAGTCCGAAGCCTCAAAAAATGTTTTGCTTTCTTCCGGATCAAGATCCCCTATTTTAAAGCATCAAAACAGATATCCAAATGCATTAAAATGCATTCCAACACAAGCAACTAAACACAAACTCGTTGCTCAGCAAAACTACACCAATTTACCCATCCGAAACAATCGAAAATTCAATTGATTGCTTTCTAAACCATACCCAGCCAACATACATCACATCTAAACATTAATAAACATCAAAACACATCTAAAAACAACATAAACCCTTCCTTATACCTCCAGCAAGCAGATCACCATCAAACCACCTCAAAAACCCAACTAAAACCATTAAGAAACTCAAGGATCTCGAGGATTTCGGGATCTATATGATCAAAACTCTTTTTCAACATTATAATCAACTCAAAACTCAATTAGAATCAATCCAAAACAGAGTTCATCAACAATACTCCGAAAATCAAGATTTAAATCTCTATTTTACAAGATTTTAATATTAAATCAAATCTATAATCAAAACTCAGCTAAAAACAACAATTAGGAGCCAAAGATCTTGGGAATTTCAATAAAGAACCTAGATTAGAGGTTGAGAACGGGATTTACCTCCAATCATTGCCTTCCTTAAAGATTGACAAGTTTTTGTTTCACAATTCTTGAAGAACTTGGAGAAAATTCCTTGAAAAAGATGAGAAACCAAAGAGAGAGTGTTAGAGAGAAAATAAATCTGGAGAAATGATTGAGAAAATGGATTCTGCTGAAATGAGAGTTAGTTACGTCAAAAACTTCTCATTTTACTATTTTAGAAATTTAATTAAATAAAAATATTTTTTATTTAATCATCTAAAAATCATTTAAAACACATGTCAATTTAAGAAAGGGTTTAACTGTACAAAAGCTCCCTAAAGATTCTAAGATTTTAACTCCTCTTTTGAAATTATCAATTTCCATAGTTTTAAACTTTACATTTTTGCCACTACCCAAAATGTACCACTTCCAAAACTCTTTTTGTAAAACTGATTTGACTAACCTCTTAAACATGATTTTAGAGGATTTTAGCAAATTTTGTCTTATTTTTATCATTTCCCGATCCTTGATTTCCTTAAACCACCTAATACGATTCGAACCGTTTCTGACCGGTCCGACCCGATGTCCATAACATCTAGGCCCAAAACTAGGGCGTTACAACTCTCCCCCACTTATGAAATTTCATCCTCGAATTTTTACCTGAAGGAAAAAGGTGCGGAAATTGCTTCAGCATGTCCGCCTTGCTTTCCCACGTGGCATCCTCAACTCCTCGGTGTCGCCACAACACCTTCATAAGTTCTACCGTCTTGCCACGAAGAACTTTGCTGCTAGAATCTAGGATCCTCACCGGTTCCTTGTCATAAGACAAATCCGGATTCAGCTCTATTTCCTCAACAAGCATCACATGCGAAGGATCCGATCTATACCTCTGCAGCATCGAAACAAGAAACACATCATGAATCCTCTCGAACTCGGGAGGAAACCTCAATCAATATGCCATAGGACCAATACGCTTCACAGCCTCATATGGTCCGATAAACCTTGGGCTAAGCTTACCCTTACACCAAAATCTCATAACCTTCTTCCAAGGCGATACTTTCAAGAACATACGTTCGCCAACCGCGAACTCAATCTCCTTACGCTTCAGATCCGCGTAATACTTTTGCCGATCCGATGCTGCCTTCAAGCGCTCACAAATGAGCTTCACCTTCTCGGTGGTTTCTCTCAACATAGTTGGCATCAAAATCAACTTTTGCCCAGCTTCTACCCAACAAAGAGGGGTTCTACATCTTTTCCCATACAAGGCCTCGTAAGGAGCCATTTGAATACTTGCCTGGTAATTATTGTTGTAAGCAAACTCAACCAACGACAAATGCTTCTGCCAAGAACCCTGAAAATCAATAACGCAACATCTCAACATGTCCTCAAGCACTTGGATAACACGTTCTGACTGTCCATCCGTCTGAGGATGATAAGAAGTACTAAAATTCAACCGTGTACCCAAGGCTTGATGCAAACATTCCCAAAACCTTGATGTGAACCTCAGATCTCTATCTGACACTATAGACTTCGGCACACCGTGCAACCGCAGAATCTCAGCGATATACAACTCTGTCATCTTATCCAAGGTATACGCAGTATGTACAGGCAAGAAATGTGCACACTTCGTAAGGCGATCTACAATCACCCAAACAGAATTCTTCTTCGATGGTGACAAAGGCAAACCAGACACGAAATCCATGGAAATCCTTTCCCACTTCCATTCCGGGATTCTCAAAGGTTGCAACAACCCAGATGGAACATGATGTTCAGCCTTGACTCGCTGACAAACCATGCATTTTCTGACGAACTCGGCAACATCCTTTTTCAACCCCACCCAGTAGTACTCATCCTTCAAAACACGATACATCTTCGTACTACCAGGGTGCATAGTGAAAGGACTACTATGAGTTTCAGTCAGAATAATGCGCCTCAACTCAACATCACTCAGCACCACCATCTGACTCCCAAAACATAGAACACCATCATCATTGAAACTAAAATTCGAAGGCTTACCATCCATAATATCCTGAACATGAGGAACAAGGGAATCATCAAGCAACTGCTTATCCTTGATCAACTGGATCAGGGATGGTTTCACCTGCAATTCAGCAACAAGACCACCATCTCGCGATATGCTCAAGCGAGCAAACATCACCATCAACTCCACAGCCACTTTCCTGCTCAAAGCATCGGCCACAACATTGGCCTTTCTAGGATGATACTCGATCGACATATCATAATCCTTAAGCAACTCCACCCATCGACGTTGCCTAAGATTCAACTCTTTTTGAGACATAAGATACTTCAAGCTCTTATGATCTGTGAATGCCACACACTTCTCACCATACAAATAATGCCTCCAAATTTTCAAGGCAAACACAACAGCCGTGAGCTCAAGATCGTGAGTGGGGTAGTTACGCTCATGCACCTTCAACTGCTTAGATGCATACACCACTACCTTACCCTCTTGCATCAACACACATCCCAAACCGACGTAGGATGCATCACTGTAGACCACAAACTCCTTACCAGACTCAGGTTGAATCAGGACTGGAGCTTGCGTCAAAGCTTCCTTCAGCTACTCAAAAGCTTGTTGCCTCGCATCTATCCACTCAAAGAGAACATTCTTCTGTAACAACTTGGTCAAAGGTGCATCAATCTTCGAGAAACCCTCGACAAACCTACGGTAGTACCCAGCCAAGCCAAGAAAACTTCGCACCTCTGTCATTGACTTAGGCACTTTCCAATTCATCACTGCCTCTACCTTATACGGGTCCACACGATTACCCTCAGCTGATACAACATGCCCAAGGAAGACTACCTCTCCAATCCAAAACTCACACTTGCTCAGCTTAGCATAAAGCTGGTTTTCCATCAACACTTGCAACACTATCATTAGGTGTCTATCATGATCCTCTTCGGTACGAGAGTACACAAGGATGTCATTAATGAACACTACCACAAACTGATCCAAGAATTCATAGAATACGCGATTCATCATGTTCATGAAAGCATCAGGTGTGTTGGTTAAACCAAAAGGAATCACTAAGAAATCATAATGCCCGTACCTCGTCTGAAATTCCATTTTAGGTACGTCCACATCCTTCACCTTCAACTAGTAATACCTTGACCTCAAGTCAATCTTAGAAAACACTGAGGCTCCTCGAAACTGATCAAAGAGATCATCAATTCTTGGCAAGTGATACTTGTTCTTGATCGTCAACTTGTTCTGTAACGCCCTGATTTTGGGCCTAGAAGTTTTAGAGTTTGAATCGGACCGGTCGAGAACGGTTCGAATCTTTAAGGGATATTTAGGGAACACCTAGTTCGGGATGCTTTAAAAATATGGAAAAATATCAAAGAATCCTCATTTATTATATGAATGATTATGGTGAAAACAATTTTACAAAATAAGGTTTAGAAATACTACATTTCGGTGTAGTGACCAAATCGCAGTTTTTGCAAAAGTTGAATAGTGACTGTTTTGGAAAGGATTGAAACTTTGAATCTTTAAGGAGCTAATTTTACCAAAATGTTTTTAATCAGATTTCTCTTTATTTTGGGTGTTTTTATTAATGTTTTAATTAAGGGAAATAAGGATTATTAAAAATAAAATCTATCTTTGACTTTTCATAACTACCTTACGTTAGTTTTCTCTCATTTCATTTTCTCTCAATTTCTATTCAGCCAAAAACAATTCCTCCATCAATTAGTCTCTGATTTTCATTCATTTTGATGAGATTTCAATCTCCTTTTGATTCCTAATCTTTTCCTCACCAAATCCTTTTGTTTTCACTTTGAATTTTCAAGAAAACTTGCCCAATCAAGGAGAAATCATCCATTAGAGGTAAGCTCCGTCCTTCTCCTGTAACGATCAGTTCTTTACTGAAATTCCCAAGTTATCAATCCTTTGTTAATGATTTTTGAGTTTCTTTAATGTTAGAAACATGAAATTGTGTCAAAACTCAAGGTTCTTGGTGAGATCTTGATGATTTTCGTAACTATTGGCTAGGCTCTATTTTGAGGTTAATTTCTAATGTATTTTAGATGGTAATTGGTGTTATAAACGAGGTTTTATCAAACAAATCCCGAATACGTTTGGATTCCTAAGTTTTGCATGCTAGAATGGTGGTTTTTGGAGTGGTTTTGGTGTTCTGTTATAGCTGGAGGTATAAGGACGAGTTTATGGTGATTTTTGGTGTTGATTTGTGTTTAGAAATGATTAGAAGTGATATATCTTGGCTGGGCTTTGTTTTGGAAGAGTTTGGAGATGATTTCGGTTGTTTTTGGTGGCCGAAATGGTGCTTGTGAGTAGAGCAGCGAGTTTGCTTAGTTTTCTGATGATTTCAGTGTATGATGATGCATTAATCCTCTGCTCTTATGTGTTATGAACAGGGGAGACATCTTCGGACGCCTTTGGTGTTGATTCGGAAGTGCCGGGAGCTTAGATAGTGTTTCGGCGAACAAGCGAAACGTAATCGGTGAGTGCGAATGGTTTAGAAGTCCTTGAGGGACAAAGAAACAAGGTTTGGGGATTTAGGAAAGGTTTGAAACACCTTCCTAAGTCCGGAAGTAAGTATGGCTAGATTGCTCTCAATTATGTGGGGGTTGCCCTTAAAATGCTTTTACATACTTTTGTTTTGAGATAGACAAATTCCTACTGTTTTTATGCATGATTTGTAGCATGAGATCATGCTTTGAAGAGATTTCATGTGATAGCATGTGCACTGAAGAGTTTCGAGATTTTGATTTAATGCAAGATGTATTATGATTTTGAAATGAGATGAGAAAGATTTGAGAAACGTTGCATGATATATTGGCATAGAAGATGAGATACTTGCCGGATATAATTGATCGATCAATATGATGAGAGTGCACTATAATCTAAAAATTTGTACGTGCTCTTTGGAGTTGGGCTATGGGGGGTAGTGCCATCCCAATCCAAAGTGAGAATCCGATGATGAGAGATACCATCGGGGTAGGACTTGGTGAAATACCCAAGCTTTGTGGCGATGAGAGATACCGCCATGAGAATCTGGTGATGAGAGATTCCACCGGGGTAGGACTTAACCTTGGGTCAAGCTAATCCGCATATTCGAGTAATGATGAAATGTGAAATGCCAATATAATATATGAAAATGTATTTGATCCACATGTACCTAATGTTGAGATGATTTATGCTATGAGATTTGTTTATGAAATGCTTTAATTTTCACAAGCATGTGTATGGCCTTGCCATGAGTTTTGCATTGGTTTAAATGCATGAGATAGAATAGAGGTACATGTGTTTCAAATGGAGATTTACTTTGAAATGGTTTTCAAGCATGATATAGAGTGAGCATGTTGTTGAAAATGGCTTTTGAGAAAGTGTTTTGAATAATGCATTATTGTGTTGGTTTTCTTTAGAGCATGCCTCACTAAGCAAACATGTTTACGCTCTCTTTTACCAATAATGCAGATAATTGAAGTGTTTTGGGCAACAAGAAGGTTAAGAACATCCAAGGAAGTGTAAAGCTCATGTATGGTGATGTTTTTACACACTTTAGTATTGGTATTTGGCAATGGGGTTTCAAGGTTGTATTTGGGAGATGTGTTTTGGACTCGCTATGTTTGTAGTAAGTTTGTTATATCTTTTGTGGTTTGTAAATGGTCCTAAATGGTTTGATTGGAGGTTTGAGTTCTATATTTGGTTTTGTGGTTAGGAAGAATGCATATAGTTTGAGTGTTCATGTGTTTGATGCCATGCTTTAGCTTAAGCTTCTCAATTATGTTCTCTAATGTCTAAACAAGTTGTTGGTATGTTATGGAATGTTCTGGAGCATGTTTGATAGTGTTTAGATGTGAAAAACCAGAGTTTTCTGCTGTTGCAGGGCAGGGTGTATCGAAACACCCTTATCTGTTTCGAAACAGGGGCCCGAAATGGCCATAGTGTTTCGGAACGGGTGAAGGTGTTTCGAAACACTTTGGCTACTGGAGAGGCATGTTCCGATACTGGTCTCGGAACGCACCCGAGTACCGAAACGGTCAACACCGTTTCGATACGGGCGTTTCGGTACGAAGGTTAGCGTTCCGGAACGGTTGACCGTTAGACTGTGCATTTGAATTGTTTCAAGTTCTTATGTTTTACATTTTAGTCATGTATGTTGTGGATGCAATTGCTTGAGCTTGGAATGTCCTTTTAAGTTGATTTTTGGCAGAGATGTATGTAAAGTGACTAATTACATATTGGTAAACTTAAAATCTGCAAAGTCTATATGTTTTATAAAATTTACATTTTGGTCCCTAAAAGTGTAATACTTGCAATTGAGTCCCTAATTGATTTCTGATCGCTGTGCCTTTCTCTCATATGACTCTTGCGTAACACCTAGACTTAATGTGCATCTAGAAAAGATAAAAAGGAAAAAAAGGATCGTTAATCAAGGTTGACTTTCAGGTTGACTTTGGTTTTCCCCGTGTAATCTTCGTAGTTCGGGTCAAACGTCTAGGCCGGGCTAAGGGGGTTACATGTTCAGTTGCCGATAATCTATACACATCCGCATTGTCTCATCTTTCTTCTTTACAAACAACATCGGCGCACCCCAAGGTGAAACATCGACCGGATGAACCCTCGATCAAGCAACTTCTAAAGTTGCGTCTTCAACTCCTTCAGCTCTTTAGGTGCCATTCGATAAGAAGAAATGGACACCGGAGTCGTATTCTCATACAACTCGATACCAAACTCAACTTCCCTGTTTGGCGGCAACCCATGCAATTCTTTCGGAAAGACACCTAGAAAATCGCAAACGGTTCTGATGTCCTGCACACGTACATCTTGTGTACCAAGATTCATCACATATGCAAGATAAGCACCACAACCCATCCTTAGCATACGGCTTGCTTCCAAAGCCGAAACAACATTAGACAATAATTTCACATTCTCGCCTACTATCACCACCTCATAATCATCAGCAAGCTTTAAGGTGACCCACTTAACATCAAAGTCAACCACTTCTCTATGCTCAGACAACAAATCCATACCAAGAATAACATCAAATCCATAAAAGGGTAATTCCATCAAATCCACAAGAAAGACATGACCCTGAACTGATAAGGGACACCTCCTATACAACCTCCTCGTGACTACAGTCTCACCAAAAGAACTAGTCACTTGCATTCCTACTTCAAGCAACTCAACAGGTATATCAAGTTAATGCGCATGCTCACTCAAGATATAAAGAATGCGTGGATCCAGAATCAATCAAAGCCAACAATGATAAAGACTATAGAACAAAGGTACCTGCGATAACATCGGTGTCATTGCGCCCCTCGCGCTGAGCATAGACCATCGCAGGACCGCCTCCCTCAGGCTGGACTGCTACCACATGAGCGATACCACGCTGACCCTCATCTCACCACTGAAAATTGCCTTGGCCGCGCCCACGACCTCTCTGAGGTACAGCCACAGCAGGTGCACATCCCTGGCCTCCACCAGCCAACAAAGGACACTCACGCCTCATGTGATCTGCTGAACCACAGTTCTAGCAAGAATTCCCTGTCACCACAACATGAGCTTTTGCCTCTCTAGCCGCACGTGGACAATCTCGCCTCAGATGGTCCCTCGATCCACACGTCCAGCACGTGTGCTGCTCAGTCCTTGCTCGTCCACCCTGAGCCTGTCCACCTCGTCCTCGATCACCTCACCTCAGGCTGATGCCTCCTATCTCGGCCTCTCTTGTTCCGTCCACCTCTGGAACTAAACTCAACAACCCTCTTACCAGAGCTAGAACCACCTCCACGAGATGCCAGACCAAATTTCTGCTCGATGTCCTTAGCTCGACATACAAGCACATCAAAATTCGTGTAATCCGTAGCCAACATATAGGTCTTTACTTCCTGCACCATCCCATATCGAAAGCGATCACAACGATGCCTCTCACTCAGCATCAACTCAGGCGCATACTGGCTTAGACATACGAACTGGACCTCGTACTCAGCCACAAAGAGACTTCCCTGAACAAGCGACATAAACTCGCGCTTCTTTTCATCCAAGCATCTCACACCAAGATACTTCTTCCAAAAGGCACTCCGAAAGAACTCCCAATCCACCTCATTGGGCTCAAAACCAGCAGTGATAGTCGTCCACTAACTATAGGCATCACCCTGGAGAAAAGAAACTGCGCATCCCAGCTTGCGCACATCACTGCATCCCATCTGATCTATAATACGAATCGTACTAGCGAACCATGCCTCCGATGCCTCAGGAGACATACCATGGAACTTAGCAGCTCCCAAATTCTCAGCCTTTCCAAAGGGAAACCCGTATGCCCAACTGCAGGTGCCTGGACTTGCGCTCCAGCTACTGGAACCTGAAACGCTCTGGTGCTCGCCTAAACTAGTGGCGCTAGATCACCCAAATCCTGGACCAGCCTGTCCACGTTGCTCCGGCTCTCCACCTCCAGGTGGGGGTGGCAGAGGTAGAGTCTCATCAGCTGGGTTCTCAACCCCCTGATTACTCTGATTTCCCTGCTCAGGCGCAGGCACGATCGTATTTGATCTAAGCTCTCTCCTCGAACCCATTGTGCTATTTATAACAAGGCATAACAACAAAAACAAATCAAATCATGATTTAGGCCAGCCTCAAGCAAGGATCCAAGTTTACAAAAACATTTAACTAGTGTAATAAGGCAATGGGCACCTCGATTTCCCTCATGCACATCATAGCATGCAATGGCATATCATAAACATCATGCTTTATCTCATCCACAATCAGCATACATCCTCACCATATCATCATCGTAAAATCATATATAATTCCCACATGATTCATAACGACCAAGCATGGCATAGGCACCAACATTCAACCAAAACATGATTTTACAAACAACATGCCACTCAACATTGATTCGAACATCAAAACATACTAATTTCACATACCATCATCCCCAATTCTTTCGTAACCTAGCTCTGATACCAACAAATGTAACCCCCTTAGCCCGGCCTAGACGCCCGACCCGAACTAGGAAGATTACACGGGGAAAACCGAAGTTAACTCGTTAAAGTCAACACCGATTAACGACCCTTTTTATCTTTTCTAGAAGCATATTATTATCCTATATGATCAGGAAAGCATTTAGAAGAAAATGGTACATCGATCGGAGTTCGATTAGGGGTTCAATTGCTTAAAAAGCACATTTAGGGACTAAACTATAATTTCCATAAAATACAAAAAATTTCAGATTTTAAAGTTACCAATCCTTAATTAGTCATGTAACATGTCATCATGTCAAAATGCATCACAAACGGATCATCCAAGCTCAACCAATTGAACATACAACATTAAGGGAACAAAGTGCAACATTTCAGGACTTTTAAAGATACTTTTAACTGAAAATAACGAACATGTATCGGTACGCTTGAGCCCGTATCGATACCCAAAATGGAAGTGACAAAATTTGGGAAAAGGGTATCGATACGCGTTCCCTCGTATCGGTATGACCTTCAAACCATTGCCTAGGCATATCGATACGCGGGCAACTCGTATCGGTACGCCTAAGCTGAAAAGCCGGAAAATAGCTATAGCGTATCGATACGCAATCCCGAGTATCGATACACATACCAGAGTTGCACTTCCAATAGCCCTCAAAACTCATTTAACAACATCTAAACATGACCAAAACATCCACAAATGATACAATCAACATACCAACACTTAAGCATCATCAAACATTTGCAAGATGAGCTACAAGCATGGTAATTCAAGGTGAGGCGTTAACCACTCAAGCATGCTTTAAAAGATAACCCATAACATAGCCACAATATCATAAGCAAGACTATAAACCAAATAAAGGCCATTTCCAAGTCTCAAGACAAGAACCAAACATGCTTAAAGTATTTAACAATACCAAATTGATCCATGAGTAGAAATCCCTTCCATTGCCTCTTATTACACTAAGGTGAAAACACATACTTTGCTTAACTAAAACACTTGGATTTCCCTTGCTCTCTTGCTGCCCCAAATGCTCAATTCTCTGCATTGATGAAACAAATGAGCGTAAGCATAAAGCTTATTGAGGATCGCTAAAACCAAACATTCATCAATGCATTTATAAAACCAAAACATCATCCTTTGTCTACTGTAAAGTGTCCAAAAGTCCTATATTTCATACACTTTCCAACTCTTATTATAACTATTTTTAAGCACATTTTACGCATAAGTAGGGTCATGCATAGTATTTTACAGTATTTCATTATTCTGCCTTACTCTATAACTTATCATTTATATAGGTGAACAAGAGATATTATTTTAGTGTATTCTTGTATGTCGGTACTAACAGCTGAACAAGGGAACCGAGGAACGGAGGACACAATACTGAGGAAGCAAACCCAGGAGTTATACTGAAGCAGTTCCAGCTGAAGACAAGTTGCTACCGAGCACCTGCCGAGTAGAGTTGCCACTGACCTTGCTGCCTTCAGCAGCTGACTATGGAAGTTGGGAGAACTGGAGCGCGATTTGTAGAGCAAAAAATCCTAAATCTATCGCCGACGTTCATATGATTTTCTGACATCTGTAGCAGCGGCTAGGGCTGCCGAAGTGAAGTTCCCAAGTTTACTTGCGGGCTAAGGCAAACAAGGAAGAGTCCATATTCCAAGATAAGAAGTCAGCATTTAAACCTATATTAAAGAAGGAAAGCTACTTTAGAGGACTTCTACTTTGATGAGGACTTAACCTAGTTTTGAGTCTATAAATACCCATTGTACTCCTAGTTCAAATCATCCTAGGTTTTCTATAGACTATTCTTGTGTTCTTCACTGCCGCCATGTTCTAAATTCTATTTGGGTTAGGGTTATGTTGTAACTAGAGTGAAACAATTGTTTTAGGTTTTTGAGTTATTTCTTCAATAAAATATTCCAAGTTTACTTAATCCATTGTTCTTCATTCTTTCATTCTTTCTACACCAGTTGTTTGAGAGAATCTATTTGTTGGGCACAAAAGTGCAAGGCTCACGAAAGGGTTAAGTACGGTCACAACGTGAGGCGTGAATAACTTGATTCCACACTAGTCCACAATTTTCAGCGGCTAAAAGGGATCACTAACCGAGTTGACTGACTTGGTTCCATGTAAAGTGTCCAAAAGTCCTATATTTCATGCACTTTCCAACTCTTATTATTACTGTTTTAAGCGCATTTTAGGCATAATTAGGGTCATACATAGCATTTCACAGTGTTTCATTGTTCTGTCGTACTTTTATAACTTATCATTCATTTGGTGAACAAGAGGTACTGTTCTAGTGTATTCTTGCTTGTAGGTACTAACTACTTAACGTGGGAACCGAGGAACGAAGGACACAACACTGAGAAGCATACCCAGGAGCTGTACTGAAGCAGTTCCAACTAAAGTAAGTTGCTGTCGAGCACCTGCCGAGTATCTGTCGAATAAAAGTTGCTGCCAACCTTGCTGCCCTCGGCAGCTGACTATGGAAGTTTGGAGAACCGGATCGCGATTTGTAGAACTAAAACATATAATTCTATCGCCGGCGTTCACGTGATTTTCCGACGTCTGTAGCAGCGGCTAGGGCTACCGAAGTGAAATTCTCAAGCTTACTTGCGGGCTAAGGAAAACGAGGAAGAGTTCATATTCCAAGAAAAGAAGTCAGCATTTAAAGCTACATTAATGAAGAAGAGCTACTTTAGAGGACTTCTACTCCAAGGAGGACTTGACCTAGTTTTAAGTCTATAAATACCCATTGTACTTCTAGTTTAAATCATCCTAGGTTTTCTATAGACTTTTCTTGTGCTCTTCTCGGCCGCCATGTTCTAATTCTCCATTGGGTAAGGGTTATGTTGTAACTAGTGAGAAACAGTTGTTTTAGGTTTTTGAGTTATTTCTTCAATAAAATATTCCAAGTTTACTTAATCCATTGTTCTTCATTCTTTCAATCTTTCCACACCAGTCGTTTGAGAGAATCTATTTCTCAGGCACGAAAGTGCAAGGCTCACAAACGGGTTAAGTACGGTCACAACGGGAGGCGTGACTAACTTGGTTCCACGCTAATCCACAAGTTTCAGCGGCTAAAATGGATCTCTAACCGAGTTGATTGATTTGGTTCCACTCTAGTCCTCAAGTTATCAATCTCGAGCATCCTAACCTAGAAATAGGAGGGATCACTGTCGACTATACTGCCGAATTGGAGTATTTGCTATACTTGTTGCCAGGACGTCTTTCCATTCCACCTTCCGAGACAGTACACACCCCTGCAGTGGCAGGACCTGATGTGGCCGCGTGACAGGGTCATAGTTTGCCGCCCATCTACCCACCGAGGCAACATATCGTGGCAGCAAAGGATAACTCGTGGCAGCAAAGGATAACTCATGCCTAATTCAACGCAATTTTCACACTAAGTGGCAGCATAACCCTGCCTACTCTATCAATCTGATTCACCTTTTCTCTTTTACTTGTGTTTTATTTACTTTCGAATCTCAACCAATCATTGACTTGTGTTTTTACTTTACTTTGTGCAGGAACTAAAGAACGAGACAAGTTGTCCAATCCTCGTGGGATTCAGCATCTTTTATACTATAACTTGACAAGAGTGTGCACTTGCGCTCCCACAAAAGGGAACACCTTCATGCCCTACAAGTTTTTGGCGTCGTTGCCGGGGATTGGTAACAGTGAATTTCGTTTTTAATTTTTACACGTTTTTTACTTTTCATTTATTTCTATTTTTAATCGAAAAAAGAAAAAAAGAATTTTACTGTGTCCATTGTAAGTGTATGACCAAGGCTAACCTTAGCGAAAACTTCATTGTTTACGACGATCTTGAGCGTGAAACTAGACGAATCAAGAGGGAGCTAAGAGAAGCCTTAAAGAACAAAGACAAAGGCAAAGCAAAGAAAGAGACCATGGTAAACGAGGTCCACCCAGTTGATGCCATGAATGGCAGGGGAAGGCAGCCAGATTTTCCGCCTAGAGAACCACAAGTACAGTAGAGGCAGGATCCCCCTGATCCACCCCAAGTGCGGACAACTAGAGACTATCTTGAACATGACTTTCAAAGGTTCGAGCCAATAGTAACAGAAACAAAGATAGGGGCAGATCATTTTGAACTGAAGCTTGTCATGTTCAACATGCTAAACACACTAGGGCACTTCGGAGGGACTACCACAGAAGATGCTCGGCAGCATCTACAAGGATTCCTGGACATCTATCGAGCATTCAAGATTCATGGGGTACACACCAGGACGTATTGCGGCTAAGGCTATTTCCCTATTCACTGAGGGATAGGGCGAAACAATGGTTGAATAACTAGCCAGCCAGATCTTTTACTTCATGGAGCTCTGCAAGGACTTTCTATACCGGTTCAACTCATCCAACGTCACCGATGGGCTGCAGAATGAGATCCCAGCTTTTAGACAAGGGGATGATGAGACGATGTTTGATTCATGGGAGCGGTACCAACAAATGTTGAACAATTGTCCACTTCATGGTTTACCTGCTTGGACTCAGGTATCTATATTCTACAATGGAGTTAACTACTCGACCCGGATGGTGATAGATGCCTCGGTTAACGAGATCATCCTAGACAAACCTTCAGAGGAAGCACTACGGCTGCTCAACATAGCAGCTAAAAACGATTATAAATACCTGACAGCCCGCCGAGGCAGCACAAGGCGGCCAGCTACTATAAATGAGGTGGAAGCCTCCGAATCTGTTAATGCCCGCCTCGACACTCTGATAGAGCTGGTGATGAAGATGGGGCAATCCCCAAGGAAGGTCCATGAGGTAAAAGCTGTTGAGCCCTTTTGTGGCGAATGTGGAGCCAACCATGATTCCTCTGAATGCACTGCATCTGCAAACTACATGGGAGGATATGAGAGGAATAGCAGGCCGGCACAAAACACATACAATCCTAACTAGAGAAACCATCCCAATTTCTTCTAGAGCAACCCAAAGACAGCAGCAAATCCACAACAGCTATAGGGAAGCTACCAGCAGAATCAGTCTCGGCAGTAGACTCAGCAGCCACATCACAATAATTCAGTAGAAGCTACTCTGAATAACTTTATGAAACAAACTGCTGAATTTATTGTTTATACAAATAAGTTTATTAAAAAAATTGAGTCTTTCATGGACATGACGGAGATGAAGATGAACAACCAGGAGGCTGCTATTAAGAACCTGGAAACCCAGTTTGGGAAGTTCACTGAAATCTACCATAGCCAGACCATGAGAGCATCATCCAGCAGCCCGCCAGAAGCAGCCAAGCCCACTTTTGAACATTGTAAGGCCATAACTACAAGAAGTGGGAAGCAGGTGTATGAACCTAGGATGGAAGAGCAGTTAAGAACTCATCCAGAACATATAAGTAAGCCTGCCCCAACAGCACCCATATTAGCCACCCCAGCAGTAACACCGACTCCGGCCGCCCCAGTATCAACACAGACTCCAGCCGCCCCAGCAGCAACACCGACTCCAGCCGCCTCAGCAGCAGAACATGAAAGCAGCCCTGACAAGGATGATCCTCCACGAACTAAGCCCCCAAGTAAGGAGTAAATAGAGGACATCCGCCCACCAGGTCCATTCCCCCAAAAGCTCAAAGAACAACAGTAGGAGCACCAATTCAGAAAATTCTTTGACATTCTAAAACAGGTGCACGTTAACATACATTTGATAGAAGCTATACAAAGCATGCCCAACCACGCCAAATATCTCAGAGAATAGCTTCTAAGGAGAGACGGATAGAGGAATTCGAGACGGTGGCCGTGACTGAAGAGTGCATGGCTATGCTGCATAACAAGCTGTCGCCCAAGCAGACAGATCCGGGAAGCTTTGTTATACCATACAGGCTGGGCAACAAGCATGAGACCAGGGCCTTGTGTGATTTGAGAGCTAGTATAAATCTGTTGCCTAAGGCCGTCTTCGACAAACTAGGTATTGGACCTGCAAAACCAACCTTCGTAATGCTTAAACTTGCCAATCACTCATTCGTGCAACCGGAGGGAAAGATTGAGGACATACCGGTTAAAGTGGGCAGCCTAATTCTTTCTGCCGGTTTCTTCATCTTGGATTGTGAGGCCGATGAGAAAGCCCTCATCATCCTCGGGTGACCCTTCTTGGCCACGAGAAGAACGCTGATAGATGTGGAACTCGGGGAACTTAAAATGAGGGTAGAAGATCAAAGCATAAGGATGAATGTGCTGCAAACTTCAGAGGAAGGAAAGGAAGGCCTGGATGAAAGAGCTGCCAAAATAAGTGTGGAAACAGGCCAGGGCAGCGGCTGCCATGACAGACCTCGAGGCAGATTGAAGGATCCCATCAAATAGAAACTGAAGGAGCAAGAGGACCCTCAGGAGGGGAGAAAAAGCTAAACCACCTCAGGAAGTGGTTATGTCTAGGAGATGCACCCAACTGCACTCCTAACATAACTTAATTTTTATTTATGTCTATTTATTGATTTTTATGCATTAGGAATAATGTTTATTTGAGGACTAGATTAATTTTCAGTATTTAATTTTTCAGATTTTATTTAATTATTTTTATTATTTTTATTTTAGGATCGAGAATAAAAGAACATGATTAAAAGGGAAGACCAGCAAAAAGCCCTCCAACAATCTTGTCGAGTCAGCAGCCAGCGCAGAAAAGTGGAACGACTAGTTAGCCGCCAACGGCTAGTTTCTAACGGCTCCAAAAATAACGGGTAGGAAAATCTGTGGCGTGCACGAGGAAATCGGACCGTTGATCATTTAATACCGCCCCGACACTTCTCGGCAGCCACTATATAAACCACTCACTCATTTCATTTTACTTCACTTCCACATTTTTGTTAACTTCTATCTTTTTCTTCTGCTCTCTCATAATATTTCCTTTCTAGTTTCAGTCAAAATACAATCGATCACATGGCTTCAACATCAACCCAAAAACCCACCTACAGCAGGTTCTACTTCAAGGTAGGCGAGGAGAGATATAGAGCACAATTCTCCAAGCATGTCGTCTGGGAGGAACATGCTTCCATTATACGAAACAAACGGGAGACCATGGTCTAGAGCCCGCCTTGTTCTGAACCATCCATTACAAAGGATGGGAGATGTTCGCTCAGTAGCCTGATATAGCGAACATCATCATAGTCAGGGAATTTTACTCACGTCAGCCCTGCCCAAACAAGCCATTCATCTACGTCCGCAGAGAGGTGGTCAAGCACAACCCTGCTATCATCAACAGCTACTATGGCCTTGATATGAATGACAACTCGCACGAGGAATGGAGGCAGTCACTGATGGATGCCCACTATGAGGAGATCAAGGCCAGAATATGCAAGCCCAACACACCATGGCTGGGGGGAAAACATGTGGGATATGTCTAGCGCCGCCACATACTACCTGAAGCTATGCTGTGGAACATGTTCGTGAAAAGGCACCTGTTGCCCACATCTCACAACTTAATAGTTGACCGGTCGCGCCTCACCCTAATCTACAGCATCTTGATGAACCGACCGATCAACGTGGGGGAAATCATCTACACGGAAATATACAACTACTTCAAGAAAAAGAAGGGCAGGTTGTACTTCCCGTCCCTCATCACAAGCCTCTGCACCAATTTCTGAGTCCCCACAGAGCCCACATATGAGTTCACAGCCGCAAATGAGGGCTGGACCAAAACGGTTCGCATCCAGATGATGTAGGATGCGGAGAAAGAGCCACTAACGCCCAGTCAGCCCTCCACCGAACAGTTTGAAACGCCAGCCGCCCCCGGCAGTACTTACAATGCCCCAGACAGAGAGGTCCTCCCGCTGCTCCACACACTCCTCGAACACACAAAACGGATAGAGCAGCAGTAGTTGGCCTTCATGAACTACGTGGGGGAGGCCCAAGAAGCCCTTGTGGCTTATTTCCTATAGAAATTTCTGAGTGACGTGCCCCCCATGCCGCCCTTTCCTGATGAGCTTGCAGCAGCAACAAAAGCATGAAAAAATTCACCTGCCCCCACCGTCCGCCAGACAGATCATCAGGTGCCCTCTCCTATACATTCTCCGCAGCACTCAGCTGCCACCCCATCAATACAGTGGCAAATTCCCCTGAGAGGCACCAACTGAATCTCTCCCCAGCCTGCACATCCAATACAGTGGCAGACTCCTCCTCATCAAAGGAGATTGAGCAACTGCCGCCGGAACTAGAAACAGCAGTAGTAGCGGCAACAACAGCTAGCCCAATGGCATTCATCCCTCCGGCAACACCCACATAGGAAGGGACAAGGAAGAGGAAGTGGCACATAATAGCTGAAGAACTTGTGGACCTCGAGACCGAGTCAGAAGGAAGCGACGCATCTCCCGCCGTTCCCCCTGCCGAGCCTCTAGAAGAGCCACATCAGACACCAAAGAGAGTCCAGCCGCCGCGGAAAGCAAAGACCTCTCCTGCTCGAACCGCCGCCAAGGCATTTGCCAAAAGCCACTTCGTCATCCGAACATCCTCCTCCTCCTCAGCTAGTTAGAATCCAACCTCCTCCTAACCCTCAACAAACTTTTATTTTCGTTTCCTTTATTTTTATTTATCTTTATTTTTGCTAATTTTAACATGTATATTTTTGTTTTCTTATTTTATGTTTTGTGCATTGAGGGCAATGCCCATGTCGAGTTTGGGGGGGATAGCTCTTGCATCAGTTGTAGGCATTCTTAGTTGCATTTAGATTGCATTGTACTTGCCTTAGTAATAATCGGAAAATAAAAGTTTGTTATGACTTGTGCCTATGATAGGATAGTCGATTACTTTATTTTTGCACCTATCTAAAATTAAACTTAATTTTGGGGAAGAGCATGAAATATGACTTAGATTTTTTTCTTTTTGCCTGAAAATGTTGAATATCTCTGTTACTTGCTGAATGTGTAGAATAATTGATGAACATTGTCGGTTTGTTTTTATTGCAAAATTCTAACAATAATTGTAGGTAGCCGCTGAGGTAGGCAAAAAAGAAACAGAAAAATGCAGAACTGCCAAAGGCAGCAAAATCAAAAACAAAGAAAAATGTCGTGTTACCCTAGAGGTGCCCGCAACAGGCTCTAGGAAGAATCATGAGCGAGGATACTCCGCTGCTATCAAAGTCCATGAATCTGAAAGCCTAAAAGTGACGGACAAATTAGCATGAGTGAATGAAAGCCTTCACAGGATGACTCTACTCCAAGGGTTCGGGGTTATGTAGTTTGCTCCCATCTAAACGTTAGACCTGTAAGAGTAGTTGTGATAAACTGAAGCCCTCACTGCCTTGATTAAAAATAATATGCTTAACTGTGCTGCCTCGGCAGCAACCTTTTAAATTACAACAGTATCTTTGTTTAATCTTTTATTCTGCATATTCAGCTTGCTTACAAATTTGCAAACATCACACATGCATTAGGAATTTAATTCTGAGTTATTTTCATGTTCATTTCCCTTCATTAAGTTATATGTATATAGGTGCCACGGACTTGAGGTAGAAAATCAGGTTAAAAACAAGTTTTTCTTTCTGACTATTATTAGAGCAAGTACGTTAGGTTGCATTGCTTGAGGACAAGCAATAGTTCGAGTTTGGGGGTGTGTAAAGTGTCCAAAAGTCCTATATTTCGTGCACTTTCCAACTCTTATTATTACTGTTTTAAGCATATTTAGGCATAATTAGGGTCATGCAAAGCATTTCACAGTATTTCATTATTCTGCCTTACTTTTATAACTTATCATTCATTTGGTGAACAAGAGGTGTTGTTCTAGTGTATTCTTGCTTGTAGGTACTAACTGCTGAACGAGGGAACCGAGGAAAGAAGGACACAATGCTGAGAAGCAAACCCAAGAATTGTGATGAAGCAGTTCCAACTGAAGTAAGTTGTTGCCGAGCACCTACCGAGTATCTGCCGAGTAAAAGCTGCAGCTAACCTTGCAGCCCTCGGCAGCTGACTATGGAAGTTTGGAGAACCGGAGCGCGATTTGTAGAACTAAAAATCCTGATTCTACCGCCGGCGTTCACGTGATTTTCTGACGTCTGTAGCAGCGGCTAGGGCTGCCGAAGCAAAATTCCCAAGCTTACTTGCGGGCTAACGAAAACGAGGAAGAGTCCATATTCCAAGCAAAGAAGTCAGCATTTAAAGCTACATTAAAGAAGAAAAGCTACTTTAGAGGACTTCTACTCCAAGGAGGACTTGACCTAGTTTTAAGTCTATAAATACCTATTGTACTTCTAGTTTAAATCATCCTAGGTTTTCATTAGAGTTTTCTTGTGCTCTTCTCTGCCGCCATGTTCTAATTCTCCATTGGGTTAGGGTTATGTTGTAACTAGTGAGAAACGATTGTTTTAGGTTTTTGAGTTATTTCTTCAATAAAATATTCCAAGTTTACTGAATCCATTGTTCTTCATTCTTTCAATCTTTCCACACTAGTCGTTTGAGAGAATCTATTTGTCGGGCACGAAAGTGCAAGGCTCACGAAAGGGTTAAGTACGGTCACAACGGGAGGCGTGACTAACTTGGTTCCACACTAGTCCACAAGTTTCAGCGGCTAAAATGGATCTCTAACCGAGTTGATTGATTTGGTTCCACACTAGTCCTCAAGTTATCAATCTCGAGTATCCTAACCTAGAAATAGGAGGGATCACTATCGACTATCCTGCCGAACTTGGAGTATATGCCAGACTTGCTGCCATGACGTCTTTCCATTCCACCTGCCGAGATAGTACACACCCCTGCAGTGGCAGGACTTGCTGCGGTCGCGTGACAGGGTTATAGTTTGTCGTCCATCTACCCACCGAGGCAGCATATCGTGGCAGCAAAGGATAACTCATACCTAATTCAACGCAGTTTTCACACTAAGTGGCAACATAACCCTGCCTAGTCTATCAATCTAATTCTCATCTTCTCTTTTACTTGTGTTTTATTTACTTTCCAATCTCAACCAATCATTGGCTTGTGTTTTTACTTTACTTTGTACAGGAACTAAAGAATGAGACAAGCTGTCCAATCCTCGTGGGATTCGACATTTTTTATACTATAACTTGACAGGAGTGTGCACTTGCGCTCCCACAAAAAGAGAACACCTTCACGCCCTACATTCCACACTAGTCCTTAAGTTAGCAATCTCGAGCATCCTAACCTAGAAATAGGAGGGATCACTGTCGACTATCCTGTCGAACTTGGAGTATCTGCCAGACTTGCCGCCAGGACGTCTTTTCATTCCACCTAATGAGACAGTACACACCCCTGCAGCGGCAGTGACCTGCTGCGGCCGCGTGACAGGGTCGTAGTTTGCCGCCCACCGTACCCACCGAGGCAGCATATCGTGGCAGCAAAGGATAACTCATACCTATTACAATGCAGTTTTCACACTAAGTGGCAGCATAACATTGCCCGTTCTATCAACCTGATTCACCTCTTCTTTATTATTTGTGCTTTTATTTACTTTTCTATCTCAACCAATCATTCACTTGTGCTTTTATTTTACCATTGTGCAGGAACTAAGAAACGAGACAAGCTTTTCCAGTCCTCGTGGGATTCGATATCTTATATATTATAACTTTACAGGATTGTGCACTTGCGCTCTCACAAAAAGGGAACACCTACACGCCCTACATCTACACATGCCTTCCTTTAAATCATGCACTTTAAAAACACCAATGCACTTTCAAAACCACATGCTCATAGCATTATCAATTCAACAGCAAAACTTTTGCTCATGCGTAAACCGAGCATTAAGTGCATTCTAGCATAAATCACAAGCATCCCATGTTTAAATCATTACTCGACATCATTATATTGGCTCGCAAGTGATCAATAACAAACTATAACAAAACCAACACAATTGACACAATCGGATATGCGGATTACAAGTGTTGTCCCACACGCTTTATACACACTTCCGGATTACACATGGTGGAGTCAAATGGCACAATCACAACCCCTCAACACCCGTGATGGAGATTAATGGCACAATCACAACCCCTCAACATCACTCACCGGTAGTTGTATAATTCCACTAACGAGAGCACGGGACACAAACCACAAGATTCACACACAGGATTAAACCATCCACCGTTGTGATCTTAGCCTCAATCGTTAGGGTACTTCGATGGAGTTTACGGCACAATCACAACCCCTCGACATCCAAGGCGACTTTATTCATGGTGCACCCAATCCTATAGTCGGCTAACTATATTCGATTAAAGTAACCAAAATCCATTTCCATCACTTGCCAATATAATCATTAATCATCAATAATTCACTATTTTACAAGCATAAACCACAATGCCATTTTCACAAGCATCAACATGATTAAAATCTAATGCATATGTAATATAAATCCAAGGATCACTTACCATGCGCATCCTTAACCAAATGACATTTAAATCCAGTGTCATCAATGCTCAAAACATGTTGTAAACAGTAATCAAACCACATTTAATTCAAGTGCATTTTATACCAAAACATAGCACATTCCGAGAGAGACTTTCGATTTACTTACTCTTGACCTTAGCTAAGTGTTTCAAACTTACACTAAGCTCCCAAAACCACACTCAAAACGTTTCAAAGCTGGAAATCCTTTTTCACTCACCGGTACACGAAACTTTGCTTGCCGACGGGAAGATCACTCGTCCGAAGCCTCCAAAAATGCTTCGCTTGCTTCCGGATCAAGATCCCCTGTTTTTAAAAGCATCAAAACAGAGATCCAAATGCATTAAAATGCATTCCAACACCAGCAACTAAACACAAACTCGTTGCCCAGCAAAACTACACCAATTTACCTATCTGAAACAATCGAAAGCATTCCAACATGCATTTAATCATAAGTACAACTCAAATACATCTCAACCATCAAGAACAAATGGAAAAAACATCATCAAAGCATCACTATCAACAACATTGAGTTCTAGATGAATGCTTCCTATGAAAATCAAGCATCAAAAGTCAATTCTCAAATCCAAGCATATTCCAACATTTAGAGGCCATTTACAAACTAAAATATGCATACCAAACCAGAAAATTCCAAAACAACTAACTTCAAAACATTGGACACCCCCATTGCCTTTAATACACTAGTCCAAAATCAAGACATAAATTCAATGAAGTCTCATGGAAATCCTTTGAAAGTTGTTGCCTCCAATCACTCAATTATCTGCATTGATGAGCAAAAGAGAGCATAAGCATACAAGCTTAGTGAGGAATGCTCAAAACCAAAAATACCATCAATGCTCAAAATCATTTTCACTTTTTTGAAAACCATCATGCCCTTTTTGAGAATCCATGCACTTCATCATTAAACCAACATGTTAAACATAATGCAACAAAGTATCAGAAACTTCACCACAATTAAACCATTGCTAAACAAAAAACAAGCATTTCAAGCATATTCACCAATATGCAAAGCTTAAGGTAAAACATGCATTTTCCATAATATGCATCATCAACATTTCTATAACATGTCTATCCATTATATTGGCTTTCAAGTGATTAACAACATTGTCATTTCTCAAAAAGCATATCGGATACACGAATTACCAAGTGTTGTCCCAAATACTTCATACACTCTACCGACATCTCAAGGCTCTCACACGGGAGCAACCCTCCACCGTTGTGACACATGTGGTGGAGTTTTCGGTACAATCACATCCCCTCAACACCACTCATCGGTAGATGTATAGCCCACTAACGAGAGACGGGACACATACAAGGTTTGCACCCGAGAGCTACTATAGAACGTTTAGGTGTCTCTATTTATGAGGGCAAGTGCACACTCCTGTCAAGTTATAGTATATAAGATACCGTCTCTCACAGGGATTGGACAGCTTAAACTCGAATCGTAATTCCTGCACAAATAAGTTTTAGTTTATAAATGAATGAAAAGTAAATAAAACACAAGTAATAGATAAAAGAGATCATGGTGATAGAATGGGTTAGGTAATGCTGCTGAGTAGTGTGAAACTGCATTGAATAGGATAAGTTCCTTTGGGCTGCCAGACTTTGCTGCCTTGACGGGGGATGGTAGATTACCTGCTTTGACGCTTTCGCTACCTCGGCAGTGGAACGAACGTGTGTCTCGGCGGAAAACTCGGCAGTCCATCAAGGCTTGGAAGAACACTTCGACTGTGATCCCGCTTATGTCTAAGTTAGAATGTTGTTGTTGCCAACTACAGATAATACCAGTTGCAGCGTGAATCGTGCAAACACAACAATGTTTGGTTTGTTCTTCTTTAGCCGCCTTAAACCCTAACATATGTCTAAGCTGGATTGATCAGCACTTGATTACAATAAGGACCGTATTTAGTCTTTTCGTGAGTTCGACTCTTTCAATACCGAACAAATTGATAGTTAACAACTAATCTCTCCAAATTAATTGAAAACTATGAAGAGCATGGACTAAGAAAACCTTGAAGTTTTATTGCAAAAAAAAACTTAATTCCTAAACAACCGTTCTCACACTGGTTTACAACACAACCCAAACCCAAAGAAGAATTTAGAACATAATTGGCGGCAAGAAAACCTAAATTATGCCAAAGGGAAAACCTAAGTTATCTTGAAGTACAAAAGATGTCGAATATATATAGGCATTCGCTAGGTCAGTCCTCCTTGGAGTAGAAGTCTTCAAAGTAGCTTTTGCATTAAATGCAACCTTTAATTCTGACTTCTTTGAGTTGAATGTGGACTCCTTCATGTTGCCTTGCTCTGCAAGTTACCTTGAACTCCTCCTTCGGTGGCTCTGTCCGCTGCTACAGACATCTGAAAATTGAGAGGATAAAATTGTTAGAATTAGTATTTTCTGCTCTACAGATCGCACTCCAATTCTCCAATTCCTCAGCTTGTTGTCTTGGGCGGCGGGTATGGAGGCGGCAACTACTCTGCAGCGTCTGTCTCTGTCTGGAACTGCATCAGTACAACTCCTTACTCTATTGCCTCAGCATCATGTCCCCAGCTCCTCTCTCCTTCTGTCAGCTTCTAGTACCTGAAACCAAAATTAAAGTAAAACAACATTTTTTCCTTACCAAATAAAAGATAATCAATAAA
Source organism: Hibiscus trionum (assembly GCA_030270665.1). Lineage (NCBI taxonomy): Eukaryota > Viridiplantae > Streptophyta > Magnoliopsida > Malvales > Malvaceae > Hibiscus > Hibiscus trionum. The sequence continues at coordinate 47,743,698 of BSYR01000026.1, read as the reverse complement.
AGAATGGCAAAGTAAAGAATACTGTAAATATGCAATGCATGAACCTAAATATGCCTAAAATGTACTTAAGAACATCAATAATATGAGATGAAATGTGCACAAAATATAGAACTTATAGACACTTTACACACCCCAAACTCGAACTATTGCTTGTCCTCAAGCAATGCAAACCTAAACATACTTGCCCTTTGAACTAACCAGAAAGAAAAATATGTTCTAAACTTGATTTAACGCCTCAAGGCCGTGGCACCTGTCATTAGAATATTGAGATGTGAATAACATGAATTACCTCAGAATTGAACTATAATGCTAGTGAAGTGTGTGCAGAAACTGTGAACAGGCTGAATTTGAAGAACATTCTAAGTACATAAGGATGTTGTCATGATATATAAGGTTGTTGTCGAGGTAGCATAGTTAAACACATCTATTTAATCATGGCAGTAAGGGCTTCCGCTCATCAAAACTACTCTCTAGGTCTGAAATTAAGATAGGAGCAAACTACAAAACCCTAAACCCATTGAGTAGACTCATCCCGTGAAGACTTTCATTCACTCATGCTAATTTGTTCGTCACTTCAAAGATTTTCAGATTCATGGACTTTGATAGCAGCAGAGTATCCTTGGACATGATTCTTCCTAGAGCCGGTTTCGGGCACCTTTAGGGTAAAACATCAATTTTTCTTTATTTTTCTTTGCCTTTGGCAGTGCTTTATTTTTCTGTTTCTGTTTTCTGCCTCGGCAGCTACCTACAATCGGAGTTAGAATTTTGCAAAGAATTTTAAAAATAAAGCAAGTAGTGTTCATCAGGTATTCTAACAAATTCAGCAAGTAACAGAAGTGTTTTTAAATTTTTGGCAATTATAACAAAATCCTAAGTTTGCTTCATGCTTTCCCCAAAATTAAGTGATTTTCATTGGTGCGAAAAATATTTAAAAGTCGGCCATCCTCTCATAGGCACAAGTTCTAAAAAATTCTTTCGATTAATTTTTAAGGCAAGTACATTATGCAACCTAATATGCACTAGTTATGCCTAAACAAAAATGAGTGCCACCCGCTAAACTCGAGACGGGCATTGCCCTCAATGCACAAAATATAAAAGAATAAACATAAACATAAAAATAAGTACAATTATGAGAAAAAAAACATAAAAATAAGCAATTAAATAAAGAAAAGAAAAGAAAAGAAAAACTCTAGAAGTTAGTTGAGGGCTAAGAGGAGGCTTGGGTCTTTGCGGCAAAGGAGGAAGATGAGGATTGAATGACAAGGTTGCGGTCGACAGATGTTCAGGCAGAAGACTTGACAGGTGATACTTTTGCTGTCTGCGACGGCTGAACTCTCTGAGGAGTTGGGCGAGGTTCTTCGTGAGGTGCTTCGCTCTTTTTCGTCTCGGATTCTAACTCCTCCTCCTATGACTCAATGGAGATGATGTGCCGCTTCCTCTTCCTTGTTGCCTCCTTCGTTGGTTATGCCGGAGGGTCTGTCACCATAGGGGCTGCTGCTGCTACAACTACCGGCTGCTGCTCGACCTCATTGGATGTGGAGGTGTTTGCCACCGTTTCTGCTGTGCAGGCGGGGGAAAGATGCCGATGATGCCTCTCAGGAGTGTCTGCCACAATGTTGGAAGCGGAGGTGGCAGAGTATGATGGTTAGTGCGTCAGAGATGGCATCTGGCGGTGTGGCGGGCAGCTGCTTCTGATGGTGTGCCTTCTATGGGTGCGGCTGCGGTGGCTAGATCTACTGGGAATGTAGGAAGTGTGGGGCATCACTAGGAAATTTCTGAAGGAAATAGGCCACAAAAGCCTATTGGACCACCCCCACGGACTTCATGAATGTTAATTGTTGTTGCTCTATCCTTTTGCTGCTGTCGATGAGAGTGCGCAACAGGGCAATGACTTCAGTGTTCTCGGCAACTTTAGTACTGCCTAGGGCAGCTGGTGTGGCTGGCTGGGCAGCGAAGGGTTGGCTTGGAGTGATAGGTTCTATTTCTTGGGCCTGCATCATCTGTAGGCGGACTTTTCTAGTCCAACCTTCCTTGGAAACTGTCATCTCATTGTTGGGATCCGAGGGCACATTGAAGTTGGCACGTAAGCTGGTGATGAGAGACGGGAAGTACAGTCTGCCCTTTGACTTGCGGAAGTAGTTGTGGATCTCCTTGCAAATGATCTCCCCAACGTTGATCAGTTGTTTCACCATGATGCTGTGGATGAGAGCTAGACGCGGCCTGTCCACGGTGGAGTTGTGGGAAATGGGCAGCAGACGCCATTTGATGAAGGTGTTCCAAAGCATTGGCTCGGGCAGCAGTCAGCGGCGTTGCACTGAGTCGCCATGCTTTCCTGCCAACCACGACATATTGGGCTCGCACAACCTGGCCTTTAATATGTCGTAGTCAGCAGCTGTCAGTGACTGCCTCCAGTCCTCGTGAGGGTTGTCTTCCATCTCGAGCCCATAGAAGCCGTTAATGACGGCCGTATTGAGCTTGACAAGTTCCCCTCAGACGAACACGAACGGCAGCTCAGGGCGGGGTTTGTAGGCATAGAACTTTCTGATCAATGTGATGTTTGATGCCTCCGGTTGTCGTGCGAACATCTCCCAACCTTTTCTGTGTATCTTTTTCGGACAGGGCATGCTGAAGGCCGAGGTCCCTTGTCTACTTCGAGTAATGGAACCCTTGTTCCTCCTATATAACTTGTTTGGTGAACTGGGTTCTGTATCTCTTTTCGTCGTCGTGGGAGAAGAAGCGTTGGAAGGTGGGTTTGGATTGGGATGCTTGTAACGCCCCGGTTTTGGGCTTAGAAGTTTTGGGCGTTAACCGGTTTGGTCAAAGTGCTGTTCGAATCTAAAGAGGTGAAATTAGGAAAGCCTAGTTCGGGTTGCATTAAAAATATGGAAAAATGTTCTAAAATCATCTTTTAATATAATTAAGTGAACTGTGAAATCAATTTTGAAAAATGGGTTGTGGAAGAGTGACATTTTGGCTAGTAACCAAAATGTAAATTTTGAGTTTTGTGACTGTTTTATAAAGAGTTGAAACTTTGAATCTTTAAGGAGCTATTATTCCAAAAGTAGTTTCTCCAGATTTTTCTAAGATATTTTGAGATTTATTCTGATTTTAAAACATATCAAAAGTGGAGGGAATGGCCATTTGGCTATTTTCTTAACTAACTTTTCTATTTTCTTTCTCTCATTTTCTCTCAATCCAAACACTTGTTTTCCAGAGAATTGTTTCTGATTTTCTCACCCAAAATCCTCCTTTCAACACTCTTTTGATTCCTAAACATCATATCTTCAAAACCTCATCATTTGCTAGTTGATTCAACAAGGTTTTTGATTCCAAAAAGTGGAGAAACACAAGTTTGGAGGTAAGAACGTCCTTCTCCTCTAAACTATCAGTTCTTTACTGAAATTCCCAAGTTCTCAACTCTTAATTGAAGTTTTATTAAAGGATTTTAAGTGGTGAAATGGATCTTGGCTTATAATGCAAGATTTGGTGATTTTTGATGATTTTCGTTAGATTTGATTAATATGTGATTTGAGGTGTGTTTTTGATGTTAAATGAACTCTAAATTGATAAGGAAATGAGTTTTTATTAATGCAATCCCGGATAGGTTGTGTTTCCTAAGTTTAGCTTGTGATTCTTGGATGTTTTTGTGGTGATCTTGTGGATCTGATGTTGGTGGAGGTATAAGGATGTTTATAGGTTGTTTTTAGATGTTAGATGGTGTTAATGGATGTTAGGTCTAAAGTGCATCTAGACAAGGTTAAAAAGAAAAAAAAGGGTCGTTAATCAGGGTTGACTTTCGGGTTGACTTTGGTTTTCCCCGTGTGACTTTCTTAATTCGGGTCAACCGTCTAAGCCGGGTTAAGGGGGTTACAATGCTGATGCCATGTGTGAGACGGTTTAGATGTAAACTGAAACTAAAAAGAATATTATGAGCAAATGAGCAGTGGATTCAAGAAGAGTTTATCAAGGAGATGAAAGTAAAGTAAATGAATGGGAGAAGTGGAGTTTATATAGATGTTGTCGGGAGGTGTCGTGGAGGCATTAAATGTCCAACGGGCAAGTTGTCTCGCGCACGTTACGGGATTTCTGCCCGTTATTCCTATAGCCGCTGGCAGCTAGCCGTTACGCGATTTCTGCGCTGGGCCGCCCTCAGCTATCTTGGCGGGATGGTGGGCGGGCTCCTTGTTGGGCCTTCTTCTTTGTCCGGCTCTTTTATTCCTAAAGCTTAAAATAAAAATAAAAATAATTATTTACTAAAAATAAATTCTGAAAAATAAAAATGTGGAAAATAAATTCAACTTATTTAAAATCTTATCCTAATGAAAGAAAATAAATTGGAACAAATGAAATTCTATTCTAAAACATAAAAATAAAGAAAATAAAAATTAAATTAATTAAATTATGTTGGGAGTGCATTTGGGTGCATCTCCCAGTCATAACCACTTCCTGAGGTGGTGTTTCTTGTCTTTCCCTCCTAGGGGTCCTCTTATTCTGTAAGGTGGTGTGTTGTTGGGTCTTTCAACCTGCCCTTTGGTCTGTTGTGACAACTGCTGTCTTGACCTGTCTCAGTGCTGATTTTGGATACCTGAGTGTTTGGGCATCCTTCCTTTTCCTTTACTAAGGGATCTAACACATTTAGCTTGATGCTTTGATTGTCTACCCTCATGATTAGCTCCCCATGTTCCACATAAATTAGTGTTCTGCTCGTGGCCAGAAATGGTCGCCCAAGGATGATTGGGGCGTTTTCATCGGCCTCACAGTCTAAAATGAGAAAGTCTGCTGGAAAAATAAGGTTGCTCACACAAACCAAGATGTCTTCGATCTTACCCTCCGGTTGTACGAATGAGTGATCAGCAAGTTTCAGAATAATAGAGGTAGGTTTGGCTTGCCCAATACCTAGCTTGTCGAAGACTGCCTTAGGCATCAAGTTGATGCTGGCTCCTAAGTCGCACAGGGCTTTTGTTGCATGGTTGCTACCGATTTTGCATGGTATGACAAAGCTGCCAGGGTCTGTATGCTTGGGCGGAAGCTTGTTGTGCTGCATAGCCATGCACTCCTCTGTCACAACAATTGTTTCGAACTCCCTTATTCTATTCCTCTTAGAAACCATGTCCCTTAAATATTTTGCATAGTTGGGCATGTTCTGGATGGCTTCGATGAGGGGGATATTTATGTGCACCTGTTTCAAAATATCCAATAATTTTTGGAACTGGTGCTCCTCCTTTTGTTGCTTTAATCGTTGGGGGAAAGGAGCCGACATGTGGATGTCCTCTATACGCTCCTTGCATGGGAACTTAATCTGTGTAGGATCATCTTCCTCAGGGCTGTTGTCAATCTCATCTACCGAGGCGGCTGGTGTTGATGCTACCGCGGCAGGTAGTTCTTCTTGTGCTGGCTGTTCCTCTGCCGACTTTTCCACTCTCGGTTCGTTCAACTGTTTCCCACTTCTGGTTGATATAGTTTTGCACTGCTCATATGTGGGTTTAGTTGCTGCCTCTGCACTGCTGGATGCTGCACCCATGGCCCTGTTGCAGATGTTTTCCGTGAATTGACCAAACTTGGTCTCTAGGTTCATTATTACAACTTCTTGGTTGTTCTTCCTCATCTCCATCCTATCCACAAACGACTCAGTTTTATCAATAAATTTATTAGTACGAACAATAAAATCACTAGTTATATACATAAAACTATGTAAAGTTGCTTATAGTGAATTATTGTTGTGTGGTTGCTGAGCTTGCTGTCTGGACTAGTTTTGCTGGTAGCCTCCATGTTGTTGTTGTGGATTTGCAGCAGCTTTAGAATTGCTCCAGGCAAAGTTTGGGTGATTTCTCCTCCCAGGGTTGTACGTATTCGTGGGGGGCCTACTGTTCCTTTAGTATCCTCCCATAAAATTGGCAAATGCGGTACATATGGAGGAATCGTGGTTGCCCCCACACTCATTACAGAACAGCTCTACGGCCTTGGCCTCAAAGATTTTTCCAATGGATTTTGCCATGTTCATCACCAGCTCTGTCAGTTTGTCAAGGCGGGCATTGACAGATTCTGAGGCTTCCACTTCGTTCCCAGCAGCTGGCCGCCTAATGCTGCCTCGGTGGGCTGTCGGAAACTTATAGTCATTTTTGGCGGCTTGGTTCAGGATTCGTAGTGCCTCCTCTGGTGGTCTGTCGAGGATGATTCCGTTGGCGAACGCGTCGAGCATCATTCGAGTTGGGTAGTTCACCCTGTTGTAAAACATCGACATTTGCGTCCAAGCCGAAAAACCATGAAGCGGGCAGTTATTAAGAATATGTTGGTACCGCTCTCATGCTTCATACATTGGCTCGTCATCCCCTTGTCGAAAGGCTGTGATCTCGTTTCTCAATCTGTCTGTGACATTATATGGGCTGAAACGATCCAAGAAGTCCTTGCATAGCTTTGTCCATGTACGGAATGAACCTCTTGGTTGGTTGTTCAACCACTGCATTGCTTTATCCCTTGGTGAATACGGGAATAACCTCAGCCTTAGCACATCTTGGTGGACTCCGTGTATTTTGAAGGCTCTGTATATATCCAAGAATCCTCTCAAGTGCTACTGAGCATCTTCTGTGGCAGTCCCTCTGAATTTCCCCAAGGTGTTGATCATATTGAACATCACGGGCTTTAGCTCAAAGTGACCCGCCTCAATCTCAGGCTTTGTCACAGTAGGATCGAACCCTCTAAAGTCTTGTTCCAAGTAGTCCCTGGTGGTTCGAACATACTGTGGCTGTTTGGGCGGAATTGGGGGTTGTTGTCTAGGTGGAACTTGCTGTTGTTCTCTGGGCAGTGGATCTTGCTGCCCATCCCTGCCGATACGGGCATCGATGGTAGGGTTGTCGTCTTGGCCGTTCACCATTGTTGCTTTTGCTTTTCCTTCTTCCTTGGCTTTCCCTAGGGCTTCTCTAACTTCTTTCTTGAGTTCTCTTGCTCTTCGTTTGATGTCGTCAAAGAAAACGATTTCGCCCATTGGATTTGCTTTGGTCATGAACTACCATTAAGATTCAACCCAATCTATCATCACATATAACAGCTCACATTCATAGTACAATCACCATACATAGCATCACCATCACATACTCAACAATAACAAGCTTAAGACATTCACCAGAAAAATCAAACATTACAGAAAACTCACATTCACATCTCAATTACTTACCAACAACTTACCATCATCCCATCCTTTCGGAACCTGGCTATGATACCACCAAATGTAAACCCCTCGACCCGGCCTAGCCGATAGACCGAACCGAACGAGTCACATGGGGAATATTGAAGTAATCCAGGAAGGTTTACCTCAATAAATGACCATATTTTTTCTTTTTATCTTGTCTAGATGCAAATTAGATTCCTATGCGTTCAACAAGCAGCGGATTAAACAACTCGAACACTCATCGATTATTATCAATTTTAATTTTAGGGACCATATTGTAAACTTAACAAATTGTAAGTGTTTTTCACAAATTTGGTTTACCAACCTTTAATTAAACTCATTTCATGCATCTCTGTATAAACTCAGCTCAAAACAACCATTAAAACTCATTTAATTGCATCCATAAGAATTAGGGACTAAAACGTAAAGATTTAGAACATTCAAAGATGTCATCCGACCAATTTAACTAACAACGTATCGGTACCCTTAGGGAGGGTATCGATACCCCTCGACGATAAAGCTTCCCAAGCCCAGCATTACAAGGACCTTATCGGTACGCTAGGGCACCGTATCGATACACCCTCGACCAGTGGCTAAAAAGGGTATCGATACGCCCCCGTGTATCGGTACACTCCTCCCATCTATGAAGGCCATATCGATACACTACTAATTGTACTGATACGCTTCAGTCTGAAATTTCCCAAAATGCTGGTTTAACCCACTTTAAGTTATCCCAAAACATTCCAACATGCATTAAATCATACATACAACTCAAACATCAAGAATACATGGCAAAAACATCATCAAAGCATCAGTATCAACAACATTGAGTTCTAGATGCATGCTTCCTATGAAAATCAAGCATCAGAAGTCATTTCTCAAATCCAAGCATATTCCAACATTTAGAGGCCATTTACAAACTAAAATATGCATACCAAACTTGTACCAAACCATAAAATGCCAAAACAACTAACTTCAAAACATTGGACACCCCCATTGCCTTTATTACACTAGTCCAAAATCAAGACATACATTCAATGAAGTCTCTTCTAAATCCTTTGAAAGTTGTTGCCTCCAATCACTTAATTATCTGCATTGATGAGCAAAAGATATCATAAGCATACAAGCTTAGTGAGGAATGCTCAAAACCAAAAACACCATCAATGCTCAAAACCATTTTCACTCTTTTGAAAACCATCATGCCCTCTTTGAGAATCCATACACTTCATAATTAAATCAGCATGTTAAACATCATGCAACAAGTATCATAAACTTCACAACAATTAAACCATTGCTAAACAAAAACAAAGCCTTCCAAGCATATTCACCAATATGCAAAGCTTAAGGTAAAACATGCATTTTCCATAATATGCATCATCAACATTTCAATAACATTTCTATCCATTATATTGGCTTACAAGTGATTAACAACATTCTCATTTCTCAAAAAGCATATCGGGTACACGGATTACCAATTGGTGTCTCCAACACTTCACACACTCTACCGGCATCTCAAGGCTCACACACGGGAGCAACCCTCCACTTTTGTGACACCCGTGGTGGAGTTTTCGAAACAATCACAACCCCTCAAAACCAATCATCGGTAGATGTGTAGCTCACTAACGAGAGACGGGACACATACAAGGTTCACTCCCGGGAGCTACTGTAGAACGTTTAGGTGTCTCTATTTATGAGCGCAAGTGCACACTCCTGTCAAGTTATAGTATATAAGATATCGTCTCCCATAGGGATTGGACAGCTTAAACTCGAATCGTAATTCATGCACAAAGGAAAATTAAATGCATAAATAAGTTTTAGTTTATAAAAGAATGAAAAGTAAATAAAACACAAATAATAGATAAAAGAGATCAGGGTGATAGAATGGGTTAGGTTATTGTAGAGCGTTTGGGTGTTCTCTATTTATGTGTAACGCCCCAAATTTAGGCCTATATGTTTTAGCGTTCGAATCGGACCAGTCGAAAACGGTTCGAATCTTAAAGGGAGATTTAGGGAACACCTAGTTCGGGATGCTTTAAAAATATGGAAAATGCCTAAAAATACTCATTTATTATATGAATTAATATGGTGAAAACAATTTTACAAAATAAGGTTTGGAAATACTACATTTCGGTGTAGTGACCAAATTGCAGTTTTTGCAAAAGTTAAATAGTGACTGTTTTGTAAAGGATTGAAACTTTGAATCTTTAAGGAAATAAAGATTTATTAAAGGAAAAACTATCTTTGACTTTTCATAACTACCTTACGTCAATTTTCTCTCATTTCATTTTCTCTCAATTTCTTTTCAGCCAAACATATTTCCTCCATCAATTAGCCTCTGATTTTCATTCCTTTTGATGAGATTTCAATCTCCTTTTGATTCCTAATCTTTTCCTCACCAAATCCTCTTGTTTACACATTGAATTTTCAAGAAAACTTGCCCAAATCAAGGAAAATCAGCCATTAGAGGTAAGCTTTGTCCTTCTCCTCTAATGATCAGTTCTTTACTGAAATTCCCAAGTAATAAATCCTTTGTTAATGATTTTTGAGTTGCTTTAATGTTAGAAACAAGAAATTGTGTTAAAACTCAAGGTTATTTGAGAGATCTTGATGATTTTCGTGGTTGTTGGTTAGGCTCTGTTTTTAGGTTGTTTTCTAATATGTTTTGGATGGTAATTGATGTTATAAATAAGGTTTTATCAAAAAAATCCCGAATAGGTTTGGATTCCTAAGTTTTGCTTGCTAGAATGGTGGTTTTTGGGGTGGTTTTAGTGTTCTGTTATACCTGGAGGTATAAGGACGAGTTTGTGGTGGTTTTTGATGTTGATTGATGTTTAGAAATGTTTAGAAGTGATAGATCTTGGCTGGGCTTTGTTTTGGGAGAGTTTGGAGATGATTTCGGTTGTTTTTGGTAGCCGAAATGAGGTTCTTGAGTAGAGCAACGAGCTTAGATGTGTGGCTGATGATTTCAATGCATGATGATGCATTAATCCTCTGCTCTTATGTGTTATGAACAGGGGAGACATCTTCAGACACCTTTGGTGTTGATCCGGGAGCTTAAATAGCGTTTCGGCGAGCAAGCAGAACATAATAGGTGAGTGCGTATGGTTTTAAAAGTCCTTGGGGGACAAAGGAACAAGGTTTGGGGATTTAGGAAAGGTTTGAAACACCTCCCTAAGTACGGAAGTAAGTATTGGCTAGATTGCTCTCAAATATGTAGTGATTGCCCCTAGAATGCTTTTACATGCTCATGTTTTGAGATAGATAAATTCCTACTGTTTTTATGCATGATTTATAACATGAGATGATTCTTGAAGAGATTTTATGATATAGCATGTTGCATTGTTAAGTTTTGAGATTTAAATCTAATGCAAGCATGTGTTTTGATTTTGAAATGAATAAAGATTTGAGAAATGCTGCATGAAAAACAGTAGGTGAGATGATGTTTTGACATAATATATTGGTATAGAAGATGAGATACTTACCGGATATAATTGATCCATCAATAGGATGAGAGTGCACTATAAACTAAAAATTCGTACGTGCTCTTTGGATTCAATCCAAAGGGAGAGACCGATGATGGGCATTCCATCGGGTAGGACTTGGTGAAATACCCAAGCTTTGTGGCGATGAGATATTCTGCCATGTGAGTACGATGATGTGAGATTCCACCGGAAATTATGTTTACTAGACAACTGAGTACGGTGATGTGAAATTCCACCGGAAGAGTCTAGTGGTTTGAGAATGTTGTCCGCATATCCGAGTAATAATGAGATGTGAAATGCCAATATAATATATGAAAATGCTTTTAATTCACATGTACCTACTGATGTGATGATTTATGCTATGAGAAATGCATATGAGATTTGTAAATGAAATGCTTTTGTTTTTTAAAAGCATGTGTATGACCTTTCCATGAGATTTGTATTGGTTTAAATGCATGAGATAGAATTGTGGTACATGAGTTTTCAATGAAGAGTTTCTTTGAAATGGTTTTCCAGCATGAGATAGAATGAGCCTGTTGTAGAAAAGGCTTTTGAGAAAGTGTTTTGAATAATGCATTGTTGTGTTGGTTCTTTATAGCTTGCCTCACTAAGCAAATGTGCTTACGCTCTCTTTTACCAACAATGCAGATAATTGAGGTGTTTTCGGGCAACAAGAAGGTTAAGAACATCCAAGGAAGTGCAAAGCTCATGTATGGTGATGTTTTTATACACTTTAGTTTTGATATTTGGCAATGGGACACCAAGGTTGTATTTGGGAGATGTGTTTTGAACTCCCTAAGTTTGTGGCATGTTAGTGATGGCTTTTATGGGTTGTAAATGGTCCTAATGGTTTGGTTGGATGTTTGAGCTCTATAATTGGTTTGGTGGATAGGAAGCATGCATATAGTTTGAGTGTTCTTGTGCTTGATGCCATGTTTGAGCTTATGCTTCTTACACATGTTCCTTGATGTTTAAACATGTTGCTGGTATGATATGGTATGTTTTGAAGCATGATTGGCTGGGCTAAAAGGTGAAAAACCAGCAATTTCTGCTGTCACAGGGCAGTGTGTATCGAAACACCCTTAACTGTTTCGAAACGGGGGCCATTAATGGCCATAGCGTTTCGGAACGATTGAAGGTGTTTCGGAACATTTTGGCTACTGGAGAGGCCTATTTCGATACCGGTCTCGTAACGCACCCGAATACCCAAACGGTCAACACCGTTTCGATACGGTCGTTTCGGTACGAAGGTTGGTGTTCCGAAACGGATGACCGTTGGATGATGATTTGAATTGTTTTAAGTTTCCATGTTTTACATTTTAGTCCTGAATGTTGTTGATGCAATTGCTTGGGCTTGGAATGTCCTTTTAAGCTGAAATTTGGCAGAGGAGCATGCAATATGATTATTTTCATATTGGTAAACTTAAAATCTGCAAAGTCCTTATACTTTCTAAAAATTACATTTTGGTCCCTAAAAGTGTAAATCATACAATTGAGTCCTTAAATGATTTCCGATCGCTGTGCTTTTCTCTATTATGTTTCCTAAGTGATCACTTAGACTTAATATGCATCTAGAAAAGATAAAAAATGTCGTTAATCAAGGTTGACTTTGGTTTTCCCCGTGTAATCTTCGTAGTTCGGGTCAAACGTCTAGGCCGGGCTAATGGGGGTTACATTTATTGGTATCAGAGCCATGTTAACGAATAATTGGGGCTTGGTAAGTTGTTATTGTATGTGGTTATGTATGTTTGTGACTTTTCGGTGAATGTGTGATATATGAATATTGAAGTATAATTCAATTGAGATGAATTTGTGATGTTATGTTATGTTTGGAGTGTAGTTGGGGATCCCATTGCCATGTCATTACTAATGAGAAGAATTGTTTTCAAAGAATAAGCTTGAGTACTTGGATTACTTACCTTATTATGCCTACTTGAGTTTGTTGTATTTTGTCAGTGCATTGTTTTTATTATGGGGCCACATAGAGAGCTTAGAATCAATACCCGTTCCACGGTTGAGAATGAGAATGAGAACATAGAGAATTCTTAGGATCTACCTCCTCCTCCCCCTGGTGGACCACCTGGGGGTGGTAGAGCTGGGGTTGGTGCTGCTGGAGTTGGTGCTGGGGTCGCTGGACCCGAATGAGGTCAGGGGTAAGCTGCTCCTGATATGACCGTTTTGATACAGGCTATTGCTGGAGCTTTCCAGGCAGCAGTAGCTGGAGCTCATGGAGCTGCACCTCAGGATGGTGCTAATGTAAGATTGTCGTTGGAGCGTCTTCACAGTCTGGGAGGGACTGAGTTTAGAGGGTTGACCCCGGAAGGTTCTGAGTCTTGGTTGGAGAGCACCAAGAGGATACTTGGACAACTGAATTGCAACAATGTTCGGAAGCTGGGATGCATTGTGTCACTACTGCATGGTGATGCGTATACGTGGTGGACGACGACTATTGCGGGAATGGAGGTTGATGAAGTGACTTGGACATTCTTCTTTAATGTGTTCAAGCGAAAATATTTGGGAGTTCGTTACCTCGACGAGAAGAAGAGGGAGTTTATGTCCCTGGTGCAAGGGAGCATGTCTGTGGTTGAATATGAGATTAAGTTTGTTCGCCTTAGCCAATATGCGCCTGAGCTGATTCCTAGCGAGAGAGAAAGATGTGAACGATTCCATTATGGGCTGGTGGCGGACGTGAAAACTTATATGCTCGCAGCCGATTATACTGATTTCGATGTCTTGGTCACTAGAGTCAAGGACATTGAGTTGAATCTTGGATTGGCGAGCCGAGCAGGAGGATCTAGCTCGGGAAAGCGAGATGCAGAACGTGATTATGGTAGGGATCGCAACAAGAGGCATAAGGATAGAAAGCCGCATCTTGATGCTAGACGCGGGGGTGGTAACCCTGGAAGAGGTCAACAAGGACCAAATGCTTTCTTGAGGACTCCTGAGTTTAACCGGTGTGGTAGGAGACACGCTGGTGAGTGTTGGGGTAACCTTGGGACATGCTGGAACTGTGGTAACCGGGGGCATATGAAGAAAGATTGTCCTCAGCTGCTGAGAGAGGGACAGGCTCTGGTGAGAGTAGATGAGCCATAGAGAGGTCGTGGGCGCGGCCGTGGTAATTTCCAGCGCAGAGATGAGGGTGGAAGGAATGTGGCACATGTGGTGGCTGTCCAACCTGAGGGTGGCGGTCAGGCTCGAGTGTATGCCCATCGTGAGGAAAGGAATGACACGGACGTGATTGCAGGCACCTTTACTTTGCAATCCTTGTCATTACTTTCTTTGATTGATTCTGGATCTACACACTCGTACATATTGCGTGAACATGCTCAAATGCTTGGTTTCCCTGTTGAGTCTCTGGATGTTGGTATGCGTGTGACTAGTTCCTTTGGTGAGACGGTTGTAACAAGGAAGTTGTATAGGAGATGCCCCTTAAAGGTGCAAGGTCACGTGTTTCTTGTTGATCTTATGGAATTGCCATTCTATGGTTTTTATGTAATCCTTGGCATGGATTGGCTTGTTGAGCATAGAGTCGTTGTGGATTTCGAAAGCAAGCGAGTTTTATTGAAACTTGCGGATGATTATGAAGTTGTGGTGGTGGGAGAAAATGTGAAGTTTCTAGCTAATGTGGTGTCTACGTTGGAAGCAAGCCGGATGTTGCGGCAAGGATGTGAGGCTTATCTAGCCTTTGTTATGAATCCTAGTACAAAGGAGGTTCACGTACAGGATATAAGGATCGTGTGTGAATTCCCTAGAGTGTTTCCGGAGGAATTACCTGGTTTGCCGCCCAGTCGAGAGGTTGAATTTGGAATTGAGTTGTACGAGAATACAACTCCGGTGTCCATTGCTCCCTATCGCATGGCACCCAAAGAGTTGAAGGAGCTGAAGACGCAACTTCAAGAGTTGCTTGACCGAGGCTTCATTAGGCCTAGTGTGTCACCTTGGGGTGCACCGATCTTGTTTGTTAAAAAGAAAGATGGCACGATGAGAATGTGCATTGATTATCGTCAGCTGAATAAGTTGACCGTCAAGAACCAATATCCTTTGTCGAGGATTGATGATCTTTTTAATCAGTTTCGGGGAGCGGCTATGTTTTCAAAGATTGACTTGAGGTCAGGGTACTATCAGCTAAAGGTGAAGGATGTGGATGTGCCGAAAACAGCCTTTAGAACGAGGTATGGTCATTATGAGTTACTTGTGATGTCGTTTGGGTTAACAAATGCTCCTGCTGCTTTCATGGACATGATGAATAGGGTGTTCCATGAATTATTGGACAAGTTCATCATGGTGTTCATCGATGATATCCTTGTATACTCTCGTACCGAGGAGGAGCATGAAGGTCATTTGAGGATCGTTTTGCAAGCGCTGTTAGAAAATCAGCTTTATGCTAAGCTGAGCAAATGTGAGTTTTGGTTAAAGGAAGTTGTTTTCCTTGGTCATGTGGTTTCGGCGGAAGGGATTCGAGTTGATCCCCATAAGGTTGAGGCGGTGATGAATTGGAAGCCTCCTAAGTCCGTTCATGAAGTTCGTAGTTTCCTTGGTTGGCAGATTACTACCGGAGGTTTGTGGATGGATTTTCTAAAATTGCTGCCCCTTTGACGAAGTTGTTGCAAAAGGATGTTATGTATGAGTGGACGGAAGCGAGACAACATGCTTTTGAGAAGCTAAATGCAGCTTTGACGCAAGCTCCTATCTTGGTTCAACCTGAATCAGGGAAAGAGTTTGTGGTGTATAGTGATGTATCCTATGTTGGTTTGGGGTGTGTGTTAATGCAAGAGGGTAAGGTGGTGGCTTATGCATCGCGACAGTTGAAAGTGCATGAGCGCAATTATCCTACGCATGATATTGAGTTGGTTGCAGTGGTTTTTGCTCTAAAGATATGGAGACATTATCTTTATGGTGAGAAGTGTACCGTGTACACGGATCATAAGAGTTTGAAGTATCTGATGTCTCAGAAAGAGTTGAATCTTAGGCAACGACGCTGGGTGGAGTTGCTTAAGGATTATGATCTAACGATCAAGTATCATCCGGGGAAGGCCAATGTTGTGGCCGATGCTTTGAGCAGGAAAGTGGCGGTGGAGTTAAGGGCAATGTTTGCTAGCTTGAGCATATCGCGAGATGGTGGTCTTGTTGCTGAGTTGCAAGTGAAACCATCTCTAGTTCAGTTGGTAAAGGACAAGCAGTTGTTGGATGATTCTTTAGTGCGACATGTTCAGGATATTACTGAAGGTAGACCATCGGATTTCTGTTTTAATGATGATGGTGTTTTATGTTTTGGAAGTCAGATAATGGTGCCGAGTGATGTTGAGTTGAGGCGCACTATTCTGACTGAAGCTCATAGTTGTCCTTTTGCTATGCACCCTGGTAGTACAAAGATGTATCGTGATTTGAAGGATGAGTACTATTGGGTGGGATTGAAGAAAGATGTCACTGAGTATGTGAGCAATTGTATGGTTTGTCAGCGGGTTAAGGCTGAACATCAGTTTCCTTTAGGGTTGTTGTAGCCATTAAGGATCCCTGAATGGAAATGGGAGAGGATCACCATGGACTTTGTGTCTGGTTTGCCTCTATAGCCATCAAAGAAGAATTCTGTTTGGGTGATTGTGGATCGCCTTACGAAGTGTGCGCTTTTCTTGTCTGTGCATACTACGTATACCTTAGATAAGCTTGCGGAGTTGTACATTGCTGAGATTGTACGGTTGCATGGAGTACCAAAATCTATAGTATCGGATAGAGATCCGAGGTTCACTGCAAGGTTTTGGGAGTGTTTGCATCAGGCTTTGGGTACGCGGCTGAATTTCAGTACTTCTTATCATCCACAGACGGATGGACAGTCTGAGCATGTTATCCAAGTGCTTGAGGATATGTTGAGGTGTTGTGTTATTGAATTCCAAGGCTCTTGGGAGAAGCACTTGCCTTTGGTGGTGTTTGCTTATAATAACAGTTACCAGGCGAGTATTCAAATGGCACCTTATGAAGCTTTGTACGGGAGGAAATGCAGAACTCCTCTTTGTTGGGCTAAAACGGGACAAAAGTTGGTCTCGATGCCGACCTTGTTGAAAGGAACCACCGAGAAGGTGAAGCTCATTTGTGAGCGGTTGAAGGCAGCCTCGGATCGGCAAAAGTCTTACGCGGATTTGAAGCGTAAGGAGATAGAATTTGCTGTGGGTGAACATGTGTTTCTAAAAGTTTCACCTTGGAAGAAGGTGATGAGGTTTGGACGGAAGGGCAAGTTGAGCCCAAGGTACATTGGACCATACGAGGTGATAGAACGTGTGGGTCCTGTCGCCTACAAGCTGAGATTACCTCAAGAGTTAGAAAAGATACATAATGTGTTTCATGTATCCATGCTTCGGATGTATAGATCGGATCCGTCGCATGTTATGCCAGTGGAAGAAGTTGAGTTGAATCCGAACTTGACGTATGATGAGGAACCGGTTGAGATTCTGGATTCGGATAGTAAGGTTCTCCGTGGTAAGACCATTGAGCTGGTTAAGGTCTTGTGGAGACATCGTGGTGTTGAGGAAGCCACATGGGAAAGGAAGGAAGACATGAAGAAGCAATTTCCTTACCTTTTTCCTCCAGGTAAATTTCGAGGACGAAATTTATTAAGAGGGGGAGAGTTGTAACACCCCAAATTTGGGCCTAGATGTTTTAGAGTTCGAATCGGACCGGTCGAGAACAGTTCGAATCTTAAAGGGAGATTTAGGGAACACCTAGTTCGGGATGCTTTAAAAATATGGGAAAATGCCTAAAAATCCTCATTTATTATATGAATGAATATGGTGAAAACAATTTTACAAATTAAGGTTTGGAAATACTACATTTCAGTGTAGTGACCAAATCGCAGTTTTTGCAAAAGTTAAATAGTGACTGTTTTGTAAAGGATTGAAACTTTGAATCTTTAAGGAGCTAATTTTACCAAAATGTTTTTAATCAGATTTCTCCTTATTTTGGGTGATTTTAATAATGTTTTAATTAAAGGAAATAAAGATTGATTAAAGGAAAAACTATGTTTGACTTTTCATAACTACCTTACGTCAATTTTCTCTCAATTTCTTTTCAGCCAAACACATTTCCTCCATCAATTAGCCTATGATTTTCATTCCTTTTGATGAGATTTCAATCTCCTTTTTATTCCTAATCTTTTCCTCACCAAATCCTCTTGTTTTCACATTGGATTTTCAAGAAAACTTGCCCAAATCAAGGAGAAATCAATCATTAGAGGTAAGCTTCGTCCTTCTCCTCTAATGATCAGTTATTTACTGAAATTCCCAAGTTATCAATCCTTTGTTAATGATTTTCGTGGATGTTTGTTAGGCTTTGTTTTGAGGTTGTTTTCTAATGTATTGTGGATGGTAATTGATGTTATGAATGAGGTTTTATCAAACAAATCCCGAATATGTTTGGATTCCTAAGTTTTGCTTGCTAGAATGGTGGTTTTTGGGGTGGTTTTGGTGTTATGTTATACCTGGAGGTATAAGGACGAGTTTGTGGTGGTTTTTGATGTTGATTGATGTTTAGAAATGTTTAGAAGTGATAGATCTTGGCTGGGCTTTGTTTTGGGAGAGTTTGGAGATGATTTCGGTTGTTTTTGGTAGCCGAAATGAGGTTCTTGAGTAGAGCAGCGAGTTTAGATGTGTGGCTGATGATTTCAATGCATGATGATGCATTAATGCTCTGCTCTTATGTGTTATGAACATGGGAGACATCTTCGGACACCTTTGGTGTTGATCCGGGAGCTTAAATAGCATTTCGGCGAGCAAGCGGAACGTAATAGGTGAGTGTGTATGGTTTTAAAAGTCCTTGAGGGACAAAGGAACAAGGTTTGGTGATTTAGGAAAGGTTTGAAACACCTCCCTAAGTCCGGAAGTAAGTATTGGCTAGATTGCTCTCAAATATGTGGTGATTGCCCCTAGAATGCTTTTACATGCTTATGTTTCGAGATAGATAAATTCCTAGTGTTTTTATGCATGATTTATAGCATGAGATGATGCTTGAAGAGATTTCATGAGATAGCATGTTGCATTGTTATGTTTTGAGATTTAAATCTAATGCAAACATGTGTTTTGATTTTGAAATGAGATGATAAAGATTTGAGAAATGTTGCATGAAAAACAATAGGTGAGATGATGTTTTGACATAATATATTGGCATAGAAGATGAGATACTTACCGGATATAATTGACCGATCAATAGGATGAGAGTGTACTACAAACTAAAAATTCGTATGTGCTCTTTGGATTCAATCCAAAGGGAGAGACAGATGATGGGCATTCCATCGGGTAGGACTTGGTGAAATACCCAAGCTTTGTGGGGATGAGAGATTCCGCCATGTAAGTACGGTGATGTGAGATTCCACCGGAAATTATGTTTACTAGACAAGTGAGTACGGTGATGTGAGATTCCAACGGAAGAGTCTAGTGGTTTGAGAATGTTGTCCGCATATTCGGGTAATATTGAGATGTGAAATGCCAATATAATATATGAAAATGCTTTTGATTCACATATACCTACTGATGAGATGATTTATGCTATGAGAAATGCATATGAGATTTGTATATGAAATGCTTTGGTTTTTTTACAAGCATGTGTATGGCCTTGCCATGAGATTTGCATTGGTTTAAATGCATGAGATAGAATTGTGGTACATGTGTTTTCAATGATGAGTTGCTTTGAAATGGTTTTCCAGCATGAGATAAAATTAGCATGTTGTAGAAAAGCTTTTGAGAAAGTGTTTTGAATAATGCATTGTTGTGTTGGTTTTCTTTAGAGCTTGCCTCACTAAGCAAATGTGCTTACACTCTCTTTTACCAACAATGCAGATAATTGAGGTGTTTTGGGTAGCAAAAAGGTTAAGAACATCCAAGGAAGTGCAAAGCTCGTGTATGGTGATGTTTTTATACACTTTAATTTTGATAATTTGCAATGGGACACCAAGGTTGTATTTGGGAGATGTGTTTTGAACTCCCTAAGTTTGTGGCATGTTTGTGATGGCTTTTATGGGTTGTAAATGGTCCTAATGGTTTGGTTGGAGGTTTGAGCTCTATAATTGGTTTGGTGTGATAGGAAGCATGCATATAGTTTGAGTGTTCTTGTGCTTGATGCCATGTTTGAGCTTATGCTTCTTACACATGTTCCTTGATGTTTAAACATGTTGCCGGTATGATATGGTATATTTTGAAGCATGATTGAGTGGGCTAAAAGGTGAAAAACCAGCAATTTCTGCTGTCACAGGGCAGGGTTCATCGAAACACCCTTAACTGTTTCGAAACGGTGGCCTGTAATGGCCATAGTGTTTCGAAACGACTGAAGGTGTTTCAGAACATTTTGGTTACTAGAGAGGCATGTTTCGATACCAGTCTCGGAACGCACTTGAGTACCGAAACGGTCAACACTGTTTCGATATGAGCGTTTTGGTACGAAGGTTGGTGTTCCGAAACGGATGACCGTTGGATGATGATTTGAATTGTTTTAAGTTTCCATGTTTTACATTTTAGTCCTGAATGTTGTGGATGTAATTGCTTGAGCTTGGAATGTCCTTTTAAGCTGAAATTTGACAGAGGAGCATGTAATATGATTATTTACATATTGGTAAACTTAAAATCTGCAAAGCATTATACTTTTTAAAAATTATATTTTGGTCCCTAAAAGTGTAAATCATACAATTGAGTCCCTAAATGATTTCCGATCGCTGTGCTTTTCTCTATTATGTTTCCTGAGTGATCACTTAGACTTAATATGCATCTAGAAAAGATAAAAAAGGTCGTTAATCAAGGTTGACTTTCGGGTTGACTTTGGTTTTCCCCGTGTAATCTTCGTAGTTCGGGTCAAACGTCTAGGCCGGGCTAAGGGGGTTACATTATGAGCGCAAGTGCACACTCTTATCAAGTTATAGTATAAAAGATATCATCTCCCACAGGGATTGGAGCAGCTTCTATGAATGGTTTCCTGCATAAAGATTTAGTAAATGCATAATTAAATCTCACAATGTGGAAATATAAAAAAAAAATAAAGATAGTGATGAGAGGGAAGATAGGGAGAGTTTTGGATGATAGATTGGGTAAGACAATTGCAGCTCAGTAGTGTGTAGACTGCATTGTAAAACCTAAGAGTGTTTTGTGCTAGCATGAATTGCTGCCTCGGCGGGTATGGTGGGCGGCAGGCTACGACCCTATCACGCGGCCGCAGCGGGTCACTGCCCCTGCAACTTTCACTGTCTCGACAGGTTGAACGAAAATAACTCCTGGCGACAAGTTTTGTAGACATTCCAAGCTCGGCGGGATAGTCGATAGTGATCCTCCCTATTTCTAGGCAAGGATGCTCGAGCACTCAAGTGATGTAGGCAATACCTAGCAATCTCAGCGTAAACCTAACACAAGAAAGTCAATTCGGTTGGTGATCCCTTTTAGCCACTGGAACTTGTGAACTTCTTAGGAACCAAGTTAGTCACACCCCAACATGTTGTGACCGTGCTTAACCCTTTCGTGAGCCTTACACTTTGGATTCTCTCAACTGACTAGTTAGGACTAATTGAAAGAATGAAGTGCATAGATTAAGCAAACTCAGAAATTTATTGAAAACATACTCAACTATTACAACCATTTCTCACAACTACATTACAGACAAGCGCCTAAACCCTAGGAGAGTTGGGCCGCGACCCCTAATAACTCCCATCTACCTAGCTACATCTCCGTTATGCCTCGTTAAACCTCGTCAAGTCCCCTCATGCCCCTATACCCTCACATAAATTGGGTATATATAGGGCTCATGGCCTAAGTTTGAGTCCTCCTTGAAGTAGAAGTTCTTAAAGTATTTTTACATTAAATAAAGACTCCTTTTTGACTTAAATGTAGACTCTTTGGACGTTTCCTTCTTCCGCAAGTAGGGATAAGTACTCCTACTTATCAATCTTGGATCAGTTCTGCCGGCCGCTACAGGCTTTATAAAATTGCATGACTGTGCTCATTAGGCTCAGGGAATTTCCCTCTTTCAATTGCGACCCATCTTGACTAAGTAGGTGTAACTCCTGCATGGGCAGCACTTGGCGGCAATGCTGCTTTGGCAGCGTCATTGGCGGCATCTGGAACTGATTCAGTACAGCTCCTTTTGTTCCAGCTTTCTTGTCCTCTCCTCAGCTATGGCACCTGAAAATAAAAACTAAACTAAAACAATATCTTTTCTCAACCAAACATAAAATATTCAATAAAAGCATGGTGAAAAAGAAAATATTGTTATCATGCATGTAATACACCTAAATATGCCTAAATGAGCTTAAGAATAGCAATAATAAAGGCATGAATGTGTAAAAAATATAGAAATTGTGGACACTCTATAGTTATGCTGCTGAGTAGTGTGAAACTGCTTTGAATAGGATAAGTTGCTCTGCGCTACCAAACTTTGCTGCCTCGGGGGGGGGGGATGGCAGATTAGCTGCTTTGACGCTTTCGCTACCTCGGTAGTGGAACAGACGTGTTTCTCGGCGGCAAACTCGGCAGTCCTTCTCATTCACAACACTAGTTTCGGGTTTTGTATAATCAAACCATTATTCCAACATTATTTAGCATCTAAAACATAAATAAAATCATTCTCAAACCCAGCAAAACAAAACTCATACGAAAATTCCACAAATCCACTTTAAAAGCTCATTTTAGCTCATTTCCATTAATCACATTGAAAGACTTTTAAATAAACATTATAAAAGAACCTAGAACGTGGGAATTTCAATAAAAAAACCTTACATTAGAGGAGAAAATGCAGCTCACCTCTAATGGTGGATTTTTTTCCCTTTTACAAATGAAAACTTTGAGATAACTAGAGAAAAACAATGGGTTTTAGAGATAAATCATAGAGATAAGGTTTAATGATGCAAAAACAATGTAAAAGAAGGTTTGCCTTTGAAATCCTGATTGAAGAATGTTCTTTGGATGAAAAGAGTTTGAAGGAAAATGAGAAGAGAAAAGATAACGTGAAAAAGGATGAGGCTTTTCAAATTTCTTTTATTTTAATTAAAACCCTTTTAAAAATACTTTTAGAAATCAGAATATTTAAGGGGAAATCTGAAATTTGACTTGGCTAAATAGCTCCTTAAAGATTCAATATATTGATCCTTTTACAAAACAGTCACCAAAATAGTTTTGAAACTTTACATTTTAGTCACTAGACTAAAATGTCTGGTTTCTGAAAACATTTTTAAAAAATTGATTTCACACACACCTTATATATATTAAATAAGGATTTTAGATAATTTTTCCACATTATTACGAACACTCGAAGACGGTTTTCCCTGAACTCGTCCACAACACCGAAACTGGTTCAACGAACCCCGAAACCTTAACCGAAACTTCTAAGCCCGAAATCAGGGTGTTTCAACTCTACCACACTTAAGAAATTTCATCCTCGAAATTTACCTGAGGGAAAGAGATACGGAAACTACTTCTTCATGTCATCTTTCATTTTCCAAGTGGCTTCCTCCACTCCTCGATGTTGCCATTTAGCTTTGACCAACTCAATGGTTCTACCACGCAACACTTTGTTGTCCGAAGCTAAGATCTCAATTGGTTCTTCATCATACGACAAATCTGAATTTAATTCAATCTCTTCAACAGGAATAACATGAGCCGAATCTGATCTATACTTCTGAAGCAATGAAACATGGAACACATCATGGATCTTTTCCAACTCAGGTGGCAAAATCAATCTATAAGCGACGGGACCAACTCGCTCAACTATCTCATAAGGACCAATGAACCTAGGATTTAGTTTACCTTTTCTACCAAATCTCATCACCTTCTTCCAAGGTGAAACTTTCAAAAACACTTTCTCGCCCACGGTATACTTTATTTCTCTATGTTTCAAATATGCATACCACTTTTGACGATCTCTAGCTTCCTTCAAATGATCTCAAATCAACTTCACTTTCTCAGTAGTACCCTTAAGCATATCCGGCAACGATAACAACTTCTTTCCCCCTTCAGCCCAACATATAGGTGTTTTACATTTTCTGCCATACAAAGCTTCGTAAGGTGAAATCTGAATACTTTCTTGGTAGCTATTGTTATAGGCAAACTCTACTAACGGTAGATGCTTCTCCCATGAACCCTGATAATCAATAATGCAACATCTCAACATGTCTTCTAACACTTGTATAACTCTTTCCGACTGACCATCGGTCTAAGGATGATAAGAAGTGTTGAAACTCAACCGAGTACCCAAGGCACTATGCAAACTCACCCAAAATCTAGTTGTGAACCTCAGATCTCTATTTGACACAATTGATTTAGGTACACCGTGCAATCTCACAATCTCACTGATGTACAAATCAGCCAACTTATCTAAAGTATAAGTAGTATTGACAGCCAAGAAATGTGCACTTTTCGTAAAATAATCGACAATTACTCAAACAGAATTCTTCTTAGAAGGTGTCAAAGGCAAACCTGATACAAAATCTATAGTAATCCTCTCCCACTTCCACTTGAGAATTCTCAACGGTTGCAACAATCCCGAAGGAAACTAATGTTCAGCCTTTAACACGTTTGATGAGTGGCTAGATTGGTTATGGTTTTAGTTCTAATTTTGATTAAATGGATGAGTTTAGATGCTGAAATGTGGGTTGTTCTGTGCTTTTTCGTGCAGGAACTATATGGTTGGAAATCAGACTGGAAAAGGTCGAAATCTGTAGAAATTCTGGATTCATGGGTGGATTCATAGGCATGACTTGGGGCATGAATGTTGACTGGATGCCACATCAGTGCCTTCTAGAAGCTGACATCATCAGCGGTGATAACGTATCAGCCGCGTATCAGATAGCCTATCAGCGAATTTTAAATTTTAAACTTTGATATTATCTTATGTAATTTGAATTATTTTTGGATTTATCTTTTTAAGGTTTTAGGTTTTTTTAGATACTATAAATACCCCACTTTGGGGTGAGATCAAATCATCACTTGCTCTTGTTTTCATTCACTTGGAGTTTAATACATCCCTTCTTTATTTCCTCCATTTCCTTTTTTTACATTTCCCTTGTTAAAAACTAAGTATGGTTTCATTACAAACCATGCTTAGCTAAATCACCATAGCCAAGAGCAACACCAAAACCCAGCTTACCTCGTGAGATTAGAAACGTTCTTCAAACCTTCAACATCTTTTTTGATTCTCGAAAAAATAGGTTAGGCAGTCGGCTTAACCTTTAAGCATCGCGTTTGCTTCATCCCGGAAAGTGCATGTCGTGGTGAAGTCATCTTGATCTACCGTTGGGGACGAGAAAAGGCTTGTAGCTGATTCAATTCCCTAAGAACAAACTTAGTGGCGGTCCACTAAGGGGAATTAAGATCGGACTCGATTCTTGTTAAGACAAATGTCCGAGCACGAGCTTCTCCAGCACTAAGCGCAACAATTGGTTAGCATCGATTGTCGTGGATAATCAACTTAACACTTAGTTTCAAGGATTGCCCTAGGAACCGAGTTTACCTTAGAGAAGCAAGTTACAAGGGTTGGGCCTTGTAAACTGTAATCGGCAAGAGAATGAAGTAAAAATCACTTCAGTGATTGAGAGAAGTTGTGGCAAAGCGGAGCTTGAGGCTAACTTAATTCATAATTATCTTCAATCATTTCTTGCTTTACTTATTTATTTTAGTCATTCGATTTAATTCTTACGAACCCCTCTTTTTGGTTACTTGCAGATTACCTGGTTAAAGGCCAGAATCGATCAATATTAGAAAATACCTCGTCCCAGTGGATCGACCCTTACTCTCTCTATATACTATTTATTTTCATTACTTTTTTGACTTTAAGGAAATTATTTTGACACTATACGACGGGTGTCAACGCTGGCAAACTATACACTTGCTCACAAATTCAGCAACATCTTTCTTCAAACCAACCAAATAATACTCATCTTTGAAACCACGGTACATCTTCGTACTTCCTAGATGCATAGCAAACGGACTACTACGTGCTTCGGTCAAAATTGTGCACCTTAACTCAATATCATCTGGTACAACTATCCCACTTTTGAAACATAAAACTCCCTCATCACTATAACATAAATCTGACGGTCTACCTTCCGTAATATCTTGCACATGAGGTGCCAATGTTCTATCTTGCAATTGTTTCTCTCGGATCATCTAAGCCAATGAAGGTTTAACTTGTAATTCTGCCACCAAACCACCATCATGTGACAAACTTAGCCTAGCAAACATTGCTCGAAACTCAACTGCCACTTTCCTACTCAAAGCATCGGCCACTACATTGGCTTTACCCGGATGGTACTCAATCGAAAGATCATAATCTTTAAGAAATTCTATCCATCTATGCTGCCTAAGGTTCAACTCCTTTTGCGACATCAAATATTTCAAACTCTTATGATCCGTATAGACTGTGCATTTCTCACCGTAGAGATAATGTCTCCAAACTTTCAAAGCAAACACCACCGCGGCCAACTCTATGTCGTGTGTAGGATAATTGCGCTCATGAACTTTCAACTGTCTAGATGCATAGGCTACTACTCTTCCTTCTTGCATTAGCACACAACCTAAGCCAACATAAGACGCATCACTATAGATTACATACTCTTTTCCTGTCGCAGGTTGAACTAAAACGGGAGCTTTCATCAAGGCCTCTTTCAATTTATAAGAAGCTTGTTGTCTCGCTTCTGTCCACTCGAAAGGAACATCTTTTTGCAATAGTTTTGTCAAAGGAGCAGAAACTTTAGAAAACCCTTCTACAAAATGTCGATAATAACCTACCTAGCCCAAGAAACTGCGAATTTCTGTCACTGACTTTGGTTGTTTCCAACTCACAACTGCTTCAACCTTTTTAGGGTCCACTTTGATTCCCTCGGCTGATACTATATGCCCCAAGAATACTACTTCCCTAATCCAAAATTCACATTTGCTTAGCTTAGCATATAGTTGGTTATCTAACATGGTTTGTAACACCAAACGCAAATGCTTATCTTGGTCTTCTTCGGTACGGTAATAGATCAAAATATCATCAATGAACACTACTACGAACTGATCCAAATATTCATGAAATACCCTATTTATCATATCCATAAATGCAGCTGGTGCATTACTCAAACCAAAGGGAATTACATAGAACTCATAATGTCCATAGCGAGTGCAAAAAGTTGTCTTCGACACATCTTTATCTTTTACCTTTAATTGATAGTAACAGGACCTCAAATCTATCTTAGAAAATATAGAAACATCTCTTAAGTGATCAAATAGGTCGTCAATCCACGACAAAGGATATTTTTTCTTCACTGTCAACTTATTCAACTACCGATAATCTATACACATTCTCAAGCTATAGTCTTTCTTTCACAAACAACACCGGTGCACTCCAAGGTGAGATACTAGGACGAATGAATCCTCGATCCAACAGTTCCTGTAGATGTGTCTTCAACTCTTTCAATTCCTTAGGGGCCATACGATATAGAGCTATGGATACTGGGGCAGAATCAGTATAAGTCTCTATAGCAAACTCAACCTCTCTATCCAGCGGCAAACTAGGCAAATCTTCCATAAATACCTCTGGAAAATCACAAACAGTTTTGATGTCTTGTGGTCGTGCTTCATTCATGTTCGGATTCATAGTGTAAGTTAAATATGCCTGACAACCAACATCCATCAACCTCTGAGCCTCTAAAGCTAAAACAACATTGGACAAGAACTTAATGTGCTCACCACTACTATTACCTCATAGTCGTCTGAAAGTCTCAAGGATACTCTCTTTGTCTCAAAATCCACTTTAGCCTTATGGTCTATATGCCAATCCATACCCAAAATTACATCAAAACCATAAAACGGCAATTACATCATATCTACTGGAAACACATGACCATGAACCATCAAAGGAAATCTTCTATATACTTTCCTAACCACAACAGTTTCACCAAAAGAACTTGTAACATTCATTCCCACATCTAATATCTCACACGGTATATCCAACAACTCCGCATGCTCACGCAAAATGTACGAGTGTGTAGAGCAAGAATCAATCAAAGAAAGAAAAGTCAAAGACTGTAATGAGAAGTTACCTGCAATCACATATGTATCATTCCTACCCTCGTGATGCTCATACACTCTAGCTGGTCCACCACCATCGGGTTGTACAACAACCACATCAGCTACATTCCTCTGACCATCATCCCTACGCTGAAAGTTACCTCGACTGTGCCCACGACCTCTCTGATGCTCAATTGCTTGAACCAGAGCCTACCTATCTCTGGCCGGATGTGGACAATCACGTCTCAAATGTGCTCGATACCCACAGTTCCAATATGAGCCATAATTACCCCAACACTCACCGAAGTGACGTCTCCCGCATTTAGTGCACTTCTGTGTGCGAACAACAGCTCCTTGACCCTGATGGCCACGTCCCGGGTTACCACTTCCATGCCTATGGTCAGGTTGGTACATCTTATCCTTGTGCCTCTTGGCATGGTCTCTACCCCACTCGACAGATCTTTTTCCTGAACTAGATCCACCACCATGAGTAGTCAATCCCAAGCTCTGTTCGATAACCTTGGCTCTAATGACCAAAACATCAAAGTCCACATAATCCGAGACTAACATAAAGGTCTTCACCTCCTGAACCAAGCCATATCGGAAACGTTCACATTGTTCCCTCTCAGTGGGAACCAACTCAGAAGCATACTGACTCAAACGTACAAATTGTACCTCGTACTAGGATACTGTCATGTTGTTCTGAACCAAGGCCATAAACTCTCTCTTCATTCACATTCTCAACATTCTTGGCTCCCTGATCACCCACTCTAGGCTCTCGCCTCAATCTCATCCTTACAAGAGATGCAATTTAACAATAACAAACACAAACAACAGAAATGATTTGGGTCAGCAAGAAGCAAGGTCCAAGACGCTCAAGTCCTTTAATCAAAACCATTTTCACTAATAGTATTATAGAAATGGTTGCCTTTATCTACCCTCCAAACAACTCAAAACCAAAGAACATGCTCACAAACACCGTGCATCACAAGCAACAATCAAATACATCAAACTTACCTCACTTACCTTCCCGATTGCTCAATAACTTGGCTCTGATACAAACAAATGTAACACCCTTAGCCCGGTCTAGTCGCCAAACCGAACCAAACGGGTTACACGGGAAAACCGAAGAAAAATCCACTAAGGTTTCACTCCGATTAGCAACCCTATTTTTCTAACTTATCTTTTCTAAATACCATTAACATCCTATGTTATAGGAACTCGCAGCGGAAGAAAACGAGAACGACAACAATTAAGCGACTTAAGCATCAAGGGGACCAAAATGCAAAACTAAGAAGATTAGAGGCCGAGCATGAAAGTAAGGTTACCAATCTTCAATTAGTCATATTTCATGCCCACATGACAAAATCCAGATTAAAACAACCATCCGAACTCATTACAATGATTACATACAAACATGGACTAAAATATAAGAAAACAGAACTTCAGAGATTCCAATAACAAACAAAACTGACGGCCGTTTCAGTACAGGTTGCCCTGTACCGATACGGGTGTATCGAAATAGGTTCGAAGGGCTCGGAACACTAGCCCGTATCAAAACACCCTCGGGGGCGTTTCGGAACCAATGTTTCTAGTAGAAAAATGTACCAAAACGGACCTTAACGTATCGATACTCATAGGCCATTTCAGGTAACCCGTAGCGATACAGTCTCTACCGTATCGATACGCTCAACCTGCAATGACTCAATTTGTTGGTTTATTGCAATCTTAACACATATGGACCCCTGAACCAAGACGTAAACAAGCATACAACTCAAACATACCACAAAACCTCAACAACCAAGATTCTAGATGCAAGAAACTTAAGCATAAACATTCCACAAAACAGTCAAACTACAAACCAAACCATGCTTCAACATATAAAGTTACTTTACAAATCTAAAAAGGCATCATAAACATGTCTCAACATAGGGAGTCTCAAAACAAAACCTCCCAAAGTATAAAGGTCCTATCCCATTGCTAACATACTATTTTTTGATGCCAAAACCATACATGAGCAAAATGTAAACTCTTGGACCACTCCTTTCTTCCTTGCTGTCACGAATGGTCTACGGATCTGCATTGTTGGAAAAGAGAGCATAAGCAAGAATGCTTAGTGAGCGGTGCTCAAAACATCAACAACAACAATGTAGTTTTTAAAACCATCTCGCTGGCTTTTGAAAACAAAGCCATTT
Source organism: Hibiscus trionum (assembly GCA_030270665.1). NCBI lineage: Eukaryota > Viridiplantae > Streptophyta > Magnoliopsida > Malvales > Malvaceae > Hibiscus > Hibiscus trionum. Next base: position 47,713,850 of record BSYR01000026.1, on the reverse strand, counting down.
CTCAACATAACTTCTAACTTAACATGCTCAATTTAACACATGCTTGAACTACAAAACAAGGCATAACATCCATATCTATATGCAACATATATCTCAAGCTTAACAACAACATCAACACAATAAGGCATGCAGAGCAATTTGAGTCACATGAGTATATTGACGTATTAGCACTTTTACTCGGATATACGGATAACGTCCGGTGGAATGCCCATCACCATAATCAAGACAACTAGACAACTTTCGGTGGAATGCCCATCACCGTACTCACAACGTCTAGCAAAAATATAAGCTTCCGGTGGAATCTCACTTCACCGTACTCCTCTTTAGTGGAATCTGACATCATTAAGGTCACGCGCGAATTTTACATTATAGTGCACTCTCATCCTATTGGTCGACCAATTATATCTGGTAAATAAGGATCTCAACAAATCTCAATATATTCATGAAGGCCAACACTTACCCACTATTATTCAAGGCCACAAACATAACATTTCTCATCCCAATTTCATACACATTTCCATGCATAGGATGTACTCACAACATATACCTCATGAACAACTATCATTTAACAAGTGGGATAATATATACAACAAGTAAATATCTAAAAATGCATGAAAACAGTGGTATACAAGATAAGCACATAACATGAACATGCTTTCCAAAAACAAGGTAAAATCAGCCGAAAATCAAAGGCGAAACAACCCAACTTACTCTTGAGTTTAGATTGGCCTTTTAAGCTCAATCTAAACCCCCCAACACTTACCCACTATTTTTCAAGGCCACAAACATAACATTTCTCATCCCAATTTCATACACATTTCCATGCATAGGATGTACTCACAACATATACCTCATGAACAACTATCATTTAACAAGTGGGATCATATATACAACAAGTACATATCTCAAAATGCATGAAAACAGTGGTATACAAGATAAGCACATAACATGAACATGCTTTTCAAAAACAAGGTAAAATAAGCCGAAAATCAAAGGCAAAACAACCCAACTTACTCTTGAGTTTAGATTGGCCTTTTAAGATCAATCTAAACCCCCTCAAAACTTGCCCTTAACCACGTTAAGGCTTTTAAAAACAGTTCCACTCACCAGCTATACCCAAAAGCTAGTCGATCACACAATCAAGCTTCCGGATCACCCGGTATCACGTCCATAGTATCCAAATCAGATTCCTCTACTTCTAACCAATCCAAAACAGAGCATTAGAGTGTTTTCAAACCCTCAAACTTGCAGCAACTTAAAAACTCAACATATAGCAACAAACACCCATCGATTCATAACCGAAAATAGCTGAAAAACTCAATAGATCAACTCTAAGAAACTTTTAACTTAAACCTAGAAAAGTTATCATCAAACCACATCTATAAACATCTAAAAACATCAACCCAATAACAAGGAACCACCATCCACTGATTTTCCACAAACCTAAGCCAAAACCTCAAGATTTTGAACTCTAAACATCACCCACACACCTAGTTTCGGGTTTTGTATAATCAAATAATTATTCCAACATTATTTAACATCAAAAACATAACAAAAATCATTCTCAAACCCAGCAAAACAAAACCAATACGAAAATTCCACAAATCCACTTTAAAAGCTCGTTTTAGCTCATTTCCATTAATCACATTGAAAGACTTTTAAATAAACGTTATAAAAGAACCAAGAACGTGGGAATTCCAATAAAGAACCTTACATTAGAAGAGAAAAATGCAGCTCACCTCTAATTGTTGATTTTCCCCCTTTTTCCAAATGGAAACTTTGAGATAACTAGAGAAAAACAATGGGGTTTAGAGATAAATCATAGAGATAAGGTTTAATGATGCAAAAACAATGTAAAAGAAGGTTTAACTTTGAAACCCTGACTGAAGAAGGTTGTTTGGATGAAAAGAGTTTGAAGGAAAATGAGAAGAGAAAAGATAACATGAAAAAGGATGAGGCATTTCAAATTTCTTTTATTTTATTTAAAACCCTTTTAAAAATACTTTTAGAAATCAAAATATTTAAGGAAAATTCTGAAATTATACTTGGCTAAATAGCTCCTTAAAGATTCAACGTTTGATCCTTTTACAAAACAGTCACCAAAACAATTTTGAAACTTTACATTTTAGTCACTAGACTAAAATATCCATTTTTGAAAACATTTTTACAAAATTGATTTCACACACACCTTATATATATTAAATAAGGATTTTAGATAATTTTTCCACATTTTTAAGAACACTCGAAGATGGTTTTCCCTGAACTCGTCCACAACAACGAAACTGGTTCAACGAACCCTGAAACTTCTAAGCTCAAAATCAGGGCGTTACAGTTGATGTTGGAAGAATGCTTTGGTGTTTAATGATTTTGGATATATGTGCTAAGTGGTTGATTATGTCTTGGTTACATGTTGGAATGGTTTCGGATGAGTTAAAGCATGAAAAAACAGCATTTTTGGGCCTTTTAGGCCTAGGTGTTTCGATACAGTTGAAGGTGTATCGATACAGATATGTGTATTTTTGGACCCCGTATCGATACGGGTGAAGGTGTTTCGATACGCCCCTTGGTTTAATTGGTTCTGGAAAATCTCGTGTCGAGGCACTATCGAAACCGTATCGATACGCCCCTCCCCCCCTTGTATCGATACACTACGAAGCCATTTCTATACAACTAGTAGGCAAGTTGGTTATTTTGAATGTTAAATGTTTCTGATTTCTTCCATTTTAGTCCCTGATCATTATGCATGCAACTAAATGAGTTTGGATGATCTTTTATTGCTGAAATTTGACATGTATGCATGGAACCTGACTAATTGAGGATTGGTAAAACTAATTCCAAGTAAGTCTTTATAATTTTCTAGATTTACAATTTGGTCCCTTAATTTTGTGATTGCAATTGAATACCCTATGAGGGGTTCTAGGGTGAGACCTTTAATTTAAGGCTGACTTGTTCAACAGGTTACAAGTTTGTACATAAATTCTTACGAGGTTTGTACATAATTGTTTAAAGTAACTGTAATAAAAACGATAAATACATAAAATGTTACGAGGTAAGTATTTGTGTACATACATAATTTCCTACGATAAAACATTTTTTATTACAAGAACTCTAAGGATTTCAGTAGGTATGGAAATTATTTCAAAGTATACATAACTTCTTACAATAATCGTAAGAAAAATGGTAGGTACTCAAATCCTTACAAGAGATCAACAAAACCAAAAGGAGCTCAACTTATGGTTAGCATTTGTGTACATACATAATTTCCTACGAGAAGACATATTTTATTACAAGAACTGTAAGGATTTCAGTAGGTACGTAAATTAGTACAAAATATACATAACTTCTTACAATAGTCGTAAGAAAAACGGTAGGTACTGAAATCCTTACATGAGATCACCAAAACTAAAAGGAGCTCAACTTAGGGTAAGCATTTGTGTACATTCATAATTTCCTACAAGAAAACCTATTTTATTACAAGAACTGTAAGGATTTCAGAAGGTAAGGAAATTAGTACAAAGTATACATAAATCCTTACAAATGTCGTAAGAAAAACGTTTGGTACTGAAATCCTTAAACGAGATCAATAAAACCAAAAAAGAGCTCAACTTAGGGTAACCATTTGTGTACATGCATAATTTCCTACGAGAAAACCTATTTTATTACAAGAACGATGAGAATTTCAGTAGGTACGAAAATGACTACAAAGTATACATAACATCTTACAAAAATCATAAGAAAAATTGTAGGTACAAAAATCCTTACACTAGATCACCAAAACCAAAAGAAGTTCAACTTAGGGGAAGCATTTGTGTACATACATATTTTCCTACGAGAAAACCTATTTTATTACGAGAATGATGAGAATTTCAGTAGGTACAGGAATTAGTACAAAGTATACCTAAATCCTTACAAATGTCGTAAGAAAAATGGTAGGTACTGAAATGCTTACACGAGATCAACAAAACCTAAAGGAGCTCAACTTAGGGTAAGCATGTGTGTACATACATATTTTCCTACGAGAAAACCTATTTTATTACAAGAACTATGAGAATTTCAGTAGGTACGAAAATGACTACAAAGTATACATAAATCCTTAAAAATGTCGTAAGAAAAATGGTAGGTACCGAAATCCTTACACGAGATCAACAAAAGCAAAAGGAGCTCAACTTAGGGTAAGCATTTTTGTACATACAAGTTTTCATACAAGAAAACACATTTTATAACAAGAAGGGTGAAAATTTATTTCAGTAGGCACATAAATTCTTACAGAAATGGTAGTAAAAAAGGTAGGTACCGAAATCGTTACACGAGATCACCAAAACAAAAAGGAGCTCAACTTAGTGTAAGCATTTGTGTACATATAGATTTTCCTACAAGAAAACGTATTTTACTACAAGAATGATGAAAATATCAGTAGGCGTAGAAATTATTTCAAACTATACATAAACTCTTACAGAAACGGTAGTAAAAAACGTACGTATCGAAATTCTTACCCGACATCACCAAAACCAAAAGGAGCTCAATTTCTTAACATCTTGTCCATTTTCTTTTAGTTTAAGGAATTTATCCCTTCTACTTGTCTTAATTTGAAAAATTAAAATCAAACTGATAACATTTTTAACTTGCTTGTTTTAAATTTATTATATGTGTATTTGGAATTCGACTTTAATTTTTAAATCAGACATGCATATTTAAATTTAATGGGAAATCTAATAATAGTGGGAGTGGGAAGAATGAATAAATATCTAAAGTTCAAAGAGTATAAGAAGCAGATCATATTTAAATAGCAACCATAACCATTGTAAGGTGGAAGACAATCCAACTTTCATTTTTCAATTTTCTTAATTGATGGAGCTTTATTATCAAGAAAGCTCATAAGAACAACAAAATGCCCAATCCCTTCGTGTTACTATTTTGTGTAGGCAAGAAAAAGCAAATATGAATGATTTATAAATACTATAATTTATAGTGTAGAAACAAGAAATTACAAGTCTATACCAGTCTTCACTCTTATTTCACATTTGTGTTAAGATCTCCGAGACTCTTCTTCATTCTTCACATAACCAAGGGAACATGCTTATAAAGAACAGAACCGAATACGATGTACGAATTCTTTCATTCTTCGTGGTTCTCTAGGCAGACTTATAAAGAACTCTGGACCAGATCCAACCCAGGCAACTGATCCCCTTCTTATGGTAGGGCAAGCCTCTACTAGTATCTTTTTGAATGGTGTCCCTTATGCTTCAAGAATTCCTTGAATCAATGCAAATGTTTGACCGTAAGGAGCCTGTAAAGTTGTGAAAAGCTTGGTATTAGAGACGTAACAATTTTCAATATCTAGATGCTTTTGTCATTAATAATTTCCTTACATCATTTATGTGATTCCCCTGTAAACCATAAAAATCAAAGAAAAGGGAGAAAACAAAATTCTAACTCATACGAACTGATCAGATGAAACATATTAATGCTAAGATCATTTATGTTCATGTTTCATTTTACTTTTCTTCCAGCAACAACTAGGAGGAAAAAAAGTAAAAATGGGGATGAAAACGACGAAGCATTATAAAAGAAAATAGCATCCAAATGAGCTTGTAACTAACAATACCAAAAGATTTGACAAGATAAAACAATAGAATCAGACTTCTAAAAGTAAAAGTACTCGTTTTTATATGAAGAGTACCATGCTCCGTTTCCATATCAACAATGCCCTAAATAGGATGATACAAGAGTGATCTTTAATGCCAAAGAAATGTGATTGATATGATAAATTTCAGCAATAGAATGGTTAAAGAAGATTCGAGCTCGTAAAAATAGTCCATAGAAAAAAAAAAAGGCACTCAATTATCAGACTTTGAAGCCAGTGACAAAGAGAAGTAGGAAACAAATTAGTAGAACTTATATTCTATACCTCTCCTTTCCCGAAAATCATCCCAGACGTCCAACTGACCGATTTCCCTGCTTGTTGCCTATCCGACGACAAAGTATCCTTTTGTTTCTTCAACCAACACTGGGAAACAAAATGATAAATATAAGATCATGGCTAAGGGACTAAGCATAAAAATAATGTGAATGTCAGATTGTTCCAGCTTAACTTGATCAAAATTATGAACTATATAAGTCGATATCGACTTGTTTTGAATAAACAGGTAAATATTCTTGAGCAAATCTGTTAATCATTCAATAAGACTGTAAATTAAAAACCAGACCAAGAAAATCAGAAGCAAGACTAATGTATTCACCGAGTCAACTCAAACAACTACAACTAGAAACATCAAGTGAAGGGAACTATTAATTAAAAATCAGACCACACAAATCAGAAGCAGGACTAATTTATTCACCAGGTCTACTGATTGACCTAAACAAAAACCCTTAAAATTCAATAAAACAAGTATTATAAAACTAATTTTTTACTTTATTATGTTTTTAGGGTTTAATTGTAAATGGTAATATCTTTGTGACAAGTGAATTGCGAACCCCTCACTGGTAAAGTAGCATGACATGTAATATCTAACTTACTGTATGAAACATCATCCAAATACCAAACGCATGCAAACAAAAATTCAGACTTATAAGGCATTTCTGATCAGAAGATGAGAGCACGAGGCAATCTAACATAGAAACAGAACTTTATATTTGAAGGGGGAGACTGCAATAGGATGTTGAACTCACTCTCTTGCTTTCTGGAACTGCTCATCTAGACCCATAATATATAAAGCATCAAGAGCGTCTATCAGTGTTGCTCCAAGACCACCAAAGCTATCAACACCATTCTTTGATTGTGGCTGGTATAGAACATCAAAAGTAAACAAAATTAGCATCTTTATAAGGACCAGCCCACGTTTTTTTAATATATGAAACTATAACTATGTGCATCAGTTGTAGACTTCAAACAAGTCAATACCATAGCAAAAGTAAAAAAAAGAAAAGGCAATGTTTGAAACAAGTTGAAGTTGCTATGCATAAAAATTACAAGATAGTTTTTTTCTCCTATTATCTAGTGTTCTTCAACAATTATAAGTTAACAAATACTACCAAACAGAGAATATGCGTTTAATTTCACTTCAATGAACTTTTTCATTGTTTTCTAAATTGTTAACATTTTACTCGTTGACACTTCCTTTAAAGTGATATTTTATTGCTAACAGAAATTTATGTAAAGCATGATAATGAATGCAACGACCATATAATTTTTCATATGACTAAAGAACAAGCAGTCGGAACCTCATGAATCAATCACTTTAAGTTCTTCAAGAAAGCTCAATAAGGTTTTTAACTGAGAAATGTTCAAACAAGTAGAGTTAGTATGGCAAACATATTGTAATGATATCCCAATTAATTGTACTGAACGTAATGTTGATATGCAATCTGAACACAGCTAAAAGTAATAAAGGCAAAATCTAAATTTTAAATTTTGACAACGAAAGCCCCAAGTTTGTAGAGAAAACCATTGATATTATTGTTACTTTACATATCATAACTATGGTAATATGGCCAAAATATAGTTAGCAGGGAAAAAGTCAGGGTAAATGATTGATATAAGATACATAGAAAGATTTCAACCTACCTGAAGTTCGTCATTGCCCCATGCACACTTCTCATATGAACTTCAGCCATGAACCATAGCTTCCTTCACTTTTTCTCTTCTTTGTATCTCCATGGTTTTTCCATGATTAATTTAGGGCAATGCCATCGACAAGGAAATTGCTACTTTTGAATCTGCTCAACAAACAATGCCAAGACAAGATTTATTAAAGGCTGACATGGCACAAATAGCATGAAAACCAGACATTCCTTGCCAACGTTTTAATTACTTTGAGTATTTTCACTATCTTTTTATTTTCAAAAACCACTCTACATCTAAAACATCTTTTTCACAAGACAAGTAATTAGCAAAGCAATTGAATCCCAAAACGCAATCCATGTGGGATCGACACTCAGCTTAATTATTGTATTACTTGCACGCAATAGATTTTCTTGGCACTACGTTAACACTTTTCCAATATCTTTTACGGCCTATTGCCAACAATTAATCATTCACGCCAAGAGCCTACAAGTTTTTGGCGTCGTTGCCGGGGATTGCAACGGATTTAATTATTTTTAGGTTTTTACTTGTTTTGTTTTTGTTTTTATTTTATTTCTATTTTCATGCCCAAAAATGTGTTGAGAGGGAAGTTAGACCATTAGATCCTGAGATTAAATGCACCTTGCGCAAATTGAGAAAGAAGATTCGAGAGACGAATCACAGAAATCAAGGGAACAGAGGAGTAAATGGTGTTCAAAACAATCAGGAGAATCAACCAAACAATGGAGGAATACCATTACGCAATAACAATGTCGTCAACAATGCCGAAGAAGAGAGACCCATTCGAGAACAATCAGCTCATGAGGTAAATGCATCAAATTTCAAACTTAAACATGTAATGATCTCAACTCTTTCGAATGTAGGAAAATTCGATGGAGCATTGATTGGAGATCCAAGGCAGCATTAAAAGCAATTCATGGAGATTTGTCAATTATTTCAGTAAACAAGAGTGTTTGAGGATACTGTGAAGCTGAAATTATTTACTTTTTCTTTGAGGGACAGAGCAAATACGTGGCTCAATTCCTTGCCACATGGCTCAGTCACTTCATGGGCATATATATGCCATAAGTTTTTAACACAATTTCAGCCACCGACACTCACTACCAAGTTGCGCGGTGAGATCATTACCTTCAGACAGGCCGAGGACAAGACCTTATATGATGCATGAGAGAGATTTAAAGACTTGTTGAGAAGATATCCTATGCATGGGTCCCCAAATTCACTACAACAGTATAGGTTTTTAGTGACAAATTGATAGTGACTAGGAATAATTTTGTCACAAATATTAACTTTTTGTGACAATTTTTTTGTGCAACACTGTTAGTATAAGTAATTGTGACATATTTTTATTTGGTCACTGTAACAGTAGTAATTGTGACGATTACATTTTTCACAAATGGATTCTCACTATAAGTATACAATTGTGACACAAAGTTCATTGTCACCAAAACTTTGACACATGATTGTGACGATATGTGAAATGGTCACTATTATTTGGTATTTGTTGTTACAATGAAATTACTTATCACTTAAAGTTTCACTTTTTGTTGTGATAAATTTTGTCACCAATAAAAAAATAAAAGTAATGACAAATTAGACATTGTCACAATGATAAATTTATTTTTATAATTATAAAAATTAAAGTTACCATAAACTAGTTTGTCGAAAGGTAAAATATTTATATAGTCTCTATATTATGTGTAAATTGTTGTTTTAGTCAATATATTTTGATCAACTTTAGTCCCTATATTTTTCAAATTTTAAAATTTTAATCCTAATCCTAACGGGACATCGGCAATACTAAATTACAAGGATTAAAAATGATCAAATTAAAGAATAAAAATTAAATAAGAAACTTATGTATAAAAAATTAGCTAAAAATAAAATTTTACTTAACATATTTAAAGACTACCATTTATGTCAAGATCGAAAATTCAAAATTTAAAAAGTATAGAAATTTAAAGTGACTAAATTAGAGTACAAACACTAATATGTGATTTTAGCATAATATATGATAGAATTTTTTTGAAAATTTAAAAAGATATATTCTATTTTGATTAGTTTTTTCTTCAAAAAATCTAAATAGTTTCTTCAACATACGTACTTCGTATAAGAAACCATAGAAAAATTAGTTAAATTATTATTGTAATAATTAGTGTTATAATTAATACTTATTTTTAAAATAAATAAAATTAATTTCAATTACAATTTAACCTAAATATTATTTTTCTTTCAAAATAGTATTAAATTTCTTGCCTAGCCTAGTGGATAAGTATTCCACTCTCGCCCTAATGGTTCCAGGTTCGATCCTCCTTTAAGCCACGCATTTGCATTTATTTACTAAAAATTGATATATGAATATGCTACATCATCTATAATTAAATTTCAGAATAAAATGGTTACAACTAAAAATATAATTAATTTTTTATTATTGACAGTGACGACATATTTTAGACACTATTTTAATATGTATTTGTGATAGAATGTTTGTCACTAGTAAGAATAACATTAGTATCAAAATTTTAGTCACTATTAATAATCATTTGTGTCAAATAGTGTGGTCATAAAAAATATAACTATTGTGACGAAATACATGAAAGTTGTCACTAATACAATAGTGACAGAGTTATTAGTGACGATTGGTGACGACTCAGAGAAATAGTCACTGTAAATTTCAGTGGCTAAATTTAACACTTTTGTGACTATTTTCAATGTCACTAAAATGCATTTTCTTGTAGTGATTAGACCCAGATACAAACCTTCTACAACGGATTGAATGTACAGACAAGAACTATTGTTGACGCTTCAACAGCTGGATCATTGCTTGACAAGAATTATACAAAAGCTGTTTGCATCCTTGAAAGAATAGCCATAAATGATTTTGAATATCTTGTTGCTAGACTTGGGACTGGAACCAAAGTCAGTGGGAAACTGAAGTTGAATTAGCTAACATCCATCCATGTCGAGATTTCCAACCTCGCCAGCATGGTGAGAACTTTACAAAAAAAAGAGTCCCAAGCAATTAAAGCATTGAAGCCATTTTGAACTATCTGTGGAGAGAACCACCATGTGGATGAATGCCCTACCAATCTTGTGTCGGTAAATTTCATTAGCAATTCTGGACGCTATTATAATTCTAACTCCAATTCTTATAATGCAGGTTGGAGGTAACATCCTAATTTAGCTTGGGGAAACCAAGAGGGAAACCAGTACAATGCACAACTCCAGAATACCCAGAGGCAAAATCAAAAGGCCATGCCAGCATTCTGCCAAAATATCATGCCACAAAGAGATCAAAATAATTTCCAACAAGGGCAAAGACTCAATCAAGGAGGCAATCTTACAGAGTACACATAGCAGGATGATGTCTCAGTTCATAGTCTGGCAGCTTCAATACAGAATTTGGAGATCCAGATGGGACAACTTGCGAATGCACTCAACAATCGCCCACAAGAAGCTTTTCCAAGTGACACTAAAGATGCTCGGCACAAAGGTAATGTAACACCCCAATTTTGGGCTTAGAAGTTTAGAGTCTGATCGGACCGGTCTGAGAAACGGTTCGAATATAAAAGGAGGTTTTAGGGTACGCCTAGTTCGGGATACTTTAAAAATATAGAATAATATCTTAAAATCCTCATTTAATATATTTAAGAGAGTGGTGAAATCAATTTTACAAAATAAGGTTTGGAAATACTATATTTCGGTGTAGTGACAAAAATGCGATTTTTGCAAAGTTTAGTAGTGACTGTTTTGTAAAGGATTGAAACTTTGAATCTTTAAGGAGATAATTACCCAAATTGTTTTTCTCCATATTTTTCCTTAATTTGGGTGATTTAATTAATGTTTAATTAAATAAAAGAAAGGAGAAAACTACTTTTTGACTTTCTTAACTACCTTTCTCTAATTTTCTCTCCTTCCTTTTTCTCTCAAAATCCTATCATCCAAACACCTTTTCTCCAGCAAAATTATATTCATTCTTACTTCAATTGATGAGATTTTCAACAATCATTGGTTCCTAATCAATCTTGCAACAAATCCTTTTGATTTCCACATTGCATTTTCATGGAATTTTGCCCAAATCAAGGAGAAATCATCTTTTAGAGGTAAGATTGTTCTTCTCCTCTAAATACTCAGTTATTTACTGAAATTCCCAAGTTGTCAATCCTTTATTAAAGTTTTATAAATGGTTTTAATGTTAGAAACAAGATTTTGGCTTAAAACTCAAGATTTTGGAAGAGATCTTGAAGATTTTCTTTGTAATTGATTGCGCTCTGTTTTGAGATAGTTCTCTAATGTATTTTGGATGTTAAATGATGTTAGAAATGAGGTTTTATCAATCCAATCTCGAATAGGTTGTGTTTCCTAAGTTTTTTTCTTATGAAAACGGTGGTTTTTGAGGTGTTCTTGGTGTTCTGTTATAGCTGGAGGTATAAGGACGAGTTTAGAGTTGTTTTTGATGTTAATTGATGTTTAGAAATGATTAGAAGTGATGGATCTTGGCTGGGTTAAGTTTTGGAAGTGTTTGGAAGTGATTTCGGTTGTGTTTGGTGGCCGAAATGTTGGTTTTAGGTAGAGCAGCGAGTTTAGGTGTGTTGGCTGAAGATTTCAATGCATGATGATGCATTAATCCTATGCTTTGATGTGTCTAAAATAGGGGAGACATCTTCAGACACTTTTGGAGTTGATCCGGAGGCTTAATCGGCGTTTCGGCAAGTGAGCGAAACGAAATCGGAGAGTGCGTTTGGGTTTGAAGTCCATGAGGACAAAAATACAAGGTTTGGGGATTTAGGAAAGGTTTGAAACACCTTCCTAAGTCCGGAAGTAAGTATGGCTTGTTTTGATCTCTCTAAAGTGGTGTTTGGCCCCAAAATGCTTTTACATGCTCATGGTTAGAGATTGTTAAATTCCTACTATTTTTATACATGTTTTGGAGCATGAGATTATGCTTGTAAAGATGTCATGAGATGACATGTTGCATTGAATATATTTGAGCTTTTGGTTTGAAGCAAAGTATGATTTATGATTTGAAATGTGGTGAGAAAACTCTTGAGTTTTATTGCATGAAAAACAGTAGGTGAGATGATATTTTAACACATTATATTGGCATAGATGTTGAGAAACTTACCAGATATAATTGATCGATCAATAGGATGAGAGTGCACTATAAACTAAAAATTCGTACGTGCTCTTTGGTTAAGCCAAAGGGAGATTTTCCGATGATGGGCATTCCATCGGGTAGGACTTGGTGAAATACCCAAGCTTTGTGGCGATGAGAGATTCTGCCATGTGAGTACGGTGATGAGAGATTCCACCGGAAGTTGTGTTGCTAGACAAGTGAGTACGGTGATGTGAGATTCCACTGGAAAAGTCTAGTGTAGAAATGTGTCCGCATATCCGAGTATTAATGAGATGCTAAATTCCAATATAATTGATGAAATGGTTTTTGTTACACATGTACCTTGATGAAATGATTTATGCTATGAGATATGCACATGTGTTTTGTTTAGAAATGCTTTGACAATACAAGCATGTGAATGGCCTTGCCATGAGTTTTGCAATGGTTGTAATGCATGAGATAGAATGAAGGTACATGTGATTTCAATGAGTTTTGCTTTGAAATATTATCAAGCATGAGAAAGAGATGAACATGTGGTTTAAAAGCTTTGATGAAAGTGTTTTCTAAAATTGCATTATTGTGTTGGTTTCTTTAGAGCATGCCTCACTAAGCAATTGTGCTTACGCTCTCTTTTACCAATAATGCAGATAATTGAGGTGTTTAAGGGCATCAAGGAAGCTAAGTTTGTCCAAGGGATTCCAAGATCATGTATGGTGAAGTTTTCGTACACTATTAGTTTTGATAAATTGGCAATGGGAACGTAAGATTTGTTTTGGGAGATGTGTTAAACTCCCTATGGTTGTGGCATGTTTGTCTTGGTTGGTTTGAATTGTAAATGACCTTAAATGTTTGATTTGAAGTTTGATTGCCTATTTGGTTTTGATAATATGAAGCATGTCTCTAGATTTGTGAGTTACCATGTTTGATGCTATGAAGGAGTTTAGGAGTTCTAAATATGTACCTCATATGTTTGATGACTTGTTGATATGCTTGGGGAGTCTTTTGGATGTGTTTGATCGGGTTTATGCATGAAAAACCAGCATTTGTTGCTGTTTCTGGGCAAACCGTATCGGAACACCCCCTAGTGTTTCGAAACGGGGGCCTGAAATGGCCTTCGTGTTTCGAAACGCTAAGGGATGTTTCGAAACGATTTGGCTACTGGAGGGCCTCGTCTCGGAACTAACCTGCTTATCGAAATGGTCAACGCTGTTTCGATCCTGCGTTTCGATACCGCAGGTGGGTGTTTCGAAACAGGTGACCGTTGGGCTCGGATTTGAATGGTGCTAAAGTTTGCAAGCTTTACATTTTAGTCCCAAATGTTGAAGTTGCAATTGCTTGAGTTTGAGATGTTCAATTAAGATGAAATTTGGCAGTGAAGCATGTAACATGACTAATTTCATATTGGTAACATTAAAATCAGTAAAGACCTTCTAATTTACAAAAATTACAAAATGGTCCTTAAACTTGTAATTAGTGCAATTGAGTCCATGTATGTTATCCGATCGCTGTGCCGTTCTCAAATATGTTGTATGAGTGCTCACTTAGGGTTAATGTGTATCTAGAAAAGATTAAAAAGAAAAAAAAGGGTCATGAATCAAGGTTGACTTTCGGGTTGACTTTGGTTTTCCCCTTGTAATTTTCGTAGTTCGGGTCAACCGTCTAGGCCGGGCTAAGGGGGTTATAGGTAATGAGCAGTGCAAGGCCATAACCCTTCGAAGTGGTAAACATTATGAGGCAGAAACGGCTGCCAAGCAGTCGGTTGACTGCCAAGTTGGCAAACCAGTGCCAGTAGATGAGCCTATGGAATTAGAGAATGAGAAAGAAAAAAGCAGATGATGCCCACAAAAATTCCAATTCTCATGCTAGTTCTAGTGCTCAGCAGGATGCCAGTCCCAGTGCCATCTATGATGTTCACAAAGATGACAAGCAGACTGAGGTAAAAAAACAAACTGATGCCAAAGTGGATGCAAGTACTACCTCGACAATGCCAACATATGTGTATCCACCACCACCATTTCCGGCCAGACTTCAAAAGCACAAGTAGGACCAGCAAATTAAGCACTTCTTAGAAGGGCTTAAGCAATTGCAAATTAACATTCCATTGGTAGAGGCCCTTGAACAAATACCCAACTATGTAAAATTCATGAAGGACATCTTGTCAAAAAAGAGGAAGTTGGGAGAATTTTAAACTGTTGCCCTCACGCAAGAATGCAGCTCCATGATCTTGAATCGATTGCCACTTGTAGGGCGTGTAGGTGTTCCCTTTTTGTGAGAGTGCAAGTGCACACTCCTGCCAAGATATAGTATAAAAGATGTCGAATCTCACGAGGATTGGACAACTTGTCTCATTTCGTAATCCTTGCACAAGGTAAAATAAAAGCACAAGTGAATGGTTGGTTGAGATGAAAAGTAAATGAAAACACAAGTAATAAAGGAGTGAAGCGGGGTGATAGAGCAGGCAAGGTTATGCTGCTACTTAGTGTGAAAACTGCGTTGTAAAAGGTATGAGTTATTTTGTGCTGCCACGATATGCTGCCTTGGCGGGTATGGCGGGTGGCAGGCTACGACCCTGTCACGCGACCGCAGCGGGTCACTGCCACTGCAGGAGTATACTGTCTCGGCAGGTGGAATGGAGAAAAGTCCTAGCGGCAAGTCTCGCAGATACTCCAAGTTCGGCAGGATAGTCGACAGTTATCCCTCCTATTTCTAGGTGAGGATACTCAAGAGCTAACGTGATGTAGGCAATACCTAGCAATCTCAGCGTCAACCTAACACAGGCTAGTCAACTCGGTTGGTAACCCCTTTTAGCCACTGAAACTTGTGGACTGGTGTAGAACTAAGTTAGTCACGCCTCAGCACGTTGTGACCATACTTAACCCTTTCGTGAGCCTTGCACTTTCGTGCCCGACAAATGGATTCTCTCAACTGACCGGTGTAGAATAATTGAAAGAATCAAGAGCAATGGATTAAAGCAAACTTGGAATATTTTATTGAAAAGTAACTCAAAACCTAAAACAACCGTTTCACAACTAGTTTACCACATAACCTTAACCCAAGTAGAGTTTAGAACATGGCGGCGGCAGAGAACACAAGAAAAGTCTATATAAAACCTAAGATGATTTCAACTAGGAGTACAATGGGTATTTATAGACTATTGACTAGGTTAAGTCCTCCTTAAAGTATAAGTCCTCGAAAGTAGCTTTCCATCTTTAATATGACATTAAACTCTGACTTCTCTGCGTAGAATATGGAATTTATCCTGTTTGCCTTAGCCCGCAAGTAATCTTGAGATTTTTGCTTCGGCAGCCCTGGCCGTTGCTACAGACATCGAAAAATCAAATGGATGCCGGCGATAGATTTAGGGTTTTTAGCTCTTTAGATCGCACTCCGGTTCTTCCAACTTCCATAGTCAGCTGCCGTGGGCAGCAAGCTCGGCGGCAACTCTACTCGGCACATAGTCGGCAACCACTTGTCTTCTGCGGGAACTGCTTCAGTTCAGCTCCTAGGTTTGTTCTTTCAGCCTTGACTTCTCAGCTCTTTGGTTCCCTCTTTCAGCGGTTAGTACCTACAAACAAAAATACACTAAAACAGTGTCTCTTGTTTATCAAATAAACGATAATCTATAAAGGTAAGGTAAAGAAAGAAATACTGTAAAATGACATGCATGCATCTGCTTATGCCTAAAATGTGCTTAAAAATAGTAATAATAAGAGTTGGAATGTTCATGAAATATAGGACTTGTGGACACTTTACACACCCCCAAACTCGAACTATTACTTGTCCTCAAGCAATACAACCTAAAATACTTGCTCTAATAATAGTTGGAAAGAAAAAACTTGTTTTAACCTAATTTTCTGCCTCAAGGTCGTGGCATCTATATTAAATTAGTGAAGGGAAATAAGCAGAAAAATAACTCAGAATTTAAATTTCTTATGCTTGTGTGGTGTGTGCATATATGTAAACAAACTGAATACACAGAATAAATAATTAAACAAAGATGTTGTTGTGATGTAAAGGTTGCTACTGAGGTAGCACAATTAAGCACAATATTTTGAATCATGGTAGTGAGGGCTTCAGCTTATCACAACTACTCTTCTAGGTCTGACTGTTGAGTGCCTAAAAGTTCTATATTTTACCCCTCATTTACCCATATTTTTGCTGCACTCAAGCATGGTTCATTTCATTTAGGATAAATTTTTGCATACACATATCAATTAGATAAAATTGCACAGTTGCTGCTGATTTTGTTCACTTTTACAGGTATCTGCTGCGGCAGACCCAGGGCAACAAAGGAGCAGAGGCAAATTGCGGAGCTATAGTAGAAAAGCACAGTCTGTCGTGACATCTGCCGTGGCAGCCATGACGACAGTGGAATGTTGAAGTGGAGCTCGACAAATAGAGGATTTCAAGCCGGTCTGTCGTGGACCAATCCCATATTTTTCTAAGCCCTTAAGCAGAATGAAGGCCAAGCCCAAAGTTCAAGGAAGAAACTCAAGGCAAGAAAAGAGGATGAATTCAAGAAATCTACTCAGAAGATTTAGTCTTCAATAGAGTTGTACTTTAATTTAAACTTGTATTCTTGCCATATTAGAAAAATTAGACCCAAGGCGTATATAAAGGCATGTAATTCGACCTAAGGAAGGATATCTCATTCCAAGCCGTCTTCCCCCAAAACCCTTGTCGTTTCTCTCTCTTCACCATGTTCTAAACCTTACCCAAGGCTAAGGGTTGATTTGTAAAGTAGTTTTGAAGAATTATAATTGTTCTTAGGAATTTTCTATTTAAGCAATAAAAACTTCAAGTTTATTTACTCTGGTTTTCAATATCTCATAAGAGCATCGGGAGAACATTGTGAGGTTATCCATTTGCTTAATATCGGGAGAGTTAAGCATACGAAAAGGGTAAATACTTGTTTTCTAGTTTATGGTTAAACCATCTTGGCTTAGGGATAAGTACAAGGTTAAATGGCTAAAGAAGAATTCAATAACATTGGTGTTCACCCTTTGATTCACGCTGGGAGGTATCATCCAAGAAGGGTTCATCAACAGAACTTAGACCTAGGGATAGGACAAGTAATAACAGGGATTCTTGCCAAGCTTGAAGTACGAAGTTGTTGGTCGCTGCCGCGACATCAACGGACCTCAGCCGCGACAGGTGCTGCCGCGATAGGAACGACGACATAACGACAGAAGTTCCTCTGAACAGTGCAACACTTGCACTGCTGCGCAATTCAATACTGGCCTATTCTCTCAATCTGTTTACTTTATCGTTTATTTCAGTAATTTCTTAAGATTACTTCAAACAAACATTTAAACTATTTCTTTTTCATGTTCAGCAATTCAAGGATAGAGTTATTTCTAGTCCCTGTGGAGACGATATATGATACTCTAGTATCACTTTACTACTTGCGTCGTGTACACATGCACTACTTGCGATAGTCTTATTTACACGCAACAAGTTTTTGGCGCCGTAGCCGGGGACTGGCAACATACCTTTACCTTTTAATTACTGCACTTTGTTTTTATTTTTATTTTCTGTTTTTAGTTGTTTAATTTTCCCCGTGCTTTTCACAAGGTTTTCTTATTGCTTATGCGCAGACCGAGACGTGGTAAGGAGCCTGAATACGAGTTAGACCCAGAAATCGAACACACTTATCAACTCAGGAACCAAGCCAGACTCTTGATAGAGCGAAACAACTATCTTGAGGAGAGTCTAGAACCAATGGTGAACGGAAGGGAAGACCATAGGGAAGATGACAACAACAACCACCCTAGGGGTGGTGTGGATCCTCCAAATGACCCCAGAAACAATCTGCCGCCGCCCGCTGCCCCAACAACACGGCAGACCTGTCGAGACTACATGGATAACGACCATGTTGAACTGGAAACAACCCTGCAAGATGTGGAAGCTGAACACTTCGAACTGAAACCTGTCATGTTCAGCATGATAAACTCTACTGGCCAATTTGGTGGATCTGCTACTAAGGATGCACGTGAACATCTTAAAATGTTCCAGGAAATCTGTGGATCGTTCAGGCTACCAGGAATAAGTCCGGAAGTACTGAGGCTCCGGCTATTACCTCATTCATTGAGAGATAGAGCTAAAACTTGGTGGAATAAATTAACACCGGGTTCAATAAGAACTTGGGCAGATCTCTCTATTGAATTCCTTTCTCGTTTTAATCCTTCTCATTTATCTGAAAGATTGCGTAACGAGATTGCTACTTTTCAACAGGAAGATGACGAGCCAATGCATGAGGCGTAGGACAGATTTACAACTCTTTTACGGAACTGCCCAATGCATGGATTCCATGTATGGAATCAGGTTGTTAAATTCTACAACGCTGCCAATGCACACACTCGGCTGAGAATAACTTCAGCAGCGAATGAGTTATTGCTGGATAAAGAACCAGACGAGGCAATGCTAGTGTTGAAAAAGTTAGCAAAGAACGATGAGCAATTCCCTACAGCTCGAAGAGGAGGCAAACGAGGAATATCTGTAAAGGAGTACGAAGCTGACAACTCGGTTAAAACGCAGATTGCATACCTCACTAAGATAGTTGAAAATCTACAGCGGAAGGATTCTAAAGCTGTATTTTCTGCTGAAGAGGTATGAACCTGTAGCGGGAACCACAGTTCAGAAGATTGTCCTTTACAGCTGGAAGAAGGGATGTATGTTGGGAACTATAAAAAGAGTAGAAACTATGATTCCAACAACTACAATCCCAACTGGAGGAAGGACCCCAAATTTTCCTATAGCAATCCGAACAAAGAATTGAACCCTCCACTGCAGAACAACCATAACCAAGGAGTACCCATAATTCTGTCACGACAACAACCACAGCAGCAACCACCACAACAGCCGGCAACAACACCTAGTATACTGGAACAGACCTTGGCAACATTTATGTCACAAACGAGAGCATACATGGCAAACATGGATCACTTTGTCAAGAAAACTGAAACATTCATGGACAAGACAGAGATGAGAATGACAAACCATGAGGCTACCCTAAAATCTCTGGAGACACAGATGGGGCAGGTTTCACAGTACATGAAACTGAGGCAGAATGGAGGATTCCCTAGTGATACTGAGGTCACTAGAAAACCCACACATGAGCAGTGCAAAGCGATTACAACGAGTAGTGGGAAACAATACATGGGCTGGAAATAAAAGAAGTACCGAGAGAGGACCCAACCCTACAGACACCTGCCGTGCACACTGCCCCGGTAGAGGAGAAACAGCCTGCTGTCGCCACACCTACCACGACAGTAGAAGAGACAGAGGAGCAGACAGAAGATGTTGAAGATCTTGAGCCTCCTTAGATCCGAATTCCATGTGAAGGACGCCTTGAAGATTACCGTCCTCCACCCCCTTTTCCACAGCGGTTACAGAAACAGGAGTACCATCTTAAGAAAATTTATAACATTTTTAAGCAAGTACATATTAACATTCCGCTGCTAGAAGCCATTAAGCAGATGCCTGGTTATGCTAAGTTTCTCAAGGATGCAATGTCCAAAAGGTCCAGACTTGGGGAATTTGAAACAATGAAGATGACAGAAGGTTGCATGACAATCTTGCATAAACATCCACCCCAAAAGAAGAAGGACCCTTAGAGCTTCATCATTCCATGCATAATTGGAGACAAGTTTGTGGGTAAGGCACTTTGTGATCTTGGTGCTAGCATTAATCTAATTCCCAAATCTGTGTTTCAGAAACTAGGTATTGGACAAGCAAGGCTCACGACAGTCATGCTACAGCTGGCAGACCGCTCTTACGTCCAACCGGAAGGGAAGATCGAAGATATCTTGGTAAGAGTGGATAAGTTTATTTTTCCTGCTGACTTTCTTGTTTTAGACTGTGAAGCAGATGAAAACGCACCGATCATCCTGGGGCGACCCTTCCTAGCCACAGGCAGGACAGTGATCGATGTCGAGAAAGGAGAACTGACTATGAGAGTCAATGACCAACAAATCAAGCTCAATGTTCTCAAAGCAATAAAACAGGCTGATGCGGAGGAAGAGTGCAAGGCAATTTCAGAAGTAGTCCTTGACCAACCTTGCATCAGGTCGAACTGCCACGACAGAAAATTTGGTCACTGCCACCGCAGTCACCCTGAAGACTGTCACGACATCATCGACGATAGTGACCCCTCAGACACAGAATCACCCGACACTGAAGGCCCTGAGGAGGTAAATTGGATAGGCACACGTCTAAGTAAGTTCTTCGAGCCTTTGAATTATACCTCGAATAAACATGTAGTCCAAAAGCCTTCCATTGAACAACCACCTATTCTAGACCTTAAACCCCTGTAGGGGAAACTTAAATACATTTTTCTTGGTTTAAATGATATGTTGCCCGTAATCATCTCTTTCAAGTTGATGCAAGAATAGGAACAACAGCTGATCAAAATGCTACACAGCATAAAAAGGCAATTGGATGGACCATTGCTGATATCCAAGGCATCAGTCCGGCGTTATGCATACAAAAGATCCTCCTAGAGGATGACCATAAGCCGACTATCGATGCCCAAAGACGACTGAACGAGGCTATGCGAGAGGTGGTGCGGAAAGAAATCATCAAATGGCTTGATGCCGGAATAATATATGCCATCTCGGATAGCAAGTGGGTGAGCCCGGTGCAATGCGTACCCAAAAAGGGAGGCATAACCGTAGTGACGAACAAGGAAAACGAACTAATCCCAACCAGCACTATGACCAGTTGGAGGGTTTGTATAGACTACCGGGAGCTTAATAAAGCTACCCGAAAGGACCACTTCCCCTTACCTTTTATCGATCAAATGTTAGATAGATTAGCGGGGAAGCCTTACTATTGTTTTCTTAATGGTTACTCAGGTTATAACCAAATCGCAATCGCACCGGAGGACCAAGAGAAAACTACCTTCACATACTCTTACGACACATATGTTAGAGTATGCCCAAAGACCAATCATATTATGATTGTAATAACATACTATTTTACCAAATTTATGGAATAAAGGCATTGCCATTATTATCTTTTCATATGTTTCTGTGCATTAAACTATATAAATGATAATAACGTCCATACAATAATATGATTATTGTTAAATAGGATCCTTACTCGAATATTATTACGGGTATGGACAGTGATAATATATAAAGACTAATATGTGGTTGATGACAAGCGTTGTCATTGACATAGAGATGTCAAAATCAACACATAAGTATTTGTTAGAGAACAACATACTGGATTGACCCGCTATGAGCATGTTTCTTGGGTAATTATGTGACAGTCACAACATTGCTCATGATAAACATATGTATAATCCTCAGACTTGAGATCAACATGATTTTAACATAAAGATTTACGTATTTTGACATAGTCAAACGTGTGTCGTAACTAACTACATTATAAAGACTGATGATTGGATACATGATGACCTATGTAGTGAAATATGATTGATCAAGAAAGGATTTGTCCCTCCTACATAATGGGAGAAATATCTTCGGCCACTTGATTGAGTAAGATTAGAAAATGCATGGCCATGCTCGAATATTACGATATGAGATATCATAGAGATTCGTTTATCATAATCTACTCAAGACATCAAGAAACACAAGATGGACAACACAAGTGTGACTAACCCATGACTTGTGTTCATCTAAGATATAAAGGACAAAAGGATGAAGTACATAAAGGAAGTTTATTCAGGAATTAGGAAAGTCAAACCATGACTTCATGCAACTTAGGTAGCAATGATGTATAGCTAGATGCCACTCATTGTTTGTAAAATTAGAACAATTCTAATTTTGCTGCTAACGTTGCATGAACCTACAAGGGTCACACCCTTCGAATGAAACGAACAAAAAATTGGAAACCATACTCCCTATTTTAGGGAGGTTGCCGAAAATCCCCTATGGGATAGGGGAAATCGGCAACTCCCTTAAATGGGAATAATATTGGATAAATATTGTATTTATCAGATATTATTTAGAGTATGAAAAATATTTAGAGACTTAAATATTATAGAATAAGATTCTAGAAATTTAAATATATATTTGGAATTTATATAATGTATATTTAATTCCAAGTTTATGTAGAATTAGATTCTACATAATTAAAAATATATATTTAAAATATTTAAATCTGAGTAAAGATAGAATGAGATTCTATATAATATATATATATATATATATTTGGATTAAATATAATGTATATTTAAATCCATATTTTATGTAGAATAAGATTCTACATAATTAAATATATATATTTCATTTAATATTATTAAATATAATGTATATTTAATATTAACCAATTTCAAGTAGAATTAGATTCTATGAATTTTGGTTGAACTTGGATTTAAGGTATTCAACTAGAATTAAGTCTCTGAATACTATTTAAAGGGACAAGGGTTAGCAACAAAATCATCCCTCTTCCTCCTCTTAAAGATTTCGACAACACCCCAAGGGATTCCCCACTGGAATTCGACATATCCCAGAAAGCTCTCTAAGAAGCTGTTCGATATTTTTTTGGTGTTCTACTTGCCCCCTGGCAAATCCCTGAAGGTTCCCTTGCTCGATTGCAAGTCCCGGTTGAACTCCTGCTCAATTTCAGACTCCCTCAGGAATCCGTGGAGGGATTTCGACTTCTCCCTGGAAGGTGTTCAAACCTGTCGAAATTTTTCCCTAAGTGTTAGGGAGGCGGAAACTTTGTTCGTTTTGTTTGGGTGGACTCCGTAGAGGTCGTTGCGAACCTGTGACGATTCCGGTTTTACTTAAGCGTGGTTATTCCGACAAACCGTCGGTTTTCCAGTTTCCAGAGTTTTAAAAGGTAACTCTTCGTCTTTTCACCTCGGATTCGTTCCTGTACATGGATCCTGGCTGGATTACGTCGGATTAATTTTACCGCTGCGCCACGGGGCGTGCCGACGTGACCCAACAAAATACGCCTTTCGAAGAATGCCATTTGGACTCTATAATGCACCAGCAACCTTTCAACGGTGCATGATGGCAATATTCTCCGACATGGTGGAGGATTTCCCAGAAATTTTCATGGACGTCTTTTCCAATTTTGGAGACAGCTTCGACGGTTGTTTAGGCAATTTATAGAAGGTCCTTGAAAGATACGAAGAGGCGAACTTGGTTTTAAACTGGGAAAATGCCACTTTATGGTAGATGAAGGCATAGTGCTGGGCAACAAGGTTAGCTGCCGCGACATAGAGGTAGAAAGAGCCAAAATTGAGGTTATTGAAAAGCTGCCGCTACCCACCACGGTCAAAGGGGTACGAAGCTTCTTAGGGAATACAGGGTTTTATCGAAGATTCATAGCCAATTTTTCGAAGATTACTAAGCCCCTTTGCCACCTGTTAGAACAAAATCGCCCCTTTGACTTTAACACTAAATGTACTGAAGCATTCAGGATACTGAAGGAGAAGCTGGTAACAGCCCCGATAGTGCAGCCACCAGACTGGAGCTTACCATTTGAGATAATGTGTGACGCCAGTGATTATGCTGTCGGGGCAGCATTAGGGTAGAGGAAGAATAAACTCTTCCATGTGATTTACTATGCCAACAAAATGCTGAATGATGCCCAAATAAACTACACCACAACAGAGAAGGAGCTACTAGCAGTGGTGTTTTCAATTGACAAGTTCCGTCCGTATATACTTGGAACGAAAGTGGTGGTCCATACAGACCACTCAACACTCAAGTATATGCTCACCAAAAAGGATGCTAAACCACTATTGATACGTTGGATTCTGCTGCTGCAAGAATTTGACATTGACATCAAGGATAAAAAGGGGACATAAAACCAAGTAGCAGACCACTTGTCAAGGCTGGAGATGGGAAGGAATCAAGCGAAAGACAAGACCAACATACTGGAAACCTTCCCAGATAAGCAGTTGTTTGCTGCCACCAGCACTGGCGCGACAGCCATGGCGGCAGGTAAGCTTTCTGAAACCCCTTGGTATGCTGACAGTATCAATTACATTGTAAGTGGGTTATTACCTCCTGAGCTTAATTACCAAGCAAGGAAGAGGTTCCAAAATGATGCAAAACATTATTATTGGGACGAACCTCTTATCTTTAAGCATTGTGCAGATCAGATCATCAGGAGATGCATACCACAGGAGCAACATAAAGAAGTACTTCACCACTGTCATGCTGCCCCTTATGGAGGACACTTGGGAGGAAATAAAATTGTTGCCAAGGTACTGCAATCTAGTTTCTATTGGCCTACACTGTTCAAGGATGCACAAGCTTTTGACAAAAGCTGTGACAAATGCCAAAGGACTGGGAACATATCTAGAAGGAATGAGATGCCACTGCAGAACATACTTGAGGTCGAAATCTTCGATGTTTGGGGAATCGACTTCATGGGACCATTCCCGGCCTCATGTGGGAATTTAAATATCCTACTGGCAGTAGACTATGTGTCTAAGTGGATAGAAGCAATCGCCACTCAAAAAGAACGATGCCAAGACTGTGCAGAGATTTCTTCACAAGCACATCTTCTCAAGGTTTGGCATCCCAAGGGCGATAATTAGCGATGAGGGGAAGCATTTCAACAATAAGGTAATTGCTAGTGCACTAAGGAAATACGAAGTAAAGCACCGAATTGCAACAGCATATCACCCTCAAACCAATGGCAGGCCGAGATATCAAACAGAGAAGTAAAGAACATCCTAGAGAAGATGGTTAAACCTACTCGAAAGGAATGGTCTCTACATCTAAATGATGCACCATGGGCCTACAGGACAACATTCAATACACCATTGGGGATGTCACCCTATCGCCTCATTTACGGGAAAACTTGCCATTTACCTGTCGAGATAGAACACAGAGCATATTGGCCTATGAAGACAATAAATATGGACTGGGACAAGGTAGGGCAGAAAAGGCCACTGGACTTGAATGAAATTGAGGAAATTTGAGCAATGGCCTACGACAACGCCATGATCTACAAGGACAAAACAAAGAAGTGGCACGACAGGAAACTACTGCCACGGCAGTTCTGCCCAGGGCAGCAAGTGCTGTTGTTCAACTCTAGGTTGAAGCTTTTCCCAGGAAAGCTTAAATCTAGGTGGTCTGGCCCTTTCCAAGTTGTCCAAGTTTTCCCCATGGTGTCATCACAATCAAATAAATGAAGGATGGGCACCAATTCAAGTTCAATGGACAAAGGCTCAAGCATTATCAGGGGACTGAAGCCCCAAGGATGCAGGAAGTAGTTACTTTAGGAGATGCCCCTCAAGGAATCCCTAATTTAACTTTATTTTATTTTATTTTATTTTCTTTAATTTATTTATTATTTAGGAAATAAGATTTTAATTTAGTTTGTTTATTTATTTATTTTTAGGAAATAAAGAAAGCAAAGCAAAGAGGAGGAATGAACCAGCCCACCGCATTCACAACAGCCCAAAAAGCCCAACGGACCACACTGTCGTCACAGCCTGTCACCAGCTATCGCGGTAGACGCGGAAAATACAGCATGTCACGAAGCTGTCGTGACAGACACGCAAACGTGAACAGACGCGCAGCAGACGCAGAAACGCGTGACAGGCGCGTCAGGAAACCGCGTGACAACTGGCCCCGTTATTTGCGCCTGCCGTTACAGTCCCAACGGGAAGTAAACCCCGTTCTATATAAACCCCCACTCCCTTTTCATCTTTCATCTCATTCTCATTCTCTCTACTTGCTTCTCAGAATGTAGATCTCATAAAAAATTTCTTTCATTTTGCTACAGTTTTCCTCATGGCTACCAGATCAACCCGACGAAGTGCTGCCTCCACCTCTGCCACGGCAGTGTCCACACCCAGCCACAACAGAATACCCAGCCGCTTCGTATCAATAGATTCAGAGAGGAGGTACTATGGTTCCTTCCAAAAGAGAGAGATGTGGGAAGAAAGAGGGTTCACATACACCCAAAAGACGGGAGAATTACGGCTTGAAAGTTTCATCGCCAAGAAAATCATCGCACTCAAATGACAGATGCTCGATGTCCAGCCAGAGGAGATGAACGTCACCCTAGTTCGAGAGTTCTACGTTGCCGTCCCTGACAAAGATGCCACGACAGTAACTGTCAGGGGCAAGGAGGTCTCCCTTGAACTGGCATACATCAACATGTTGTATGGCCTCTATGTGAGCAAGAAGGAAGATGCCCATAGGAGGTTCATAAATCGTCTGTCGCCGGCAGACTACGATGATGTCATGGCAGAGTTGACAGAAGAGGGCACGCAATGGAACGATGACCCCAAGCACTGTTGGATAGTGTGAAGGGCTCAGCTCACGTCGCAAGCAAAGCTTTGGAACCACTTCGTGAAGAAATGCCTCATGCCCACATCACACAATACCACGGTGGACCGGCAGAGACTAACCCTAGTACATTCCATCCTCAACGAGAGGCAAATCAATGTTGGCAGATACATCTGAGATGGCATCATTGAGTGTGCACTCCGACCAATGGGCCCCCTATTCTTCCCCTACCTGATCACCACACTCTGCCGAGCCAACAACGTGCCGGAGATCAATGAAGATGTAAAAATCCGAGGAAAAGGGTGGACGCAGTAGAACCTCTATAGTTTGATGGAATTGAAGGCTGCCACTCCCCTGTCTTACATGAACCCCACTACCGTGACAGAAGCAACAACAGACCCTGACTCCACTGAACCCGTCACGACAGAACCAGAGCAGACGACTACAACACCACTGGCAGACATCTCTAGCCAAATCTTGAAGATGCTGAAGAAGATGGAGGAATGCCAGCTAGGCTTCATGAGATATATGAGGGATTTCACTATCGCCACGGTAAATTTTATTAAAACTAATTCAAATTTTCCCAATGTGCAGTTCCCTCCTTTCCCAGAATCTTTTTTTCCCGCACCTACACTTGCTGCTAGCCCCAGAACACCCATTACTGCCTCCACATGACCACCTACCACGACAGGAGATGGCGACAGAAGATCGACCACTCCTCGAGGAGAGAAAAGAAAGGAACCATGTAACCCCCTTAACCCGGCCTAGACGGTCGGCCCGAATTAAGAAGATTACACGGGGAAAACCAAAGACAACCCGAAAGTCAACCTTGATTAACGACCCTTTTTTTCTTTTTAGTCTTGTCTAGATGCTCATTAACCCTAGATGTGATCACACAACCATCATGCTCAAAGATCACAACCATCAGAGATCAAACAGGGACCCAATTGAACAATTAACAACTTTAGGGACCAAACTGTAAATTCTGAAAACTTTAAGGACTTAACCAGATTTTAAGTTACCAACTTAAAATTAATCAAGTTTCATGCTTCTCTGCCAAATTTCAGCTTAAACGGACATCCCAAACTCATACAATTGCACAAACAAGTTTCAGGACCAAAATGCAAACATTCCAAAACATTTAACTGCCACTGTCAGCCCCCAACGGTCACGTGTTCCGAAACAGGCAGAGCCCGTTTCGAAACGCGGGGCCGTTCCGCAACGCGTACCGAAACAGGTGGCTGGCAGAATGCTTTCCGTTTCGAAACGGTGTCTACCGTTTCGGACGCCTGGGCTGATTCAGGGCATCCGTTCCGAAACGGTAGTCCCTGTTCCGAAACGCCCTGCACATAATGCAGAAAAAGACATGCTTAAACACGCAATTGACCATCCGAACATACTCCAAAAGCAACCAAACTTTACCATCATGCAATTCAACATATAAGAGACATACTTGCATCAACAATTCAACATATTATCATCATATACGTAAAGCCCCAATTCTATAGGCATGCTTCCTACACAAGCAACCATTTAAACACAAAATCTCCAAATCCATCTCATATAAGCCAAAACATGATCCAACAACATTAACAACAACATATAACCATCCTTGTCCGAACATATACGAACACATAAACATCAACCCAAGAGATTCTACCCCAATGCCTTTATTAACTATAGCTATTCACCGAGACATACATCTCAAATGGAGTCCTCCTTGAATCCCTTGCTTCTCGCTGTCCAAACTTCAAGAATCTGCATTGATGGACAAAAAGGAGCGTAAGCACATAATGCTTAGTGAGGAATGCTCAAAACCAAAACACCATCAATGTAGCGAGTCATAAAACCTCTTTGAAAAGCAACTCGATTTGTTTACCAAGCAAAGTTTGAAAACCCCTTTTCAACAACATGCTTAAACCATGCATTGCTCAAACATGAAAACCAACCCTTAGCTTAGCAAGCTAAGAAAACCTTTTCAAAGCATAATTTGCAAAATCATCCATTTAACCATTCCATGCATAAACACCATATGCAAAGTTAAATTCATACCTTGGAAAACACTTCCATTTCATAACATACCTTTCTTATACTTGAAAATCATTCCAAGCAAGAAACCCTTTAAAACCATTTACTCAATCAATCCAACACATGCATTAAACAAAGGCAACTTATGAACCACAACATCATCATCACATGCCTTTTAAAACAAGTCTTAACAAGACTCCAATGCATTAAAGAGATTTCATGCACACATGCATCATTTACCAAATGATAATCAACACTTGTTCAACTTAACAAGTAAACATGCATTCACAAGCATTAAACACTTTTCATGCAACCATGCATCTTTTCAAGCATCTCATGCTTAATCATAATCAAGAACATTATATTGGCTCCCAAGTGATCAACCACATCCACTTTTCAACTCAACATCCAATCGGATACGCGGATCACAAGCGTTGTCCCCACGCTTCATACACACTACCAATCCAAGGTCCCCAAATGGACTTTTAAACACCATTTGACCTCAACATTCACAAGGTTCCCATGTATGGACTTTCAAACACCATACAACCTTAACTTTTCACAAGGTTCCTATGTATGGACTTTTAATCACCATACAACCTTAACTTTCCTAAGGTTCCCATGTATGGACTTTTAAACACCATACAACCTTAACTTTCCTAAGGTTCCCATGTATGGACTTTTAAACACCATACAACCTTAGCTTACACAAGGTTCCCATATATGGACTTTTAAACACCATATAACCTTAACATGCACAAGGTTCCCATGTATGGACTTTTAAACACCATACAACCTTAGCATCACCAATTGGTAGTTGTATAACATCACTAACGAGATCCGGGACACCCAACACAAGATCCACACATGGACTTTACACCGCCATTGTGATCTTAACAAGCACAAGGTTCCCATATATGGACTTTTAACCACCATATAACCTTTGCTTAACCAAGGTCCTCGAATGGGCATTCAACCTCCATTATGACCTTAACCATCTCGTTAGGATACTTGAAGGGAGTTTACCGGTTCACTCTTAACCACTCCACCTCCAAGGCGACTTTATTCACGGTGCACCCAATCCTATAGCCGGCTAACTATATCCGATCAAAGAAACCAAGAACCATTTACATCACTTGCCAATATAACCAACTTACCACATTAGTCCAATGATTCACATGCATAATCATAATGCAAAAACCATCATTTACCATCATCAATCCACTGTTTTAAAGCATTACACAAAGCCATTGAACAACATGCAACACCATGCATCAAAACCACATTTTCAATGTATAAAACTAAGGATCTCTTACCTTGAGCATCCTTCACATATGGCTTTCAAAACCAGCATTAAACCATGCTTAAAATAAGCTTTCAAAACAGAATATAAACCATGCAAATCACATGCATTGCAACCACCAAACACAATTGCTTTTAAAGCCAATTCACAACACAAACCAAGAGCGAAAATCCATATACTTACTCTTGAGCTTAGCAAAGTTGTTTAGACTTAAACTGAGCTCCCAAAACCTCCAAACCTTGGTTTAAAAGCTGAAAACCCAACTTCACTCACCGTTACACAAAACAAGGCTAGCCAACAAGCCTTCCAAGCATCCGAAACCTTCCGCAACACCTCTAAAGCTCACGGATCAAACTCCCATGTTTCAAGCACACAACAACAGAGAATTAATGCATCATTATGCATTAAAAACACCAGCAACACAACACAACTCGCTGCTCATCACAAATCCAACAATTCGGCTACCAAACACAACCGAAATCACCTCCAAACACTTCCAAAACTTCACCCAGCCAAGATACATCACTTCTAACCATTTTAAACATCAATTAACATCCAAAATGATCACAAACACGTCCTTATACCTCCAGGTATAATAGATCACCAAGATCACTCCAAAAACAACCAAAAACTCAAGCAAAACTTAGGAAATTCAACCTATCCGGGATTGCATTAATTAAACCTCAACTTCTAATCAATTTAGCATTCATTTAACATCAATTTGACACTTTAAAACACTGCCCAAACAGATCACACAAAAATTTCACCAAAATCAAGCAAATCTTGCATTTTAAGCCAAAATCAAGATTTCAATTGAAAAGCCTTTAACAAATCACAAATCAAGGATTGAGAACTTAGGAATTTCAGTAAAGAACTGAGAGTTTAGAGGAGAAGGACGTTCTTACCTCCAAACATGAGTTTCTCCCTTTTTGGAACCAAAAAGCTTGATGAAACAACTTGCAAATGGTGAGGTTTTGTTGTAGAGATGATTAGGAATCCAAAGAGAATTGAAAAGGAAGATTTGAGTGACAAAATCAGAAGTAAATCTCTGGAGAGAAAGTGTTTGGGTTGAGAGAAAAAGAGAGAAAATGAAAATTGGAAGAAAATGGAAAGTTGGTTACAAAATAGTAAAATGATTTCCCTCCACTTTTCTTTAAGCTTTAAAATCAGAATTATACATCAAAATATCTTAGAAAAATCTGGAGAAACTCTTTTTGGAATAATAGATCCTTAAAGATTCAAAGTTTCAACCCTTTATAAAACAGTCACGCAACTTTCAAAAATTACATTTTGGTCACTAGCCAAAATGTCACCCTTCTGAACCTCATTTTCCAAAATTGATTTCATAGTTCACTTTTATATATTAAAAGATGATTTTAGAACATTTTTCCATATTTTTAATGCAACCCGAACTAGGCTTTCCTAATTTCACCTTTATATATTCGATCAGCACTTTGACCGAACCGGTCAACGCCCAAAACTTCTGAGCCCAAAACCGGGGCGTTACAAACCACTACCGGAAATCGACCCAAAATACTTTGAAGGGTTCTCCTCCTCCTCCGTCTGGCAGGACGATTCTAACTCAGAGCCATCGGTCGTTCGAGACATATCCAAAAACTTCCCTCCGATGAAGAGGTAGAAGCTGAACGAGACCGTTGAGGGACCCTGCCACGGCAGATCAGACAGCAGCAATGATGATGACATCGAGGTCCTGGACCAGCCCCCCCCCCACATCTCAATTACCAGAGTCCAGCCACCTCAAGATGCCAAAAAGAAGATAGCCTCCCCATCTCCCAGCACCAAGCCAGCCTCTGTCGTCAAGGTCACTGCCCAGCGACAACTCCGCGTCAGCAGCAACAGTGACGACAGCTCATCAACTTAAGTACTTTTCCTTATATAATTGTTGTCTTTGTTGTTCTTTTATCTATTTTGTGATGCTGTTTTCTATTTTCTTTTCATTGTTGTCATGCATTGAGGGCAATGAAACCGTCGAGTTTGGGGGTGGGCATCCCTCTATTAATGAACTCTTTAGTTGTGTCTTTACTTTGTGCCTCATTTTTAATTGGTTTTGTGTCAAAAAAATTAAAAACAAAAATATGGCTTAAGTCTTTGAACTGAACTTACCTGCCACGACATTCTCTGTCGTGACAGTGCCTATAGGATGTTTTAGGAATTATTTAGAGCCTTGCTATAGTTCTAAACTGTAAAACACCCTTGTGACTTATATGATGTCTAGGTTTCTGTTAGTGAACTAGAGTAGGAAAGTTTAACCACTTGAGTTGCCCCTAGAGGTGCCTAACACTGGCTCTAGGAAAAGAATAAAAGAAAAGGAAATTGTAGACTCAATGCCCTAGAGGTGCCTAGCACCGGCTCTAGGATAATAGCTAGATGTGCCCAAAAACAGGCTCTAGTAAAATCAAAATAAGAAAAACACTGAGTCTAATTCAGAAAAAACTAAAGGAACCTAAGAATTGCCTCCAAAAAATGAAATTTGGCATAAAATTCAAGTGAGTAGCATAATTATTCTGGTAACTAAGGGAATCTAGGCACATATTTGTTCACAAAACCTACACACACTTGCACAAGAATTATAGCATTGTTCCGAATAAATCCATAAACACCCGACAATGAACTGCTCTTGATAGTGAATGTGTTGTAGGTAATGAAAGTTCACTGCATTAAGCCAAGCCAAAACGTTTTTATTTTTAGTTAGGTTGTATTTGCTTGAGGACAAGCAAGAACTTGAGTTTGGGGGTGTGCTGAGTGCCTAAAAGATCTATATTTTTACCCATATTTTTGCTGCACTTAAGCATGATTCATTTCATTTAGGATAGATTTTTGCATACACATCACAATTAGATAAAATTGCACAGTTGCTACTGATTTTGTTCACTTTTGCAGGTATTTGTTGTGGCAGACCCAGGGCAGCAAAGGAGCAGAGGCAAATTGCGGAGCTGGAGTCGAAAAGCACAGTCTATCGTGAAATCTACCGTGGCAGCCATGACGATAGTTGAATGCTGAAGTGGAGCTTGACAGATAGAGGATTTCAAGCTGGTCTATCGTGGACCACTCCCATATTTTTCTAAGCCCTTAAGCAGAATGAAGGCCAAGCCCAAAGTTCAAGGAAGAAACTCAAGGCAAGAAAAGAGGACGAATTCAAGGCATCTACTCAGAAGATTTAGTCTTCAATAGAGTTGTACTTTAATTTAAACTTGTATTCTTGCCATATTAGAAAACTTGGACCCAAAGCCTATATAAAGGCTTGTAATTCGACCTAGGGAAGGATATCTCATTCCTAGCCGTCTTCCCCCAAAACCCTTGTCGTTTCTCTCTCTTCACCATGTTCTAAACCTTCCCCAGGGCTAAGGGTTGGTTTGCAAAGTAGTTGTGAGGATTGTAATTGTTCTTAGGATTTTTCTGTTCAAGCAATAAAAACTTCAAGTTTATTTACTCTGGTTTTCAATATCTCATAAGAGCATCGGGAGAGCATTGTGAGGTTATCCATTTGCTCAATATCGGGAGAGTTAAGCATACGAAAGGGGTAACTACTTGTTTTCCAGTTTATGCTTAAACCATCTAGGCTTAGGGATAAGTGCAAGGTTATGTGGCTAAAGAAGAATTCAATAACATTGGTGTTCACCCTTTGATTCACACCGGGAGGTATCATCCAAGAAGTGTTCATCAACAGAACTTGGACCTAGGGATAGGACAAGTCATAATAGGGATTCTTGCCAAGCTTGAAGTACGGAGTTGTTGGTCGCTGCCGCGACATCAACGGACCTCTACCGCGACAGGTGCTGCTGCGAAAGGAACGACGACATAACGACAGAAGTTCCTCTGAACAGTGCAACACTTGCACTACTGAGCAATTCAATACCGACCTATTCTCTCAATATGTTTACTTTATCTTTTATTTCAGTTATTTCTCAAGATTACTTCAAACAAACATTTAAACTATTTCTTTTTCCTGTGCAGCAATTCAAGGATAGAGTTATTTCCAGTCACTGTGGAGACAATATCCGATACTCTAGTATCACTTTACTACTTGCGTCGTGTACACTTGCACTACTTGCGATAGTCTTATTTACACGCAACACTGACGTTTAGATAGGAGCAAACCACAAAACCCTGAACCCTTGGAGTAGAGTCATCCCGTGAAGACATTCATTCACTCATGCTAATTTGTCCGTCACTTTAAGGCTTTCAGATTCATGGACTTTGATAGCAGCGGAGTGTCCTCGCACAGGATTCTTCCTACAGCCTGTTGCGGGCACCTCTAGGGTTAACATCATTGTTACTTGTTTTTGATTCCGCTACCATGGTAATACTTGCATTTTTTTGTTTCTTTTGCATGCATCGACGGCTACCTGTAATCATCATTAGAATTTTGCAAAGAATTCTAAAAACAAACAGGCAATGTTCATCAAATATTCTAACACATTCAGCAAGTAGCAGAGATGTTTAACATTTTCAGGCATAAAAAAGAAAAAATTTCTAAGTCGTATTTCATACTTTTTCCCAATATTAATTTCAATTTTTATTAGGTGCGAAAATAAATTAGTCGGGTACCCTATCATAGGCACAAGTCATAACTAACTTTTATTTTCCAATTATTACTAAGGCAAGTACAATGCAACCTAAATGTAACTAAAGATGCCTAAAAAAGATGCGAGAGCTATCCCCCCAAACTCTAGATGGGCATTGCCCTCAATGCACAAAACAGATAAGATACAAATACACAATACAAGTTAATGATAAAAATAAAAGAAAATAGAAAATAAAAGAAAAGAAAAGGAAAAATAAAATAAACTAAAAGTTTGCTGAGGGGTGGGAGGAGGCTGGATTCTTGTCAGCTGAGGAGGAGGAAGATGTTTGGATGATGAAACAGTGGCCGGCTGAGGCCTTGGCCACGGTCTTGGCAGGTGGAGTTTTTGCTTTCCGCGGCGGTTAGACTCTTTTCGGCGTATGTTGAGGCTCTTCTTGCGGTTTGGCCAACTTTTATTTTATTTTCTTTTCTTTTTCTGCATAAAATAGGCCACAAGGGCTTCTTGGGCCTCCCCCATATAGGTCATGAAGGCCAACTGCTGCTGCTCGATGAGCTTTGTGTTGTTTAGAAGGGTGTGCAGCAGTGGGATGACTTATTTGTTTGGGACAGCGTTAGTACTGCCGGGGGCGGCTGGGGTTTCAGGCTGTGTGGTTGAAGGCTGGCTGGGCATTGCTAGTTCTTTCTCCGCATCCTACATCATCTGAATGCAGACCTTTTTGGTCCAGCCCTCTTTAGCAGTTGTTAGCTCATCTGTGGATTCTGCCGGGACACCGAAGTTGGCGCAGAGACCTGTGATGAGCGACGAGAAGTACAACCTACCTTTCTTCTTCTTGAAGCAGTTGTGGATTTCTATGCAGATAATTTCCCCTACGTTTATCGGTCGATTCATCAGGATACTATGAGAGCAAGGGAAACAAAGGAAGATAGCAAGAAGGTGGAAGTAAAGTAAAATGAAATGAGTGAGTGGGGTATGTATAGAAGCTGCCAATAGGTGACGGGGTGGCATTAAATGCCTAACGGTCTGATTTCCTTGTGCACGTTACAGATTTTTTTGCCTGTTAATTTTGGAGCCATTGGCAGCTAGCCGTTGAAGGTCAACTAGCTGTTATGTGCTGCTGCACTGGCGGCTGTCTCGGCAGAATGCTGGGTGGTCTTCCTCTTTTATTCTTTCACCTAAAATAAAAATGGAAATAATAAAGATAATTAAATAGTTTCTGAAAAATAAAATTCTGAAAATTAATCTATTCCTAAAATAAAATAAATTCTAATCCTAATGCATAAAAATAAAAATAAAATAGAAATTAAGTTATGTTGGGAGTGCATTTGGGTGCATCTCCCAAACATAACCACATCCTGAGGTGGTTTGACGTTTTCGTCCCTCCTAGGGGTCCTTTTGTTCTTTCAGATGCTCCATTACGGGGTCTTAAGTTTGCATCTGGTCCTGTCGCGGCAGCTGCTGCCCTGGCCTGTTTCCACACTGATCTTGGCATCTCTCGCATCCGGGCTTTCTTTTCCTTCCTTTAAGGGTTGTAGCACATTCATCTTTATGCGTTGGTCCTTTACCCTCACTGTCAGCTCCCCGATTTCCACATATATAAGCGTTCTGCTCGTGGCCAAAAAGGGTCACCCATGAATGATAGGTGCTTTCTCGTCGGCCTCACAATCTAAGATAAGGAAGTCGGCGGGGAGAATCAGATTGCCCACCTTTACCAGGATATCTTCGATCTTTCCCTCCGGTTGTACAAATGAGTGGTCAGCGAGTTTAAGCATAACAGAGGTGGGTTTGGCAAGCCTAATATCTAATTTATCGAAGACGGCCTTTGGCATCAGGTTGATGCTGGCTCCCAAGTCACACATGGCTCTGGTCTCAAGTTTGCTGCCTAGCCTGCATAGGATAATAAATCTGCCCAGATCTGTCTGCTTGGGTGGCAGCTTGTTAAGCAATATAGCCATGCATTCTTCAGTGACGACCACTGTCTCGAATTCCCCTATCATCTACTTCTTAGAAACCATTTCTCTGAGATGCTTGGCATAGTTTGGCATGCTTTGTATGGCTTCTATCAGAGGTATATTGATATGCACTTGTTTCAGAATATCCAGGAATTTTCTGAACTGGTGCTCCTGTTGCTGTTGCTTGAGCTTTTGGGGGAATGGTGCTAGCAGATGGATGTCCTCTATGTGCTCCTTGCTTGGGGCTTTGTCCGGGGAGGATCATCCCTTTTAGGGCTGCTTTCGTGTTTTGCTGTTGGGGCGGCTAATGTTGGTGCTACTGTGGCAGGCTTGCTTATCTGGTCTAATTGCACTTCTGGCTGTTCTACCATCCTGGCTCATCTAACTGCTTCTCACTCCTTGTTGATATATCCTTGCAATGCTCATAAATGGGTTTGGCGGCTGCTTGCGGGCTACTAGATGATGCACCCATAGTCCGACTGTTGTAGATTTCAGTGAACTGCCCAAATTGGGTCTCCAGGTTCTTTATGGCAGCCTTCTGGTTGTTCATATTCATCTCTGTCCTGTCCATAAAAGACTAAGTTTTTTCAATAAATTTATTTTTATGAACAATAAATTCACCAGTTTGTTTCATAAAAGTTTGCAGAGTTGCTTCTAGTGAATTATTGTGTTGTGGCGACTTAGTTTGCTGTCGGGACGGGTTCTACTGGTAGCCTCCCTATAGCTGTTGTGGGCTTGTAGCTGTATTCGGGTTGCTCCAGGAGACGTTGGGATGGTTCCTCCAGCCAGGATTATAGGAGTTCTGGGCAGGCCTGCTATTTCTATCGTATCATCCTATATAGTTTGCAGATGCAGTGCAGGAAGGGGAATCGTGGTTGCCCCCACATTCGCCAAAGAATGGCTCAACAGCTTTTACTTCATGGACCTTCCCAGGGGATTGCACAATCTTCATCACCAGCTCCGTCAGAGTATCGAGGCGGGTGTTTACGGAACCTGAGGCTTCTACCTCATTTGTAGTGGCTGGCCACCTTATGTCGCCTCGGCGGGTAGTAGGTTACTTGTAATCTTTTTTAGCGGCTATGTTCAGCAGCCGCAGTGCTTCCTCTAGAGGTCTATCTAGGATGATCTCGTTGACTGAGGCATCTATCATCATCCGAGTTGGGTAGTTAACCTCGTTATAGAATATAGATACCTGAGTCCAAGCTGGTAGACCATGTAGCGGACAGTTATTCAGCATTTGTTGGTACCGTTCCCTTGCCTCGTACATTGGCTCGTCATCCCCTTGTCTAAAGGTTGTGATCTTATTCTGCAACCTATCAGTGACATTGGACGGGCTGAAATGGTCTAGAAAGTCATTCCAGAGTTTCGTCCATGTGCTAAAAGATTCGGCTGGCTGGTTATTCAACCATTGTTTCGCCCTATCCTTCAATGAATAGGGAAATAGCCTTAGCCGTAGTACATCCTGGTGAACCCCATGTATTTTGAAAGCTCGGTATATGTCCAGGAATCCTCGTAAATGCTGCCGAGCATCTTCTGTGGCAGTCCCTCCGAAGTGCCCTAGTGTATTTATCATGTTGAACATGACATGTTTTAGCTCGAAATGGCCTGCCCCTATGTCCGGTTCTCTCACGATTGGTTCTAACCTTTGGAAGACATGTTCCAGGTAATCTCTAGTTGTTCGAACCTGGGGCGGCCTGGGTGGATCAGGGGGGTCCTACCTTTGTTGCTCTTGTGGTCCTCTGGGCGACAAGTCGTGCTGCCCGCCCCTGCCATGTATGGCATCTTTTGGTGGGTCCTCGTTTACCATGGTTTCTTCCTTTGCGTTGCTCTTATCTCCTTTGTTCTTTAGAATTTCACTGAGCTCCCTTTTAATCCTTCTCGTTTCGCGCTCGAGATCGTCGTAAATGATAAAGTTTCCCTTAGGGTTGGCCCTGGTCATGCACTTGCAAAGGACACGGTTAGGGATGGGCACGGGTCGGGTCGGGTTTTTGGCCCACCCGAACCCAACCCGAAAATATTAACCCTAAACCCGAACCCGACCCGACCATATCTTTTAAAAAATCCGACCCGACCCGACCCGAAAATAAATACCTTAAACTCGACTCCGACCCGACCCGGCCCGACCTATATAAAAAAAATCAATTTTAGGGACTAAATTGTAAAAAAAATAATTTTAAGAGACTTAATTGTAAGAAATAATAAATTTAAGGACTAAATTGTAAATAAAAAATCAATTTTAAGGACCTAATTATAAAAAAATATATAAAAAAGGGGTATTATTACAAATATCCCTAAAACAATTTAGGGAAAATTACACTATTAGTCCAGGGTCGGGTCGGGTCGGATTTTTTCACCCTAAAACCCGAACCCGACCCGACCCGACCCGACCCGAACCCGATTTTTTCATAAAAATACCTGACCCGATCGGGCCGGCTCGGGTCGGAACCCGTCGGGTCCGGGTTCCGTGCCCATACCTAGACACGGTAATAAAAATTTGATTAAAAATAAAATAAAAATAGAAAGTAAATGAAAAGTGAAGAAATTGAAAAACGAAATTTGATGTTACCAATCCTCGGCAACGGCGCCAAAAACTTGTAGGGCGTGTAGGTGTTCCCTTTTGTGAGAGCGCAAGTGCACACTCATGCCAAGTTATAGTATAAAAGATGTCGAATTCCACGAGGATTGGACATGTTGTCTCGTTTCGTAATCTCTGCACAAGGTAAAATAAGAGCACAAGTGAATGGTTGGTTGAGATGAAAAGTAAATGAAAACACAAGTAATAAAGGAGTGAAGCGGGTTGATAGAGCAGGCATGGTTATGCAGCTTATTAGTGTGAAAACTGCGTTGTAAAGGTATGAGTTATTTTTTGCTGCCACGATATGCTGCCTTGGCGGGTATGGCGGGCGGCAGGCTACGACCCTGTCACGCAGCCGTAGCGGATCACTGCCACTGTAGGAGTGTACTGTCTAACCCCCTTAGCCCGGTCTAGACGGTTGACCCGAACTACGAAGATTACACAGGGAAAACCAAAGTCAACCCGAAAGTCAACCTTGATTAACGACCCTTTTTTTCTTTTTAAACTTCTCTAGATGCACATTAAACCTATGTAAAAGCCCAAGAACCTTGGAAGAGAAAAACACAACGATAGGAAATGTTTAAGGACTCAACTGCAAGAAATAAACTTTTAGGGACCAAAATGTAAATTTTGGAAAATAAAAGGACTTTTAATATTTTAGTTTTACCAAACATCAATTAAATATATTACAAGCCTCTCTGCCAAATTTCAGCTTAAAAAGACATCTCAAGCTCAAGCAACTGCAATTACAACTTTCAGGACTAAAATGTAAAGCATGCAGAATCTGTCCAACGGTCACCCATTTCGAAACACTGACACCCGTATAGAAACACCCATGTCGTACGCCCGTATCGAAACGGTGTTGACCGTTTCGATACGCGGGTATGTTCCGAAACCAGTTCAGAAACGGACACTTCCAGTAGCAAAAGTGTTTCGAAACACTTCCAGCCGTTCCGAAACGCCCAAGCCATTTAAGGCACCCGTTTCGAAACAGCCAAGGGTGTTTCGTTACACCCTGCCCAGAAACAGCAGAAAATTCTGGTTTTTTACTTCAAAACACCATCAAACATAATTGAAACCATTCCAAAACATATCATCAACATGATAAGCATTATAACTATCAAATTACATCAAAGACTAGATACATTACAAACATTAAGCACACCTACTCATTCATCACATCCAACGCATGATCTTGCTTTTAAACAAAGAGCATAACATATCAACCTATGAAGAAGAAGATTCAAACATGGCAAAGCGATCAACAACAAGATTCAAGCCATAAACCGAACATGGTCAACATACACAATCTCATTACACAACAACATAAAAGATTCTCCCCCATTGCCTTTATTATCTATAGCTATAAACCAAGACATACTTCTCAAGTGGAGCTCTTCTTGAATCCCTTGCTTCTTGCTATCCCAACTTCAAATAGCTGCATTGATGGACAAAGAGGAGCGTAAGCACATAATGCTTAGTGAGGAATGCTCAAAACCAAAACACCAACAATGCAGCGAATCATAAAACCTTCATTAAATGTAGTTACAATTCAATAAACCAAAGCATTGTTTGAAAACTTCCTTTGAAACAACATTGCTTTATGTCATGCATTGTTCAACATGAAAACCAACCTTTAACTTTGAAATGCTAAACAGCTCACCCTAACCCACATTCTTGCAAATACTATCATTTAAACCTTTGGGTAATCTTCACCAGTGGTCCCTTTCGTTTAGGGTGTGTTCTATTTTGGTCACCAGAATTCAAAAAAGATTATTCTGGTCACTTACGTTTAGAATCGTTTCTATTTTGGTCCCTCGGCCATTAGTCTTCGTTACTTAAAAAAAATAATTTCTAATTTAACCCCCAAACTTTCAAATTTTTCTTTTTTACCATCTTCCCTAAAAATTATAAAACTAAAACCCTAGAAAATTAAATAATGGCTATAACCCACAAAATAATGAAGAAATTAACGGCCTTTTTGCGGTAGAGAATCAGAAATTGCAGATTCATGAGAGTCTGGAGGTCGGGCATTGACTAAGCTTCGAAAACTGTGGCATTGGGCACATCCAAAAATCAATTACCTTGACCCTAGGATCACGGTTGCATGGTGCAA
Source organism: Hibiscus trionum (assembly GCA_030270665.1). NCBI lineage: Eukaryota > Viridiplantae > Streptophyta > Magnoliopsida > Malvales > Malvaceae > Hibiscus > Hibiscus trionum. The sequence goes on along the minus strand of BSYR01000026.1, from coordinate 47,672,400 downwards.
GCGGCACGAAGTTCCCATCGAGAAGGTAAACCATATCTAACTGATTCTCACTATTGGAATGACACATTATTCAGTCGAGGTTCATTTATCTATTATATGTTGCCTAACAGATTTTCAATAAGTCTCTTCTGGCAAAGTTTGCTTGGGCAATGGATGTGGATCCCGATTTCAGATTCTGATCACCTGTAGCGATTACCAGGTTGGTGCTGTTAAATTCTTACTCCGACCTACCAGCCCGCATGGAAAAGATGGGGACAAAGGAACACGACCCAAAGTTCCGTCTTCTTGAATGATCATCTATTTTTCCATTAAAGTTCACATTTTTCTCAGTTTTAGCGGAAAATTCATGTTATATGTCGATCTAATCTAATCAGAGGGTTGGTTGGCCCATTTCTTTTTTACATCTCAAACTGTCCCTTGTTGCTAAAAGAAATTGTTTGTTTTTAACATTTGAACATGTCTTACTAACTGTTAAATGTTGGACTCGAGATACATTGAAGAATGGTTCATAAACATAGTTAATTTTGTACTGAGACCCCCTTTTGTTAGTATGCTATTATCATGTTAAAGATTCTGCAAATGTTACTTTTTAGTACATAAGAGTCCTTACATTGTATGAATACCAAGTTCCCAGTTTTTTCCATTACATTATCTGAAAACGAAGATGAGGCTGCCGTTTGAAACAAGATTCCATATTTGTCTTAAACATTGTCTGAAAATGTTTGTTTTCTTAAGACTACCTTCTTTAACATTCAAAGTTTTTACAAAAGACGGCGTTCCTCTCATTTCCGATTGATTGACATCACCTGTCGATTAATTTGATGTCGAATACAGGCTCTCATGAATCTACAATTTCTGATTCTCTACCGCAAAAAGGTCGTTAATTTATTCATTATTTTGTGGGTTATAGCCATTATTTAATTTTCTAGGGTTTTAGTTTTGTAATTTTTGGGGAAGATGGTGAAAAGGAAAAATTTGAAAGTTTGGGGGTTAAATTAGAAATTAATTTTTTTAAGTAACAGAGACTAACGGCCGAGGGACCAAAATAGAAACGATTCTAAACGTAAGTGACCAGAATAATCTTTTTTGAATTCTGGTGACCAAAATAGAACACACCCTAAACAAATGGGACCACTGGTGAAGATTACCCTAAACCTTTCCATGCATGATCACTTCATGCAAAGTTTAACTCAATTTCCTTGGAAATCACTTCCACTTCACACCACACTTTTCTCATGCTTGATGATCATTTCAAAGCAAAATACCTTTGGAAAACCAATTTGTTTCTACTATCTATCCCATGCATTCAACAAATGCAAAACACATGAACTACAAAAACAACATTTGCATTACGTGCCTTTTTAAAACAAGCCTTCACAAGACTTCAATGCACTTATGAGATTCTATGCACATATGCACCATTCACAATAGAAGATATACATTTGCTCATGCTTAACAAGTATCACATGCATTCTTGCATCATTTACATATTTCCCATGCAACCTTGCATCATTTTCAAGCATCTCTCGCTTCATTACATTCAATTACATTATATTGGCTTTCAAGTGATAGTTCACAAACCATTTCAACACAAGACACAATCGGATAAGCGAATTACAAGCGTTGTCCCACACGCTTCATACACACTACCGGCTTTACAAGGTGGAGTTTAACGGTACAATCACAACCCCTCAACATCACTCATCGGTAGTTATATAACCCACTAACGAGAGTACGAGACACATAACACAAGATCCACAAACGGACTTTTAACCACCGTTGTGATCTTACCAAGATCCACACACGGACTTTTAACCACCGTTGTGATCTTACCATGATCAACACACGGAATTTTAACCACCGTTGTGAACTTACCAAGATCCACACACGGACTTTTAACCACCATTGTGATCTTACCTCTCTCGTTAGGATACTTGGATGGAGTTTACGGTACAATCACAACCCCTCAACATCCAAGGCGACTTTACTTACGGTGCACCCAATCCTATAGCCGGCTAACTATATCCGATTCAAGTACTTTAAACCCAATACATCACTTGCCAATATACATCAAATATCATCATCAATTCACTGTTTTAAAGCATTAATCAAAGCCATTAAACATCATGCATTACCATGCATCATTACCAAACTAATAACATGTCAAACCAAGGATCTCTTACCTTGAGCATCCTTCAACACATGGCTTTCAAAACCAGCATTAATCATGCTAAAACATGCTTTCAAAACAGTAATTAAACATGCATTTCATAACCAATGCATCAAACCACAACATAGCACATCCGAGGGAGTTTTTCCGAAAACTTACTCTTGAGCTTAGCTAAGTTGTTTAGACTTAAGCTAAGCTCCCAAAACCTCCAAATAATTGTTTCAAAGCTGGAAACCCAACTCCACTCACCGATACACAAAACTATGCTTAGCCGACAAGCCTCCCAAGCATCCGAAACTTCCAACGCCACCTCTATTGCTTCTGGATCATTCTCCCCTCTTTTAAACACATAAAAACAGAGGATTAATGCATCACCATGCATTAAAATCACCAGCAACACAACCCAACTCACTGCTCTACCCAAGAACCTCATTTTGGCTACAAAAACAATCGAAATCACCTCCAAACTCTCCCAAAACAAAGCACAGCCAAGATCTATCAATTCTAACCTTTTATAATCATCAATTAACATCAAAAAGCAACATAAACATGACCTTATACCTCCAGAAACAGCAGATCACCAAAACCACCCCAAAAAACCACCATTTTAGCAAGCAAAACTTAGGAAAACAAACCTATTCGGGATTTGATTGATAAAACCCTATTTGTAACATCAATTAACATCCAAAATACATTAGAAAACAATCTCAAAACAGAGCCTAATCAAGATCCACGAAAATCTCCAAGATCTCTTCCAAAATCTTGAGATTTAAGCCAAAATCTTGTTTCCAACACTAAAACCATTCATAAAACTTTAATAAAGGATTGACAACTTGGGAATTTCAATAAAGAACTGTGTATTTAGAGGAGAAGAACAAGCTTGCATCTAAATGATGATTTCTCCTTGATTTGGGCAAGTTTCCATGAAAATTCAATGTAGAAATCAAGTGGATTTGATCAGAGATTGATTAGGAATCAAAGATGAATTGAAATCTCATCAAATGAAGTGTAAAATCAAAGTAAATTTTCTGGAGAAATGTGTTTGGCTGAAAGAATTTGAGAGGAAATGAAGAGAGGGAAAATTTGTGAAAAGTAGTTATGAATAGTCAAAGTTAGTTTCTCATTTAATTAAACCTCATTTCCTTTAATTAAAACATTAATAAAATTACCCAAATTAAGGAAAAATCTGGAGAAAAACATTTTAGGTAATTTACCTCCTTAAAGATTCAAAGTTTCAATCCTTTACAAAACAGTCACTATTTCACTTTTGCAAAAACTGCGATTTGGTCACTACACCGAAATGTAATATTTCCAAACTTCATTTTGTAAAATTGATTTCACCATTCTCTTTTATATATTAAATGAGGATTTTTAGATATTTTTCTATATTTTTAAAGCATCCCGAACTAGGCGTTCCCTAAAACCTCTTTTTATATTCGAACCGTTTCTCAGACCGATCCGGCTCAGACCCTAAACTTCTAAGCCCAAATTTGGGGTGTTACAACTCTCCCCCTCTTAGGAAATTTCGTCCTCGAAATTTCAACCTACGAAAAGAGCACGACACCAAGCTTCCCAAAGCAACACACAAAGTAACACAGGAGACTTAACCACCATTAAACATCCTCAACCCAAAACACCACAAAACCAACACATCCTCAAATCAAACCCACACTATACCCAAATCCAACACCACTACTTACGGTTCAAGACTTCAAGAACACTCAGATGTTAACCTCAGCTTAACCTCAGATTAACTTTTCACACTTTCGAACTGTGTATAGCCCCAACAACCCGAAGAACTCTCAAATCTTTACAACATACTCCGCCTTATCTCATAACTCCCTCAGCACAACTCGCACGCACGACGACAACAACCCATCCAGTTACAACCACCATGTGACCCACAACCCTCACTGCTTCCAAAATCCCTTGCAAAACCGCTCAACTCCTTTCAAAGATTACCACAACAAGAAAAAACTCCTTAAGCATTAACTACTCACTCAAACTTCTCAATGTATTGATAACATTCCTTCACATCAGCCACTATCACTACCATAACAACTCATCAAAACTACTCACACAACATCCAAAATCCACGTCACAAGACTCCAACCTTAACTCCGCCAGCTGTTCCACTTACTCCCAACTGACTTAGGAAAGATTTACTTATATCAACTAACAAACCACTTTTCTTAAGAACCCGACCAACCAACAATGGCCCTTGAACTTACATTGTCTTTCCACTTCAAGCTTGACAATAACACTAACCTTACCTGGATACCACCCATTCCATACAAACATATTAAGATTACGAAACCTCTACTCATTCCAAGCTAAACCTTATCCACAGCTCTCAGCACAACCTCCTCCCAACTTCTCTAAGGTTGCTATGAACCATCACATACATAAACAACCCTCCTATTGCAAACATCAACGCCAAGACGACTCAACACTCTGGAAACACATCCACTAGCCTACAACATCATCTAACACAAAGAAACTACCACAACTATTAGCTATTCACAACCACCTTGACCGATTCTAACTTTAACCGGTAACCTCCTTACCACCACACCGCTAAACTCCTTAAGCACCTAAACACCTCCCTTTCGCCAACATGCTAGATCGCACTCACTATTACTGACAACTTGTTTACTACCTTTCACTACTTCTAGCATTCACCTAGCACCAAAACAACACTTAAAACCCACCATCCAACCTAATCCTACCTCAACACTAACGGACCCAACTAGCTATTAGCAAGTGTGAACGTTCGTATGCATGGTCACAAATATGCCCTATCAATGCATGTGTACATGTATGCAAAACCTCTAATGTCATGTTGCATGTATGCATGTACCAACATATATATATATATATATATATATATATAATATATAACAAATGGTTTTAACTGTGCATGTATGTCGGTTCACACTTACCAATAACATCCTCAGAATCCGCCTAAGAACAACCTCTTCCCTCACTTCTAACTTTTCCAACTCTACCCTTCTAACAATCTGCTAGCTACAAAATACTCCATTAATACAATTCTCACACTAAAGTTGTTTTCAAAACAACACCAGCTACTACCCCAACTTGCTAGCGATAAGACCTTACCCACTACGCTAGGGAATCCAAACCGGAACCAACAAAGATAACTAGGACAAAGATTATTTAACAAAGTTACCTGAAAACACCTCATTGCCCCGGAGCTCCAACAGACAAACTCTCTTCCCCGCAGAACCATTATTCTTTGGCCGCACCGCCGCAGCACCAACCAACACCTTAAAGTCATCACCATCTCCTTGCGGTAAAGAAACCTGACTACCCTGAGCTAACTCCAAACAATTTCGTCTCAAATGGCCAACAGACCCACAATTCCAACAAGATCCATCCCCCAAACACCTCACACCTTTCCGCCTTTCTTGCCACCTCCGAACTCTGTCTCGGCCGCGCTCACGACCCTTCTGAGACCCTTTTGCACTCACTGAAGCTGATCCCACCACTTGAGGACAATTCCACTTCACATGCTCCATAGAACCACAGTTCCAACAAACTCCCACACCCCAACAAACTCCAACGTGACACCTTCTACAACGGTCACACATCGGCAACCGAACCACCACTCCTTGATCATGTAGCACTTGACTCACATCAGCACTACCGCCTAAACTTCGATTCAAGCAAACCCTTCTGTCACGTAGCCTCTTACGCTGACCACTCTTGAGGTCAGTACCCACAGCTCTTTTGCTTATACTTATCTCACCAGCAAAATCTGAAGCCATACCCCCGCGTTGCTTAACCCCTGAGAACTTCTCTCCAAGGTATCTTCCATTAAAGGCAGACACAAAGAACTCCCAATCTATATCATGGATATTCGTTGCCACCGCCACAGATGTCCACCAAGCACAAGCATCCTCCAACATTAACGAGACAACACTTCCCAGCTTACAGGCGTTGTCACACCCTTCTTGATCCAAAATCGGAATTATACTGGCTAACCAAGCCTCAAACGCCTCAGGTGTCAAACCATGATACTCCACAGCTCCCAAATCATATAAACGTTGTTTTGACAAACTCACATGTCCCACAGTCGGGCACGTCTACAGGCCTCACTTTGTAACCCCCTTAACCCGGCCTAGACGGTTGACCCGAATTAAGAAAGTCACACGGGGAAAACCAAAGTCAACCCGAAAGTCAACCTTGATTAACGACCCTTTTTTTTCTTTTTAAAACTTGTCTAGATGCACATTAAGCCTAATGGTGATCACACAAACATCATACCAAAAGATCACAAACATCAGAGATCAAACAGGGACTCAATTGAATAATTTACAACTTTAGGGACCAAATTGTAAATTCTGATAATTATAAGGACTTAATCCAAATTGAAGTTACCAACTTGAAATTAATCAGGTTTCATGCTTCCCTGTGAAATTTCAGCTCAAAAGGACTTCCTAAACTCATACAATTGCACAAACAAGTTTCAGGACCAAAATGCAAACAATCCAAAACACATAACTGCCAATGTCAGCCCCCAACGGTCGACCGTTCCGAAACGGGAGACAGCCCGTTCCGAAACGCGGGGCCGTTCCGAAACAGGCATAGCATGTTTCGAAACGGGGGTCTGGCAGAGGCTTTTCCGTTTCGGAACGGCCCTTCCCGTTTCGGACGCCTGGGCACGATTAAGGCACCCGTTCCGAAACGGTAGGTGCTGTTCCGAAACACCCTGCCCAGATTACTTCAAAACTCAACTTTAAACATGCAATTACACAACCAATCATGCTCCAAATGCTACCAAACATTGCCAACATGCAATTCAACATATAAACAACATATTAGCATCATCAATTTATCCAAACATCTTCATATGCAAAAAGCCCCAATTCTATAGGCATGCTTCCTACACAAGCTAGCTATTCAACACCAAACTTCCAAAACAAGCATATATGGTTCCAACTCAAAAGCCAGCAAACACATCAACATTTAACATACTTAGGGAGTCTCCAACACCTCCCAAAACATACACATTGGTCCCCCATTGCCAAATCACACAAAAGCTAAAATGTACTTATAAAACCTTCATACATTGAGCTTCACTTGAACTTGATTGCTTGCCCTTTCTTGCTGCCCTCAAGGTACTCTAATGCTCTGCATTATTGAATTAAGAAAACGTAGAGAGCGTAAGCAAAAGCTTAGTGAGGCATGCTCAATAAAAACAATTCAATAATGCAATTAAAACCATTTATAAATCATGCTTAGAGTCAAACTATGCACATGCTCAAAGCATACTTTAAAACAAGCAATCTCATGCTTCATATCATATATCAAAACTAGCATCTCATGCTTCTTATATACTTAACATGTCATATTGGCTCAAGTGATACATTTCACTTCTTAAAACAAGTTCACCAACTTCCCAAGGACTTTTAAACACCTTGGCCATGGACTTTTAAACACCATGAAGTATCACATCAAGGACTTTTAAACACCTTGATCCCAAGGACTTTTAAACACCTTGGCCATGGACTTTTAAACACCATGAAGTATCACATCAAGGACTTTTAAACACCTTGATCCCAAGGACTTTTAAACACCTTGGCCTATGGACTTTTAAACACCATAGAAAAGGATCACCTAAGGACTTTTAACCACCTTAGTGTCCACAACATGAACCATCCAAGGACTTTTAACCACCTTGATGTTCATAAGTAACAAGGCTCACTCAAGGACTTTTAACCACCTTAGTGACCTTAACATTTTAAAACCTCACTTGTCAATATACATCATTTTCATCACTTACATCACTGTTTTTAAGCATAAAACCAAGCCATGTTCATCATGCATTTCAAAGCATTAAACCACATCATTTCAATGTACAAAAACAAGGAACTCCTACCTAGAGTTACCTTCAACATATGGCTTACATCAACAGCAAAAACCATGCTAAAACATGCTTCCAAAACAGTATGTAAAACATGCAAATTATCATTTCGCATCACAACAAAATCATGGCCACCACTAGAGAGAAATTCCGAAAACTTACGCTCGAGCTTAGCAAAGTTGTTTAGACTTAAACTAAGCTCCCAAGACATTGGTTTCAAAGCCGAAAACCCAATTTCACTCACCGATTCCACTTCGCCACTTGCCGAAGCACGAATTCAAGCTTCCGGATCAACAACTCTTGGATCCAAAGATGCCTCCCCTGATCAAACACATTAAAGCAGAGGTTTAATGCATCATCAAGCATCAAAAGCTTCAATGAAAGCACTCAAACTCGCTGCTCTCACTCAACCTCCATTTTCGGCCACCAAACACAACCGAAAATGCATCCAAACCACTTCTAAACAAAGCCCAGCCATAAACCAGCAAAACCTAACATCCATCAACACCATATAACATCTAAAAACAACCTATTAACATCCTTATACCTCCAGCAACAACAGATCCACAAGATCACCACAAAAACATCCAAGAAACATAAGCTAAACTTAGGAAACTCAACCTATCCGGGATTGCATCAATCAAAACTCATTTCCTTATCAATTTAGAGTTCATTTAACATAAAAAACACATCTCAAATCACAGATTAATCAGATCTAACGAAAATCATGAAAAATCATCAAATCTTGCATTTTAAGCCAAGATACAATTCCAAACTCAAAAGCCTTTAATTAAACATCAATCAAGAGTTGATAACTTGGGAATTTCAGTAAAGAACTGATAGTTTAGAGGAGAATGACGTTCTTACCTCCAAACTTGTGTTTCTCCACTTTTTGGAATGAAAATCCTTGAAGAATCAAGAAGCAATTGAAGAGGTTTTGAAGATATGTTGATTAGGAATCAAATGAGAGTTGAATGGAGGGATTTAGGTGACGAAATCAGATCCAATTCTCTGGAAAAATAGTGTTTGGTTTGAGAGAAAAAAGAGAGAAGAAAATTGGAAGTTAGTTGAGAAAATTGTCAAAATAGCTTCCCTCCAATTTTAATAACCTTTAAAATCAGATTTTAGACTTAAAATATCTTAGAAAAAATCTGGAGAAATCATCTTTGGATTAATAGCCCCTTAAAGATTCAAAGTTTCAACTCTTTATAAAATAGTCACCAAACTTTCGAAAATTACATTTTGGTCACTAGCAAAATGTCATACTTCCAAAACCCATTTTTCAAAATTGATTTCACAGTTCACTTAATTATATTAAAAGATGATTTTAGAACATTTTCCATATTTTTAATGCAACCCGAACTAGGCTTTCCTAATTTTACCTCTTAAGATTCGAACAGCACTTTGACCAAACCGGTCAACGCCCAAAACTTCTAAGCCCAAAACCGGGGCGTTACAACTCTCCCCCCTTAAGAAATTTCGTCCTCGAAATTTACCTGAAGGAAAGAGATAAGGAAACTGCTTCAGCATATCTTCCTTCCGCTCCCACGTGGCTTCCTCAACACCGCGATGCTTCCACAGCACCTTCACCAACTCAATGATCTTGCCACGAAGAACCTTGCTATCCGTATCCAGAACCTTCACCGGTTCCTCATCATAGGTCAAATCCGGATTCAATACCACTTCCTCCACAGGCATCACATGCGAAGGATCAGATCTATACTTCCGGAGCATAGAAACATGAAACACATCATGAATCTTCTCCAACTCCTGAGGTAACCTCAACCGATACGCAACAGGACCCACACACTCAACCACCTCATATGGTCCAATGTATCTAGGGCTCAACTTGCCTTTCCGGCCAAACCGCATCACCTTCTTCCAAGGCGAAACCTTCAAGAACACACGGTCACCCACCGCATACTCTATCTCCTTACGCTTCAAATCCGCGTAAGACTTCTGCCGATCAGAAGCAGCCTTTAACCGTTCACAAATGAGCTTCACCTTCTCTGTGGTCCCTTTCAACAAAGCCGGCATCGAAACCAACTTTTGACCAGTTTCAGCCCAACAAAGAGGAGTCCTACACTTCCTCCCGTACAAAGCCTCATAAGGTGCCATCTGTATGCTCGCCTGATAACTGTTGTTATAAGCAAACTCAACCAAAGGCAGATGCTTCTCCCAAGAACCTTGGAACTCAATCACGCAGCACCTCAACATATCCTCCAAAACCTGGATAACTCGCTCAGACTGACCATCCGACTGAGGATGATAGGATGTACTGAAATGCAACCTTGTACCCAGAGCTTGATGCAAACACTGCCAAAACCGCGATGTGAACCTCGGATCCCTATCCGACACAATCGACTTAGGCACACCATGCAGCCGCACAATCTCAGCAATGTACAGCTCTGCCAGCTTATCCAACGAAAACGTGGTATGCACAGGCAAGAAATGTGCACACTTCGTCAGGCGATCCACAATCACCCAAACCGAATTCTTCTTTGATGGAGACAAAGGTAAACCAGATACAAAATCCATGGTAACCCTCTCCCACTTCCATTCAGGGATTTTCAACGGTTGCAAGAAACCAGAAGGAAACTGATGCTCAGCCTTAACTCGCTGACACACCAAACACTTGCTCACGAACTCCACAACGTCCTTCTTCAAACCAACCCAATAGTACTCATCTCGAAGATCACGATACATCTTAGTACTACCAGGGTGCATAGCAAAAGGACTACTATGACCTTCAGTCAGAATAGCACGCCTCAACTCAGCATCATTGGGCACTACTATTCGACTCCCAAAACACAGCACACCATCATCATTGAAACAGAAATCCGAAGGTCTACCCTCCGCGATATCCTGAACATGAGACACCAAGGAATCATCCAACAACTGCTTATCCTTGATCAACTGAACCATAGACGGCTTCACTTGCAACTCTGCCACAAGACCACCATCACGCGATATGCTCAAGCTAGCAAACATGGCTCTCAACTCAACAGCTACCTTCCTACTCAAGGCATCAGCAACAACATTAGCTTTTCCAGGATGATACTCAATCGTCAGATCATAATCCTTGAGCAACTCCAACCAACGCCGTTGCCTAAGATTCAACTCCTTCTGAGACATCAGATACCTCAAACTCTTGTGATTCGTGTACACAGTACACTTCTCACCATACAGATAATGCCTCCAAATCTTCAGAGCAAAAACCACTGCAGCCAGCTCAATATCATGCGTAGGGTAATTGCGCTCATGCACTTTCAACTGCCGCGATGCATAAGCCACCACCTTACCCTCCAGCATTAGCACACACCCCAAACCAACATAGGATGCATCACTGTAGACCACAAACTCTTTCCCTAATTCAGGCTGAATCAAGATAGGAGCTTGCGTCAAAGCCGCCTTCAGCTTCTCAAAAGCTTGCTGTCTCGCTTCTGTCCACTCATACTTAACATCCTTCTGCAATAGATTTGTCAAAGGAGCAGCAATCTTGGAAAACCCATCCACAAACCTTCGGTAGTATCCCGCCAAACCAAGGAAACTACGGACCTCATGAACAGACTTAGGAACCTTCCAGCTCATCACCGCCTCAATCTTCTGAGGATCAACACGAATCCCCTCAGCTGAGACTACATGTCCAAGAAAAACCACCTCTTCTAACCAGAACTCACACTTGCTCAGCTTAGCATAAAGCTGATTCTCCAACAAAGCTTGCAAAACAATCCTCAAATGCTCTTCATGCTCCTCCTCAGTACGCGAGTACACGAGGATATCATCAATGAACACCACAACAAACTTGTCCAGGTATTCATGAAACACACGATTCATCATGTCCATGAAAGCAGCAGGAGCATTTGTCAACCCAAACGGCATCACAAGAAACTCATAATGCCCATACCTTGTTCTGAAAGCTGTCTTAGGCACATCCACATCCTTCACCTTCAACTGATAATACCCTGACCTCAAGTCAATCTTAGAGAACACAGCAGCTCCCCGAAATTGATCAAAGAGATCATCAATCCTCGGCAAAGGATACCGATTCTTGATAGTCAACTTGTTCAGCTAACGGTAATCAATGCACATCCTCATAGTGCCATCCTTCTTCTTCACAAACAAGACTGGTGCTCCCCAAGGTGACACACTCGGCCGGATGAAACCACGATCAAGCAACTCTTGCAACTGCGTCTTCAGCTCCTTCAGCTCCTTAGGTGCCATTCTATAGGGAGTAATGGACACAGGAGTTGTATTCTCATACAGCTCAATTCCAAACTCCACCTCGCGGTTAGGAGGTAAACCAGGCAACTCCTCAGGAAAAACACCAGGAAACTCCTTTACAACCCTGATATCTTGCACCCTCAACTCCTTAGAGCTAGGATTCATCACAAAAGCTAGATAGGCTTCGCAACCTTGCCTCAGCATCCTGCTCGCCTCCAAAGAAGATACCACATTGGCAAGAAACTTCACATTCTCACCAACCACCACAACTTCATAATCATCCACAAGCTTAAGCGAAACACGCTTATTCTCACAATCCACAACAGCACGATGCTCAGCAAGCCAATCCATACCAAGGATCACATCAAAACCATAGAAGGGCAACTCCATAAGATCAACATGAAAGACATGCTCTTGAACAACTAAAGGGCACCTTCTATACAACTTTCGAGTCACAACAGTCTCACCAAAAGAACTAGTGACCCGAACACCAACATCCAAAGACTCAACAGGCAAACCAAGCAATTCAGCATGCTCACGAAGAATATATGAATGCGTAGATCCAGAATCAATCAAAGAAAGCAATGACAAGGACTGCAAAGTAAAGGTACCTGCAATCACATCTGCATCATTCCTGCCCTCCCTCTGAGCATACACCCTCGCTTGGCCTCCACCTTCAGGCTGAATAGCTACAACATGAGCTACCCCTCGGCCACCTTCCTCTCTCCTCTGGAAATTACCACGGCCGCGCCCACGACCTCTCTGTGGTGCAGCAACAACAGGAGCACGCACCTGCTCACCAGCCATCCTCGGACAATCTCGCCTGATGTGGTCTGCAGAACCACAATTCCAGCACCCGTTACCAGCAACCGCAACAGGAGCTTGTGCCACTCTCTCAGCACGAGGACAGTCACGCTTCAAGTGACCACGGGAACCACAGATCCAACAAGCACTCGGATCAGCTCTAGCACCGCCACCCCTAGCAGGCACACCACCACCTCTCCTGGCTGAGGACTGATACTTCTGATCTCGTCCCCTCTTGTTCCGTCCACCTCCGGAACTATACTCAGCAACTCGCTTGCCAGCACCCTTAGCAGACAAACTCAGGTTCATCTCAACGTCCTTAGCTCGGCCCACCAACACATCAAAATCAACATACTCGGTGGCCAGCAAATACATCTTAACCTCCGTTACAAGACCGTAATGAAACCTCTCGCACCTAGCCCTCTCATCAGGTATCAGCTCCGGTGCATACTGACTGAGCCGTACAAACTGTACCTCGTACTCAGCTACACTCATGCTCCCTTGGGTAAGAGACATGAATTCCCACTTTTTCTCATCCAGATATCTCACTCCCAGATATCTTCTTTTAAACACATTCTGAAAGAATGTCCAGGTAACATCAGCTTCAGCCATTCCAGCAATGGTAGTCGTCCACCATGTATAAGCATCGTCCTGCAGCAAGGACACAACACAGCCCAGCTTTTGCACATCCGTGCAACTCATCTGACCCAAGATACGCTTGGTACTTTCCAGCCAAGCCTCAGAACTCTCAGCTGATAAACCTCTAAACTCAGTCCCTCCAAGACTGCGCAGACGCTCCAAAGGCAATCTGACTCCAGCATCTCCCTGATGCCCAGCTCCCTGAGCTCCAGCTACTGCTGCTCGAAAAGCACCCGCAATAGCTTGTACCAAAACAGACATGTCAGGCATAGCTTGCCCCTGGCCAACCTCTGGTCCAGCAGCTCCAGCACCAGCATCAGCTGCAGCTTCAGCTCTCGCACCTCCAGCACCACCACCAGGCGGAGGAGGGGGTAACACAGCACTACCAGTGTGCTCTTCATTCTCATTCTCGTTAGGAGCCGTAGCTCTCGCATTACCTCTTAACTCTCTACGTGGTGCCATACTTTTATCATGCAATCACAACACAAATAAAACAAAATCAGGCCCAGCAAGATAAGCAATCCAAGTATTCAAGCTCACTTTCATTTCAAAATCAATTTCATTTCATTAGCTTTTGTTTGGCAATGGGTACCCTCAGCATGCAACATCACAACATACAACTCAATTGCATCAGCACCTCAAGCCACTGAACATGCTTTCAAACAACAAGCATTCATAGCATACATACTTCAATCATGCATACAAACATTCCCAATTACTCGAGAACTTAGCTATGATACCACCAAATGTAACCCCCTTAACCCGGCCTAGACGGTTGACCCGAATTAAGAAAGTCACACGGGGAAAACCAAAGTCAACCCGAAAGTCAACCTTGATTAACGACCCTTTTTTTTCTTTTTAAAACTTGTCTAGATGCACATTAAGCCTAATGGTGATCACACAAACATCATACCAAAAGATCACAAACATCAGAGATCAAACAGGGACTCAATTGAACAATTTACAACTTTAGGGACCAAATTGTAAATTCTGATAATTATAAGGACTTAATCCAAATTGAAGTTACCAACTTGAAATTAATCAGGTTTCATGCTTCCCTATGAAATTTCAGCTCAAAAGGACTTCCCAAACTCATACAATTGCACAAACAAGTTTCAGGACCAAAATGCAAACAATCCAAAACACATAACTGCCAATGTCAGCCCCCAACGGTCGACCGTTCCGAAACGGGAGACAGCCAGTTCCGAAACGCGGGGCCGTTCCGAAACAGGCATAGCATGTTTCGAAACGGGGGTCTGGCAGAGGCTTTTCCGTTTCGGAACGGCCCTTCCCGTTTCGGACGCCTGGGCACGATTAAGGCACCCGTTCCGAAACGGTAGGTGCTGTTCCGAAACACCCTGCCCAGATTACTTCAAAACTCAACTTTAAACATGCAATTGCACAACCAATCATGCTCCAAATGCTACCAAACATTGCCAACATGCAATTCAACATATAAACAACATATTAGCATCATCAATTTATCCAAACATCTTCATATGCAAAAAGCCCCAATTCTATAGGCATGCTTCCTACACAAGCTAGCTATTCAACACCAAACTTCCAAAACAAGCATATATGGTTCCAACTCAAAAGCCAGCAAACACATCAACATTTAACATACTTAGGGAGTCTCCAACACCTCCCAAAACATACACATTGGTCCCCCATTGCCAAATCACACAAAAGCTAAAATGTACTTATAAAACCTTCATACATTGAGCTTCACTTGAACTTGATTGCTTGCCCTTTCTTGCTGCCCTCAAGGTACTCTAATGCTCTGCATTATTGAATTAAGAAAACGTAGAGAGCGTAAGCAAAAGCTTAGTGAGGCATGCTCAATAAAAACAATTCAATAATGCAATTAAAACCATTTATAAATCATGCTTAGAGTCAAACTATGCACATGCTCAAAGCATACTTTAAAACAAGCAATCTCATGCTTCATATCATATATCAAAACTAGCATCTCATGCTTCTTATATACTTAACATGTCATATTGGCTCAAGTGATACATTTCACTTCTTAAAACAAGTTCACCAACTTCCCAAGGACTTTTAAACACCTTGGCCATGGACTTTTAAACACCATGAAGTATCACATCAAGGACTTTTAAACACCTTGATCCCAAGGACTTTTAAACACCTTGGCCATGGACTTTTAAACACCATGAAGTATCACATCAAGGACTTTTAAACACCTTGATCCCAAGGACTTTTAAACACCTTGGCCTATGGACTTTTAAACACCATAGAAAAGGATCACCTAAGGACTTTTAACCGCCTTAGTGTCCACAACATGAACCATCCAAGGACTTTTAACCACCTTGATGTTCATAAGTAACAAGGCTCACTCAAGGACTTTTAACCACCTTAGTGACCTTAACATTTTAAAACCTCACTTGTCAATATACATCATTTTCATCACTTACATCACTGTTTTTAAGCATAAAACCAAGCCATATTCATCATGCATTTCAAAGCATTAAACCACATCATTTCAATGTACAAAAACAAGGAACTCCTACCTAGAGTTACCTTCAACATATGGCTTACATCAACAGCAAAAACCATGCTAAAACATGCTTCCAAAACAGTATGTAAAACATGCAAATTATCATTTCGCATCACAACAAAATCATGGCCACCACTAGAGAGAAATTCCGAAAACTTACGCTCGAGCTTAGTAAAGTTGTTTAGACTTAAACTAAGCTCCCAAGACATTGGTTTCAAAGCCGAAAACCCAATTTCACTCACCGATTCCACTTCGCCACTTGCCGAAGCACGAATTCAAGCTTCCGGATCAACAACTCTTGGATCCAAAGATGCCTCCCCTGATCAAACACATTAAAGCAGAGGTTTAATTCATCATCAAGCATCAAAAGCTTCAATGAAAGCACTCAAACTCGCTGCTCTCACTCAACCTCCATTTTCGGCCACCAAACACAACCGAAAATGCATCCAAACCACTTCTAAACAAAGCCCAACCATAAACCAGCAAAACCTAACATCCATCAACACCATATAACATCTAAAAACAACCTATTAACATCCTTATACCTCCAGCAACAACAGATCCACAAGATCACCACAAAAACATCCAAGAAACATAAGCTAAACTTAGGAAACTCAACCTATCCGGGATTGCATCAATCAAAACTCATTTCCTTATCAATTTAGAGTTCATTTAACATCAAAAACACATCTCAAATCACAGATTAATCAGATCTAACGAAAATCATGAAAAATCATCAAATCTTGCATTTTAAGCCAAGATACAATTCCAAACTCAAAAGCCTTTAATTAAACATCAATCAAGAGTTGATAACTTGGGAATTTCAGTAAAGAACTGATAGTTTAGAGGAGAATGACGTTCTTACCTCCAAACTTGTGTTTCTCCACTTTTTGGAATGAAAATCCTTGAAGAATCAAGAAGCAATTGAAGAGGTTTTGAAGATATGTTGATTAGGAATCAAATGAGAGTTGAATGGAGGGATTTAGGTGACGAAATCAGATCCAATTCTCTGGAAAAATAGTGTTTGGTTTGAGAGAAAAAAGAGAGAAGAAAATTGGAAGTTAGTTGAGAAAATTGTCAAAATAGCTTCCCTCCAATTTTAATAACCTTTAAAATCAGATTTTAGACTTAAAATATCTTAGAAAAAATCTGGAGAAATCATCTTTGGATTAATAGCCCCTTAAAGATTCAAAGTTTCAACTCTTTATAAAATAGTCACCAAACTTTCGAAAATTACATTTTGGTCACTAGCCAAAATGTCATACTTCCAAAACCCATTTTTCAAAATTGATTTCACAGTTCACTTAATTATATTAAAAGATGATTTTAGAACATTTTTCCATATTTTTAATGCAACCCGAACTAGGCTTTCCTAATTTTACCTCTTAAGATTCGAACAGCACTTTGACCAAACCGGTCAACGCCCAAAACTTCTAAGCCCAAAACCGGGGCGTTACACACTTTCACCACGGCCTGAGATGTTCCCGACACCTCTTGAACCACAGGTGATGAATCCTTCATCACAGAACCAGCTTTCTCCTCCTGCCCTACTACCTCAACTCCAGGCACTGTCGACCGAAACGGTACACTCCCACCAAAAAGTGAATTCCACCCCTTAACAACCTGCTCTAAAGCAGCAACCATCGTACCCAACGACCATTCTCTCATCGATCCCTTTGTGCTATTATTAACAAAGCAATGATAACAAAACAAACAAAACGATCAGGCCAGCTTCAAGCAAGGATTCAAGACTCCAACTCCAACATAACACAATAGCTATAATAATAAGGAAATGGGTATCCCGAATTCTCCCCTTTATATGACATAACAATCAATAAAAACATTGATATCACAAACATCGAGCATATCAATCAGCAAACTCAATCATGCTCTCATCAAACTACATTCACCCTCAATAGCATAACATCAACATATCATAACCCATCACATTTTCATTACTGAGAAAATCAACTCACAACACCAGCATGTCACCAATACATGTTCACACTAGCTCACAGAAGACTCATAACCAAAAAGCATGATAAAACATCAACAATTCACTCAGAAACGTATTTTTCAACAAACTTTCAACCACACATCAGAACAAACATCCAACACTTACTATAACAACTTACCACAAACTTACCATCGCCCCAAATATTCGCAACCTGGCTCTGATACCAACAAATGTAACCCCCTTAGCCCGGTCTAGACGATTGACCCAAACTACGAATATTACACGGGGAAAACCAAAGTCAACCCGAAAGTCAACCTTGATTAACGACCCTTTCTTTTTCTTTTTAAACTTCTCTAGATGCGCATTAAACCTATGTGAAAGCCCAAGAACCTTGCAAGAGAAAAACAGAGCGATCGGAAACGTTTAAGGACTCAATTACAAGAAATACACTTTTAGGGACCAAAATGTAAATTTTGGAAAATAAAAGGACTTTCAAGATTTTAGTTTTACCAAACCTCAATTAAACATATTACAAGCCTCTCTGCCAAATTTCGGCTTAAAAAGACATCTCAAGCTCAAGCAACTGCAATTACAACTTTCAGGACTAAAATGTAAAGCTTGCAGAATCTGTCCAACGATCACCCGTTTCGAAACACTGACACCCGTATAGAAACACCTGTGTCGTACGCCCGTATCGAAACGGTCAACACCGTTTCGATACGCGGGTATGTTCCGAAACCAGTTCAGAAACGGACACTTCCAGTAGCAAAAGTGTTTCGAAACACTTCCAGACGTTCCGAAACGCCCAAGCCATTTCAGGCACCCGTTTCGAAACAGCCAAGGGTGTTTCGATACACCCTGCCCAGAAACAGCAGAAAATTCTGGTTTTTCACTTCAAAACACCATCAAACATAATTGAAACCATTCCAAAATATATCATCAACATGATAAGCATTATAACTATCAAATTACATCAAAGACTAGATATATTACAAACATTAAGCACACCTACTCATTCATCACATCCAACGTATGATCTTGCTTTTAAACAAAGAGCATAACATATCAAGATATGAAGAAGAAGATTCAAACATGGCAAAGCGATCAACAACAAGATTCAAACCATAAACCGAACATGGTCAACATACACAATCTCATTACATAACAACATAAAAGAGTCTCCCCCCATTGCCTTTATTATCTATAGCTATATACCAAGACATACTTCTCAAGTGGAGCTCTTCTTGAATCCCTTGCTTCTTGCTGTCCCAACTTCAAATATCTGCATTGGTGGACAAAGAGGAGCGTAAGCACATAATGCTTAGTGAGGAATGCTCAAAACCAAAACACCATCAATGCAGCGAATCATAAAACCTTCATTAAATGTAGTTACAATTCAATAAACCAAAGCATTGTTTGAAAACTTCCTTTGGAACAACATTGCTTTATGTCATGCATTGCTCAACATGAAAACCAACCTTTAACTTTGAAATGCTAAACAACTCACCCCGACCCACATTCTTGCAAATACTATCATTTAAACCTTTCCATGCATGATCACTTCATGCAAAGTTTAACTCAATTTCCTTGGAAATCACTTCCACTTCACAGCACACTTTTCTCATGCTTGATGATCATTTCAAAGCAAAATACCTTTGAAAAACCGACTGTTCCTACTATCTATCTCATGCATTCAACAAATGCAAAACACATGAACTACAAAAACAACATTTGCATTACGTGCCTTTTTAAAACAAGCCTTCACAAGACTTCAATGCACTTATGAGATTCTATGCACATATGCACCATTCACAATAGAATATATACATTTGCTCATGCTTAGCAAGTATCACATGCATTCTTGCATCATTTACATATTTCCTATGCAACCTTGCATCATTTTCACGCATCTCTCGCTTCATTACATTCAATTACATTATATTGGCTTTCAAGTGATAGTTCACAAACCATTTCAACACAAGACACAATCAAATATGCGGATTACAAGCGTTATCCCACACACTTCATGTTGCGTGTAAAATAGTCTATCGCAATTGTAGTGCAAGTATACACGACGCAATTAGTAAAGTGATACGAAGTATCGGATATCGTCTCCACAGGGACTGGGCTAATAGCTTCACCTTGAATTACTGCACGAAAGTAAAGAAAATAATTGAGAAAGTTGTCACGAAATAATAAAGAGAACTTAAATAAAAAGAGTAGAGAAATCAAGATAGAGAGAATGGGCTGGTATTGAATTGCTCAGTAGTGCAGGTATTGCTAAGTCTAGGAAATCCAGTGCTGTCGTCGTCCCCGTCACGGTAGCACCTGTCGCGGCAGCAGTCCGTTGGTTATCACGGCAGCAATTATCCAACTCCGTACTTCAAGTTTGACAAGAATCCCTGCTGTGCCTTGGCCTATCCCTAGGTCCAAGTCTGTCGATGATCACGTCTTTGATGATACCTACCGGCGTGAATCGAAGGATGAACACCGATGTTGTTGAATTCTTCTTTAGCCACTTAACCTCGTCCTATCCCTAGGTCCGAGATAGTTCAACTATAAACTAGAGAACTTGCACTTATCCCTTTCGTATACTTAACTCTCCCGATGCTAAGTAAATCGATAACCTCACAATGCTCTCCCGATGCTCTTGCAAGATGTTAATAACCAGAATAAGAGAACTTGAAGTTTATTTTATTGAACTGAAAATTCCTAAAACAAAAGCAACCCTTGCAACTACTTTACAAATCAACCCGTGGCCCTAAGGGGAATTTAGAACATGGTGGGAGAAGGAAAACGGCTAGGGTTTGAGAGAAGGCTAGAGAATGGTGAATATCCCCCCTAGGTCGAAATATATGCCCTTATATAGGCTTTGGGTCCAAGTTTTCTAATTTAGCAAGGATTACAACTTTAAATTAAAGTACAACTCCAATAAAGACTAAATCTTTAGAGAATCTATCTTTAAGTCGTCCTCATTCTTTCTTGGGATTTTCTCTCCTTGAACTTTGGGCTTGGTATATCTTCTGATCCAGGGCTTGGAAAAATATAGTGGTTTTACACGACAGACGGGCTGAATTTTCTATATCTGTCGAGGTACACTTTGCTTCTTCTCCTCAAAACCGCTGTCGTCCTCTGCTGTCACGGCGACAACCATGGCAGCATCGTCCTTCTTGACTGCTTGTCCAATTCCCGCTTTTCTGCTTTACTGCCCAGCGCCTGCCTCTCCTGTCTGCTACAGCAGCAACCTGCAAAAGCAACCAATTTCAGTAGAAACTGTGCCTTTTAATATATATGTGATGTTTAACTGTAAACTGACCTAAATGCAATGAATAATGCTTGAATGCAGCAGAAATATGGGTTAAATAGGGGGTAAATAATAGAACTTTTACACACTCAACACACCCCCAAACTCAAGTTTTTGCTTGCCCTCAAGCAATTTAGACCTAAAAAAGAAAAATAATGTTTTCGTTTGGCTTAAAACAGTGAACTTTTCCTTGCCTACCATTTGTATTCCACCATGAGTAGCACCTTGTTGGATTTTTCTGGACTTACTCGGAACCATGCTATAATTCTTGTGGAGTGTGTGCGGCTTTTGTGAACACTTATGCATCTAGACTACCTTAGTATACCGGGATAGTTATGACTACAACTTGAGGTTTATGCCAATTCAATTCTTTTCTGGAGGCAATTCTTAGGCTCCTTTAGTTTTTGACTCTTTATTTAACTGCATCTTTTCTGGAGGCAATTCTTGGGCTCCTTTAGTTTTTTTCTGATATTAAAAAGAAATCTTCTAAAATAAGTGCAAGGCAGTTTTGCAAGCTATTGAGTCTGAATATTTTTTTCTTTCTTATCTTCCTAGAGCCAGTGATAGGCACCTCTAGGGGCAGTTTCAAGTGGGTAATCATTCATATTCCAGTGTACTAAAGAAATCTAGAAAACCTAAGAGTCACAAAGAGTGTTTTACAGGGTAGAATCATACCAGGGCTCTAAACAAATCCTAAAATATCCTAAAGGCACTGTCACGACAACATATGTCGTGGCAGGTAAGTGAAGTTCAAAGACTTAAGCCAAACTGTTATTTTTATATTTTTGTTTTGTTGTTTTTTTTAACAAAAATAAACTAAGTAAAAGACACCATTAAAACTAAATTAGACTCCATTGATGGAGGGATGCCACCCCCAAACTCAAGGGTTGCATTGCCCTCAATGCAAAATGATAGATAAAAATAAAATAAAAACAGTACATCACAAAATATATAGCAGGCATCAATAATAAGATAGGAAACTTAAATTTTATGCGCTGTCTTTGCTGCTGTTGCTGAGTCTGATCTGGCGGCGGGCTCTAGCTTTCGGAGCTGGCTGGGGCACAGGGGAGGCAGATGTGTTCTTTGCTTTGGCTTCCCGTGGTGGCTGGATCCTGGTCGGGGAGATGTGAGGGGGTTGCTCCACAACCTGGATATCAGAACTTCCGCTGCTTTGCTCACCGCTACTGCTGCCGTGGCTGCTGTCATTGCTGCTATCGCTGGCTTTTTGCATATTACCTTTGTCTGCCATACGCTTCTGCCTTTTGATCGGTGAAAACTCCTTCGAGAGATTCCTCTTGATGGAGGGTTCATTGTCGCTGGCGGCCCACACGGAAGAGGACGATAGACCGGCGATGAAGGCGTCAAGTTCTTCCGTCGCCGTTTTTCTCTTTGTCCCACGGGCAGAAGTCTCTGCTGCAGGGTTGCTGCCAGCGGCTGTCGTGGCAGGTGTGGGTGTAGATGCTGCAGGAGGTGTTTGTGGTGTGGCCGCAGGTGTGGGGGTGTGGGTAGGTGTAGTGACAGTAAAGTAATGTGCAGGAAATATGGGGAAGACATCATCAGAGAAATTTAAAGAAATTTGTATAAAGGTTACCGTAGAGGCAACAAAATCCCTGATGAAGGTCATTAAGCCAAGCTGTCGTTCCTCCAGCTTCTGAATGGCAGCTAATATCTGGACGGAGGAGTCTGTCGGGGCAGCTGCTGCGGCAGTTGGTTTAGTATGTGGCGGCTCTGTCGTATCGGCTGTGGCGGCAGCAGGGTCGAATGACGACAGAGGGGTAGCAACAGTCAGCTCCATCAGGCTGAGGATGTTCTTTTCAGTCCAACCTCTTCCTTCTTCTATCAAATCAGTACGCACTTCTGGACATTATGGCCGCGGCAGAGCGAGGTGATGAGGTATGGAAGGTAGAGGGGACCCGTCGGTCTATGCGCACACTCCAAAATACTTTCTCGAATAAAGCTGCCCACATTAATGGGCCGTTCATGTAGAATAGAGTGTATCAACGCTAACCTTGGTTGGTCGACGGTGGTGTTGTGGGATGACGGCATGATCCTCTTCTTTATGAAGGCATTCCATAACTTTGCCTCCAGCAGCAGCTGGGTCCTTTTCACTGTCCTTGGATTCTTCCGACTGGTGTTCCATTGAGTCCCAGCACTGGTCAACTCTGCCATGACAGCATCATAAGCAGCAGTGTCTAATGTATTGAGGAATTGTTGGTGGGCGTCGTCATGGATGCCGATGTAGAAGCCGTATAAGGTATTAATGTACTCTGCTTCAAACGACACTTCTTTCCCTCGAACGAACACCATTGTCGCTGTCCTACTGCTGATGGCAGCATAAAATTCTCGAACCAGCGTGACATTCATTTCCTCCGGCTGCTCCGCAAAGGTTTGCCACTGTAAAGCTCTGATCTTCCCGGCTATGAATGGCTTGAGGCCCAGATTTTTCTCCATCGGTGTGTAGATAAAACCTCTCTCTTCCCACATGTCTCTGCTAGCAAAGGAACGTGGGGGAGTTGCTGCCGGTGTGGAACTGGAGGCAGCATTTCGTCGGGTATTCCTGGAAGACATATTTGTGCAAGGGTTGTGAAAAGCAAATGAAAGTAAATGAAACTAAAGAGGGAGAGTAAGTAAGAAAGGCAGAAGTGGGTGAAAATGAAAATGAAACGTGGTTACATAGAGAGGAATTTGCTGCCCGTTGAAACTGTAACGGCGGGCACGAATACCGGGGCCAGCTATTGTATGTTAGTGTGTCTGACGCGTCTGACACACGTTGCCGCGTCTGTTACACGTCTGTGACGTGTTTCCGCGTCTGTCGTGACAGCGTGATGACAACCTGTATTTTCTGCGTCTGTCGCGGCAGCTGTAACGATAGGCTTCAACATGTGGGCTTTGTTGGGCTGATGGATGGATGGTGGGCTGAGTTCACTTCTCCTGCTCTTCTTGACTCCTTTATTTCCTAAAAACATAAAAATAAAAACATTATTCAAATAAAATAAATCTTATTTCCTAAATTTTATTTCCTAATAATAAATAATAATAATAATAAAATAAAAATAAATAAAATTTAAGTTAAATTAGGGATGCCAGGTGGGGCATCTCCTAAGGTAACCACTTCCTGCATTCCTGGGGCTTAAGTCCCCTAATAATGCTTTAGGCGATATCCGTTGACTTTGAATTGGTGCCCGTCTTTTAAAGATCGGATTGTTATGGCACCATGGGGAAAAACCTGTACGACTTGGAATGGGCCCGACCATCTAGACTTCAGTTTCCCTGGGAAAAGTTTCAGTCTAGAATTGAACAAAAATACAAGCTGCCATGGGCAGAACTGTCGTAGCAGCAGCTTCTTGTCATGCCACTTCTTAGTTTTATCCTTGTAGATTCTTGCATTGTCGTAGGCCATTGTCCGGATTTCTTCAATTTCGTTCAGATCTAACAGCCTTTTTTGCCCTGCCCTGTCCAAGTCCATATTCACTGCCTTGATCGCCCAGTATGCTCTGTGCTCTATCTCGACAGGTAGATGACATGTTTTCCCATAAATCAATCGGTACGGAGACATGCCCAATGGAGTTTTG
This sequence comes from Hibiscus trionum, assembly GCA_030270665.1. Taxonomy (NCBI): domain Eukaryota; kingdom Viridiplantae; phylum Streptophyta; class Magnoliopsida; order Malvales; family Malvaceae; genus Hibiscus; species Hibiscus trionum. The sequence goes on along the minus strand of BSYR01000026.1, from coordinate 47,647,328 downwards.
AAAGCTGTCTTATAAGCCCATAATGCGTCATTGAGGAGTAAAGACCAATCCTTCCTAGTTGGCTTAACCATCTTCTCAAGAATGTTCTTAACTTCCCTGTTAGAAATTTCAGCTTGTCCATTGGTCTGTGGGTGATATGCTATCGCGATCCGATGCTTGACACCGTATTTCTTCAAGGCAGCAGCAATAACCCTGTTGTCAAAATGTCTCCCTTCATCACTGATAATCGCCTTAGGGATGCCAAACCTAGAAAAAAATGTTCTTGTGTAAAAATCTTTGAACTGTCTTGGCATCATTCTTTTGAGTGGCGATAGCTTCAACCCACTTAGAGACATAATCTACTGCCAGGAGGATGTATAGATTCCCACATGAAGATGGGAATGGTCCCATAAAATCAATCCCCCAAACGTCGAAGATCTCGACTTCTAGAATGTTCTGCAGTGGCATCTCGTTTCTCCTTGAGATGTTTCCTGTCCTTTGGCACCTGTCACAACTCTTGTAGAAGATTTGAGCATCTTTATATAGTGACGGCCAATAAAATCCTGACTGCAGCACCTTGGCAGCAGTTTTGTTACCTCCTAAGTGACCTCCATACTGTGAAGCATGGCAGTGATGAACTATGTCTTTCTGCTCCTCCTGTGGTACACATCTCCTTATAACCTGATATGTACAGATTTTGAAAAGAAGAGGTTCGTCCCAATAATAATGCTTAACATCATTTTGGAACCTCTTCCTAGCTTGATGATTAAGGTTAGAAGGAATTATTCCGCTAACTAAGAAATTAACGAAATCTTCATACCAAGGAAGTTCAAAGTACTTACCTGCAGCCATGGCTGTCGCGGCAGAGATTGCGGCAGCAAAGAGCTGCTCGTCTGGGAAGGTCTCCAGTATGTTTGTCTCATCTGTTGGTAAACTCTGTCCCTTCTCCAACCTTGACAAGTGATCTGCCACCTGATTTTCTGTCCCTTTTTTTGTCCTTGATTTCAAGGTCGAATTCTTGCAATAGCAGGATCCACCTTATCAATCGAGGCTTTGCATCCTTTTTCGCGAACAGATATTTCAAAGCAGAATGGTCTGTGTGCACTATTACCTTCGTTCCAAGTATGTAAGAACGAAACTTGTCAATGGAGAAAACCACAGCTAGTAACTCCTTCTCTGTGGTGGTGTAGTTCACTTGGGCGTCATTCAGTGTCTTGCTGGCATAGTATATTACATGAAAAATTTTGTCTCTTCGCTGCCCAAGTGCTGCCCCGACAGCATAGTCACAGCATCACACATGATCTCAAATGGCTGTGTCCAGTCTGGTGGCTGTACTATTGGGGCTGTTACCAGTTTTTCCCTCAGAACCTTGAATGCTTCAGTACATTCATCATTAAAGTCAAAGGGTCGGTTCTGCTCCAAAAGATGGCATAGGGGCTTGGTGATTTTTGAGAAATTTGCAATGAATCTCCGATAAAAACCAGCATGTCCCAAGAAACTTCTAATACCCTTGATTGTGGTCGGCGGCGGCAGCTTTTCGATCACTTCTATCTTGGCCCTGTCGACTTCTATGCCATGGCAGCTGATCTTATGGCCAAGGACTATCCCTTCATCCACCATAAAGTGGCATTTTTCCCAATTTAAAACTAGGTTTGCTTTTTCACATCTTTCAAGTAGCTTTTGTAGATTGCCTAGGCAGCTCTCAAAATTGTCCCCAAAGACTGAAAAATCATCCATAAAAATTTCAAGGAAGTCCTCCACCATATCGGAGAATATGGCCATCATGCACCTTTGGAAGGTGGCGGGTGCATTGCATAGTCCAAAAGGCATTCTCCTAAAAGCATATGTTCCGTACGGGCATGTGAATGTCGTCTTTTCTTGATCTTCCGGTGCGATAGCTATTTGATTGTAACCTGAATAACCATCAAGAAAACAATAGTAAGGTTTACCCGCTAATCTATCAAGCATTTGATCAATAAAGGGTAAAGGAAAGTGGTCCTTTCGGGTAGCTTTGTTAAGCTTCCGATAGTCCATACAAACCCTCCAACCGGTCACAGTCCTGGTTGGGATTAACTCATTGTTTTCGTTGGTCACCACGGTCATTCCTCCTTTCTTGGGGACACATTGCACCGAGCTCACCCATTTGCTGTCCGAGATGGCATAAATTATACCAGCATCTAACCATTTGATTATCTCTTTACGCACCACCTCTTTCATAGCATGGTTCAGCCGCCTTTGAGCATCTATAGTCGGCTTATGATCATCCTCAAGGAGGATTTTATGCATGCATAATGCCGGACTAATGCCTTGAATAACAGCTATCGTCCATCCAATTGCCTTTTTGTGCTGCTGCAGCATCCCTATTAACTGTTGTTCTTGTTCCTGCATCAACTTGGAAGAGATGATTACGGGCAACGTATCATTTGAACCAAGAAAAGCATATTTTAGCTGGACTGGCAGGGGTTTCAGTTCTAAAACAGGGGGCTCAACAGTTGATGGCTTTTGGATTGCATGGTTATCCGAAGTATAATTTAAAGGTTCGAATAACTTACCTGGACGATCGCCTATCCAGTTTACCTCCTCCTGATCTTCAGTATCTGATGTATCGGATTCTAAGGAGTTGCTGTCGTCAGTGCTGTCATGACAGTCCTGTAAGTGGCTGCCGAGGCAGTGACCAATTGTTATGTCGTGACAGCCCGACCTGATGCAGGGTTGGTCAAGGGTAACTTCAGTGATAGCCTTGCATTCCTCATCTGCATCAGCATGCTTCATAGCTTGGAGAACATTCAACTTTATCTCTTGATCGTTCACTCTCATGGTGAGTTCTCCTTTTTCCATATCATTCAGTGATCTTCCCGTGGCTAAGAAGGGTCGCCCCAGGATGATTGGTGCGTTTTCATCTGCTTCACAATCTAAAACGAGAAAGTCAGCAGGAAATATAAATTTATCCACTCTTACCAAAATATCTTCGATTTTTCCTTCCGGATGAATGTAAGAGCGGTCTGCCAGCTGCAGAATTACTGTCGTGGGCCGAGCTTTTCCAATACCTAATTTCTGAAAAACAGATTTTGGCATTAAATTAATACTAGCACCAAGATCACAAAGTGCCTTACCCACATATTTATCTCCGATTACACAAGGTATGATGAAGCTCCCCGGATCCTTCTTTTACTAGGGTGGCTGCCTATGAAGAATACTCATGCATCCTTCTGTCATCTTAACCGTTTCAAATTCCCCAAGTTTAGATTTATTTGACATGACATCCTTGAGAAATTTGGCGTAACCGGGCATCTCCCTCACGGCATCTAACAGCGGAATATTAATATGAACCTGCTTAAAAATATCATAAATCTTTTTGAGCTGAGATTCTTGCTTCGCTTGCTGTAACCGTTGAGGAAAAGGAGGTGGGGGACGATAATCAGCAATACGTCCTTCCCACTGCATACGAATCTGAGGAGGTTTGGGTTCATCATTTTTCTCCTCTGTCGCTTCTGCTGTCGTGACAGGCTCATCGGCAGCAAGCTGTTTGTTACCTGTCGGGGCAGCTTCCTCGGCAGGTCTGTCCAAGGCTGATTTCTTCACTGTTTCAGCTTCCTTCTCTGGCCCTGGTAGTTTCTTTCCACTCCTTGTAGTAATGGCTTTACACTGCTCATGTGTGGGCTGTCTAGCATTTTCAGTATTGCTAGGAAATCCTCCAGTCTACCTTGGGTTGATATGTTAGGAAACCTGACCCATTTGTGTCTCCAATGATTTCAGAGTAGCTTCATGATTTGTCATCTGCATCTCTGTTTTATCCATGAATGTCTCCGTCTTCTTGACAAACTGATTCATGTTCTCAATATAAGTTCCTGTCTGAGACATAAACGTAGCCAGAGTCTGTTCCAGTATACTGTTTGTGGCAGCTGGTGGTTGTTGCTGCTGCTGCTGCGGTTGCAATTGCTGTCGAGTCAGCAATCTAGGTCCTCCCTGATTCTGATTATTGTGTGCTTGAGGATTCAGGGCATTATTAGGATTACTCCAAGAAAACTTGGGATCCTTTCTCCAGTTGGGATTATAGTTGTTGGAGTTGTAATTCGGCTTATTGTAATTTCCAACATACTTTCCCTCTTCTAACTGTATTGGACATTCCTCCGAACTGTGATTTCCTTCACAAATGTCACATACCTCCTCGACAACAAATCCATGTTGTGTATCATCATTCAAGAGCTTTTTCATTGCCTTAGTAAGGTATGCCACCTGTGATTTCATCGTGTTGTCGGCCTCATAATCCTTAACAGCTAGGACCCGTTTACCCCCTCTTCTTGCTGTCGGAAACTGCTCCTCATTCTTAGCCAGATTTTTCAGTACTTGCATTGCCTCATCCGAGTCTTTGTCCAGTAATAATCCGTTTGCTGCTGAATCAATTCGAATGCGAGTTTGTAAGTTGGCAGCATTATAAAACTTAGTTACCTGGTTCCAGACGGGGAATCCATGCATGGGGCAGTTCCGTAGAAGAGTGGTGAATCTGTCCCAGGCCTCGTGCATCAGCTCGTCATCTTCCTGTTGAAAAGTAGCGATTTCGTTACGTAATCGCTCAGATAAATGTGAAGGATTAAAACGAGATAAAAATTCACGAGACAAATCTGCCCAAGTTCTGATTGAACCCGGCGTAAGTTTATTCCACCAAGTATTTGCTCTGTCCCTCAATCAATGGGGAAATAACCGAAGCCTCAGTATCTCCGGATTAACTCCTGGTAGTCTAAACGAACCACAGATTTCCTGGAATGTTTTAAGGTGCTCCCTAGCATCCTCTGTAACAGCACCACTGAATTGATCGGCGTTGTTGATCATACTAAACATAACAGGTTTTAGCTCAAAGTTGTCAACTTCAACATCCGGCAGCGTGGTTTCTAGTTCTACATGATCATTCAGCATGTAGTCACGACAGGACCATCGTCCGACAGCGGCAGGTGGGTCGCCGACAGGCGGTATAATAGCTCCATCTCCAGCAAGAGGGTTGTTTCCTTGGTGTGCCATTGTCTCTAACTGTTCCTCAAGGTATTCGTTCCTGGCTAGTACGTAACGAAGTCGGTTCCTAAGATTGAATGAACGTTCGATTTCCGGATCTAATGGATACTCAGGATCTTCACCTCGTTTCGATCTGCGCATAAACAAGGAACCTTGTGAAAAGCAAGAGTTGAACAAATCAAAGAAAAACAGAAAAACAAAAACAAAAACAAAAAGTGCAGTAAAAGAAAAGGTAGAGTTATGTTGCCAGTCCCCGACAACGGCGCCAAAAACTTGTTGCGTGTAAAATAGTCTATCGCAATTGTAGTGCAAGTATATACGACGCAAGTAGTAAAGTGATACGAAGTATCGGATATCGTCTCCACAGGGACTGGTCTAATAGCTTCACCTTGAATTACTGCACGAAAGTAAAGAAAATAATTGAGAAAGTTGTCACGAAATAATAAAGAGAACTTAAATAAAAGAGTAGAGAAATCAAGATAGAGAGAATGGGCTGGTATTGAATTGCTCAGTAGTGCAGGTATTGCTAAGTCTAGGAAATCCAGTGCTGTCGTCGTCCCCGTCGCGGCAGCACCTGTCGCGGCAGCAGTCCGTTGGTTATCGCGGCAGCAATTACCCAACTCCGTACTTCAAGTTTGGCAAGAATCCCTGCTGTGCCTTGGCCTATCCCTAGGTCCAAGTTTGTCGATGATCACGTCTTTGATGATACCTCTCGGCGTGAATCGAAGGATGAACACCGATGTTGTTGAATTCTTCTTTAGCCACTTAACCTCGTCCTATCCCTAGGTCCGAGATAGTTCAACTATAAACTAGAGAACTTGCACTTATCCCTTTCGTATACTTAACTCTCCCGATGCTAAGTAAATCGATAACCTCACAATGCTCTCTCGATGCTCTTGCAAGATGTTAATAACCAGAATAAGAGAACTTGAAGTTTATTTTATTGAACTGAAAATTCCTAAAACAAAAGCAACCCTTGCAACTACTTTACAAATCAACCCGTGGCCCTAAGGGGAATTTAGAACATGGTGGGAGAAGGAAAACGGCTAGGGTTTGAGAGAAGGCTAGAGAATGGTGAATATCCCCCCTAGGTCGAAATATATGCCCTTATATAGGCTTTGGGTCCAAGTTTTCTAATTTAGCAAGGATTACAACTTTAAATTAAAGTACATCCAATAAAGACTAAATCTTTAGAGAATCTATCTTTAAGTCGTCCTCCTTATTTCTTGGGATTTTCTCTCCTTGAACTTTGGGCTTGGTATATCTTCTGATCCAGGGCTTGAAAAAATATAGTGGTTTTACACGACAGACGGGCTGAATTTTCTCTATCTGTCGAGGTCCACTTTGCTTCTTCTCCTCAAAACTGTTGTCGTCCTCTGCTGTCACGGCGGCAACCATGGCAGCATCGTCCTTCTTGACTGCTTGTCCAATTCCAACTTTTCTGCTTTACTGCCCAGCGCCTGCCTCTCCTGTCTGCTACAGCTGCAACCTGCAAAAGCAACCAATTTCAGTAGAAACTGTGCCTTTTAATATATATGTGATGTTTAACTGTAAACTGACCTAAATGCAATGAATAATGCTTGAATGCAGCAGAAATATGGGTTAAATAAGGGGTAAATAATAGAACTTTTACACACTCAACACTTCATACACACTACCGGCTTTACAAGGTGGAGTTTACGGTACAATCACAACCCCTCAACATCCAAGGCAACTTTACTTACGGTGCACCCAATCCTATAGCCGGCTAACTATATCCGATTCAAGTACTTTAAAACCAATACATCACTTGCCAATATACATCAAATATCATCATCAATTCACTATTTTAAAGCATTAATCAAAGCCATTAAACATCATGCATTACCATGCATCATTACCAAACTAATAACATGTCAAACCAAGGATCTCTTACCTTGAGCATCCTTCAACACATGGCTTTCAAAACCAGCATTAATCATGCTAAAACATGCTTTCAAAACAATGATTAAACATGCATTTCATAACCAATGCATCAAACCACAACATAGCACATCCGAGGGAGTTTTTCCTAAAACTTACTCTTGAGCTTAGCTAAGTTGTTTAGACTTAAACTAAGCTCCCAAAACCTCCAAATAATCGTTTCAAAGCTGGAAACCCAACTCCACTCACCGATACACAAAACTATGCTAGCCGACAAGCCTCCCAAGCATCCGAAACTTCCAACGCCACCTCTATTGCTTCCGGATCATTCTCCCCTGTTTTAAACACATAACAACAGATGATTAATGCATCACCATGCATTAAAATCACCAGCAACACAACCCAACTCGCTGCTCTACCCAAGAACCTCATTTTGGCTACAAAAACAACCGAAATCACCTCCAAACTCTCCCAAAACAAAGCTCAGCCAAGATCTATCAATTCTAACCTTTTATAATCATCAATTAACATTAAAAAGCAACATAAACATGACCTTATACCTCCAGCAACAGCAGATCACCAAAACCACCCCAAAAACCACCATTCTAGCAAGCAAAACTTAGGAAAACAAACCTATTCGGGATTTGATTGATAAAACCTCATTTGTAACATCAATTAACATCCAAAATACATTAGAAAACAACCTCAAAACAGAGCCTAACCAAGATCCACAAAATCTCCAAGATCTCTTCCAAAATCTTGAGTTTTAAGCCAAAATCTTGTTTCCAACACTAAAACCATTCATAAAACTTTAATAAAGGATTGACAACTTGGGAATTTCAGTAAAGAACTGAGTATTTATAGGAGAAGAACAAGCTTACCTCTAAATGATGATTTCTCCTTGATTTGGGCAAGTTTCCATGAAAATTCAATGTAGAAATCAAGTGGATTTGATGAGAGATTGATTAGGAATCAAAGAGGAATTGAAATCTCATCAAATGAAGTGTAAAATCAAAGTAAATTTTCTAGAGAAATGTGTTTGGTTGAAAGGAATTTGAGAGAAAATGAAGAGAGGGAAAATTTGTGAAAAGTAGTTATGAATAGTCAAAGTTAGTTTCTCATTTAATTAAACCTCATTTCCTTTAATTAAAACATTAATAAAATTACCCAAATTGAGGAAAAATCTGGAGAATTTTTTTAGGTAAATTAGCTCCTTAAAGATTCAAAGTTTCAATCCTTTACAAAACAGTCATTATTTCACTTTTGCAAAAACTGCGATTTGGTCACTACACCGAAATGTAATATTTCCAAACTTCATTTTGTAAAATTTATTTCACCATTCTCTTTTATATATTAAATGAGGATTTTTAGATATTTTTATATATTTTTAAAGCATCCCGAACTAGGCGTTCCGTAAAACCTCCTTTTATATTCGAACCGTTTCTCAGACCGGTCCGGCTCAGACCCTAAACTTCTAAGCCCAAATTTGGGGTGTTACATAATGTCTCGGCAGGTGGAATGGAGAAAAGTCCTGGCGGCAAGTCTGATAGATACTCTAATTTCGGTAGGATAGTCGACAATGATTCCTCCTATTTCTAGGTTAGGATGCTCGAGAGCTAACGTGATGTAGGCAATACCTAGCTATCTCAGCGTCAACCTAACACAGACTAGTCAATTCGGTTGGTAATCCCTTTTAGCCGCTGAAACTTGTGGACTGGTGTAGAACCAAGTTAGTCACGCATCAGCACGTTGTGACCGTACTTAACCCTTTCGTGAGCCTTGCACTTTCGTGCCCGACAAATGGATTCTCTCAACTGACTGGTGTAGAATAATTGAAAGAATGAAGTCCACTGGATTAAGCAAACTTGGAATATTTTATTGAAAATAACACAAAACCTAAAACAACCGTTTCACAACTAGTTTACAACATAACCCTAACCAAAGTAGAGTTTAGAACATGGCGGCGGCAGAGAGCACAAGAAAAGTCCATATCAAACCTAGGATGATTTGAACTAGGAGTACAATGGGTATTTATAGACTATTGACTGGGTTAAGTCCTCCTAAAAGTAGAAGTACTCGAAAGTAGCTTTCCATCTTTAATATGACATTAAACTCTGACTTCTTTGCGTAGAATATGGACTTTATCACGTTTGCCTTAGCCCGCAAGTAATCTTGATATTTTTGCTTCGGCAGCCCTATCGCTGCAACAGATGTCAGAAAATCAAATGGATGCCGGCATTAGATTCAGGGTTTTTAGCTCTTTAGATCGCACTCTGGTTCTTCCAACTTCCATAGTTAGCTGCAGTGGGTAGCATGCTCGGCGGCAACTCTACTCGGCATGTAGTCAGCAACAACTTGTCTTCCGCGGGAACTGCTTCAGTATAGCTCCTAGGTTTGTTCTTTCAGCCTTGACTTCTCAGCTCTTTGGTTCCCTCTTTCAGCGGTTAGTACCTACAAACAAAATTACACAAAAACAATATCTCTTGTTTATCAAATAAACGATAATCTAAAAATCCTCATTTATTATGTAAATGATTATGGTGGAAACAATTTTACAAAAGGAGATTTGGAAATATTACATTTTGGTATAGTGACCAAAATGCAGTTTTTGCAAAAGTTGACTAGTGACTATTTTTTAAAGGATTGAAACTTTGAATCTTCAAGGAGCTAATTTTACCATTTGTTTTCATCAGATTTCTCTTTAATTTGGGAGCTTTTAATAATGATTTAATTAAAGAAATAAAAGAGAATTAAAAAGGAAAATTAAAGTTGACTTTTCATAACTAATTTCACGATAGTTTTCTCTTTTCATTTTCTCTCAACTTCCAATCAGCCAAACACTTTTCTCTCATCGAAGAACCTCTGATTTTCATTTTGTTTGCTGAGATTTTATCTTCCAAAAGATTTCTTATCTTTGTTTCATCAAATCCTTTTGATTTTTGCTTTGGATTTCAAGAAAACTTGCCCAAATTGAAGAGAGATCAACCATTAGAGGTAAGCTTCGTCCTTCACCTCTAATGATAAGTTCTTTACTAAAATTCCCAAGTTATCAATCCTTTGTTGATGGTTTTTGAGTTGTTTTAATGTTATAAACATGAAATAGTTGTTAAATTCAATATCCGTGATGAGATCTTGGTGATTTTCGTATTTCTATGTTAAGCTCTGTTTTGAGGTTGATTTCTAACATATTTTGGATGATATTTGATGTTAAGAATGAGGTTTTAACAAGTAAATCCCGAATAGGTTTGGGTCCCTAAGTTTGAGATGCTAGATTTGTGATTTTTGAGGTGTTTTTGGTGATTTGCTATTGCTGGAGGTATAAGGTTGTGTTTATGGTGATTTTTGATGTTGATTGAAGTTTAGAAAAGGTTAGAATTGATAGATCTTGGCTGGGCTTTGATTTGAGAAAGTTTGGAGGTGATTTCGGTTATTTTAGATAGCCGAAATGCTAGTTTTGAGTAGTGTAGTGAGTAAGAATGAGTGGCTGGTGATTTTAATGCATGATGATGCATTAATCCTCTGCTCTTATGTGTAATGAATAGGGGAGACATCTCCGGACGCGTTTGGCGTTGATTCGGAAGTGCTGGAAGCTTAGAAATCGTTTCGACAACCAAGCGAAACGTTATCGGTGAGTGCAAATTGTTTTAGAAGTCCTTGAGGGACAAGAAAACAAGGGTTGGGGATTTAGGATTGGTTTGAAACATTATCCTAAGTTCGAAAGTAAGTATGTTTAGATTTCTTCTCGAAAAGAGGTTGATGCCCCTAAATGCTTTTGACATGCTCTTGAGTTGAGATAGAGAAATTCCTACGTTTTATGCATGATTTATGACATGAAATGATTTTTCATATTGATCCCATGAGATAGAATGAAATTGTGAAGAGTTTTGAGATTTTGACTAAATGCTATGCATGAGTTGTGGTTTTGAAATGGGATGAGATTGATTTTAGAAATGTTGCATCAATATAGTAGGTGAGATGATGATTTTAATGTAATATATTGGCATAAATGATGAGATGATTACCGGATATAATTGGTCGACCAATAGGATGTAAAGTGCTCTATAAAATAAAATTTGTACGTGCTCTTTGGAGTCGGGCAATGGGGGTAGTGCCATCCCGATCCAAAGTGAGAATCCGATGATGAGAGATACCATCGGGGTAGGTCTTGGTGAAACACACAAGCTTTGTGGCAAAGACAGATTCCGCCATGAGAGTCCGGTGATGTGAGATTCCACCGGGGTAGGACTTGGCTCTATGGCAAGCTAATCTGCATATCCGAGTAAAGATAGAATTTGAAATGCCAGTATATGAGAATGTATTTGATTCACATGTACCAATGTTGAAATGATTTTTATGCTATGAGAAATGCATATGAGATTTTGAGATTTATGAAATGCTTTTGAATATCAAGCATGTGTTTGGCTTTGCCATGAGATTTGCATTGGTTGAATGCATGAGATAGATAGATATATGGTACATGTGATTTTCAATTGTGATTTGCTTTGAAATGGTTTTCAAGAATGAGATAGAAAGAGCATGGTTTTTAAAATTGATTTCAAGAAGGAGATTTTAAATCTTGCATTGTTGTGTTGGTGTTTTTAGAGCATGCCTCACTAAGCTATCTTGCTTACGCTCTCTTTTACCAACAATGCAGATAATTGAGACATTTTGGGCAGCAAGGAGGCTTAAGAGGATCCAAGGAATAGTTAAGCTCAAGTATGGTGATGTTTTACATTTACTTTAGTAATGATATATGGCAATGGGATTTAATGGTTTGTTTTGGGAGATGTGTTTTTGGACTCCCTGTTGTTGATGCAAGTTTTATATGGTTTATGTGGTTTGTAAAAGGCCTTTATATTAGTTTTGATGTTTTACCTTGCCTTTTGGAATGCTTTTGGTGTTTTTGACTCTTAGGGAGCATGCATTAGAAGTCAATTTTGATGATGATGATGTTAGACATTCTTCCTTAGCTTGTACCTTTGAGTGTTGATGCATATTGGTGTGCAAGCATGTTTAACTATATGTTGGAATGGTTTGGATGGGTCGTTGGGGGTTCAAAATCTACATTTTGTGCATTTGCAGACTGCAACGTATCGGTACACCTCAGAGCGTATCGATACGGCCTGCTTGTTTTGTGAGGGGCATAACAGTAAACGGGGTCGTATCGATACCTTCTTTAGTCACTGGACGAGGGCATACCGATACGGTACCTCAGTGTATCGATACGGTCTGGTGACGCAAGCCTGGGAAGTTTGACCAACGAGGGAGTATCGATACCCTCCTTAGGCGTATCTATACGCGGGTCGTTATGTTGGTTAAACCTCAGCTGAGGATGTTTTGAAACATTACATTTTAGTCCTTGAACCTCGTGCATGCAATTGGATGTGATTGGTTAGTCAGATTGTGATGAAAATTTACAAAGAAGCATGAAATATGACTAATTGAATAAAGGTAACCTTACAATCATAGAAGTCCTTGTAATTTGCAGAAATTACATTTTGGTCCCTAAATGTCTAGTTTGTGCAATTAAACCCCTAATCAAAATTTGATCGTTGTGCCATTTCTTCCTATGCTCTTGGGTGATAACATAAGATCTAAGTTGCATTTAGAAAAGATAAAAAGAAAAAAAAGGGTCGTCAATCGAGGTCGGCTTTAACGAGTTGGCTTCGGTTTTCCCCGTTTAATCACCTCGGTTCGGGTTAACTATCTAGACCGAGCTAAGGGGGTTACACTTTACACCACCAAAGCTTGGCATAGATTTAGAATGCAGTTCCATCATCAATAAATTCATGGGTAAAGCATTGTGTGATTTAGGAGCCAGCATCAATTTGATGCCACTATTTGTTTTCAAGAAGCTTGACAAAGAGGCTAGACCTACCACGATGACACTCTAGTTGGTAGACCGATCCTATGCACATCCCAAGGGTAAGATTGAGGATGTGCTGATAAAGGTAGACAAATTTATATTTCCAACTGATTTTGACATTTTAGATTATGAAGCTTACACTAATGTGCTAATTATTTTGGGTAGGCCATTCCTTTCCATGAGTAGGGCTCTTATTGATGTTCATAAAGGGGAACTAACCATGCGAATGAATGACCAACATGTTACTTTTAACGTGTTTCAAGATTTGAAATTTGCAGATGAATCAGGTGAATGTCAAGTTGAGGAGATGAAGGAGGCCATTTATACTCTGGACATGGCACGATTGTGCAAGGATGTAGAATTTGATGCTAGTATGCTTGAGGGCATAGCTGAACTGTTTGAGGAGCCTGAGGAAACAACCTCGGAGGCTGAAGATGTGAGTTACTTTGAGCCACTCCAGTTGGTTGGCAGAGAAATAAAGAAACCGAAGTCGTCAATCGAGGAACCAGCAGAGTTGGAGCTTAAGCCACTGTCAGAACACTTGAAGTATGCCTATCTAGGTGAGCACTCAACTCTGCCGGTGATTATTGCCAATGATCTCACTAATAATCAAAAGGCAAGATTGCTGACAATATGAAAAACCTATAAGTAAGTTATAATCAGATTGCAATAGCCCCCGACGACCAAGAGAAGACCACATTCACCTATCTATATGGAACATTTGCCTTCAGAAGAATGTCATTCGGGTTGTGCAATGCGCCGGCAACATTTCAACGTTGTATGATGTCTATTTTTTCTAATTTAATTGAGCACAACATGTAAGTAATTATGGACGATTTCTCAGTGTTTGGCAACACATTTGAGGAATGAATTCTGAGTTTGGAGCATGTTTTGCGGAGATACATTGAGACTAATCTAGTCTTGAACTGGAAAAAATGCCACTTCATGGTGAAGTAGGGTATTATTCTCGGGCACAAAGTGACCAAGAATGCACTAGAGGTTGATCCAGCAAAAGTCGAAATAATCAAGCAATTACCACCCCACAAGTGTTAAAGGTGTAAGAAGTTTTTAGGACATACAAGTTTTTATCGACTATTCATTAAGGACTTTGCACTAGAGGTGTAAGAAGTGTTAAAGGTGTAAGAAGTTTTGATCCAGCAAAAGTCGAAGTAATCAAGCTGGTTAATGCCCCCATAGTCGTGGAACCATACTGGAATGAGCCTTTGCATTTGATGAATCTTGTTTGAGAGTGTTTCAAGTCCTTAAAGAGAAGTCGGTTAATGCCCCCATAGTCATGGAACCAGACTGGAATGAGCCTTTCAGCTCATGTGCGATGCCAGCGACTATGCCATTGGGGCAGTGCTTCGATAGAGAAGTGGCGGGATTTTTCATACCATATACTATGCTAGCGGAACACTTAATGAAGCACAACTTAATTACACCACAACTCAGAAAGAATTTCTTGCAGTTGTATTTGCTTTTGATAAATTTAGACCTTATTTGATAGTTAATAAAGTTGTTGTTTTTACAGATCGCACAACATTGAAATACCTTTTGGCAAAAAAAGAATGCCAATCCGAGGTCGATCTGATGGACGCTCCTACTATAGGAAGTTGATCTCGAGATACATGATAAGAATGGCAGCGAAAACTTAGTAGCTGACCACCTATCAAGACTAGAGGATCACCATGAGGATGACAAGATTAAAGCTATCAGAGATGAGTTCCCGGATGAGTATTTACTTGCAGTGGGTGTCGTACCATGGTATGTCGACATCGTCAATTATTTGGTAAGCAATGTCGTGCCACCAAATTTGTACTATAATGACAGGAAGCGCTTTTTGCGTTATCTTTGGCAGTACTATTGGGATGAGACTTTACTTTTTAAGCAATGTGTCGATCAAGTGATTCATCGTTGTGTGCCAGAAGATGAGCAGCATGCTATTTTGCAAGCATGTCATGCCGCGCCATATGGTGGACACTTTTCTAGACTAAAAACTGCTGCCAAGGTGCTACAGTCAGGTTTTTATTGGCCTACGTAGTATAAGGATGCTCATGACTACACCAAGGCATGTGATCCATGCCAACGGAATGGGAATATCTTTGGCAGACATCAACTTCCGCTCCAGAACATCATGCCGGTGGACTTGTTCAATGTTTGGGGGACAGACTTTATGGGTCCATTTCCACCATCTTTTTCCAATATATATCCTTGTGGCAGTCGATTATGTTTCCAAGTGGGTAGAGGCTATTGCCTGCCAACAAATAATGTCATTGTTGTTGCCAAGTTTTTGCACAAGCATATCTTTACACGTTTTGGTTCTCCTCGAGTGATCATTCATAATGAGGGCACCCATTTTTAATGCAGTCTAATTCCTAAAGCTTTGTGCAGGTATAGGATACAAAAAAGGATAGCCACGGCCTATCATCCATAGACAAAAGGGCAAGCCGAGATTTCCAACAAGCATATCAAGAATATCCTAGAAAAGACTATGAATCCTTTAAGAAATGATTGGTCTTTGAGGCTAGATGAGGCTTTGTTGGCTTATAGAACTGCTTTCAAAACTCTATTAGGCACTTCACCTTTCAAGCTTGTATATGGTAAACCATGCCATCTTCCAATGGAGCTCGAACATAAAGCCTATTGGGCAATCAGAACACGTGACATGGCATGGGCCGCAGCGGGAGAAAAGAGGATGTTAGACCTTAATGAGTTAGAATAATTTCGCGCACTTGCCTATAAGAATGCCAAGCTATATAAGGAGAGAACCAAACGTTGGCATGACAAGAAAATTTTGCCAAGACATTTTGAGGTAGGTCAAATTGTTCTTATTTTTAACTCACGGCTTAAATTGTTTTAAGGCAAGCTTATGTGGAGATGGTCGGGCCTTTTGAAGTAGTACAACCCTATGCCCATGGTGCTGTGGACATCAAGGATTTGAAGACCAGAAATTTCTAAGGTAAATGGTCAACACTTAAAGCACTATTTCGAGGGACAACAGAGAAATGCCAAATAGACTGTTCTCTTGGAAGAATTACCATGACATCATCAAAAGGTTTGAAACTTTGTAAATATTAGGTTAGATGTTTTTTCTTTTAGGATTTAGGATTTTTCTTCAGATTTTCCCCATAACCCCTTTAGCCCGGCCTAGACGCCTGACCCGAACTAAGAAGATTACACGGGTAAAACTAAAGTCAACTCGTGAAAGTCAACCTCGATTAGCGACCCTTTTTTTCTTTTTATCTTTTCTAGATGCACATTATTATCCTATGTGATTAATAAAGCGATTAGGCGAAAATGGCACAGCGATCGGAGTTCAATTAGGGGTTCAATTGCATTCATTTAACTTATAGGGACTAGATTGTAAATTCTAGGAATTACAGGGACTAACCATGTTTTAAAGTTACCAATCCAAAATTAGTCTATAACATGCCAGCATGTCAAATCTCAACTAAAACGGACCATCCAAACACAGCCAATTGAACTTGCAACATCCAGGGACCAAAACATAAGAAACAAAAACCTGGAACTATTCAAAATCAACATCCAACGGTTGGGTGTTTCGGAACACAAGACCCTGTATCGGAACGGCCGTTTCGAAACCATGTTGATCGTTTCGATACGCGGGTGTGTTCTGAGACCCCAAATAACCTGTTTCGATACGATGAATTGCAGTGGCGAAATGTTTTGGAACATGCCTACTCGTTCCGAAACACCATGGCCATTACAGGCCACCGTTCCGAAACAGGTAAGGGCGTTCCAAAACGCATGGGCATGCAATTTTCCAAATTTCTGGTTTTACACAAATTTTCACCTTCGAAACCATCCCAACACATGTCATAACACACATACAATAAGAATAAACATCAATGACCACCAATACGACACACAAGCTACAACATAGCATCAATCTTGCAAGCTTTGAAACTATAGGCATGCTTCTTAGAAGTCAAAACAACAAAAAGGGTAAAAACCATATTCAAGCTCAAACCAACACTCAAAGGCCATTTACAAATCCGAATAAGCAAACCAAACATGTTCAAGGTGTTTAACATCACCAACTATAACCAAGAGTGGAAATCCCTCCCATTGCCTCTTATTACACTAAGGCGAAATCATATACTTTGCTTAGTCAATGATACTTGGGATCCACTTGCTTTCTAGCTGCCTCAAGTGCTTAATTCTCTGCATTGATGAAACAAATGATCGTAAGCATAAAGCTTAGTGAGGATCGCTAAAACCAAACATTCATCAATGCATTTTTACAAAACCGAAATATCATCATTCGCCAAATCATGCCTTTCTTTTAAACATGCTCTTTAAAGCATCGATGCACTTTTTAAACCACGTGCTCATAGCATCATTAAAATAACAGCCAAATCCTTTGCTCATGCTTAAACCAAGCATCACATGCATTCTAGCATACTTCCCAAGCATCACATGCTTAAATCATTAAACAACAACATTATATTGGTTCGCAAGTGATCAATTATCAATTATATCAAAACAACTCATTAGACACAATCGGATATGCGGATTACAAGCGTTATCCCACACGCTTTATACACACTACCGGACTACACAAGGCTCACACACGAGATTAGACCATCAACTATTGTGACATCTGTGGTGGATTTTAACGGTACAATCACAACCCCTCAACACCTGTGATGGAGTTTAACGGTACAATCACAACCCCTCAACACCCGTGATGGAGTTTAACGGTACAATCAGAACCCCTCAATACCACTCATCGATAATTGTATAACCCATTAGCGAGAGCCGGGACACGAAACAAGGCTTACACATGGGAGCTACCTCAACCATTGTAATGACCTTAACCAAGCTCACAAACGGGAGCAATCCTCCACCGTTGTGACGTTTAACCAAGTCCACCCACGAGAGCCATCCTCCATCGTGGTGACGTCAATTCCTCAATCGCTAGGGTACTTGGATAGAGTTTACGGTACAATCACAACCCCTCAACATCCAAGATGACTTTATTCACGGTGCACCCAATCCTATAGCCGGCTAACTATATCCGATTAAAGTAACCAAAAAACCATTTCCATCACTTGCCAATATAATCATTTAACATCATTATTCCACTGTTTTACAAGCATAAATCACAATGTCATTTTCACAAGCATAAACATGCTTAAACACAAATACATACATCTCATAAATCCAAGGATCACCTACCAAGTGCATCCTTAACATAATGGCATTAAACACCAGCATTATCAATGCACAAAACATGCTTTAAAACATTAATTAAAACAACATTTAATTCAAGTGCATTTTCCAACAAAAACATAGCACATTCCGAGAGAGACTTTCGAATCACTTACTCTTGAGCTTAGCTAAGTGTTTCAAACTTACACTAAGCTCCCAAAACCACGCTCAAAGCGTTATAAAGCTGGAAAATCCATTTCCACTAACCAATACGCGAAATGTTGCTCGCCGACACGAAAATCACCCTTCTAAAGCCTCCAAAATTGCTTCGTTTGCTTCAGGATCAAGATCCCCTATTTTTAGATCATCAAAACAGAGATCCAAATGTATTAAAATGCATTTCAACACCAGCAACTAAACACAAACTCGTTGCTCACCAAAACTACACTAATTTATCCATCCGAAACAACCGAAAACTCAATCGATTGCTTCCTAAACAAAGCCCAGCCAACATACATCACTTCCAACCATTTATAAACATCAAAACACATCTGAAAACAACCTAAACCATTCCTTATACCTCCAGCAAGCATAACTTCAACATTTCACCTCAAAAACCCAACTAAAACCATCAAGAAACTCAAGGATCTCAAGGATTTCGGGATTTATATTATCAAAACCCTTTTTCAACATAATAATCAACTCAAAACTTAATTAAAACCAATCCAAAACAGAGCTTAACAATACCTATCCGAAAATTAAGATTTTAATCATATTTTTGCAAGATTTTGATCTCAAATCAAAACTATAATAAAAACATCAATTAGAAGCCAAAGATCTTGGGAATTTCAATAAAGAACCTAGATTGAAGGCTGAGAATGGGATTTACCTCCAATTCTTGCCTTCCTTAAGGTTTAACAAGTTTTAGCTTCACAAAACTTGAAATCTTGAAGTGAAATCTTGGAATTGATTTGGAAATCAATGAGAGAGTGTTTGAGAGAAAAGAATTCTGAAGAAAGTGTTGAGAAAATGATTTTACTGATTAATGAAAGTTAGTTACGTGAAAAACTTCTCATTATTCTATTTTAATATCTTAATTAAATAAAACCTTTTTTTATTTAATCATCTAAAAACCCTTTTAAAACACATGTTAATTTAAAGAAGGTGTAATTGCACCATAGCTCCCTAAAGATTCTAAGATTTTTGGCTCCTCTTTTTAAAATTACATTTTCCATAGTTTTGAAACTTTACATTTTGGTCACTACCCAAAATGTACCACTTCCAAAGCCTATTTTGTAAAATTGATTTGACCAACCCCTTAAACACGATTTTAGAGAATTTTAGCAATATTCACCATATTTTTATCCTTTCCCGGTCCTTGGTTTCCCTAAACCACCTAACGCGATTCGAACCATTTCCGACCCGTCGAATCTAATGTCTAAAACATCTATGCCAAAAACCGGGGCGTTACATTCCCTTTTCTTTTAGTTTTAATTTTTCTTTTGTCAGGTTGAAAGATTTCATTTGAGTGGATGTATATTTAGTGCCAGAAAGATATATTCATCTTCAATGAGTGGCGGGATTGAATGGTGTCGCGTCCAGAAATGATGCCAAAAACTGAGCTTGGCATACGGCGGGAGTAACTTGGGGAAAAGAAATTACCCTATCTTGATTTAATTTACACCATGAGAGAGAGAGAAAATAAACCCTAGCCGCCCAAAAATTAAGGTAATTTAAATTCAATTTAATTACCTTATCACTCCATATCTTATCACCTTAAATATTATCCTTATCACTTATCATTTTCATAAACTATCACATCATCCCTTTTTCCTCTCCCCAAAACACGCCAACTTTCATCATTAGCTTCTTTAAACTAGCCATAATTAAGTTTTACCCGAAATACTCAACTTTTCCATCTTTCAACCCATTCACTTCTCTTTCCTTTACTTTTTCACTTCATCTCCTTTACCTAGCCGGTTAACTCTCTCTCTTTTCACCTAAGAATATCAAGTTTTTGTTTCTTTTCTTTTCAAAAATCTCCATGGCTTATTCATCCAAACCCTCCCAAAGCTTCTTCAACGAAGAAATCAAAAATAAGTATGAAGATAACTTTGCTTCAACGTCTCTTCAGTTTTGAGCCCGAGAAGGATTATGTCTTTCCCTCTAATTTCATGGAAATCGTCGCCAAACTCAAGTGGAAGACGTTTTGCCAACAAAAGGGTGAGATATTTCCAAATCTTGTTCATGAAGTTTATGCACATTTAACCACTAAAGCTAACCCATTTTTGATGATTCGAGGAGAATGTGTGTGTTTTAATGAAGGGCCTATCAATATAATACTCAAGTTGGATGGAGGGAATGAGCATGCTGATTTTACCGCCAACTCGACCGCTGCTAAGTGAAAGACGATCTTGGAAGATTTTTTTGTGAACCAGGTACAGAGTGGATTGTATCCTCCAAGAGACACCGCATAGTCAAAAGAGTGGCCCTTAAACCACAAGCAAAGGGCATGCACCATTTTCTCAAGGCAAGTTTGATGCCGACGACCCACAATGAGACCATTTTAGAGGACCGGCTGGTTTTGTTGCATTCAATTTTGACGGGCCAGAAGATTAATGTTGGCCGGATTATCATTGATGAGATATACATGTGTGCCTAAAGCCAATTGGATGGTTGTTCTTTCCTCTTCTAATTTGCAATATTTTTCAGTGATACAATGTCCCCACGACAGAGGAAGACATTGCCCTCGAGGTGAAGGGCTACACAATTACGCCAGCCAGCTGGAAGAACCTCATTGGCATTACGGTGAAGGATATGGACAAGGGTAAGGGCAAGGCTGCCACGCCAACACCCAAAGCCAAGGAACCAAAGGAAAAGCCACCAGCCTCAATGCCAACATGGACAACGGCATTGCTTGCCCATATATATCATCGACATGAAATAATTCTTAGAAAATTGGAAGAGGCTGAGGAGCAAAGGAAAAAGCTCTAATAATATGAGTGCGCTAGAGACGATGCCACCAAAGAGACCTTGGTGAGCCTTTCCCCAGGAGTCATGCCAGCCTTCCCTACCTTCCTAGTGGGAATCATTGCTGATGACAGTGCAATGCCAACTACCCAGTGCCCAGTCTAGTTCGCACTTCAGTGCCCAGTCCAGTTCCGTCCACTACCACATAACCTATTTCCCCTCTCAAAGATAAAATCGTCAAGTTTGCCACGCCACCAGTATCTGAGGACCAAAGTGAGAAGAAACATATTGTCCCTGCCACGCCAACCTCATCTAAGCCGGTGAAGGTTGTGAAAGAGACCCTTTCCTCCACTGCCACTCAAGGGTGGAGCAGAAAGAAAAGGATGGGTCATGACCGTGGCAGCCAATCCCAGAGAAAGACTCGAGCCAAGTTCGCCACTAAAGCTCGTGCCGCACAAAGAGGAACCTCTTCTGAAGGGGAGTCTTCTTCTTCTTAACTCTTTACATTTCATTTACATTCCCATGTTCATGCATTTTTATTTTTCTGTTCTTTTTGTTGTATACATGTGTTGTTTCATGCATTGAGGACAATGCAAATCTTGGGTTTGGGGGTGCGCATTTCCTCACATTTATATCATGCCATTCATGTTTATTTTCTGTACTGCATTTTGTTTTCATGCCATGCCATATAGATTGGATTAGGATTAATGGCATGCATACCGAACCACTAAAAAAGTGAAAAAGAATATTTTGTCTCGACCGATTTTTGAAGCATGTTAACATTTGTTAGGCAAGTTTAATTTGACCTAGTTGTTTGTCCGATGAGGAAATTTAAAATCTTTAAATGCCTATGCCAGCAAGATAGTATGTCAAGATTGCTTCCCAATTGATCTCTAGTTTAGGGGATTGGATTTACACTTAACACGTGATATGCATCTAGTTCCCTAGAAAACTTAGGTTGTTTGAAACTATGCTCAGATTCTAAAAAAGTATTATAAATTGCCAAGGTGAAAATAGTGCACCAATGTGTGCCAAATGCTGAAGAACTTTAGAACACTCTTCTGCCTAGTAAAAATTATTAACTTGGGGCTTCATGGTTTGCTCCCTCTTAGTGCTCAAGCCAACCTGACTTAAGGTATGAGTGTAATAGGTTAGTAAGTGATGCAGTCTGGACTAACATGGGTATTCGTGGTATGCTTTCTCTTATATCTCACACCAAAGAGTGCATGACGCTACCATAATCTAATACCAGCAATTAATTAAAAAAAAGAAGTATATACCTTTGGTAGAAAAAAAAAGTAATAAAGTAAGCTGAGTTATGGAAGTAAAATTGGCTAAGGGAGTGAAAGGATATTTGATGCATATTGTCTACACTTGATGCACTCTTCATGATCCTAGACTAGATTTATATTGTTGCTCTTGAATAATTACCTACTTGGCATTACTGCACTGAGATAATTGAGGACAGACCTATGCCAACTTTTATTTGCTAGCATCAGTTGACATGCCAACCAAAACTTTTCTGAGGTACCATTTTCATCGTTTTTAACTTTATTTTTCATTTTTCATTACTTGAGGACAAGCAATGAGCTAGGTGTGGAGGAATGTTGACGCTCCAAAAGTACTAAATTTTATGCTTATTTCACATGCTCTTTCTTGTCTTTCAAGTACATTTAGCTGCATTTAGGTTGTCAAATCATGCATTGCATAAAGAGTTAGGATTTGTTGTTATGCCAGTGTGAATGGGTTGTTTTTGGCACCTTTTTACATGTTGGCATAGCTGATAGCACAACAGCTAGCAGAGCAGCAGCAGGAAACGACACCAAGGAGGATGCCGAGTAGCCGTTGGCACAGAAGGGCCTTTAATGCCAAGCACCGGTCAGTAGAGAAGAACATTTGATGCCAGTCCAAGAAGATGTTGACCCCAAAAAAAGGACCAGGTCAGACTACGAGAAAATAGGGATTGGATCAATCTCTAAGAAAATAGCAGACAAGCAGTGCCAAGCGCAGTTGGCAGTACCATGCCAAGCTGCGATGTCAGAAGAGCAATGGCATAATGACTTCAGCCCTAACCTGATTAGCCTAAGGATTCAAACACTGGATAAGATTATCACTTTCCTTATTCCCGCACGTTCAAATTCAAATCCAAGATAATCCTAGTCTATCCATGGAGTCCTATTAAACCTGATAAAAGCAAAATGAAAGAAAGATGGAAAGATGAGGAGAGTGATCGGAGATAAGGTGCAACATGAACTGATTTGATGATGATGGTTGTTAAAAACGATTATGGATTTTTTGTTGATACCCTCACCATGAACTGATTTCACCGTGAAGAGCTGCATCGAGAGACCCTCTTCTAGACCATCCTCTTTGTTGTTATTTTTCATAGATTTGATGATGATGGTTGTTAAAAACGATTATGGATTTTTTGTTGATACCCTCACCATGAACTGATTTCATAGTTGGTAAGAGGTGTTTGCGTTTGAACGCTATTATTTTTTTAATGTTTAGTTTTTAATAAATCAACACTGCCTCAGCATTGTTTTTCCTATCTAGCATGTTTATTATTTTTAAGTGTGTTGCCAAGCAACAGCTGGCACTCCCTTTCTAAAATATTATGCCAAGCGACGGCTGGCATAATTGGCCTATTGCAACTCAATATCATAACTGACTTGGGTGGTAATGATCAATTGCTAGATACTAAGGAGGGATGCTTCGAAAGAAGATGTTCAAGTAGATGGGCTTTGTTGCGTGTAAAAGAGTCTATCGCAATAGAGTGCAAGTGTACACGACGCAAGTAGTAAAGTGATACACGAAGTATCAGATGTCGAAAATAGCTTTAACCTTGGATTGCTGCACAAGAGAAAAAGAGAATTTAATTGTTGTAGGAAAATATCGAAGAATACTGAAGATAAAAGAGTAAAAGATTCTGGGTAAAGAAATATGCCGGTATTGATTTGCTCAGTAGTGCAGGTGTTGCACTGTCTAGGACTTCCTGTTCTGTCGTCGGTCCTGTCGCGACAGCACCTGCGGCGGCAGCAGTCTGTTGTTGTCGCGGCAGCGATCACACAACTCTGTACTTCAAGCTTGGCAAGAATCCCTATTGTGACTCGTCCTATCCCTAGGTCCAAGTCTGTCGATGAACACGTCTTTGATGATACCTCCCGGCGTGAATCGAAGGATGAACACCGATGTTGTTGAATTCTTCCTTAGCCACTTAACCTCGTCCTATCCCTAGGTCCGAGATAGTTCAACCATAAACTGGAGAACCCGTACTTATTCCTTTCGTATACTTAACTCTCCCGATATTAAGTAAATGAATAATCTCACAATGCTCTCCCGATACTCTTGCAAGATGTTGAAAACCAGAATAAGCAAACTTGAAGTTTATTTTATTGAACAGAAAAAATCCTAAAACAATACAATCCTTGCAACTACTTTACAAAATCAACCCTCAGCCCTAGGGGAAGTTTAAAACATGATGAGAAGGGGGAAAACGACTAGGGTTTTGGGGAAGACGGCTAGAGAATAAGATGTCCTTCCCTAGGTCGAATTACATGCCTTTATATAGGCCTTGGGTTCAAGTTTTCTAATAAGGTAAGAGTACAAGTTTAATTTAAAGTACAGCTCATTTAAAGACTAAATCTCTTGAGCAGATGCCTTTAACTCGTCCTTTTTTCTTGCTTTAGGTTTCTTCCTTGAACTTTGGGCTTGGCCTTCATTCTGATCTAGGGCTCAGAAAAATATAGGAGTGAGCCACGACAGACCGACTTAATTTCCTCTTTCTGTCGAACTCCACTTCACTTTTTCCCTCCAACATAGATGCCGTCATTGGCTGCCACGGCAGCGTCATTTTTCTCGACTGCAGTCCTGTATTCCAGCTCTGCTTCTCCACTGCCATGCGTCTGCTACAACAGCTACCTGCAAAGGTAACCAAAACCAGTAGCAATTGTGCCATTTTATATAATTGTGATGTATATGTGAAATCTATTCTAAATGCAATGAATTATGCTTCAATGCAGCAGAAATATGGGTTAAATAGGGGTAAAATATAGAACATTTACACACTCAACACACCCCCAAACTCAAGTTTTTGCTTCCCCTCAAGAAAATATTACCTAACTAAAATGAAATATTTTTTTGGTTTGGCTTAAATCAGTGAACTCTACATTACCTACCACTTATATTCTATCAAGAGCAATACCTTGTCGGGCCTTTCTGGATTCATTCGGAACCATGCTATAATTCTTGTATAGTGTGTGCAGGTTTTGTGAACACTTATGCATCTAGACTACCTTAGTATATCAGAATAGTTATGCCTACAAACTTGAGGTTATGCCATTTCAATTTTTTTCTGGAGGCAATTCTTAGGCTCCTTTAGTTTTTTATGACCCTTGAATTAACTGCATCTTTTCTGGAGGCAATTCTTAGGCTCCTTTAGTTTTTTCTAACTTAGCTCAAAAAGAAAACTCCTAAAATAAATGCAAGGCAGTTTTGCAAGCAATCGAGTCTGAATATTTTTCTTTCTTTCTTTGTTTTCCTAGAGCCAGTGATAGGCACCTCTAGGGGCAGTTTCAAGTGGGTAAACATTCCTATTCCAGTGTACTAAAGTAATCTAGAAGGCACGAGAGTCACAAAGAGTATTGTACAGGGTAGAATCATAGCAAGGCTCTAAACAAATCCTAAAATTTCCTAAAGGCACTATCACGACAGCATATGTCACGGCAGGTAAGTTAAGTTCAGAGACTTAAGCCAATTTTTTCTTTTTTTTTGTTTTTAATAGACACTTCATTACTGGAGGGATGCCACCCCCAAACTCAAGGGTTGCATTACCCTCAATGCATGATGACAGATAATAAAAATAGAAAATAAAACATCACAATTATAATAAAATAGCAGACAACAAAAATAAGATAGAAACTTAAATTTAAGTGATATCGTCGTTGATGCTGCTGCTGATCTGTACCTGCCGGTGGGCAGTGACCTTCATTGTTGGCGCCGACAGATGGCTCGGAGAGGCAGAGGCAGTCTTCTTCTTAGCTTCCCTCGGGGGCTGGATTCGAGTAGGTGAGATCTGGGGTGGTCTTGCCAGCTCTTGTACCTCTTCGGAAGAGCTGTTGCTGCTGCTTCCACTGCTAAACTTCCCTTGGCCGGATGGTCCGTCACCGGTGTTGGGCTAATGTCGCTTCACCTGAGTGAACTCCTTTGAAAGGTTCCTCTTGATAGAGGGCTCGCCATCAGATTCCTCCCATATTGAGGAGGAAGAGAAACCAGCAATAAAATCATCAACGTCGGTCGGAGGCTCCTTTCTCTTCTCTCCTCTGGCAGAGACAAGGGTGATGTGGCTGCCGCCTTCATCTGTCGCGGCCGGGGTTGGAGTGGACGCAGCAGAGGGTGTTTTTGGTGTGGCAGCAGGGGTAGGGGTGTGGGTAGGTGTAGGGGCAACAAAATAATACTCTAGGAAAACAGGAAACTGTACATTTGCAAAATTTAAATTACTTTGAATGAAATGTACCATTTCTGTTGTGAAGTCTCGGACAAAACTCATCAGACCCGGCTGCCATTCCTCCATCTTCTGCAGGGTGGCTAGGATTTGAGTGGAGGAGTCTGCTGGAGGAGCTGTTGCTGCTGCTCTGTGGCGGCAGGGTTTTGCTGAATGGGCTCTGCTGGCTCCTCTGCCGCGGCGGAGGGGTTGAAAAAGGAGATAGGTGTGGCAGCTTTCAGCTCCATCAAACTGAATATGTTGCGTTCCGTCCATCCTTTTCCTTGGACCTTGTAATCTTCCGGGATTTCGGGAACGTTGTGGCCGCGGCAGATCTCGGTGATGAGGTAGGGAAGAAAAGGGGTCCTGATGGCTTAAGGGCACACTCCAAAATTCCTTCTCGTATGTACCGGCCGACATGAGGTACGGGAAGCAGCACTTCTCCTTGTGTTTCTGGTACTCATAGTTGTAAGACTGTAGAAAAATGAAAGGAAATGTAAATCTGGAGAGAAAGCAAGTAGAGAGAGTAAAAGTGAGGTGAAAAATGAATAGTAAAACGGGGTTTATATAGATGAAGAGGTTGTTGCCCATTGGAGCTGTAACGACAGGTGCGAATAATGGGGCCAGCTGTTACGCGGTTTTTGACGCGTCTGTCACGCGTTTGCATGTCTGCCGCGATAGCGTGTTGACAGGCTGTATTTTCCGCGTCTATCGCGACAGCTGTTGACATGCTGTGACGACAGACTCCTCCTTTGGGCTTTTTTGGGCTGCTGGTGAGATGGTGGACTGGTTCACTTCTTATCCTCTCCTTGTTTCCCTTATTACCTAAAAATTAAAAAAAAAACTAAGTCCTAAAAAAATAAAATAATTCTAATTTCATAATAAATAAATATATATCTATAATAATATAAAAATAAAATTAAGTTAAATTAGGGATGCCTTGGGGGCATCTCCTAATGTAACTACTTCCTGCATTTTTAGGGCTTCAGTCCCCTGATAATGCTTCAGTCTTTGTCCGTTAACTTTAAATTGGTGCCCGTCTTTTAAGGATTTGATCGTGATGGAACCATGAGGAAAAATTTGCACGACTTGGAATGGGTCGGACCATCTAGATTTCAACTTTCCTGGGAAGAGTTTCAACCTAGAGTTGAATAACAACACAAGCTGCCCTGGGCGGAACTGTCGTGGCAGCAACTTGTTGTCATGCCACCTCTTTGTCTTGTCCTTGTAAATCCTTGCATTGTCGTAGGCCATTGCTCGAATTTCTTCAATTTCATTCAAGTCAATTAACCTTTTCTGTCCCGCTTTGTCTAAGTCTATGTTTACCGCTTTGATGGCCCAGTAAGCTCTGTGCTCTATCTCAACAGGTAAATGGCTTGTTTTTCCATATATCAGCCGGTAGGGTGACATGCCCAATGGAGTCTTAAAAGTTGTTCTATAGGCCCACAGTGCATCATTGAGGTGTAAGGACCAGTCCTTTCGAGTGGGTTTAACCATTTTCTCAAGAATGTTCTTTACCTCCTTGTTAGATATTTCGGCTTGTCCATTGGTCCGAGGGTGATATGCTGTTACGATTCGATGCTTTACGCCATATTTTCTTAAGGCAGCAGCTATTACCCATTTGTCGAAATGTCTCCCTTCATCACTGATGATCGCCCTGGGTATGCCAAATCTGGAAAAAAATGTTCTTGTGCAGAAATCTCTAAACAGTCTTGGCATCGTTTTTCTGTGTGGCGATCGCTTCAACCAATTTGGATACGTAGTCCACTTCTAGGAGGATATATAGATTCCCACATGATGCTGGGAATGGTCCCATGAAATCAATCCCCCAAACATCAAAGATCTCGACTTCAAGGATGTTTTGCAGCGGCATCTCATGTCTCCTTGAGATGTTTCCAGTTCGTTGACACTTGTCACATCCTTTGTAGAATGCTTGGGCATCCTTGAACAGTGAGGGCCAATAAAAACCAGACTGCAAAACCTTGGCAGCGGTTTTGTTACCACCTAAGTGACCTCAATATGGCGAAGCATGACAGTGATGGAGCACAGCTTCCTGCTCATCCTGTGGTATACACCTCCTGATGACCTGATCTACACAATGTTTGAAAAGAAGAGATTCGTCCCAATAATAATGCTTAACATCATTTTGGAACCTCTTCCTAGCTTGATAATTAATTTCAGGAGGGAATATTCCGCTAACTATATAATTAACGAAATCAGCATACCAGGGGAGTTTAGAAAACTTACATGCCGCCATGGCTGTCGCGACAATGCTCGTGGCAGGAAACAGCTGCTCGTCAAGGAAGGTCTCCAGTATGTGTGTCTTGTCTATTGGCAGACTCTTTCCCCTTTCTAATCTTGACAAGTGATCTGCAACTTGGTTTTCTGTCCCCTTTTTATCCTTGATTTCAATGTCGAATTCTTGCAGCAGCAGAATCCAACGTATCAGTCTGGGCTTTGCGTCTTTCTTAGGAAACAAATACTTTAGTGTAGAGTGGTATGTGTGGACCACCACCTTCGTTCCAAGTATGTATGAATGAAACTTGTCAATCGAAAACACCACTGCTAACAGTTCCTTCTCTGTTGTGGTGTAATTCACTTGGGCATCATTGAGTGTTTTGCTAGCGTAGTAAATTACGTGGAATAGCTTGTCCTTCCTCTGCCCAAGTGCTGCCCCTACAGCGTAATCACTGGCATCACACATAATTTCAAATGGTAAACTCCAGTCTGGTGGTTGTATGATTGGGGCTGTTACTAGCTTCTCTTTTAGGATTCTGAATGCTTCAGTACATTCAGTATTGAAGTCAAAGGGACGATTCTTCTCTAGTAGGTGGCATAAAGGCTTGGTGATCTTCGAAAAATTTGCTATAAACCTTTGATAAAACCCAGCATGCCCTAAGAAACTTCGAATTCCCTTGATTGTGGTGGGTGGCGGCATCTTTTCAATTACTTCTATTTTGGCTATGTCGACTTCTATGCCGCGGCAGCTTACTTTGTGGCCTAGGACTATCCCTTCATCCACCATGAAGTGACATTTCTCCCAGTTTAATACCAAGTTCGCTTTCTCGCATCTTTCGAGCACTTTCTGTAGGTTGCCTAAGCAGCTTTCAAAATTGTCTCCAAAGACAGAAAAATCGTACATAAATATCTCCAGGAAATCCTCCACCATGTCGGAGAATATTGCCATCATACACCTCTGGAAGGTTGTTGATGCATTGCATAGTCCAAATGGCATTCTCCGAAAAGCGTAAGTACCGTATGGGCACGTGAAAGTCGTTTTCTCCTGATACTCCAGTGCGATGGCTATTTGGTTATAACCTGAGTAACCATCAAGAAAACAGTAATAAGGCTTTCCCGCTAATCTATCAAGCATTTGATCAATAAAAGGCAGGGGAAAATGGTCCTTCCGGGTAGCTTTGTTAAGCCTCCGGTAGTCCATACAAACCCTCCAACCGGTCACAGTCCTGGATGGGATTAATTTGTTTTCTTCGTTGGTCACCACGGTTATTCCTCTCTTCTTAGGAATGCATTGCACCGGGCTCACCCACTTACTATCCGAGATGGCATAAATTATCCCAGCATCAAGCCATTTGATAATTTCCTTTCGAACCACTTCTCGCATAGCGTCATTCAAGCATCGATGGGCATCAATGGTCGGCTTATGATCATCCTCTAAGAGAATTTTATGCATGCATAGTGCCGGACTGATGCCTTGGATATCAGCTATCGTCCATCCAATAGCCTTTTTGTGCTGCTGCAACATCCCTATCAGTCGTTGTTCCTGTTCCTGCATCAACTTGAAAGAGATGATTACGAGCAACGTATCATTTAATCCAAGGAAAACATATTTGAGCTGCCCTGGTAGGGGCTTAAGGTCTAGAACAGGTGGTTCTACAGTTGAGGGCTTTTGGATGATGCGTTCATTCGAGGTATAGTTTAAGGGCTCGAATAACTTACTTGGATAATTGCCTATCCAGTTTACCTCCTCCTGACCTTCAATGTCGGATATGTCAGAATCTGGGGAGCTGCTGTCGTCGTTGCTGCCGTGACAATCATCCAGGTGGCTGCTGTGGCAGTGACCGAATTTGATGTCATGGCAGCTCGACCTGATGCAGGGTTGGTCAAAAACTACTTCAGTGATAGCCTTGCATTCTTCTTCTGCATCAGCATGCTTAATTGCTTAGAGAACATTTAACTTGATCTCTTGATCATTCACTCTCATTGTGAGTTCTCCCTTTTCTACATCAATTAGTGATCTGCCTGTGGCTAAGAAGGGTCG
This sequence comes from Hibiscus trionum, assembly GCA_030270665.1. Lineage (NCBI taxonomy): Eukaryota > Viridiplantae > Streptophyta > Magnoliopsida > Malvales > Malvaceae > Hibiscus > Hibiscus trionum. The sequence continues at coordinate 47,616,668 of BSYR01000026.1, read as the reverse complement.
CCCCAGGATGATTGGTGCATTCTCATCTGCTTCACAATCTAGAACAAGAAAGTCAGCAGGAAAAATAAACTTATCCACTCTTACCAGAATATCATCAATCTTCCCTTCTGGTTGCATGTAAGAGCGGTCTGCCAGCTGCAGCATAACTGTCGTGGGCCATGCTCGTCCAATACCTAATTTCTGAAATACAGATTTGGGCATTAAATTAATACTAGCACCTAGATCACAAAGTGCCTTACCCACGAATTTATCACCAATTATGCAAGGTATGACGAAGCTCCCAGGATCCTTCTTTTTCTGGGGTGGATGCATGTGCAGAATAGTCATGCATCCTTCTGTCATTTTAACCGTCTCAAATTCCCCAAGTCTGGATTTCTTCGACATAGCATCCTTGAGAAATTTGGCATAACCGGGCATCTGCTTAACGTCATCTAACAGTGGTATGTTAATGTGGACGTGCTTGAAAATATCATAGATCTTTTTAAGCCGGTACTCATGTTTCTGCTTCTGTAGTCGCTGTGGAAAAGGAGGTAGAGGACGGTTATCTTCAATGCGTCCTTCCCATGGTATTCAGATCTGAGGAGGCTTAGGTTCTTCATCATTCGCCTATGTCCCTTCTGCTGCCGTGACAGGTGTGGTGGCAGCAGGCTGTTTATCATCTGCCGGGGCAGTATTCGCGGTAGTCGATTCTAGGGTTGGTTCCTTAACTGATTCAGCTTTCTTCTCCAGCCCTGGTAATTGCTTCCCACTCCTGGTTGTGATAGCTTTGCACTGCTCATGTGTGGGTTTTCTAGCGACTTCAGTATCGCTAGGGAATCCTCCGTTCTGCCTTGGCATAATATATTGGGAAACCTGACCCATCTGTGTCTCCAATGATTTCAGAGTAGCTTCAAGGTTAGTCATTCGCATCTCTGTTTTATCCATGAACGACTCAGTCTTCTTGACGAAGTGATCTATGTTTGCTATGTAAGTTCCTGTCTGTGACATAAATGTGGCCAAGGTTTGTTCCAGTATACTAGGTGTGGCTGCCGGCGGCTGTTGCGGCTGTTGTTGTGGTTGCTGTCGTGTCATAATTCTAGGTGCCCCCTAATTTTGAGTGTTGTATACTTGAGGATTCAGGGCGTTGTTGGGATTACTCCAGGAGAACTTGGGGTCCTTCCTCCAGTTGGGATTGTAATTGTTGGAGTCATAGTTCCTTTGCTTGTTAAAGTTTCCAACATACATCCCTTCCTCTAGCTGTAGCGGGCAGTCTTCCGAACTGTGATTTCCACTGCAAGTTTCACATACCTCTTCTGTAGAGTAAACGGGTTTTGAATATTTCTTTAGCAAATTCTCTACTGCCTTTGTGAGGTACGCAACATGTGTCTTTAGGGAATTGTCGGCTTCATAATCCTTCACAGCTAGCACTCGTTTACCTCTCCTCAACGTGGGAAATTGCTCTTCATTCTTCGCCAAATTCTTCAATACTACCATGGCTTCATCGGGATCTTTATCCGACAGCAATCCATTGGCTGCATAATCGATTCTCATGCGAGTCTGTAGGTTGGCAGCATTGTAGAATTTTATGACTTGATTCCAAACAGGGAATCTGTGCATCGGGCAATTTCTCAGAAGAGTAGTAAACATGTCCCATGCCTCGTGCATTGGCTCGTCATCCTCCTGCTGAAAAGTAGCAATTTCGTTACGTAATCGCTCAGATAGATGGGAAGGATTAAAACGAGATAAAAATTCACGAGTTAAATCTGCCCAAGTTCGTATTGAAATCGGTGTTAGTTTGTTCCACCAATTTTTTGCTCTATCCCTCGATGAATGAGGAAATAACCGAAGCCTCAGTATCTCCGGATTTACTCCTGGTAGTCTAAACGAACCACATATTTCTTGGAACGTTTTCAGATGTTCTCTGGCATCCTCTGTAGCAGCACCACTAAATTGGCTAGCGGAATTAATCATGCTGAACATCACAGGTTTCAGCTCAAAATTTTCAGCTTCCACGTCTGGCAGGGTGGTCTCTAGTTCCACATGATCATTGATCATGAAATCACGGCAAGACCGGCGTGCGGCCACAGCAGCGGCAGGCGGTCCGTTCCCGTTATCGACGAGAGGATTGTTCTCCCGTTATGCATGGCTTCTAATTGTTCCTCAAGGTAATCGTTTCTGGCTATTAAAAGACGAACTCGGTTCCTGAGATTGCACGAGCGTTCTATTTCAGGGTCTAGTTGATACTCAGGTTCTTTGCCTCGTCTAGATCTGTGCATAAGCAAACGAAAAACCTTGTGAAAAGCACAGGCTGAACAATCCAAATAAAATTTGAAAAATTAAAAAGAATGTGCAGTAAAAGTAGGGTAAAGATATGTTGCCAGTCCCCGGCAACGGCGCCAAAAACTTGTTGCGTGTAAAAGAGTCTATCGCAATAGAGTGAAAGTGTACACGACGCAAGTAGTAAAGTGACACACGAAGTATCGAATGTCGAATCCACAGGGACTGGAAATAGCTTTAACCTTGGATTGCTGCACAAGAGAAAAAGAGATTTTAATTGTTGTAGGAAAATATCGAAGAATACTGAAGATAAAAGAGTAAAAGATTCAAGGTAAAGAAATAGGCCGGTATTGATTTGCTCAGTAGTGCAGGTGTTGCACTGTCTAGGACTTCCTGTTATGTTGTTGCTCCTGTCGCGGCAGCACCTTCGGCGACAGCAGTCTGTTGTTGTCGCGGCAGCGATCATACAACTCTGTACTTCAAGCTTGGCAAGAATCCCTGCTGTGACTCGTCATATCCCTAGGTCCAAGTCTGTCGATGAACACGTACGTCTTTGATGATACCTCCCAGGGTGAATCGAAGGATGAACACCGATGTTGTTGAATTCTTCCTTAGCCACTTAACCTCGTCCTATCCCTAGATCCGAGATAGTTCAACCATAAACTGGAGAACCCGTACTTATTCCTTTCGTATACTTAACTCTCCCGATATTAAGTAAATGAATAATCTCATAATGCTCTCCCGATACTCTTGCAAGATGTTGAAAACCAAAATAAGCAAACTTGAAGTTTATTTTATTGAACAGAAAAATCCTAAAACAATACAATCCTTGCAACTACTTTACAGAATCAACCCTCAGCCCTAGGGGAAGTTTAAAACATGATGAGAAGGGGGGAAACGACTAGGGTTTTGGGGAAGACGGCTAGAGAATAAGATGTCCTTCCCTAGGTCGAATTACATGCCTTTATATAGGCCTTGGGTTCAAGTTTTCTAATAAGGTAAGAGTACAAGTTTAATTTAAAGTACAACTCATTTAAAGACTAAATCTCTTGAGCAGGTGCCTTTAACTCGTCCTCTTTTCTTGCTTTGGGTTTCTTCCTTGAACTTTGGGCTTGACCTTCATTCTGATCTAGGGCTAATAAAAATATAGGAGTGAGCCACGACAGACCGGCTTAATTTCCTCTTTCTGTCGAACTCCACTTCACTTTTTCCCTCTAACATAGCTGTCGTCATTGGTTGCCACGGCAGCGGCCAAGGCAGCGTCATTCTTCTCGACTGCAGTCCTGTGTTCCAGCTCTACTTCTCCACTGCCCTGCGTCTGCTACAACAGCTACCTGCAAAGGTAACCAAAATCAGTAGCAACTGTGCCATTTTATATAATTGTGATGTATATGTGAAATCTATCCTAAATGCAATGAATTATGCTTGAATGCAGCAGAAATATGGGTTAAATAGGGGTAAAATATAGAACTTTTACACACTCAACAGGCTTACTTTGGGAGCAAAATCTACCCCTTAGAAGTAAAGATTGATGCTTAATCGAGTTGATTTATGAAAAAAAAACATTCAATATAGACATATATGGGTTTTTCCATGATTAATTTAGGGATTACTACTTTTGAATCTGCTCGGCAAACAATGCCAAGACAAGACTTATTAAAGGCTGGCATGGCACAAATATCATGAAAACCAGGCACTCCTTGCCAATGCTCATCATTTGCTAAGACACCATCCTTGTCAACGTTTTAATTACTTTGAGTATTTTCACATTCTTTTCATTTTCAAAAACCACTCTACATCTTGTCATTTTCAAAAACCACTCTACATCTAAAATGTCTTTTTTCACAAGACAAGTAATTAGCAAAGAATTTGAATCCCAAAATGCAATCTCTATGGGATCGGCACTCAGCTTAACTATTGTATTACTTGCATACCGTGTATACTTGCATGTAATATATTTTCTTGGCACTGTGTTAACACTTTTCCAATATCTTTTACGCCTTATTGCCAACAATTAATCATTCACGTCGAGAGTCTACACTTATTCAACGCCTTTATATAGAGGTAGATCAATATTTCAAGAAGAACGAGGAGTTCCTAATGAGAAGAGCTCGCTTGTTTGATACCTTTGTAGAGAGGTAGGTTAGGATGACCAAGAGGAATGAATGGGTACCAAATGAGAAAAACTAGTTCAGACTTTGTGGTTACCCTTGACAGAAGGATTGAGAGGTTCTTAATGAGAAGAACTTTTTCAAGCTTTGTAGAGAGGAAGAAGTGAAAGTTCAATAGTCAGATGCTTTGGGCCAAATTCGTATATTTTTAGTCTTTGCCCTATTTTTGTTCCACAACAATGACCAAAGAAGGGCAATTGTATACTCGAATTTAATCTAAGGTACTATATATATATATATTATTTTCCTTTTATAAATAAATACTATTAAATAAATATTCAACATTAAATAAATAGTGTATAATGCCCTATATGTAAATAAAAAGGTCCAATGTCCATAATATAAAAACACAAGTTCATTACAAAAGCCCAAACCTCATCTTGACACACATTTTCCTGCCTAAATTCAGCTCAAATGGCCACATGGTAGTCACCTATTCGCCCGTTTGTTTTCACGCGGATTCAGACCCCCTTTTCTGCCAGCTGACGTTAGCACGCGTCATCTTCCATTATCTCCTATAAATAGAGAAGAGAGAGAATTAGTGCGCAATTATTGTGTAATTATTTCGGCCATTAATCTCGAAATTAAAGGAGAGAAAGGAAAAGTTTACCTACCAAAGATGAAGGGTAACCTTGAGATCAGAGGTCATGCCGGAAGATCAACAGTTTCCATCAAAGCCGTCTTGCCACCACCGGAGTTGTATTTCCATCACAGAAGGTATACCTCTAACTATGCCTTCTTCATTTTTTGTATCGAAAACATGAGAAAAAGTTTGATCTAGGTAAAAACCATAACAAACAATAGCTTAAATGAAGTCAGAGGCCAGTACTTATCTTTGTTTCGTCGGTGAGTGGTTTTAGAGTGAATGGCAGAGTCGAAAATAGAGGTTTTGGGGTAGTTTTTAGTAGAGAAGCATGAGGCTCTATCAGGCCGAGTAGATCTAGAAAAATTGGCAGTAAAAATAGAGGTTTTAAGGTTTTAGGGTTTTGGCGAGCGGCGGCCAAAAATTGCCCTACGGCAGAAGACGACAGCCGGAGATAAGCTAGCGGCGGTCAGATAGGTGGGGAAAATGATCAGAATGATAACAGAGGTGGCCAAAAAATGTTAGGGATGACCGGCGCTGCCTTGCGGCGGCCAGTGTTGACTCACAGTGGCCGGCTAACGGCAGTGTTCGATCATATTAAGGTTACGACGGATCGAATATGGGAAAATGGAAGAACGTGTGTGGTGTTATTGTGAAAAATGAGAGTTTGATAAAAAAAACAAGAAAATGAGTGAGTTTAGTTGTTTTTGTGGATCAAAGCTCAAAAAAATTGAAGAACAGTGATGAGTTTAAGGTTGAACAGATGATTTTGATCGAGAGGAGAGATGAAATATGGGCTTTGGGTGTTTTGGGTTGAGAGAATTTAGAGAGAGGGGCGTGTAGAGATAGAGGTAAAATTTAAAAAATGAAGGAAAAAAATAATGGTTAATCTGATGGAGGGTTATATACGGGTGCTTAAACGCACCATTTTGGTATTGGCGAGTCCTAAGGTCCACGTTATTTTATTCTGGTCAGACTTAGGATCCGCGCTTTTTTTAATTTTTGGGTATTTACCTCCCTAGTCTGTCAATCTTTGTGGTGTAATTCATTCTGGTCACTTTTGTAATGAAATTACCTATTAAAGTATATTTTTAGTTCAATTTAGTACTTAATTTCAGTGTTAATTTAATTTTGATTGCTTTATGTTATATGATTGATGCATGATTTGAAATAGCGTGTGTTGAGATGATCAAACAATTTCGGTTTGGCCAAGAGGGGGATGAATTGGCTTTTTAAATTGAAAGGGAGCAAATTGGTAAAATAAAAATTGAATACAAGGCAATTTAGAATGGTTCAAGCTTCTAACAAGCTCTACATCCACTACCTTAGCTCCCACTAAGGATTTCAACCAATTCACTATTGAATTATTCCCCTTTTCTAGGGTTAGAAGGAAACCGTTACAAAGATCAAAGCTTTCTACCCAAAGCTTGATCAAAATCACTCAATTACAAGAAAAGGTTGGCAAATAGAAATTGAACTTCTCAATAGGTAACATACTTGCCCAATTCAATAGCATACTCCTCAAACTTGAAAAGAAAGATTACAAATGAATTACACAAGTTTGGTGTAAGGGTTTCACTCTAAATGGCTCAAATGGATTGGATTTTTTTGCTTAATTGTGCTTGACTTGATAAATTGTTGTTGTTGTAGCTTTAGAGGCTTGCTTTTATACAATCTCATTGAATTCTAACTGTTTGGGTGGTTGGCATCATCAATAGAGTCGTTGAGCTATCTTTTTCCCACAATAAATGCACTTCTGCAACATAACGTATCGGTACGCTTGAGGTTGTATCGGTACCTGTCTCAAAATAGAAAGAGTCGTTGCAGAGAAATAAAGAGGGTGTATCGATACGCAGGGAAGGCGTATCGAAATAGTAAAGGGGTCGTACATAATGGTTAGAGGTCGTATAGATGTTGTTGCGTGTAGTGAAGTGCCCCGCAATTGTGCAAGTATACACGTCGCAAGGAATAAAGTGATAAGTATTGAGTATCGTCTCCACAGGGATTAGGCTTTGGGCCACTTGCTTAAGTTACTGCACTGTAGAAAATAAAAACACAAATAAGTGATAGGAAGAGTTTTATCTAACGAATAAACTAAAGAACAATAAAAATAAAAGATAGATAGGTCGAATAAGAGAGAAGAGTAGGTCGGGTTAAGTTGCATCGTAGTGTGGAAACCAGTTGACTTGTCTCTGTCTTTGAATGCAAGCAACACATAACTGCCTTGGTAGTGACCTAAGTCCCTGCCGCGGCCGCAATGGTTAAGTCCCTGTCGCGTCAATCCCTTGCTCGTGGGCAGAAGCTATTAAGGTTCGGCAAAGCGTCCTTGGATGGCTCCTTCTTATCCCTCAACTCAGAACACTGGCTGGTGAATGAACCTTGATGATACCTCCAGGCGTGAACCAAAGACAAACACCAACTATTCTAACACTTCTTTTAGCCGCTGAAACTCTTAACCTATCCCTAGGCCGAGTTAGTTAACACCACGTGGGATGAAAACCGTGCTTATTCGTTTCATGAGTTCAACAATCCCGATGTTGAACAAATAGATAACCTCACAATACTCTCTCCCGATAAGTATGCAAGAATGATTCAAAGCCAAGAATAAGCAAACCTTAACTTTAATACATTAAAAACTTAAAACAAAATACAATTGTTTTCCCACAACTACTAAACAAAATAACCCTAGCCTAAGAAAAGAACTAGAACATGCTAAACCTCTCAAACTCTCTATACTCGACAAACTCAATTTGGTGGCTTGGCCTTCTTTAAATAGGAGAAGGCTTGGGGAAATGTCTTTCTTGGATAGCAAGTTAAGTTGGAGTTGGACTTGTCTTCATTAAAGAGGTGAATCTCTTTAATTTAATGCATTTTATCCACTTTTTCTGAATTCCATCTTTAACCTTCCTTCCATGCTTTTGTCGTCTTCCCGAACTCCGATTGCCATGCAAAGTATGTAGAAAAATTCAGTGTTTTATGCTCTTCAAACTGACTACCACTTTGCATATTTTGCCCGCCGGCAAGTTTGGTTGTACAATGCCTTGGCATTAGATGCTACCCTGGCAATGAGCTACCGCGGCATAGAATTATGCTGCCTTGGCATGGGTCTGAAACTAGATCTTCTTCTCAAGGCTTTATCTTCATAAATCAGCTTCCTTCAGTAGAAGTTGTCATCTTTGGCTCGGCTCAATCTGAACATGTCGAGAGCTCATTCCGCACCATTCTCCATTTTCTTCATTGCCCACACGGCATCACATTCCTTGGCAGTAGCTCGACAATGAACTATCGCGGCATTGCCTACCGGGACGGTATCACATGCCAGGGAATCACCTGCTCGACATCACCTACCAGGGCATTCCCTGCTCTGGCAGTGAGTAAATCTGCACAAGCACCAAAATGCATCAAAACAGTACCTTTTTCATTAAATAAATCAAATGTACGGATCAAGGAAAGAAACAATGTAATTAATGCATAGAGGGTCGTAATGCATCTCAATTGGGTGTAGTTTGAGCAATAATTGTCGTGTAAAAAGGGTGAAAATATAGAACTTTTAGACACTTATCACACCCCCAAACTCGAACTATTGCTTGTCCTCAAATAATGCAAACCATCAATTGCAAAACCTTAATTTTCATAAACCTTCTCCTTGGTCTTACTTTTCATTCTTCTCTCTAAACCATAGCCATGACTATTCTTGGCCCTTAATGCTTCGGATCTCTTTCGAATCCCCTGAGATCAAGCTATAAGAAATAATGAGTAAATTATGAATAAGATGATTATATGGGTTCTAAGTACACTTAAGTAACTATCTTACTTTTCCTTGGGTTAGTGAATTTTTTTAACTAGAGCCAGTTTCGGGCACCTCTAGTGATCTAAAGTCTAAACTAGAGCCAGTTTTGGGCACCTCTAGTATCTTTCTTTTCTCTAAGCTAGAGCCGATTTTAGGCACCTCTAACTTATAGTCTTTTTACCCAATTTTTATCTAAGCAAGTGAATACTCTAAGTGTCCTAGAACTCCTTAAATCATTCAAGTCATAAAAGTCTCAAAAGTTCTAATAGCATTTTCCTAAGTTATCTTCCATATGGATCCTAGAATTAAAGGCTCTAAACAGTTCAAAACAATTGTAAAAAGAGAGAGATCTATTGCCAAGAAAGAAGATTTCATTAAAATTAAACTAATGCAATTGATAAAGAGTATTGTCGAGGCATAAGCTTCATTCGGTTAAGGCAATGCATGCAGTAAAAAATGACAATTATTAAACAAAACTGCATTTTTATATTATAATATTGTGGCATGGTTGTGCCTTGGCAATGAAACCTACACCCGCAAACTCAAGATAAGCATTGCTCTCAATGCATTAATCACAATATATAAAATAGGAAATATATGTACAAAATTTAAGGGTAGAAAATAAAAGCAAAAGAGAAGAAAACTAGAGTGGTTGAGACTCAGATGAGTCATCGCTTTGGATGATCAGTCTCCTTGTTGCCATATGCTTAACTCATTTGGTGGCTCTCGGTGGTTGGGTGCGTGTTGGGGGAGTGGGCTCTTCTTCGTTGCTACGACAGAGGGGGTTGGTATGTAACATGTGCATCCTATATGCTGGTTTGCATTATTGCCTGGCATTAACAGTAGGCATTGCCGAGGCAGTAGGTCTTGTCGAGGCATGAGCTTTAGGGGTTGCCAAGGCATGTGTTTCATGGGTTGCTAAGGCATCGGGTATTTCTAAGGCATGCGCCATCTCGTCCGTTTTGGCAGCGGTTTTGGAACAGATGTTTGCTTCTTTGGGTGAGCTCAGGCTTGCCATGGTTTTGAGGTTCTTGGTCATGGTGGTTTTGTTTCTTGATGTGGAAAACAAAGAAAACCTAAAAACTAATTATACTAAAGACAAATAAATTATCTCCTAAAATAACCGAAAATAAAATAAAGGTTCAAAAATTAAAAACGAAAAATTAAAAATTCTTAGAAAGAGCATTTTCATGCATCTTCTAAGGTTACCGCATATCTGAGAAAGCTTGAGGAGGGTCATTTCTGATACTTCTTACAGTCCATCTGCACCCTCCATTGAGTGACAATATTGCCCAAAAAGAGTTGAGCCAATGTGCTCGCAACTACTCTCTTTTGCGTTACCATGGTGGATGCATCTTTCTTTCGTGTTCCTTTGTAGTCCATGTATACGCTCCACCTTGCGACTTTTTCTGAAGGCATGAATATATTATTAGGAAAAATTATATCAATATCTAACCATTTACTTACCTCATTCTCTTCAAAATTCGTTATGGTTGGATGTAGCCTTCGCTATCGTGGCAATTGCTTCGGCAACCAATTGTCATGGCAATCTTCTACCATAATTCGGTGCAAGTCAAGGGAAAACGCAATTTCCTGAAAAGCTTTATGGATCCAAACCTCGTTTTCTTTAGGCCCCTCAAACATCTCCATCAGTAGAGATTTTGATGGCTTCAATTCTACCAACGTTGTTTCCTCAAAGAATACATGTAATGGAAGATGTGGGTTTTTAAAGAATTCAAAAGGTTCAACCATTAGCTGCTCATATTCCATTGGCAAAGTATTGTCATCTTGTTGATGTGGTGGAGGTCGAATATCCTCAATCTTTTCATTCGTTTGAAACTTGATTGATGGAATTACTGAGGCATCAGGTCTTGCTAAGGAATGTGTAGTTGCTGATGCATGTGGTGCTGCCATGGCATTCACCATACTTTTCTCAACCTGGCTAAGTTTTGTTGGGGCATTGTTCTGTTCAGGCTCCTCAATCATTGCCAAGGCAATTTGTTGCATCGGCTCATCATGTGTTGGGCAGTCTCTCTCATTCGCATCCTCTCTACTTAGAGGTTCTAGTTGTTCCCCACACATCAGGGAGCTCTCTTCGCATTGCTCCTCGTCATCTTTCCTTGGGACTTCAGTATCCCTAGGAATGGGTTGTTGGTTCATGTTATCCATGGCTTATGTGGATCTCTTCAATCGATATTCCGCTTTTCTCACGAGTTCAGCCATCATAGCAATGCACACATCCATGGAATTTAATAGCTCTTGACGAGGACTACACTGCAATGAAATATTTGTTGTTGTGACACTCTGTTTTTGATAAGGACTACATTGCCAAGGCATGTATGCTACCGAGACATTGCATTGCCAAGGCATGTCTGTTGTTGTAGCAAAATTGTTATGGTAAAACAAATTTTGAGCTTTTTGATCATACATTGAAGGATTTTGCTGTTGGTTCCATCTATGGTTCTCCATGTAGTCATATGTATCGAAAAGTTGAGGGTAATTTTCAAACAAATGATTTTCTCCACACATAGCACAAAAGTTTTCCACAATAGATGCTTTTCCCAGTTGATTCATCTCTTCCAACATCAACTCTCGAACAATTTTACTTTTATTTCCCCTCGTGTTAAAGTCCCTTAACTTGTAGCACACCTGATTTTTTTTATAAAACAAATAAAAAGAATAGTTAGTAAAACTAATAAAAAATGCAATACAAAAACAGCTGACACCAATTGCCAATCTCTGGCAACGGTGCCAAAAACTTGTTGCGTGTAGTGAAGTGCCCCGCAATTGTGTAAGTATAAACGTCACAAGTAATAAAGTGATAAGTATTGAGTATCGCTTCCACAGGGATTGGGCTTTGGGCCACTTGCTTAAGTTATTGCACTGTAGAAAATAAAAACACAATTAAGTGATAGGAAGAGTTTTATCTAAATAATAAACTAAAGAACAATAGAAATAAAAGATAGATAGGTCGAATAAGAGAGAAAAGTAAGCCGGGTTAAGTTGCATCGTAGTGTGGAAACCAGTTGACTTGTCTCCGTCTTTGAATGCAAGCAACACAGAATTGCCTAGGTAGTGACCTAAGTCCCTGTCGCGACCGCAATGGTTGAGTCCCTGCCGTGGAAATCCCTTGCTCGTGAGTAGATGCTGTTAAGATTCGGCAAAGCATCCTTGGATGGCTCCTCCTTATCCCTAAGCTCGGAACACTTACTGGTGAATGAACCTTGATGATACCTCCCGGCGTGAACCAAAGACAAACACAGACTATTCTAACGCTTCTTTTAGCTGTTGAAACTCTTAACCTATCCCTAGGTCGAGTTAGTTAACACCACGTGGGATGAAAACCGTGCTTAATCGTTTCGTGAGTTCAACTCTCCCGATATTGAACAAATAGATAACCTCACAATACTCTCTCCCGATAAGTACGCAAGAATGATTCAAAGCCAAGAATAAGCAAATCTTAACTTTATTACATTAAAAACTTAAACAAAATACAATTGTTTTCCCACAACTACTAAACAAAATAACCCTAGCCTAAGAAAAGAACTAGAACATGCAAAACCTCTCAAACTCTCTATACTCGACAAACTCAATTTGGTGGCTTGGCCTTCTTTACATAGAAGGAGGCTTAGAGAAAAGTCTTTCTTGGATAGCAAGTTAAGTTAGAGTTGGCTTGTCTTCATTAAAGAGGTGAATCTCTTTTATTTAATGCATTTCATCCACTTTTGCCGAATTCCATCTTTAACCTTCCTTCCATGCTTTTGTCATCTTCCCGAACTCTGATTGCCATGCAAAGTATGTAGAAAATTCAGTGTATTATGCTCTTCAAATCGACTACCACTTTGCATATTTTGCCCGCTGGCAAGTTTGTTGTACAATGCCTTAGCATTAGATGTTGCCTCGGCAATGAGCTGTTGTGGCATAGAATTCTGCTGCCTCGGCATGGGTCTGAAACTGGATCTGCTCCGTAAGGATTTATCCTCATAAATCAGCTTCCTTCAGTATAAGCTTTCATCTTTGGCTCGGCTCGATCTGGACCTGTTGAGAGCTCGTTCCGCACCATCCTCCCTTTTCTTCATTTCCCACGAGGCATCATATGCCCTTGTTGTAGCTCGATAATGAACTGCCGCGGCAATGGCTTAGCATGGTTTGGCAATGAACTGCCGCGGCATTTCCTGCTGGCATGGCATCACATGCCAGGGCATCACAAGCACCAAAATGCATCAAAATAGTACCTTTTTCATTAAATAAATCAAATGTAAGGATCAAGGATAGAAACAATGTAATTAATGCATAGAGGGCCATAATGTAGCTCAATTGGGTGTAGTTTGAGCAATGATTGCCATGTAAAAAGGGAGAAAATTTAGAACTTTTAGACACTTATCAGATGCAATTTTTGCAAACTTGGTCACTGCCAAAGTCTGTATCGATACGCTACTAGGGTGTATTAGTATGGGTAACTAAAATTCAAAAGTTATCTTAAGTCTTCTAACTGACAAGGCAACGGTCATATAATAAATGAGAAGATTTGAAAATCATAAACCTGTATTAATACGGTATAGGTCCATATCGGTACACTTAAGTACAAATCTTAAACACAGATGAAGGCCTTATCGAAATAGGTATGTCCGTACCGGAACACCCATATCGTAACGGACTCAGTCGTATCGAAACATAAAATTCCAGTAGCCAATTAAGATGAGGCTGTATCTAAACGTTGGCATAGCATATCGAAACGCCTGTGTAATTTTGTAAACTTTGGCTTTGAAAACACAAGGCCGTATCGAAACACCTATAGGGTGTATCGAAACGCCTGGGTGATTTTGTTAAGTTTGGTTTGAAAACACTTAGAAAAATTTTTGGGGTTTAAGTTTTGACTTGGGAACATTTTAACTTAAAAAACCTTGACAATGGTGAGACTTTCAAATACTTAAAAAAAATTTAACTTTGCAATTTCGTCATTGGACTATTTGTTATATCAAAATCAAACATATGTTTTACAATCTCCCCCTTTTTGATATAACAAAACCAAAGTAAATTTTTAAGTACTCCCCCTTAGTTTAAGATGGGCTTTTGAAAGATTTAGTTTGAAAATTTTAGCTTTATACCCTTCTCCCCCTTTTTGTTAGATCAAAATCAATGATATATGCAAGATGGGATAAGCAAGATAGGATAAGTAAGATTAAGCAAGCAACATAAATTCCATTAAGTACTTAAAGCATGACTGTTCAAAGAAAAATAAAATCCAAACTCAAATCCTAAAAGCATAAAGCAAACCAAATAGTCAAACTTAAATCCTAAAGCATAGGTTCAAATAGAAATAATATAGGTGCATAAAAGAAAATCCTAATATGATATGTTATGCAAGACCTAAGACTCGTCTTGATCTTCATCTTCCTCCTCATCTTCTTCTCACCATCATTGTTGGCATTATTACCTCGAGATTAGCACCATTCATCATGAAAAGCTTGAAGAGAGATGTCTATGGAGGTTTGTTGATTTTCAATCGAGGTAACTCGATTTTCAATTGATTGGACTCTCACTTCCAAGGAGCTGAACCTTGTGTCAATGGCGGAAAATCCGAAATTAATGTTTGTGCCCAAGGATGTGAATTGCTCGTTGAGAAAGGCCATGAGAGTATCCATAGATGGTTGAGAAACTTGAGCTTGAGGTTTCGCTTGAGCCTGAGTCTTGTTCGGGTCTATTTTCTTGAGGAATTTGATTGATACGAACCCAATTACCCTCATAATAGTAAAACTAGGCACGAATAAGAGAACGCTCATCGATCAAATCTTTGAGAGGCTCAGGGAAGTCATGAGAGCAATCAATCTCCATCTTCAAGAACAAGTAACTCAATGTGGTGTCGTAAGTGAATAAAGAGAGAAGAGTAGTGTGGTGATGTTGAACAAGATAGACCATCTCCGCAAATATAATTTGGTAAAGTTTTGGATGAATACCTTCACGAAAGCAACGAATCAAAAAGTCATCGACTTGCCAGATTGTTGAGAACTTTCCACTGGACGGGCTTGTTGAGTGTGTAAAAGTTCTATTATTTACACCCTTTTTAACCCATATTTCTGCTGCATTCAAGCATCATTGCATTGCATTTAGGTTAGTTTACAGCAAAACATCACAAATATATTAAAGGCACGGATTCTACTAAAAGATGGCTGATTTTGCAGGTTGCTGCCATAGTAGCTGGAGAAGGCGGGCGCAGGGCAGAGAAGCAGAAGAGCTGAACTGGACAAGCAGACGATAAGGACGATGCTGCCATGGATCTGCCGTGACAACAGAGGACGACAGCAAGTTAGTAGAGGAAAAGCAAAGTGGACCTCGACAGATAGAGAAAATTATGCTCGTCTGTCGTGTGAAAACCATATATTTTTCCAAGCCCTGGATCAAAAGATATGTCAAGCCAAAGCTCAAGGAGAGGAAATCCCAAGAAACTTACTTTTAATTAAAGTTGTAATCCTTGTTAACTTAGAATACTTGAGCCCAAAGCTTATATAAGGGCATAGATTTTAACCTAGGATAACATCCCATAACCCATAGCCGATTTCCCCTTAAACCGACAACCAAAAACCCTCCGCCGTTTACCCGCCGTCGATATGTTCTAAAACCCCCCTAGGGCCACAGGTTGATTTGTAAAGTAGTTGCAAGGGTTGCTTTTGTTCTAGGAATTTTCAGTTCAATAAAATAAACTTCAAGTTCTCTTATTTTGGTTATTAATATCTTGCAAGAGCATCGGGAGAGCATTGTGAGGTTATCTATTTACTTAGCATCGGGAGAGTTAAGTATACGAAAGAAATAAGAGCAAGTTCTCTAGTTTATAGTTGAACTATCTCGTGCCTAGGGATAGGGCGAGGTTAAGTGGCTAAAGAAGAATTCATACACATCGGTGTTCATCCTTCGATTCACGCCGGGAGGTATCATCAAGACGTGATCATCGACAGACTTGGACCTAGGGATAGGCCAAGGCAGATCTGGGATTCTTGCCAAACTTGAACGTACTGAGTTGGTGTGTTTGCTGCCGCAGCGATCAACGGACTGCTGTCGTGACAGGTGCTGCCAGCGACAGGCGCTACGACAGAACTGGAGTTCCTAAGCATTGCAATACCTGCACTACTGAGCAATTCAATACCAGCCCATTCTCTTTATCTTGATATCTCAATTATTTTATTTACGTTTTCTTCAATATTCTCGTGACAACTTTCTAAACTATTTTCTTTACTTCGTGCAGTGAATTAAGGTGAACCTATTAGCCCAATCCCTGTGGAGACGATATCCGATACTTCGTATCACTTACTACTTGCGTCGTGTACACTTGCACTACAATTGCGATAGACTCTTTTACACGCAACAAATTTTTGGCGCCGTTGCCGAGGATTGGCAACATAACTCTACCTTTCTTTTATTGCACTTTTTGTTTTTATTTTTATTTTTCTTTGGTGCTTTCAACTCTTGCTTTTCACGAGGTTTTCTTGTTTATGCGCAGATCTAAAAGAGGTGAAGATCCTGAGTATCCATTAGATCCGGAAGTTGAACGTTCCTTCAATCTCAAGAAACAACTTCGTCACCTTTTAGCCAGGAACGAACACCTTGAGGAGCAGCTAGAGAATATGGCCCGTAACCCGCCCGCTGGTGATGGTATACCGCCTGTCTGCGACCCGCCTGCAGCAGTCGGACGACGGTCCTGTCGTGACTACATGTTGAATGATCATGTAGAGTTGGAAACCACGCTGCCGGATATTGATGTTGATAACTTCGAGCTTAAACCTGTCATGTTTAGTATGATCAACAATGCCGGGCAGTTTAGTGGTGCTGTGACAGAGGATGCTAGGGAGCATCTCAAAACGTTCCAGGAAATCTGTGGTTCGTTTAGACTACCAGGAGTTAATCCGGAGATACTGAGGCTTCGGTTATTTCCCCATTCATTGAGGGACAGAGCAAAAACTTGGTGGAATAAACTTACGCCGGGTTCAATCATAACTTGGGCAGATTTATCTCGTGAATTTTTATCTCGTTTTAATCCTTCGCATTTATCTGAGCGATTACGTAATGAAATTGCTACTTTTCAGCAGGAAGATGACGAGCCGATGCACGAGGCCTGGGACAGATTTACTACTCTTCTTCGGAACTGCCTAATGCATGGATTCCCCGTCTGGAATCAGGTAACAAAGTTCTATAATGCTGCTAACTTACAAACTCGCATTCGAATTGATTCTGCAGCAAATGGACTATTATTGGATAAAGATCCGGACGAGGCATTACAAGTTTTGAAAAATCTGGCCAAGAATGAGGAGCAGTTTCCAACTACAAGAAGAGGGGGTAAGCGAGTACTTGCTGTCAAGGATTATGAGGCCGACAGCACCATGAAATCACAGGTAGCATTCCATACTAAAGCAATGAAAAGGTTACTAAATGATGATGGATTACAAGGATTTGCTGTTGAGGAGGTATGTGATATCTGTGAGGGAAATCATAGTTCGGAGGAGTGTCCAATACAGTTAGAAGAGGGAAAGTATGTTGGAAATTACAACAAGCCGAATTACAACTCCAACAATTATAATCCCAATTGGAGGAAGGATCCCAAATTTTCCTGGAGTAATCCTAATAATGCCCTGAATCCTCAAGCACACAATCAGAATCAGGGAGGACCTAGATTGCTGACGCGACAGCAACTGCCGCCGCACCTGCCGCAGCAGCAGCAACAGCAGCCACCAGCTGCCACGAGCAGTATACTGGAATAGACTCTGGCGACCTTTATGTCTCAGACAGGTACTTATATTGAGAATATGAATCAGTTTGTCAAGAAAACAGAGACGTTCATGGATAAAACAGAGATGAGGATAACAAATCATGAGGCTACTTTGAAATCTCTGGAGACACAAATGGGTCAGGTTTCCCAACATATTAAGCCGAGGCAGACTGGAGGATTCCCTAGTAATACTGAAAATGCTAGGCAGCCCACACATGAGCAATGTAAGGCCATTACTACTAGAAGTGGGAAGAAACTACCAGGGCCGGAAAAAGAAGTTGAAACAGTAAAGGAACCCGCCTTGGACAAACCTGCCGAGGGAGCTGCCACGACATGTAACAAACAGACTGCTGCCGATGAGCCTGTCACGACAGCAGAAGCGACAGAGGAGAAAAATGATGAACCCAAACCTCCTCAGATTAGTATGCAGTGGGAAGGACGTATTGCTGATTACCGTCCCCCACCTCCTTTTCCTCAACGGATACAGCAAGCTAAGCAAGAATCTCAACTTAAAAAGATTTATGATATTTTTAAGCAGGTTCATATTAATATTCCGCTGTTAGATGCCGTTAGGGAGATGCCCGGTTACGCCAAATTTCTCAAGGATGTCATGTCAAAGAAATATAAACTTGGGGAATTTGAAACGGTAAGGATGGCAGATGGTTGCATGAGTATTCTTCATCGGCAGCCACCCCAGAAAAAGAAGGATCCGGGGAGCTTCATCATACCTTGTGTAATCGGAGATAAATACGTGGCTAAGGCACTTTGTGATCTTGGTGCTAGTATTAATTTAATGCCAAAATCTGTTTTTCAGAAATTAGGTATTGGAAAGGCGCGACCCACGACAGTAATCCTGCAGCTTGCAGACCGCTCTTACGTTCATCCAGAAGGAAAAATCGAAGATATTCTGGTAAGAGTGGATAAATTTATTTTTCCTGCTGACTTTCTTGTTTTAGATTGTGAAGCAGATGAAAACGCACCAATCATCCTTGGGCGACCCTTCTTAGCCACGGGAAGATCACTGATTGATGTGGAAAAAGGAGAACTCACCATGAGAGTGAATGACCAAGAGATTAAGTTGAATGTTCTCCAAGCAATGAAGCATGCTGATGCAGACGAGGAATGCAAGGCTATCACTGAAGTTATCCTTGATCAACCCTGCATCTGGTCGGGCTGTCAGGAAATAAAAATCGGGCACTGCCGCGGCAGCCACCTACAGGGCTGTCACGACAGCACTGACGATAGCACCGACGACAGCAACTCCTCTGACTCCGAAACATCTGATACTGAAGATCAGGAGGAGGTAAACTGGTTAGGCAATCGTCCAGGTAAGTTATTCGAACCTTTAAATTATACTTCGGATAACCATTTAATCCAAAAGCCATCTACTGTTGAACCACCTGCCTTAGAACTGAAGCCCCTGCCAGGGCAGCTAAAATATGATTTTCTTGGTTCAAATGATACGTTGCCCGTAATCATCTCTTCTAAGCTGCCGCAGAAACAGGAACGACAGCTAATCGGCATGCTACGGCAGCACAAGAAGGCAATTGGATGGACGATCGCTGACATTCAAGGCATTAGTCCGGCGTTATGCATGTACAAAATCCTTTTAGAAGAAGATCATAAGCCGACTATAGATGCCCAAAGGCGGCAAAACCATGCGATGAAAGAGGTGGTGCATAAAGAGATAATCAAATGGTTAGATGTTGGTATTATTTACGCCATCTCCGACAGCAAATGGGTGAGCCCGGTGCAATGCGTTCCCAAGAAAGGAGGAATGACCGTGGTGACCAATGAAAACAATGAGTTAATCCCAACCAGGACTGTGACCGGTTGGAGGGTTTGTATGGACTATCGGAAGCTTAACAAAGCTACCCGAAAGGACCACTTTCCTTTACCCTTTATTGATCAAATGCTTGATAGATTAGCGGGTAAACCTTACTATTGTTTTCTTGATGGTTACTCAGGTTACAATCAAATTGCTATCGCACCGGAGGATCAAGAAAAAACGACTTTCACATGCCCATACGGAACATACGCTTTTAGGAGAATGCCGTTTGGATTATGCAATGCACCCGCCACCTTCCAAAGGTGCATGATGGCTATATTCTCCAATATGGTGGATGACTTCCTTGAGATATTTATGGATGATTTTTCAGTCTTTGGAGACGATTTTGAGAGCTACCTCGGCAATCTACAAAAGGTACTTGAAAGATGTGAAAAAGCAAACCTCGTATTGAATTGGGAAAAATGCCACTTTATGGTGGATGAAGGGATAGTCCTCGGCCATAAGATTAGCTGTCGTGGGATAGAAGTCGACAGAGCTAAGATAGAAGTAATCGAGAAGCTGCCGCCGCCGACCACAGTCAAGGGCATTAGAAGTTTCTTGGGACATGCTGGTTTTTATCGGAGATTCATCGCAAATTTCTCAAAAATCACCAAGCCCCTATGCCATCTTTTAGAGCAGAACCGACCCTTTGACTTTAATGAAGAATGTACTAAAGCATTCAAGGTTCTGAAGGAAAAACTGGTAACAGCCTCAATAGTACAGCCACCAGACTGGACACATCCATTTGAGATCATGTGTGATGCTAGTGACTATGCTGTCGGGGCAGCACTTGGGCAGCGCAGAGATAAGCTGTTTCATGTCATATATTATGCCAGCAAGACATTGAATGACGCCCAAGTGAACTACACCACCACAGAAAAGGAGCTATTAGCTGTGGTATTCTCCATCGACAAGTTTCGTTCTTACATACTTGGGACGAAGGTTATAGTGCACACAGACCATTCTGCCCTGAAGTATCTGTTTGCGAAAAAGGATGCAAAGCCTCGATTGATAAGATGGATCTTGCTACTGCAATAATTCGACCTTGAAATCAAGGACAAAAAAGGGACAAAAAATCAGGTGGCAGATCACTTGTCAAGGTTGGAGAAGGGACAGAGTCTACCAATAGATGAGACAAACATACTGGAGACCTTCCCAGATGAGCAGCTCTTTGCTGCCGCGACAGCCATGGCGGCAGGTAAGTCTTCTGAACTCCCCTGGTACGCTGATTTCGTTAATTTTATAGTTAGCGGAATACTTCCTTCTGATCTTAATTATCAAGCCAGGAAAAGGTTCCAAAATGATGTTAAGCATTATTATTGGGACGAACCTCTTCTTTTCAAAATGTGCGCATATCAGGTTATAAGGAGGTGTGTACCACAAGAAGAGCAAAAAGATATTCTCCATCACTGCCATGCTTCACAATATGGAGGTCACTTAGGAGGCAACAAAACTGCTGCCAAGGTGTTGCAATCAGGGTTCTACTGGCCGACACTGTATAAAGATGCACAGGACTTCTACAAGAACTGTGACAGGTGCCAGCGGACAGGTAACATCTCGAGGAGAAACGAGATGCCACTGCAAAGCATACTAGAAGTCGAGATCTTCGACGTTTGGGGGATTGATTTTATGGGACCTTTTCCATCTTCATGTGGAAATCTATACATCCTCCTAGCAGTGGATTATGTCTCTAAGTGGGTTGAAGCTATCGCCACTCAAAAGAATGATGCCAAGACAGTTCAAAAATTTCTACACAATAACATTTTCTCTAGATTTGGCATCCCTAAGGCGATTATCAGTGATGAAGGGAGACATTTTGACAATAGGGTTATTGCTGCCGCATTGAAGAAATATGGTGTCAAGCACAGGATCACGACAGCATACCACCCACAGACCAATGGACAAGCTGAGATATCTAATAGGGAAGTTAAGAACATTCTTGAGAAGATGGTTAAACCAACTAGGAAAGATTGGTCTTTACTCCTTAATGATGCATTATGGGCATATAGGACAGCTTTTAAGACTCCATTGGGCATGTCTCCATACCGACTGATTTATGGGAAAACCTGTCATCTGCCTGTCGACATAGAGCACAGGGCATACTGGGCAATCAAGGCAGTGAATATGGACTTGGACAAGGCAGGCCAGAAAAGGCTGTTAGATCTGAACGAGATTGACGAAATAAGAACAATGGCCTACGACAATGCAAGAATTTACAAGGAGAAAACTAAGAAGTGGCATGATAGGAAGTTGTTGCCACGACAGTTCTGCCCAGGGCAGCTTGTGTTGTTGTTCAACTCTAGACTGAAACTCTTCCCAGGAAAGCTAAAGTCTAGATGGTCTGGCCCGTTTCAAGTGGTACAAGTTTTTCCCCATGGTGCCATCACAATCCGATCATTGAAAGACGGGCACCAATTCAAAGTCAACGGACAGCGCCTCAAGCATTATCAAGGGACTGAAGCCCCAGGAATACAGGAAGTGGTTACTTTGGGAGATGCCCCGCAAGGCATCCCTAATTTAACCTAAAATTTATTTTTATTTATTTATTTTATTATTTATTAGGAAATTAGGTTTATTTTATTTGAATGATGTTTTTATATTTTCTGTTTTTAGGAAATAAAGGAGTCAAGAAGAAAAGGAGAAGTGACCCAAGCCCACCATCCATCCATCAGCCCAAAAGAGCCCATTTATTGATGTCTGCCGTTCCAGCTGCCGCCGCAGACAAGGATAAGACAGGCTGTCAACAGACTGACACGGCAGATGCAGAAGCGTGTGACAGACGCATAACAGACGCATAAATGCGTGTCAGACGCGTTAGACACGCCAAAACTCAACAGTCGCCCCGTTATTCACGCCTGCCGTTACAGCATTAAACGGGCAGCAACTCTACCTCTATAAAACCCCGTTTCATTTTCATTTTCCTCACTTCTGTTTATTCTTACTTGCTCTTCCCTTTCATTTTTCTTTGTTTTCTTTACTTTCAAAACCCTTGCAACTAACATGTCTTCCAGACGTACCCGCCGCAGTGCTGCTTCAACCTCTTCAGCGGCAGCACCCACCCCGCAATCCTTCGCAACTAAGGAAATCTGGGAAGAACGAGGCTTCATATACATTCGAAAGGCAGAGAACATGGGGCTCAGACCATTCATCGCAAGGGCGATAAAGTCTCAGCTATGGGAGCAGTTTGCAGAGCAGCCAGCTGAAATGAATGACACGCTGGTGAGGGAGTTCTACGCTGCCATCGACAGCAGGACGGCAACATCAGTAACTGTCCGAGGGACAGAGGTACCATTCACAGCCGATAGCATCAACCATATGTATGGCCTCTATATTAGTCCCAACGACGACGCCCATCAGCAGTTTTTGGACACCCTCGACTCTGCCGCTTTCGGTGCCGTCATGGCAGAGGTGACAGAAGAAGGGACAGAGTGGAATAAGAGCAAAAAGAACCCTAATACTGTAAAAAGGGGGCAGCTGCTTCCAGAAGCCAAGTTATGGAATGCTTTCATCAAGAAGCGCATCCTGCCGTCCTCCCATCACACGACGGTGGACCAGCAGAGGCTAGCCCTCATTCATTCGATCATGAACAACCGGCCTATCAACGTGGGCCGCTATATGAGGGAGAGCGTCTTGGACTGCACCAATCGATCAACCGCCCTCCTCTGCCTACCATTCATGATCACATCCCTCTGCCGCTGTGTTGCTGTACCAGAAGCCACCACCGATAAACTGGTCAATGGACGAGGCTGGACCGATAACAACATTACCAGCCTCATGAAGCTGATAGTCGCAACCCCCCTCTCCTCCTTCAACCCGGCTGCCACCCCAGCAGAATCATCTGAGGAACCTGCCCATGAACCTGCCGCAGCAACCGCTCCGACAGACCAATCTGCTCAGATCCTTGCTGCCATACAGCGAGTGGAAGACAGACAGATGGGGCTGATGACATTCATCAGGGATTTCACCAACTCAACGGTAAATTTCATTACCAATACTTTAAATTATCCCGATGTTGTTTTCCCCACCTTCCCTGCCCACTATTTCACCATCCCCACCCATGTCCACACACCTACACCACCTGTTTCCCCACACACACATTATGCTGCTTCCACCCCATCACCTACCCAGACGGCAGCTGGCATTCCTCCGGCAGACACATCCGCCCGAGGAACGAAGCGACAACCCTCGGATGACATCGATGCCTATGTTGCTGGTTTCTCCCCTTCCTCTGTCTGGGCTGACAGCGTGGCAGAACCTCCTATTCGGAGGAATTTAGAGAAGGAATTCACGCCTGTCAAGAGGCAGAAACGAATGGTCGACAGAAAGCTAATGCCCAAGGCCAGCACCACCACCAACAGCAGCAGCACTTGGGATAGCGGCAGCAGCTCTGACATCCAGGTCGTAGAGCAAAACACCCAGCCTGCCCCAAGGACCAGAACCCGCCGCCAAATCCGTGTCAGCAGCAGCAGTGAAGACAACACTTAAAATCTAAGTCTTTTATTTTCTTTTTATTGATGCCTGCTTTATCTATATTTTGTGATGTACATGCCTTCATTTTTATTTTGTCATTTTGCATTGAGGGCAATGCAACCCTCGAGTTTGGGGGTGGCAACCCTCCATTTTAATGGAGTCTTAGTACATCTTTAATTATTTGTTGTGTCTTTTATTTATTTAAGTTCTCTAAAAAAATCAGAAAAGACTAAAAAAAACTGTTGGCTTAAAACTGTGAAGTAAACTTTCCTGTCATGACAGCTCTGCCGTGGCTGCATCTTTAGGACAGATTAAGGAGAAGTTTAGAGCCTTTCTATAGTTCTGAAAACTTAAACACCATTGTGACTGTTATACAGCTTAGATTTCTTTTAGCCAAACTAGAATAGGATGCTTAGTACTTGAATAGCCCCTAGAGGTGCCTAACACTGGCTCTAGGAAAGAAGTTTAGCAAAAGAAACTCAAAAACCTAGAGGTGCCCGAAACCGGCTCTAGGAAGCTAACTAGAGGTGCCTAAAACTGGCTCTAGTAAAATTTAGCTTGAAAATAGAAGAAAAGAAGCATGAAAATGTGTCTTCAACAATAAACTTTGGCATAAAAATTCGAGTTAAAAAGTTGAATATTCTAGTGAAACTAAGAGAGTCTTAGTATATAACTGTTCACAAGCATGCACACACTGCACGAGGGCTATAGTGAGATTCCGGACAGATCCTAATCTATCCGACAGGTTGCTGCCATCACAGAGAATGAGCGACAGGTAAGGGACAGTTCACTATTTGAAAGCCAACACAAAAATATTCATTTTTTTTAGGTCTTAATTGCTTGAGGGCAAGCAAAAACTTGAGTTTGGGGGTGTGTTGAGTGTGTAAAAGTTCTATTATTTACACCCTTTTTAACCCATATTTCTGCTGCATTCAAGCATCATTGCATTGCATTTAGGTTAGTTTACAGCAAAACATCACAAATATATTAAAGGCACGGATTCTACTAAAAGATGGCTGATTTTGCAGGTTGCTGCCATAGTAGCTGGAGAAGGCGGGCGCAGGGCAGAGAAGCAGAAGAGCTGAACTGGACAAGCAGACGATAAGGACGATGCTGCCATGGATCTGCCGTGACAGCAGAGGACGACAGCAAGTTAGTAGAGGAAAAGCAAAGTGGACCTCGACAGATAGAGAAAATTATGCTCGTCTGTCGTGTGAAAACCATATATTTTTCCAAGCCCCGGATCAAAAGATATGTCAAGCCAAAGCTCAAGGAGAGGAAATCCCAAGAAACAAGGATGGCGGCTGAAAAGTAGGATACTTGAAGATTAAGTCTTTATTAGAATCTTACTTTTAATTAAAGTTGTAATCCTAGTTAACTTAGAATACTTGATCCCAAAGCTTATATAAGGGCATAGATTTTAACCTAGGATAACATCCCATAACCCATAGCCGATTTCCCCTTAAACCGACAACCAAAAACCCTCCGCCGTTTACCCGCCGTCGATATGTTCTAAAACCCCCCTAGGGCCACGGGTTGATTTGTAAAGTAGTTGCAAGGGTTGCTTTTGTTTTAGGAATTTTCAGTTCAATAAAATAAACTTCAAGTTCTCTTATTTTGGTTATTAATATCTTGCAAGAGCATCGGGAGAGCATTGTGAGGTTATCTATTTACTTAGCATCGGGAGAGTTAAGTATACGAAAGAAATAAGAGCAAGTTCTCTAGTTTATAGTTGAACTATCTCGTGCCTAGGGATAGGGCGAGGTTAAGTGGCTAAAGAAGAATTCATACACATCGGTGTTCATCCTTCGATTCACGCCGGGAGGTAACATCAAGACGTGATCATCGACAGACTTGGACCTAGGGATAGGCCAAGGCAGATCTGGGATTCTTGCCAAACTTGAACGTACTAAGTTGGTGTGTTTGCTGCCGCAGCGATCAACGGACTGCTGTCGCGACAGGTGCTGCCAGCGACAGGCGCTACGACAGAACTGGAGTTCCTAAGCATTGCAATACCTGCACTACTGAGCAATTCAATACCAGCCCATTCTCTTTATCTTGATATCTCAATTATTTTATTTACGTTTTCTTCAATATTCTCGTGACAACTTTCTAAACTATTTTCATTACTTCGTGCAGTGAATTAAGGTGAAGCTATTAGCCCAATCCCTGTGGAGACGATATCCGATACTTCGTATCACTTACTACTTGCGTCGTGTACACTTGCACTACAATTGTGATAGACTCTTTTACACGTAACAGGGCTAAACCACCAAGTGACCATAAGCTGAAGGATACGATCATTTGTGTCAAAAACGGTCACGGAGCCATTGAGAACATGTCCTAAGGAGTCTTCATCACTAACACCTTCATCTTCGAATCCAAAAACATCGGTTAAAACCTTTGGATCGATCTGAAGCTTCTTCCCCATAAGGAAAGATTCAATGGCAATAACTTGACTCTGATCGGAGCTAAAGATACATCGGGCATTTGCATAAAAGATGAGAACAAGCTTGTGATACAAAACTCCTGGCAATTGCAAAAAAGACATGAAATTCCATAGGCATAAAAGATGAAGATATTTAAACTTAAAACGCTTAGAATCCAAAAAGGGTGTAGAAGTGATACGCTCACGACAGATTTGGTAGTTTTGGTATTGACGGTAGTGAGCAAGAGCACCTTGAGTTGGAAAACACCTTTGGTAGATTAAAGTAAGGTTAGGACAAGTAACATCGTCTTGATTGGAAGATTCTCCAACCTCACTGGTTCTTGGTCTCTTTCGGGGTGCCATAGATAAAATCTAAAAAATGAATCAAGGCATAAAAACAATGTATGCATAAATCATCATATTCGATCCAATTATTAATCCAAAATTCAAGGTATTGTGAAAAAATCTATACAATATAGTTTAAAAAATATATGAATATGAAAAGAATTTTTGGTAAAAAGAGATTCAAAATAGTGTAAATAAATATATGGTATAATTTTATATTCGAATAAAAAATTCAGTTTTAGAAAAAAAAATTCAAAATTCTTGAAAACCATACCGTGTGTATATTATATATAAAAAATCAAATAAAATAGTATATTAAAGTAAACGAAATTGAAAAAGAAAAGGAAAAAGGGTTTTATACCTTGAGTTAAGGATTTTGGAAGACTGAGTAGATGATGATGCACCAATTTGATGAGAGAGAAAAGACTTGATTTGAAGATCAAAAATCCTCAAAGAATTTGAAGAGTTGTGTGAGAAATCAAGAGGATTTGATGGGTTTTATAGATGAAAAATTAAGGTTTTGAGAGAAAAAGTAGTTGAGCTTAAATTAAAGTTAAAAACCTCATTTAAAGATCCATAAGTTTTCTGCGATTGCGCGTATCGATACGCTACATGGTGTATCAAAATAGATGTACCGATACGCTTTTAAAGTCGTACCGAAACACAAGCCCATATCGGTACATGTTTAACTGTACTAAAACACTATCAATGCCCGTACTGAAACGCATTTTACCCGTTTCAATATCGATTTTTCCAGAAACCAGTTTGCTCAAGTATCCAAGAGCCTGTATCGAAACACCTTGACCCGTTTCGATACACATGTGCCATAAATTGCATTTTAGGCAACAAGAGGCTTACGAAGACTATTTTAGTCGAGTCTAAATGCATTTGTATGATATATGATCAACGTGTATAGGCTAAAACAGAAGCATACTCCCCTAGCAACAAGCATAGACACATAAAGGATTAAAACCACAAGAGCACATACATCAATCAAATTCAAGCAAATTTTTTAAACTTAAGTGGTTCTAAAAGGTCAAGAAAGGCTAGTTAGACCTAACTTTCTCCTAAGAGTCCAAAAACGCTCTTTGTCTCGAGGTTTGGTAAAGATGTCCCCTAAATGATTGAAGGTGTCAACATACTCTAGAACTACATCATTTTTTAACACATGATCTCTAATAAAATGGTGTCTTATTTCAATGTGTTTGGTTTTAGAATGTTAGTGAGACAAATAGCACTAGTATTGTCACACCTCAAGGGTATTGTACCTACATCAACTCCATAATCTAAATGTTGTTGCTTTATTTAAAGGACTTGAGCGCAACAACTTTCGGTCGATATGTTCTTCGCTTCGATGGTAGATAAAGCTACACTATTTTGTTTCTGAGAGAACCAAGATATGAGCATACTACCTAGGAATTGACAAGTTCCGGAGGTACTTTTCTATCTATCTTACATCCCATATAATCCGCATCCGAGAAAGCATGCAAATCAAAGGAGGAATCCCTAGGATACCAAAGGCATAAACAAGGTGTGTCTCTAAGGCATCTAAAGATTCTCTTAACGACTATAAGGTTTGATTCTCTAGGACTAGCTTGAAACCTAGCACACAAGCAAACACTAAACATAATATCGGGTTTACTTGCGGTAAGGTAAAGCAAAGAGTCAATCATAGAACGATAAAGCTTTAAATCAACACATTTACCTCCTTCATCTTTGTCATGCTTTATGGATGAGCTCATTGGAGTGGCTTGAGGCTTCACATTCTCCAAGCCAAACTTCTTGAGCATGTCCTTGATGTATTTAGCTTGATTAATGAAGGTGTAATCATTCCTTTGTTTGATTTAGAGTCCCAGGAAGAATCAGAGCTCCCCTATCATGCTCATCTCAAACTCACCTTGCATTAGCTTAGCAAACTCTTCGCAAAACAACTCATTAGTAGAACTAAAAATAATATCATCCATGTATATTTGAACTACTAAGATATCTTTGTCATTTATTTTAATAAATAGTGTAGTGTCCACGTTTTCTTTTTCAAAACTTTTTTCAATCAAAAAGCTTGAAAGCCTTTCATACCATGCTCTAGGAGTTTGTTTCAAACCATATAAAGCCTTAGTAAGTTTAAAAACATGGTTTAGAAATTTAGAATCTTCAAAACTAGTTAGTTGTTCCACATACACTTCTTCATTTATAAAACCATTTAAAAATGCACTATTGACATCCATTTGAAAAAGCTTGAATTCATGATAACATGCAAATGCAAGAAGCATCCTAATGGCTTCCATCCTAGCTACGGGTGCATATGTTTAATCAAAATCGATTCCCTCTTCTTGAGTATAACCTTGAGAAAAAGTCTAGTCATGTTTCTCACTATGTTACCACTCTCATCTAGTTTGTTTCTAAAAACTCATTTAGTCCCTATACTCGATTTATTACTAGGTCTATCAACTAATGTCCAAACTTGACTCCTCTCAAATTGATTTAATTCTTCTTGCATGGACAATGTCCAAAAATCATCTTTTAATGTTTCTTTGATATTTTTAGGCTCTATGCATGATATGAATGCAACATTATTCATAAGTCTAAGAGAGGATCTAGGGGTTACCCCTTTGGATGGATCACCCAAAATCTCACCACTTTTGACATAGTTGTACTCCCTTGGGTAGCTCACTTCATTTTTCTCTAGAGTCATGTCCTTCAAGGCTTCTAGAGGTGGATCTTGTGCTTCTTCATCTTTGCTTGGAACCTCATCCACTTTTGATTATTGTCCACCATCATTGGCTTCAATGATTCCTACATCATCATCATCACAAGAATCCTTCCTCGGAAGGAGGTTATCATCGAAAACCACATGAATAGACTTTTCAACAACTAAAGTTCTTTTATTAAACACACGATAGGCTTTAGAGTTTAAAGAGTAACCTAAGAAAATAGCTTCATCACTTTTTGCAACAAATTTACCTAAATTATATTTTCCATTATTTAAAACAATACATTTGAATCCAAAAGGATGAAAATAGCTAATGTTAGGCTTTTAGATTTTAAAATCTCATAGGGTGTTTTCTTTAAAATCGGCCTATTACTTGATTTATAATGTAACAAGCAATGTTTGTGGCTTCTGCCCAAAAATACTTAGGCAAATTGTTTTCACAAAGCATGGTTCTAGCCATTTCTTCTAAAGTTCGGTTTTCCTCTCAACTAATCCATTTTGTTGAGGGGTGCGGAGAGCGGAAAAATAATGGCTTATACCATTTGAATTACAAAAATCCTCAAATCCTAAGTTTTAAAATTTGGTTCCATGATCACTTCTAATATGAGAAATTATTTGACCAAGATCATTTTGAGTGATTTTTGAAAATGTGATGAATTTTTCTAAAGCCACATCTTCAGAACTTAAGAATAGAACCCAAGTGTATCTAGATAATCATCTACTTGTAACGCCCCGAAAATTGGGTTAGAAGTTTTGGGTGTATTGTCGGATTCAAGTTAGAGTTTTGGCTTTGTCTTTAGCTAATTACTTAGTTCCGAAAATTTATTTGGGTAATTAAATTGACAAGTATTGGTGGAAATACATTTAATAAGTTTAATAACAATTGACATTGAGTTTGAGAAATTTTAAAGAGATGCTTTGATATTAATTTAAATAGGGACTATTTTATAAGGATTGTAAAAATTTCATTAATGACAATTTTGTAAAAAAGAACTAAAGTGGTGGTTTTATGGTATTTTTGACACATTTATTAAATAAAGCTTTTATCACCTATTTCTAATTAAAATTTGATGACGGTTATTACTTTCTCAAGAAAGAAAGTCATGTCTAAACTTATCTCTCTTTTTCTCTCAAGATTCTCCCAAACACCATTCTAGTTTTCTTGAATCTTCTTATCCAATTTCAATTCATTTTCTTTCTAAATCATTTTTAATCAATACTCACACAAGAGACTTTGATTTCTCTCATCTTGTTTTATGGATTTCAAGTTGGAATATTGGAGGAGCAATCTTGATTTTTCAAATTCCAATTTATTTGGGTAACCTTTGATTTTCTAATAATTTCTTAATTATTTTGTGTTGATTTGCTATCAATTCTATTTTCTTTTGATGCTAAAATGAACTTTAATGGAGTAATTCAATTTCTAGATGTTAAAGAGGGGATTATGATTTGATAGATGAAATCTAAATATTTTAATTGGATTATGTGTTATTTTTGTGGGTTATGTAAGAAAGAATTGGAAAGGTTGCGGTACGAATGCTACTTCCTGTTTTATGCGTTATTTGTTTTGAAAAAAAGAAAGAAATTCGGTGGGATGAGCAGAGCAGGGCGAGCAGGACGAACAGGGCAGGTGTGTCGTGGTTCCCCCTTTTGTGGTGCCTGCCTTGTTTTTGTTACAGGAATTAGTGGCCATTTATAGTTCATGAAAGCATATGGAAATAATTAAAAAAAAATTAAAAGAGTTGAAGTAATTGGCAGCAGTGGCGTGAATTAGAAAGAAGAATGGGAAATGTCTTCCCCGCAGTGGCGTTAAGTAGAAAATTATGTGAGTGTTCGAATGATACATATTTTAGCGTCATGGGGTATCTTGTTATGGTGGTTATTTTAGAGTGGTCCAATTTATATTGACCTTTATATTTTCTTGTGGAAGATGATAAGTTTTCGGACATTTTTCGATTAGGCGTAGAGACGTCTACATCAAAACGATATCAAGTTGGTGAATGCAAATGTGTTTTGATACTATAAAGAGGTTTGATTTATGACTTTGGGGGTTTAGTTAAAGCCTAGAAAACGTAGCTAAGCTCGAAAGTAAGCTTTCTAAATTTTCGCCTTTTTAATATCGGTTTAATGTAAGACTTGATTTACATGTTTTAGTTTAAAAATATGGATTAATTTACCTATTGTTTATGCATGTTTTGAGCATTGGGATTTGTTGCAAATAATCCCATGAGAATGATGTATGATTTTAAAGAGATTATATATTGTTGAGATGATGCTATGCATGGTTTAATGCTTTTGGAATGGGGTGAGAATTTGATTTATGTTTATGCATTGAAAACAGTAGGGTAACGTTGTTTAAAAAGGTATATTGGCAAAGTGATGAGACTTAATATTGTCGGATATAATTGGCCGACCAATAGGATGAGAAGTACACTATAATATACAAAATGCGTACGTGAGATAAAGTTCGTGCGTGAAACAAAATTCGTACGCGAGACAAATTCTTCGGTTACACAATAAGGGTAGATTCTATTGTGTTGTGAGTGATAGGGGTAGATTCTATCACTAACGGGAAATGGTGGTAGTGTCATCCCGGCCGAAGTGAGATAATGGTGAGGGTAGATTTCACCATGAGACTTGATGGGGGTAGATTCCATCAAGGTGTCCACATATCTGAACATTTATGGATAGGGGTAGTGCTATCCAAGGATGGGGGTAAATTCTATCTGTGTCACTTTTAATGCCAATATATGAGATTACATGTATCATTGTTTTAAATGGTTTTTTATAATGATATTTATACATGAAATTCTATTTTGAGATATATTTTTGATGTTCAGGCATTAGAGGCTTGCAGTAAGATTTTGCATTATGGTTAATGCATGAGATTTGTGATACATGTTTTATAAATGAGAGATGCTTTGGTTTGACTAAGCATGAGACTTGAGAAAAGTGTTTTTGATGCATATGGTTGTTATGCATGATTCGAGTTTAGAATAAACGACAAAATGTTTATGTTTTGATCAAGCATGTTTTATTAAATGTTTTGTGAATAAAAGGTTATTATGAAAGCATGATGCTTAGGTTTTGAATGGGCATGGTTTATTAAAATGCTTTGGAAATGATGTGTTTGACTTGCTCTAATATAAATTTCTAATATCGGTTTTGGTTTTAAAACTGCATTGACGTTTTATCCGTTTTGAGTGCACTCACTAGGCATTATATGCTTACGCTTTCTTTTTTTTTCATCAATACAGTGGATAAAAGCAAGTTTGGGGTCGTGGCCCGAGGCAAGGTGAATTCCAAGACAAGCGAATTCAAAGAGTATGGTTACAATATTATTAATATTTGTAATAAGGCAATGTGGGTAGTTTATTGGGATGAATTGTTTTATTTAAGAAATGATAACTTGATTGATTTTATATTACATTAGATGATGGTTGTATGTAATGATTAACATGTTGATTTTATCTTAATGCATTGTATACGTGATAATCATGATCAAATGACTTTAATGTTTTAAGGGTAATCTTCACTCGTGGTCACTTTTGTTTTGGGTTTGTCCTATTTTGGTCACCCAAATTCAAAAAAGACTATTCTAGTCACTTACGTTCGAAACCGTTTCTGTTTTGGCCACTCGACCGCTAACCTCCGTTAATTAAAAATAATAATTTCTAATTTGACCCCCAAACTTTCAAAACTTCATTTTTCATCATCTTCCCCAAAACTCAATCAACTTCCCACTGCAGGGGATAACTGCAAAAATCATTGATTGTTTTCTTGATCTATTGAACTGCAAAAATGAAATGTCTACATGTTAGACCCCCTGCTGATGAGGTTTTGAAAGTATAACCTTGCGGTTTTGAATGATTAAGTTCTGAATGTGATCGTTGTTCCACAGGAACATAGCTCGCTCGGCTACCTGAGACACAAAAGAAGAGAAAAACCAACAGTTGCATAGGAAATTCAGAAGAGGAAAAAAACCCGAAAAAGATAATATAAGTTACATGAAAGACCACAATGATAGAACCGATAATCCGGCAAGGCAATTTCACCCGTAAAGCAAAACTCAGAAATGAAGGCAAAACCATACTATGTCATCAGTATCTTATTTCAATTCACACAAAATATTTCCAGCTGAAAGTATCCTTAACATCGGCTACCATTTAACGAAATAATGACACTACGTCTAATAGTCATTCTCAGAACGTTTTATTGTACCTAAGTCTCAAAGTGACTTTTCTAGTAGAAAGTATGTCAAAATAAACAATATCACTTAACAGAAACAAGAATCCCAATTTTTCTGGCATAATCGCCAAGGATTTATATCATCGTGTCTTACATCCATTCCCGCATGAGGAAATAAATGGTTCAAAGCCTCGACTCCGATCATATAGAGGAACATAGCAGGTGATATAATATGGATACAACAAGTACATTCCAGATTGCAAAAATCATTATCAGTGGAATTGCATATTTAAGAAAACTCAACTTGAGGGATGAAAACACAACAATCTCCAATGTTCAAAACTTGAGATTAAGTAAATATGTGAGTTTACAAAAAAGGAAGAAAATTTGGCACGTAATAACCATATCAAGATATTAGTAGCGCTAATGCTACACCCTCCCTTTATTGCAGTAATAAGCGTTAAAATAAAAGTAGGGCCAACAATTATGACTAAGTACAAAATAATTTTCAATCAACCAAAGAAAATGGGGTTCTAGTTATAGATATTTGACTTTCCGAAGCTATTCCAACTTTGCCAATATGACCATCAAACACTGAAGCACTCAAAAACATGAATAGCAGATATGAAAATGATTCAAAGAAACTAAAAGATTTTCCTTTTGAAAACAATTTTGAAGTCCATAAAGCTCGTAATAGTGTTGAGCAAACTATTTAGAAGCCACAGCTACGCTATCATTCCTTTCCACAGATACTGCAGTTCTCCCCTGCAGTGGGAAGTTGATTGAGTTTTGGGGAAGATGGTGAAAAATGAAGTTTTGAAAGTTTGGGGGTCAAATTAGAAATTATTATTTTTAATTAACGGAGGTTAACGGTCCAATGACCAAAACAGAAATGGTTTTGAACGTAAGTGACCAGAATAGTCTTTTTTGAATTCGGGTGACCAAAATAAAACAAACTCAAAACAAAAGTGACCACGAGTGAAGATTACCCATGTTTTAAATATCGATTAGATTGATTACTTGTGTTCGATGAGTGTTTATGGTCATATGTTTTAAGTCCCTTAATTATTCTAAAGCCTATGTTGAGGTTTTGATCTGCTTAATGGATAATGATGTACTTTGTTAGGAAGCATGCCTCTAGATTACTTGAATATAGATATGAGTTGCGTTGATTAATTGGTAAGTAACTATTTGTGCATATGTGTTTACCGGTGATTTATTATTAGAAGCATGTCAATATTGTTCGTAAGGTTTTGGATAAGTTGTGTTGGAATTCAAATTCTTAAAATGTATTAGGTGCAGTCCCTGTATTGTAATAGGTGGTGATTAATTCGATTAATGGGTTTTACCGAGTTTGGATTCTTTAAAGTTTGGTCACCGTATGTTGTTGCATCAACTGAATAAGCAAATAATGTCCGTTTGATTTGAGTTTTTGCAAGCATGTTTAAAATATATCTAATTGCTGTGAGAAGCTGATAAAAACATATTAGTCCCTGTATTTTGGATGTTTTATGATTTAGACCTTAATTTCGTATTTAGTTAAATTGGATGCCTATTTGTTTTCCGTTGAAGCTTAAATAAATCCTTGTAATTTTTCAAATTTACGTTTTGGTCCTTAAAACGCGCTTGTAATAAATCAGATGTCCAATTGACCTCGTTCGAGTCGTAATGTGGAGCCTGATATCTTCAACAGATTAGCTTGTTAAGTAGTGGAGAAGATTGATTTTTGGGTGATTTTGGTGGAAGAAAAAATTAGAAATGAGACACAAAGAATTTAGAGTGGTTCGGTTTTCTAACCAAAGCCTACATCCACTACCTTAGCTCCCCACCAAGGATTTCAACCAATTCACTAAGAATTTTCCCCTTTTCTCGGATTAGGAGGAAACCTTTTACAACCTATACTCACTCACCAAGTGTAACATCCAAAGCTCACAAACCAAGCTTTAGGAACACTCTTAAATTAGAGAATCATTAGCAAACTGAAATCCCTCCCTAAAGGTGTTTGTTTGCACTCTAAAGCTCTCACCCAAATCCTAATACACTTGAGCATACATTTACAATTTAGCTCACAAGTGTTGTCTATACAAGAAATATGATAAATTAAGCACTAAGACATTTCTTGATCATATGATTGTTGACTTGAGGATCATTAGTCTTTCATAGATGCTTGAAGGTCCCTTTTATACTCTCAATTGAGTTCCTAGCCATTGGAGACCTTCGGGATTGAATTGGAGACATTGGAGCCTTTATTTCCTCAATAAATGCAGTTCTGGGCAGTAGGGTATCGGTACTCGTGTTTAGAGGTGAGCATAACAAGATTCGACTTGAAAAAAACTTATTATTTTCGAATTTCGAGTTATTTGAATCAACTTATTTGAGTTGTACAAGTCAACTCGAAATTTTATTTTGGATTTCGAGTTCGAGTCGGTTTGGAAATTTGAAAACAAAATATCCAAAAAACCAAATTTTTTATACTATGTTGTTTTAATACATGGCATAAATTACACACTTGTGTTTTGCAAACCCGATGTTTCACCTCTGCCTTTTTCCCTTTTCACGTTCTAAAACTAAAGCTAACCTTAAATCCTTAAAAATTGAAACTCCTCAAACTAAATTTCTTAATTTCTTTGTCCCTACTTCCTCGTTGAGTCTTTTTCATTCCAGACTTTTAGGATTTCTGTTGGCGACTTGGTGTGGTTCTCCATCGAAGCTTCAAGACTTTCATCGTAAGAATTTTTCATTTTTAAAATTTCATATTAGATGTTTCTATTAAATTTAAATATGTTTCTTAATTTTATTGAGTGGGAAATTAAATGTTGAGTGTCAATCATTAATTTTCTAGGTCTTGGATTAACATGTTTATGCTTGACTGGATTTTACATTTTCTTAATTTTTTAGGTTGTATGATTATGTGGCTTATGATGCTTTAGTTAGTTAAATTTTCTATGCAACTTAACTATTGAAAACTTTACCCTTAACCTTACGAAAATAAACAATGATAGAAGTTGATGTTGCTAGAAATGCAGAAAGCAAACCAGGAATAAAATACAACTCGGCCTGTATTCACCACCCTTTTCTATTCTACCTTAAAGGGAAATGTTTACTTTTAATTATATATGCTTTTGTTAAATAAGACCATTGTCTTGAGCATCAACTTGTAATATTAAATATTAAGTGAATAACTAGGACTCATGCAATTTCCTTGTTGGTGATCCTTTAATCATTATATTTATGGTTCATAGATTTGTCATCTTTCCAGTAAATTAGTTAAGATGGTTGTGCCATTTGATTGCTTGTCAAAAATTACTATTTTGCATGACTTGCTGTTTCTTGGAGACAAACCTTTTGTGGTAATCTTTTATGCATTTTTATAATTTTTCTTGCAGGTTTGTCAATTATATATTTCTGCAGTTGTTTATCAGTAGTCTAGTACTATTGAAATCTACTAATAAATTTCATAACTAGTACCATTTATATGTGTTTATTACAACATATTTTCATCAATATTATTTCACATGTATTCTTGCATATATTTCGGCATATTTCATTAACAACCATTATTTTTAAATTGTAGATGAGTAAATCACAAGGTAGTCAAAGCTCAAAATCATGTGGACATGCTTATACTAAAAGTTCACAAAGTTCTTCTCCAACTAAAGGCAATGATCAAAAGACAACGAGTACGGTTACAAAAAAGAAAATTGCCCGAAAGAAACAACAACCAAGA
Source organism: Hibiscus trionum (assembly GCA_030270665.1). Classification (NCBI taxonomy): domain Eukaryota; kingdom Viridiplantae; phylum Streptophyta; class Magnoliopsida; order Malvales; family Malvaceae; genus Hibiscus; species Hibiscus trionum. The sequence continues at coordinate 47,579,414 of BSYR01000026.1, read as the reverse complement.
TCAGAATGTTGGAATCATTTTACCAAATATAAAACTAAAGATGGGGAGCAATCAGAGCATAGGGCAAGGTGCATTCATTGTGGCAAAACTTACTCTATGGAAACAAAGGGTTCTACAACCAACTTGAACAATCATTGGAAGACATGCTTGAAAAAACCTGAAGGTAATACTTCGGATCATAAACGATCAAAATTGACATTTTCTAAGATTGGCTCTGAAGATCCAAATTCAACCTTTTCAATTTGGAAATTTGGCGAAGATGCTATTAGAAAGGCGTTGATTCACATGATAGTCATGGATGAACTACCCTTTCGAATTGTAGAATGAGAAGGGTTTAAGTCATTTCTTTCTATAGCATGTCCAAGGTTTCATCTCCCATCTCGTTTTACAATCAGAAGGGATTGTCTCGGTTTATTTAACTCCATAAAAACAGTGATGAAGAATTATTTTAGTAAAACTACTACGAGTAGAATTTGTTTAACAACGGACACTTGGACTTCATTGCAAAGAGTATCTTATATGGTTCTTACAGAACATTGGATAGATGATGAGTGGATGTTGCAAAAGATAATCATAAATTTTTGTCCAATATTTGCTCATAGTGGTGAAAGCATAGGCCAAACCCTTGAAAAGTGCATTCGAGATTGGGGATTGAGATGGTCTACACTTTTACAGTTGATAATACTAATGGTGTTGGTATTGAATATCTGAGAAAGAAATTGAGCCATCAAAATGTTTGTGTTGCAAATGGAAAATATATGCACACGAGATGTGTTGCACACGTTCTTAATCTCATTGTGCAAGAAGGTGTTAAATATGCTTTTGTATCTGTTGACTGAGTTAGAGCTACTGTGAGGTACATAAGAGCATCACTGTCAAGGATGAAAAAGTTCTACAATTGGGCAGAAGAAGAAATGATAGACACTAATGCTCATTTGTGTTTAGATGTGCCTACTAGGTGGAACTCAACGTACACGATTTTAGAGGTGGCTAAAATATACGAGCATGCATTTGATTCGTATGGTCGTGAAGACCATAGCTTTTTTGTTGATCTCACAGCTGGAGATGAAGTCCCTACAATTGATGATTGGGAAAATGTTCGAAGAACTGTAAAAGTTTTAAAGCCCTTCTATGATATTACATTGAAGGTATTCGGATCTTTGTATGTCGCCTCTCATTTCTTTTGGGAAATATTGATAGATATACATTGTTTACTTGATGGGTGGTCAAATTGTGAAGATTTAGACATAATCTCCATGGCTTCCAAAATGAGGGACAAGTACAATAAGTATTAGGGCGATTATCATAGATCCGCGACGTAAAATGAATTTTGTTAGCTTTGGGGTACATTTACTTTTTCCTAATGTTTCTAGTGAGATTATAAAGGTGATTGATAAAGAATTACATTGTTTTTTTTATGAATATTTTGCCCTTGCTGGAGAGTTATGGTCCACCAAGATCAATCTAGTGTTTCGGCCAAATTTTCAGATACTACAGATCAATCAAAGATGAGTTTGGCCGTGCAACAATTTCTGTTGAAGAAACAACTAGTTGGTTTGGAAATTAAATCTGAGTTAGATAGATACTTGACTGAGGGGAAGAAGCAGACAACTTGAGTTCATTTGATATATTATTGTGGTGGAAACTGAATAGTCCAAGATACCTTGTTCTTGGACGTATGGCTCGAGATGTTTTCTCTACCCTTATCTCAACAGTTGCTTCAAACAGTGCATCCAGCACCGGTGGACGTGTTCTAGATGGTTTTAGAAGTTCATCAACTCCGAAAATGGTTAAGGCTTTTATTTGTACTCGGGATTGGCTTCGAAAATCTAAAGATCCCATCAACATTGATGAATATGTTGGGGAACTTCAAGACATAGAAGATGGTAATATTTAATTTTGATTACTATCGTTAATTGTCGACATTATTTATATTTTAACTAATATTTTTTTATTTTGTTAAAGTTATCAACAATACCTGAAAATCAAGAAGCTTCCACACAATTTTCGACATTGTACGAAGCGGAAGAAGAAGTCTAAGGTATTCGACAATGTAATAAAAAAACTCAAGAAGAAGTATTGTGTTGCATTTTGATTTTTGGACTATTACCGCTTTGTGTTGCATGTAATAAGTCCATCGCAATTGAGTGCAAGTATACACGACGCAAGTAATAAAGCGATATGAAGTATCAGATATCGTCTCCACAGGGACTGGAAATACTTCTATCTTTAAATCTCTACACAAGAAAAGAAATAAATTTAATAAAGTGATTTTGGAAGTCTTGAAGATAAACTAAAGTAAAAGAGGAAATCAGATTGAAAGAATAGGTTGGTATTGATTTGCTCAGTAGTGCAGGTATTGCCCTGTTCAAAGGAACTTCTGTACGTCTGTCGTTGATCCTGTCACGGCAGCACCTGTCGCGGCAGAGGTCTGTTGATGTCGCGGCAGCTAACAACAACTTTGTACTTCAAGTTTAGAAAGAATCCCTATTGTGACTTGTCCTATCCCTAGGCCCAAGTTCTGTCGATGAACACGTCTTAAATGATACACCCCAGCGTGAATCGAAGGATGAACATCGATGTTCGTGAATTCTTATTTAGCCAAATAACCTTGTACCTATCCCTAGGCCAAGATGGTTTAACCATAAACTGGAAAACTCGTATTTACTCCCTTCGTATACTTAACTCTCCCGATATTAAGTAAATGAATAACCTCACAATGCTCTCCCAATACTCTTGTGAGATGTTGAAACCATAGTAAATAAACTTGAAGTTTTATTAAATTGAACAGAAAAAAATCCTAAGAACAGTTTAACCCTTACAACTACTTTACAAGATCAACCCTTAGCCCTGGGGTAAGTTTAGAACATGATGGAGAGGGGAAACGACTAGAGTTTTGGGGGGAAGACGGCTCGGAGCTAGATATTCTTTGCCTTGTCGAATTACAAGCATATATATAGGCCTTGGACTTAAGTTTTCTTAATGGCCAAGAATACTAGTTTGAATTAAAGTACAACTCTATTAAAGACTAAATCTCTGAGTAGACGCCTTTCAATTCGCCCTATCTTCTTGATTTGACTTTTTCCTCAAACTTGGGGCAAGGCCATCTTTGTGCTTATGGGCTCCGACAGTTATGCGAGTGGTCCACAAAAATCAGGCTTTAAATGCTCTATCAGTCGAACTCTACTTCGCATTTTCCATCACCATCGTCTTCAATGTCGCCTCTTCTGTCACGGCAGATGTCACGACAGTGTTGTAATGGACAGTCTTCTTCAATCCTTCACTCCAGCTCTGTAACACCCCAATTTTGGGCTTGGAAGTTTAGGGTCTGAACCGGACCGGTCTGATTTTTGGTTCGAATATAAAAGGTAGTTTAGGGAAAGCCTAGTTCAGGATGCATTAAAAATATGGAAAAATATATAAAAATCCTCTTTTAATATATATAAGAGAGTGGTGAAATCAATTTTACAAAATAAGGTTTGGAAGTGTGACATTTCGAAATAGTGACTAAAATGTAATTTTTGAAAAGTTCAGTGGTGACTATTTTGTAAGGATTGAAACTTTGAATCTTTAAGGAGCTAATTTACCCAAGGAAGGATTTCTCCAGATTTTTCTTAATTTTAATGACTCATTTAATGTTTAATTAATTAAAAGAAAAGAGGGAAACCATATTTTAGTTTTCATAACCAACTTTTGTTAAAATTTTCTCATTTCATTTTCTCTCAAAATTCCCTCAGCCAAACACATTTCCACAGCAACATTCCTTTTGATTTTCACACTAAATGATGAGGTTTCAATCATCAAAAGATTCCTAATCCTTTCTACATCAAATCCTCTTCATTTGCTTATTGAATTTTCAAGGATTTTGGCTCTAATCAAGGAGAAATCTACATTTAGAGGTAAGGATGTCCTTCTCCTCTAAATACTCAGTTCTTTACTGAAATTCCCAAGTTCTCAATCCTTAAATTAAGTTTTATAAAAGGTTTTAATGTTGCGATCTTGATTTTTGGCTTAAAACTCAAGATTTGGATTAAATCTTGAAGAAATTCGTGATGAATGTTTGGGCTCTGTTTTGAGATGTCTTTTTAATGTATTTTGGATGTTTATTAATGTGTAATTGAGGTTTAATCAATGCAATCCCGAATAGGTTGTTTTTCCTAAGTTTTTACTTGTGAAAATGGTGGTTTTTGGGGTGATCTTGATGTTCTGTTATTGCTGGAGGTATAAGGACAAGTTTAGGATCTTTTTGGATGTTAATTGATGTTTAAGAATGTTTAGAAGTGATGGATCTTGGCTGGGTAATGTTGTGGATGAGTTTGGAAGTGATTTCGGTTGTGTTTGGTAGCCGAAATGTTAGATTTGTTGTGAGCAGAGAGTTTAGGTGTTGTGGCTGAAGATTTTAATGCATGATGATGAATTAATCCTCTGCTTTGATGTGTTTAAAACAGGGGAGACATCTTCTGATCCTTGTAGTGTTGATCCGGAGGTTTGAACGGCGTTTCGGCAAGCTTGCGAAACGAAATTGGGGAGTGAAGTTTGGTTTTCAGCTTTGAAACCAGTGTTTGAAGGTTTTGGGAGCTTAGTTTAAGTCTAAGCAACTTAACTAAGCTCAAGAGTAAGTTTTTGGAGAAACTCTCTCTTTGATGAACCATGAGATGGTTGGATGCAATGTGTTTAATTTGCATGTTTAAATTCTGTTTTGAAAGCATGTTTTAGCATGATTAATGCTGGTTTTGAAAGCCATGTGTTGAAGGATGCTCAAGGTAAGAGATCCTTGGTTTGATATTGATAAATGTGGTTTTGATGCATGGTGATGCATGATGGTTTAATGGCTTTGATTAATGCTTTAAAATAGTGGATTATTGATGACAATTGATGTATATTGGCAAGTGATGTGTTGGTTTTAAAGTACTTGAATCGGATATAGTTAGCCGGCTATAGGATTGGGTGCACCGTGAATAAAGTCGCCTTGGATGTTGACGGGTTGTAATGGTACCGTAAACTCCATCCAAGTACACTAACGAGATGTCTAAGATCATAATGGTGGTTAAAATGCCATTTGAGGATCTTGTGTTGTGTGTCCCGTGTTCTTGTTAGTGATGTTATACAACTACCGATGAGTGATGTGGAGGGGTTGTAATTGTACCGTTAAACTCCATCACGGGTGTTGAGGGGTTGTGATTGTACCGGTAAACTCCACCTTGTGTGCTCGGTAGTGTGTATGAAGCGTATGGGACAATGCTTGTAATCCGCGTATCCGATTGTGTTTTATGTTGAAAATGGTTATGGTATCACTTGGAAGCCAATATGACATGTTAATGTTAATGAAGCATGAGATGCTTGTTGTGTATGCATTGTTGCATGAGAATGGTGTTTATAAATTTAAAGGCCTTTGAAAGGTGTTTTATAAAGTGCATTATTGTGTTGTTTCTTTAGAGCATGCCTCACTAAGAAAATGTGCTTATGCTCTCTTTCTTGAACCAATAATGCAGAGAATTGAAGTGCTTTAAGGGCAGCAAGGAGGCTAAGAATCCAAGGGAAAGTTAAGCTCATGTATGGTGACTATTTTTACACCATTATTAGTTTTTGGTATTTGGCAATGGGAACCTAGGTTGTGTTTTTGGGAGATGTTTTGGACTCCTTGAGTGTGGCATGATGCCTTGGATGTTTTGGGATTGTAAATGGCCATTTTGGTGTTTGCTTTGATGATTTGATCCTTGGATGGTTTTCAATATTAGGATTCATGCTTATAGATTTGTGGTTTTTCCTAATTGATGCCATGAATGTTATTTGATGATGCAAACATGTACCTAATATGTATGATGACTTGTTGGCATGATTAGGAGGTCATTAGGATGTGTTTGAGTGGTTAACTGTATGTTAAACCAGCAAAATCTGCACTTTCTGGGCAGTCCGTATCGGAACGGGCACTACCGTTTCGAAACGGGGGCCTGTAATGGCCTTCGTGTATCGAAACGGATAGAGGGCGTTACGAAACGGATTGGCCACTGTCAAGCCCTGTTTCGAAACAGGTCTCGAAACGAACCCGCATTTCGGAACGGTCAACCCCCGTTCCGAAACAGGTGACCGTTGGGCACTGATTTGAATGGTTTAAGGTTTGCAAGCTTTACGTTTTAGTCCTGAATTTTGTATATGCAATTGCTTGAGCTTGAGAAGTCTGTTTAAGGTGAAATTTGGCAGGGAAGCATGTAATATGACTAATTTCATAATGGTAACTTAAAAATCAGTTAAGTCCTATTAATTTCCAGAATTTACATTTTGGTCCCTAATAGTTGTAATTTGTACAATTGAGTTCCTTATTGCTTTCCGATCGCTGTGCTTTTCAAGTATGTTTTTCTCAAGGCTATGCCTAGGGTTAATATGCATCTAGACAAGATTATAAAGAGAAAAAAAGGTCGTTAATCAAGGTTGACTTTCGGGTTGACATTGGTTTTCCCCGTGTAATCTTCGTAGTTCGGGTCAACCGTCTAGGCCGGGCTAAGGGGGTTACATTTGGTGGTATCAGAGCTGATTTCTCGAGTAAATGGGAATGGTTGTGTGGGTGATATATGTATGATTTCTAGGTATGCCTTTAAAGTGGAAGTTTGATGTGTGAATTGTAAAGTATGTTGCAATTGTGATGCTATGCTGTGTTGAAGCATGTTAGAGGGACCCATTGCCATATCAAAACTAATGAAATGAATTGTTTTTGAAAAATTGAGCTTGAGTGCTTGGATTACTTACCTTGTTGGGCCTAATTATGTTTATTGCATTTGTGTTAGTGCATTGTTTAGTGAATGGGACCTCGTAGAGAGACGAGGATTAATACGCGAGCTATGACTCAGAATGGGAATGAGGAGAATACTGATAATGTAATGGATTTACCTCCTCCTCCTGGTGGTGGACCGCCCGGTGGTGGTGGTGCTGGAGGTGATGGAGCTGATGTTGGTGCTGGTGCTGGGGTCGCTGGACCTGAAGCTGGACAGGGGCAAGCTGCTCCTGATATGACAGTGTTGATACAAGCTATTGCAGGAGCCTTTCAGGCGGCAGTAGCTGGAGCTCATGGAGCTGGGCATCAGGGAGATGCTAATGTTAGACTACCTTTGGAACGTTTGCGCAGTCTGGAAGGGACTGAGTTCAGGGGTTTGTCCGCTGAAGGTTCCGAATCTTGGTTGGAAAGTACCAAGAGAATATTGGGACAAATGAACTGCAATGATGTTCAGAAGTTGGGATGTGTGGTATCGCTGTTACATGATGATGCGTATACCTGGTGGACGACTGCTATCTCCGGAATGGAGGAAGTTGATGTGACTTGGACGTTCTTTCTGAACGCGTTCAAGCGGAGGTATCTGGGTGTGCGATACCTGGATGAGAAGAAAAGAGAGTTCATGTCTCTGACACAAGGAAGTATGACAGTAGTTGAGTACGAGATCCAGTTTGTTCGTCTCAGTCAGTACGCACCTGAGATTGTCCCTGATGAGCGGGAGAGGTGTGAACGTTTCCGTTATGGTTTGGTGACGGATGTAAAGACCTATATGCTTGCAGCTGAGTACACTGATTTTGATGTGCTGGTTAGTAGGGCGAAGGATATTGAGCAGAACCTGGGTTTGTCTTCCAGGAGTGCTGGTACTGGCTCGGGCAAGCGAGCTGCTGAGTATAGTTTCGGTGGTGGACGGAACAAGAGGGGACGAGATAGGAGGTATTAGTCTTCTGCTAGGCGTGGTGGTGGAGGTCATGGTGCGCCTGTTCAGGGAGACAGGGCGAGAGCTGATCAGAACACATGCTGGGCGTGTGGATCGCATGGCCATTTGAGGCGTGATTGTCCTCGAGCAGCGAGGGAGGTACAGGCTCCTGTTGTTGTAGCTGGTAATCCGTGCTGGAATTGTGGATCGACAGACCACATGAGGAGGGAGTGTCCTTTGTTGGCCGGTGGAGGTCAGGGACGTGCTCCTGGAGTTGTTGCACCACAGAGAGGTCGTGGGCGCGGTCGTGGTAACTTCCAGCGTAGAGAGGATGGTGGAAGGAATGTAGCGCATGTGGTGGCTGTCCAACCTGAGGGTGGTGGCCAGGCTCGAGTGTATGCGCAGCGGGAAGGGAGGAATGACACGGATGTGATCACAGATACCTTCACTTTGCAATCCTTGTCATTACTTTCCTTGATAGATTCTGGATCTACACACTCATACATATTGCGTGAGCATGCTCAATTGCTTGGTTTGCCTGTTGAGTCTTTGGATATTGGTATGCGTGTAACTAGTTCCTTTGGTGAGACTGTTGTGACACGGAAGTTGTATAGAAGATGTCCCTTGGTTGTGTAAAACCATGTTTTCATGTTGATCTTATGGAATTGCCTTTCTATGGTTTTGATGCAATCCTTGGTATGGATTGGCTTGTTGAACATCGAGCTGTGGTGGATTTTGAGAACAAGCGAGTTTCGTTGAAGCTTGCGGATGATTATGAGGTAGTGGTGGTTGGTGAGAATGTGAAGTTTCTTACCAATGTGGTGTCTACATTGGAGGCGAGCCGGATGCTGAGGCAAGGTTGTGAAGCCTACCTAGCCTTTGTGATGAATCCTAGCTCGAAAGAGTTGCGAGTGCAAGATATCAGGACTGTGCGAGAGTTTCCTGGTGTGTTTCCGGAGGAGTTGCCTGGATTGCCTCCTAACCGAGAGGTGGAGTTTGGAATTGAGCTGTATGAGAATACAACTCCAGTTTCCATTACTCCTTATCGAATGGCACCTAAGGAGTTGAAAGAGCTGAAGACGCAACTTCAGGAGTTGCTTGATCGTGGTTTCATTCGGCCGAGTGTGTCACCTTGGGGTGCACTGGTTTTGTTTTTGAAGAAAAAGGATGGCACTATGAGAATGTGCATCGATTACCGTCAGCTGAACAAGTTGACTATCAAGAATTGGTATCCATTGCCGAGGATTGATGACCTTTTTGATCAATTTCGGGGAGCGGCTGTGTTCTCTAAGATTGACTTAAGGTCAGGGTATTACCAGCTGAAGGTGAAGGATGTGGATGTGCCAAAGACAACCTTCAAAACGAGGTATGGGCATTATGAGTTCCTTGTGATGCCGTTTGGTTTGACGAATGCTCCTGCAGCTTTCATGGATATGATGAATAGAGTGTTCCATGAATATTTGGACAAGTTTGTTGTGGTGTTCATTGATGATATCCTCGTGTACTCTCGTACTGAGGAGGAGCATGAGGGGCATTTGAGGATTGTGTTGCAAGCTTTGTTGGAGAATCAGCTTTATGCTAAGCTAAGCAAGTGTGAGTTCTGGCTCAGAGAGGTTGTGTTCCTTGGTCATGTGGTTTCTGCAGAGGGGATTCGTGTTGATCCTCAGAAGATTGAGGCAGTGATGAATTGGAAGCCTCCTAAGTCTGTTCATGAAGTCTGTAGTTTCCTTGGTTTGGCAGGATACTACCGGAGATTCGTGGATGGATTCTCAAAGATTGATGCACCTTTGACGAAGTTGTTGCAGAAGGATGTTAAGTATGAGTGGACGGAAGCAAGACAGCAGGCTTTTGAGAAGCTGAAGGCAGCCTTGACGCAAGCTCCTATCTTGGTTCAACCCGAATCAGGGAAAGAGTTTGTGGTGTATAGTGACGCGTCCTACGTTGGTTTGGGATGTGTGTTGATGCAAGAGGGTAAGGTGGTGGCTTATGCATCGCGCCAGTTGAAGGTGCATGAGCGCAATTATCCTACGCATGACATTGAGTTGGCTGCGGTGGTTTTTGCTTTGAAAATTTTGAGACATTACCTGTATGGTGAGAAGTGTACTGTGTACACGGATCACAAGAGTTTGAAGTATCTGATGTCTCAAAAGGAGTTGAATCTTAGGCAACGACGTTGGGTGGAGTTGCTTAAAAATTACGATATGACGATCGAGTATCATCCGGGAAAAGCTAATGTTGTAGCGGATGCCTTGAGTAGGAAGGTAGCAGTGGAGTTGAGGGCTATGTTTGCCAGTTTGAGCATATCGCGAGATGGCGGTTTTGTGGCTGAATTGCAAGTGAAACCATCCTTGGTTCAGTTGATAAAGGATAAGCAGCTGTTAGATGATTCCTTGGTGCCACATGTTCAGGATATTGCTGAGGATAGGCCATCGGATTTCTTCTTTAATGATGATGGAGTTTTATGTTTTGGGAGTCGGATAGTAGTGCCCAATGATGCTGAGTTGAGGCGTGCTATTTTGACTGAAGCTCATAGTAGTCCTTTTGCTATGCACCCTGGTAGTACTAAGATGTATCGTGATCTTCGTGATGAGTACTATTGGGTGGGTTTAAAGAAAGATGTTGCTGAGCATGTGAGTAAGTGTATGGTTTGTCAGCGAGTTAAAGCTGAACATCAGTTTCCTTCTGGGTTGTTGCAACCGTTGAGGATTCCTGAGTGGAAATGGGAAAGGATTACCATGGACTTTGTGTCTGGTTTGCCTTTGTCGCCATAGAAGAAGAATTCGGTGTGTGTGATTGTGGATCGCCTGACGAAGTGTGCGCATTTCTTGCCTGTGCATACTACGTACACCTTGGATAAACTTGCAGAGTTGTACATTGCTGAGATTGTGCGGCTGCATGGTGTACCAAAGTCGATCGTGTCGGATAGAGATCCGAGGTTTACATCGCGTTTCTGGCAGTGTTTGCATCAGGCTTTGGGTACACGGTTGAATTTCAGTACTTCTTATCATCTACAGTCGGATGGACAGTCTGAGCGTGTTATCCAAGTGCTAGAGGATATGTTGAGGTGTTGTGTGATTGAGTTTTAGGGCTCTTGGGAGAAGCATTTGCCTTTGGTGGAGTTTGCTTATAACAATAGCTACCAGGAAAGTATTCAAATGGCACCTTATGAAGCCTTGTACGTGAGGAAGTGTAGGACTCCTCTTTGTTGGGCTGAAACAGGTCAGAAGTTGGTTTCAATGCCAGCTTTGTTGAAAGGAACCACCGAGAAGGTGAAGCTCATTTGTGAGCGGTTGAAGGCAGCTTCTGATCGACAGAAGTCTTACGCGGATTTGAAGCGTAAGGAGATTGAGTATGCGGTAGGTGACCTGTGTTTTTGAAAGTTTCGCCTAGGAAAAAGGTGATGAGATTTGGTCGAAAGGGTAAGTTGAGCCCTAGGTACATTGGACCATTCGAGGTGATTGAGCGTGTGGGTCCTGTTGCGTACAAGTTGAGATTGCCGCAAGAGTTGGAAAAGATTCATGATGTGTTTCATGTCTCTATGCTCCGGAAGTATAGATCGGATCCTTCGCATGTTATGCCTGTGGAGGAAGTGGAGTTGAATCCGGATTTGACCTATGATGAGAAGCCGATGGAAATTCTGGATTCAGACAGTAAAGTTCTTCGAGGCAAGACCATTGATTTGGTAAAGGTGTTGTGGAAGCATCGTGGTGTTGAGGAAGCCACGTGGGAACGGAAGGATGACACGTTGAAGCAGTTTCCATACCTTTTTCCTCCAGGTAAATTTCGAGGACGAAATTTCTTAAGGGGGGAGAGTTGTAACACCCCAATTTTGGGCTTGGAAGTTTATGGTCTAAACCGGACCGGTCTAATTTTTGGTTCGAATATAAAAGGTAGTTTAGGGAAAGCCTAGTTCGGGATGCATTAAAAATATGGAAAAATATCTAAAAATCCTCTTTTAAAATATATAAGAGAGTGGTGAAATCAATTTTACAAAATAAGGTTTGGAAGTGTGCGAAATAGTGACTAAAATGTAATTTTTGAAAAGTTCAGTGGTGACTGTTTTGTAAGGATTGAAACTTTGAATCTTTAAGGAGCTAATTTACCCAAGGAAGGATTTCTCCAGATTTTTCTTAATTTTAGTGACTCATTTAATGTTTAATTAATTAAAAGAAAAGAGGGAAACCATATTTTAGTTTTCATAACCAACTTTTGTTAAAATTTTCTCATTTCATTTTCTCTCAAAATTCCCTCAGCCAAACACATTTCCACAGCAACATTCCTTTTGATTTTCACACTAAATGATGAGGTTTCAATCATCAAAAGATTCCTAATCCTTTCTACATCAAATCCTCTTCATTTGCTTATTGAATTTTCAAGGATTTTTGCTCTAATCAAGGAGAAATCTACATTTAGAGGTAAGGATGTCCTTCTCCTCTAAATACTTAGTTCTTTACTGAAATTCCCAAGTTCTCAATCCTTAAATTAAGTTTTATAAAAGGTTTTAATGTTGTGATCTTGATTTTGGCTTAAAACTCAAGATTTGGATTAAATCTTGAAGAAATTCGTGATGAATGTTTGGGCTCTGTTTTGAGATGTCTTTTTAATGTATTTTGGATGTTTATTAATGTGTAATTGAGGTTTAATCAATGCAATCCCGAATAGGTTGTTTTTCCTAAGTTTTTACTTGTGAAAATGGTGGTTTTTTGGGTGATCTTGATGTTCTGTTATTGTTGGAGGTATAAGGACGAGTTTAGGATCTTTTTGGATGTTAATTGATGTTTAAGAATGTTTAGAAGTGATGGATCTTGGCTGGGTAATGTTGTGGATGAGTTTGGAAGTGATTTCGGTTGTGTTTGGTAGTCGAAATGTTAGATTTGTTGTGAGCAGAGAGTTTAGGTGTTGTAGCAGAAGATTTTAATGCATGATGATGCATTAATCCTCTGCTTTGATGTGTTTAAAACAGGGGAGACATCTTCGGATCCTTGTGGTGTTGATCCGGAGGTTTGAACGACGTTTCGGCAAGCTTGCGAAACGGAATTGGTGAGTGAAGTTTGGTTTTCAGCTTTGAAACCAGTGTTTGAAGGTTTTGGGAGCTTATTTTAAGTCTAAGCAACTTAACTAAGCTCAAGAGTAAGTTTTCGGAGAAACTCTCTCTTTGATGAACCATGAGATGGTTGGATGCAATGTGTTTAATTTGCATGTTTAAATTCTGTTTTGAAAGCCTGTTTTAGCATGATTAATGTTGGTTTTGAAAGCCATGTGTTGAAGGATGCTCAAGGTAAGAGATCCTTGGTTTGATATTGATAAATGTGGTTTTGATGCATGGTGATGCATGATGGTTTAATGGCTTTGATTAATGCTTTAAAACAGTGGATTGTTGATGACAATTGATGTATATTGGCAAGTGATGTGTTGGTTTTAAAGTACTTGAATCGGATATAGTTAGCCGGCTATAGGATTGGGTGCATCGTGAATAAAGTCGCCTTGGATGTTGAGGGGTTGTAATGGTACCGTAAACTCCATCAAAGTACACTAACGAGATGTCTAAGATCATAATGGTGGTTAAAATGCCATTTGAGGATCTTGTGTTGTGTGTCACGTGTTCTCGTTAGTGATGTTATACAACTGCCGATGAGTGATGTGGAGGGGTTGTAATTGTACCGTTAAACTCCATCACGGGTGTTGAGGGGTTGTGATTGTACCGGTAAACTCCATCTTTATGTTGAAAATGGTTATGGTATCACTTGGAAGCCAATATGACATGTTAATGTTAATGAAGCATGAGATGCTTGTTGTGTATGCATTGTTGCATGAGAATGATGTTTATAAATTTAAAGGCCTTTGAAAGGTGTTTTATAAAGTGCATTAATGTGTTGTTTCTTTAGAGCGTGCCTCACTAAGAAAATGTGCTTACGCTCTCTTTCTTGAACCAATAATGCAGAGAATTGAAGTGCTTTAAGGGCAGCAAGGAGGCTAAGAATCCAAGGAAAAGCTAAGCTCATGTATGGTGACTATTTTTGTAACGCCCCGGTTTTGGGCTTAGAAGTTTTGGGCGTTGACCGGTTTGGTCAAAGTCCTGTTCGAATCTTAAGAGGTGAAATTAGGAAAGCCTAGTTCGGGTTGCATTAAAAATATGGAAAAATGTTCTAAAATCATCTTTTAATATAATTAGATGAACTGTGAAATCAATTTTGAAAAATGGGTTTTGGAAGTATGACATTTTGACTAGTGACCAAAATGTAAATTTCGAAAGTTTGGTGACTGTTTTATAAAGAGTTGAAACTTTGAATCTTTAAGGAGCTATTAATCCAAAGATGATTTCTCCAGATTTTTCTAAGATATTTTAAGTCTAAGATCTGATTTTAAAGGTTATTAAAATTGGAGGGAAGCCATTTTGGCTATTTTTGGATTTTGTAACCAACTTTGCTAAACTTTCTTTCTCTCATTTTCTCTCAAACCAAACACTACTTTTCCAGAGAATTGGATCTGATTTCTTCACCTAAATCCCTCCATTCAACTTTCATTTGATTCCAAATCATTGTATCTTCAAAACCTCTTCAATTGCTTCTTGTTTCTTCAAGGATTTTCATTCCAAAAAGTGGAGAATCACAAGTTTGGAGGTAAGAACGTCCTTCTCCTCTAAACTATCAGTTCTTTACTGAAATTCCCAAGTTATCAACTCTTGATTGATGTTTAATTAAAGGCTTTTGAGTTTGGAATTGTATCTTGGCTTATAATGCAAGATTTGATGGTTTTTCATGATTTTCGTTAGATCTGATTGATCTGTGATTTAAGATGTGTTTTTGATGTTAAATGAACTCTAAATTGATAAGGAAATGAGTTTTGATTGATGCAATCCCGGATAGGTTGAGTTTCCTAAGTTTAGCTTATGTTCTTGGATGTTTTTGTGGTGATCTTGTGGATCTGTTGTTGCTGGAGGTATAAGGATGTTATTAGGTTGTTTTTAGATGTTATATGGTGTTGATGGATGTTAGGTTTTGCTGGTTTATGGCTGGGCTTTGTTTAGAAGTGGTTTGGATGCATTTTCGGTTGTGTTTGGTGGCCGAAAATGGAGGTTGTGTGAGAGCAGCGAGTTGAGTGCTTTCATTGAAGCTTTTGATGCTTGATGATGCATTAAACCTCTGCTTTAATGTGTTTAATCAGGGGAGGCATCTTTGGATTCAAGAGTTGTTGATCCGGAAGCTTGAATTCGTGCTTCGGCAAGTGGCGAAGTGGAATCGGTGAGTGAAAATGGGTTTTCGGCTTTGAAACCAATGTCTTGGGAGCTTAGTTTAAGTCTAAACAACTTTGCTAAGCTCGAGCGTAAGTTTTCGGAATTTCTCTCTAGTGGTGGCCATGATTTTGTTGTGATGCGAAATGATAATTTGCATGTTTTACATACTGTTTTGGAAGCATGTTTTAGCATGGTTTTTGCTGTTGATGTAAGCCATATGTTGAAGGTAACTCTAGGTAGGAGTTCCTTGTTTTTGTACATTGAAATGATGTGGTTTAATGCCTTGAAATGCATGATGAATATGGCTTGGTTTTATGCTTAAAAACAGTGATGTAAGTGATGAAAATGATGTATATTGGCAAGTGAGGTTTTAAAATGTTAAGGTCACTAAGGTGGTTAAAAGTCCTTGAGTGAGCCTTGTTGCTTATGAACATCAAGGTGGTTAAAAGTCCTTGGATGGTTCATGTTGTGGACACTAAGGTGGTTAAAAGTCCTTAGGTGATCCTTTTCTATGGTGTTTAAAAGTCCATAGGCCAAGGTGTTTAAAAGTCCTTGGGATCAAGGTGTTTAAAAGTCCTTGATGAGATACTTCATGGTGTTTAAAAGTCCATGGCCAAGGTGTTTAAAAGTCCTTGGGATCAAGGTGGTTAAAAGTCCTTGATGTGATACTTCATGGTGTTTAAAAGTCCATGGCCAAGGTGTTTAAAAGTCCTTGGGAAGTTGATGAACTTGTTTTAAGAAATGAAATGTATCACTTGAGCCAATATGACATGTTAAGAATGTAAGAAGCATGAGATGCTTGTTTTGATATATGATATGAAGCATGAGATTGCTTGTTTTGAAGTATGCTTTGAGCATGTGCATAGATTGACTCTAAGCATGATTTATAAATGGTTTTAATTGCATTATTGAATTGTTTTTATTGAGCATGCCTCACTAAGCTTTTGCTTACGCTCTCTTCGTTTTCTTAATTCAATAATGCAGAGCATTAGAGTACCTTGAGGTCAGCAAGAAAGGGCAAGCAATCAAGTTCAAGTGAAGCTCAATGTATGAAGGTTTTATAAGTACATTTTAGCTTTTACGTGATTTGGCAATGGGGGACCAATGTGTATGTTTTGGGAGGTGTTGGAGACTCCCTAAGTATGTTAAATGTTGATGTGTTTGCTGGCTTTTGAATTGGAACCTTATATGCTTGTTTTGGAAGTTTGGTGTTGAATAGCTAGCTTGTGTAGGAAGCATGCCATTAGAATTGGGGCTTTTTGCATATGATGATGTTTGGTTGAATTGATGATGCTAATATGTTGTTTATATGTTGAAATGCATGTTGGCAAAGTTTGGCAGCATTTGGAGCATGATTGGTTGTGTAATTGCATGTTTAAAGTGGAGTTTTGGAGCAATCTGGGCAGGGTGTTTCGGAACAGCACCTACCGTTTCGGAACGGGTGCCTTAATTGTGCCCAGGCGTCCGAAACGGGAGGGGCCGTTCCGAAACGGAAAGGCTTCTGCCAGACCCCCGTTTCGAAATGGGCTATACCTGTTTCGGAACGTCCCCGCGTTTCGGAACGGACTGTCTCCCGTTTCGGAACGGTCGACCGTTGGGGGCTGACATTGGCAGTTATGTGTTTTGAATTGTTTGCGTTTTGGTCCTGAAACTTGTTTGTGCAATTGTATGAGTTTGGGAAGTCCTTTTGAGCTGAAATTTCACAGGGAAGCATGAAACCTGATTAATTTCAAGTTGGTAACTTCAATTTGGATTAAGTCCTTATAATTATCAGAATTTACAATTTGGTCCCTAAAGTTGTAAATTGTTCAATTGAGTCCCTGTTTGATCTCTGATGTTTGTGATCTTTTGGTATGATGTTTGCGTGATCATCATTAGGCTTAATGTGCATCTAGACAAGTTTTAAAAAGAAAAAAAAGGGTCGTTAATCAAGGTTGACTTTCGGGTTGACTTTGGTTTTCCCCGTGTGACTTTCTTAATTCGGGTCAACCGTCTAGGTCGGGTTAAGGGGGTTACAATTTTTACACCATTATTAGTTTTTGGTATTTGGAAATGGGAACCTAGGTTGTGTTTTTGGGAGATGTTTTGGACTCCTTGAGTGTGGCATGATGCCTTGGATGTTTTGGGATTGTAAATGGCCATTTTGGTGTTTGCTTTGATGATTTGATGCTTGGATGGTTTTCAATATTAGGATTCATGCCT
Organism: Hibiscus trionum; assembly: GCA_030270665.1. Taxonomy (NCBI): domain Eukaryota; kingdom Viridiplantae; phylum Streptophyta; class Magnoliopsida; order Malvales; family Malvaceae; genus Hibiscus; species Hibiscus trionum. The sequence continues at coordinate 47,562,296 of BSYR01000026.1, read as the reverse complement.
ATAGATTTGTGGTTTTTCCTAATTGATGCCATGAATGTTATTTGATGATGCAAACATGTACCTAATATGTATGATGACTTGTTGGCATGATTAGGAGGTCATTAGGATGTGTTTGAGTGGTTAATTGTATGTTAAACCAGCAAAATCTGCACTTTCTGGGCAGTCCGTATCGGAACGGGCACTACCGTTTCGAAACGGGGGCTTGTAATGGCCTTCATGTATCGAAACGGGTAGAGGGCGTTCCGAAATGGATTGGCCACTGTCAAGCCCTGTTTCGAAACAGGTCTCGAAACGAACCCGCGCTTCGGAACGGTCAACCCCCGTTCCGAAACAGGTGATTGTTGGGCACTGATTTGAATGGTTTAAGGTTTGCAAGCTTTACGTTTTAGTCCTGAATTTTTTATATGCAATTGCTTGAGCTTGAGAAGTCTGTTTAAGGTGAAATTTGGCAGGGAAGCATTTAATATGACTAATTTCATAATGGTAACTTAAAAATCAGTTAAGTCCTCTTAATTTCCAGAATTTACATTTTGGTCCCTAATAGTTGTAATTTGTGCAATTGAGTTCCTTATTGCTTTCCGATCGCTGTGCTTTTCAAGTATGTTTTTCTCAAGGCTACGCCTAGGGTTAATATGCATCTAGACAAGATTAAAAAGAAAAAAGGGTCGTTAATCAAGGTTGACTTTCGGGTTGACTTTGGTTTTCCCCATGTAATCTTCGTAGTTCAGGTCAACTGTCTAGGCCGGGCTAAGGGGGTTACAAGCTCTGATGTTATCTTTTGTTCCTCTGCTGCCCTGGATGTTGCCACGACAGGTAGCTGCAAGAATAAACCAAAATCAGCAGCATTTGTGCAATAATTATTCATTTGTGATTTTTATGCAAAAACTATCCTAAAATGCAACTAATCACACTTGAGTGCATCAATAATATGGGTAAATAAGGGTTAAAATATAGAACATTTATGCACTCAACACACCCCCATACTCAAGTTATTGCTTTTCCTCAAGCAAATGTAACCTAACTAAGAATGAATTTTTTTGGCTTTGGCTTAACTCAATGAACAACAATTACCTACAGCACCTTCACCATCAAGATCAATACCTCTTCGAGTGTTTATGGATTTATCCAGAGCAATACTATAATTCTCGTATGAGTGTGTGCAGGTTTTGTGAACAAATATGAGCTTAGACTCTTTAACAACCAGAATAGTTACTTAACTTACTTGAGTTTTATTTCAAAATTATTTTTTAACTAGAGCCAATTTCGAGCACCTCTAGTTTCCTTCTAAAGTTTTTCTAATTCTACTAGAGCCGGTTTTTGGGCACCTCTAGTTTAATTCCCTAGAGCCAGTGTTAGGCACCTCTAGGAGTACTTCTAGTTCTTTTCCTAGAGCCAGTGTTAGGCACCTCTAGGATTAATCTAAATCTAAGTTTTCTTTCTAACTCAAGTGACTAAGCTTCCTATTCGATGTTTGCCAACAGAGTCTTAACAGCATATAAGTCACAAAGGTGTTTCCAAGAGTTCAGAACTATAATAAGGCTCTAAATATTTCCTAAAACATTCTAAAGCTACTGCCACGATAGTGAATACCGCGACAGATAACAGAAGTTCAATAACTTAAGCCAAAAAAATTTTTTTGACAAAATAAATAGTAATGAAACACAAAATAGATTAAGTTCATTAATTAAAGGAGGACTGCCTACCCCCAAACTCGAGGGTTACATTTTCCTCAATGCATGACAAACAGAAATAAAAAAACATCACAAATATCAAATAAAAACACAGACGACAGAAAGAGTAAAAGAACTTAAGTTGAAGAGTTGTTGTCACTGCTGCTGTCTATGCAGAGCTGTCGGGGGGCAGTTACTTTGGTAGAAAAGGTTGGCTTTGTGACTGGAGAGGAGGAGGCTACCTTCTTCTTTGCCTCTCGCGATGATTGGATTCTGGTAGGTGAAACCTTGGGAGCTTTGTCCAGAAACTCAAGCTCACTGGCGCTATTTCTGCTGCTGTTGCTGCCATCTTCTCTGTCGCGGCAGGGTCCCTCTACATTGATATCCAGTTTCTTTTTGTTCATCGGAGGGAAGTCCTTGACTATTTTGCGGATGACAGAAGGTTTGAAGTTTGAGTCATCCTGCCAGACTGAGGAGGAGGAGAAACCTTCGAAATATTTCGGGTCAATTTCTGGCAGTGGTTTCTTTCTCTTGGCTCCTCAAGGAGATGCAGACCTTCTGTCGTCGGCTCCTGCCGTGGCAGATGGTGAGGCAGAGGCTACTGTCGGAGTGGGCGTCTTGGGGTTGGCAACAGGTGTTGGGGCAGAAAGAAGGTTTTCTGGAAAAGGAGGGAACTGCACGTTTGGATAATTAAGTTCAACTTTAAAGAAATTTACCGTAGCAGTGTGGAAGTCCCTCATATATTCCATGTAGCCTTTCTGTTGTGCCTCGATTCTTTACAGCAGTTGAATTATTTGGATGGAGGAGGTGCCTTCTGGTCTTGCGAGTTTTGTCTGCTCAGGTTCTGTCGCGACAGGTTCTGTTGAATCTGGTTCTCTCGTGGGCTCTGTCGTGGCAGAAGGGTCGACATATGCCAATGGGGCGGCTGCCTTTAGGTCCATCAAACTGTAGAGATTCTGCTGCGTCTACCCCTTGCCCTGGATATTCACATCTTCATCAATTTCAGGCACGTTGTTGGCTCGGCAGAGGGATGTGATTAAGTAAGGGAAAATGTAACACCCCAATTTTGGGCGTAGAAGTTTAGGGTTTGATCGGACCGGTCTGAGAAACGATTCGAATATAAAAGGAGGTTTTAGGGAAAGCCTAGTTCGGGATGTTTTAAAAATATAGAAAAATATCTAAAAATCCTCATTTAATATATATAAGAGAGTGGTGAAATCAATTTTACAAAATTAGGTTTGGAAATACTACATTTCGGTGTAGTGACCAAAATGCGATTTTTGTAAAGTTTAGTAGTGACTGTTTTGTAAAGAATTGAAACTTTGAATCTTTAAGGAGCTAATTTACCCAAAATGTTTTTCTCCAGATTTTTCCTTAATTCGGGTGATTTAATTAATGTTTTAATTAAATAAAAAGAAAAGAGAAACTACTTTTTGGATTTTCATAACTACCTTTCCCTAATTTTCTCTCATTCCTTTTTCTCTAAAAATCCCATCATCCAAACACATTTTCTCCAGCAAAATTCACATTGATCTTCACTTCAATTGATGAGATTTCTATCATCTATTGGTTCCTAATCAATCTTGCATCAAATCCTTTTGATTTACACATTGAATTTTCAAGGAATTTGGCCCAAATCAAGGAGAAATCATTATTTAGAGGTAATGATGTTCTTCTCCTCTAAATACTCAGTTCTTTACTAAAATTCTCAATTTGTCAATCCTTTATTAAAGTTTTATAAATGGATTTAATGTTAGAAACTTGATTTTGGCTTAAAACTCAAGATTTGGAAGAGATCTTGAAGATTTTCATTGTAATGGATTGGGCTCTGTTTTGAGATGTTTCTTTAATGTATTTTGGATGTCTAATGATGTTAGAAATGAGGTTTTATCAATCCAATCTCGAATAGGTTGTATTTCCTAAGTTTTTGCTTATGAAAATGGTGGTTTTTGAGGTGTTTTTGGTGTTCTGTTATAGCTGGAGGTATAAGTACGAGTTGAGAGTTGTTTTTGATGTTAATTGATGTTTAGAAATGATTAGAAGTGATGGATCTTGGCTGGGTTAAGTTTTGGAAGAGTTTGGAGGTGATTTCGGTTGTGTTTGGTAGCCAAAATGTTGGGTTTAGGTAGAGCAGCGAGTTTTGGAGTGTTGGCTGAAGATTTCAAATCATGATGATGCATTAATCCTCTACTTTGATGTGTCTAAAACAGGGGAGACATCTTCGGACACTTTCGGAGTTGATCCGGAGGCTTAATTGGCGTTTCGACAAGCAAGCGAAACGAAATTGGTGAGTGGAGTTGGTTTTCCAGCTTTGAAACAATTATTTGGAGGTTTTGGGAGCTTAGTTTAAGTCTAAACAACTTATCTAAGCTCAAGAGTAAGTTTTCAGAAAAACTCCCTCGAATGTGCCAAGTTATGGTTTGATGCATTAGTTATGAAATGCATGTTTAATTACTATTTTGAAAGCATGTTTTAGCATTATTAATTCTGGTTTTGAAAGCCTTGTATTGAGGGATGCTCAAGGTAAGAGATCCTTGGTTTGACATGTTATTAATATGGTTTTGATGCATAGTGATGCATGATGATAAGTGGCTTTGATTTTATGCTTTAAAACAGTGAAATGATGATGGTATTTGATGTATATTGGCAAGTGATGAAATGGTTTTAAAGTACTTGAATCGGATATAGTTAGCCGGCTATAGGATTGGGTGCACCGCAAGTAAAGTCGCCTTGGATGTTGAGGGGTTGTGATTGTACCGTAAACTCCATCCAAGTACCCTAACGATTGAGGTAAGATCACAACGGTGGTTGAAATTCCGTGTGTGGATCTTGTGTTATGTGTCCCTTACTCTCGTTAGAGGAATTATACAACTACCGATGAGTGGTGTTGAGGGGTTGTGATTGAACCGTTATACTCCACCACGGGTGTCACATCAATGGAGGGATTGCTCTTGAGTGTGAACCTTGTGTAGTCCGGTAGTGTGTATGAAGCGTGTGGGACAACGCTTGTAATCCGCTTATCCGATTGTGTTTTGTGTAAATGGTTATGAACTATCACTTGAAAGCCAATATAATGTATTTAAATGTAAAGAAGCATGAGATGCTTGAAAATGATGCAAGGTAGCATGAGAAAGAGATGAGCATGTGGTTTAAAAGCTTTGTTGAAAGTGTTTTATAAAAATGCATTGTTGTATTAGTTTTATTTAGAGCTTGCCTCACTAAGAATTTGTGCTTACGCTCTCTTTTACCAATAATGCAGATAATTGAGGTGTTAAAGGGCATCAAGGGAGCTAAGTATATCCAAGGGAAGCTAAGCTCAGGTATGGTGAAGTTTTCGTACACTATTAGTTTTGATAATTTGGCAATGGGAACCTAAGTTTTGTTTTGGGAGATGTATTAAACTCCCTAAGGTTGTGGCATGTGTGCCTTGGTTGTTCTGAATTGTAATTGGCCTTTAATGCTTGTTTGGAGGTTTGGTTACTCTAATTGGTTTGGATATTAGGATGCATGCCTCTAGACTTATGAATTTTCTTGTTTGATGCCATGAAGGTGTTTTGGGACTCTATGTGTGTACCTTGTATGTATGTTGACTTGTTGATATGCTTGGGAAGTCATTTGGATGTGTTGGATCGAGTTTGTGCTTGAAAAACCAGCAATTACTGTTGTTTCTGGGCAAACCGTATCGAAACACTCCCTAGTGTTCCGAAATGGGGGCCTGAAATGGCCTTCGTGTTTCAAAACGCCAAGGATTGTTTCGAAACGAATTTACCACTGGAAGGCCTCGTTTCGGAACCAGTCTCGGAACCAAATCGCGTATCGAAATGGTCAACGTCATTCCGATCCTGCGTTTCGATACAGCGGGTGGGTGTTTCGAAACAGGTGATCGTTGGGCACTGATTTGAATGGTGTTGAAGTTTGCAAGCTTTACATTTTAGTCCCAAATGTTTAAGTTGCAATTGCTTGAGTTTGAGATGTCCAATTAGGTTGAATTTTGGCAGAGAAGCATGTAACTTGCCTAATTTCATATTGGTAACTTTAAAATCAGTAAAGACCTTCTATTTTTTAGAAATTACATTTTGGTCCCTAAATTTGTATATTGTGCAATTGAGTCCCTTTTTGAAATCCGATCGTTGTACCTTTCTCTATCGTATCTTGTGAGTACTCACGTGTATCTAGACAATATTAAAAAGAAAAAAAAGGGTCGTAAATCAAGGTTTACTTTCGGGTTGACTTTGGTTTTCCCCGTGTAGTCTTCGTAGTTCAGGTCAATCGTCTAGGCCGGGCTAAGGGGGTTACATTTGGTGGTATCAGAGCTTAGGTTCTCGTGTAATTGGGAATTGTTATGTGGGTGATGAATGTGTATTTGCATGATAGTGTTGCATGGTTTCAATTGTGATGATATGCTATGTTGGAATGTGTTAGGGGATCCCATTGCCATATCAAAACTAATGAAAGGAATTGTTTTTGAAAAAGAGCTTGAGTACTTGGATTACTTACCTTATTGAGCCTAATTGTGTTTATTGCATTTGTGTCAGTGCATTGTTTTCTTGTAAATGGGGCCGCGTAGAGAGATGAGAATAAATACAAGAGCTATGGCTCAGAATGAGAATGAGAATGATGAGAACGTTGAGAATGTTGTGGATTTACCTCCTCCCCTGGTGGTGGACCACCTGGTGGTGGTGGTGGTGGAGGTGGTAATGTTGGTGTTGGTGCTGGTGTTGGGGTCGCTGGACCTGAAGGTGTGCAGGGGCAAGCTGCTCCTAACATGACTGTGTTGATTCAGGCTATTGCTGGAGCCTTTCAGGCAGCAGTAGCTGGAGCTCATGGAGCTGCGCATCATGGAGCTGGAGCGCATCAGTAGCTGGAGACTTTAGAACGTCTTCGCAGTCTGGGAGGGACTGAGTTCAGAGGTTTATCTCCGGAAGGATCTGAGTCTTGGTTGGAAAGCACCAAGAGGATTTTGGGGCAATTGAACTGTAATAATGTGCAGAAGTTGGGTTGTGTGGTGTTACTACTGCATGATGATGCTTATACGTGGTGGACGACCACTATCTCTGGAATGGAGGACAATGATGTAACTTGGGCGTTCTTCCTGAACGCGTTCAAGCAGAAGTATCTGGGTGTGCGATACCTAGATGAGGAGAAAAGAGAATTTATGTCTCTTGTGCAAGGCAGCATGACGGTGGATGAGTACGAGATCCAGTTTGTCTGCCTTAGTCAGTATGCACCTGAGCTAATCCCTAATGAGCGGGAGAGGTGTGAACGTTTCCATTATGGATTGGTAACGGATGTGAAGACTTTTATGCTTGCGGCTGAGTATACAGATTTTGATGTGCTTGTGAGTCGGGCGAAGGACATCGAGCAGAACTTGGGTTTGTCTTCCAGAGGCGTTAGTTCTAGCTCGGGTAAAAGAGCTGCTGATCATAGTTCTGGTGGTGGACGGAACAAGAGAGGACGAGATAAGAGGTACCAGCCTACTGCTAGGCGTGGTGGTGGAGGACTGGTACGCCTGTTCAGGGTGATAGGATGAGGGCTGATCAGAACACGTGCTGGACGTGTGGATCTCGTAGCCATTTGAGGCGATATTGTCCTCGAGCAGCGAGGGAGGTTCAGGCTCCTGTTGTAGCGACAAGTAATTCATGTTGGAATTGTGGTTCGACAGACCACATGAGGAGGGAGTGTCCTTTGTTGGCCGGTGGTGGTCAGGGACGTGCTCCTGGGGTAGTTACACCTCAGAGAGGTCGTGGGCGCGGCCGTGGTAACTTTAAGCGCATAGATGATGGTGGGAGGAATGTGGCGCATGTTGTGGCTGTACAACCTGAGGGTGGTGGCCAGGCTCGAGTGTATGCTCAGCGTGAGGGAAGGAATGATACGAATGTGATCGCAGGTACCTTTACTTTGCAATCCTTATCATTACTTTCTTTGGTTGATTCTGGATCTACACACTCATACATATTGCGTGAACATGCTCAAATGCTTGGTTTACCTGTTGAGTCTTTGGATGTTGGTATGCGTGTGACTAGTTCCTTTGGTGAGACAGTTGTAACACGAAAGTTGTATAGAAGATGTCCCGTGAAAGTGCAAAACCATGTTTTTCTTGTTGATCTCATGGAGTTGCCATTCTATGGTTTTGATGTAATCCTTGGTATGGATTGGCTTGTTGAGCATCGAGCTGTAGTGGATTTTGAGAACAAGCGAGTTTCGTTGAAACTTGCGGATGATTATGAGGTAGTGGTGGTTGGTGAGAATGTAAAGTTTCTTAGTAATGCGGTGTCTAGGGGTGAGCGTTCAAGCGAGTCGAGTCGAGTCGAGTCAAAAAATTTCGAGTTATTCGAGTTGACGCGTCATATTTTACGACTTGAACTTAATTTGAAATTTTTTCGATTCGAGTCGAGTTTATGAAATTCGAGTCGAGTCGAGTTTCTATACAAATTTAATTATAATTATTTACCATGTTATAGTATGATTTGATTCCAATTTAAACGACTTTCTCTATTCATATAAGATATGCATATATATATATATATATATATATTTCTTTATATTATTTTTCACATGCATAAGTAAGATTTGTAATGTTATTTAATAAAAAAATATCATCTAAACTTCTAAAATATATTTATAATATTATTTTTAAATAAGGAACTTTTAAGGATAAAGTACTGATGGGGGTATAAATGAGTTAATGAATTGATGTAAAGAAAAAATTTACAAAAAAATCGGTTGAATGATCAAATTGAATAAAATATAAAGTTAAAGGGCTAACTTAAAAAAAGAATAAATTTGTTAAAAATATGAATTGAAGTTATATATATATTATATAGTGTTAGTGAATCATGTGGTTTAATTTTGGTAAAAAAAATAGACTTAAAACGAAAGAGAAATTAAAGAAATGGGAAACATTCAAAGTTGAGGGGCTAAATTACAAAAGTAGGAAATTTAATTTAAAAATATGAATTGAAGCTAAATAGGTATTCTAGTTTCTACATTGGTTTAGGAGCATGTGGTTCAATTTTGGTCAAAATTGACTTAAAACGAAAGAGATATTGAAGAAATGAGGAAATCATACAAAGTTAAGGGGCTAAATTGAAAAAATATGAAATTTATTTTCAAAAATATAAAATGAAGATAAATACGTATTCTACGCTGGTTTAGGAATACGTGGTTCAAATTTGGTCAAAAATGGACTTAAAATGAAGGAGGAATTGAAGAAAAATGAAATCAGTGACTAAATTGCAAAACTGTAAAATTCGGTTTTTCGATTTTTTTGATTTTTCAAGTTGGGCAAATTCCAAACGGACTCGAAATCAAAAAAAATTCGAGTTAATAGAGTTGACTCGAATAACTCGACTCGAATAACTCGAAATTGAAAAAAAAAATATCGATTTTTTCGAGTCGAGTCGAGTTTTGCTCACCCCTAGTGGTGTCTACCTTGGAAGCAAGTCGGATGTTGCGGCAAGGTTGTGAGGCTTATCTAGCCTTTGTTATGAATCCAAGTTCGAAGGAGGTGCGCGTTCATGATATAAGAACTGTGCGAGAGTTTCCTAGAGTGTTTCCGGGGGAGTTACTTGGATTGCCACCTAGTCGGGATGTGGAGTTTGGAATTGAGCTGTATGAAAACATAACTCCAGTGTCCATTGCTCCCTATCACATGGAACCTAAGGAGTTGAAGGAATAGAAGACGCAACTTCAGGAGTTGCTTGACCGTGGGTTCATTCGGCCGAGTGTGTCACCTTGGGGTGCACCGGTCTTGTTTGTGAAGAAGAAGGATGGCACTATGAGAATGTGCATTGATTATTGTCAGCTGAACAAGTTGACTATCAAGAATCGGTATCCTTTGCCGAGGATTGATGATCTTTTTGATCAATTTCGGGGAGCGGTTGTGTTCTCCAAGATTGATTTAAGGTCAGGGTACTACCAGCTTAAGGTGAAGGATGTGGATGTGCCAAAAACAGCCTTTAGGACGAGGTATGGGCATTATTAGTTCCTTGTAATGCCGTTTGGCTTGACAAATGCTCCTGCAGCTTTCATGGACATGATGAATAGAGTGTTCCATGAATACTTGGATAAGTTTGTTGTGGTGTTCATTGACGATGTCCTTGTGTACTCTCGTACTGAGGAGGAGCATGAAGGTCATTTGAGGGTTGTCTTGCATGCGCTTCTGGAAAATCAGCTTTATGCTAAGCTGAGCAAGTGTGAGTTTTGGTTAAAGGAAGTTGTGTTCCTTGGTCATGTGGTTTCGGCTGAGGGAATTCATGTTGATCCTCAGAAGATCGAGGTGGTTATGAATTGGAAGCCTCCTAAGTCTGTTCACGAAGTCCGTAGTTTCCTTGGGTTAGCAGGATATTATCGGAGGTTTGTGGATGGATTTTCAAAGATTTTTGCACCTTTGATGAAGTTGTTGCAAAAAGATGTCAAGTATGAGTGGACGGAAGCAAGACAACAAGCTTTTGAGAAGCGTAAGGCAGCTTTGACGCAAGCTCCTATCTTGATTCAACCTGAATCGGGAAAAGAGTTCGTGGTGTATAGTGATGCATCCTATGTTGGTTTGGGATGTGTGCTAATGCAGGAGGGTAAGGTGGTGGCTTATGCATCACGACAATTGAAGGTGCATGAGCGCAATTATCTTACGCATGATATTGAGTTAGCTGATGTGGTTTTTGCTTTGAAGATTTGGAGGCATTATCTGTATGGTGAGAAGTGTACTGTGTACACAGATCACAAGAGTTTGAAGTATCTGATGTCGCAGAAAGAGTTGAATCTTAGGCAACGACGTTGGGTGGAGTTGCTTAAGGATTATGATTTGACGATCGAGTACCATCCGAGAATAGCTAATGTTGTGGCGGATGCCTTGAGTAGGAAGGTGGCAGTGGAGTTAAGGGCTATGTTTGCCAGCTTGAGTATTTCACAAGATGGAGGTCTTGTGGCTGAATTGCAAGTGAAACCATCTTTGGTTCAGTTGATAAAGGATAAGCAGTTTTTGGATGATTCTTTAGTGCCACATGTTCAGGATATTGCTGAGGATAGACCATCAGATTTTTGTTTTAATGATGATGGAGTTTTATGTTTTTGAAGTCGGATAGTAGTGCCGAATGATGTGGAGTTGAGGCGTACTATTCTGACTGAAGCTCATAGTATTCCTTTTGCAATGCACCCTGGTAGTACGAAGATGTATCGTGATTTAAAGGATGAGTACTATTGGGTGGGATTGAAGAAAGATGTTGCGGAGTATGTGAGTAAATGCACGATTTGTCAGCGGGTTAAGGCTGAGCATCAGTTTCCTTCAGGATTGTTGCAACCATTGAGGATTCCTGAGTGGAAGTGGGAAAGGATTACCATGGACTTTGTGTCTGGTTTGCCTTTGTCGCCATCGAAGAAGAATTCGGTATGGGTGATTGTGGATCGCCTTACGAAGTGTGCGCATTTCTTACTTGTGCATACTATGTATACTTTGGATAAGCTTACAGAGCTGTACATTGCTGAGATTGTGCGACTGCATGGCGTGCCAAAGTCTATAGTGTCGGATAGAGATCCGAGGTTTACATCGCGTTTTTGGGAGTGTTTGCACCAAGCTTTGGGTACGCGGTTGAATTTCAGTACTTCTTATCATCCACAGTCGGATGGACAGTCTGAGCGTGTCATCCAAGTGCTTGAGGATATGTTGAGGTGCTGTCTGATTGAGTTTCAAGGTTCTTGGGAGAAGCATTTGCCTTTGGTGGAGTTTGCTTATAACAATAGCTAACAGGCAAGTATTCAAATGGCACCTTATGAAGCCTTGTATGGGAGGAAGTGCAGAACTCCTCTTTGCTGGGCTGAAACGGGTCAGAAGTTGGTCTCAATGCCGGCTTTGTTAAAAGGAACCACCGAGAAGGTGAAGCTCATTTGTGAACGGTTGAAGGCAGCTTCTGAGCAACAGAAGTCTTACGCAGATTTAAAGCGTAAGGAGATTGAGTTTGCGGTGGGTGACCGTGTGTTTTTGAAGGTTTCGCCTTGGAAGAAGATGATGAGGTTTGTCCGGAAGGGTAAGTTGAGCCCTAGGTATATTGGACCATATGAGGTGATTGAACGTGTGGGTCATGTTGAGTACAAGCTGAGGTTACCGCAAGAGTTGGAAAAGATACATGATGTGTTTCATGTCTCTATGCTTCGGAGGTATAGATCGGATCCTTCGCATGTTAAGCATGTGGAAGAAGTAGAGTTGAATCCAGATTTGACCTATGACGAGGAGTCGGTTGAGATTCTGGATTCGGACAGTAAAGTTCTTCGAGGTAAGACCATTGAGTTGGTTAAAGTGTTGTGGAGACATCGTGGTGTCGAGGAAGCCACGTGGGAAAGGAAGGATGACATGATGAAGCTGTTTCCTTACCTTTTTCCTTCAGGTAAATTTCGAGGACGAAATTTCTTAAGAGGGGAGAGTTTTAACACCCCAATTTTGGGCTTAGAAGTTTAGGGTTTGATCGGACCGGTCTGAGAAATGGTTCAAATATAAAAGGAGGTTTTAGGGAAAGCCTAGTTCGGGATGTTTTAAAAATATAGAAAAATATCTAAAAATCCTCATTTAATATATATAAGAGAGTGGTGAAATCAATTTTACAAAATTAGGTTTGGAAATACTACATTTCGGTGTAGTGACCAAAATGCAATTTTTGCAAAGTTTAGTAGTGACTGTTTTGTAAAGAATTGAAACTTTGAATCTTTAAGGAGCTAATTTACCCAAAATGTTTTTCTCCAGATTTTTCCTTAATTTGGGTGATTTAATTAATGTTTTAATTAAATAAAAAGAAAAGGGAAACTACTTTTTGGATTTTCATAACTACCTTTTCCTAATTTTCTCTCATTCCTTTTTCTCTCAAAATCCCATCATCCAAACACATTTTCTCCAGCAAAATTCACATTGATCTTCACTTCAAATGATGAGATTTATATCATCTATTGGTTCCTAATCAATCTTGCATCAAATCTTTTTGATTTACACATTGAATTTTCAAGTAATTTGGCCCAAATCAAAGAGAAATCATCATTTAGAGGTAAGGATGTTCTTCTCCTCTAAATACTTAGTTCTTTACTGAAATTCCCAAGTTGTCAATCCTTTATTAAAGTTTTATAAATGGATTTAATGTTAGAAACTTGATTTTGGCTTAAAACTCAAAATTTGGAAGAGATCTTGAAGATTTTCGTTGTAATGGATCGGGCTCTATTTTGAGATGTTTCTTTAATGTATTTTGGATGTCTAATGATGTTAGAAATGAGGTTTTATCAATCCAATCCCGAATAGGTTGTATTTCCTAAGTTTTGCTTATGAAAATGGTGGTTTTTGAGGTGTTTTTGGTGTTCTGTTATAGCTGGAGGTATAAGGACGAGTTGAGAGTTGTTTTTGATGTTAATTGATGTTTAGAAGTGATGGGTCTTGGATGGGTTAAGTTTTGGAAGAGTTTGGAGGTGAATTCGGTTGTGTTTGGTAGCCGAAATGTTGGGTTTAGGTAGAGTAGCGAGTTTTGGAATGTTGGCTGAAGATTTCAATGCATGATGATGCATTAATCCTCTACTTTGATGTGTCTAAAACAGGGGAGACATCTTCGGACACTTTCGGAGTTGATCCAGAGGCTTAATCGGCGTTTCGGCAAGCAAGCGAAACAAAATTGGTGAGTGGAGTTGGTTTTCCAGCTTTGAAACAATTATTTGGAGGTTTTGGGAGCTTAGTTTAAGTCTAAACAACTTATCTAAGCTCAAGAGTAAGTTTTCAGAAAAACTCCCTCGGATGTGCGAAGTTATGGTTTGATGCTTTAGTTATGAAATGCATGTTTAATTACTGTTTTGAAAGCATGTTTTAGCATGATTAATGCTGGTTTTGAAAGCCTTGTATTGAGGGATGCTCAAGGTAAGAGATCCTTGGTTTGACATGTTATTAATATGGTTTTGATGCATAGTGATGCATGATGATAAGTGACTTTCATTTATGCTTTAAAACAGTGAATTGATGATGGTATTTGATGTATATTGGCAAGTGATGAAATGGTTTTAAAGTACTTGAATCGGATATAGTTATCCGGCTATAGGATTGTGTGCACCGTAAGTAAAGTCGCCTTGGATGTTGAGGGGTTGTGATTGTACCGTAAACTCCATCCAAGTACCCTAACGATTGAGGTAAGATCATAACGGTGGTTGAAATTCCGTGTGTGGATCTTGTGTTATGTGTCCCTTACTCTCGTTAGAGGAATTATACAACTACCGATGAGTGGTCTTGAGGGGTTGTGATTGTATCGTTATACTCCACCACGGGTGTCACATCAATGGAGGGATTGCTCTTGAGTGTGAACCTTGTGTAGTCCGGTAGCGTGTATGAAGCGTGTGGGACAACGCTTGTAATCCGCGTATCCGATTGTGTTTTGTGTAAATGGTTATGAACTATCACTTGAAAGCCAATATAATGTATTTAAATGTAAAGAAGCATGAGATGCTTGAAAATGATGCAAGGTAGCATGAGAAAGAGATGAGCATGTGGTTTAAAAGCTTTGTTGAAAGTGTTTTCTAAAAAAGCATTGTTGTATTGGTTTTATTTAGAGCTTGCCTCACTAAGCATTTGTGCTTACCCTCTCTTTTACCAATAATGCAGATAATTGAGGTGTTAAAGGGCATCAAGGGAGCTAAGTATATCCAAGGGAAGCTAAGCTCATGTATGGTGAAGTTTTCGTACACTATTAGTTTTGATAATTTGGCAATGGGAACCTAAGTTTTGTTTTGGGAGATGTATTAAACTCCCTAAGGTTGTGGCATGTGTGCCTTGGTTGTTCTGAATTGTAATTGGCCTTTAATGCTTGTTTGGAGGTTTGGTTACTCTAATTGGTTTGGATATTAGGATGCATGCCTCTAGACTTATGAATTTTCTTGTTTGATGTCATGAAGGTGTTTTGGGACTCTATGTGTGTACCTTGTATGTATGTTGACTTGTTGATATGCTTGGGAAGTCATTTGGATGTGTTGGATCGAGTTTGTGCTTGAAAAACCAACAATTACTGCTGTTTCTGGGCAAACCATATCGGAACACTCCCTAGTGTTTCAAAACGGGGGCCTGAAATGGCCTTCGTGTTTCGAAACGCCAAGGATTGTTCCGAAACGAATTTTCCACTGGAATGCCTCGTTTCAGAACCAGTCTCGGAACCAACCCGCGTATCAAAACGGTCAACGTCGTTTAGATCCTGCGTTTCGATACGGCAGGTGGGTATCTCAAAACAGGTGACCGTTGGGCACTGATTTGAATGGTGTTGAAGTTTGCAAGCTTTACATTTTAGTCCCAAATGTTTAAGTTGCAATTGCTTGAGTTTGAGATGTCCAATTAGGTTGAATTTTGGCAGAGAAGCATGTAACTTTCCTAATTTCATATTGGTAACTTTAAAATCAGTAAAGACCTTCTATTTTTCAGAAATTACGTTTTGGTCCCTAAATTTGTATATTGTGCCATTGAGTCCCTTTTTGAAATCCGATCGTTGTGCCTTTCTCTATCGTATCCTGTGAGTACTCACTTAGGGTTAATGTGTATCTAGACAAGATTAAAAAGAAAAAAAAGGGTCGCAAATCAAGGTTGACTTTTGGGTTGACTTTGGTTTTCCCCTTGTAGTCTTCGTAGTTCAGGTCAATCGTCTAGGCCGGGCTAAGAGGGTTACAGAAAAAGAGGGGGCCCTTATCCTTCAGTGCACACTCGTGGATTCCATCGAGGAAGTATTTTCCCATATTAATCTGCCGTTTGTTGATTATGGAGTGTACGAGGGCGAGCCTCTGTCGGTCCACTGTCGTGTTGTGGGACGTGGGCATGAGACGCTTCTTCACAAAATGGTTCCACAACTTGGCAGCTGGCATAAGTTGAGTTCTTCGCACCGTCCATCGATGTTTTGAGTCCTCGTTCTAGCCGGTGCCTTCTTCAGTAAGGTCTGCCATGATGTCGTCATAGTCTGCTGGCGACAGATTGCTGATGAACCTGTTGTGTGTATCCTCTTTCCTGCCCATATATATGCCATATAGAGTATTGATGTAGGCTGGTGTTGAGTGTATAAAAGTCCTATATTTTACCCCTTATTTAACCTATATTTTTTCTGCATTCAAGCATAATTCATTGCATTTAGGTAAAGTTTTGCATATACATCACAATTAGATTAAATGGCACAGTTGCTACTGATTTTGGTTACTTTTGCAGGTATCTGCTGTGGCAGAACACATGGCAGCAAGGGAGCAAAGCTGGAACACAGGACTGGAGTCAAGGAAATCAAGCTGTCGTGGCCACTGCCGTGGCAGCCATGACGACAGCATGGGTGAAGTGGAAAAGTGAAGTGGATAGAGGATTTTAAGTCGTTCTGTCGTGGACCACTCCTATATTTTTCTGAGCCCTAAGGCAGAATGAAGGCCAAGCCCAAAGTCCAAGGAAGAAACCCAAAGCAAGAAAAGAGGACGAATTAAAGGCATATACTCAAAAGATTTAATCTCCAATAGAGTTGTACTTGATTTTAACTTTGTATTCTTGCCATATTAGAAAACTTGGACCCAAGGCCTATATAAAGGCATGTAATTCGACCTAGGGAAGGATATCTCATCTCTAGTCATCTTCCCCAAAACCCTTGTCGTTTTCCCCCTCTCATCATGTTCTAAACTTCCCCTAGGGCTAAGGGTTGATTCTGTAAAGTAGTTGCAAGGATTGTACTGTTTTAAGATTTTCTGTTCAATGAAATAAAACTTCAAGTTTGCTTATTCTGGTTTCAACATCTTGCAAGAGTATCGGGAGAGCATTGTAAGATTATCTATTTACTTAATATCGGGAGAGTTAAGTATACGAAAGGAATAAGTGCGAGTTCTCCAGTATATGGTTGAACTATCTCAGACCTAGGTATAGGACGAGGTTAAGTGCCTAAGGAAGAATTCAACAACATCGGTGTTCATCCTTCGATTCACGCCGAGAGGTATCATCCAAGACGTGTTCATCGACAGACTTGGACCTAGAGATAGGACAAGTCACAGCAGGGATTCTTGCCAAGCTTGAAGTACAGAGTTGTGTGATCGCTGCCGCGACAACAACAGACTTCTGCCACGACAGGTGCTGCCGCGACAGGGACAACGACAGAACAGGAATTTCTCTTCAGTGCAACACCTGCACTACCAAGCAAATCGATACCGGCCTATCTCTTAAACCTGAATCTTTTATCTTTTACATTCATTATTCTCCAATATTATTTTCCAAACAATTTAAACTCTCTTCTTTCTTTCTTGTGCAGCAATTCGAGGATAAAGCTATTTCCAGTCCCTGTGGATTCGACATCCGATACTTCAAGTATCACTTTACTACTTGTGTCGTGTACACTTGCACTACATTGCGATAGGACTTTTGACACGCAACAAGTTTTTGGCGCTGTTGCCGGGGACTGGCAACATATCTTTACCCTTACTTTTTCTACACTTTTTAATTTTTATGTTTTTATTGGGATTGTTTACCCTGTGCTTTTCACAAGGTTTACCGTTTGCTTATGCGCATATCAAGACGAGGCAAAGAACCTGAGTACAAACTAAACCCTGAAATCAAACGTACGTGCAACCTCAGGAACCGAGTCCGCCTCTTGATAGCAAGAAACGATTATCTTGAGGAATAGTTAAAAGCAATGCATAACGGGGTAAATAATAACCCGAGGAATCCTGAAGATCCTCCCCTAGACGACCGGAACGGACGGCCTACTGTCGAGGCCGCACGACGGTCCTACCGCGACTACATGATCAATGATCATGTAGAACTGGAGACCACCCTACCAGACGTGGAAGCTGAGAATTTCGAGTTGAAACCTGTTATGTTCAGCATGATCAATTCCGCTGGCCAATTTAGTGGTGCTGCAACAGAGGATGCCTGAGAACACCTAAAAACGTTCCAAGAAATCTATGGATCGTTTATTTTACCATGAGTAAATCTGGAAATATTGAGGCTCCGGTTATTTCCTCATTCATTGAGAGACAGAGCTAAAACTTGGTGGAATAAACTAACGTCGGGTTCAATACGAACTTGGGCAGATCTCTCTCGTGAATTTTTATCTCGTTTTAATCCTTCTCACTTATCTGAGCAATTGCGTAATGAAATTGCTACTTTTCAATAGGAAGATGACGAACCAATGCACGAGGCATGGGACAGGTTTACAACACTTCTAAGGAACTGCCCGATGCATGGATTCCCCGTATGGAATCAAGTCATCAAATTATACAATGCTGCCAACACACACACTCGTATGAGAATAGATTCAGCAGCGAATGGACTATTGTTGGATAAAGATCCAGACGAAGCCATGGTAGTGTTGAAAAACTTAGCAGAGAATGACGAGCAATTCCCTACAGCAAGGAGAGGTAAACGAGGGATAGCTGTAAAAGATTATGAAGCCAACAATTCCCTGAAGACACAGGTTGCATACCTCACAAAGGCAGTGGAAAATTTGTTGAAAAAATATTCCAAACCTATATACTCTGCCGAAGGGGTATGTGAGACTTGCAGTGGGAACCACAGTTCGGAAGACTGTCCGTTACAGGTAGAAGAAAGGATGTATGTTGGAAATTACAACAAGCCAAGAAATTACGACTCCAACAATTACAATCCCAACTGGAGGAAAGACCCCAAATTCTCCTGGAGCAATCCAAACAACGCACTTAATCCTCATATGCAGAACAACCAAAACCAAGGGGCACCCAAAATCATGTCACGCCAGCAACCACAGCAGCAGCCGCACCAGCAGCTGGTAGCTGCACCTAGTATACTGGAGCAGACTTTGGCTACATTCCTGTCACAGACAGGAACTTACATGGCAAACATGGATCACTTTGTCAAGAAAACTAGGTCATTCATGGACAAGACAGAGATAAGAATTACTAATCATGAGGCCACCCTGAAATCACTGGAGACACAAATGGGCCAGGTTTCCCAGCATATTAAGCCAAGGCAAAACGGAGGATTCCCTAGTGATACTGAGGTCGCTAGAAAACCTACACATGAGCAGTGTAAAGCAATTATAACTAGGAGTGGGAAACAACTGCAAGGGCCGGAGATGAAAACCATGCCAATTGAGGAACCAACCCTAGATGCATCTGCCGCGAACACTGCCCCGGTAGAAGAAGAGCAACCTGCGGCCGACACACCTGTCGCGGCAGCAGAAGGGACAGAGGAGCAAGAAAAGAATGCTGAAGAACCTAATCCTCCTCAGATCCGAATTCCATGTGAAAGACGTTTGGAAGATTACCGTCCTCCACCTCCTTTTCCACAACGGTTGCAAAAATAGAAACAGGAGTACCAGCTCAAAAAGATTTACGATATTTTTAAGCAGGTACACATCAATATACCATTGTTAGAGGCCATCAAGTGGATGCCCGGTTATGCGAAATTTCTCAAGGATGCCATGTCAAAAAGATCCAGACTTGGGGAATTCGAAACGGTAAAAATGACAGAAGGATGCATGACTATCTTGCACAGGCATCCACCCTAGAAGAAGAAAGATCCTGGGAGGTTCATCATGCCGTGCATAATTGGTGACAAATTCGTGGGTAAGGCACTTTGTGATATAGGTGCTAGTATAAATTTAATGCCAAAATCTGTGTTTCAGAAATTAGGTATTGGACGAGCACGACCCACAATAGTTATGCTGCAGCTAGCAGACCGCTCTTACATACAACCAGAAGGGAAGATCGAAGATATTCTGGTAAGAGTGGATAAGTTTATTTTCCCTGTTGACTTTATTGTTTTAGACTGTGAAGCAGATGAAAATGCACCAATCATCCTGGGGCGACCCTTCCTAGCCACAGGCAGATCTGTGATTGATGTGGAGAAAGGAGAACTGACAATGAGAGTAAATGATCAAGAGATTAAACTCAATGTTCTCCAAGCAATCAAACATGCTAATGCAGAAGAAGAGTGCAAGGCCATCACTGAAGTAATCCTTGACCAACCTTGCATCAGGTCGAGCTGCCATGACATCAAATTTGGTCACTGCCACAGTAGTCATCTGGAAGACTATCACGGCAGCAACGACGACAGTGACTCCTCCGATTCTGACATATCCTACACTGAAGGTCACGAGGAGGTAAATTGGATAGGCAATTGTCCAGGTAAGTTATTCGAACCCCTAAACTATACCTCGAATGAACACATAATCCAAAATCCTTCAATTGAAGAACCACCTGTTTTGGATCTTAAGCCCCTTCCAAGACAGCTTAAATATGTTTTTCTTGGTTTAAATGATACGTTGCTCGTAATCATCTCTTCCAAGTTAATGCAGAAACAGGAGCAGCAGTTAATTGGAATGCTGCAGCAGCATAAGAAGGCTATTGGATGGACGATAGCTGACATCCAAGGCATCAGTCCGGCATTATGTATGCACAAAATTCACCTAGAGGGTGATCATAAGCCGACCATTGATGCTCAAAGACGCTTAAACGACGCTATGCGAGAAGTGGTGAGAAAAGAAATTATCAAATGGCTCGATGCCGGAATAATTTATACCATCTTGGATAGTAAGTGGGTGAGCCTAGTGCAGTGTGTACCTAAAAAAGGAGGAATCACCGTGGTGACCAACGAAGAGAACGAACTAATCCCGACCAGGACTGTGACCGATTGGAGGGTTTGTATGGACTACTGAAAGCTTAATAAAGCTACCCGGAAGGACCATTTTCCCTACCTTTTATTGATCAAATGCTTGATAGATTAGCGGGGAAGCCTTATTATTTTTTTCTTGATGGTTACTCAGGTTACAATAAGATAGCCATTGCACCAGAGGATCAAGAGAAAACTACCTTCACATGCCCATACGACACTTATGCTTTCCGGAGAATGCCATTTGGACTCTGCAACGCACCAGCAACCTTCCAAAGGTGCATGATGGCGATATTCTCCGACATGGTAGAAGACTTCCTGGAAATTTTCATGGACAATTTTTTCATCTTTTGAAACAGTTTTGAAGGTTGTTTAGGAAACCTACAGAAGGTTCTTGAAAGATTCGAAAAAGCGAACTTGGTCTTAAACTGGGAAAAATGCCACTTCATGGTGGATGAAGGGATAGTCCTAGGCCACAAGGTAAGCTGCCGCGGCATAGAGGTGGACAGAGCGAAAATAAAAGTAATCGAAAAACTGCCACCACCCACCACAGTCAAGGGGATTCAGAGTTTCTTAGGGCATGCTGGGTTCTATCGAAGATTTATTGCCAATTTCTCGAAGATTACCAAGCCCTTATGCCACTTATTGGAGCAGAATCGTCCCTTTGACTTTAATACTGAATGTACTGAAGCATTCAGAATTCTGAAGGAGAAGCTGGTAACAGCCCCGATCGTACAGCCACCAGACTAGAGTTTGCCATTCGAAATAATGTGTGATGCCAGTGACTACGCTGTCGGGGCAGCACTAGAGCAGAGGAAGGATAAACTCTTCCATGTAATTTATTATGCCATCAAAACACTGAATGATGCCCAAATGAATTATATCACAACATAAAAAGAACTATTAGTAGTGGTGTTCTCAATCAACAAGTTCCGGCCATACATACTTGGAACGAAGGTGGTGGTCCATAATGACCATTCAGCACTGAAGTATCTGTTCACAAAAAAAGATGCAAAACCGAGATTGATACGTTGGATCTTGCTGCTGCAAGAGTTCGACATTGACATCAAGGATAAAAAGGGGACAGAAAACCAAGTAGCAGACCACTTGTCGAGATTAGAGATGGGAAAGAGTTTACCGACAGATAGGACCAACATACTGGAGACCTTCCCGGACGAACAACTGTTCGCTGCCACCAGCGTCGCCGCGACATCCATGGTGGCAGGTAAGTTTTCTGAACTTCCTTGGTATGCGGATTTTGTTAATAACATTGTTAGCGGAGCACTATCTCCTAAACTTAATTACCAAGCAAGGAAGAGGTTCCAAAATGATGCAAAACATTATTATTGGGACGAACCTATTCTTTTCAAACATTGTGCAAATCAAACTATCAGGAGATGCGTACCACAGGATGAACAGGAAGCTGTGCTTCACCACTGCCATGCTTCACCATATGGAGGACACTTATGTGGAAACAAAACTGCTGCCAAGGTTTTGCAATCTGGTCTCTATTGGCCCACACTATTCAAGGATGCACAAGCCTTCTACAAAAGCTGTGACAAATGTCAAAGGACTGGGAACATCTCGAGAAGGCATGAGATGCCATTGCAGAACATTTTAGAAGTCGAAATCTTCGATGTATGGGGAATCGATTTCATGGGACCGTTCCCAGCATCTTGTGGGAACCTCTACATCCTACTCGCAGTGGATTATGTGTCCAAGTGGGTAGAAGCGATCGCCACTCAGAAAAATGACGCCAAAATTTTTCAAAGATTTGTGCACAAGAATATTTTCTCCAGATTTGGCATTTCTAAGGAGATCATCAGTGACGAAGGGAGACATTTTGATAATAGGGTAATTTCTGCTGCCTTGAGAAAATACGGAGTAAAGCACAGGATTGCAACAGCATACCACCCTCAAACCAATAGACAGGCCGAAATATCCAACCGGGAAGTAAAGAACATACTTGAGAAGATGGTTAAACCTACTCGAAAAGATTGGTCTTTACACCTCAATGATGCACTCTGGGCCTATAGAATAGCATTCAAAACACCATTGGGAATGTCACCCTACAGGCTTATATATGGGAAAACATGCCATTTACCTGTTGAGATAGAGCACAGAGCTTACTGGGTTATCAAGGCAGTAAACATGGACTTGGATAAGGCAGGACAAAAGAGGCTATTGGACTTGAATGAAATTGAAGAAATTCGAGCAATGGCCTACGACAATGCCAGGATATACAAAGATAAAACCAAAAGGTGGCACGAAAGGAAACTGCTGCCACGACACTTCTGCCCAGGGCAGCAGGTGTTGTTGTTTAACTCTAGGTTAAAACTTTTCCTAGGAAAGCTTAAATCTAGATGGTCTGGTCCTTTTCAAGTTGTCTAGGTTTTCCCTCATGGTGCCATCACAATCCAACCCCTAAAGGACGGGCACCAATTCAAAGTCAACGGACAGAGACTAAAGCATTATCAGGGGACTGAAGCCCCAAGGATGCAGGAAGTAGTTACTTTAGGAGATGCCCCTCAAGGCATCCCTGATTTAACTTAGTTTTTATTTGTATTTTATTTTATTAGGAAATTAGATTTCATTATTTTATTTTAGGAAATAATATTTTATTTATCAATTTTAATGAAAAAAAAGAAACAGGCCAAAGAGAATGAGTGAACCAGCCCACCATATCAATAGCAGCCCAAGAAGCCCAACGGATGAGTCTGTCGTGACAACCTGTCACCAGCTGTCGCGACAGACGCGGAAAATACAGCATGTCACCAAGCTGTCGCAACAGACACGCAAACGCATAACAGACGTGTAGCAAACACGGAAACGCGTGACAGACGCGTCAAAAACCGCGTAACAGTTGGCCCCGTTATTCGCGCCTACTGTTACAGCTCCAACAGGTAGAAAATCACTCATCTATATAAACCCCCATTCACTATTCATTTTTCATCTCACTTTTATTCTCTCAACGTGTTTCCTCTAGACCTCAAAATTTTCTTTACATTTTCCACAGTCCTTGCAACGATGACTAGCAGACAAACCCGTAGAAGTGTTGCCTCTAGTTCTGCCGCAGCAGTAAGAACTCCAAGCCATAGTGCCATCCCAAACCGCTTCGCCTCCACCGACTCCGCCGGCAGATTCTACCACTCCTTCTAGAAGAGGGAGATGTGGGAAGAATGGGGGTTTCTCTACACCAAACCCACGGGAGACCTAGGGCTTGAACCCTTCATCGCAAGAAAAATCTATGCCCTCAAATGGCAGCAGTTTGCTGCCCAGCCAGAAGAAATGAACGTCACACTCGTCCGGGAGTTCTATGCTACCGTCGACAGCAAAGATACTACGACCGTGACGGTTCGAGGTAAAGAGCTTTCTTTCGAGCCTTCTTACATCAACACCCTCTACGACCTCTATGTGAGTAAAAAGGAGAACGCCCATAAGAGATTTGTCAATAGTCCGTCGCCGGCAGACTACGACGCGGTGATGGCAGAATTGACTGAGGAGGGGACAGAATGGAACACCGACCCAAAACATCGATGGACGGTGAAAAGAACTCAGTTGACTCCTGAAGCCAAACTATGGAATCATTTTGTGAAGAAGCGCATCATGCCATCCTCCCACAATAGTACCGTCGACTGACCCAGGTTAGCCCTTGTACATTCAATTTTAAATGAAAGATTTATCAATGTCGGCCGATACATAAGGGAGGGAATTCTGGAATGCGCCCTCTGACCATCGGGACCCCTTGTCTTCCCATACCTCATCAATGCCATATGTCGGGGCCACAACGTACCGAAGATTGCTTAAGATTTTAAAGTCCGAGGGAAAGGGTGGACGGAGAGGAACATTTTCAGCCTCATGGAGCTGAAAGCATCCACCCCACTGTCCTTCTTCAACCCTTCTGCCACAGCAGAGCAGACGGCTGGCCCTAGTCACCCAGAACCTGCCGCAGCAGAGTAGCAGCAGACGGCAGCCGCAACTCTACCGGACACCTCCACCCGATTCTGTCAACACTTCAAAGAATGGAGGAAAGGCAGCTTGGATTGATGAGCTTCATGAGGGATTTCACGAAAGCAACGGTAAATTTTATTCGTAATGATTTAAATTTTACACATGTGCCATTCCCATCCTTCCCAGATCAGTTCTTCGCTGCCCCGACACCTACTCTTACCCCTGCTGCCACACCTAAGACTCCATCTGCTACCTCTACACCTACATCGGCCGCGAAAGCTGAAGACGGCAGCCAACCTGCCACTGCCAGAGGCGAGAAACGAAAGGAGTCTCTGCTAGAGCTCAACGAAGACTACTTCGAAGGGTTCTCCTCCTCTTCAGTCTGGCAGGATTCTGACGGGGAGCCCTCAGTTGCCCGAAACCTCTCCAAGGAGTTCACCCCAATGAAAAGGCAGAAGCCCAACGCGGCTGGCGAAGGACCCTCCGGCCAGGGCAGATATGCCAGCAACAGCTCCGACGATGAGGTACAATTTCTGGACAAGCCCCCACACATCTCACCAACCCGTGTCCAGCCACCAAGGGAAGCCAAAAAGAAGACAACCTCTGCCTCTCCCAGCACTCTGTCGGCCCCTGCCATGAAATTCTCTGCCCGCCGGTAGCTCCAGATCAGCAGCAGCAGTGATGACAACTCCTCAAATTAAGTTTCTATCTTATTATTGTTGTCTTTGCTGTTTTTTTATTTATTTTGTTGTGTATTTTATTTTCTGTTTTTATTTTCCATGTTCTCATGCATTGAGGGCAATGCAACCCTCGAGTTTGGGGGCGGCATCCCTCCATTAATGAAGTGTTAGTTGCGTCTTAAATTTGTGTCTAAGTGCTAGTTATTATTTAGTTTATTTTTATCAAAAAAAGAAAAAATAATAATATTTGGCTGAAGTCTTCGAACTAAACTTACCTGCCACGACATACTCTGTCGCGACAGTGCCTTTAGGAAGTTTTAAGAACTGTTTAGAGCCTTGCTATAATTCTGATCTGTAGAACACTCTTTGTGACTTTTATGCTATCTAGACTTCTATAGTGCATTGGAATAGAAATGTTTACCCTCTTGAGAGTGCCCCTAGAGGTGTCTATCACCGGCTCTAGGAAAGGAATGAAGGAAAGAAAAAAATCCAGACTCATTGCTTGCAAAACTGCCTTGCACTAAATTAGGGAGATTTCTCTTGAGCTTAAGTTAGAAAAAACTAAAGAAGCCTAAGATTTGCCTCCAGAAAAGATGCAGTTAAATCAAGAGTCGGAAAAAAACTAATGGAGCCTAAGAATTGCCTCCAGAAAAAAAAATTGGCATAAAACACAAGGTTGTAAGCATAACTATTATGGTAAACTAAAGGAGTCCAGGCACATAATTGTTCACAAAACATGCACACACTGCACAAGAATTATAGCATGGATCTGAATAAATCCAGAACGTACGACAAGGTATTGTTCGTAAAAGGGCATGTGTGGTAGGTAATGAAAAGTTCTCTGAATTAAGCCAAACAAAAAAAATTTCAGTTAGGTCATATTTTCTTGAGGGCAAGCAAGAACTTGAGTTTGGGGGTGTGTTCAGTGTATAAAATTCCTATATTTTACCCCTTATTTAACCCATATTTTTGCTGCATTCAAGCATAATTCATTGCATTTAGGTAAAATTTTGCATATACATCACAATTAGATTAAATGGCACAGTTGCTACTGATCTTGGTTACTTTTCCAGGTATCTGATGTGGCAGAACACAAGGCAGCAAGGAAGCAAAGCTGGAACAAAGGACTGGAGTCGAGGAGATCAAGCTGTCGTGGCCACTACCGTGGCAGCCATGACAACAGCATGGGTGAAGTGGAAAAGTGAAGTGGAGTTCGACAGATAGAGGATTTTAAGACGTTCTGTCGTGGACCACTCCTATATTTTTCTGAGCCCTGAGGCAGAATGAAGGCTAAGCCCAAAGTCCAAGGAAGAAACCCAAAGCAAGAAAAGAGGACGAATTAAAGGCATATACTCAGCAGATTTAATCTCCAATAGAGTTGTACTTTAGTTTAACTTTGTATTCTTGCCATATTAGAAAACTTCGACCCAAGGCCTATATAAAGGCATGTAATTCGACCTAGGGGAGGATATCTCATCTCTAGCCGTCTTCCCCTAAAACCCTTGTCGTTTTCCCCCTCTCATCATGTTCTAAACTTCCCCTATGGCTAAGGGTTGATTCTGTAAAGTAGTTGCAAGGATTGTACTTTTTTAGGATTTTCTGTTCAATGAAATAAAACTTCAAGTTTGCTTATTCTGGTTTCAACATCTTGCAAGAGTATTGGAGAGCATTGTGAGATTATCTATTTACTTAATATCGGGAGAGTTAAGCATACGAAAGGAATAAGTGTGAGTTCTCCAGTTTATGGTTGAACTATCTCGGACCTAGGGATAGGACAAGGTTAAGAGGCTAAGGAAGAATTCAACAACATCGGTGTTCATCCTTTGATTCACGTCGGGAGGTATCATCCAAGACGTGTTCATCGACAGACTTGGACCTAGGGATAGGACAAATCAGAATAGGGATTCTTGCAAAGCTTGAAGTACAGAGTTGTGTGATCGTTGCCGCGACAACAGCAGACTTCTGCCGCGAAAGGTGTTGCCGCGACAGGGACGACGACAGAACATGAATTTCTCTTCAGTGCAACACATGCACTACCAAGCAAATCAATACTGGCCTATCTCTTAACCATGAATCTTTTATCTTTTACATTCATTATTCTCCAATATTATTTTCCAAACAATTTAAACTCTATTCTTTCTTTCTTGTGCAGCAATTTGAGGATAAAGCTATTTCCAGTCCCTGTGGATTCAACATCCGATACTTCGAGTGTCACTTTACTACTTGTGTCATGTACACTTGCACAACATTGTGATAGGACTTTTGACACGCAACAGCTGGTTCTAATGTAATTTCCTTACCCCTAAGATTGACTTGATTGGTGTCCTTAGAGGTGACGGCAGCATTGAATTCTCGGACAAGTGTGATATTCATCTCCTCGGGTTATTCCGCAAACATCTGCCACTTTAGCCCAATGATCCGTTTGGCGATGAATCCTTCGAGTCCTATATCTCCGGTCTTCCTTAGGTAGGTGAACCCTCTTTCCTCCCACATTTCTCTTTTCTGAAAAGATTCATAATATCTTTTCGCTGGTTCTGCCGAGACGAACCTTCTGTGAATTCTATTGTGACTGGGAGTGAAGACTGACGCGGCAGATGTGGAGGCAGCTATTCTTCGGGTCGATCTCATTGTCATTGTAAGAGTATTGTAGAAAAGAAAGAAAAGAAAATACTGAAAAGCTAAAAATGTTCGGAAACAGAGCAGAGAGAAGAGAATTAGGTGAAAAATGATATGGAGGTGGGGGTTTATATAGAACGAGGTTCTGCCCGTTGAAGCCGTAACGGGTGGCGTGAAAAACGGAGCCAGCTATCACGTGGTTTCCTGACGCATCTGTTACGTGTTTCCGTGTCTGTTGCGTGTCTGTCGCAACAGCTTGGTGATAGGCTGTATTTGTGCGTCTACCGCGACAGCTGGTGACCGGCTGTCACGACAGCCTTGTTACCATTGGGCTTCTTGGGCTGTTGTGAGTGGGTTAGGCTGGTTCATTCCTTCTCTTTTCTTTGCTTCTTTTATTTACCTGAAAACTAAAATAAAAAATAATAAATTCTTATTTCCTAAAGCAATAAAAATAAATAAAATAAAATAAATAAAACTAAGTTAAATTAGGGATGCCTTGAGGGGCATCTTCTAAAGTAACCACTTTCTACTCTCTTGGGGCTTCAGTCCCCTGATAGTGCTTTAGCCTCTGTCTATTGACTTTGAATTGGTGCCCGTCCTTGATTGATCATATTGTTATGGCACCATGAGGAAAAACATGTACTACCTGGAAGGGTCCAGACCACCTAGACTTTAGCTTTCCTGGGAAGAGCTTCAACCTGGAGTTGAATAACAACACCTTCTGCCTTGGTGTGAACTGTCGTGGCAGAAGTTTTCTGTCGTGCCACTTCTTTGTTTTATCTTTATAGATTATGGCGTTGTCGTAGGCCATGGCTCGAATTTCTTCAATTTTATTTAAGTCCAATAGCCTTTTCTGCCCTGCTTTGTCCCAGTCCATGTTAACTGTCTTGATAGCCCAGTATGCTTTATGTTCTATCTCGACAGGTAGGTGGCATGTTTTTCCATAGATTAGGCGATAGGGTGACATCCCCAATGGTGTTTTGAATGCAATTCTGTAGGCACATAATGCATCATTTAAGTGAAGAGACCAGTCCTTCCTAGTTGGCTTAACCATCTTTTCCAAAATGTTCTTCACTTCTCTATTTGAGATTTCAGCCTGCACATTGGTTTGAGGGTGATATGATGTTGCGATTCTATGTTTAACTACATACTTCTTCAACGCACTAGCAATTACTTTGTTGTCAAAATGCCTATCCTCATCACTAATGATCGCCCTTGGGATGCCAAACCTGGTGAAGATATGTTTGTGTAAAAACCTTTGAACGATTTTAGCATCATTCTTTTGTGTAGCAACGGCTTCTACCCACTTGGACATATAATCCACTGCCAGTAATATATACAGGTTCCCACAAGAAGCTGGGAATGGTCCCATGAAGTCGATTCCCCAAACATCGAAAATTTCGACTTCAAGAATGTTCTGCAGGGGCATTTCATGTTGTCTAGAGATGTTTCCAGTCCTTTGGCATTTGTCACAACGCTTGTAAAAGGCTTGTGCATCTTTAAATATTGTGGGTTAAAAGAAACCAGATTGTAGAACTTTGGCAGCAGTTTTGTTTCCTCCAAAGTGTCCTCCATAAGGAGCAGCATGGCAATGGTGGAGCACTTGTTCCTGTTCTTCCTATGGTATGCATCTCCTGATAATCGGATCTGCACAATGCTTAAATAAAAGAGGTTCGTCCTAATAATAATGTTTTACATCATTTTGGAACCTCTTCCTTGCTTGGTAGTTAAATTCAGGAGGTAATAAGCCACTAACAAGATAGTTTACTATGTCAGCATACCAAGGAATTTTAGAAAGCTTACTTGTCGCCATGGCTGTCGCGGCAGTGCTGGTGGCAGTGAATAACTACTCATCGGGGAAAGTCTCATGTATGTTAATCTTGTCTTTATCTTGATTCTCTCCCATCTCCAATCTTGACAAGTGATCAACTACTTGGTTTTCTGTTCACTTTCTTTCCTTGATGTCTATATCGAATTCTTGCAACAGCAGAATCCAACGTATCAACCGTGGTCGTGCATCCTTCTTGGTGAACAAGTATTTTAGTGCTGAATGATCCGTATGGACCACCACTTTTGTTCCAAGTATGTATGGTCTGAACTTGTCGAAGGCGAATACCACCACTAGCAGCTCCTTCTCTGTTGTGGTGTAGTTTATCTGGGCATCATTTAAGGTCTTGCTGGCATAATATATAACGTGGAAGAGTTTCTCCTTCTGCTTTCCTAGTGTTGCCCCGACAGCATAGTCACTAGTGTCACACATTATTTCAAACGGTAAACTCCAGTCTAGTGGCTGCACTACTGGGGCTGTTACTAGCTTCTCCTTTAATGTTTTGAATGCTTCAGTACATTCAGTGTTGAAATTAAAGGCTTTATTTTGTTCCAACAAGAGACACAAGTGTTTAGTGATTTTAGAAAAATTTGCAATAAACCTTCTATAAAAACCTACGTGTCCCAAGAAACTTCTAATGCCCTTGATTGTTGTGGGTGGCGGCAGTTTTTCGATAACTTTGATTTTGGCTCTGTCTACTTCTATGCCGCGGCAGGAGACTTTGTGTCCCAGCACTATGCCCTCATCTACCATAAAGTGGCATTTCTCCTAGTTCACTACAAGGTTTTCCTCTTCACATCTTTCAAGCACCTTCTTCAAATTGCCTAGGCAATCGTTGAAACTGTCTCCAAAGACGGAAAAGTCATCCATGAAGATCTCCAGGAAATCTTCCATCATGTTAGAGAATATTGCCATCATACACCGTTGAAAAGTTGCTGGTGCATTACACAGTCCAAATGGCATTCTCCTAAAGGCGTATGTTCCGTAGGGGCATGCGAAGGTTGTCTTCTCATGGTCCTCCAGTGCAATGGAAATTTGGTTATAACCTGAATAACCATCAAGGAAATAGTAGTAAGGTTTTCCCGCTAATCTATCTAACATTTGATCAATAAAGGGTAAGGGGAAGTGATCTTTCCGGGTAGCTTTGTTAAGCTTCTGGTAGTCCATACAAACCCTCCAACCAGTCACAGTCCTGGTTGGGATTAGCTCATTGTCCATGTTGGTTATGACAGTTATGCCTCCCTTCTTGGGTACGCATTGCACAAGGCTCACCCACTTGCTATCCGAGATGGCGTAAATAATTCTAGCGTCAAGCCATTTAATAATTTCCTTTCGTACCATCTCTTGCATAGCTTCGTTCAGTCGTCTTTGGGCATCTATCATCGGCTTATGATCATCCTCCAAGAGGACCTTATGCATGCATATTTCCATACTAATGCCCTGGATATCGGCAATGGTCCATCCAATTGCCTTCTTATGCTGTTGTAGCATACCAATCAGCTGATGTTCCTGCTCTTGCATCAACTTAGAAGAGATGATTATGGGCAACGTATCATTGAGACCAAGGAAAACATATTTATGTTGCCCTGGCAGGGGTTTAAGATCTAAAACGGGTGATTGATCTATGGAAGGCTTTTGAATCACATGTTCATTAGATGTATAGTTCAAAGGTTCAAAGAACTTACCTGGACGCGTGCCTATCCAATTTACCTCCTCATGACCTTCAGTATCAGATATGATATTGTCTAAGGAGTTGCTGTCACCGTTGCTGTCGTGGCAGTCTTCTAGGTGGCTGTGGTGATAGTGTCCAATCTGTCTGTCGTGATAGCTTGATCTGATGCAGGGTTGGTCTACAATTACTTCTGATATTGTCTTACATTTTTCCTCTACATCAGCTTGTTTTATGGCTTGGAGAACATTGAGCTTTATCTGCTGGTCATTGACTCTCATAGTCAGTTCTCATTTCTCTACAGCGATCAATGTTCTACATGTGGCTAGGAAGGGTCGCCCTAGGATGATCGGTGCATTCTCGTCTGCTTCACAGTCTAAAACAAGAAAGTCAGCAGGAAATATAAACTTATCCACTCTTACCAGAATGTCTTCAATTTTTCCTTCCGGCTGCACGTAAGAGCGGTCTGCCAATTGCAGTATGACTGTTGTGGGTCTTGCTTGTCCAATACCTAATTTCTGAAATATAGATTTGGGCATTAGATTAATACTAGCACCAAGATGACAAAATGCCTTACCCACAAACTGGTCATCGATTACGCATGGGATAATAAAGCTCCCAGGATCCTTCTTCTTTGAGGGTGTACAGTTGTGTAAGATTGCCATGCAACCTTCTGTCATCATTACAGTTTCAAACTCCCCAAGTCTGGATCTCCTGGACATTGCATCCTTAAGGAACTTTGCATAAACAGGCATCTGCTTAATGGCCTCCAACAACGGAATATTGATGTGTACTTGCTTAAAAATATCGTAGATCTTCTTAAGCTGGTACTCATGTTTCTGCTTCATTAACCGCTGTAGAAAAGGGGGTGGAGGACGGCAATCTTCGAGGCGTCCTTCACATGGGAATCGGATCTGAGGAGGCTCACAATCTTCAACTTCTTCTGTCGTTTCCTCCGATTCTTCTACTGTCGTGGCAGGGGTGGCACAGTATGTTGTTTCACTTCTGCCAGGGCAGCATTCTCGGTAGGTATTTGTAGGGTCGGTTCTTGGCTAGGTGTCTCTTTAATTTTCGGCCCTTGTAACTGTTTCTCACTCCTCGTTGTTAAAGCTTTACACTGCTCATGTGTGGGTTTTCTAGTGACCTCAGTATCACTAGGGAATCCTCCATTCTGTCTTGTGTTGATGAACTGAGCTACCTAACCCATCTGTGTTTCTAGAGACTTCAAAGTGGCCTCATGGTTTGTCATTCTCATTTCTGTCTTATCCATGAATGTTTCAGTCTTCTTGACAAAGTGATCCATGTTGGCCATGTATGCTCCAGTTTGGGACATGAAAGCTGCTCGGGTCTGTTCCAATGTACTGGTGGATACTGCCGGCTGCTGTTGTGGCTGTTGTTGTGGCTGCTGTTGTGGTAGTATTCTGGGGGCTCCGTGGTTCTGAGTGTTCTGGATAGGAGGATTCAGAGCATTATCTAGGTTACTCCACGAGAATTTTGGGTTCTTCCTCCAATTCGAGTTTTAATTGTTGGAGTCATAGCCTCTATTCTTGTTGTAATTTCCAACATACATTCCCGCTTCCAGTTGTATGGGACAATCCTCTGTACTGTGATTTCCACTACAATTTTCACACATCTCCTCGGCAGAAAATACAGCCTTAGATTCTTTTCGCTGCGGGTTTTCAACTACCTTGGTGATGTATGCTAATTGAGTTTTTACCGAGTTGTCAGATTCGTATTCCTTGATAGATACTTGTAACCCCCGTAGCCCGGCCTAGACGGTTGACCCGAACTACGAAGATTACACGGGGAAAACCAAAGCCAACCCGAAAGTCAACCTTGATTAACGACCCTTTTTTTTTCTTTTTAAACTTATCTAGATGCACATTAACCTTAGGTGTGATCACACAGACAACATACTCAAAGATCACAATCATCAGAGATCAAACAGGGACCCAATTGAACAAATTACAACTTTAGGGATCAAATTGTAATTTCTGATAATTTAAAGGACTTAACCCAAATGAAAGTTACCATCTTGAAATTAATCAGGTTTCATGCTTCTCTGCCAAATTTCAGCTTAAACGGACATCCCAAACTCATACAATTGAGCAAACAAGATTCAGGACCAAAATGCAAACTTTTTGAAACACATAACTGCCACTGTCAGCCCCCAACGGTCAACCGTTCCGAAACGGGAGACAGCCCGTTTCGAAACGCGGGGCCGTTCCGCAACGCGTACCGCAACGGGGGTCTGGCAGTAGCCAAACCATTCCGAAACGGTAGCACCCGTTTCGGACGCCTGGGTTCATGCAGGGCACCCGTTCCGAAACGGTGTCACCTGTTCCGAAACGCCTAGCCCAGAAAGCTGCATTTTGCTCACTCAAACACACAATTGACCAACCAAACATGCTCCAAAAGCCACCAAACTATACCAACATGCAATTCAACATAAATGAGACATGCTTGCATCAACAATTCATCAGAAACACATCACATGCAAAGAGCCCCAAATCTATAGGCATGCTTCCTACGCAAGCAACCATTTAGGCACAAACCTTCCAAAACAATCTCAATTAAGCCAAATCATGGTCTAACAACATTAACAACATTAAAACATTCTTGATCAACATAAACGATCACAAACACAATAACCCCAAGAGATTCTACCCCCATTGCCTTTATTAACTATAGCTATTCACCGAGACATACATCTCACTTGGAGTCCACCTTGAATCCCTTGCTCCTTGCTGTCCAAACTTCAAAAATCTGCATTGATGGACAAAAAGAGCGTAAGCACATAATGCTTAGTGAGGAATGCTCAAAACCAAAACACCATCAATGCAGCGGGTCATAAAACACTTGTAAAACAAACCCGAATTGTTTACCAAAACCATGTTTGAAATCCTTTTCAACAACAAGCATCAATCATGCCTAAACACCATATGCAAAGCTAAAGCAAAACCATGGAAAACACTTCCATTTCACAACATACCTTTCTTAACCTTGAAAGCCATTTCAAACAAGAAACCTTTTAAACCACTACTCAAGCAATCCATCACATGCATTTAACCAAGGCAACATATAAACCATACTATCATCATCACATGCCTTTTAAAAACAAGTCCTACAAGACTTCAATGCATTAAGGATATTCATGCTCACATACATCATTTACCAAATGATAATCAACACTTGTTCAACCTAACAAGTAAACATGCATTCACATGCATCATAAACCTTTCATGCAACAATGCATCTTTTCAAGCAACTCATGCTTCACATGCAACCATGCATCATTTCAAGCATCTCATGCTTCACATGCAACCATGCATCATTTCAAGCATCTCATGCTTCACATAATCAAGAATATTACATTGGCATCCAAGAGATCAACCACGTTCACCTTCCAACACAACAACCCGATCGGATACGCGGATTCCGAGCGTTGTCCCTACGCTCCCTACACCCTACCCAATCCAAGGTCCTCGAATGGGCAACACCTCCATTATGACCTCAACATCCTAAGGTTCCCATGCATGGACTTTTAAACACCACACAACCTTAGCTTTTCCTCAAGGTTCCCATGTATGGACTTTCAACCACCATACAACCTTGACATGCACAAGGTTCTCCCGTATGGACTTTTAACCACCATACAACCTTTGCACAACCGATTGGTAGTTGTAGAACATCATCTAACGAGATCCGGGACATCACACACAAGATCCACACATGGACTTAACACTGCCATTGTGATCTCAACAAGCACAAGGTTCTCACATATGGGAAACACCTCCATATAACCTTTGCTCAACCAAGGTCCTCGAATGGGCAACACCTCCATTATGACCTCAAATAACCAAGGTCCTCGAGTGGGCAACAACCTCCACTATGACCTCATCTCGTTAGGAAACTTGAAGGGAGCTTATCCGGTCCACTCTTGACCACTCCACCCCAAGGCGACTTTATTCACGGTGCACCCAATCCTATAGCCGGCTAACTATATCCGATCAAAGAACCAAGAACCACATACATCACTTGCCAATATACCCACCTTACCACATTAGTCCAATGTTTCACATGCATAACCAATATGCAAAACCATTACCACATTAAGCAAATGATTCACATGCATAACCAATATGCAAAAACCATCATTTAACATCATCAAATCACTGTTTTAAAGCATTAAACAAAGCCATTGAACAACATGCAACACTATGCATCAAAACCACATTTTCAATGTATAAAACCAAGGATCTCTTACCTTGAGCATCCTTCCCATATGGCTTTCAAAACCAGCATTAAACCATGCCTAAACATGCTTTCAAAACAGAATATAAACCATGCAAAACACATGCATTTCAATCATCAACCACCATTGCTTAAAAAGCCAATTCATATCACAACTCAAGTAAGAAATCCATTTACTTACTCTTGAGCTTAGCAAAGTTGTTTAGACTTAAACTAAGCTCCCAAAACCTTCAAACCTTTGTTTAAAAGCCGAAAACCCAACTTCACTCACCGATAACCAAACAAGACTAGCCAACAAGCCTTCCAAGCTTCCGAAACCTTCCGCAAACACCTTCAAAGCTCAAGGATCAAACTCCCCTGTTTCAAGCACACAAAAACAGCACATTAATGCATCATTATGCATTAAGAACAGCAGCCACACAACCAAACTCGCTGCTCAACACAAATCCAACAATTCGGCCACCAAACACAACCGAAATCATCTCCAACATTACCAAAACTTAACCCAGCCAAGATCCATCACTTCTAACCATTTTTATACATCAATTAACATCCAAAATGATTACAAACACATCCTTATACCTCCAGGTATAACAGATCACCAAAAACACTCCAAAAACAACCAAAAACTCAAGCAAAACTTAGGAAATTCAACCTATCCGGGATTGCATTAGTTAAACAACAATTTCTAATCAACTTAGCATTCATTTAACATCATTTTGACACTTCAAAACACTGCCCAAACAGATCACACGAAAATTCCACCAAAATCACCAAATCTTGCATTTTAGCCAAAAATCAAGATCTCATTTGAAAAACCATTAACAAATCATAAATCTAGGATTGAGAACTTGGGAATTTCAATAAAGAACTTGAAGTTCAGAGGAGAAGGACGTTCTTACCTCCAAACTTGAATTTCTCCTTTTTAGAGCCAAAAAGCTTGATGAAACAACTTGCAAATTGAGAGGTTTTGTTGATGAGATGATTAGGAATCAAGTAAGAGTTGAAATGAGAGATTTAGATGCCAAAATCAGAGAAAGAAATCTGGAGAATTTTGTTTGGGTTGAGAGAAAATGAGAGAAAAGAGAAATTGAGAGAAAATGGAAAATTAGTTAGGAAATTGGTTAAAATGATTTCCCTCCTTTTCTTAATCTTTAAAAATCAGAATAAAGCCTTAAAACATCTTAGAAAAATCTGGAGAAATCCTTTTTGGAATAATAGCTCCTTAAAGATTCAAAGTTTCAATCCTTTATAAAACTGTCCCGCAACTTTCAAAAATTACATTTTGGTCACTAGCCAAAATGTCAACCTTCCAAACCTCATTTTCCAAAATTGATTTCACAGTTCACTTTTATATAATAAAACATGATTTTAGAACATTTTTCCATATTTTTAATGCAACCCGAACTAGGCTTTCCTAAATTCACTCTTATATATTCGATCAGCACTTTGACCGAACCGGTCAACGCCCAAAACTTCTAAGCCCAAAACCGGGGTGTTACAATACTCCTCGTCTTCCTCCTCTTCGAGCTGTGGGAAACTGTTCATCGTTCTTTGCTAACTTTTTCAACACCAGCATTGCATCTTTTGGTTCCTTGTATAGTAACAAACCATTAGCTGTTGAATCTATCCTCATTCGAGTGTGTGCATTGGCAGCATTATAGAATTTTACGACCTGATTCCATACAGGGAATCCATGCATCGGGCAGTTTCATAAGAGAGTTGTAAAACGGTCTCACGCCTCATCCATTGGTTCGTCATCTTCCTGTTGAAAAGTAGCAATCTCGTTACGCAATCTTTCAGTTAAAAGAGAAGGATTAAAACGAGAGAGAAATTTACGACAGAGATCCGCCCAAGTTCTTATTGAACCCGGCGTTAACTTGTTCCACCAGGTTTTCGCTCTATCCCTCACTGAAGGAGGAAATAGTCGGAGTCTCAGTACTCCCTGGCTTATTCCTGGTTGTCTGAATGATCCACAGATCTCCTGGAAGGTTTTCAGATGTTCATGTGCATCCTCTGTAGCAGAACCACCGGATTGTCGGGCTGAATTTATCATGCTGAACATCACGGGTTTA
The DNA here is from genome assembly GCA_030270665.1 of Hibiscus trionum. Lineage (NCBI taxonomy): Eukaryota > Viridiplantae > Streptophyta > Magnoliopsida > Malvales > Malvaceae > Hibiscus > Hibiscus trionum. The sequence goes on along the minus strand of BSYR01000026.1, from coordinate 47,524,958 downwards.
AGTTCAAAGTGTTCAGCTTCCACGTCTGGCAGCGTAGTCTGCAGTTCAACTTGATCATTGTCCATGTATTCTCGGCAAGTCTTCCGTGCTATCGAGGCAGCAGGAGGTTGCCGGTTACCATGAACATAGACAGGAGGATCAACATCAACTCTGGGTTGTAGTTGTTGTTATCTGCCCCATTGCCTTGTCTTTCGCTATTCATTGCTTCAATTCTTTCCTTGAGATAGCGGTTTCTTTCTATCAAGATTCGGGCTTGGTTCTTGAGATGGTACATCCGATCGATTTCCGGATCTAGTTCGTATTCAGGATCTTTACCATGTCTCGATTTGCGCATAAGCAAGAGAAACAACCTTGTGAAAAGCACAGGGGAATATAACAACTAGAAAAAGAAAAGATATAAAAAGTGAAGTAATTAAAGGTAAAGGTATGTTGTCAGTCCCCGGCAACGGCGCCAAAAACTTGTTGCGTGTAAATAAGTCCATCGCAATTGAGTGCAAGTATACACGTCGCAAGTAATAAAGTGATACGAAGTATCGAATATCGTCTCCACAGTGACTGGAAATACTTCTATCTTTAAATCTCTGCACAAGAAAAGAAATAAATTTAATAAAGTGATTTTGGAAATCTTGAAGATAAACTGAAGTAAAATAGGAAATCAGATTGAGAGAATAGGATGATATTGATTTTCTCAGTAGTGCAGGTATTGCCCTGTTCAAAGAAACTTTTGTACGTCTGTCGTCGATCCTGTCGCGGTAGAGGTCTGTTGATTTCGCGGCAGCGAACAACAACTCTGTACTTCAAGTTTGGCAAGAATCCATGTTGTGACTTGTCATATCCCTAGGCTCAAGCTCTGTCGATGAACATGTCTTAAATGATACCTCCCGGCGTGAATCGAAGGATGAACACCGATGTTCGTGAATTCTTCTTTAGCCACTTAACCTTGTATCTATCCCTAGGCCAAGATGGTTTAACCATAAATTGGTAAACTCGTATTTACTCCATTCGTATACTTAACTATCTCAATATTAAGTAAATGAATAACCTCACAATGCTCTCCCGATACTCTTGTGAGATGTTGAAACCAGAGTAAATAAACTTGAAGTTTTATTGAATTGAACAGAAAAAAATCCTAAGAACAGTTTAACCCTTACAACTACTTTACAAGATCAACCCTTAGCCCTGGGGGAAGTTTAGAACATGATGGACAGGGGAAACGACTAGGGTTTTTGGGGGAAGACGACTAGGAGCTAGATATTCTTTACCTTGTCGAATTACAAGCATATATATAGCCCTTGGACTTAAGTTTTCTTAATGGCTAAGAATACTAGTTTGAATTAAAAGTACAACTCTATTAAAGACTAAATCTCTTAGTAGACGTCTTTCAATTCGCCCTATCTTCTTGCTTTGACTTTTTCCTCAAACTTTGGGCAAGGCCTTCTTTGTGCTTCTGGGCTCCGACAGTTATGCGAGTGGTCCACAAAAATCAGTCTTTAAATGCTCTATCAGTCGAACTCCACTTCGCATTTTCCATCACCATCGTCTTCACTGTCGCCTCTTCTGTCACGGTAGATGTCATGACAGTGTTGTAATGGGCAGTCTCCTTCAATCCTTCACTCCAGCTCTGTTGTTATCTTCTGTTCCTCTGCTGCCCTGGATGTTGCCACGACGGGTACCTGCAAGAATAAACCAAAATCAGCAGCATCCGTGCAATAATTATTCATTTGTGATGTTTATGCAAAAACTATCCTAAAATGCAACTAATCACGCTTGAGTGCATCAATAATATGGTAAATGAGGGTTAAAATATAGAACATTTATGCACTCAACACTTTGCTTTTCATCGGTTTGTTTCATCTTGTGTAGTTGATTGTTGTTGGATTTCCTAAAATATGTTGTGTTCTTATTAATGTGTTTGAGGGTTTATTTTTTAGCGTGGATATGATGTTAAACTATTAAAGTGCTTTTGCTTAATTGAAGTTGACCATATCCTATGATGCTTGGTATTTGAAGCTTTTGGCTTTTCGTAAGTGGACACTATTATGTACTTGTATACTGGTGGAAAATTCTTGTTGGCTTTGATTTTATGTATGCTAACTGTTATCTTTGGTAGCTGATGTTGTTCCATTTAGGTGTGTTAGTTGGGTTGATGTGTGTGTTTTGCTTCATATTTTCTTTGTTTGATATGATTTTGTAGTTCAACGAGTTTAAATTTTATAGTCTTATCTCATTTTGAGGATTTTATTAATAAAATTTATCGATTGAGCTAAAATATATATTATACAATTTTAGATGATATTTGATTTATTAAATAATGTTATAATTCTTATTTATACATGTGAAAAATAATATTAATATATATATATCTTATATGGTTAGATAAAGTCGTTTAAAATTAGAATTAATTTGTACTATAACATTATAAATAATTACAACTAAGTTCGAATAGAAACTCGAATAACTCGACTTGAATTTCTTCAACTCGAATCGAAAAATTTTCGAATGAAAGTTTGAATGATAAAATTAGACTCGTCAACTTGAATAACTCGAAATTTTTTGACTCGATCGAATCCCTACCCGTGATACCATATCGGTATGCCCTTCTAGAAAACTAGCCGTTGAGTTCTGAACTGCCTTCAAGTACCGGTACGATAAATAGTGTACCGGTATGACCTGCTTGGGAAAATAGCCGTTGGGGGTTTTTCAAATAGTCGTTGGGCATTTAAAATATAAGGTATCGATACGCCACATAGCGTATCGGTATGACCCTATCCGTATCGGTACGCCTAAGCTGTACCGGTACAGTTTTTCGATTCTGGAATTATACTGTAGCTGAAACCCTAAAGTGTATCGATACAGGGTATACCGTATCGATACGGTTATGAAAAAAACATGAGTTTGGCTACTTTAAAACATGTTTAAACCTTTCTAAAGCCTTATGAAACCCATCAAACATATTTTCAAGTTGTTTGGACTTAAAATCATTTTTGAAGTCTTTTATTAATTTAGTCCAAAACTATTTTTTAAATATTATATCAAAACAAATATCCTAACACATAACTTTATCCGTTGTTAGCATGTTTAACTTAGGAATTAATAAGAGCATCTAGACAAGATAAAAAGAAAAGAAAAAAGGTTGCTTATTGAAGTAAATCTTCGCCGTTTTATTTCAATATTCCCCGCATAAATCGCTCGAGTCGGTGAAACGGTTAGACCGGGTCAAGTGGGTTACACTGCTAACACAAAGGCATATGATTTTCCTCCTAATCACATAGTCCTAATAGGTCCAAAGAGATTCATATGGATCAATTGTAATACTTTACTAGTTGAGACATCACTAATAGGTTCAAAGGATACCCTTTTATGTTTACCCTTAGCACAAGCATCACAAATTTTATCTAGGGAAAAATTTAGCTTAGGTAAACCTCTTACTAGATTTTGGGAAACCAATTTTTCTAAAACACTCATGCTAGCATGCCCTAGTTTCCTATGCCATAACCATGAATCATGTTTATCCTTAGCTACAAAGCATGCATTAGAAATGTGTATGTCATCTAAATCCACCATATATATATTACCTATGCGATGACCTACGAGCATTATTTTGTTAGTTTCAATGGTCAAGATTTTGCAACAATTAACATCAAAGAGAACATTAAAACCTTTATCACACAATTGACTAATGCTCAATAATATATATTTTAGACCGTTGACATATAGAAAATCATTAATGAGTATGGAAGAGTGATTACCAATGGAGCCAATTCCTTCAATGTGGTCTTTGGAGTTGTCACCAAATGTTACTACTCCACCACTTTTTGGCTTTAGTTTCATGAATCTACTCTTATCACCGGTCATGTGTCTTAAGCATCCACTATCAAGGTACCATGTGTTTTGACTTGAAGCTTTGGCCTTGTAGCAATGCTCCCCCTACAAACAAAGATTAGGTCTTGATTTTTGGTACCCAAATCATTTTGGGTCCATGAACATTAGCTCCCAAAATCTTGGTTCCCTTGGGAATCCAAGAAGCAATAGCATGTAAATCATTAGAAGCAATTAGGCTCTTAGGAACCCAAACACTCATAACCCTCTTACCTATAGAGGGCCTTTGGAAGCCTCTTTGTTTGTGGTTAACAAAGTTTCTTTTCACATAGTTGGGTTTTAAAGATTCACCTTTTTCAAAACTTGAACTCCTAACTTTGCTCAAAGAAGCTTTGAGATCATTCACCTCCTTTTGGTGATGATCACTAATCTCGGAAAGAAGGTCGTTTAAATCAATATTTTCTTTTTCAAAATATATTAAATTGTCTTTTAAAGCACAAACCTTCTTTTCAAGTTTCGAATTGGTTTTAGATAAGGAATCGATTTGTGTTTTCAAATAAACAATAATTTTCTTGTTTTTCAAAATTGATTCCTTATATTTCTCAACCAAATCATCATATACCTCTTGCAATTCATCATATGCTTCTTGAAGCTCATCATATGTAAAATAAAAGTTAGATGAGTTAGAGGTTACCTTAGGATCCTCCTCCAAGGTCATGAGGCAAAGGTTGGCAACTTCTTGCTCCTCATCATCGAATGATTCCTCATCATCCCAAGTAGAAATGTTGGCCTTGAACTTCTTCCTTTCTGAGTTGGGGGCAATTGGTTCGTATATGCCCCAGTTTTTGCACTCATAACAAATGAGTTGATCTTTCTCTTCCTCCTCGTTCTTGTTCTTGAAGTCTCGTTTTCGAATGAACTTTCTACCTCTATTGGGCTTCATGAATCGAGTGAACCTTTTAGCTAACATGACCATTTCCTTTTCTTCCTCCTTACTTGAATCGCTCTCTTCTTGTGAAGCTTTGAGAGCAATTCCTATCTTTTTTTCTCTACCTTTTTCTTCTACATTCTTTTCTCCTCTCTCTTCTTTTCTTCTCCTCTTTCTTGCTTCATAATCTTATAAGTAAGAAGCGACCCCACTAGTGCATCGAGCTTTAATGTCTTCAAATCTTTTGTCTCGTTGGTGGTGGTCCTCTTCCCATCCTATGACTCGGGAAGAGAATAGAGAAGTGTCCAAACAAATTTATCTTCGAAAATGATTTCATTGAAGCCTTTGAGACCATTGACGATGACGGAGAAACGATCAAACATCTTGGTGACGCTTGTTGCGTGTAAAATAGTCTATCGCAATTGAGTGCAAGTGTACACGTCGCAAGTAATAAAGTGATACGAAGTATCGGATATCGTCTCCACAGGGACTGGGCTAACCCTTTCCTTCGCTATCTGCACAAGGGGAAAAGAATAGATTAAGATATTGTCACGAAAATAATAAAGAATACTAGAAAATAAAAGTAGAGAAATCAAGATAGAGAGAATGGGCTGGTATTGAATTGCTCAGTAGTGCATGTATTGTATTGCTTAGGAACTCCAGTTCTGTCGTCGCGCCTGTCGCTGGCAGCACCTGTCGCGGCAGCTGTCCGTTGGTCATCGCGGCAGCAAACACACCAACTCAGTACTTTCAAGTTTGGCAAAAATCCCAGATCTGCCTTGGCCTATCCCTAGGTCCAAGTCTGTCGATGATCACGTCTTTGATGATACCTCCCGGCGTGAATCGAAGGATGAACACCGATGTGTATGAATTCTTTCTTAGCCACTTAACCTTGCCCTATCCCTAGGCACAAGATAGCTCAACTATAAACTAGAGAACTCGCTCTTATTTCTTTCGTATACTTAACTCTCCCGATGCTAAGTAAATAGATAACCTCACAATGCTCTCCCGATGCTCTTGCAAGATATTAAAACCAAAATAAGAGAACTTGAAGTTTATTTTATTGAACTTGGAAAATCCTAAAACAAAACAACCCTTGCAACTACTTTACAAATCAACCCGTGGCCCTAGGGGGTTTTTAGAACATGTCGACGACGGGTAAACGGCGGAGGGGTTTGGTTATCGGTTATGGGGTATGGGATATGGAGGTTAAAATACATGCCCTTATATAAGCTTTGGGCTCAAGTATTCTAAGTTAACAAGGATTACAACTTTAATTAAAAGTATGATTCTAATAAAGACTAAATCTTCAAGGAATCTACTTTCCAGCCGTCCTCCTTGTTTCTTGGGATTTTCTCTCCTTGAACTTTGGGCTTGACATATATTTTGATCTGGGGCTCGGAAAAATATAAGGTTTTCACACGACAGACGAGCAGAATTTTCTCTATCTATCGAGGTCCACTTTGCTTTTTCTCTCCACAAAACTGCTGTCACCATGCTGTCACGGCAGCACCATGGCAGCAACGTCCTCCTTGACTGCTCATTCCAGATTTTCTGCATTGCTGCCCAGCGCCTGCCACGATTGCTACCCTGGGTGCTGTCACGACTGCTGCCATGACAGATACCTGCAAAAGTAACCAAATTTAGCAGTATCTGCGCAATTTTATCTAAATGTGATGTTTATGCAAAACTTAACCTAAAATGCAGTTAAACATGCTTGAGTGCAGCAAAAATAAGGATAAATGATGGGTAAAATATAGAACTTTTAAGTACTGATCACACCCCCAAACTCGAATCTTTGCTTATCCTCAAGCAAATCAGACCTAAAAGAAAAATATTTTTTTTGTTTTGGCTTTCAAACAGTGAACTTTCCCTTACCCGTCGTTCGTTCCCTGTGACGGCAGCAACTTGTCAGATAATTTAGGATCTGTCCGAAATCTCCCTATAGTCCTCGTGCAGTGTGTGCATGCTTGTGAACAGTTATATGCCAAGACTCTCTTAGTTTCACTAGAAAATTTCAGCTCTTAACTCGAATTTTTATGCCAAGTTTATCTTTTGAAGGCACTTCTTATGCTCCTTTGATTTTCTGTTTTGACTCGATTTCAATTTTTTTTAAGTTAAAGTTTCACTAGAGCCGGTTTCGGGCACCTCTAGCTAACTTCCTAGAGCCGGTTTCGGGCACCTCTAGGGCTTTGAGTCTCTTTTGCTAAACTTCTTTCCTAGAGCCAGTGTTAGGCACCTCTAGGGGCTATTCAAGTGCTAAGCTTCCTATTCTAGTTTGGCTAAAAGAAGTCTAAGCAGTATAACAGTCACAATGGTGTTTAAGTTTTCAGAACTATAGAAAGGCTCTAAACTTCTCCTTAAACTATCCTAAAGTTTCTGCCACGATAGAGCTGCACGACAGGCAAGTTCAGTTCATAGTTTTAAGCCAAAATTTTCAAAATTTTCATTTTTTTTTTGCATAAAATAAATGCGACACAATTAAAACTAAATGCAATATTATATTAATAATTAGGAGGACTGCCTACCCCCAAACTCAAGGGTTGCATTGTCCTCAATGCATGACACAAAAGATGAAAAAACAGAAGAAAAAGATGACAGAAAAGTTAAACATCACAAAAAGATAATATATATAGCAGGCGACAGAGAAAAAGAAAAAGAAAGCTTAAGTTGTGCGGCTGTCGTCGCTGCTGCTGGAGCTTTGGATGAGGAGCTGTCGGCGGGCAGTCTTTTTGGACTTTTTCGGAGGAGCTGTGGGTGCTGCCCTGAGAGTATGAGTGCTGCCGCGACAGGGGTGGAGGCAGAGCTTCCTCAGGTTGCTTGTATCGTCATTGCAAGGGTTTTTCTTTGTTTACCTAATAACAAAAGCAAACTAAAACCAATATCAAATTTCTAATTCCTAAAATAATAAAGATAAAATGAGATAAAAATAAAATAAGTTAAATTAGGAGTGCCTTGAGGGGCATCTCCTAAAGTAACTACTCCTTGTTCTATTGATGCTTGATGGGTCGTTTCCGGTACTTCTTGAAGTCCATCCGTACCCTCTATCTGGTGATTATTCTCATGGTGGAGGCTCTTTTCTTTCTCTTCCCTTTGTAGTCCATGAAGTCCTCTCTTCTTGGTAATGTTTCTGAGGGCATGAATATATGATTAGAAAAAATCAAATTGACATTCGGTCACAAACTTACCTTGTTTTCGTTGAATGTTGTTGTGGTTGAATGTAGCCCTTGCTGTCGTGTCTGCTGCTGCGGCAGCCAGTTATTTTGACAGTCCGTTGTCAGGTTACTTTGCAGGTCAATGGGACATTGGTAAGTGCCATCACTCTCTATACTAAATTCTGTTGACCACTCGTAGATCTCCGTCAGTAGAGACTTTGATGATTCTATGTCCACCGGCTTTGGTTCCTCAAATACCTTTGATGTGGTTGATGCTTCAGCATCAGTTGCTGCCGAGGCGGCAGTTGCTGCCGTGGCGGCAGTTGCTACCGAGGTGGCAGTTTCTGCCGAGGCGGCAGTTTCCGCTTTGACTAGGGTTTCTGCCTCAGAAGTGGTTGCTGTCGTGACATTCTCTTGAATTTCACTCAGCGTTGTCGCGGTGTTGCTCCATTCCGGCTCCTTGATCATTGCCATGGCAAGTTGTTGCTCAGACTCATCATATGTTTGGTATTCCTTCACATGGGCGTCCTCGTCATCTTGCCTCGGGATTTCAGGTTCAGTCGTGGCATGAATGAGGACCGGTCTGCTCAAGAGTGCATCCATCTTGGCGATACTTGCGTCCATAGAAACCGACACTTCTTGAGTGAGTGCTATGAAGGCTTGCAGTGTGTCTTCTAAGGAGTTTGACTGCTCTTGAGGATGATGACATTGCCAGGGCAGGTCGGGTTCTGCAGCAAAACTGTTATGGTATAAAAAATTTTGTGGGTTTTGATCGTACCATAAAAAATTTTGATGTTGCGGCATCGACATTTACTGCCCCTGTTGCTGTCGTGGCAGCATATCTTTACGGTAATTGCAAGAACTTTCCCACATCAACTCTCGAATGGTTTTTCCTGGCATGTTGATGCCCTTGAACCTGTATTTTCACCTGAGTTTTTTTTGTTAAAAAAAATAAAAAATAAAAATAAAAGAAAAGTGCAGAAGCTAGGGTAAGAGTGTGTTGCCAGTCCCCGGCAACGGCGCCAAAAACTTGTTGCGTGTAAAATAGTCTATCTCAATTGAGTGCAAGTGTACACGTCGCAAGTAATAAAGTGATACGAAGTATCGGATATCGTCTCCACAGGGACTGGGCTAACCCTTTCCTTCGCTATCTACACAAGGGGAAAAGAATAGATTAAGATATTGTCACGAAAATAATAAAGAATACTAGAAAATAAAAGTAGAGAAATCAAGATAGAGAGAATGGGCTGGTATTGAATTGCTCAGTAGTGCATGTATTGTATTGCTTAGGAACTCCAGTTCTGTCGTCGCGCCTGTCGCTGGCAGCACCTGTCGCGGCAGCTGTCTGTTGGTCGTCGTGGCAGCAAACACACCAACTCAGTACTTTCAAGTTTGGCAAAAATCCCAGATCTGCCTTGGCCTATCCCTAGGTCCAAGTCTGTCGATGATCACGTCTTTGATGATACCTCCCGGCGTGAATCGAAGGATGAACACCGATGTGTATGAATTCTTTCTTAGCCATTTAACCTTGCCCTATCCCTAGGCACAAGATAGCTCAACTATAAACTAGAGAACTCGCTCTTATTTCTTTCGTATACTTAACTCTCCCGATGCTAAGTAAATAGATAACCTCACAATGCTCTCCCGATGCTCTTGCAAGATATTAAAACCAAAATAAGAGAACTTGAAGTTTATTTTATTGAACTTGGAAAATCCTAAAACAAAACAACCCTTGCAACTACTTTACAAATCAACCCGTGGCCCTAGGGGGTTTTTAGAACATGTCGACGACGGGTAAACGGCGGAGGGGTTTGGTTATCGGTTATGGGGTATGGGATATGGAGGTTAAAATACATGCCCTTATATAAGCTTTGGGCTCAAGTATTCTAAGTTAACAAGGATTACAACTTTAATTAAAAGTATGATTCTAATAAAGACTAAATCTTCAAGGAATCTACTTTCCAGCCGTCCTCCTTGTTTCTTGGGATTTTCTCTCCTTGAACTTTGGGCTTGACATATATTTTGATCTGGGGCTCGGAAAAATATAAGGTTTTCACACGACAGACGAGCAGAATTTTCTCTATCTATCGAGGTCCACTTTGCTTTTTCTCTCCACAAAACTGCTGTCACCATGCTGTCACGGCAGCACCATGGCAGCAACGTCCTCCTTGACTGCTCATTCCAGATTTTCTGCATTGCTGCCCAGCGCCTGCCACGATTGCAATGAGATTTAGTAATTGTTTAGAGATTTAGTTAGATAATATTAAACACTTAGATTTAGTAATTGTTTAGAGATTTAGTTATAGGTTCTTTAATATGATTAAATTATTAAATAGGAGAGATAATTGTAGAAAATAAATGAGTATTAAAAGGGATGCTTTGAAGTTCGAAGTTGGATAGTGTCTCATTGCAATGAGATGTTACCCAAGGGGACTTTTAAGTAGAACATTTAATACTCATTTAAACTTATAGAAATGACAAATTGACCTAGTTAATTAAATTAAATTTTTAATTAGGGTAGTACTTAAATAATTAGATTCACCCATTAAATTAGGAATATTATTCAATTTAGGGTTTAATATGAATAGTGCTCAAGCAATTGAGTGTTATTTCGTATATACCCTCAATTTAATAGTATTCACAGTTTAAATAATTCAATCAATTAGGGCATTTTAAGTCAGAACTTAAAATTAACAAGAAAATAATTGATCATTCATGAAAACCTTTTATGTTGAAAATATATTTTTGAATATAAATCGAAGTGTCCTAAAGCAAATGGGCTCTTCTAATCTCATATTCGGATAAAAATATATTTTCTTATAAAAGGATATCTTCATTTGGAATTAAATTCAATCAATAATTATGGCAAAATTAAATTCAAATTTTCATTTGAATGCCAAGATGCCACGTAAAATTAAAAGGTGCCGATAACGGACGTTTGTGGGGATGCTAATCATTCCCCACACATAACCGACTCTCGAACCCGATTTTAAGAAAATGAATCTCTGGTTGTTCTTATGGTGTCCGGTCTACCAAAGTGATCGGTGGCGACTCTAAATGTTTTCAAAATTAAATAAAAGGGGAAATTTTGACTTTTTAACTAAAAATTCTATTTTAAAAGAAGAAGAAAACTTTAATTTTTCAAGATTAAACAAATTAAAAGGTAAAACCTTACTTTTGAAGAAATAATCGTCAAGTTATTTTTACACCGGTTCAAAATGGTTTAGACAAGGAAAATTTTCAAAAAACTTAAAAGTCGAAAGGATTTTTTTCTTTAAATTTATTATTTTAAAATGATTTTATAAGTATCCGATCTTACTTAACACTAAAAAATCAGTGAGAACTCTGTTTTTATTGTAAAAAAAATCAGATTTTTAAATAAAATCAAACTCTAAAACAAAACGTCTAACTAATAGATCGTTGTTTTGACAAAGTCAAGAATATTATGTAATCCCTTCTCTTACCTCGACTTCCTCTCCTAATTTCTATATTATTGTCGGTCCAATTAAAATAAATATAATGATTAATGATAATTTGTATTAAGAATGGCTTAAACTTGAAAAAGCTCTCGAGTTAAGACCATGAATGTGAGCAACTAAAACTAGACATAGAGATGCTGGAGATTCCACAACTGCCCCACACAACACATTCTGTATGTTATCATCATGCCTAAACATGCTGCTTTAACACATAATTTGAGCTTTACTTTGTTTATTTTTCATTTCTAGAGTCCAAAGCCTTCATTTTTTTATACGTTTATTCTTGTCGGTGTGACTGTGACTGCTAGCCAAGTGCTAGACATGATGCGTTGCACGATATTGTTACGATCCCGCCTGTTATAAAGACTATATCTACAAAAAAATAAAATATGAAATTTAAAGGTGCAAAGAAAACAAATATTTTTTTGCGATTGACATACATCGTTAAAGAATATAAAAATTTTCGTGAATTTTTTTGTTTCTATCATAACGAGACGCTTTACGAGGTAAAAAATGAGTGGTAAGTGAACTAAACTATCAAACAGATTGCTCCGCTACACAGTTCTGATTACAACGACAAACAGTCATCAAAAAGATCAAACTTTCTATGACCACCGCCAAACTCAAATCAGAAAACAAGCGTCGTGATGATCTGTGTACAAGTACCAAACGACTGCTAAGGTATGCGAAAAATGTATCAAACGGCAGAGAAAATATGCCACAAAAGTAAGAAAAACATACTACAAATATAGAGGAAAAATATGCCACGGGAGAAAAGATTCTTATTAAAAATTGAAAAAAAAAACTTTAAAAAAACTTTAAAAAAAACAAGATATAAAAAAGCAAAAGAAATAATAAGCACCAGCAATCGACAACCAGCACTAAGTCCTATGTTGCCGCCCTTAAAACAAAAGAAAGATGAAAGGAACTTGTGGTGCTAAAGATCTGAGGCAGAATATAGGAGAGTTTCGGTTGCGTGGGCGCCTGCTAACTTTTTTCCAATGATAATAGAATAATTTTTTTAGAAAAAAAATAGTTTTATAATCTCTTTAATTTTTTTTAAAATATTATTATGACCCTTCAAAAATTTTAATCTCATTGTGGTCCACTATATAAATTTTTAGTTCGGCCCTTGAGAGGGATGAAAGCAAAAGTAGGTTTTCTAGTTTATTAATTATTCCTATTATTTTTTTTTTTTTGTTTAGGGAACAAAAATAAACAGCTTGACCAACCGGCCAAATGTGCTTGTTCTATCCTAATAACTTTTGGTATTGTTTTTAGAATGATTAGATCATAATATATGATATATCCACGTTTATAACTTTGGGCATTTCAGGCAACCTCTTGAGGGTTGAATATAATTTTGTATGTGTTTATCGAAAGATTACTGAATCTGAGAGTTGATGCTGCAATCATTGATTTTACTGGCAATTACAAATATTATTGAAATGATCAGGTTGAAAAAAGAGAAGACCTTGTGGCATAAGTTGGTTTGACATCATTTTCATGTGTTTTTTGTGTTAGGGAGATGTTTATTGGAAGAATGTATGGGTTGGGGTATTTGCAATTGGCAAAGAAGGCTGAAAGGATTTGGGAGACGAGATGAGCTGACTTTTATTAGTACCTTATAAGTAATAACCGACAATGAAAGATAAACTTCCCCTTACCGAGAAATGAGAACCTGCCCGATCAATAATAACATCCAATCATAGGGACACGCTTTCATTTGTTTATTCATTTATAAAGTTGTTCTTACAGGTGAATTTGGTGGTTGAGCTTGCTGTCTTCATAAGAACACCTTCTCCCCCATTTTCATCTCCCTTTTAGATTCTTCTTTTCATCTTTTTTTTTTTGTAGCAAATCTCAGTTTCGGTTACATTTGATCCCCATCCCATTATTCCACATTTAAGTACAAACGTGTCTTCCATTTCCTCAAGTCCTTTTCTAAAAAGGCTTCAACTTTGATCAACTGCCCCCCCCCCCCAAAAAAAGACGTTTTTTTTTTCAAATTCCGATTCTGTAAGGAGTTTCTGGAATTGGGTTTTGCAGATTTTGGTTCATCGTGATGAATTCGGAGTTGGGTATTTGTTAGCGGAGATTTTAAATGTTTGATTGATAGGAATTTTACTGAAAGATAGGAATCTTTAATTTTTTTAAGTAGATGCAGGCAAGGATCTGCTTCTTCTGATGTCAAAAATAAAAGTGAAACATTGACCGTTACAACTTCTGTTTAGACGTGTTTTTGATGGCTTCCTTGTTATTGGTTTGGTCTATTTCGCTAGCTTTGGATGGTTTAAGGATTATGATTTAGGAGAGATCCTGTCTTGCCCCACCATTTTTTGATTTTCAAGGCATTGAGAACAAACTTGTTGGCTTCGGTCATCGATGAGATTTCTAAGCATTGTGGGGAACTCCTTTGGATGTTCTGCATCCGGGGAACGGTTAGTTTCTGCAGCAAGAGATGGGGATCTTCAAGAAGCCAAGGCTTTATTGGAATACAATCCAAGGCTTGCAAGGTATTCGACTTTCGGAGCTCGCAATTCACCTCTCCATTATTCTGCTGCTCAAGGCCACCATGAGGTATTCAATACCTTAATTCCAAGCCTGCAAATGTATCTTGCAAATCAATCATAATGGTATGTTTTACTTTCTTTTTAATCAGATAGTTTCACTCTTGCTTCAGTCTGGAGTAGATATCAATCTCAGAAACTATAGGGGTCAGGTAATCCATTTTTTTTGTCACTTAAAACTCTAACTAGTTATCATTCATGTGGCTTTTCGATTTTCTCAAACTTAATTCATGGGTTATATTGCTTGTTTTAATTGTGCCAACAGACTGCTCTGATGCAAGCTTGCCAATATGGCCACTGGGAGGTTGTTCAGACCCTGATCCTTTTTGGGGCCAATGTAGGATTGTTACTTGCAATAAATCTGTATAGTTTTCAAACTCGAGTAATATTGGATCATAACAAGTGAAGTTTGTGCTGTAATGGTTGTTAGATTCACAGAGCAGATTATCTTAATGGGGGCACTGCACTCCACTTGGCTGCCTTGAATGGTCATTCCCGTTGCATAAGGCTCCTCCTTGCGGATTATATACCGAGCATCTCCAATTGTTGGAAGATATTATCGAATAAATCAGAAAGTAAAGAATCTACTTCAGAGTTCGATGAGAGGTAAATTTATATTAATCCTCTTTATTATTTCTTATATCTACTTTTCTATTTTCATGCATTCTCATTTCATATTGATCTTCCAGTGCTCTTCGCGAGGTCATTAATAAACCTGCTGATGGAGGTGTCACTGCTCTTCATATGGCAGCATTGAATGGGCATGTTGAAAGTGTTCAGCTGCTCCTAGATTTGGGAGCTTCTGTCACCGAGGTCACTGTGGAGGATGGAACGACGATTGATCTAATAGGTATTCCGAATTTAAATGTGCCATTTCCCAAGTCCTTGGTTGATTCACAGTCAATTGGTTTTGCAGCTATTTTTTGTCAAGAAATAACATCAAAATTACATCTTTCAAAAAAAAAAACATCAAAATTACAATATATCAATGGATTTCCTTCTATTGGTAGTTCGGTACACTTCTGCCTATCTGATAAGAAGTTGTACATAAATACTTGAAGCAGTTAGTTTCATATCCCTAAATGGCTAAAACTCACCCCCCCCCCCCCCCCCCACCCCACCCATCCTTTTCTAAAGCCTTTGTATCAGCAGAATGACTTTTCTTTTCATTTCCCTGTCATTTTTATATTCTTTAGTAAAGCCTTTATAATCCGATCAGACACCAGGTCCTTTTAGGGGGTCATTTAGAATGTTATAGTCTATAGGTACATAGGTACGAAAAATTTCAAATGCTCTTGAAATTTTTATATTAGGCTTATTTTTCTCAAAAAATAATAGCCTCAGTATGTTTGTTACCTTGCAGGTCCAGGGAGCACCGCTCTTCACTATGCTGCTTGTGGTGGAAATGCACAGTGTTGTCAGGTATGTCTTTGCTTTGTGCAGCATCACAACCACCCAAATGCCGGGGGGGGGGGGGGGGGACGAATGAGAAGAAACTAAACCATGTATCAATATCGTTCATGCGTTATTTATTTATTTTTATTTATAATTTTGATGTATGATGCTTCAGGTTTTGATAGCCAGGGGTGCCAGTATTACTGCCACAAACATGAATGGGTATGTTATTGTGACTCCTATGTTTAAATGCTATGCTTCATTGTTACTTACATTAGCAATGGTATTTTCATTTTGGAATAAATCATTTTTTTCTAATTTTAGGTTTAAAGTTTGAATTTTTCTTGCTAAAATATTTTATTTACAATATGTTTTCACATTTCAAAAACAAGAAGTTAGAATAAACAATATACTAAAAAGCTTCATTGATAAGAGTGGTTAGTATAATGCAGTCTTTACGCACGCGATGCTATCTCCCCTCCTTTAACGAATACACCGAAGGTTTTTGCAGTTTCAATTTCTTTCTGCTCTCTCCCCTCAAGAAATTTCCATTTACTGTCTTCCTAAATCTCTCTTTCTGACATGCCGACCAATTTTATGCCTTTATGGGTGAATAAGAAATAAGGTATAGAAAGATGAAGACTAAGACTAAGAAAGATGTTAGAAAAAGTCTAAGGCGCGGACTTTGCTCCTGATGGATGCATATTTTATGTCTATGTACCATTTTTATATACTAGGGTAAAGCTGGAATGTCATTTGAAAAGGAACGCATAAGGCCATATTTAATCTGACTTACATCATATCAACTATGGCATGGTAGGAAATTTCCATATAATTTGGTGAAAAACGGTAGTTCAATCGCAACTGCAGTTAATGAAAAGCAGAAATCATGTTAGAAAGTTAACCTTTATTACAAAGTAAAATGCCTGGATATCTCATTCTTCCTTAAACTCATTGAGATAATCATTATCATATGCTATTTCTTTTCCAAACTCTGTCTTGATGAATAATCAGATGTGGCTTATTCTTGTTTTTGAATTATTACCCAAGGTGGAGTCCTTTAATGGTCGCCCGTTCATGGCGTAAAAATTGGCTTGAGGAAATCCTTAGCAATCAGCCTGAAGACCAATCACAAGCTCTTCCTTCACCCTTTCTGTCCCTTCCCCTTATGAGCATTGTTAAAATTGCTAGGTGAGTGAAATCTGTTTATGCTGTTTCACCGGTTCTCTTAGCTTATAGACTTTTGTACAGCCTTGTAGAGTCTTGGATTTTGCATGTGAGGTGTTGATCTATGAACTTTTATCATATTCATAGGACTGCAGTTTGTTAATTTTCTTAGTAATGAAGCACAATAAGAGTTAGAGAAGAAACTCAAGAAGATAAACTATGTATCTATATAGTCTAATACTAGCTCAATAAAGTGCATCATCGTTACAGAATAGTGGAAACCGGTGACAACCTACACATTTCCAGGGAACATGTTGTACCAGTTTTAATTTTCTCTGTGATTCATTTAACAATTGCAAATTGGATTTTAGATTCTATCTATACGGTTAAGGTGCATTAGCTAAAGCTTCGTGCCTTGAAGACTTATCCTTCTGCTCTGAGGTTTTAAGTCATTGACTCTCGAACAAGCTCAGAGATAAACTTCTAGGCTGTGATGAATTTCCGATGCCTCTTACTTTGACTGAACTGAACTGAACCAACTTTAGTGGAAGTTAAAGAACAAAACTGTCCCCAGTTTCCCTTTTAATTTTCAAGCCATTTAGAATCCAATGTGATCAACAACCAAACAAGATTTGTAGGAAGGCTCTAGCATTTCTCTTCCCAAAGTTAGCTGACAAATAATCTCTCTCTTTATAGTGATTCATTTTTGCTTTACAAAGGAAAAAGTAACAGATTGACAAGTTTCATCTTGCCCTATTCTGTGGTATACTCTTATTAATTATGATGCAGTATTGAATTATACTTTAATAAGGGTTGCAATTAAGTGGATTCAAGGTGGTAATATATATCTTTAAACAGAAGGATTAAGTAGGCATAGGTAACTTATAAAATCTTCGGTGTCGTACTATTTAATTGTTTTAGTCAGGAAAGAAATTTACTAGATAAACCTAAGATTGTTGTCTCCTTTAGATTTTGCATTAGTTGGATTCAGGCTTGTATCAAGTTTTGGATTAAATTAAATTATTGGGATTTCACTTAGCTCCAATACATACCGCTATGTTATGCTAAAATGTTAGTAAATACAAGCCGCTGAGGGTTATGCTTTTTGTTCTCATTAACCAATCATTTTTATAGCGCCTTGCAGTGCTGTTAAATTAAACCAAACATCGAAACAAACAACTTAAAATTCCTGCTTCTTGGAGTTGCAAAGAGAATAAAACAACATGGGATAAAGAAAACATTGTATTCAGCTTTGTTTTTTCAAAATCTCTGTATTAACAATTGCGTATACATTTGTAGAATTATAAACATAGAAAAGTGGATATATGTATGGACGTGCTTTTGTGAGTATATGCAGGCAATAGTTAATGATTTATGAACATGATGGCTACCGGATCTCACCAACCATTTTTCTGCTAAAAGTGGAGTTTATCATATGAACTAAACCTTTTCACCCTACTTTGTCTTATGAAGAGAATGTGGATGGAGGACTGGTGATTCCTTGTTCTCGTGCCAAGATCCGTGTGCTGTATGTCTGGACAGGCAGTGTACAGTAGCTGCAGAAGGTAACTTAATCATTGCATGTAACAGATCCTGCCAGAGCATATTTATTTCGGTTTTAATTAATGGTATCAATGTAGTCTATAGGATTATATGAATTGATATGGATTTTAACTGTAAGGGGATGAGGAGATGAAACATATCACCAAAGATTCTAATACTAGAATGAAATGGTATCACACGTGTTATTTGTGTGTGTGTTTTTGTTGCATAGAGACTTGTAGAAACTTTTTTCATCATGCACAAATAGAGTTATTCATGTATGTCATTGATGTTTATGATAAATGGGACCAGATGCAACAGAAATCAGAATTCACAGTTATATTGCCAATGGTGCAGGTTGTGATCATGAGTTCTGCACACAATGTGCCTTATACCTCTGTTCAACAAATAACACCACAAATATAGGTAAAGGTCCAACTGGCTCAATTGCCTGTCCTCTTTGCCGGCACGGAATCGTATCATTTGTCAAGCTCCCTGGAACGAAACCAACAGTTAAAGCAGTTGCAAGAACAAGTTTGTCCCTATCTTTCTGCACATGTTCTAGTGAGATGCCAGATGCAACTTCAATGACAACCCCGCTTTGCAAGCCCACAGTCCATTGCACACAAATTTCTCACCCTGGATCTTCATTCTGCAGCATAAGTCGGCAGAGTTTCCCGTCGATGAAAATCCACTCCAACCTTTGCATTGGAGCTCCGAATACTAGTCCTTTAGGTCCCTGCCCCGCCGACCAGAATTTGCAAGGCTTAAGACGCTCAGCTTCGGAGGGCAGAAGGTCATGGTTCTCCGCGCTTAATCAATGTGTAACTACAGGCAATGCATGCTGATATTTTCTTGTGTTTTTCTCTTACATTCTTTTTTCTATCCGATATGGTGGATTGCCCCCTCTAATTTTGGCCATAATTGTAATTGAAACCCCATGTTGATGATGGTTCCCGGTTGTGTAAATGCAAAGGGTGTATTTTACCTGCTATTATAAAATGAACCGTCGGATTCGGCTTTGCATTCACATGATTTGGACAGTTTTTATCAGATAGAACTTCAACTCCATTAACGGATCCTCATACCACTGCATTCTACATTTGTGTTTGGATTTGTGGATTTGCAAGAAACATAGCTTCTTGTTCCGTATTAGAAGCTTGCTTGGCCAATTGGCTGTCCACGAGTTATATTAGAACCGGATAATAAGGCTGTTGTCCAGATTTTGTCAAAGATTTAAGGAGCACTCGACCAATACATTGGTTCGTGATCTATGTAGAGACAAAATTAGAATTAACTATTAGATTGATTGTCCAAGTTCTAATTTATCTTAAAAATCAGATGTCTTTAACTTAAATTTAAACTAACACGGACCTAAAGTGCCCTTAGACCAAAACTTTTGACCCCACCCACACTTGACATGTCTCCGTCTCTGGATATATGGTCACTACTTAAACAAGACGATAAGTTGAAGTAAGGCTAGGGATAGACTAGAGGATGTTGGGAGGCGATTACATCCCTGAAAATTTTAAATTCTTTTGTAGTTTACTTATTTTTTGTATTTTTTATTGATGGCCTCACTCACCCTTCAAATTTTGTAACTGCACACCACTAAATTTATAATATAACTTCCTAAAAATTCACTTTCTAACACAAAATCCTACGTACATCCCTAAGTAAGACATACATATAAATGAGCATATTTTTTCAGCCATAACTATGGAAAAAAATTATTAGAAAATAAGATTAAAATAATTTAAAATTTTTGAATCCTATAAATACTAATAAAAGAGAAAATAGTTTAAGATTTAGAGATTCAATTTAGAGTTTAGGGTTTTATGTTTGGGGTTTAGAATTTAAGGTTTATGATTAGAATTTAGGGTTTAGAGATTATGGTTTTGATTTTAGGGTAATATGTTAGGGGATTAGGTTTTAACCTATAAACCCTAAATTCTAACATTAAACCTCAAATTCTAAAATCTTACACCTAAACCCCTAAACTTTAAATCCTAATATAAACCTTAAAATTAAGGCAGTTATGGAAACAAAAAGTTTTCACTGCCAATGCATGAAATAATTACCCTTGATAAGAATCAATATTGATCAAAATAAACTGAAACATAACTTAAACGATAATTATTTCATAAAGTGGTCGTGGAAACTTTTAGTTTTCATAAGCGCCTTAATTTTAGGGTTTAGTGACTCAGTTTAGGGTGTAAGATTTAGGGATTTAAGTTTAATAGTTTAGAAATTATGGATTATGAATAGAACTTTGGGTTTAGATTTTAGGGTTTATATGTTTAACCTAAATCCTAAGCATTTTATCCTAAAGCCAAAACCCTAACCTCTAAACCATAAACCATAATCCCTAAATTCTAACTACTAACCCTAAATTCTAAACCCTTGCTTCTAAACTTACACTCTAAACTAAGTCTCTAAACGATAAAACAAAGACCAGCATATTGAAAATAAATCCTAACTTAAATGGATAAATATTTTATGCACAGACTGTGTAAAATTTATTTTATACAACACCAGCATGCATATTTCTATATTCTTAACCTTAAAAACTAAACCTCATACACTAAATTCTAAACATTAACCTTAAATTCTAACCCATAAAACTTAAACCTAAAACTAAAGCTCTAACTGATATAACTAAAAAACTTGTGTAAACTAAAATTCACACTACGGTAGTAGATTCAACGATATGAGCTCAATAAGAAATGGGCTAAAGGTTGGGCTTGGGCTGACAGCTTAGCAAGTGGTGGGTGATTATATTCATATGGTGTCCTCCGAAATTTGCATATGACATGGAAAAGCTGGAGCCAGTCATGCAAAAAGATTGTGAAAGAAGAAGCTTGACGACTTCAATTTCTTATATATTTAATATTTATTATATATTCCATTATCCATTTCAACTGTTTGATTCTATGTCACTCCAACCATAATCCCATTCCCACCAAATTTCTTTATTTTAAAGATGACACTCCTCCTCTCATTACCTCCGCCTTCTTCTTCTTCCACCGCATTCTCTTCCTGCCACCAACCCTCTGCCGTCTTTACCACCGGTCGCCCTTCCCGTTTCCTGCCAGTCGCGGCTACCACTACCACCACTCACCATCATCAACAGATTGACAAGTCTTCGCTCACTGTTGCTGAAGCGGCGGAGGAGGACCAACTTTGGGCTGCTGCTTGCCTCCGTGTTCGCTCGTTCTATGACTTCCAGTTTTCCTCCTATGGCATCCAAGTGAGACTTTATTTCTTTCCTTTGGTTAGAAAAAGAAAAAGAAAAAGAAAAAGAAAAGAATTGGTGGGGTGCTTTTGTTTTTCACTGGGGAGGCGTAAAGAGGGTCAACGCAGGAATGTTAATTGTTTGGTTAACGATTTGATAACAGTTTGTTTAGGGCATTTAACAAGTTATTGAAGCTTTAAAGGATTGTTGATTTTGATGCTTCTGAAAAGGTTGTTAATAGCTGAAATAGAGAGTCTTTTTTTTTCTGCTCTTCTTTTTTGTCAATGCCTAGTCTTAGAGTTTCATCTGAAAAATTCTTGGGGACTTTCACCTGAGTCTCTGTAATTTTCCTATTTATGAAAAGCTAATTCTTGGGTGCTCGGACATGATGTTTTAATTGCAAGAAAGAAAATGTTTCCTGAAGGATTGTAATTTTTCTATCTATTATCCTCTTATTATGATTGATACTTACAGTATTTAGTCCTTTTCAAGTATTAGGATCATAAAAGGTACTTGGCTGAACGTGAATTTGTAGCACTAAAGGAAAGGATTGCTGGGAAGAGGGAGGACTTTAAGAGAGTTTCTTGCATAAATGCTACGCTTCCATTGTCACAATTGTCAAGCTCTGCTAGTGATTTATGTGATGCTTGTAAGGTTTGTTTGCCTTCTTTTTTTGTTTTTTGCTACTTATAATGCTTCAAATTTTAAATGTCATGTTGGCATGTCAATGCTACTGTTTTGATTGATTAGAGATTTTAACAAGATTTAATGTGCCATAGATTCCTCTAGGAGAATCTCTGTAATAATGAGGTTGAGAAAATTTTGAGGAGCGAGGAATGTCTTTAAACTCAATTTTTTGAGTTAGGATGTATCTGATGGGTGTCTGTTTGTCGTTACTGGAAAGCTACTAACATATCAAGTTTTAATTTTTTGTTTGGAATCGAATCAAATTGAACACTAGGCATTTAGCAGAAAGAAAATGATCTTTAGCTATGTGGCAAAAATACAAGAACCTTGCAGAAAAGGATAGTTCTCTTTTGCTGATAGTTTAAATGGTATTTCTGCAATATGAAAGGGTTATTACAAAAAAGAATGGAAGAAGATTACCTCTCAAGATTGGCACTTAAATGAGTTAAATAACAGACAATTTCAGGATATTCGAATCTTCTTTTAATAGTAACTTTCTTCTTCAACTAGTTTACATAATGCTGGATAGCTGAGAGACTCCAAGTTACTATATATTAGTGAACTTGCATACATTAGACTGGATAACTTTCTAAATATACTTTTGTAGTTAATTTTTTTCTTTTTATAGATTCTTTTGTGTGCAATTCAATTCTCAAATGATTTATGTCAGGTAAAAAGAAAATCTTCTCTATTTGATGTTATGATTTTGGAGAAAAGAGGGTGTGTGGCTCTTCTATGTTCTCTTTATCAGCTCTAATCTCCAATATTAAAGTTCTGCCACCTTTTCAAATATAATCAGAGCTGCAGTTCTAGACAAAGTTATGCCTTCTTGATTATTTGTTTGCTTCACCTTTTTCTTTTCTTTTTTGTTCATTCTTCACCCTTTTATTTTTGTAGTTTACTTCCAATGGAGAGGATAGAGTAGTTGTTGGAACCCTTGATCTTAACCAATGTCTTTGGCTTCCGGAAGAAATATCTGGAACGAAACCAGAGGTATTCATTTATCTCAAGATTTTTCTCATGTTATGTGCGTGCTTATTCTGTTATCGATATAGTTTTAGGTGTTAAGGCTTCTTTATTGTTCTTCAAAAGTGGAGAATACTTGTTTATTATTGAGGTAAGGGTTTTGTATACTGTATACTGATTGACTTGTTCCACAACAAGTTGCAGTCAACCTACAAATTTCCTATCGGATTGCATGATCCAAATTGTGGATTCTTCATGTTCTTGGCTGGAGAAACAATCGATCCAAACGCTAAAGGACAATCATAACACCTATTAGTTCTGGGAACTTAGTTAATAATATACATTAGAAATAACATGGATAAAATTTATCATGCTATAATATTTGATATATAGATTCTAGTATTGAAATGATTGCTTTAGTATAAATTGATCTCTATTTTGAGCCTGCTCTGACAGGGGATTGAAGCCGAATATAGAAGAGCATACCTGAGCAATGTATGTGTAGCGAGGGAACTGCACAGAAATGGCTTAGGTTACGATATTGTCACGAAATCAAAGATAGTTGCTGAAAAATGGGGTAACGAATGCATTTATCTTTTATGATGTTCTGCTCTGTCATAATCATCTCACTTCATTAAAACAATTATCCTGGACAGTTTGTTGCTATCGGATTATGAATTTTTGCATCAGACGGTAGAAGCTAAATGCAGCACCAACTTGGGCTATTTAGTTCAGTAATTTAGAAATTTAGCCTGTTAAATATATAAATGATTGACTCTCTAAGGCCTTGTCTTTAGGATTATGCTTTGTCTGACTTTTCTTTCGTCATAGCGAGAAAAAAACAACAAGGGTATCGCTCAATAGTAATGGTATAATGACATTACCACCAAGCCATTGGGTGGGGAGGCCTTGGCCTAATCAAAACTACATTAAATGTAACTTTAAAATGAGATAATGAAGGGTTGATCTCCTTGACTTTCATACACATTTTCTACATATTAATTATGTTTATCTTAGTTCTCTTGAGGAAACTGAAAGGAAGCAATGATATAGTTTGTGAGTCTGTTTTGGCTCCTCTGGAGATGCCTGCTATTTAAATACATGGAGCATAAGGTTCTATATGTTAGCTGAGGGGCGTCACCTATTTCTAGACATTAAATTGGTTTAGCACTGAAACGACTCTGAACTTCTTTCAGTTTGGACACCTTTGTCGTCTTACATTTCTAACTTACATGCCAAGAGGAATGAATTTTTTTCAAAACTAGTCTAAGTTAATCATGAATATATTTCTTGATATATTGTTGTAAGAACTTGGAAGTTGGAACTTGAAGTCATCAAAGAAATGCCTACTAGTTTCTTCATTTCATTGGAGGCAAGCAAAAATTGCCTTAAGGGATGATGTGAACCATGTTGTCTCGAGTATTTTTTTTTTATCGGCAATTAAGTATGATTGTATTGAAGAATAGAATCATACAAAAAAGGAATATCAGCGTGCGCCTCATTAAAAACCTCCCTTAATACTACAAATATTTTCAGCAAACAAAGCTTGCTTTCCCCACCACAATATTTTCCTTTTTCTTCTTTTATTATAGTTAGTAGGATGTTGAGGCCAGTGCGTGTTGATACAGACTGACTAGCGGAGTCTGCGCTTCCACTTAGTGCTTGCCTCTCATGCATTTTAGCATTCCTGCTGCAGCCTTGTGTTCCCAAAACTTTTGGGGACAATTTTTAGACGTAAACTTGAGCATTTGGCTCATCTGTAGGTACATGTGTAGGAGATATTTAAATGCTGTTTACTGTATTATTTCAGGCATAACTGATTTATACGTACATGTTGCTGTCAACAATGAGCCCGCGAAGAATTTGTACTTGAAAAGTGGTTTTATTCATGAAAATGATGAGCCTGCTTGGCAAGCTAGATTTCTAGATAGGCCGCGACGGATTCTCTTATGGATTGGTTTTCCTTGCACTAACGAGTTGTAATGTTATAGACAAATCATTGTTGCTGTTGTTTGTTATTTATATTCTGGGATTCCATACATGTTTATATCATTTGGAAAAGTGGCCCTTTTCAAAATGTAATAATATAAATTGTATGTTACCATGCACAAAGTTTGATTAGTTCGATAATGTAAAGCATGGGAAATGAGCGAACCATCAACATGAATTGAATTTGATTCAGTCGATTAGGAATTTTTGCTTCAGTGTTTTAAAGGATATGGGTTTCGGTGAAAGGTTGTGTCTCTGGATTCAGAAATGTATCTCCGCTGCTTCTATTTCGGTTTTAGTTAACGGCTCTCCTAGGGAAAGATTCGTGCTGTCCAGAGGCTTGAGGCAAGGCTGGCAGGCTGCCCGCGTCCTTTTTAATATTGTTCTGAAGCCTTAAACCAAATGCTAAATAAGGCCAGGTTTGTTGGTTTATTTTTGGGTTGTTTGGTTGGAGATAGAGATAATTCAGTTTGTATTTCACACCTCTAATATGCATTACATATTTTTCTCTCAACTACCTCATTTTGTTAGAGAGTGCGAGGTGCGAAAAAATTATGGCTAATACCATTTTAGTTACAATTTTTTTTAAAACTTAGATTTTAAAATTCCGTTCCATGGTCACTCCTAATATGAGTTATGTTTTGACCAAGGTTATTTTAAGAACTTTTGAAAATGTGATGTATTTTTCTAAAGCCTCATCTTCTGTACTTAAAAAGAAAACCGAAGTATATCTAGAGAAGTCATCAACAAGAACATATGCATATGATTTTCCACCCAAGCTAGTAGTCCTAATAGGCCCAAAGAGATCCATATGGATTAATTGTAAAACCCTACTAGTAGAAACATCATTAATGGATTTAAATGAAGCACGTTTTTGTTTACCCTTAGCACAAGCATCACAAATTTTGTCTAATGAGAATTTTAGCTTAGGTAAACCTCTAACTAGATTTTGGGAAACTAATTTCTCTAAAACACTTATGCTAGCATGCCCTTGTTTTCTATGCCACAATCATGCATCATTTTCATCACTAGCAACCAAACATGCATGATATGTATGTATGTCTTCTAGATGCACCGTATAAATGTTACCTATGCGATGACCAACGACATTAATTCATACGTTTTAATGTTCACAATTTTACACCCATTAACATCAAAATGAACATTAAACATTTTATCACACAATTGACTAATGCTCAACAAATTATGCTTAAGACCATTGACAAATAAGACATCTTCAATGAGAATAGATGAGAGATTTTCAATAGAGTCAATACCCTCAATGTGGCCTTCGAGTTGTGACCATATGTTACTACTCCACCACTCTTTGGCTTGAGCTCCATGAATCTACTCTTGTCACTGGTCATATGTCTTGAACATCCACTATTAAGGTACCAAGTGTTCTGACTTGAAGCTTTGGCCTTGTAGCAATGTTTCCCCTACAAACAAAGATTAGTTCTTGATTTTTGGTACCCAATCCATCTTGGGTCCATGTGAGTTAGCTCTCAAATACTTGGTTCCGTTAGGAATCCAAGAAGAAATAGAATGAATATTATTAGAAGATACAAGTTCCTTAGGAACTCATACACTCCTAATTCTTTTAGCTCTATGATTCTTTTGAGAACTTCTTTGTTTGTATCCCTTAAAGTTCCTCTTCATATAGTTAGGTTTTGAAGAACTTTCTTTTTCAAAATTTGGTTTCTCAACTACATTTAAAGAAGCTTTAAGTTCATTCATCACCTTGTGGTGACCATCATGAACTTTGGAGAGAAGATTGTTTAAATCAACATTTTCATCTTGAAAATATTTTAAATCATCTTTTAAAATCAAAATCTTCTCTTCAAGTTCCGAATTGATTTTTGATAAAAAAATCATTTTGGGATTTTAAATCAGAAATCAACTTTTTGTTTTTTAAAATCGATTTTTTTTATTTTCTAACCAATTCGTCATAAACCTCTTGTAGCTCATCATAAGTTTATTGAAGCTCATCAATTGTAAAATCAAAGCTAGATGAGTTGAGGTTTACCTTAGGATCGTCATCAATGGCCATGAGGCAAAGATTTGCTACTTCATGCTCCTCTCCATCGGACGATGATTCCTCATCGCTCCAAGTAGCAACATGGGCCTTTTGCTTCTTCTTATCGAACCCCTTCTTCTTGAGTTGTGGGCAATCCGATTGAATGTGGCCTAGTTTCTTGCACTCATAGCAAATGAGTTGATCCTTTTCTTATTCTTTGCTTTTGTTCTTGAAGTCTCTTATTCTTTGGAACTTCCTTCCCCGGTTGGACTTCATGAACCGAGAGAATCTTTTGGCTATCATAGCCAATTCTTCAAATTCATCTTCTTCACTTGAATTGCTCTCCTCTTGTGTAGTGAGACTTCTTGAGTCTCTTGTTTCTTCTTTTCCACCTCTAGCTTCTCTAGTTTTCTTTCTTCTTCTTTTTTCTTCTTCCCTTCCTTTCTTCATGATCTCATGAGTAAGGAGAGATCCTACCAACTCATTGAGCTTTAACATCTTCAAGTTCTTTGCCTCGATGATTACGATTCTCTTCCCATCCCATGATCCGAGAAAAGAGTAGAGTAACTTCCAGACAAGCTTGTCTTCAGGAATGATCTCAACGTAGCTCTTAAGACCATTTATGATCACCGAGAGCCGATCAAACATTTCGGAGATGCTCTCATCCGGTTCCATCTTGAAGTTCTCATAGCTTAAGTTGAGGATCCCAATCTTTTTCTCCTTCACGCCGTTGGTCCCTTCGTATGTGGTCTCTAACTTGTCCTGTAACACCCGGGTTTAGGGGTCGGGTGAAAATAATATTTTAATATTATTTCGGGTTCAGTTTTATAATTAAAATAATCTTTTGGGCCTTGTATTTTCAAAACAGATGATGTTATGTTGGGCTTATTTTAATTCAAGCCCAAAAGCCATGGATTTCATACTATTGATATTTTCTCTATTCATTAAGGGTAAATGGGTCTTTTGGTTTTAAAAAAAATAAAACAAAACAACTAAAATACCAAAATTTCACTCATCTTCTCTCTCTCTCAAACAAAAAAACCCACGACAAACTTCCCCCTCCATTGTAGTTCACTATTCCATCTTCCCATTGCTTCATCCTTGAAGGTTTTTGGAAGGTAATAACATTTTTGAGTTGTCATCAACTCCCTCTTTCTCTCCATGTATTTAGTTTTCAATGAAACTCATTGTTTTGCATATTAGAGTTTTCAAGTTTTAAGTTAAAAATCCAAACTTTATTGTCTATTGCTAAAGCTTTTGATTCCTTACAACTAAATATGTTATTGGTGGTCCAAATGGTCCAACATTGTTAAATTTCACGAGGTTTTATAAGGAAACTCGGATTTGGGTTTAAGTGGGGTTTTAAAGTGCTTTAAAATAGGTTTTGGGGCCGTTTTGGGTGGAATCTTGAGGGCTGATGGTTAGGTGATGTTTGAGGGTTGTTTTGGGCGTATTAGGTGGCAAGTTGGATGTTGGAAATGGGAGTTCTTTGCTGGGTTTTGTGGCTGCACGAAAATGTGGGTTTTGAGAGGGTTCTTGGCTTGAATATGAGCTTGATTGGTGTTCTGAGTTTACAGCAGTGGTTTGTGTTTGTTTTGGTGATTAATGGAGTGTGTTTGATTGTCTAGAGACAAGGACTTGTGTTGGTGAGACATCGGGAGTGAATCCGGAAGCTTGAAGGTGGTTGCTTGCTTGGTAATTGAGCTTGGAAGTAAAGGTGAGTGGTTAATGTTTCCAAAGTGTTTTTATAAGTGTTTGGTTCGAGCATGTGGACTAGGTCGGGCTTGGTAGACCCACCTAGAGTTAGGATTAGGGTTGTAGCCTAATCCTAAGCTTAAACTAGTGACATTGGTTGATCTTTTAATTGATGTTTATGCCTCGTGATGTTTATGATATGATGATTATGTATAATGTGTTATACTTGTGAGATGAGGCATGGTTGTGATGCATTGTGATATGCATGTGGATTTTTCATGATTGTGATCATGGTGAGTACGTGCTAAGCACGGAATTGGTTGTAATTGATAATGTGGATTGAGATAAATGTTGGTGCTAGTATGCTTGGGTACAAATGATCGATCATTAGGATGTTAGTGTGCACACATGAGTCAAATTCCCGTGTGGCCTTGGTGGCGTTGAGTCACCAAGGAGGAGTACGGGTTCACCTGGAAATGGTTATATATTAGTCGATGATGAGTGGAATCCCATCGACGGGGCGTGAGGATGAGTGGAATCCCCTCCGCGAGACCGGTGATGAGTATAATCCCACCGTGAGGTAAAGTGGTTGTTGGATGTGAGTTCCAACGTGTTTATCCGCGTATTCGAGTCATAGCTAGGTGCCAATATAAATTGATAGGTGTATCAATGTGATGTGGAAATGTGTTTCCTTTTGGATGATTATATGTGCTTACATATGTTGTGGAAATTAGCTTGTTGAGCATGACATATTATTGGATATTTGTTCATGCATCATTGACATTTTGGCTCTTGAGGATCGAAGGTATGATCATGCATTTACCTTGGTTGAGATCGTGCTTGGACCCCGCATTGTCGAGGTTTGTTTTTAAAGAGCTTACCCTCACTAAGCTTTATTGCTTACGCTCTCTTTGTTCGACAATGCATATCAGTAGCTTGTAGGTTGCTAGGTGCAAGAAGGGGCCTCTAAGTGTGTGCTTTGTGGTGCTAGTTAGCTACCAAGTATGGACTTTTTTTAATTACGATGTAATGGTCAAGCAATGGGACATGTATGCGTTGTTTGAACCCTTTTGGAAGTATGGTGTTGTTGGTTGTTAGGAGCATGCTAGACTCCTCTAAATGCTTGTGTTAGTTTGGCTTTTGGATGCCTTGGTATGCTTGTAAACTGTGTTGGTTTTGCCTATCTTAATTACCTAAGTGTAGACCATGTTGATGCACGTTTCCTTTAATGATATGTTAGACCTTGTGTTTGAATGTTTATTCATGTATCCTTGTGATCTTTGAGTATGGTGCTCTAGGGTGCATGCCTTTAGAACGTTCTTGTATGATTTGTGTGCTTCGTGTAGTTGTTTTGGACGTTTGGAATCCATAGGAGATGTCTAAAATTGATTTTAGGAATTTGCAGACAGCAGGTGTTTCGAAACGGGTTGTCCTGTTTCGAAACGGGTTTGGTTCCAGGGCCCCCGTATTGGAACTCGTTTCGATACGTTTTGGCCACTGTGAGCCCCTGTTTCGAAACACTTTTGCCACTGGAATTGCTGTTCTGAAACTGGTATCGAAACGTCAAGGCTAAAACGAGACCTTGTTTCGAAACGGGGTGGATGCGATTCGAAACGGGTGTCTGACATTTTTGAATTGAAGCTGGTGTTTCGAAACGAGCTTTGACTGTTTCGAAACACAAGCCTAAATTTGGGCTTTTTGACATCTCTAAAGGGTTCCAATTGTTGGGCTTAGGCCCTGTTTACTGTTGGGCTTCCGCTTAGGTCTAATTGATGCATTTAGATAAGATAAAATGAAAATTTTTCTCTAGGGTCGGTAACCGAAGTGGAGCCTTAACGGGTTTCATCTTGGTTATCCCCGTGTAGCCCACTAGGATCGGTCCAGCGTCCGGACCGGGACGAGGGGGTTACATGTCCCACACCTCCTTTGCAATTGTGCACGATGATATTTTGGCATACATGTCAGGTTAGAGTGCACAAAATAGAATGTGAAGAGCCTTGTCATTGACTTGGACTCTTCTCCGATCTTTATCGGTCATCTTCATCTTGAACTTTGGAACAAGTGCCACTTCATCATTTCTTTTCATTGGAATTGTCGGTCCTACTTCCACTACATCCTAAAAGACATAGTCGGCAGACTTTTCATCGAGTTTGGCCCGGAGGTAGATGCCATGACTTTGATTGGATGATGATCAACACTCTTCTAGGATCTCCTCTTGTGGACGTTAAGCCTTCAAAGAGGTAGGCTCTAATACCAATTGTTGAATGGATCAATTTGATGTGATTTAGCCAAGAGGGGTGAATTGGCTATTTAAAATTTGAGGGAGCAAAATAAAAATCGAAAATTGAAGGACGAGACAATTTAAAGTGGTTCAAGCTTCTAACAAGCTCTACATCCACTATCTTAGCTCCCACTAAAGATTTTCAACAACTTTCACTAGATGTTCTTCCCATTTTCTAGGCTAAGGAGGTAACATTTACAATTGGTCAATCTTTCTACTCAAATGTTGACTCAAAAGACTTTCTTTACAAAGAAGAATTTGGAAAAAGAAAATATCTCTCATAAGACTGAATATTTTTCCCAATTACAAACAAACATTCTCTCAAACTTGAACTAAAGATTGACAATATGAATTACAACAAGTTGGGTACAAGATTTGACTCTATTAAGCACAAGGGTTTAGAATATAGCTTGGATGTTGCAATAAGGTTCAATAGTTGTTGTAGTAGCTTTTGAGGCTTGTTTATATACCCTTGCATTGATTTCTAGCCATTCTGGTGGTTGAGATCATCAATTGAGCTGTTCGTGTAACACCCGTGTTTTGGGTTAGAAGTTCGGTGTGTGTGTTGGAATGAGTCGTCAAAATCGGTTCAATTTAATCAGACCTTAGTTTTAATTTAAATGATATCAAAAATTAAAGTAATGATAATTTTGTAATTAAGTCGAAACAAAAGGAAGACAAGCTTTTTGAATCAAAAAGAAAAACAAAAAAAAAAGTCATCTTCTCCCACTTTCGCTTCTAACGTTGGAAAACCCCAAACCCCTCCCAAAACCCCAATTCTACTATTCCATCCATTTTCCCCACCAATTCAAGAGCTCTTTCGAAGGTAATTTCATTTTTGAACTCTCCTCATCATCCCAAGCATTTCCATGGTTTTAGATTTCAAAACCATCACCATTTGTGTTTTTCAAGTTTTTCAAGTTTGATGAAAGTATGGATTTTTAATGGGTTTTCCACTTATTTTTGGTGTGTGGAGTTAGGTTTTGAGTTAATCTCACTTAGATACACCTAATATCTTAGAATGAAAGGATTTTGGGAAAAATCCCGAAGTGGGTCTTGGGGGCATTTTTTAAAGTGTCAAAACTTGAATTTTTGGTGTGTTTTTGTGTTGGGTTGAAGGGCTGATGGTATAGGGTTGTTTGGAAGGTGTTTTGGAAGCCTTTAGATGTCATTTGGGTGTTGAAAATGGTGGATTTCAGCTGGGTATTTGGGGAGTACGAAAATGTGAGTTTTGTGGTTAGTTTGGGTTTGAAATTGTGAAGTTTTGGCTTGTGATTGTGAGTTGGGTTTGTGGCTGAGTTTAGCATTGAATCGGTTGAGTAATACTTGTCTTTTGATTGGTTAGAAGCAAGAGGAAACATCGGAGAAGGACCGGGATCGAATCCGAAAATTGTGGAGGCTTGACTAGCTTTGCTTGGTTTGCTAAGGAAGGGTTGTGAGTGAAACTTTCAAATTTGGTTTAAATTGGTTCAAGTGTGTGTAGTGGAGATGTTGGAATGAGCTCGGTAGGCCATTCCAAGGTAGAAGTTAAATTGGTAGTTTAACTTCTTGTGTGTTAATAAGCTTTAGTTGTTTATGCTTATATTGATCTTGTGAAGTATGAATTGATTTTGTATGTATATACATTGATGTGTGTGATGATGGATGTGTGCTATAAATGATGGTTGTGATGATGTGGTTTAAAAGTAATTGGCACTAGTTAACTTACCGGGTATAAATGATTGATCATTAGGATTAGTGTGCACATGTTTGAGTCAAATTCGCGCGTGGCCTTGGTGGCGTTAAGTCATCAAAGAGGAGTACGGTGATGTAATATTCCACCGAAAATTGTTTATATTATACGTGATGATGAGTGGAATCCCATCCGTAGGGCATGTGGTGATGAGTGGAATCCCATCCATGCAAGGTTCGATGATGAGTGTAATCCCACCGAGGTAATGTTGTTGTTGAGAGTAAATCCGTATATCCGAGTAAACTAATAGTGGCCAATGTACTTGCTCTTGTGGTTATTATGTTGAGATATTTGCTTTATCATGTTGAGCCTAATATGAAGTAAGGTGCCATATTATTGACTCTTGTGTTGCTAGCTAGTTTTCTATGTTGATGCTTATGTATTATTGTGTGTGATGTTAAGGATTATATGCTTGAACCCTGCATTGTCGTTGTTTTTGGTTTTAGAGCATCCTCACCAAGCTTCTAGCTTACGCTCTCATTTTCGACAATGCAGATCAGTAGCGTGGTGTTGGCAAGGAGCAAGGCGAAGGGACATTCCAAGCTTTGTAGTTGCTCAAGTATGGTTTAGTAAATAAAGTAGTAGTTTAGCAATGGGACTACTATGTGTTTGTATGAGCGTTGTATGACTCATATATGTTGATGATGTTTATGATATGCTTCGGCTTTGTAAACCATGCTATGTTGGTCATATGCTTGTGACGAATGGTTAAGTTTGGATGTTATATGTTGCTTTTGGTTGAGCATGCAAACCTTATATGTGAAGACATGTGCCACTTGGCTTTTGAGCTTTTAAGCATGCATATTTATGCAATATCTATCTTTATGTGAATGCCTTGCTGTTAACGTCTCGTTGATCACCTAAATCGTCCTTCATGTTAGTACTTGGTTGCTAGTTGTTGTATGTGTGCTTGTTTGTAGCTAGGGAAGTCTTAATTTGCATTTAGAGTTGAGTTTCGTGTTATCTTGCTGAAATTTGGGGTCTCACAGTGCAGGGCGTATCGATACGCCTAAGGGCCGTATCGATACGGTCTTGCCCTTCAGGACTCAGTTTCGGCTTGGTGTATCGATACGCGGGGGTGTATCGATACGCTTAAAACTTACTGGAATTTTGAGATTTTGGTGAGATTTTGGCGTATCGGTACGGGGTTTGGGCGTATCGATACGGTTTTGTCTCGTTGACCACAAGATGTTGACCGAGGAGGGTGTATCGATATGCCCAAGGGCTGTATCGATACGATCTCCCCTGAGTTGACTGAATGAGTTGACTTGGTCAAGGCGTATCGATACCCTTGACAGGTGTATCGATATGGCCTGCTCTGTGTCTTTAAAAGGGGTTGTTTAACATATTGTTTGGGCTTGGTTGCTTTTGTTCGTGATGCTTTCCGCTGTCGTGATCACTTAGGAATCGAATGTGCCTTTAGACGATAAAAATTAAAAGAAAATTTCCAGGTTGCTAACCGAGGTGGGACCTTAACGGGTTTCACATCGGTTTTCCCCGTGTAGCCTACTCGGGCCGGTCAGCCGACCAGACTGGGACGAGGGGGTTACATTTGTTGGTATCAGAGCCTAAGGTTACCGAGACCTCGGGCAGGTAAGTGAGGTAAGTTTGATGTGTTAAGTAATTGTTATGTCTCGGTGTATGCTATACCATGTATTCTTGTTGTTTGGTCGTTCATATGGTGTTTGGAAGCATGATTGTTGCGTTTAGTGTAGTGTCGAGTTCCCATTGCTACTATTACTTAATTTGAAAAAGTTTTGAAAAGGAAAATACTTGAGCACAGTTGGACCCTTGCCTTTGCTAACTTAATCCTTCTATGTTTTTTTTGTTGTAGTTGTTATCTTGCTAGCTGTAATATGAGACCACGAGGGAGGCCTAGGATGGTTCAACCGGAACCACGGGCACAAGCTCCGGGAGTTGAGAAAATTGGTGGGGCGCAGGCTCCTCAACCTCCTCTACCTCCTCCTCATCAAGAGGGAGGCGAGGCGGGAGCCGAGGGCATAGAAGCTCAAGTTGGTCAAGGACCGGCCGGAATAGATTTAGCTTCTCTAGTTCAGGCAATAGCCGGGGCTTTTCTGGCTGCAGTGGCTGGGGGTCAGGCAGTGGCACAACCCAAGGTCGAGGGTACTGGTTTGCCATTGGAGAGACTCCGTAGTTTAGGAGGTGAAGAGTTCAGAGGGTCGACACCCGAGAGATATGAGATGTGGTTTGAGAGGACTGTCCATATTCTGGCACAGATGGGATGTACCGGGGAACGTAAGCTAGGGTGTGTTATATCTCTACTTCAGGGTGATGCCTACACTTGGTGGGTCACCATCACTACGGGTATGGAAGAGGCCGAGATCACTTGGGAGTTTTTCGAGTCAGCTTTCCGTAAGAAATATCTAGGTCCTCGATATCTCGATGAGAAGAAGAGGGAGTTTATGGCTTTGCTTCAGGGGAGTATGACTGTGACAGACTATGAGATCAGATTTGTCAGGCTGAGTCAGTATGCATCTGAGCTTGTTCCTACTGAAGTGGAACGTTGTAACCGTTTCCGCTATGGGTTGAATGAAGAGATCAAGAGGTACACTTTAGCTTCGGACTACACAGATTTTGATGTTTTGGTCGCTAGGGCCAAAGACTTAGAGCACAATTTGGGCTTGACCAAACGATCTGGTGGTTCTAGTTCTTAGAAGAGATATAGTGACTTTGATAAAGGTGATGCCAAGAGGCATCGAGACAACAGACATCATTATGACCATAGACGTGGTGGAGGTAACCACGGTAGGGGCCATCAGGGCTGGTGGGCGGTTACCCACGTGTGCTAGTTGCGGGAGGAATCACACCGGTGAGTGTTGGGGAAATTTTCACTCATGTTGGGGCTGTGGAGCTAGGGATCATATTAGGCGTGACTGTCCACATCAGGTGGGGCAAGCACCAGCTCAGGCTCCTGCTAGAGCTAATGACTTTCAGAGAGGCCGCGGGCGCGGTAGAGGTAACTTACAGCCGAGAAATGATGGCTAGAGGAACATAGCGCATGTAGTTGCAGTCCAGCCAGAGGGCAGAGGTCAGGCCAGAGTTTACGCTCAGCGTGGGGATCAGCAGGACACAGATGTGATTGCAGGTAACTTCTCGATACAGTCTTTGGGTTTGCTTTCTTTGATTGACCTCGGGTCTACACATTCTTATATTCTGAGTGAGCATGCAAAGTTGTTGAAATTGCCTTGTGAGATATTAGAGGTAGGAGTTAGTGTTACTAGTTCATTCGGGGATACAATAATAGTTAGGAGGATGTACAGAAGATGTCCGCTTATGGTTCAGGGACATGTGTTTCCAGTGGATATGATGGAGCTACCATTTTATGGCTTTGATGTGATTTTGGGTATGGTTTGGCTCACCGAGCATAGAGCTAGGATAGACTTTGAGACTAAGAGGATTTCCTTGAGACTCACGGATGATTATGAGATAGTGGTGGTAGGTGAGAATGTGAAGTTCTTATCAAATGTAGTTTTAGTTCTAGAGGCTAAGAGGTTAGTTGAGATGGGTTGCGATGCGTATTTGGCCTATGTGATGAATCCAAACATAAGTGAGGTTAGACCTCAAGACATCCGGACAGTGTGTGACTTTCCTAGTGTGTTTCCGGAAGAGTTGCCGGGTTTACTACCTGATAGAGAGGTAGAGTTTGCTATAGAGACTTATTCAGATTCAGCTCCTGTTTCGATTGCTCCGTATCGTATGGCACCGAAAGAACTGAAAGAGTTGAAGACTCAATTGCAAGAGTTGACAGATAGAGGCTTTATCCGACCGAGTTCTTCGCCTTGGGGCGCTCCAGTTTTGTTTGTAAAGAAGAAAGATGGAAGCATGAGAATGTGTATAGATTGCAGATAGTTGAATAAGTTAACAGTAAAGAACAAGTATCCATTGCCGAGAATTGATGATTTGTTTGATCAGTTGAGAGGGGCATCAGTCTTTTCGAAGATCGATTTGAGATACGGTTACTACCAATTGAAGGTAAGAGAGGTTGATGTACCGAAGACGACCTTTAGAACTAGATATGGTCACTATGAGTTTTTAGTCATGCCTTTTGGGTTGACTAACGCACTGGCTACTTTCATGGATATGATGAATAGGATTTTCCATCAGTACCTAGATCAGTTTTTAGTTGTCTTCATAGATGACATCTTGGTGTATTCGCGTACCGAGGAAGACCACGATCGACACTTGAGGTTAGTTTTGCAGACTTTGTTAGAGAATCAGTTGTATGCCAAGTTGAGCAAGTGTGAGTTCTGGATTCGAGAGGTAGTCTTCCTAGGGCACGTAGTGTCAGCCGATGAGATTAGAGTTGATCCGAAGAAAATAGAGGCCATTGTTGAGTGGAAGCAACCGAAGTCAGTAACAGAGATTCGTAGCTTTCTAGGCTTAGCTGGATATTATAGAAGATTCGTAGAAGGTTTCTCGAAGTTAGCCGCTCCATTGACACAGTTACTTCATAAGAGTGTTCAGTTTGAGTGGTCAGATGCAAGACAGAGAGCCTTTGAGAAGTTGAAAGAAGCTTTAACCCAAGCACCGATTTTGATTCAGCCAGAGTCAGGGAAAGACTATGTAGTTTACAGTGATGCTTCCTATGTAGGCCTAGGTTGTGTTCTCATGCAAGACAAGAGAGTGGTGGCTTATGCCTCAAGACAGTTGAAGACTCACGAGCGTAACTATCCGACCCATGACATAGAGTTAGCTGCAGTTGTGTTTGCTCTGAAGATTTGGAGACATTATTTGTACGGTGAGAAATGCACAGTGTACACAGATCACAAGAGTTTGAAGTACATCATGACTCAGCGAGAATTGAATCTCAAGCAGCGTAGGTGGTTAGAGTTGCTAAAAGACTATGATCTTACGATTGAGTACCATCCGGGTAAGGCCAATGTAGTGGTCGATGCTTTGAGTAGAAAGGTAGCTGTAGATTTGAGAGCCATGTTTGCTAGATTGAGCTTGTCCGGAGATGGTGGCTTGGTGGCTGAGCTTCAGGTTAGACCTACTCTAGGTCAGTTGATTAGGGAGAAGCAACTCTTAGATAGATCTTTGGCACCACACGTGCAAGACATAGTCGAGGGTAGAACTTCAGATTACAGTTTCAGTACCGATGGGGTCTTGTGTTTCAGAAATAGGATAGATGTGCCAGAAGACAGTGACTTGAGACATACGATCTTGACTGAAGCGCACAGTAGTCCGTTTGCTATGCATCCTAGAAGTACGAAGATGCACCGAGATTTGAAGAATGAGTACTTTTGGGTTGGCTTGAAGAGAGATGTGGCCGACTTCGTGAGTAAGTGTATGGTATGTCAGAGAGTGAAGGCGGAACATCAGGTTCCCTCAAGTTTGTTGCAACCGTTGAGAATTTCGGAATGGAAATGGGAGAATATCATCATGGATTTTGTTTCGGGCTTGCCTTTGACTCCTACGAAGAAGAACTCAGTTTGGGTTATAGTAGATCGTTTCACGAAATGTGCTCACTTCTTAGCAGTCAATACAATTTATACTTTAGATAGATTGGCTGATATGTACATTGGTGAGATTGTTAGACTACATGGTGTGCCGAAGTCTATTGTGTCCGATAGAGATTCGAGGTTTACAGCTCGATTTTAGGAGTGTCTGTATACAGCTTTAGGCACCCGTTTGAATTTCAGCACGTCATATAATCCTCAGACCGATGGTCAGTCAGAGAGGGTTATACAGATTCTAGAGGATATGTTGCGTTGTTGCATCAATGATTTTCAGGGTACGTGGGAGAAGCACTTGCCTCTAGTTGAGTTTGCTTATAATAACAGCTTTCAGTCGAGCATTCAGATGGCTCCGTATGAGGCCTTGTATGGTAGAAACTGTAGAACTCCAGTTTGTTAGGCCGAAGTGGGACAGAAATTGTTGCCTATGCCGGATTTGCTTAAGGGGACAATCGATAAAGTGAAATTGATTTGCGATCGCTTGAAGGCTGCTTCGGATAGGCAGAAGTCCTATGCCGACTTGAAGAGGAAGGACGTTGAGTTTTCAGTGGGTGAGAAGGTGTTCCTAAAAGTGTTTCCGTGGAAGAAAGTGATGAGATTTGGCCGAAAAGGGAAGTTGAGTCCGAGGTACATAGGACCGTATGAGATTGTGAAGAGGGTTGGCCCAGTTGCTTATCAGTTGCGTTTGCCATCCGAGCTAGAGAAGATACACGATGTGTTTCATGTTTCGATGCTCCGTAAGTATAGGTCAGATCCATCACATGTTATGCTTGTAGAAGAGATTGAATTGAATACTGATTTGACTTTTGATGAAGAACCAGTTGAGATCTTAGCTTCTGACAGCAAGGTGTTGCAGGGTAGATCAATTGAGTTAGTAAAAGTGTGGTGGCAACGTCGAGGGGTGGACGAGGCCACTTGGGAGAGGAAGGAGGATATGGAAAGGCAGTTTCCTTATCTCTTTCAGTCAGGTAATTTCGGGGACGAAATTCCTTAAGTGGGGGAGAGTTGTAACACCCGTGTTTTGGGGTTAGAAGTTCGGTGTGTGTGTTGGGTCGAGTCGTCAAAATCGGTTTAATTTAATTAGACCTTAGTTTAAATTTAAATAAGATCAAAATTAAAGTAATGGCAATTTTGTAATTAAGTCAAAACAAAAAGAAGACAAGCTTTTTGAATCAAAAAGAAAAACAAAAAAAGGTCATCTTCTCCCACTTTTGCTTCTAACATTGGAAAACCCCAAACCCCTCCCAAAACCCCAAGTCTACTATTCCATCCATTTTCTCCACCAATTCAAGAGCTCTTTCAAAGGTAATTTCATTTTTGAACTCTCCTCATCATCCCAAGCATTTCCATGGTTTTAGATTTCAAAACCATCACCATTTGTGTTTTTCAAGTTTGATGAAAGTATGGATTTTTAATGGGTTTTCCACTTGTTTTTGGTTTGTTGAGTTAGGTTTTGAGTTAATCTCACGTAGATACACCTAATATCTTAAAATGGAAGGATTTTGGGAAAAATCCCGAAGTGGGTCTTGGGGGCATTTTTCAAAGTGTCAAAACTTGAATTTTTGGTGTGTTTTGTGTTGGGTTGAAGGGCTGATGGTATAGAGTTGTTTGGAAGGTGTTTTGGAAGCCTTTAGATTTCACTTGGGTGTTGGAAATGGTGGATTTCAGCTGGGTATTTGGGGAGTACGAAAATGTGAGTTTTGTGGTTAGTTTGGGTTTGAAATTGTGAAGTTTTGGCTTGTGATTGTGAGTTGGGTTTGTGGCTGAGTTTAGCATTGAATCAGTTGAGTAATACTTGTCTTTTGATTGGTTAGAAGCAAGAGGAAACATCGGAGAAGGATCGGGATCGAATCCGGAAATTGTGGAGGCTTGACTAGCTTTGCTTGGTTTGCTAAGAAAGGGTTGTGAGTGAAACTTTCAAATTTGGTTTAAATTGGTTCAAGTGTGTGTAGTGGAGATGTTGGAATGAGCTTGGTAGGCCATTCCAAGGTAGAAGTTAAATTGGTAGTTTAACTTCTTGTGTGTTAATAAGCTTTAGTTGTTTATGCTTATATTGATCTTGTGAAGTATGAATTGATTTTGTATGTATATACATTGATATGTGTGATGATGGATGTGTTTTATAAATGATGGTTGTGATGATGTGGTTTAAAAGTAATTGGCACTAGTTAACTTACCGGGTATAAATGATCGATCATTAGGTTAGTGTGCACACGTTTGAGTCAAATTCGCGCGTGGCCTTGGTGGCGTTAAGTCATCAAGGAGGAGTACGGTGATATAATATTCCACCAGAAATTGTTTATATTATACGTGATGATGAGTGGAATCCCATCCGTAGGGCATGTGATGATGAGTGGAATCCCATCCATGCAAGGTCTGGTGATGAGTGTAATCCTATCGAGGTAATGTTGTTGTTTAGAGTAAATCCGCATATCCGAGTAAACTAATAGTGGCCAATGTACTTGCTCTTGTGGTTATTATGTTGAGATATTTGCTTTATCATGTTGAGCCTAATATGAAGTAAGGGGCCATATTATTGACTCTTGTGTTGCTAGCTAGTTTGCTATGTTGATGCTTATGTATGATTGTGTGTGATGTTAAGGATTATATGCTTGAACCCTGCATTGTCGTTATTGACATTCCAAGCTTTGTAGTTGCTCAAGTATGGTTTAGTAAATAAAGTAGTTGTTTAGCAATGGGGCTACTATGTGTTTGTATGAGCGTTGTATGACTCATATATGTTGATGATGTTTATGATATGCTTCGGCTTTGTAAACCATGTTATGTTGGTCATATGCTTGTGACGAATGGTTAAGTTTGGATGTTATATGTTGCTTTTGGTTGAGCATGCAAACCTTATATGTGAAGACATGTACCACTTGGCTTTTGAGCTTTTAAGCATGCCTATTTATGCAATATCTATCTTTATGTGAATGTCTTGCTGTTAATGTCTCGTTGATCACCTAAATCGTCCTTCATGTTAGTATTTGGTTGCTAGTTGTTGTATGTGTGCTTGTTTGTGGCTAGGGAAGTCTTAATTTGCATTTAGAGTTGAGTTTCGTGTTATCTTGCTGAAATTTGAGGTCTCACAGTGCAGGGCGTATTGATACGCCTAAGGGCCGTATCGATACAGTCTTGCCCTTCAAGACTCAGTTTCGGCTTGGTGTATCGATACGTGGGGGTGTATCGATACACTTAAAACTTACTGGAAAATTGAGATTTTGGCGTATCGGTACGGGGTTAGGGCGTATCGATACGGTTTTGTCTCGTTGATCACGAGATATTGACCGAGGAGGGTGTATCGATACGCCCAAGGGTTGTATCGATACGGTCTCCCCTGAGTTGACTGAATGAGTTGACTTGGTCAAGGCGTATCGATACCCTTGACAGGTGTATCGATACGGCCTGCTCTGTGTCTTTAAAAAGGGTTGTTTAACATATTGTTTGGGCTTGGTTGCTTTTGTTCGTGATGCTTTCCGCTGTCGTGATCACTTAGGATTCGAATGTGCCTTTAGACAAGATAAAAATTAAAAGAAATTTTCCAGGGTTGCTAACCGAGGTGGGACCTTAACGGGTTTCACATCGGTTTTCCCTGTGTAGCCTACTCGGACCGGTCAGCCGACCAGACCGGGACGAGGGGGTTACAGTTCGGCTTTATTTTTCCCACAATAAATGCACTTCTGCAACCTACCGTCTCAGTACTCAAACAACTGTATCGATACATGTCTCAAAATAGAAAGAGCCATTGTGCACATTTAAGAGGGGCATATCGATACACTTTAAGGGCGTATCGGTACGAGTATAGTGTAAAAATAGGGGCGTATCGATACTCTATGATCATATCGATACAAATTTTGCTCACTAGAATCCTGAGGAAAACTTTTGTAAAAACTGTATCGATACGCTATATGGGTGTATCGATACGATCTAACGACCATTTGAATTTTGCTGAAATTATAACTGACAAGCAAAGATCAAAAACTTTAAATGCAAAAAATTATCGAATTAGATAAAATCGTATCGATATGGGGACTTACCGTATCGGTACGCTATGCCTAAAATTTAAGCCCAGGTAAAATATCACATCGATACATGTAAAATCGTATCAGTACGCTTTTGTCGGTTAAAATTCTAGAACCTAAAAACCGTATCGATACGCCTTGGCATACAAACAGGTTTTGGGCTATTAACACTTAGAAAAATTTTCTTGAAACAATTTATTTGACTTAGAAATATTTTGGTTCAAGTTTGCTTGTCAATTTGTGAGAAAATACTTAAAAATTTATTTACTTTTACAAATAGGTCTTTAGACACTTTGTTATATCAAAATCAAATTAGGTTTTACACACACCTCCTTCGCACTTTTACACGAATACATCTTCGAATACATGTCCGGTACAAGAGCACAAAATATTATGTGTAAAGCTTTGTCATTCACTTGAAGCTTCTTCTGATCTTCATCGGTCATCTCGATCTTGGACTTGGAAATGAGTCTTCCTTCTACATCTCTCTTCATTAGAATTGATGGACCATCTTCCACTACATCCCATAGGAGGTAGTCATTTGATTTGATGAAAAGCCCCATCCCATTCTTCCAAATAGGATAGTTATCCCCATTGAAATAGGGAGGTTTGGTGATGGATTGTGACTCATAGAGGTTGTGGCCGGAGGTAGATGACATGGCTTGAATTGTAGGTTGATCAATCTCTCTTAGAATCGACTCAAGAGGGTGTTAATCCTTCCAATGAGTGTAGCTTTCATACCAATTGTTGAGATGATCAAACAATGTCGATTTGGTCAAGAGGGGTGTGAATTGGCTTTTTAAAATGAAAGGGAGCAAATTGGTAAAATAAAAATTGAAGACAAGGCAATTTAGAGTGGTTCAAGGTTCTAACAAGCTCTACATCCACTACCTTAGCTCCCACTAAGGATTTCAACCATTTTACTATTGAGTTCTTCCTATTTTCTAGGATTAGGAGGAAACCGTTACAAAGATCAAAGTTTTCTACACAAAGCTTGATCAAAATCACTTAATTACAAGAAAAGGTTGGCAAATAGATATTGGACCTCTTAATAGGTAAAATACTTGCTCAATTACAATAGCACACTCCCCGAACTTGAAAAGAAAGATTAAAAATGATTACACAAGTTGGGTGTTAAGGTTTAACTCTAAATGCCTCAAATGAATTAGATTTTTGTTTAATTGTGCTTGACTTGACGAATAGTTGTTATTGTAGCTTTAGAGGCTTGCTTTTATACCTTCTCATTGAATTCTAGCCATTTAGGTGGTTGGCATCATCAATAGATCCGTTGAGCTCTCATATTTTCACCATAAATGCACTTCTGCAACATACCGTATCGATACACTCGGGGTCGTATCGATACCTATCCTAAAATAGAAAGAGTCGTTGCAGAGTAATAAATAGGGCGTATTGATACACAGGGAAGGCATATTGAAATGGTAAAGTGGCCATATCGATATGGTTAGAGACTGTATCGATGCATTTTTTGCAAACTTGGTCACTGCCAAAGTCCGTATCGATACGCTACTAGGGTGTATCGGTACGGGTAACTGAAATTCAAAAGTTTGCTTAAGTCTTCTAACTGACAAGTCAACAGTCATATAATAAATGAGAAGATTTGAAAATCTTAAACATGTATTGATACAGTATAGGTTCGTATCGGTACACTTAAGTAAAAATCTTAAACCCAGATGAAGGCCGTATCGAAATAGGTATGTCCGTATCGAAACTCCCGTATCGAAACGTGAAATTCTAGTAGCCATTTAAGATGAGGCCATATTAAAACGTTGGTATAGCGTATCGTAACGCCTGTGTAATTTTGTAAACTTTGGCTTTAAAAAGGCAAGGCCGTATCGAAACACCTATAGGGTGTATCGAAACGCCTAAGCGATTTTGTTAAGTTTGGCTTTGAAAACACTTAGAAAAATTTGTGGGGTTTAAGCTTTGACTTGGAAACATT
Organism: Hibiscus trionum; assembly: GCA_030270665.1. Classification (NCBI taxonomy): domain Eukaryota; kingdom Viridiplantae; phylum Streptophyta; class Magnoliopsida; order Malvales; family Malvaceae; genus Hibiscus; species Hibiscus trionum. Next base: position 47,480,842 of record BSYR01000026.1, on the reverse strand, counting down.
TTAACTAAAAAATCTTTGTCAATGGTAAGACTTTCAAATACTTAAAAATTTATTTATTTTGCAATTTGGTCCTTAAACTATTTGTTATATCAAAATCAAACATAGGTTTTACAATGTGCCATTTAGCTCCAGAATCTGTTGAACATTTATTCTTCTCTTGTTCGATCTCATGAAAGTTGTGGGATCCCTTTAGTACTCTTTGGGGTATCTCTTCAATTTTTCATCAAGACTATTTTATATTTTTGGAGGCTTGGCATGTTTTGAGATCGGGTAAGTTTAAAAATTATTTTTGGGAGATTATTCCTTTTGTTGTTGTGTGGCATGTTTGGTTCCTTAGGAATGACATTGTTTTCAGAGGAAAAGTTTACTAGCTATAATTGATCTTCCTAGTTAAATTTGTCTTCTATGGTGGTATAAGGCCAAATTTCCTGATTCTACTATTACTTTAGATGATATTTTCTCCAGTCCTCTTGTTGAAAATTGCGGAACAGATAAACAACTTCTTTCAGTGCCCTTCCCTTGGCACCCTCATGTGGTAGGTTATCTCAAATTTAACGTGGATGGCGCTATGAAACTTGACGGCAGTTTAGGTTGTTAGAGTAGTCACAATTATGAGATTATTTTGAAATATAATAGTGTAACTGAATTGGTTATTCTGTTGAGCAATCTGTTAACAACCCATTGGGTTGAGTGTTGTAAGTGGGTCATTATAAAAGCCCACTCTTGGTCTTTGAAATGTTAACCCGTTTTATGAAATAATAAAGAAAAGTTTAATAAAAGTTTTTATCCATTCTCATATAGGTGGCACTGAGGGTATCCTTCGGGATGATTGTGGTCGTTCTCTCATGACATTCTCGACCCCTATCGGATCAGGCATTATTGCGTTAGCTGAAATACTGCGGTTGATCACGCAGTCAAGCTATTTCTAGGTTCGGCTTGGTATGGGAGGTTTAATCTTATTTTGGAAAATGATTTCTTGAATGTTGGTCGATTGGATTCTTAATCCTTCTTCTGCGCCACAGTGCTTCTCAAATCTGATTACTTGCATTTCTCACAAGATCACTAGGGAAAGATTCCTACTCAGACATATCTCGAGGGTGTGCAACATCGAAGGGACTCACTTGCGAAAGAAGCACTGGTTTGAATTCTGATTCGCACGTCTTGTCCTTTCCGGTCCAAGGAATTTTTAGTTTGGTTGGGTTCTCGGCGTTACTGAACATGCCAGTTATAGCTCAAGTGAGGTTGGGATTGCATCAAGAGGGGTGTCTATTTTCTAAGTCGACTTGTGTGTCTATTGTAGATTAGGTTTGATTATGGTTTTGGTTGTACGTAGACTGATTTGTAGGCATATCTTTTCATGAGCTTGTTGCTTGGTTCCTTCTAGTTGGTGTATTTAGGCACCCTTTAATATATTTGTAAAAGATTTGCAGATGTTTCTAAGGGTTACAAGACTGTGTATTTCGGTTGCTCTCTAATAAAATCATGGCACTATTTTCCTTTTTCCGCTATCCGACATTGCTTGCAATGTAGGGTATGAACGGGGATTTAACGAGGCCTTTTTATCTTTCAAAAAAATGAAGGAAACCACACGAGATGATATCCTGCTTAAATCATTTTATCAACATCATGTTGCCTTTGAAACCCTTTGGGTAGAGGCATCAAACTCAAAACCTGTGTAAAGATAGAGGTAAAACGTAAAAATGGAATGAAGCGGTACGTCCACGGTCGATGGAGATTCGAACACCTTGTCATTCATGGTCGTGCATAGTGTTCCACCAAGACTTAGGGTGCCTTTGGATGGCTATCATACCTTCGTTTTAGATAGATTCGGACATTTTAGGTTAATTGTACCGAAATCTTTGATATACTACAAGTGAGGTGGGGGTTAGTGGTGATATGAGGGGTTGATGACGGTGGTGGGTTGGTGAGGTCCTTTGACGAGGGTGGCGTGTTAGAATCAAATCATAAATTAATATGAAATCTAAAACCCAAGATCTATCATGTTAAATCATCAAGAACAATAAACTGAAATAATCTGAATGCGGAAGCGTACCTGAATTCATTGATAGATTGAAAATCTTGAATCTTGATGTGGAAATCCCAAGAACTTTGGTATTGATCTTCCAAGAAGATAGGTTATCTCTTGAAGTAAAACTCTCTGACGGGGAAGGAGAGAAAAACAAGTTAACCTATTTCTTGGGGACCACTACCTCTTTATATAGTTGATTATTAAATCAAACTATTAAATATTTATAACTCTGCCCCTCATTGAATTATAAATATATCTTATGGTATCTACACTTTTATTTCCATGACATTTTAATACCTATGACACGCTTAACTTAATTGGTCACTTTATTTTGTGTCATACTTTATAATAGCAACATACATTTTACATATGTGCCCACAACTGCGGATTTTAATCCAACAATCTCCCACTTGGGCAACATATGTTTCCTGATAAATGTACAACCTTATGAGCTCAAAATTTTGCTATTATATAATAGGTATTCTATAACAATCTCGTCCATCAACTATATCCACATAGGATCAAAGCGGTCTTCGCCATATCAATCATGACTGGACCCATCAATGGTCACGTATACAAATATAGTCAAATGACATAGATCAATCATGGATGTGTAGCATGGAAAATTACATGAAATGTGAACCATACATGTCTATTTCCAACTGGTCCTCCTAAACCTTAGTGAGATCAACTTTACTGAATTCAGAGTGTGCATAATCCAAAAGAACTTTATTTCTGCAGAAAAATCTTAAAATATCTTTAAACTGAAGTAACTGAAATTGTGTCTAAACTGAATGAGCATTTTTCAAAATTACAAACCCCCACTAAAACCGAATATTCTTAAATAACATTACACACACATGCGTAGTGTGCTCATGAAAGACCTAGGGTGACAGTTTCTTAATATGCGCGCAATTATGGAGTTTGTACCAACATGCTCTATAGACACACAACCACTCTGAATTTTCTTTAACAACTAGAAACTTAATATTCATGTGCTTCAAATTTGAAGTGTTCCTATTGTTTATAGAATAAATGAATGCATATTTATTGTCACAAAATAACTGAAGCGGTCTTTCTATTCAATCTACAATTAGCAGCTCAAGTGACAAAATTCTTTTGCATCAATATTCTATTAGAATCGAAGTCTGTAAACCTGATGATCTCTAACTTACCAGAACTCCGACATGTGAGCAAGTAATTTTTTGTTCTCTGAAGATATCTCATAACCCCATTGGCTGCTATCCAATGGTCCATAATATGATTCCTCAAATATCTGTTTAACATTCCAACAATGTACACAATTTCCGAACGCGTACATACTTAAGCATAAATTAAATTCTCTATAGCTTATGCATAGAGAATCTTTTAGATTTTCTAAATTTCAAGGTTACTTTTAGGGCATTGAGTAAGACTAAATTTGTCTTCTTTAGTAATATGAGTATCACTTGGTTTTACTCCCACTGAACTTGTAGTATATACAATTGCCAACCAAATTTATCTCAAAACCAAATGAGATAATCAAAATGAAATTTATATTTTCATTAATGAGAGTTTTACTTAAGATCATAGATGAATTTCTTTAATTTACATATCATTGATATTGTATCATAAGACACAACTCTATGATTGTACCATATAAATAATTTCTTCAATGTTGCCATTGAAAAAAAAACACAAACTTAACATTCATCTTATGTAGCTCAAGATTAAAATAAGCAACAAGCGTCGTGATTATCCTGAAAGAGTCTTTCAATAAAACTTGAGAGAAAGTCTCTGCAAAATCAATGTCTTCTTTTAGAGTATATCCTTTAGATACAAGACGTGCTTTATACTTATCCACATTATCATTTGCATCCCTCTTGGTTTTAAATATTCATTTACAACCAATTGGTTTGCACCTTAAGGTAATAAGACAAGTTCCTAAACTTTATTGTCTTGCATAAAATTATACTCTTCTTGAATGACATCAATCCACTTTTGAGAGTTCGAACTTTTATGGTCTGATAAAAAAATGATTGAACATTTTCTATCATTCCACTGTTACCTTATTTTCTTAAAGAAATACAACATAATAACCCGGAATAGTATTTCATCTTCCTCTCGTGGACCTCTTTAATGACACTTATTCTTTTTAAAGGTTGTTGAGTTTGTTCTTCTGAAACAATTACCTTATCTTGAATGAGAGTTGTTCAACATTATTTTGTTGAGGTACTTGATTCACTTCTTGATTAATGATAGGTGTGAAAACCTAAACATCATCAAAAGTGATAGTATGAATTAAATTATAATTCAATTTTCCCTCAATAACAATGCATCTAACCTCATTTCTCCCTCCAAACTCAACATCCTAAAAAATTTATAAATCTCTCCTTAAAGTAATTTTAATTGTGGGATCATAAAATTTACAGCCCATGGATCACTCAATATAACCGAAGTAGTTGTTCACTTTTGAAGTTTAATTACTTCACATATGTCCTAACTTATACAAAAGAATCAACACTTTGTACCTTATTGTCGTTTCTTTTGGGTAGGACCCTTAGCAATTTTATTCAAATATTTTCTTTTATTGCCCTTATTTTTAGAGACACTAACTAAATGAGCACTAATTAAATTAATACTTTTACACTTATAATGCTTCAACTTTTCTTCCTCTTGAACACAGAGAAATGAGCCCAAATAGAGTCTATTTCTCCCTTTTGATAATTGTAACTTGAATTGGTTAAACTGTATAGGAAGCGGTGCCAAAATCATAATAACAAGCAATTGTTAGAGAGTTTGATCTTATGAGCCTTAGATTTTGAAGCAATATTAAACATTTTCACAATGTACTCCCCCACATTTCTTTAACCCTTATACTTGATTGACATCAAAGAAGGCATAAGTGATGTCATCTTAACCTTAATATTTTGGGTAAAACATTTCTTAATTTCGTCAAGGAAACACTTAGTATGAGTATTCACTTTAGATTTGTGCTCCTAAAGACATCTAGAATGTTGTGCTTTATGATCATTAGACTCATGCGATTTGAACGATCTCACCTCTCAAAATACCTTTTATGGGTGCTTACCGCAGTGAGAGGTGCAAGTTGTTCATTCCTTAGTACAAAGTCTATGTTCATTAATCAAAATACTATATGTAAGTGTCTTTTCTATTCCTTGAAATTAGTTTCACTAAACACGAGTGTAGAATGTATTTAACAGATATTATGACAACAAAAATAAATTACCTAAATATAGAACAAAAAATAAGTAAATAAAATAGAAACAAGCTCACATAAATATTCATAAGTAAACAAATAAATTCAAAATAATGACTAGTTCCCCTCAAGATACCAAGCACAACATTAATATCAAGTCTTTGGACAGTAATATTAATTGTAAGCGGTACTCTTGTTGTAGCAATCAAACATTGACAATAAACTATGTCAAACAATAGGCTAATCTTTGGACTAACGTATTGCTCACATAAAATACCTTATAATTGTCACACATTTATCGCCACAGTTGTCGTTGTAATTATGTCAAATATTAACTTTCCTTTGGGCCAATTAATAAACGCATGAATTACAAAAACCCATAATCATCTTAATATTTTAAATAAACTAATCTACACAAAAGCGGTCACTTTGGTGACATTATGTTTCAACTAATCCATTAAAATATTAGACATCTAAAGCCAAAATATGAATTTAATTGTTTCAAAATGTTTGTCTTAAAATTATCTTTCAATCAAATTAAAAGATAACCAAAATAATAATAAATTTGAATAAAGGTAAACATAATATCAAGATATCGGACACTCCATTAATATTTCATCTTTGGACAAAATATTAACTTGCAAGTGATATCTTGATACAGTAATCAAACATTGATAATAAGAACATGTCAAACAGAAATCTTCCTTTGGGCCGATTTATTGCTCACATATAAAACTGAATAACTATCACATGTTTATTACCACAGTTGCACATATAATAATGTTAATTATTAACCTTCCTTTGGGCCGATTAATACTAACATAATCCGACTTACATGCACAAAACCTTCTATATTTTAAAATAAAATAATTTCCACAATAGAGGTCACTTTGGTGACTTAATGTTTCAATTAAATTATTTTAAAATATATACAATAAATATACCGATATCCAAATTTAAAATTTTGTAACAGAACTGAAATTTCTGATAACACTTGAGTTTTCCGAAATAACCTAAAATAAGGTTGTCTGAATGGGGCTATCAGAAATCGAAAAAACCTAAATCCTTGACCGTTTCTTTAAAATTTCCTTAAGCATGCATTTGCCGAAATTAAAGTAGAATTCCAAACAATCAAACTTCAACTAAAAGTCAAAATCAAAAGTATTATACAAATGAGTAATTCATATAGTGATCGCATAAAACCCTAAAATATCCATAATAACTTAATGATCAAAATTGAAATTTTAATCAAACCGAAACGAATATACATTAATACCAAATGCAAATATGTATATTCCGTGAATAACATTAACATCATAATGAATCATAATGTCAATCAAATTTAAGCAAAATAGTTTGTACAAAACTAAACATGATTCAACAAAATTCAACCATAATTTATTTGACATAAACCAATATAAAGCTTCGAGAGCTAACCTGATTATAAAGTTTCTAAGTTACTGTAAATTTACCACGACAAAGTCAAAGTCAAATTTTGTATTCTTTCTAAATTACTAACGACCAAAACTAAAATTTTGATCAAATCGAACTAAATATATATTTTTGAATCAAATATATATTTCATAACTTGAGTTACGATATGCGATTACTAAAGAATAAGTAATACAAAAATTGAGGGCAATTTCTGAAAATTTTAATAATACTAAAACATGATCTGTTGATATTTAATAAATTCAATTCTAATTAACCGAATTTAAAGAAATAGCACAGAGAAATAATCCAATACAATCGTATGACAACAAATTGAATTTGACAAACAAAAGCTTGCTAAACATAATTGCCGCTAAGAGCAGTGGTTATAATTTATGATAACTACTTTCTTTTAATGTGGCGATAAAAGAAACCAAAATATATGTTAATCAATCGAAAACCCTAAATGATTAGAGCAATCGAAATTGACGAACATAAAAGCAAGCAATATATATATATATATATATAAATTCAATCGAACATAAAAGTATATCGATAGCATAAGTTTAAACCCTAAGCACTAAGAAAAACTTAAACCAAATCGCATACCATCGATTATACACAAAATTATTATCATACGAATGCGATTTTTTCATAACAGAAATTAATATGTTTTCAATGATTTAACATGACGAGGCTCTGATGCCACTTGTTAGAATCAAATCATAAATTAATATGAAATCTAAAACCCAAGATCTATCATGTTAAATCATCAAGAACAATAAACTGAAATAATCTGAATGCGGAAGCGTACCTGAATTCATTGATAGATTGAAAATCTTAAATCTTGATGTGGAAATCCCAAGAACTTTGGTATTGATCTTCCAAGAAGATAGGTTATCTCTTGAAGTAAAACTCTCTGACGGGGAAGGAGAGAAAAACAAGTTAACCTATTTCTTGGGGACCACTACCTCTTTATATAGTTGATTATTAAATCAAACTATTAAATATTTATAACTCTGCCCCTCATTGAATTATAAATATATCTTATGGTATCTACACTTTTATTTCCATGACATTTTAATACCTATGACACGCTTAACTTAATTGGTCACTTTATTTTGTGTCATACTTTATAATAGCAACATACATTTTACATATGTGCCCACAACTGCGGATTTTAATCCAACATGGCGAACGCGTTTTGCGCTGAGGCTTCGGCTTGTAGGCCTTGGCAAGGGAGCTTGGTTTCAATCGAATAATAGTGGAAGGGGATTCCAAAACTATGAGTAATAGGTGTCACAGGGCTACTCTCTTCTAAAAAAACATGTCTAATAGAATGTGCAGTGCTATTGCATTTATATTTAAAGACCTTTCTTTTTCTTTCTGATGTGAGATTAATCTTTTTGCCTCTTTAGGACGTGACATAGCCTTGTTGCTAAGAATCGCGGTACTTGAATTTTTGGACCTATTAGTGCGAGTTTCATTGCATTGCAGCCAGCGTTGTTTTTCTGTGGATTTTTGCATTCAATCCTAGTTACTGTGCTTCCCATTTCTAAGCTTATTTTATAGGATAAAGTTTCAAGTTATTAAGAATAACATAAACATGATAAAAAATATAAGAAAGATAGTGTGAAAATCTAAAAAAAAATTATTAATGTCTATAACTTGTTAATTAAACATTAAAAAAATTAACGCCAACTTGGCACGAACATATAATTTTCTCTAACTTGAATCAGTATAAATTATGTGAAGTTAAATTGTTGGGACTAAATCCTAAATTTGAGCATGATGCTGGGACCAAAACCATAGTTTAACTTAAGTACATATCCAGAATTAGAGGATTCAATTATGTCAAATTACAGTATAGGGACTGAATTTTAAATCCAATAATAGAGATCTAATTATGTCAAATTAAAGTATAGAATTACATTTTAAATTTGAGCATAATATAGGGACTAAAAATCACAATTTCATCAGAGTAAACATTCAAAATTACAAGAAGTAGAAATTTGGTAAATCACATTGCCTACGTGTTAACAAATTCATGAACCAAGATTTTTAATTGAAGCATTATAGTGATTTTGGGGGATAGCTTTAAATGTAGTTGTAATAGATATGAAGTTCGTTTATTAAATTAAAAAATACATAAGTAGTCATTAAATTAAGTAAAAATATTTTTTGTCTATTAAAGTTTTAAAAATTACAAAATAGTAATTAAATTTATCAAATTGTTACAAAATATGCATTAAAATTTATCAAACTGTTACGTAATGGTCATTAACCTTATCGAAATTTGTCACTAATTCATAACATGTAATGAACATTTTATAACAGTTCAATAAGTTTAAGGATCATTTTATAACTTTTAAAACTTCAATAGCAAAAAAATCATATTTATTTAATTTAGTGAAATATTTGTGTACCTTACCAAAAATATGGATGCATGTAGGGGTGTTCAAATGGTTAATTTGGTCGGTGATCAAAGTGAATCACCTAAAAACGAGTTAATTGAATTTTAAAAATCTTTAACAGTTAACCGAATCAAACTTTTTTCAAAAAAAAAACGAACTGAACAAATTTTGGTTAATTTAGTCTGTTTTTAAATTAACCAAAAATTTTCATAGATATTCCTAATCAAAATCATTACACAATAAAAATCCTTAGAAATATTTTTTAGTTTACAAATATAATTTGCATTTAATTTAAAGAATATCTAAACATAGATAAAAATATTAGAATTTTAGGTTAAGCATTAGATTTTTTTTTCATTTGGGTTAGAAGTGGGTTTTAGAATTTAATGGGTATGGGCTTAATATGTATGACATATTTAATTTTTGTTTTAATTGGGGTAACTTGATTAATTAACCGATTTTAAATCAAATTAACCGATAACTAAACTTTTTTTAAAAAATTAACCGTTCACCGATTGAAAAAAGTTCGACGAACTGCCGTTTAAATCGGAAAGAATGGTGTGAAGGTTTGAGTTCATTGCATTGAATAAAGCTGTTTCCAACAAATAACAAGGGCGTGCTTGGGCTGCCAAATAACAAAGATTAAAGTTAATTCTCATATTAAAGATACAAGGTTAAATCACATATTCAGGGTTGGACTCCTTATGCTGGTCTAGTTGAATGGAACACTATATTTCGTAAGTAAGGATAAGAGTTAAAATTTTGACGCTGTGAATAAAATGAATTAGATAAGAAAAGTTGTCTCTAAAGTGAACATCTATATTGTTCGATTTCTGATTAGTCAACGCTTTTAGATCGTGGAAGCAATGGCGTCTGTTTTGAGTAATTGATAAGTGTTTTAGACAAAGCACTGCATGAGTTTAGAAGCAAAGGGGAGTAGGCGGCGATGGCATGAAGCTAGCTGCAATTCCTTACTACTTTTTATCCTAATTCAACAATCTGATGGCCATAGGGTGGTCCATGGCTGAATTCAATGGTTGAGATGAAATGAGTCCAATGTTTAGTTTGTAAGTTTCATCATGTTTCTTAAGATTCAAACAATTGGTAGAAGTAGGGATGTAAAAAGCTGACCGGCCTGAAAACCCGATTGAAACCTGCTCGAGTTAGAACCTGATTTGACCTGAAAATTTAGTGACCCGAACCCGATCTGTAACCGACTGTTGTTGACCCGAACCTGAATTCGATCTGTTACTGTAGTGACCGAACCCGACCTGCGTCCGACTGAAAACGACCCAAACCTGAATTGGACATGTTACTGTGGACCTGAAACCCGACCTGCGCCCGACTGAAACGAACCCGAAGCCGACCTGTCAGATAACCGATTTTACCCGACTGAATTAACCCGAGATACGATATTACCCGACCTGTTTTGAACCCGATCTGTTTTGGACCCAACCTGTTTTGAACCCGACTGTTTTGAACCCGACCTGTTTTGGACCCGACCTGCATTGAACCCGACCTATTTTTAACCTGAACTGATATTGATCTAACTTGATATTTACCTGATATATAGTTGAAGAAGTCTACGATTTGATAAATTTAAAGTGATGATAAATGTAAAGTATTAATTTATTAAATTAATTTAATACTAACTCGTTCAATATAAATTATTTGTGAAGTTTAATAAGAATTAACATATTAAAATTTATTTTATTAAAAATATTCAAAATTTAAAAGTTTTATCAAATTAATAAGTTGTGATGGATGAATTTAAACAAATTATTTAAAATTTAAATCAATTTATTAATTGTGATCATTAAATTTAAAAAATATTTTATTAAAAATTTTAATTATAACTATTAAAATAATAAAAAAAATATTTTTTTAGTTTAGGAGAAGTTTTTTTTGAATTAATGGGGGAAGGTTTTTTTGATTTATAGGGAATTATGGGGGAGGGGGGATTTTGCCGCCATTCAAACAAAATGGGGGGGGGATTTTGCCGCCAATCAAACAAAATGGGAGGGGGAGATTTTGCCGCCAGTCAAACAAAGGGGGGGGGGGGGATTTTGCCGCCATATCAAACAAAATTAGGAGTGGAGGTGTGATTTTTTTATTTAGGGGTTAATTATTCTTTAGATCCTTCCTTAATTATATGGTTAGGGTTTAGGTTTTTTAGGTTTTAGTTTGTTTTTTTAGTCCTAACTTTTGGTTTAGTTTCTTTAAATTTCATTTAATTAGGCCATGCTTCATAAATTAATTAACTATTAAGCTTTTTGGTTTGCTTTAAATTTGATTTAGTCCTCGTATAAAGATTTGGTAAGTAATTAAATTTACTAATTTTATTCATTTGTGATTTTGGCTCTAATTAATAATTTAGTTTTAATTTATTTTTAGATTTATCCTTTTTATGTTTCAATTTATTTTGTTTGTTAAATTTATGGGTTTATGTTTAGGGTTTAGGGGTAAATGTGTCAAGTTGATTGTTTAGGGCTATGAGATTAGTTTAGGGATTATGTGATTAGGCTTGCACTCTAATTATTAGTGAATAGTGTCTGTAAGATTTAGATATTCATGTTTCAGGTTTATGGGTAAATGTGTCAACTTAATTATTTGGGGTTATGAGATTAGTTTAAGGATTATGGGACTAGGCTTGTACTCTAATTATTAGTGATTATAAGATTTAAGGGTTGAGGTTTATGGGTATTGTTTAGGAGTATACATATATACATACAAATATGTATGTTCTAGTATATATATATATATATATATATATATATATGTATATGTATAATTATAACAATATATATATATATACTAAAACTTACATACATACATACATGTATATATATATATTAAAACTTAAATACATGCATATATACATGTTTTAGTATGTATGTATACATGTGTGTTTTAGTATATATATATATATATATATATATATATATATATATAATTATAACAATACATATATATGTATATATCATAATATATGTATATGTGTATTTATATGTGTGTATATATATATGTAGATATAAATTTTATTATTTTTAATATGGTAATATTTTTATTCATTTTATTCCCTAAAATTTTATTTTCCACAGAAAGTTGCCCTTATTAATTTTTAATTTTTGTAATTTACTCCAAGATTTTAGATATAAATCATTTGATGATATTTTTGTTCATTCTAGTGGCTAATATTGAGACTAAAATGTATGTAAGTATGTATGTATGTACCTATCAATGTATGAACTCTAAACCCTTAATGAATTTTCTCTTAACCCGAAACCTTAAACCTTAAAATCATAAACCCTAAACACTAAACCCTAATGTATGTATGTACTTATCTATGTATGAATCCTGAACCCTTGATGAATTTCCATAAACCCTACACCATAAACCCTAAATCCTATTGTATGCAAGTATGCATGTATCTATCAATGTATGAACCCTAAACCATTAATAAATTTTCCCTAAAACCTAAACCCTTTAAACTCTAAACCCTGAATCGTCCAATGTTTTATAATTTTAATTTGATATTTCTGTTCATTATAGCCCTTAAAACTTCATTTCTATTCCAAATTGACCCCTATATACTAATTGTTTTTTTAATTAGTCTAATAATATATAATTTTACTTTGACATTTTGTTTATTTTAGTCCATAAACTGTATTTGTATTCCAAATTGACCACTTTTTATTTTTTTAATTAGTCCGATGTTTTATAATTTTAATTTGATATTTTTGTTCATTTTAGTCTCTTAACTTTGTTTTAATTAGTCCGACGTTTTATAATTTTAATTTGATATTTTGTTCATTCTAGTCCCCTAAACTTTAGTTTAATTCCAAATTGACCCTTATTTATTGTTTTTTTATTTCGTTTGATGTTTTATAATTTTAATTTGTACTTTGTTCATTCTAGTCCCTTTAACTTTATTTCAATTCCAAATTGACCCATATTCATTGTATTTTTTTAATTCGTCCAATATTTTATAGTTTTAATTTGATATTTTCATCTTCTAGACCCTAAAACTTTATTTTTATTCCAAATTGACCCACATTTATTTTTTTTAATTTGTCCAATGTTTTATTATTTTAATTTGATATTTTCTACATTCTAAACTCTTAACTTTATTTTAATTCCATATTGACCCCTATTTATATTTTAATTCATCATGTTTTATAATTTTAATTTGAAATTTTGTTCATTCTAGACCCTAAAACTTTATTTTTATTCTAAATAGACATCTACATATTGTTTTTTAATTACTCTAATTTTTATACTTTTAATTTGATATTTTTGTTCATTACAGTCCCCAAAATTTTATTTTTATTCCAAATTGACCCCTTTTTATTGCTTTCTTTTAAATTTGTCTAGTGTTTTATAATTTTAATTTGATATTTTTATTTATTATAATCCGTGAAACTTTATTCTTAATCCAAATTGACCCCTTTTCAGTTCAAATTGACCCCTTTTCATTATTTTTAATTAATTCAATGTTTTATAATTTTAATTTGATATGACTTTAAATAATTAACTCCAAATCAATGACGATTGACGAAGGCCAACCTAAAGTCTATCGACTACTTATACGGTTGTACCGAACTCAAACTCAATACAAATTTCAATCCTGAAAATACTCCGATCTGAATTACCCGACATGAAACTACCCGGCCTAAAATTACCCGACCTGAAATGCACCCGACCTGAAATGCAACCGACCTGAAATGAACCCGACCTGAAATGGACCCGACCTGAAATGGACCCGACCTGAAACGGACCCGACCTGAAATGGACCCGACCTGAAATGGACCCGATCTGAAATGGACCCGACCTGAAATGGACCCGACCTGAAATGGACCCGCACCCGACCTGAAATGGACCCGCACCCGACCCGAGTCGAGTCAAAACATAAAAATGACCTGAAATGACATGTACCCGATTTTACCCGACCTGACAGTACCCGACCTGAAACCCATCTGATTACCTGTTTTTACATCCCTAGGTAGAAGTTTGACATTGTTGAAAGTTGCGGGCAGCTTCTTTGGAAGAGACGGACCCATAACTTTATGTTAAGGGGAGAACTTACGAAGTTTTAGGGACGAAAATAGATTTTTAATAAAAAAATTAATTTTTTAAAAATTACATAAAAATTTAAAATTTTTAGAGAGATAATCGCCCTTTAGCCTCCTCAATCCATCCATGTTTCCGGAAAATGGCATATTTCAAACAAGAGTGGATTATTATTGTAAACTTTAGAAATGAAAGTTGTAAAACCCCTAAGTTTTGATATTGGAAACTTAAAAAATGATGAGAATAAAAAAAAGAAGACAGAAATGAAAAGTGAGAAATGGTAGCCAAGGGGGATTGAACCCGTGACCTTGGTTACTTAAGGTTTGTGCTTTAACCACTTGAGCCCAGTGCTCATGTTTGTTATGTTTTCTAAGGAATTTTATTTGGGGTTATGTTTGGTTTATTATTGGAGCAAATTTAAAGACCATATGACCTTTCATTCCCCCCCCCCCAGTTATGGATGTTACTTTGAGTTTGTGAGTGAACCAAAAAGGTTCTAAATTTTATTCACCAAACACCATATGCCTGGCTCCGATCTCAGCCACCGCCAGTTCGTAGCAGTCACTGCCATTTTCGACGTCATGGCCTCCTTGCCCCGACCAAGATCCGATGAGTCACTCGTCGTTTTAAGTCACCATTTGGTGTAGAAATCTTTGTGAATGAGGCGGCGAGAAAAGCCTTTGCCGCTTCGATCTCGGCCACCGTGCTGCCGTGGCCTTCACCGCCGTCATGGCTCTACCCGCCATTGAGCGCCGACCAAAACCCCTCTACCCAATCGCGGTGAACGGTTGCCGTTTGCAGTGGAGAATCAAATGAAGATTCGTCGGTAAACCTAAACATCACCCTTGATTTTCCTCTGATTCTGGCCGCCTTGACCTTCCGTTCGCCACACCGTTGCTGCGATCGTCATCCCCATACCGGGCCAAATAAAACACATCCAGTTAAGTGTCCATTTGACTCCGGCAAGGGTCTCGTCGGAGTAGCGCACCTCTCGACTGTTTCTTGCGTTTCAGGTAAAAATTGACATCTTTCTTACTGGTTTTCGACATTTGAGTGTTGTGGCTGATTTGTTTGTGGGTTGTACCTTCGAAATTCGGCAGAAATTGCGGTAATTGGCATCTCCGGTGGCTTTCCGACGATCGGCCGACGAGCTTGGATTTTTGGTAATTGAATCGGGTTTAACCCGGTCTGAACCGGCCCAACTCAGTTTAAGCCCAAGCCCAAGTATGATCTGACCCGAACCCGTTGACCCAACCCGTTGACCCGAACCGAGTCAACCCGTTCGAGTCAACTTAGTGAGTCAACCCGTCCGAGTCAACTCATTGAGTCGACCTGTCTGAGTCAACTCGGTTGACTGATGACGTTAGCGTTGACCTATGATAACGTCAACGTTGACTCTGACCCCTTTGACCGTTTACATGTTGACGTCAGTGTTGACTTTGACCGTTGACCAAAAAGTCAACTTTTCCGAAAACTCCTATTTTATGTTTTTCGACGCCCCGAGTCCGTTTATGAAGCCCGTTTCGTAAAATTCTGACTCGAAAGCCTCCGAATCTGACCTTGAACTCGAACTTCTATATGTTTTAATATTGCAATTAGGAGTATTGTGAGTAAGGACTGAAATGTGAATTTGTGTAATTGAAGGTACTCATATCTCCTTGAATACGAATTGTTGATGGAAGTCGAATTCGAGTTCGAGTGCAATCGATTGTGGTTTCATGAATCGACCGATATAGCTCGGAGTTAAGATAATACATTACTACCCCTTGTATGCTTTATGTATAAGTTGATATCCGGTTAACGCATGCATGCTTATGATGAAGTGTTTTGTAAACTCTGCTTAAGCCGAATCAGATACGAGAAATAAGTACGTAAATTATTAAAACCAAAATATTTGAATAAGAATACTAATAGATCAGAAGTAACGAAAGTTTTAATAGTAATAAATAATACCGTTAAATTCGCAACTCGATCAATAGTGTCTAAGATTCAATGCCCATAATATGGAGTAAGGGATATTGGATATGAGATTACAAAAATACCCCTGAGGTATAAGAATGACTAAACTGCCCATAACAAAGAAAGTGACCCGAAATCTGCATTCGAATTGATTGAAAAGTCACCCCACCTAAGATGTATGTTCTATTGGAAAAGACTTCGACATCATTATTTTCAAATGCGTGTGATACTAAAAGAAACTTGGATTTTCCCCCGAGCTCTGTATAACACATGAAGGTGAATTTACTGGAATTATCATTGTACTCTTGACCCGATCCTTATGACAGTAATGGATGAATTAATTGGAATGATCGTAATGACTAAAAAGACTGTAGTGCCTTCGAGCACCGAAATTCTTAATTAATCAGAATGACAATTTCACCCTTGAGTTCTAAAATGAGTAAACCGTCTGTAAGGGCCTAAGAGATCAAAATGACTTAATCTCTACCGAGTACGTAAATGATGGGGGTGCTAAATAGTAAAATTTGACAAAAGTGGTGGATTTATCCCAATTTCCAAAATGACCGAAGAGCCTTTTTGAGTTAAATAGACAGTTATGCATTTGAAGAAATTCTGGGATTTCTAATAAGACTTTAAGGGCTAAAGTGCCCCTAAGTGTTAGGAAGCACACTCATGTATGTTAATCACTCCTGGTATTAATATAAGGTTGGATGTTTTCCGCACAAAATATAAGTTCGGCTACTCTAAGGCAAGTCCTGTGGTGAATTATGAAAGCAACCGTTTAAATATATATATATATATTAAATATTGTAAATCGTCATTTTTATATTACTAGGCTAAATTACAAAAATCACCCCTGATAATTAAAAGACTAAAATGCCCTCATTGGCCAAAGTAATTAAGATAGCCCTGAATGTATCTAATACCGTGAAAGATCTTGACATAGAAATCTCTGAATACCTGATTGGAAGCCTGATGAGCAAATAGAATTTCCTGAGCGACTGTTTATGCTTTGTTGGTATAAATTACCAAAATGTCCATAAGTGATAAAATGACCATAATGCCCTTATAGGCTTAAATGACTAAATAACTCATGATGTGTCTAAACTCTTAAAGATCTTGATGTATCACCTCATGAATATCTGGGTTAAACCGTTAGTATAAACCCCTTTTAATAGGAGTCACGTTTTAGAAATCCATTCAAATTGTCAAAAGTTTAATGTGTCCCCTTCCGTAAATGCCAAGTATCTCCAAGAAATGATCTGTCCCACCTAGTGTGTTCCATGTGTGATATATTCTTTTGAATGGATTGTATAATGATTTAATCATGAATAATATTATGTTTAATGAATATTTCAATTGTTATTGAGATTGCATCACTATGTTGGAAATTGAGATGAAATGATGAACTGGATATATGATGACATTCTCTGCCTACTTGATGTATGTCTGCTCAATCTGTATACTTGTTATGTGATTACTTGATCTGTGATGGTATTGCTTGACTGTCTGTTGAACTTGATAGTGTGATTTGTTAGCTTGACTTATGATGGTACAATCTGTTTGCATGATGAATGATGAAAATGTCTGCTCTGCTCAATGGTATGCCCATTTATCTGACAAAAGCATGAATCTTCTGTTTCTAATACTCTGAATAGAATGTCTGTCACATGCATTTTGTTACTCATGTCTGGAATCTGAACACCGATTACTATCTGGGGTATACTGTTGGGTTATATTATGAAGTCTCTGTCGGTACAGCCCTGATCCAGCTGGTAAATCCTTATGGACTCAAGGTCTCCCCTTGAGTAGGTACCAATGCTTTAGCACGGGTAAATCCTTATGGACCTAAGGCAGACCCTTAGGTGGCACCTATGCCCATCGGGCCTAGGGTAAGTCCCTATGGATGCAGTTCTGGGGGACTACATATTGGTGTAAGGTTGGAGGGTAGTTACTAGTAAACCCTTGTATGTACTTGAACATTTGCATTGAATTATTATGTGTTCTTATGATATGATTGGTATGCATTTATGCCTATTTGATATGCACCTATTGGGACACACTAGACATTAAACTCGTTGTTTCCATCTTCGTAATCTATTAGCTTGTATAATTCTCGTTTGTTACTCGATGATTGAATAAAGAACATGTACCATTATTCTCAAGTATAACGTTACCCTGAAATAACGGAAAGGAAAAGAGGACTGTTACTGCTTGGAACATCATGAAAATGTTATGTCTACAGTATTTCTGCTTGAGCTTATAGCATCTTTTGGTAGTTCTGTATTACTGAGCTTTTCCAAGCTCACGTTGTTTCTACCATCGCAGGTTAAAAGAATATATCATAGTATAATGTTGACATCAGTGTTCGCAGTTCTCTCGGCGCTGCCTCTAGAGTACGGTACTGTATAGTTAGTGGGCATGTATGTCATGTATTTCACGTATTGTTTTATGATAGAGTCTGTAAATCACTTTATGAAATTCTTGATATTTGTTTAAATGATTTTCTGAAATAATATTTTAAACAAAAGTTGATTTTACAGTTTAATAAGTGTTTTGAGGAAATAAAAATGTTTTTATGTGTATTTTTATTGTGGGTCGCTCTTGTGACCCTAATGTGACTTCCTAGGATCCGTTGTAACGCATAGACGGGTCTAGGGGTTACAAAAGTTGTGGTGATTATATTGAAAACAAAGTCTAAATAACAAATAATAAAAGCAAAGTTGATGTGAAAGAAAGACCCATTTTCTGTTTCGCCAGCCGAAGGCGTAGCCAAATGGCTTATCCAACCAAAAACTTCATACCCATATGGTCTCTCGGGGAAAATCTTGGTGGGCTCATGTAATTTTCGTACTAGATCATATATATATATATAGGATAAATATTCTATACACAGGCGGTAAAAACTGAAAGTTTTCACAAGCGCCTTAGTGTTAGGGTATAGGGAGTTAATTTAGGGTATATGGTTTAGGGGTTTATGTGTAAGGGGTTAGAATTTAGGGATAGTTGTTTCAATTTAAGGTTTAGGGTTATAATTTAGGGTTTATAGGTTAAAACCTAAATCCTCACCATATTACCATAAAAACTAAACCCTAAATTATAACCCTAAACCTTAAATTGAAACAACTATCCCTAAATTCTAAACCCATACACCTAAACCCTTAAACTATATACCCTAAACTCATTCTTTGTACCCTAAAACTAAGGCGCTTGTGGAACCATATATATATATATATATATATATATGGGTAAACTATTCCAGTGACCACCCAATTATGAGTCGCGACCTGTTTTGACCAGTTAACTAATTAAATAGACCTATTTTGACCACCGACCGTTAAAATTTAACAGAAAAGTGAGGTGGCTGTTAAAGTAAAATTTGTATAATTACACATTTAGTCCTTATTAGTTACCTATTATACCAATTTAGTCCTAATTTTTATTTAAATAAATAAAATTAGTAAACCAACCAGGCGACGAGACGTGTTATTACCGGATTGGATATTTTAATCTATTTTTTTTATTTTATTTAATATATTAATTCCAACTTTTGCTTGGCGTGGGGTTTAATCCCATATCCTCATGGGTAAAAAACCATGCCTTTATAATCACACCAATCCACTCTTTGTAAAATAGATTGTACCATTTTGTATTTGTCTGCTATTTCCTTGGTAGTTGGTATGAAAAGATTTATCTGTTGTATCAAAATAAGAGCATATATTCAAATTGTAAATTTTGTTATTTCTTTATATTCTTTTTGTTTTCACATATGTGCTTACGCAACATAATTTGGTGAAAGCTTCAACTTGTTAAAGTAATTTATATGGAAGTTTTAGATTGATAATTTATATATATATATATATATATATATATAGATGGAAGCTTTAGTTTTGTTGTGTTCAGTATTTTCGGCTTGCACCTGCTTGTTGAAAATTTACTTATCTTGTAGTCCTTTGCATCATCCATTTACTGCACCAAACCCTGAAGATATGAGAGATCTTTCTTTTACTAAATGCATCATTGCCTCTCGTATTGTCAGATTGGTGGAGGAAGTTTAAGAATTTATAAACGCGAGGTCCAACAAAAAGTACTGGAGACTATTGGCATCTCTCCTGAACAAGTGAGAAGAACCTTACTCCAGAATTTACAAATCTATGTATATCATTTGCAACGTGTAACTGGACAAGTCTTGTGTCCACTACACATTTTCCTATTCTGTTCGTTGTTGCCGCCAAGAAAACCAAGGTAGTGCTTGATTCTGTTATCTAAGTAGTGTCAACTCGATAGTCAGATCCTATACATACTGGTCTAAAAGAACCTAAAAATTCGAGTGACATAAGAAACCAAAATACTTCTAGATCTTAGAAAAGCAAAGATTATACTTTGTCTGAGTTCTCAAGTTCTCTTACTGTCCTAATAAATTTGGTTTTATGTTATTTACAGGCTGAAGATAAGTTTGGCTATCTTCTGGAAACTTTAGACATGGGTGCTCCTCCACATGCTATGACATGCCTAAGCCACAAACCAAACTCTGGAATAAGAGTTCACCTGATATTTATCTATTTTCTCGTATTTTTGCAGGAGGAATCGCTTATGGTTTGGATCGATTGGTTATGGTTTGGATCGCTTATGGAATAAGAGGTTTCGTAAAAAATTGTGTAGATACCAAAATTCTTATGAGTTTCGTAGTATAAGTTTGGTTGGTTTATGATTAAGAGATATGAGGTAATAAATTTGGTAGTTACTTTATTTTATTATATTTTATGTATAGATTTCAATAGGTTTTGTGAAACATTGTGTAGGTATCATATTTATAATGCGTTTTGTAACATATAGAGTAATCTCTTAAGATTTTAGGTAGTTACACAATTTCCTACCATAAGTTTAGTTGGTTTAAGATTAGGAGATATGAGGTAATAATTTTAGTAGTTACTTATTTTACTATATTTTATGTAAATATCTTTGTAGGTATTCTGAAACATTGTGTAGGTATCGCATTTATAATGCGTTTTGTAACATATAGAGTAATCTTTTAAGATTTGAGGTAGTTACACAATTTACTACCATAAGTTTAGTTGGTTTAAGATTAGGAGATGTGGGGTAATAATTCCGGTAAATACTTTTTACTATATTTTATATAAATATTTTTATAGGTATTGTGAAACATTGTGTAGGTATCGTATTTATAATATGTTTTGTAACATATAGAGTAATTCTTTAAGATTTTAAGTAGTTACATAATTTCCTACCATAAGTTTGGTTGGTTTAAGATGAGATATGAGGTAATAATTTCGGTAGTTACTTATTTTTACTATATTTTATGTAAAGATTTTCAGTAGGTATTGTAAAACATTGTGTAGGTATCGTATTTATAATGTGTTTTGTAACATATAGAGTAATCTCTTAAGATTTCAGGTAGTTACACAATTTTCTACCATAAGTTTGGTTGATTTAAGTTTAGGAAATATGAGGTAATAATTTCGGTAGTTACTTTTTTTACTATATTTTATGTAAATATTTTCTGTAGGTATTGTAAAACATTGTGTATGTATTGTATTTATAATGTGTTTTGTAACATATAGAGTAATCCTTTAAGATTTCAGGTAGTTGCACAATTTCCTACCATTAAGTTTGGTTGGTTTTTGATTAAGAGATATGGGGTAATAAATTCGGTAGTTACTTTTTTTTACTATATTTTATGTAAAAAAATTTGTATGTATTGTGAAACATTGTGTATGTATCGTATTTATAATGTGTTTTGCAATATATAAAGTAATCTTTTAACATTTCAAATAGTTACACAATTTCCTACCATAAGTTTAGTTGGTTTAAGATTAGGATATATGGGGTAAAAATTTTGGTAGCACTACACCAAGTTTGGTATATAGCGACATTTTTTACGGCGTTTTTGGGTTAAACGCCACTAAATTTAAACATATAGCGGCGTTCATAAAAAAACACCACAAAATGAAAAAATTCGTGGCGATTTTTTAAGAAACGCCACAATAAACGTCGTGTTGGTCGCGTTTTTTTCCAAAGCGCCGCAAAAGGTATTGAGTTGGTGGCGTTTTTATAAAAAAACGTCGGTGCCATTTTCGTGGCGTTTGCTTTTTCAAAAACGCCGCAAAAAAATTAACTCACCGTCCATTACAATTCATTCGGACTGATCCCCTCCCTTACCTCGATCCCCAAATGAGCATATCATAAAATCCCTAAATCGTGGGTTTACAAAGCACTAGCAGCCACTTATGCAGCTGTCGTACACTCTCAATGCCGTCACCGTCGCTTTGGCTAGTTTTCCGGTGAACCAAGGCCACCACAATGAAGCTCTCGTCCTCTTCTTCCTTTCCAACGGTTCAGTTTCTTAGAAATGAGCCTTCAAGTCCTTGAAACGAGACTTGATTCGCAGAGCGTTTTCTCGTCGGATCTTGGACAACCGCCGTTGGATCAATGTTGTTCTGAGGTATGCGACTCTCCCCGTCGAACGAAGCTTCTCCACCGTTCGGATCTGGTCGAAGTGCTCCTATCGAAAGACTATGGTCGAAATAGGTGAGCCTTTCGTTTCTCTTCTCTGGTTTGGCAATGAGAAATGTCCTTCATTTGCAAGGAGTGGCAAATGATTGGCTAATTCAGTATTTTGTTACTTAACTATGTTTTTTTCTTTTTGATGCAAAATCAATGCTTCATCTTGTTATTACTGAAGCACTAGGCTGATATTATTGAAGATCAATTTGATTTCCATTCATATTGTTTACGGAAAATGACACTCCGTGCATATGTTGAAATGTTAAAATTTCAAGATCGATTGCACTCCCATGCTTATTTTCACAAAGCAGCAGTTGGTGCCATCAGGTGAGGCATTTTTCTTGGGTTCTGCAAGCTTTTAAATGATTCACAATAGACTTATTCTGTTAGGTTGTGGTTGGTATGAAATGCTCTGTAATCTCTGTTGTCATCTTATTATGGTGCTTTTACTGTCTTGCCTCATATTGTTGATCAATACATACATGTGGTGCTTCATTTTGGGTTGGGTTCATCTTTGCCTCCCTTTTTCCCTTTTTTTTGTAGAAATGATTGCATAGATTTCAGTTGCATTCATCATGTGTTGGTTGAAGATCTTTTGGCAGAATGCTTAACTCTTAGTTCTACTGGCCAAAGCTGAAACACTAGCAACCTCAATTATAAAATAAAAATTTTGCGTTAGTTGAAAGTCACAACTATGCTTGCTGGACCTTGCTTTAAAAGTAACTTAGAAAGTAAATATTTTTCTTGCTTGACACATACCTTAGTTATAATAACTCCACTTGTTCAGTAAAGAGGTGTAAAGATCAAATCGTTCTCCCTTAATCTTTTTAACTGTTAGTTGCCGAAAGGTGCAAATATATAAATTTGTTCCGATGATGCTGGATTCAACTTTAATTTAAAACAACTATTATCGACTATGATGTCTCCCTTTTCAGCATTCTACTTCTGTAATTTGCTGAGTGTCATGTTGTCTGTAGAAGATTCACATGATGACAAGAGTATTTTGCTTGATAGTCTCAATTTCTTCTGTTCTATTTTTTGTATGTTTATATTCTCATAATACTTTTAGTGAAAGGGTTGCATGCCCCTTGTTTGTATCTTGTAATTTGAGATTGTGGCTAGTTAAATGAGAGGAAGGTGATTCCTGGTTTGCTATTGGGTTAAGGATAGAGGTTGCATGTACCAGGGTATTTGTTGGTGCAGCTATGAGCAACTCAACAATTAAGTTAAATACTTTCTGAGTGATCCGTTGTAGAGTTTGCATGTCAGTGTTTCTATTTCCGAAAAACTTTCCTTGAAATTGGTAATGACTTGCATTTTCAAACTTATTATTTCTGCTTTGTGATAACTATTGGATTTTGAATACAGATGTTATCTAAAGTTGTACGATTCTCCTTTAAACTCACCTTCTGAAGAGGAGGATAACACATCAAAGACTGCTTCTCAGAAAAAGAGAAAGAAAAGTTATGTTTTATATACCTGATTGAAGGTCTTTTGTGTTGTAAATACATGTTTCTTTATTGCCTACTAAGCTATGGCTCTGTTTAATGTGGTTTTATAGACTGAGGATCCCTTGTCTAAAGCAACAAAGTACTTGAAATTGCTTCAGAAGCACTCAGCTGATTCTTTGGAGACACACCTGCTCTCTTTTGAAGTAAATTTGAGAAAGCAGCAGGTTTTGTTTGCCTTTCAGGTACTTTTATTTCCCAAGAATTGAAACAAGTCTGCTTGGTATTTGACATCTAAAAACCAATGGTTTTGCTCAGTTGGTATTTGACCAACTAGAGAACTAATATTTAAATGCGACTTCTAAAAAAAGTGATGAAATGTTTCTGAGCAGTGTAATTTGCAACGCAGCCCCATCCTCTCTTTTTCCCTTGCTGCCTTGATATCTTGCTTGACTAACTATACTGTTGAACCAATCGTTATAGTTTCGTGATTATTTTCAAAGTTATGGGTTGTTGAATCCCTTTTTAGTGGTAGAAATAGTTAGATAGGCATGTGAATTTTAACTAATTCGGTAATTTGCATACGATGTTCGCATTTGGAACATATTTTTGAGTTGAAGACCAATGGTTTTGCTCAGATGTATTTTTATTAGTTCATGATCTCATATTAATGTATGTGTTGTTTTTCTTTTTCTTTTTCATGAAGGCTGTAAAGCAACTGTTAAGGTTGGATGTTGAGAATCCAGATTCACATCGCCGCTTGGTATTTGACATCTGCTATTTTTAATTACCATATTATGAACTAGCATGCACAAATAAATTTTTATTCCTTTTTTATTTGGCTTAATACAACTTTTTCCCCCTAAACTATACATGTTTTCCCAACTTGCCCCCTAAAGTTCATTTTGACCACTTTTTCCCCCTAACGTTTTCACCGTTACTCATATTGCCCCTAAAAGTTAACACCGTTAAAAAAAATCTGTCTTGACCAATAAAAACGCGCCACGTCACCTAATTATTTTATTTTCTTAATTTTCGATTTAATACATTAAAATATTTATTTAATTAGTTCTATTTTACCAAAATAGACCCACCTCTCTCCCCAAACTTCACCCCACCCCTCATCCTGGGTTGTTCAATTTCATCCCCCATCCCCCATCCCTCAACTCTCCTTCCGTTATCCATTTCCCCAAACAAACGTACCTGAATTCCGGTGAAGATGTAAAGCCCAAGTTGAACATCCTGCAAAGAGCGGCTGCCATGGCGCTCGACATGGCGGAGAGTGCATTGCTCTCACGCGAACTCCAACACCCACTCCCTAAAACCGCCGACCCTCCTCCATTACACAACACCCACTGTCAAATCCCAGTTCCTCTCCAATGTTTGATAATTCACCAAAATCATCCATGTTTAAGCTTCTTTTTTGCAGTTTTTAAACATGGTTTTCATTCGCAGAGCGAGATTAGGAATCTTAATCGATTATGGCACCCATGGGAGAGAGAAACAGTCGAGTATTTCACATTGGGTGATCTTTGGAACTGTTACGACGAATGGAGTGCGTACGGCGCCGGTGTTCCGATCGAGTTGAACAACGGCGGAACAATAGTCCAGTACTACGTTCCTTACCTCTCCGCCGTTCAGATATTCACCGGCAGTTCTTTAGTCAATGGATTAAGGTAAGAAAATCAAAATTGTTTGGTTTCCGGTTTCCACGGTCGAGATGAAATCTTGGGCTTGGAATTGTTTTGACAGGGAAGAGACTGAGTCGGGTGATGGCGAGAGGGACTTGTTTAGTGATTCGTACAGTGATGAAATCGAGTTGTGGAGATCGGACGGATGCTCATCGGAGGATGTTTGTCTTGAAGTGAGTCGGCGAAGCGGTGGAGTTTGGAATTAACAGGGACGATGGCGGTGGCGAGGATTTTAAGGTTTGGTGGAAGAGAAATATGCCGGAGAACATTGGAAAATTGGGGAAGAAGAAGAGATGGGGGTATTTTGGGCATTTAGGAGATATAATTAAATTAATAAATATTTTATTATATTTATTTATTTTAAAATTTAAAAATAAATAAAGAAAATGACGTGGCGCGTTTTTATTGGTCAAGACAGATTTTTTTTAACGGTGTTAACTTTTTGGGGCAATATGAGTAACGGTGAAAACGTTAGGGGGAAAAGTGGTCAAAATGAACTTTAGGGGGCAAGTTGGGAAAACAGGTATAGTTTAGGGGGAAAAAAGCGTATTAAGCCTTTTTATTTAGATACAAAGATCATCCAGTCTTTGTGCTGCTCATTTGAATTTAATGCAATGCACAGATTAAATTTTTCCATAAGGTGGACTCAATGCCTGCACCAATGACTGATGCAGAAAAACTTGTTTGGAGTGTCTTAGAAGCTGAGGCATAGGAAAGAGAGATAAATATTTAACTTCTCATGTCTAACTTTTTTGGTGTAGGGATTCGAGATGGTGGTCGTTAGTAGTGTTGACCAAGAGCTAGTGGATCGAGAAAAAGAAGCATAGGAACGAAATATGTAGAGGGATTAAATTGTGACTCATACTTTTTGTAATGAAATAAATATTTTGTTTAACCAATATTGTAAGTTAATTGTGACAATATATTTTTGGGATGAAATAAATATTTTATTTAACAATTATTTTGAATTTGTAATTTACATTTTTTGACGAAATAGAAATAGGGAAATTTTAATTTTTATTATTATTTTATTTCCCCTACAATCAAGCTTAGCGGCGTTTGAAAAATAAAACGCCACTAAAAGCCAGTCTATTGCGGCATTTGTAAAATAAAACGCCACCAAAGGCCAGGCTTTCGCGGCGTTTGAAATATAAAACGCAACTAAAGAACAGTTATTCGCGGCGTTTACAATACAAATGCCGCTATAGATCTTAACTTTTTGCGGCGTTTTTACCTAAAAACACCGTGAACTATTGTGGCGCTGCTTTAAGCGGCATTTCTTGCGGCGTTTTCTTAAGCGTCGGGAAAGTTATTAGCGGCGCTAAAAAATGCCGCTATAGGGTTAAAAAATGCCGCTAAAGAACTATTTTTGTGTAGTGTAGTTACATTTTTTTGCTATATTTTATGTAAAGGTTTCTTTAGTTATTGTGAAACATTGTGTAGGTATCGTATTTATAATGCGTTTTGTAACATATAGAGTAATCCTTTAACATTTCAGGTAGTTACACAATTTCCTATCATATGTTTGGTTGATTTATGATTAAGAGATATGGGGTAATAAATTTGGTAGTTACTTTATTTTACTATATTTTATGTATAGATTTCTGTAGGTATTGTGAAACATTGTGTAGGTATCGTATTTATAATGTGTTTTTTAACCTATAGAGTAATCTTTAACATTTCATATAGTTACACAATTTCCTACCATAAGTTTGGTTGGTTTATGATTAGGATATATGGGGTAAAAATTTCTGTAGTTATGTTTTTTGCTATATTTTATGTAAAGATTTCTGTAGGTATTGTGAAACATTGTGTAGGTGTCGTATTTATAATACATTTTGTAACATATAGAGTAATCCTTTAACATTTTAGGTAGTTACACAATTTCCTACCATAAGTTTGGTTGGTTTAATTTTTTTAGGGAAAAAGTTTGGTTGGTTTAATATTAGGAGATATGGGGTAATAATTTCGATAATTACTTTTTTTTTCTAATATGTATAGATTTCTGTAGGTATTGTGAAACATTGTGTAGGTATCGTATTTATAATGCGTTTAAAACAATTTTGAGTAATCCTTTAAAATTTTAGGTAGTTACACAATTCACTACCATAAGTTTGGTTGGTTTAAGATTTGGAGGTATGAGCTAATACTTTCGATAGTTATATTTTTTACTATATTTTATGTAAGGATTTATGTAGGTGTTTTGAAACATTGTGTATGTATGGTATTTCTTATGCGTTTTGTAACATATAGAGTAATCCTTTAAGATTTAAGGCAGTTACACAATTTACTACCGTAAGTTTGGTTGGTTTAAGATTTGGAGATATGAGCTAATACTTTTGGTAGTTACGTTTTTTACTATATTTTATGTAAGGATTTATGTAGGTGTTTGAAACATTTTGTAGGTATGGTATTTCTCATGCGTTATGTACCAAAAAGAGTAATGCTTTAGGATTTAAGGTAGTTACACAAATTTTTATCATAACTTTGGTTGGTTTAAGTTTAGGACATATTCAATAATAAATTCGATAGTTACTTTTTCTACTATTACTTACGTAAAGAATAAGATAGGCATGGTTATATATTGTGTAGGTATCATATTTTTCACGCGTTATGTACAAAAAAGAGTAATCTTTTAGGATTTAAGGTAGTTACACAATTTCATATCATAACTTTTGTTGGTTTAAGTTCACACATATGTGGTAATAAATTTGGTAGTTACGTGTTTTGTTATTACTTAGGTAAATAATTAGGTAGGTGTTGTTAAATATTGTGTAGATATCGTATTTTTCATGCGTTTTGTACCAAAAAGAGTAATCCTTTAGGATTTAAGGTAGTTACACAATTTCTTACCATAACTTTGATTGGTTTTAGATTTGGAGATATGGGGCAATAAATTCGGTAGTTACTTTGTTTACTATTACTTACGTCAAGAATTAGGATGGTATGTTTAGATATTGTGCACGTATCGTATTTTTCATGTGTTTTGTACCAAAAAAAGTAGTCCTTTAGGATTTTAGGTAGTTACACAATTTCCTACCATGATAAGCTTTTTTGTAACTACAATTTTTCTTACACTTACTGTAACAAATTGTGTAACCGCATCGTAACAAATAAAGTAGGAATCGACTACCGATATAACATGCCTGCCTAATTTTAACCTACTATTAACATGCCTAATGGCAGAAGCTCCCAATATTCAACGAGTTTTGATCACACTCAAGTCATTCACAAGAGAGAAAGTGGCTACTGCCTTAGTTCTAAGCTTTAATATTTTCCTCATGGTCATTCTAAAAGTTGGCTTGCATTTTGTTGGATACTACCATGTCAAAACCATTAAAGTTTAATATTTTGTTTAAATTTGTATTAAAAAACAACTCAATTTTTTCAAAATAGATTTAAAATTAAATTTAACTAAAACTATGATTAAATTGATAAAACATATAAACATTCATCAAATTGAGTAAGGCGGAGAGAAAGTTAAGGGAAAGGAGAATCCCTTGGTTGGAAGTTTATCTTTTTCAAGGACGAAAGAGATAACCTTACAACTCCCTTTTATTTTGAGGCTAAAAGAGATAATTTTACAACTCCCTCAAAGCTTATACCCCAAAGCTTTGAGAGACTCTCTCCAAAGAGAAAATACAAATTCACTCATTTTGTCTTTTATTTTGAGGCTAAAGGAGATAACTTTACAACTCCCTTAAAGCTTATACCCCAAAGCTATGACACACTCTCTCCAAAGAGAAAATACAAATTGTACAAACAAAGCAAAACCTCACAAGGCAAATGTGTTTGTAAATTAAGCTCTCACCCAAAACCTAACATTTGATCAAATATAACAATTAAGATCACAAGTTTGTTCTATAAAAAATAGACTTTACAAGCACAAAACACTTTCTCTATACATGAATGTTGGCAATAATGTTTCTTCTTGTTCCACGGTTGCCTGAAGAGGTTTTTGAAACCCTCTAAGGAGTTTGTGGCCGTTACTAGCCGTTGGGGCTTTATTTCCAGCAATAAATGCAGTAACGCACATCTTGGTATTGGTACGCGAGTATCAGTATCGGTATCAGCCTTAAAAAGAAAGAGTCGTTACAAGCAATTAATGCATGGCATATCGGTACGCGACATTGAGCATCATTCTGGGACCTTGCATATCGGTACGAGCTTGGCCATATCAATACGAAGATTGACTATTGGAAATTTGAAAAGCTTGGGGATATAAAAGGGGTATCGGTACACGTACGAACGTACTAGCACAGACTGTTGGGTATCGGTATGAGGAAGACTGTACCGGTACTCACAACTTGTTTTTTGACACTTGGGATATTTGAAAGAATTTAAACATGTCAAAAACACTTTAAAAACATTTCAATCATATTTTTCAAGTTATTTGGACTTTGAATTATTTTTCCAAATATGTTTAAGTCTAAAAACATTTTTCATTTAAGTTATATCAAAATCAAAATCTCAACACAACCACTCTCACCTCTGCTTCATTTGATTCCATTCGGCACTATCCACATTAAACTTGAAATTGCCCATAAGCGGAGGAATCAACGTAACACCCAACCACGAAACTGACAACACAGACGAAATCGAACATGTCCAAGGACAATCCCACCACCGAGCTTCCACTACCAAATCTATTTCATTCATCTCGTTAACCCAAAATAAGGACCTTAGCTTGACTAAAAAGAAAATTTCATCCATCTTTATACGCTTATCATTAAAAACCTTGTCATCCCGAGCGAGCCAAAGGGGCTAAAGTAAAACAACAGAACCCGAGACCCACCACCTCTAATATAAATTGGGCAAATAGCAATGCAAGCCCGAAACTAAAAATTCTTTCAAAGTCCTTCGAAGAGTTAAAGAAACCCTCCACCAAGATAGAAAATGAACCCACAACTCATGCATCTTAACGCAAATAAATAAAAACATGGTCGAGCTTGTCATCTCCCTCGCCGTACCAAACACATATATCGAGCGACTCGGCCACAGGAACCCCACGTTGTCTAATAAAATTGATCTTTGGAAACCTTCCCAAGCAAGCAAACCAAATAAAAGCTTGCACCTTTGGCAGGACAACAAGACATCATATAAAACAAGCCCTCAAGTCTGCCCCTCCAACATCCATCGACAGTAGCAAGTCCAACAATGCTCGCACCAAGAAATGTCCCATTCTATCCGATTTCCAAGCTATCATATCCACCCTTTCCTGCTGAATTTGCACCAACGAAACTATGTCCAACATCTCCTGCAGCATCGCCCATTCAAAAGACCTCAACTCTTTGCGCAAAAACTGCCCCCACAACGAGTGACAACAAGACTATAATCTTGAACTAAAGCCAATTTATCCTTTGCCAAAGCAAACAGTCTTGGGAAAAGAAACTTTAGCGGCTCTTCTCGGCACCACGAATCGGACCAAAAGAATACGCTTTCCCTATTACCAATCTTCCAAATAAAACAAGCGTCATTAAAATATTGTTGCACTGGATCGGACGAGACCGTGCCCACTATTTTTTGCCATACCACGGAAACAACCCTTCTATAACCCATATGAGGCCGCCACTAAGGCACTGATTCGCTATACTTTGCAACAATCAATGATCGCCATAGAGAATGTCTATTAGTAGCGAAACGCCATGCCCTTTTTAAAATCAATGCCAAATTATGAACCCTCAAATTTACAACCCCTAAGCCACCCAAGTGAAGAGGTCGACAAGACAATTCCCATCCAACACGACTCATTTTTCCTTTCAATTCCACTCACCCCACAAGAATGCACGGCGCAACCGATCAAGTTTCGCAATAAAAACTTTGGAGCCACGAAGACACTCATATAGTAAAGAGGAACAACCAAAAGTATCATATTCACCAAAGTAAGACGAGCCACAAAGGAAATAGAGGCTCTCTTCCACCCTGCCAACTTCACCCGAAAAGAAGTGACCACCAACTTCCTAGAGTATTACTGGATAATGATCAACAATATGCCACAAGCAAATTGAAAATGTGACAATGAGAAGTTCGCAACCACATCTATCCCGTGAAACAATTTAGCCTCTTTCGCTTTGTTAAGCATCAAATACGAGGACTTGACTACTAATACATTGCACTCCTATTCAGCAGGACAGAAAAATACGTTGAGCTTAAACACTCCCAAATCCAATGACACCACGTGTGTCCAAAACCCATGCGTTCTAAAAATGCATCTAAAAAATTCCATCCAACGCAGTCGTGTGCCTTGGAAAAGTCTAATTTTAAAATTAATCCCCTATTCGTCGAGCTTTCTTTTTGTAAGGAATGAATGACTTCATTCGCTAGCAATATACCATCGACTATCTGTCAACCTAGGAGAAACGCACTTTGAGTATCACTAATGAGGGAACCCAAAACTCTCTGAAGCGGCTTCGACGACACCTTAGTCAAAATCTTGTAAATAGAATTAATAAGACTTGTAGGACGGAAGTAACCAGGGGCGGAACATCATGGGGTCTACGAGGATGTGGCCCCAGCCAACTTGACAATTTCTTTAAGAAAGAAAAAGGTAAAATTGGTGTTGTAATCCTCCAATTTTTATAAAATTTTATTTTAACCTCCCTCAAAACTTTTAGTCTCATTTTAGTCTCCTCCTTTACAAATTTCTAGTTCCATTCCTGGAAGTAACCAAGCTCTAACGACGAATCATTCTTTGAAATAAGCACCACAAACGTGGAATTAGCACCCCTCGGTAAACACCCTTAGCAAAAAAATTCTGCATAAATTCCATCACATCAGCCTTTAAAAATTCCCATACAGTCTTTGACTAGATTGGCAAGACCAAGAAAAGTGCTTTTGAAATGCATGAGAAACATGTCTTCGTAAATGATTCGGGTTAGTTTCCCATCTCCCATGCACAAACAATCCCTCAATACGATTCCTCATTGCCCACATCTTTGTTGTTCGATGGAAAAATGCAGTATTGTGATCACCCAATCTTAACCATGAAATTCTAGACTTTTACCGCCATATGGATTCCTTAAGCTTCATGACTTTCCACAAGGCCAATTGCCGTGAAAGACGGTCTTCAAGTAAAGAAGCCAATACATTTTCCGCACCTAATGAGTTATCCACTTCATTTATAGCTTTCTGTAAATCATCGATTTTCTTTTCAATATCCCCAAACTCACTCTTATTCTACTGCTTCAAAAAAAGCTTCAAATCATTTAGTTTCCCCATAATGTCAAAAGAACTATCCACGGGCTCTGATATAAGTCGCCATTATTTAGCCATCTTTATAACATTTTGCCGACTATCTAACCGACAGTTTAGAAAACGAAAAGGTGTTGGACCCCAATCTGTGACATCAACTAGTAACAAAGGAGTATAATCGGACAACATATGTGGCAAGTTTACCTACTGCAAACATTGTACTACAACCAGATCATTTCGACCTTAAGAACTCCCACATAGTACCTTGCTCGTCCACACTACATGAAGCATAAACCGAGCATATATAACACAAAAAATCATCCGAGCACCATCACCCCTTTAGCATGAGCACATTTCTATTTACTTCTGAGACCAACAAATCAAAATGACTGAGTTCCCAGATGGCCACAAATACCACCCGAAGAACTAACCGATGGCACAAAACCGTATCCAAAATTATCTGAGGGCATACAAAATTATAACATTTTAATTATATATACAAAAATTGATGAAAATTTGAATATATACTTAAAAATAAAAATTATGTATTTGTTTTGGCAATCTATGTATATTCGATAATACTTTATGCATGGATAGATCATTCTGGGAGTCGATGTTCCCAAAAATGGCAACGTGAAATTTAGTCTCTTTAAAATTTTAATTTGATCCTTTCAAAAATGTAAAAATTACTATTATTTTTGAAAGGCTCGATGTACTCCAACCGAAATTATCGTCGATGAAGGGTGTAGAGGTTTCTTTTGAAATTGAGAAAACAAAAACTGAAAAAGAAATGACAATTTGACACATTCGATTTTAGAGTGGTTCGACCTTCTAACCAAGGTCTACATCCACTACCTTAGCATCCACACTAAGGATTCCTCATTTGACTAAGAATGATTTCTTCCCTTTTGCTGGGTTCAAGGGGTAACCCCTTACATCACTATCTTTTCACAAGCTAAGATAGAACCCTCTCCCTAGTTTTTATAATGATCAACTATAACATATCTCTCAACAATGAAGTCTTGACATTTGTAAATAAAATACCCCTCTAGGTGGATGTCTACACTTTTTGGCTCACTAGGATTGGATTAAAGAAATACAAGAGATTACAAGAAATAAACAATGAAAAACTCTACTCTCATGATCTTTAAGCTTGAATGTTCATCCTCTTCTTCTTCAAGTGTCTCAAGCCTTCTTTTATAGTGTGGAATGAGCTACTAGCCGTTTATATCCGTTATGGATGATTTGTAGCTGTTGAGAAACTTTGAAACAAAGCATTCAATGCACACATGCATATAAGTTTCGAAACTACTCAAGGAGTTTCAAAACTCTTCCAGTCGGATTTGAAAATTTGACCGTTGGAGCCCAAAGTTTCGAAACTTATTCAATAGTTTCAAAACTTAAAAACGGTCTGGAATCAGAAGTTTGGAAACTTCTGCAGAAGTATGGAAACTTCCATACAGAAGTTTGAAAACTCTTATACGAGTTTCGCAACTTCTATAAGAGTTTCGAAACTTCTAGTAAAGTTTGGAAACTTTGCTCCAGAAATTTCAAGAATTAAGTAGTTTTGACTTTGTAAAAATGTTTTAAGTTGAGGAATGAGTCAAAACACTTAGAAAACATTTTTAAACATACTTTTCAAGTTGTTGGACTTTGAATTATTTTTGCAATATTTGAATAAGTCCAAAAACATTTTTCATTGAGTTATATCAAAATAAATATCTCAACAATATTTTAATAAATTGCCTTGGAATTTTATTTTAAATTTATCATTAATTCTTAAAATTTTAGTTAACCCCTAAATTAAATCATTTAAAATTTTAATTTAACCTTTTATTTTTTTAAAAAGGACATTTCAATCTGTGTTATCAAGGTATGTCTAATTTATATATCATTTGATAACATTTCAATCTGTTGTTATTGTTGGCCATAGAAGTAATAGATGGTGGAGGAACCAGTGAACATGAGAGTGAGATCGTGAGTCTTAGAATCATCGACATCGTCTTATGTCGAGAGATTGATGCAAAAGAAAACACTCCAGGGAGATCGTGAGTCTTGGGATGGATAAAAATTTATTTTTTATTTTATTTTATGTCACATCAGCATTACATAGCACACTAGCTGGTTCAAACGGCTAATCTGGCAGGATTTAATGGCCAGTCATGTACGAAATGACAGTTTCGTTAGCCAACGTTGGTCAATGAACCAATTTGATTGATTTTGTAAACTGGAGGTCCACTGCATTTTTCTGCGAGGGACGAAATTGATTTTTTGTGTCGAACTTAAGAATAAAAATACTCCTTTAACCTTAAAGGATTCTTATAGGACGCCATATCTAGGATAAGACACTTATAGGGCTGTCCACTTACATTAAGCTTTCACATATCTCAGTACATGTTACGACAAGTTTCAAAATTTGTCCAAAAAACCTAAAATATTATACTCTTTGATAGTATTTTAGTTGATTTTTTCGTGATTTTTCTCAAGTTTTAGATCAAACTTGTCGGAAAAAAACTAACCTAAAAAATCTTAAAAAATATCAAATTTCGAAACTTGTTAAAAAACAACCTACAATGTTATAAAAAAATATAACAATTTAAGTTGTTATAAAATTTTAAAACTTACCGTTTTTTAACTTTAAATTAAACTGTCATTTTTTTTATACTTGCCTAAAAAATAGAGAGCAAACAAACATTGAAGCACCCTTTGGATGAACTTCTTATTGATTTCAGTGAGATTAAAAACAACAAAATATATATATATATATATAACAATTTAGGTACTGTAGTAGTGAGATTAAAATCAGTGGTTGAACATGTGTTTGGATTCAATCACAATAACGATGAAATGGTGTGGAAATCACTATTAGGGACATTAGATTAAAAATAATATATACATATATCATAAAAATAAGAATTAAAACCATATTTATATTAGATATAAAAATAAAGTAATATTAATCATAAATAATGGTTAAAATATTAAATATATTAAAAATAAATCATAAGAATCATTTAAATTATATTTAGATTGATTAATAAATGTTTTGTTATAAGCAACCCTAACGATTGTATATGAGGAATAGAAATCATTTGTCCTTTTTCGGCGTTTTTATGTATGCCTTATATTAGAAGATTAGGTTTAGAGTTAAAGTTTAAGGTTAGGGTTTAGGAAATTATGTGTGTAGAACTAAGTGTTTTGATATAATAATTAAAAAATAATTTTGGACTAAATTGAAAAGATTTCAAAAGTGCCTTTAAGTCCAAACAACTGAAAAATATGTTTGAAGATATTTTAAAGAGGTTTTGAAGTGCTTTCTAAAGCCAAATTTAACAAAACCACCCAGGTGTTTTGAAACACCCTCAGGCGTTTCAAAACAACCATTCACAATGACAAAACGTTTCGATACAACCTTGTCTGTTTCGAAACAGGGCTTAATCTGGGTGAGAATTTTGCTTAGCATTTCGATACTGCCACTCCCGTTTCGATACGCCTATGAGGCAAAAACCTCAACGGTCAAAATCCCCAACGGCTATTTTCCCAACGGTAATTTAATTTACAGCCTAACTGTGATTCGTACCGAAACAGGTTGTAACCGTTTCGATACGGCTAGAAGGGTTTCGAAACGACCATAGGCGTTTCGATACGGCTTGCTGCATCAGCCTCCAACGACTAGTTCTGAAGAAGGGCGTTCTGAAACGGGGTTGAGTGTTTCGAAACGGACATCTGCAGAATAACATTTATGGTGGGAAATAAAGTCTCCAACGGCTCCAAAACAACCCCAACGGACTTCAACGACTACAAACTCAATTAGGTGTATAAAAGGGACCTCCAAGCATCAAGAGAAGACTAATGCTTCAATTGTTACAACACTATGATGAAAAATTGTGTCTAGAGCTTTAATTGTACATTCCTTGCTTATACAACACTAGTGAGCTTAACATTGTTATATTTGCTCAAGTGTTTAGGTTTTGGGTGAGAGCTTATTAGTGCAAACAACTATCTAATAGAGGGATTTCAAGTTTGCTTTAAATATTTCTCTTGTAGAGAGGGTTTACTCAAGCTTTGGGTTAGAAAGCTTTGAGTGTGTAAATGTTGCCTCCTCAGCCTAGAAAAGGGGAAGAAATTCTTAGTGAATTTGGTTGAAATCCTTAGTGGGGAGCTAAGGTAGTGGATGTAGACCTTGGTTAGAAGGTTGAACCATTATAAATTCTTGTGTCTAATTCCAATCTTTTAACCTCCCACTAAAACACCCAAACTTTCAATCTTCTCTGAACTTGGCAAACACATCGGTTGAAGGAATTGAGCATCATAAAACCCAACAATTGTTATCAGAGCTTGACTCAATTGAAGAGGATTAACACCCTATTGAGGAGATTCGACAAGCTCGATCAACATTTCAAACAACCGGCTCAATGGCGCAATCCATCAACAAGCCACCCTTCTTCGACGGGACCAATTATGCTTATTGGAAGACGAGGATGATGTTCTTTGTCAAATCCAAAGACTACAAGCTTTGGGATATCATAGAATATGGCCCGTTCATACCACAAGGAAGCAAGGCAGAGTGGAGTGCCGACAATCGTAAGAAGATGGAGCTAAATTGAAAGGCTTTGCACTTCATCTTTTGTGCACTTAGTCTCAACATATACGAGAAGATGTCTTCTTGCGAGAGTGCCAAGGAAGTTTGGGACAAGCTCGAAGTTATATACGAGGGGACAAACGAAGTAAATGAGACCAAGATCGGCCTCCTCAACCTAGAGTATGAAAACTTCAAAATGGATCCGGAAGAGGATATTGAGAAGATGTTCCACCGATTCTCCACCATCACCAATGGACTCAAGGGTTACGAAGAAGTCATTCTGGAAGAAAAGCTTGTGCGAAAGCTCATCTACTCCCTTCCCGAGTCATGGGACTCAAAAAGGACCGCCATCATCGAAGCCAAAAATCTCAAGACTTTGAAGCTTGATGAGCCCATGATGTCACTTCTCACTCACCAAATAATGAAGAAAAACAAAGAAGAGGAGAAGAAGAAGGAATAGATTAGAGCTATGGGGGAGAAGAAGCTCAAAAGGCTTGACATCAACACAAATGCCATTGCTCTCAAATCCTCCACATGTCATCATGTAGATTCAAGTGAGGAGGAAAGCGAAGATGAAGAGATGACCTATCTCTTCAACAAATTTGCCCGGTTCATGAAGAGCAAAATGGAAAAATCCAAGCATGAATCAAGGAAGAAGATGAAGGAATCCCACAAGTCCAACAAGAAGGGATCATCTTCAAAGCAAGCATATGTGGCCACATGGAGTGATGAAGACTCCACCGATGATGAAGTAGCCCACCGATGCTTGATGGCCCTCAATGAGAGAGAGGTAACTTCTAACTCATTTATCTCAAATTCATATACATTTGATGAGTTACAAGATGCCTATAATGATTTGCTTTTGGAATTCAAGGCATCATTTTCTAAGAACAAAAAGTTGATTTCAAAATTGAAAAATGAGAATAATTTGCTTTCCAAAAGAAATCTTGAGTTTGAAGCAAAATTGAAGGATTTTGAACAAAAAGTTTCACATTTGCAAAACTTGCTTCAAACAATGGAAAAGGATCATCAACAAGAAAATGATGATCTTAAAAAAGAAAAAGAATTGATTTCCAATGAACTTCAAAAGAAAAATGATTTTGGAAAATCAAACTTTTATGTAAGACAATCTAGTGCCCCTAGATTCATTAATGGAAAATGTTTTAGAAGTATTTGGGTCCCAAAAGGACTAAGTACTTCAACTAAAAAGGATGAAATTGAAAAATGGATTCCTAAGGGGCTAAATTTTGTGCCACTAACGTCTATGAATCCAAAGCAATTTGGATACCAAAAATTACTTGATTGTCTTATGATAGGTGTGATGAAGATTGATCAACAAGTCAAACATTGAGGGGGAGCTCCATGCACACAAAGAAAGGCACTTGAAGAGGAAGGCTTCACATCCTACCTTGGATTCAAGTGTTAGTAAAATCTAGTTGTTTTTGTTTGTTTAAATTTGATTTATTTTATTTTAATTCAACTAGATTATCATGTGTTCGACTAACATTCTTTGATGATCCTTTGAATAAGGGGGAGCCATTTTAAAAACAAAATTCTTACTTATATCAATTTTTTAAATCTCCTAAGTTCTTTTGAACTTAAAGTTAATTGAAATCTTTTTAATATAACAAAAAGGGGAGAAATGGTTTGAAAAATTGAATTTTCAAATGAATAAGTGAATAAGAGGGAGCTTTAATTGATTTTGAATCTTAATTCTCTTATTCAAAATTTATTTTAGAAAAGGGGAGAAATCTCAAACAAATTTTCAAGTTGGTTTTATTATATCAAAAGGGGGAGATTGTAGAACTAAGTGTTTTGATATAATAATTGAAAAATAGTTTTGGACTAAATTGAAAAGATTTCAAAAGTGCCTTTAAGTCCAAACAGCTGAAAAATATGTTTGAAGATCTTTTAAAGAGGGTTTGAAGTGTTTTCTAAAGCAAAATTTAACAAAACCACCCATGTGTTTCGAAACACCCTCAGGCGTTTCGAAACAACCATTCACAGTGACAAAACATTTCGATACAACCTTGTCTGTTTCGAAATGAGGCTTAATCTGGGTGAGAATTTTTCATAGTATTTCGTTACGGCCACTCCCGTTTCAATACGCCTATGAGGCAAAAACCTCAATGGTCAAAATCCCCAACGGCTATTTTCCCAACGGTAATTTAATTTACAGCCTAACTGTCATTCGTACCGAAACGGGTTGTAACCGTTTCGATACGGCTAGAAGGGTTTTGAAACGACCATGAGCGTTTCGATACGGCCTGCTGCATCTACCTCCAATGGCTAGTTCTGAAGAAGGGCGTTCCGAAACGGGGTTGAGTGTTTCGAAACGAACGTCTGCTAAACAACATTTATAGTGGAAAATAAAGTCTCCAACGGCTCCAAAACATACACAAATGGAATAAAATTTAATTTATATAAATTTATTAATTTTAGAAGTTATGAATTGTGGGTTTAGAATTTAAAATTTAAGATTTATAGTTTTATAGTTTACATATAGAGATTAAAATTTCATTATTTAAATATGGAAAGTTGTGTAAATCTTTCACACTGTTTGTGTAACACCCCAATTTTGCCCTAAATTAAAAACCCTAATAATTGGGAATTTTAATTGAAAACTTAATTAAATTTTAGTGATTAAATTGGGAATTTTCGGAATTTCACTGATAAAATTGTAACGATTGCAAAACTTAAGTGTCGTTTCATAAACCCTAGAAAGTATAATGGCACGCTCTGTAATTAACCCTTTTCTTAGGGTATAAATAGAACCTTTCAACCATTTTCTCTAGTTTTGGCCGTTCTCTTCCCTCTCCTTCAACGTCTTGTGCGAGCAAAAGAAAAGAAACCCCCTTTCTCTGTTTTCCGTCCAGCCAAGGGTCAAACACCATTCGTTCGACGGTCCGGCACCACCGTTCATCTTCCCTTTGTTGTCCGACCATAACCCACTCGTCAACTAACCCTCGTCGGCCGCCCTTTGCCCGTAACTCACCAGTAAGCTTTTCGGTAGCTTCGGAAATCCCTCACGCTACCGTCGTCTTGTTTTTTTTTTGCAAATTGGTTGGGTCTCATTTGTTCCTTTCTCACGTGTGTCTATCGCTTATCTTGCCAATATCCTTGATCCTAGACAGTTTTATTCCCAATTAGATAAGATTCGAGTTGTGAAAGACTTTCCAGACGTTTTCCCGGAAGAATTACCTGGGGTACCGCCGAAACGGGATGAGGTTGAGTTTGGCATCGAGGTTTATCTGGGTACAGCTCTTGTGTCTATGGAACCTTATCGAATGGCACCGAAGGAATTTAAAGAGTTGAAGATTCAGTTGCAAGAACTGTTGGATCGAGGTTTCATTCGACCCAGTGTTTCTCCTTGGGGAGCTCTTGTTCTGTTTGTTAAGAAGAAATATCCTCTTCCCCGTATTGATGATCTGTTTGACCAGTTCCGGGGAGCTACAATATTCTCTAAGATAGACCTGAGATCTGGTTATTACCAACTCAAGGTTAAGGATTCTGATGTGTTCAAAATAGCTTTTCGGACATGATATGGCCATTATGAGTTCCTTGTGATGCCTTTTGGGTTGACTAACGCTCCTGCCGCTTTTATGGATATGATGAATACGGTGTTTAACCCTATCTTGACCAGTTTGTTGTGGTATTTATTGATGATATATTGGTATATTCTAGATCTAAGGAAGAGCATGAGGAACATCTTCGGATTGTATTACAGATTCTGCGAGAGAAACAACTATATGCCAAATTCAGTAAGTGTGAGTTTTGGTTTTCTGAGGTTATGTTTCTGGGTCATATAGTTTCTGCTCAGGGTATTCAAGTTGATCCGATGAAGGTTGAGGCTATTATGAGTTGAAAGCAGCCCAAGAATGTTTCTGAGGTTCGAAGCTTCTTGGATTTAGCTGGTTATTATCAGAGATTCGTTAAGGGTTTCTCTTCTATTGCAGCTCCGTTGACTAAGCTTCTGAGGAAGGATGTTCCCTTCGTTTGGACTGAGGCTCAGCAGTCTAGTTTCGAGAAGCTTAAGTTTGTGTTGACTGAAGCACTAGTTTTGATTCAGCCTGAGCCAGGTAAGGCTTATACAGTTTTTAGTGATGCTTCGTACACCGGATTGGGGTGTGTTTTGATGTAGGACGGGAAGGTAGTGGCTTATGCGTCTCGATAGTTAAAAAAGCATGAGTGTAACTATCCTACCCATGATCTAGAGCTTGTTGTTGTTATCTTTGCACTTAAGATTTGGAGACACTATCTCTACGGGGAGAAGCGTTATATCTATACAGACCATAAGAGTCTGAAATACCTCCTCACTCAGAAAGAGCTTAATTTGAGACAGCGTCGCTGGTTAGAGCTTCTCAAGGATTATGATTGTGAGATTGAGTATCATCCAGGTAAAGCTAATGTCGTTGCTGATGCATTGAGTCGTAACGCCATTTCAAATCTGAGAGCTTTGTTTGCTCGGATGAGTTTGTACGACGATGGCAGTCTGATGGCAGAACTTCGGGTTATTCGTACATTGATTTCTGATATTCGAGCTGAGCAGCCTAGTGATCCATTTTTGATGCATTGTATCAGAGAGGTGCGTGAGGGTACATCTCTAAATTTCTCTATTGATCAGAATGGAGTATAATGTTTTCTGTGGCCGGTATTGTATTCCGAGGAAATCTGGGTTAAAATAGGTTATTCTCCGTGAGGCCCATGACAGCCCTTATTTTATGCATCCTTGTGGTGACAAGATGCATAAGAATCTTCGTGAAAGGTACTGGTGGAAAGGTCTCAAGTGGGACGTCGTCAGATTTGTATCGAGGTACATGACTTGTCAGAAAGTCAAAGCAGAGCATCAACGTCCGTCTGGGTTACTACAACATATTGAGATTCCTCAGTGGAAGTGGGAGCGCGTGACTATGGACTTTTTTAATGGACTTCCTTTGACACCGTCGAAGAAGGATTCCATCTGGGTTATTGTTGATCGTCTGACGAAGTCCACACATTTTATTCCTGTTTGAGTTAACTATTCTTTGAGTAAGTTAGCCCGACTTTATATTTTTTAGATTGTTCGACTTCACGGGGTACCGTTATCTATTATTTCCGACAGAGATCCGAGGTTCACTGCATGATTCTGGGGGTCTCTTCATTCTGCTTTGGGTACTCGGTTGAAATTCAGTACATCTTATCATCTGCAAACAGATGGTCTGTCTGAGCGTGTGATCCAGATTCTTGAGGATATGTTGAGAGGTTGTATTCTTGATTTCAGAGGCAGTTGGGAGGATTTCTTGCTGCTTGCAGAGTTTTCTTATAATAACAGTTATCAGGCCAGTATCAAGATGGCACCGTATGAGGCTCTGTATGGGCGTAGGTGTTATTCACCTATTGGTTGGACTGGGTTGAATGAGCACAGATTGTTGGGACCGAAGATTGTGCACGAGG
This sequence comes from Hibiscus trionum, assembly GCA_030270665.1. Lineage (NCBI taxonomy): Eukaryota > Viridiplantae > Streptophyta > Magnoliopsida > Malvales > Malvaceae > Hibiscus > Hibiscus trionum. The sequence goes on along the minus strand of BSYR01000026.1, from coordinate 47,437,870 downwards.
CTGACCAGACTGTTAGATTGATTCGGGATCGACTTAAGGCTGCTTTTGACAGACAAAAGTCTTATGCTGATTTGAGACGTCGTGATCTTGAGTTTGAGGTGGGTGATGAGGTTTTCTTGAAAGTCTCTCCTTGGAGGAAGGTACATCGGTTTGGTCGAAAGGGCAAGCTGAGTCCTCGTTACATTAGCCCTTATCGGATTATTCGTCGAGATGGACCAGTTGCCTATCAGCTAGAGCTACCACCAGAGCTTCAGCGTATTCACGATGTTTTCCATATTTCAGTGTTGAGACGTTATCATCCTGATCCGTCACATGTCATTCCTGTTGAGGATATTGAGGTTCGTCTTGATTTGCGTTTTGAGGAGGAGCCTATTGAGATTCTTGCTCAGGATAAAAAGGTTCTCACAAGGAAGACTATTAAGATGGTCAAAGTTCTGTGGCGTAGTCGTAGTCATGATGAGGCTACGTTGGAGCCCAAGACTGTCATCTGAGCTCAGTATCCGCATCTTTTTGCTCCAGGTAAATTTCGAGGCCGAAATTTCTTTTTAACGGTGAGAGAGTTGTAACACCCCAAGTTTTCCCTAAATTAAAAACCCTAATAATTGGGAATTTCAATTGAAAACTTAATTAAATTTCAATGATTAAATTGGGAATTTTAAGAATTTCAGTGATCACATTGTAACGATTGCAAAACTTAAGTGCCGTTTCATAAACACTAGAAAATATAATGGCACGCTCTGTAATTAACCCTTTTCTTAGAGTATAAATAGAACCTTTCAACCATTTTCTCTTGTTTTGGTCATTCTCTTCCCTCTCCTTCAACGTATTGTGCGAGCAAAAGAAAAGAAACCCCCTTTCTCTGTTTTTCGTCCGGCCAAGGGTCAAACACCTTCCGTTCGACGGTTCGGCACCACCGTTCATCTTCCCTTTATTGTCCGACCATAACCCACTCGTCAACTAACCCTCTTCGGCCGCCCTTTGCTCGAAACTCATCGGTAAGCTTTTCGGTTGCTTCGGAAATCCCTCACGCCGCTGTCGTCTTGTTTTTTTTTTGCAAATTGGTTGGGTCTCAATTGTTCCTTTCTCTCGTGTAAGTTGTGTGTGTATGTGAGTCTCAGAAACTCGTCGGAATTTGACGCGAGAGGTCACCAGCGGTGAGGAATCGGGGGGATGTTGTGCCCTAATTTTCGAATTAGGGATTTTATGTTGAACCGGTCTGAACCGGTCTAGAAGACTGGACCGGGTTGACAGAACCGAACCGGTCTGTCTTATAAAGAGTCGGCTGACGTCAGCGTTGACCGTTGACTTTTTCAGAAAAGGGCTATTTCATGTTTTTCGACATCCTGATTCCAATTCCGTTGCCCGTTTTCCCAAATTCGAACCCGAAAGACTGTTTTGACCGCTTTTATTCATTTATACTTGTATTTAAAGATTTGAATATCAGAAAAATTAATTGGTATTATTCGTATTTGCAGACGATATTGACTCGGATACTGAGATCCTTACTCCTCCTCCACCTGGACGACCTCCTGTTACTCAGCTATCGGGATCCGTCGTGAGTTTAATTATTAATATACATTCGATATTTATATTATCAATGTCTTGGCATAGTAGTAATATATTGATGGTGTATTTAATTGTTATAGGATCTGACTCTGACCGAACTAGAGATAGAGCTGAGCGTGGGAGACGTCACCGTCGATGTAGAGTGTTAGCTACTTGAGGTGTGTTCTCTTCTGTGTAGTTTGCTTACAGTGCTCTGTATGTAAATGTGATGATTTGCTGAAATGTATACATGATGTGGTCTGATGATGTGTGATGATTATATTCTATTGATCTGTGATGTTTGACTTGTTCAAAATTCTGTAATGTTATGCAATATTTGTTTATAAATTCAGATTCGGATTATTGTATATCGTATTATATGATTATGCGTTTCTGTGGATAAATAATGCATTCAGATTCAGTGCTCGGATTTTATGTCATCTCATTTTGGTTGGGATTCTGTACAGGGAAGTTCAGTAGCTTCATTCGTCGGGATGATGTGTACTTCGGATTAGTGGTTTCACCCTACGGGCTGGATTCCACTTCGGATGGTGATGAGGTAGAGAGTGGTTCTGGGGAACCTTACTCTTCGGATGGTGATGTAGTTTGGGCGCATGTCATTTTGTGTTGCATATTCATTCATACTTGCTTATGTGTTTGAATTGATTCGTGATGGAAAAACTGTATTATGATAATGTTTGGTTGTCTTTGTTGTTATAATGACTCTGTTAGTTTTGTTTGCACTGTAGAGACACACTGAGCGTTTTCGCTGACTCCCCCTTAGTTTCTACTTTCAGATACTCAGGTCTAGGCTATGGTACTTGGAGGACCTCGTTTTCCAGCTTTATTTATTTATTATTATCAGTATGAGACTTTGACTTATTTATATTAAATGTTTTATTGGATTGTATATAATTTCAGATTCTGGGTGTTTTATTTGGGGTTATTATGTTTTATTATGCATGCACATTTTGAATATTTTATATTTTCAGGAATATTTTATCAGTATGTAATATGCGATACAATTATTATCTATTTTGGAATTTAAGTTTTGAATCAAGTTACTTGTGTGAGGGACAAGCTTTGAGTTGACTCCTTATATTCGACCCAATTCTTCCGGGTCGGGTTTAGGGGGTTACAGTTTGTGTATAGAAAATATTACTCTTGTAAAAATTGTTTAAGTTTGATGTTCATATTCATATTATCTTTTTACATCATATTAGGCTTTAAATTTTATTTTAATCTCTTTTGAGTTTTAAATTTTTAATTTTTTATCAAATTAAACAACGGATACAAATAATATTTTTTTAATATTTTTTATTTATTTTCTAACAATTTTCATCTTTTCTGATTTTTATTACTAAGGATGCCTTGAAGAATGAGTTCCCCAAAATTTTATTACTAAGGATGACTTGTTCAACATTCTGTAATGTTATGCAATATTTGTTTATACATTCAGATTCGAATTATTGTATATCATATTATATGATTATGCGTTTATGTTGATAAATAATGCATTCAGATTCAGTGCTCGGATTTTATGTCATCTCATTTTGGTTGGGATTCTGTACGGGGAAGTTCAGTAGCTTCATTCGTCGGGATGATGTCGACTTCGGATCAGTGGTTTCACCCTACGGGCTGGATTCCACTTCGGATGGTGATGAGGTAGAGAGTGGTTCTGGGGAACCTTACTCTTCCGATGGTGATGTAGTTTGGGTGCATGTCATATTGTGTTGCATATTCATTCATACTTGCTTATGTGTTTGAATTGATTCATGATGGAAAAACTGTATTATGATAATGTTTGGTTGTCTCTGTTGTTATAATGACTCTGTTAGTTTTGTTTGCACTGTAGAGACACACTGAGCGTTTTCGCCGACTCCCCCTTAGTTTCTACTTTCAGATACTCAGGTCTAGGCTACGGTACTTGGAGGACCTCGTTTTCCAGCTTTATTTATTTATTATCATCAGTATGAGACTTGGACTTATTTATATTAAATGTTTTATTGGATTGTATATAATTTCAGATTCTGGGTGTTTTATTTTGGGTTATTATGTTTTATTATGCATGCACATTTTGAATATTTTATATTTTCAGGAATATTTTATCAGTATGTAATATGCGATACTATTATTATCTATTTTGGAATTTAAGTTTTGAATCAGGTTACTTGTGTGAGGGACAAGCTTTGAGTTGACTCCTTATATTCGACCCAATTCTTCCGGGTCGGGTTTAGGGGGTTATAGTTTGTGTATAGAAAATATTACTCTTGTAAAAATTGTTTAAGTTTGGTGTTCATATTCATATTATCTTTTTTACATCATATTAGGCCTTAAATTTTATTTTAATCTCTTTTGAGTTTTAAATTTTTAATTTGTTATCAAATTAAACAACCGATACAAATAATATTTTTTTAATATTTTTTATTTATTTTCTAACAATTTTCATCTTTTCTGATTTTTATTACTAAGGATGCCTTGAAGAATGTGTTTCCGAAATTATTTTGATTAGCGAGTAATAAGCTTGCAAGTGTAAATGTTAAGGATTTCATACAAAATTTACACCATTGAAATAAAAATATGTGTCTGTCCTTAAATTTTATTAAATCGAATTTCAAAATTTTCTTTCCAAAAGAGAGAGTATGAAATTTAAAGAGAGGGAATTTTGGTGCAAACGGTGTAATATGGAATATTATAACAAAAATTTAGGAAATATGTTATATAAAAAGTTTCATTCATATCAGATACATACATATACATGTATATATTGTTCAACGTCTAATACATAGTACTAATAAAGTTCAGCATACATTCATCTAATACAAACTACGTTTTTTTTCTATTGTGATCAACTGTTGTTATAAGATGTGAGATCATCAGTGATGTAGAGGATCAGGACCACCTGGACTTTTTCTCTTTGACTCCAAAGGATTTTCGACATTCCCTTTCATGCTAGCTTTAATGGCTTTCTTGACTTCATCTATCAATGTACGTTTTCCACCTCCTTTTAATTGCATGGATTCATGATCGGTCTCACGTATTTCTTGTCTTTTGGTCGATTTCATAACAGTTGCAGATATACCAGCCGCTACTGTTGTCAATTGCAGTGAATATCGACGACGAAAAGAGTCAAATTCGTAAAATGACGGACGTACTTTCATTTCATCTTCAAATTCTTGATCAGGAGCCGAAAACGATTGAAGTGAACGACTTGCAAAACTTGAAACCAAAAACAAAACATGCAATGAAAGCATGAAGAAAACATTGAAATTAGAAGTTTAAGAATCAAATTGAATGTGAAATCGATTTCAAGATCGAACGTTGAGAGGGTCGAATTACTAAATTTTAAAATTATAAGGGCTTTTAAAGTTTTACATGAACCTAAACTGCTATTAGAATAAAACTATTGGGGACACGAATCTACCCTTCTTTAATTTTGTCAGTGTTTATTTATAACTAAATAACTTTAAATTTTAAACAAGGGTCAATTTATTATTAAATCAAAATTTATCGGATATTTAAGTTTCATAATAGAGACTTATGCCCTTGATCCCTCCGTCCCATGGAGTGTGTGATAAACAATGACGGAGTCATATGGATTTTTACTTAAAAAATATAAGGGATATTTACTTATTTGACCTATTATTTTTCAATTCATTTGAACTATATCCCCTTTTTTAATGGTTAATTGTACATTGTCTTTATTTATCTTAATTATTTATTCCGTGCCTAATCATAAGTTTTTGCTTACTCATGAAACGGGTTGAACCATGATTCAAATTCAAACCAGTTATACTATTTTTGTTAGATTTGAGTTCTTGAACGATAAAAGCTATATGTAAATAAGAGTTTTTCTTTTGGTTAGTGTCATCGTTTTAAATCATTTGATCGGTTAATTTAAATTAAATATTACAAAAATTTATCACGAAACATTTTTTAAATTTATATAATTTATAACATTAGAATCTATTTTTTTATTCTATTTTAAAATAATCGAACGAATCATTTTACTAGATGAATTGATGGTCCAATTTCTAATGATCCAAATAAATATTCTTTTTAATTATCAACAAGCTTCATGTTTTTTATTACACTGATTCTATTGGTTGGTTGCCACAGATGAAAGGTCTTGTGTTTGGAGCTTTGAGGGGAATTTTAATAGGGCGAGTGAAGCTAAAAATAGGGGGTTAGTGGCGCCTTTCACTCTAGATGAGGCGTGGGCGGTTGTTCGTGGGTGTGAGGGCTCGAAGTCACCGGGGCCGGACGACTACAATATGAATTTTTTTAAGAAGTGTTGGGAGGTAGTTTGTGATGATGTTGGGCGGTTTTTAGATGATTTTTTTGCATCCGACAAGTTACATGTGGGTCGTTTGGCTTTGGTCGCTGACCTTTTCGATGGGGGTAGCTTTCAGCATGACCGCTGGGAGAGTTTCTTTCGTCGAGGCTTGCGTTCGTTTGAGCTTCAACAACTTCGGGAGCTCATCTCGCTCTTTGGACTTGTGAGGTTACGGCATGGTGCAGTTGATATGTTAGTCTGGACACCTGATACGCGCTGGACCTTTTCAGTAAAGGCTCTATCACGTCTGCTTATGTTGGACAAGGTGAGAGGGAGCGATTTCGGTGAGTGTTTTGCGTGGAAAGTCCTCGTACCTCCGAAGGTTCAGGCGTTTTTTTGGTTCACATGGCTGCGCTGTTTACCAACCTTTGATTTTTAGAAGCTTCGTGGCATCGTGTTGGATGAGCAGCAAGGTTTGTGTGCTTTGTGTCGTGAGAGGGAGGAGGAGATTGATCACTTGTTTTTCCTATGCTCGTTTGCCCAAGGAATTTGGGATTGGTTTAGGTGTTGGTGGGGGGTGTCTTTGCCGATGCCGAGGACTTTTTCTAATTTTTTCATCCCGGGATTTCATTGTTCTTTCACGGGCACTTTAAGGCTTCTGTGGGTGTCGAGAATTGCATCATTGCTGTGGTCCCTATGGCTTGCGCGTAATGAATGTGTTTTTAACGGTAAACTTCTACCGGCTTCAGAGATTTGCTTCTTGGTTAAATTGCGCTCATTTTACTGGGTGAAGTCGTTAAAAGAGGGGTTGTCCGTCAGTGAGTCTTTATGGTGGGATTGCCCGAGCTCGTTCAGTGAGTTTGTAGTTTCTAAGCCATGTCGTGTGGGTGTGAGTTGGAAGCCTCCATTTGGGGACACACTGAAATTTTGGGTTGATGGTTCTGCTCGTGGTAAGCCAGGGCCTGCAGGTTTTGGGGGTGTTTTGCGTGATGCACAAGGTCAAATTCTAGCTCTCTTCTCGGGTCCACTTGGTTCCCTTGATTCCAATGTAGCATAGTTGCGGGCAATCGCTTTTGCGTTGAATTTCTTTGCAGCTTCTAAATGGGCATCTCGTCCCCTCGTGGTGGACTCGGATTCCAAAATTGCTCTTGGTTGGGTGTTGCATTTGGAACGACGACCTTGGCTTTTGTGGGAGATTTTTGGTTTGATCGATCAAGCATGCCTCACTTTGGGGTCCGTATGCTTTAACCACATTTTCCGTGAGGCGAATGGGTTAGCAGATGTGCTAGCAAAGGAAGGGGTGACGCGGGCATCTTTATTTCAGGCCTCTGTATGATTGTTTCCTTTGTGAGTGGCGTTGTGTTCCGTCGTTGTTTATTTCCTTTTAGTCCATGTGTCGTACTCTTTTCCTCGGTTAGGCTTAGGGAAGTTTTTAATGAGGCGCACGTGTGACTCGAGTTGTATATTTTCCCATTAATATATAGATTTTTGCCGATAAAAAAAAGAACGGAAAAAAGGATATAAATAAGCAGCTATGTTATACTTTTATGTTATCCATTGTAAATTGAATCAGGGTATTAAAATTTAATCAATTTTTTTGTTTAAATAGAGAGATATTATATTCTCATTCCGAGATTCGAACCTATACAAGATGGAGCAGAATGTGTATCCTTAGCAACTAAACCAATTAATTTTGGTTAGACTCAAAATAATTCGAACATATAATAAATTTATTTATGTATAACTTAAAAGACAACTATTAATTATTTTAGCGGAAAAAGATATTAGATAATTTATATAATGTATAGAATTCAAATTCTTATGTTACGAGTAAAACAAATTAAATTAGAATTATCGCCTCCATAATAAATTTTTATAATATTTGCTTCAAATTAATTTATCGACAAACCGATCAAATATGATTATAAAAAATGCCATTTCGTGAATGAAAACATTTTAACACTCAATGTTTTATTTTGAGTCAAAACGGTCATTTTGTGAATGAAAACTGTAATCAACTAACGATAAACAACTTGATATGAGTGACAGAATAACACATCATCAGAAAAAAAATTAAATTGTATTTTATATAATTTTAGTTTTACTAGTGTGTCATTATGTCAAGTAAGCACCTTTGTTTATTTGTCACTGTTATGTCACTGTGCATTGTCATGGAGATTTCCCACACCATGTCAAGTAATTTGTCGTTAATTAACTAACTATTTTGACTTAAGATAAAATATTAAAGCTTAATGTACTTAAAAACATTAAAATAATTTTTCAGTCAAATATTAAGAACATTTTCTAACTTTATGCATAAAAAATACAACCTAAAGAGAATTTGTGCATCCCGAAGTGATAAATGAAAAAAATAAAAAGGAAGATTTGGATAAAAGGAAGATCACATCAAAAGCCAACCTTAAAAGTTTTTAGTTTTAACGAATTTAACGATTGGAATCCTTTTTGGATCCAAATTCGTATCTAATTCTTTGAACACACTTTCCTATAATGCTCCAATTTATAAAAAAATATTTTTAATGCACAAATGGAATAAAATTTAATTTATATAAATTTATTAATTTTAGAAGTTATGAATTGTGGGTTTAGAATTTAAAATTTAAGATTTATAGTTTTATAGTTTACATATAGAGATTAAAATTTCATTATTTAAATATGAAAAGTTGTGTAAATCTTTCACACTGTTTGTGTATAAAAAATATTACTCTTGTAAAAATTGTTTAAGTTTGGTGTTCATATTCATATTATCTTTTTTATGTCATATTAGGCCTTAAATTTTATTTTAATCTCTTTTCAGTTTTAAGTTTTTAATTTGTTATCAAATTAAACAAACGATACAAATAATATTTTTTAATATTATTTATTTATTTTCTAACAATTTTCATCTTTTCTGATTTTTATTACTAAGGATACCTTGAAGAATTTGTTCCCCAAATTATTTCGATTAGCGAGTAATAAGCTTGCAAGTGTAAATGTTAAGGATTTCATACTTACACCATTGACATAAAATTATGTGTCTGTCCTTAAATTTTATTAAATCGAATTTCAAAATTTTATTTCTAAAAGAGAGTATGAAATTTAAAGAGAGGGAATTTTGGTGCAAACGGTGTAAGATGGAATATTATAACTAAAATTTAGGAAATATGTTGTATAAAAAGTTTCATTCATATCAGATACATACTTATACATGTATATATTGTTCAACGTCTAATACATAGTACTAATAAAGTTCAGCATACATTCATCTAATACAAACTACGTTTTTTTCTATTGTGATCAACTGTTGTTATAAGATGTGAGATCATCAGTGATGTAGAGGATCATCACCACCTGGACTTTTTTCTCTTTGACTCCAAAGGATTTTCGACATTCCCTTTCATGCTAGCTTTAATGGCTTTCTTGACTTCATCTATCAATGTACGTTTTCCACCTCCTTTTAATTGCATGGATTCATGATCGGTCTCACGTATTTCTTGTCTTTTGGTCGATTTCGTAACAGTTGCAGATATACCAGACGCTACTGTTGTCAATTGAGGTGAATAGCGACGACAAAAAGAGTCGAATTCGTAAAATGACGGACGTACTTTTATTTCATCTTCAAATGCTTGATCAGGAAATCATCAAGAAAACATTGAAATTAGCCATTTGAAAGTTCAAATTAGGGTTTGATAGTTTGCATAAAATGGGTTGCATGTATAGGTATATATAGATATTACCAACCTTTTGTTTTGCCAGAATATTCAAAGTTTGTTCATATGGATACCATTTGATTGGATTTTAACTTTTAGGATTGAGATGATTCTTGTTGCTTATATTCAGTTTAGATTCCTATATTTATGTCATAATCATATTTAATATGCTTTATATTTATATAAATTTAAATACGTTAATAATCAAATTTGATATATTTGCATACTTATTAACTTGCATATTATATTTATATTATGTTCATGTTGTGTATGAAATTTCAGTATTTTAATCATTTCATAATCATATATTTATATTTGGGCATGATTAGGATTGCATGAAAAGTTTTTACTTGCCCATAAGTAGGGGTGAGCAAAACTCGAGTTGACTCAACGCGAAAAAACCTGACTCGTAATTTTATCCCAAAATATATGTGTGAATTACATAATTATCTCATGTTGGGTCAAATTAAATATTTTTACTATAAATTTAAACCCGACCCGACTCAACCTAAATCTATTTTTTTAAAATCCCGACTCATAAATTTTGATCGGTCGAATCTCCGTGTCATGCACATCCCTAGTTAGTAGAGGCTTAAATTCTTTACTTCCATTCTCTTTGAAATGTACTGATACAAATTAAAGTATAGGATTAAATTTCAAAAGTAATCATAACAGAGGTATTAAAATCACAATTTGACCAAATTATATACAACTTTCAGGTTTCATATTCGTCACTTGAAGTGGGAATAGTTCCAACCATGGCCGATCCAAACGTACCCATCTCGTCAACTCCGACCACCAACCAAGCTTCCCAAGTCGGCAGAACCGACCGCGAGGCTCGAGTTTTAAGGTACAAAGAGAATAGGAGGAACCGAAAATTTGAGAAAACAATCCGATACGCTTCCCGAAAGGCCTACACCGAATCAAGGCCAAGAATCAAAGGCCGATTCGTCAAAAGAACTAAAACCGACAACGACATAGTCCTCGACCACATGCTTAACTCGCCAACTTCAGCTTTTGCAGCAGCTTTCATGTCGGAAACAGAGTACGACGTTGTCTCGTAGTTTTGAAAGTCGATTTATAGAAGAATACTATGATTGTGTAATATAGTAATAAAATTCCGGCAAGTAGAATAATCCAAACGGCAATTGAAATTAATGGAAATAGATGTTTAGTTCTTTGGTTATAGTTTATGTCGCGTCTAAAGTTTGATTTCAATCTCGGAATAAAAAAAACAAAGGCTTGATTCCTTAAGACTTTTTAAATTGACCCAAACTTTTTATTTGGGTTAATATATATTTTGGTACCTTAATTTTGTCTTAACTTGATTGTTCGATTTAAATTATCATTTAAATTTGACTTCTGATTTGAACAAAACATCGCGTTTTTGTACTTGTTTTTATCTAAAAGTTGAGTTTAAGTATTATTGAATCGGACAAAGAAGTTTAAGAATCAAATTGAATATGAAATTGATTTCAAGATCGAACGTTGAGAGGGTCAAATTACTAAATTTAAATTTTTTTTTGATCGGCAAAAGAGTATGATTTTATTAATAAGTATCATACAGTGTCATCACACTTCATGGCCTCATTAAAAACCTCCCTACACCTAAATGGAGGAAAAAAGTACCGAGGAGTATGAGATAAAGAACAAACGCTAAAAACAACCGAACAAACACGAAAAAACTAACGCAAGAAACCAAAACACAAAACATTCACGCTTGTATGCAAAACCAAGATGTTCGATCAACACCACCCCTCGCCAAAAAGTCATCCAAGCAATTCGCTTCTCGATAAAAACACGAATACATAAGCTCAACAATAATCCCCCTCAGATGCAATTTCCAGGCCAAAAGATATCGTCAAGCACCAACAAAAAAATGGTCCGATGTTGTGTGTTTCCATACTAATCGATCCTCACACTTTTTACAAACCACACCACGCCACTCTATCGACACAAAGTAAATCACGCACCACAGCCAATGAATAATTCCACCATACCTCGTTGTAGATTACCACATCACATATCGCCTAACAAACTCGCTTGATTCCCTCCCACACATGTTATGTATACTCCTACTATGCCACAAAAACAGACATCCAAGAACCGAGCAAATCCGTCTCCTCTCTCGAATGTCAAAAACATCCGAAGAAGGCGTAAACACATAAACAAAATCATTCGTAAACCATATCTTATTCACCATACCATCACTTGATGTCTTTAATTTAGTCACATAAAAAATGACCATCGCACACCTTTGTTGTCTCAAAAAGTGTTGAACCGAATTACGCTTCAACGCTGAATCAATCCCACTCACATTCCACGACCACAAACTCAACGCTCTTTTCAATTATTGTCGTTCTTGCGCTTCAATCATACGCACGATATCCTTTATAATTTCTTGTTCGTTTCCAATTGTTTTCACCCCAATCAGTTTACCCAATTTCAATGTTTCCTCCGCTTCTCTTAAAATAATCCATTTTCGGTTATAGAAGTCCGAATCTGACAAAGAGCCATTAGCAATTACCTCTGATGGTTTTTGGTTTTTCTTCGGACGACCTCTGCCCTTTTTTACCAGCTTCGCTTTAGCCTCACTTCGCTCACCAGGCGATAAAAAACTCAGTTCGATTTCTGAAACCTATCGTAACCTTCTAAACTCTCCATTGTATTCAATTGTTTGAGCCTTATTAGCCCTAGGAATTTCTATCCTTGACCCATCAACACGTGGGCTCAATTCATCAGCTACTAGTTCTTCGGCAACTAGTTCATCACACGGTACACCCATATTGTTTGGAAAAACATCCATCACTCGGCAAAACATCCAGAATTCGCTGACTTTCCCTTTCACGATGGACAAAGCTTACATCTTCATCCGCCATCCAACTTTTCGTGCTCATGACACGCTAATCCTCCCTCTTGTCCTCATTCCACACACGATCAATTTGGCTCGATCCCAGAGCCGAATAAGAGAAAGAATCGGGTACCACTGTATCATTTGCTGACCTCCCACTTATAGACACCTTAACATGGCTGGACATATCCATGTTCAAATCCTCAGTACTCAATGTATCTTTCGAGCAGTTCGCCGCCTCACAACTACAATCACACTTAGGGCCAATCGCTTCCTCAATTTCTATAACGCGAATTGTGAAGACGTTATCGTTAATGCGCAAGTCCATTACTTCATCTATGTGTGAAATCCAGTCAGTTTCGATCTGAAGTCGACATCGTTCAAACGTCAAAGGCGCCAAAGTCTCAATGTCAATCCGTACGAGTTTGCCCCAAATCGCTGCAATATTTTGAAATGTTTCTTCAGACCATCCATGAATAGGAATTCCACTTACTGAAAGCCATACCCTTTGATTCGGTAAAAAGGATGTAGGCGACCATTCAATTAAATTTTCAAACCATTTTCTAGACGCCTAGTCTCCAAATTTCTCTTCCTTGATTCTTTATCTTCAAACATGAATAATACAAGAGAGCCCGCAACTCGCATCAACGTAAAACCTGTCAATTTCTCCTTTGTAATCTCATTTGCAAGATCTGCTATTTGGCTGGGTTGACGGCAAAAATCCAATGCACAATTCTATAAAATTTCCCATTTATCGATATTAACAACTCCATCCACGCATTTGTGTTTCTCTTCCACTCTAGATTGCTCTTTCAATGTGATCTGATCATCACCGTCCTCATCCTTGTTACGCCGCCTCACTGGATTCCTTTTGGAATTGTTCGTATGATCATGATCATCCCACTGTTTCTGGATCTCCTTGTTCGTCCTTGAATCAATGTTATCACGTTTTCTTCTCCAAAATGTATCCCTAGTCTCCCTTATCGCCATCATTACCTTTAATTTGTATCCATAAAGCCGAAATCCATGAAAACGCTCTATGATTCGATCTGCATCCTCCTTTGACCCCAAACGTACAAATCCGAATCCGATTCCATCTCTCGCTCTCTTTCTTGGTACAAACACATCCACAACCACTCCATGTCTGTCGAAAACTTTCCAAACGCATTGCCAGTGTAGTTGCCCCGATAAGTTTGATACAAAAACCGTCCAAACTCTTTGAATCTAATTTACCAAGCTCATTTTCCTCACTATTAAGGTTGCCTGCACGCCTCTAATTCTTACTTGAAACTTCAATTGTGCACACAGTTTTATTCAGAAATATTCACAAACACATGGTGTGCACACATCAAATCCAATCCATTTTCACTTCTCATTTAAAAGATGGTTGCAAGCGTTAATACACAAGGTTTCGTAGTCTCCAAGTGCAAACCAGAGGCAGTTGAATCGCGTTGCTGATTGGTGTTGCGGTACTATGCTAATTTGATAGCGGCCAAAGAGAGAGAACTGAGTAATATGGACTTGAAAAAGGACTAAATTTTAAAATTATAAGGGCTTTTTAAGTTTTACAGCCCTTATAAAGCCCTTATAAAACTTAAAAAGCCCCTTTTTAAGTTTTACATGAACTTAAATTGCTATTAGAATAAAACTATTGGGGACACGAATCTACCCTTCTTTAATTTTGTCAGTGTTTATTTATAACTAAATAACTTTAAATTTTAAACAAGGGTCAAATTATTATTAAATAAAAAATTATCAGATATTTAAGTTTCATAATAGAGACTTATGCCCTTGATCCCTCCGTCCCATGGATTGTATGATAAACAATGACAGAGTCATATGGATTTTTACTAAAAAAATATAAGGGATATTTACCTTTTTGACCTCTTATTTTTCAATTCATTTGAACTATATCCCTTTTTAATGGTTAATTGTACATTGTCTCTATTTATCTTAATTATTTACTCCGTCCCTAATAACAAGTTTTTGCTTACTCATGAAACTGGTTGAACCATGATTCAAATTCAAACCATTTATACTATTTTTGTTCGAATTGAGTTCTTGAACGATTAAAAGCTATATGTAAATAAGATTTTTTCTTTTGGTTAATGTCATCGTTTTAAATCTTTTGACCGGTTATTTTAAATTAAATATTATAAAAATTTATCACGAAACAATTTTTAAATTTATATAATTTATAACATTAGAATCTATTTTTTTATTCTATTTTAAAATAACCGAACGAATCATTTTACTAGATGAATTGATGGTCCAATTTCTAATGATCCAAATAAATATTCTTTTTAATTATCAACAAGCTTCTCGTTTTTTATTACACTGATTCGATTGGTCGGTTGCCGCGGATAAAAGGTATTGTGTTTGGAGCTTTGAGGGGAATTTTAATAGGGTGAGTGAAGCTAAAAATAGGGGATTAGTGGCGCCTTTCACTCTCGATGAGGCGTGGGCGGTTTTTCGTGGGTGTGAGTGTTCGAAGTCACCGGGGGCGGACAGCTACAGTATGGAATTTTTTAAGAAGTGTTGGGAGGTAGTTTGTGATGATGTTGGGCGGTTTTTAGATGATTATTTTGCATCCGACAAGTTACCTGTGGGTGCGAACAATACATTCCTTGTGCTTTTGCCTAAGGTTGATTCACAGGTCACCTTGAGTGATTTTCGAACAATCAACTTGCTTAATTCGATAAATAAGATTCTTGCCAAAATTCTGGCTAGAAGGCTGTAGTCGGTGTTGGGAGGACTATTTAGTGATCACCAATCGGCTTTTGTGCGTGGGCGTCAAATTGTGGATGGTATTCTATTGGCAAATGAGACAATACATTCCATGCGAAAGAGTTCGTTGGGCAGATGTATCCTGAAATTGGACTTCGCGAAAGCTTACGACTACGTTCGATGGGAATTTTTAGAGCACATTTTATGGTTGATGGGGTTCAGTGATTCTTGGCGTCGTTGGATTACTGAGTGTATCAGCACAGTCAGGTTGTCAGTTTTGTTAAACATTTGCGCCACTAAAGAATTTGGAATGGGGCGTGCTCTGCGGCAAGGCTGCCCATTGTCGCCTTTGTTGTTCGTTATTGTGGTGGAAGCACTGCATAGGATGTTCGTTCAAGTGGAAGAGTTGGGGCTCATCCATGGGGTTTTGTTGGCTCCGGGGGTGTCGCTATCGCATCTTCAATTTACTGACTATCCGCAGGTTACTTTGTTGCTTTCAAGTTTGTTCTGGTTTGAAAATTAACTTCAAT
The DNA here is from genome assembly GCA_030270665.1 of Hibiscus trionum. Lineage (NCBI taxonomy): Eukaryota > Viridiplantae > Streptophyta > Magnoliopsida > Malvales > Malvaceae > Hibiscus > Hibiscus trionum. Next base: position 47,422,234 of record BSYR01000026.1, on the reverse strand, counting down.
AAGTCCTCTCTTTATACTATTGGCGTGGATGAGGGGCTGTTTGATTCAATGGCGGCTGTCTTGTGTTGTCGGAAAGTTGAATTGCCTTTTGTTTATTTGGGGCCGCGGTTGGGGGTGAATCCTCACAACATTGTTGTATGGGAACCAGTTATAGCCTCGGTTCGACGAAAGCTCGCTGGTTGGAAACGAACATCTTTATCTTTTGCTGCTCGCGTCACACTGGTAAACTCTGTTCATTCGTCACTTCTAGTTTATTATATGGGTTTGTTTCGGGTGTCGAAGGGTGTTATCGCATCAATAGATAAAGTGAGGCGTGCTTTTCTGTGGAGTAGGGTGAGTTTACAACGGAAAATGTGTCGAGTAAGTTGGAGTATGGTTTGTCGGCCACGTCATCTTGGTGGGTTGGAGGTTGCGGATTTGGAGGTTGGAAATAGAGCGTTATTGGCAAAATGGTCTTGGCAGTATGCTAGGGATGAATCGTGTTTGTGGAGGGCCATCATTGTGGCAAAATATGGCGATGCAGCCCAGTGGTGGCGATTTAACTCTGCCTACAGGGGTTCGATGTCAGTTATTTGGAAGCAGATTGTCAAAACTGTGAGCTCGGATAGTGTGCAAAAGTTCATGGGTGAGACTAGTTTTGTTTGGAAGGTTGGTGATTGTTCGTGAGTTTTATTTTTGAATGATGCGTGGTGTGTTGAGAAACCATTGAAGGATATATTCCCACGGTTATTTTCGATAGTGGTGAATTGTTTGGCTTTGGTCGCTGACCTTTCCGATGGAGGTAGCTTTCATCATGACCACTGGGAGAGTTTCTTTCATCGAGGCTTGCGTTCGTTTGAGCTTCGACAACTTCGGGAGCTCATCTCGCTCTTGGGACCTGTGAGGTTACGAAATGGTGCAGTTGATATGTTAGTCTGGACACCTGATACGCACGGGACCTTTTCAGTAAAGGCTCTATCACGTCTGCTTATGTTGGACAAGGTGAGAGGGAGCGATTTCGATGAGTGTTTTGCGTGGAAAGTCCTCGTACCTCCGAAGGTTCAGGCGTTTTTGTGGTTCACATGGTTGCGCTGTTTACCAACCTTTGCTTTTTTGAAGCTTCGAGGCATCGTGTTGGATGAGCAGCAAGGTTTGTGTGCTTGGTGTCCTGAGAGAGAGGAGGATTTTTTCTATGTCTGTTTGCCTGTAACCCCCTCATCCCGGTCCGGACGCTTGACCGGTCCGAGCGAGCTACACGGGGATAACCGAGGTGAAACCCGTTAAGGCTCCACTTCGGTTAACAACCCGAGAAAACTTTTTCATTTATATTATCTTGCCTAGATGTAATATTAAGTCCTATGTGAGAAAAGCAACAGCGGAAGAAACAATGAGGTATACAACCAAACCGTCCAATTAAAACATCCCATTTTAAACTTAAACAACAGGCCGTATCGGAACGCCCATAGGGTGTTTCGATACGCCTTGACTAGGTCAACTGGCCAAAGTCAAACCGAGGAGACCGTTTCGAAACAGGGGTTGCCCGTATCAAAACACCCTCAACGGTCAACTTCTCGTGGTCAACAATACGAAGGCCGTTCCGAAACACTAAAGCCCGTTTCGATACTTCATTTTATCGTCAAATTCTCAGATTTCTAGTAGCAAAATCGTATCGAAACGGCCCCTAGCGTACCGAAACGCCTGGCCAAAAACAAAGGGACCGTACCGAGACGGGATCAACCGTTTCGAAACGCCCTCTATCTGCAGATTGGTTTTAGCTGGTTTATGGCACAAGGCTGTCCCAAAACTCCACTAAAACGTCCCACAACACACATACAACAACTCTAAGGCAAACCAAACATCTACAAGCATGCTTAACACACCAAACATAAAGAAGCCATACATTAAAGGAATCAACATCATTCAACACATGCTTCATACATGACATTTAAGATTCATGGTTCAACAAACATACACTTAGACATCCATAAAGGCACAAGACCAACAACATCATAAAGGAGTCTAAACGTGCTCCAAAACAAACCAACAACAACATACTTCAAAAGCTCAAAGCAAGAAATACATATCCCATTGCTTGACTATTACACCTTAAAACTTAAATGTCCATACTTGAAAGCTAAGATAGCACCACAAAGCACACTTGGAGGCCCCTTTCTTGCACTAGCAACCCATGAACTACGGATCTGCATCGTCGAACAAAAGAGAGCGTAAGCATAAAGCTTAGTGAGGGTAGCTCATTAAAACAAACCTCGACAATGCAGGGTCCAAGCATGAGCACAGCCAAGGTAAAATGCATGTTCTTACCTTCGATCCACATGAGCCAAAATACACATGATGCATGAACATATATTCAATATTATGACATGCTCAACAAGTCCATATACACATCATATGTAAACACATATATTAATCCATATTCGCAACACATCTCAAATCATATTGGCACCTAGCTATGACTCGAATACGCGGATAACCGTTGGAACTCACATCCAACAACAATCATTACCTTACGGTGGGATTACACTCATAATCTTTCAGGCGGAGGGGATTCCACTCGTCCTCACACCCCGTCGATGGGATTACACTCATCACCGACTAACATATATATAAGAAGGTTTTTCGGGCGAACCCGTACTCCATCTTGATGACTACCATCACCAAGACCACGTTCGCATTTGACTCACGTGTGCACACTAAACATCCTAATGATCGATCATTGTACCCAAGCATACTAGTGCCAATACTAAACAGAATTCCGAACTTCATTTCATAACAACTTTCGTGCTTAGCACGTACTCACCATGATCACCATCATGCACAATGCACATGCATATCACAATGCATAAAAACCATGCCTCAACATACATGTATAACACAATATACATATCCACCATAAACACAATTAAACATGAGGCATAGACAACAATTAGAGTTCAACCAAAGTCTCTAATTAAAGCTTGTGATTAGACTACCACTCTAATTCCAACTCTATGTGGGTCTACCAAGCCCGACCTAGTCCACATGCTTGAACCAATACTCGAAAACCATTTAAAAACATTTAACCACACACCGACTATTCCAAGCTCAACACACTAGCCGATCAAGCTTCCAACGATTCCAGATTTGTTCTCGATGCTTCACCAACACAATTTCTTGCTTCTAATCAACTCAACACAATCAAAACAACCTCAAATCAGATCACACATCAATGTAGCAAACCCGGAACACTAATCAAGCATAAAACACAAGAGTTTCAAGCTAAGAACAACCCAAAAACTTCAAACCCGAGCAGCCATGAAACCCAGTCCAAAACTCATGATTTCAACCTTTTTAACACACTTAAAGGCTTCCAAAACAACCCCTAACTATTACACTAACAACAGCCCTTAATTTCCAACATCAAACAACCCCAAAACCAACCTTTAAACCCTTCTAAAACCCAAATCCGAGAATCATTGTAAAACTCTTTAAAATTCACACATGTTGGACCTTATGGGTTGTAAACAACTTATCTAACAATAAATAATCAAAAGCTTTGTTAGAAATTCATAAAGCTTCAATCTTTGACAAATTCTTTGAAAACCCAAAATATAAAAATACATGGTTTTAATGAAAACTAATGGTATCAAAATGAGGAGGAAGATAAGGCCAAGTCAAAAATGCAATTACCTTTTGGAAAATCACCAACAAGGAGCAAAGGATGTAATGGAATAGTAAAAATGGAGAAGAGAGCTCTTTTGGTCGCTGAGTTTGAAATGAGAGTAAGGAAGAAGATGAACACGTGTCTTCTTCTTTTGTTTTTGCTTTAATTTATCAAAGAAATCCTATTTACCATTATGCCATTAATGAAATGGCTAAAAACTCCCATCTCCTAAAGTCCATGGAATTTGGACTTAGAAGATAGGCCCAACATAGACTTTAATTATTTTGCAAACACGAAGCCCATAAAATATTTTATTATTTTAATTATAAAACCAAAACCCAAAATATTATTTTAATATTATTTTCACCCGACCCCCAAACCCGGGTGTTACAACTCTCCCCCACTTAAGGAATTTCGTTCCCGAAATTACCTGACGGAAACAAGTACGAAAACTAATCAAGCATATCAGCTTTCCTCTTCCACATGGCCTCTTCCACACCTCTATGTCTCCACAACACCTTGACCAACTCTATGGTCTTGCCACGCAACACCTTGCTATCAGAAGCAAGTATCTCAACAAGTTCTTCATTATAAGACAAATCCGGATTCAACTCTATCTCCTCAACATGCATAACATGAGATGGATCTGATCTATATCTCCTAAGCATCGACACATGAAACACATCATCGATCTTCTCTAACTCAGAAGGCAATCTCAAACGGTAAGCTACAGGCCCAATCCGCTCAAGTATCTCATACGGACCAATAAACCTCGGACTCAACTTGCCTTTCCGGCCAATTCGCATTACCTTCTTCCACGGAGATACTTTCAGAAACACTTTCTCACCCACTGAGAACTCAATCTCTTTTCTCTTCAAATTTGCATAAGATTTCAAACGATCGGAAGGTGCTTTCAAACGGTCGCAAATCAACTTCACTTTGTCGGTAGTCCCCTTAAGCAAATCCGGCATAGGTAACAATCTCTTACCCGTTTCAGCCCAACAGATCGGAGTCCTACATCGTCTACCATACAAAGCCTCATAAGAAGCCATTTGTATACTAGCCTGGTAACTGTTGTTGTAAGCAAACTCAACTAAAGGGAAGTGCTTCTCCCAAGAACCCTGGAAGTCAATCACACAACAACGAAGCATATCCTCTAATATTTGTATCACTCGCTCTGACTGTCCATCTGACAGCGGATGGTAAGAAGTATTAAAATGCAAACGACTACCTAGGGCACTATGCAAACAACTCTAGAACCTCGAAGTGAATCTCGGATCTCTATCTGATACAATAGACTTCGGAACTCCATGAAGTCTCACAATCTCGCGAATGTACAAATTCGTCAACTTGTCTAAAGAATCTGTAGTGTTCACTGCTAAGAAGTGAGCACACTTAGTGAACCTATCAACTATCACCCAAACAAAATTCTTCTTCGAAGGAGACAACGGTAACCCCAACACAAAGTCCATAGTGATCCTCTCCCATTTCCATTCCGGAATCTTTAAAGGCTGTAACAAACCTGAAGGAACCTGATGTTCTGCCTTCACTCTCTGACAAACCATACAACGGCTCACATACTCGGCTACATCCTTCTTCAAACCAACCCAGAAATAATCATTCTTCAAATCACGGGACATCTTAGTACTACCCGGATGCATAGAAAAAGGACTCGAATGTGCTTCGCTCAGAATCAGACGTCTCAACTCAACATCTTCAGGTACTACAACTTTATCTCTGAAACATAGTGTAACCCCCTTAGCCCGGCCTAGACAATTGACCTGAATTACGAAGATTACACGGGGAAAACCAAAGTCAACCCGAAAGTCAACCTTGATTCACGACCTTTTTTTTCCTTTTTAATCTTGTCTAGATACATGTTAACCCTAAGTGAGTACTCACGAGATAAGAATGAGAAAGGCACAGCAAACGAATATCATATAGGGACTCAATTGCACTTTACATGGGTTTAGGGACAAAAATGTAATTTCTGTAAATTAGAAGGTCTTCATTGATTTTAAGTTTACCATTATTAAATTAGTCATGTTACATGCTTCTCTGCCAAATTTCATCTTAATTGGACATCTCAAGCTCAAGCAATTGCAATCCCAACATTTAGGACTAAAGTGTAAAACATGCAAACATCAGAGCTATTCAAATCTGTGTCCAACGGTCATCCGTTTCGAAACACCCACCTGCCGTATCGAAACGCTGGATCGAAACGGTGTTGACCGTTTCGGTACGCGGGTGTGTTTCGAGACCAGTTCCGAAACATGGCATTCCAGTAGCCAAATCGTTCCGAAATAGCCTCCAACGTTTCAAAACTTGAAGACCATTACAGGCCCCCGTTTCGAAACACTAGAGGGTGTTTCGATACGGTTTGCCCAGAAACTGCAACAGTTGCTGGTTTTTCCTTCATAAACTCATTCAAAAACATACCAAAGACTCTCTAATCATACCAACAAATCAGCAAACATATAAGGTACATATCTAGAACTCTTAAACACATTCATATCATCAAACATGAAATCTCACTAGTCTAGAGGCATGCTTCCTAATATCAAATCACAAATAGGAAATCCAACCTTAAAACAAGCAATTAAGGCCATTTACAATTCAAACCAGCCAAAGCAAAAATGACACAACCCTAGGGAGTTTAACACATCTCCCAAATATAATTCTTGGTTTCCCATTGCCAATCTATCAAAACTAAAGTGTATGAAAACTTCACTATACATGAGCTTGGACTTCCTTGGATGAACTTAGCTTCCTTGATGCCCGGAAACACCTCAATTATATGCATTATTGGTAAAGAGAGAGCGTAAGCACAAATGCTTAGTGAGGCATGCTCTAAAGGAAACCAACACAATAATGCACACTTTGACAATCTTTACACAAAAGCTTTTGAACCGCATGCTCATTTTAACACATGCTTGAAAACCTTTCAAAGCAACTTCTCATTGAAACTACATGTACCTCAATTCTATCTCATGCATTTACCAATGCAAAACTCATGGCAAGGCCATACACATGCTTGTATCATTAAAGCATTTCTAAAACAAATCTCATATGCATAACTCATAGCATAAATCATTTCATCAAAGGTACATGTGTAACAAAAACCATTTCATCATTTATATTGGCATTTAGCAACTCATTAATACTCGGATATGCGGACACATTTCTACACTAGACTCTTCCGGTGGAATCTCGCATCACCGTACTCACTTGTCTAGCAACATGGCTTCCGGTGGAATCTCTCATCACCGTACTCACATGGCGGAATCTCTCATCGCCAGAAAGCTTGGGTATTTCACCAGTCCTACCCGATGGAATGCCCATCGTCGGAATATCTCCCTTTGGCTTAACCAAAGAGCACGTACGATTTTTTAGTTTTTAGTGCACTCTCATCCTATTGATCGATCAATTATATCCGGTAAGTTTCTCAACGTCTATGCCAATATAATGTGTTAAAACATCACCACACCTACTGTTTTTCATGCAATATTACTCAAAGGTTTTCTCATCACCTTTCAGAACATGAATCATACTTTGCTTCAAACAAAAAGCTCAAATCTCTTCAATGCAACATGCCATCTCATGACATCTCTACAAGCATAATCTCAAGCCATGAATCATGCACAAAAACAATAGGAATTTATCAATCTCAAACCATGAGCATGTAAAAACATTTTAGGGGAAAACACCACTTTAAAGAGAGCAATTCAAACCATACTTACTTCCGGATTTAGGAAGGTGTTTCAAACCTCTCCTAAATCCCCAAACCTTGTATTTTTGTCCTCATGGACTTCTAACCCAATCGCACTCACCAATTTCTTTTCGCTTGCTCGTCGAAACGCCAATTAAGCTTCCAGATCAACTCCAAAAGTGTCCGAAGATGTCTCCCCTATTTTAGACACATAAAAGCAGAGGATTAATGCATCATCATGCATTGAAATCTTCAGCCAACACTCCTAAACTCACTGATCTACCTAAACCCAACATTTCGGCTATCAAACACAACCGAAATCACCTCCAAACTCTTCCAAAACATAACCCAGCCAAGATCCATCACTTCTAAACATTTCTAAACATTAATTAACATCAAAAACAATCCTAAACTCGTCCTTACACCCCCAGCTTTAACAGAACACCAATATCACCCCAAAACCCACCATTTTCACAAGAAAAAACTTAGGAAAAACAACCTATTCGGGATTGGATTGATAAAACCTCATTCCTAACATCATTTAACATCCAAAATACATTAGAAAACCATCTCAAAACAAAGCCCAATCAATTACCACGAAAATCTTCAAGATCTCTTCCAAAATCTTGAGTTTTAAGCCAAAATCTTGTTTCCAACATTAAAACCATTCATAAGCCTTTAATAAAGGGTTGACAACTTGGGAATTTCAGTAAAGAACTGAGTATTTAGAGGAGAAGAACAATCTTACCTCTAAAAGATGATTTCTCCTTGATTTGGGCAAGTTTCCATGAAAATTCAATGTAGAAAACAAATAGATTTGATGAAAGATTGATTAGGAATCAATGAGTGATTGAAATCTCATCAAATGAAGTTAAAATCAAAGTGAATTTTTCTGGAGAAAAAGTGTTTGGTTGATAGGATTTTGAGAGAAAATGAAATGAGAGAAAATTAGAGAAAAGTGGTTATGAAAGTCAAAGGTAGTTTATCACCTGTATTTTATTTAATTAAATCATTAATTAAATCACCCAAATTAAGGAAAAATCTGATGAAAACATTTTTGGTAAATTAGATCCTTAAAGATTCAAATTTTCAATCCTTTACAAAACAGTCACTACTAAACTTTGTAAAAACTGCGATTTGGTCACTACATCGAAATGTAGTATTTCCAAACCATATTTTGTAAAATTGATTTCACCATTCACTTATATATATTAAATGAGGATTTTTAGATATTTTCTATATTTTTAAAGCATCCCGAACTAGGTGTTCCCTAAAACTCTCTTTTATATTCGAACTGTTTCTCAGACCGGTCCGGTTCAGACCCTAAACTTCTAAGCCCAAAATTGGCATGTTACAACTCTCCCCCTCTTAAGAAATTTTGTCCTCGAAATTTACCTGGAGGAAAAAGGTAAGGAAACTGCTTCTTCATATCATCTCTTCTTTCCCACGTGGCTTCCTCAACACCACGATGCTTCCACAACACCTTAACCAATTCAATGGTCTTACCACGAAGAACTTTGTTGTTCGAATCCAGAATCTCAACCGGCTCCTCATCATAGGTCAAATCTGGATTCAACTCAACTTCTTCAACATGCATAACATGCGAAGGATTCGATCTATACCTCTGAAGCATAGAGACATGAAACTCATCATGTATCTTCTCTAACTCTTGCGGTAGCCTCAGCTTATACGCAACAGGACCCACACGTTCTATCACCTCGTATGATCCAATATACCTAGGGCTCAACTTACACTTCCGGTCAAACCTCATCACCTTCTTCCAAGGTGAAACCTTCAAGAACACACGGTCACCCACCGCAAACTCAATCTCCTTACGCTTCAAATCCGCGTAAGACTTCTGTCGACCAGAATCTGCCTTTAACCGCTCACAAATGAGCTTCACCTTCTCGGTGATTCCTTTCAACAAAGCCAGCATCGAGACCAATTTTTGACCCGTTTCAACCCAGCAAAAAGGAGTTCTGCACTTCCTCTCATACAAGGCTTCATAAGGTGCCATTTGAATACTTGCCTGGTAGCTATTATTATAAGCAAACTCCACCAAACGCAAATGCTTCTCCCAAGAGCCTTGAAACTCAATCACACAGCACCTCAACATATCCTGAAGCACTTGGATAACACGCTCAGACTATCCATCCGACTGTGGATGATAAGAAGTACTAAAGTTCAGCCGCGTACCCAAAGCTTGATGCAAACACTCCCGAAATCGCGATGTGAACCTCGGATCTCTATCCGACACTATAGATTTTGGTACCCCATGCAGACGCACAATTTCAGCAATGTACAACTCTGCAAGCTTATCCAAGGTATACGTGGTATGCACAAGTAAGAAATGCGCACACTTTGTAAGGCGATCCATAATCACCCACACTGAATTCTTCTTCGATGGCGACAAAGGTAAACCGGACACAAATTCCATGGTGACTCTTTCCCACTTCCATTCAGGAATCCTCAACGGTTGCAACAACCCTGAAGGAAACTGATGCTCAGCTTTAACCCGCTGACAAACCATACACTTACTCACATATTCCGCAACATCTTTCTTCAACCCCACCCAATAGTACTCATCCTTCAGATCACGATACATCTTTGTACTACCAGGGTGCATAGCAAAAGGACTACAATGAACTTCGGTCAGAATAGTACGCCTCAACTCTACATCATTCGGCACTACTACCCGTCCTCTGAAACATAAAACTCCATCATCATTAAAACAGAAATTCGATGATCTACCCTCAGCAATATCCTGAACATGTGGCACCAAGGAATCATCCAACAACTGCTTATCCTTTATTAACTGAACGAGAGATGGTTTCACTTGCAATTCAGCCACAAGACCTCCATCTTGCGAGATACTCAAGCTAGCAAACACAACCCTTAACTCTACCGCCACTTTCATATTATATTTATATTTTGTTCATGTTGTGTATGAAATTTTAGTATTTTAATCATTTCATAATCATATATTTATGTTTGGGCATGATTAGGATTGCATGAAAAGTTTTTACTTGCCCATAAGTAGGGGTGTGCAAAACTCGAGTTGACTCGACGCGAAAAAACCTGACTCGTAATTTTATCCCTAAATATATGAGTGAATTACATAATTATCTCATGTTGGGTCAATTTAAATATTTTTACTCTAAATTTAAACCAGACTCAACCTAAATCTATTTATTTTAATCCCGACTCTGTAACCCCCTCGTCCCGGTCTGGCCGGATGACCGGTCCAAGTGGGATACACGGGGAAAACCGAGCGAAAACCAATTAAGATTCCCTCTCAGTTAGCAACCCTATTTTTTTTAGCTTCCTGTAATAAATCCTATGTGATGGGACATGCAGCGAACAAACACGGATACAAAATCCACAAGACATGCAATTAAATAGCCTAATTTTCTCTTTTAAGCAGGACGTATCGATACACATACATAGGGTATCGATACGCCTTGACCAAAGTCAACCCTTCAGTCAAAACTCAAGAAGACCGTATCGATACACCCTTGAGCGTATCGATACGCTCCTCACGGTCAACATTCAGAGGTCAACGAGATGGAACCGTATCGATACGCTACAACCCCGTATCGATACGACCTAAACCTACCAACTTCTCTGAATTCCAGAGAGTTGGGACCGTATCGATACACCCTTTGTATCGATACGCTCATCTTTTCTTGAAACTCAGAGAGTTGGGACCGTATCGATACACCCTTTGTATCGATACGCCCTACAAAAATTGGGTTCTGCAGGCAAGACCGTATCGATACACCCTTGAGTGTATCGATACGCCCTGTTTTGCAATACTCTAATTTCAGTAAAAACACATAAAGTTTACCCTCTAAATGCATAACAAAACCTCCATAGACTCATATAAGCATTCAAATCACCTCTATTAACTAAATTATAGACATACAAGGCACCCAACATAGACAAATGTCATTCAAAAGACATGGTCCCAACAACACTTAGACATTTACATAACATGGTTTACAGAATCATCAACATAAGGCATTAACACATATCATAAAGAACATGCCATCAAAACAACCTTAAACATTTAAAAGGTGTACATATAAAGACATATTTACACAAGCAACATCTCAAGCTTAATTACAATTTTCTAAACTCTATACCCCATTGTCTAGGCAATTTTATCAAAATACAAACCATACTTGTAACTAGCTTGAGAACTCCAAAAGCTCTTTCCTCACCCGCTTGCCTTCCGAACTTTAACGATCTGCACGTTGGAAACAAAGAGAGCGTAAGCCAAATAGCTTAGTGAGAGAGACTCCACATTTCACAACGTACAGTTTTCTTTTCAAAACACGTTTATATATAAGAAGACAATGAATGAACAAGAATCAATCTCATCAACAACAACACACATGGTTTGCACAAGCACAACCAATCTACAAGTACGGTGGGACTACACATCACCGTTTCAACTAGTGAGTTTCCAATGGGACTACACATCAAAGGAATACCCAACCAGTGACTACCGGTGGGACTACACATCACCGGAGTCTTATACTTTTGCTACCGGCGGGACTACACATCACCAGAGCAACGACAACCATCACGTGAGGTACGAACTAAACTCAACTATACAATTTACCACTCAAATGCACTTAAAGCTCATGAATTATAAACATTCATCAAACCACAACAACATGAGATTAGAGAGGCTTACACAAAGGTTTAGGTGACCTTTTAAGGTCCCACCCAACCCCAAGAGGATCCATATCGAGCACAATGCAAAATTCAACAATTACACTCACCGTTGCTACCCAAAAGAAGATCGAAGACCAAGCTCACAAATTCCAAAATCCTCAATCTGTCCCCGAAGCTTCACCAACCAACTTTCTCATTTCTACACATTTTTAAATAATCCCAATTCAGTCCATATTCAAAAGTAATCAATACAATTACATACCAAGCACACAACATCAAAATCCATAATCTCGAGTAGCCCCTAAACACCCCTCAAACCAATGATTCCAAACTTTAATTTACTCCATAAAGCCTCCAAAACAACACTTACATTTTGACTAATCATCAGCCATCAAAATTTCACCCTAACATCCCCAAAACTCAACTTAAAACCTCTCAAAAACCTCATTTTTCCCCAAATCCGAAAATTCCATAAAACGTTGTAAAAATCGATTTTTGTTGATCCTTTTTGAGTATAGACAACTCATTTAACTTAAACAAATAGAAAACTTAGTTAAAAACATCATAAATAACATATTTGAATCCAAAACCCTCCAAACCTCAATTCTCAAAACATGTATAAAAATGAAAACAATTGGTATCAACATGTAGAGAATAACAAGGACAAGTCAAAAACGTCCTTACCTTTGAAAAATCTTCAAAAACGGATGAGTTATGGAATGAAATAGTATCTCTAAAGGGAGAGAAGCTTTTAACGTTGGAATGAAAATGGAAGAGAAGTGAAGAAGATGATCTCTCCATCTTTTTTTTATAATTGTTTTAAAGTTTATTGCTAAATGACCAAAATGCCCTTAAAGAAAAAGGGAAACCACAATAATGCCATCCATGGCTTTTGGGCTCAATTAAAAATTAGTCCAAATCTTAAAACCCGAGGCCCAAACCATTATTTTAATAAAGAAAATATTAAAGTCGAAACCCGAGACAATATTAAAATATTATTTTCACCTAGCCCCTAAACCCGGGCGTTACAACTCTCCCCCACTTAAGGAATTTCGTCCTCGAAATTACCTGGCGGAAATAAGTACGGAAACTGCTCAAGCATGTCGGCTTTCCTCTCCCACGTGGCTTCTTCTACACCTCTATGTCTCCATAAGACTTTGACTAACTCAATAGTCTTGCCACGCAATACCTTGCTATCAGCAGCAAGTATCTCAACTGGTTCCTCGTTGTAAGACAAGTCCGGATTTAACTCTATTTCTTCCATTGGCATAACATGGGACGGATCCGATCTGTACCTCCTAAGCATCGACACATGGAATACATCATGAATCTTCTCCAGTTCAACTGGGAGTCTCAATCTATACGCAACCGGACCAATTCTCTCAACTATCTCATAAGGCCCTATGTACCTTGGGCTCAACTTGCCCTTTCTCCCAAATCTCATCACTTTCTTCCAAGGTGAGACTTTCAAAAACACTTTATCTCCCACGGAGTACTCTACCTCTTTCCTCTTCAAATCGGCATAGGACTTCTGCCGATCTGAAGCCGCTTTCAAGCGATCACAAATCAATTTTACCTTTTCAGTGGTACCCTTAAGCAACTCGGGCATCGGCATAAGCTTCTGTCCAGTCTCGGCCCAACAAATCGGGGTCCTACACTTCCTACCATACAAGGCCTCATAGGGAGCCATCTCAATGCTCGACTGAAAGCTGTTGTTATACGCAAACTCCACTAACGGTAGGTGTTTCTCCCATGTCCCTTGGAAGTCAATGATACAACACCTTAACATATCTTCCAATATCTGAATTACTCTTTCCGACTGTCCATCCGACTGTGGATGATATGAAGTGCTGAAGTTCAACCAAGTGCCCAAAGCTCGATGCAAACTCTCCCAAAATCTGGAGGTGAATCTCGGATCTCTATCCGACACAATCGACTTTGGCACCCCATGTAGTCTTACAATCTCACGAATATACAGTTCAGCCAACTTGTCTAAAGTATAAGTAGTATGAACCGGTATAAAGTGAGCACTCTTGGTGAATCTATCTACAATCACCCACACTGAATTTTTCTTCGAAGGAGTCAACGGAAGTCCTGACACAAAGTCTATAGTGATACGCTCCCACTTCCACTCCGGAATTTTCAACGGTTGCAACAACCCTGAGGGAAACTGGTGCTCAGCCTTAACTCTCTGACAAACCATACATTTACTTACAAACTCGGCTACATCCCTTTTCAAGCCAATCCAATAATATTCTTCCTTCAATCCTCGATACATCTTCGTGCTACCCGGATGCATAGAAAAAGGACTATTGTGAGCATCACTCAAGATCATACGTCTCAACTCAGCATCCTCCGGAACTACTATCCTATCCTTAAAACATAGGATCCCATTCTCTCCAAAACAATACTCAGTTGGCTTATCTTCGGCTATGTCTTGTACGTGTGGTGCCAAAGACTCATCCCTCAACTGCTTTTCACGAATCAACTGGATCAATGATGGCTTAGCTTGCAGTTCGGCTACCAACCCACCATCTGTAGACACACTCAATCTTGCAAACATCGCTCGCAACTCAACTGCCACCTTTCTACTCAAGGCATCGGCCACCACATTCGCCTTGCCCGGATGATACTCTATGGTAAGGTCATAATCCTTAAGAAGCTCTATCCACCTTCGTTGCCTGAGGTTTAATTCCTTCTGAGACATTAAATATTTCAAACTCTTGTGGTCAGTATACACAATGCACTTCTCACCATAAAGATGATGTCTCCAGATTTTCAACGCAAACACCACGGCAGCCAACTCTATGTCATGTGTGGGGTAATTCTTCTCATGTACCTTCAATTGTCGCGAAGCATAAGCCACCACCTTACCATCTTGCATAAGCACGCAACCTAGTCCCACGTACGACGCATCACTGTAAATCACAAACTCTCTCCCCGGCTCAGGTTGAACCAAAATAGGAGCTTCGGTCAAAGCTTTCTTCAATTTCTCAAATGCTTCTTGTCTCACATCTGACCATTCGTACGGAACATTCTTCTGTAATAATTTGGTCAATGGTGCCGCTATCTTCGAGAACCCTTCAACGAACCTTCTATAGTACCCCGCCAAACCTAAGAAACTGCGGATTTCGGTCACTGATTTCGGTTGTTTGCAATCCACAATGGCTTCTATCTTCTTGGGATCCACACTAATCCCACTGGCCGAGACCACGTGACCTAGGAAGACCACCTCCCTAATCCAAAACTCACACTTACTTAGTTTGGCATACAATTGATTCTCAAGTAAGGCCTGAAGCACTAACCTTAAGTGTTCATCGTGCTCCTCTTCGGTCCTAGAGTACACTAGGATGTCATCAATAAACACTACCACAAACCTGTCCAAGAACTTATGGAACACTCGGTTCATCATATCCATGAAGGCTGCTGGAGCATTGGTCAACCCGAAAGGCATCACTAAAAACTCATAATGCCCGTAACGTGTACGAAAGGCTGTCTTCGGTATGTCCGCATCCTTTACTTTTAACTGATAATATCCAGACCTCAAATCAATCTTTGAAAACACAGAAGCACCTCTCAACTGGTCTAGTAAGTCATCTATCCTTGGCAAGGGATATTTGTTCTTCACGGTCACCTTATTCAACTGTCTATAATCTATACACAGTCTCATACTACCATCCTTCTTTTTCACAAACAACACCGGAGCACCCCACGGGGAAACACTAGGCCTAATAAAGCCTCGGTCAGTCAACTCCTGAAGTTGTGTCTTCAATTCCTTCAATTCTTTAGGTGCCATTCTATATGGAGAAATCGACACCGGTGCAGAATCAGAATATGTCTCAATAACAAACTCAACAGCTCTATCGGGAGGTAAGCCTGGTAGTTCTTCCGGAAAAACACTCGGAAAGTCGCATACAGTCCTGATGTCCTGAGGTCTAACCTCACTCATATCCGGGTTCATTACGTAAGCTAAGTAAGCCTGACATCCTGCACTCAACATCCTCTGAGCTTCCAAAACCGAAACTACATTGGACAAAAACTTGACATTTTCCCCAACTACCACAACCTCAAAGTCATCGGTAAGCTTCAAAGAGACTCTCTTAGTCTCGAAATCAACCCTAGCTCTATGCTCCACAAGCCAATCCATGCCCAAAATCACATCAAAGCCATAAAAAGGTAATTCCATCATATCGACCGGAAACACATGGCCTTGAACCATCAAAGGACACCTTCTATACACTTTCCTAACTACCACTGTATCAGCAAAAGAGCTAGTGACATTTACACCTACTTCTAGCCAATCACAAGGTAATCCTAATGACTTTGCGTGCTCACCCAAAATATACGAATGTGTTGCCCCCGAATCTATTAGAGATAACAAACTCAAGGACTGTAATGTGAAATTACCTGCAATGACATCAGTATCACTCCCAGCCTCACGCTTGGCATACACCCTAGACGGTCCTCCTCCCTCGGGCTGAACTGCTACAACATGAGCCAAGTTTCTCTGACCCTCATTCCTTGGCTGAAAGTTCCCACGGCCGCGCCCACGGCCTCTCTGATGCTCAAAACCCCTGGCTGGGGCTGGTCCTCCCTTAACTGGGTGTGGACAATCACGCCTCAAATGGTCTCTGGAGCTACAGTTCCAACACGGCCCGAATCTACCCATACACTCACCTGAGTGGCGTCTCCCGCATCTCGTACACTCGGAAATGTATCCAACGGCTCCTTGGCCCTGACGACCCTGACCTTGGTTGCCACCCTTAGGTCTCGTGTCCTGCTGGTACCTCTTATCCTTATGCCCCTTGGCATAATCTCTATCCCAGTTCGCATGTCTCTTCCCGGAATCCGATCCACCAGCACGTGTTTTAGAGTTCAGGTTCTGCTCTATATCCTTAGCTCTAGAAACCAAGACATCGAACTCAGTGTAGTCGGAGGCCAACATGTAAGTCTTGACATCAGTAGTCAATCCATATCTATAACGCTCGCATCGTTTCGTCTCAATCGGAATCAATTCCGGCGCGTACTGGCTCAACCTTACAAACTGGACCTCATACTCAGACACGGTCCTATTACCTTGAACCAAAGCCATAAACTCTCTTTTCTTTTCATCCAAGTACCGTGCTCCTAGGTACTTCCTCTTGAAGGCATTGCGGAAAAACTCCCATGTGATCTCCACCTCGGCCATACCGGAAACAACAGTGGTCCACCAAGCATAAGCATCTCCCTGAAGTAACGAGACAATGCACCCCAACCTATGGGCATCCGAACACCCCATCTGACCCAAGATGCGAGTAGTGCTCTCTAGCCACCCTTCTGAACCTTCTGGAGACAACCCACGAAACTCTATCGCCCCCAAATTACGAAGTCTCTCTAGGGGTAGTCCTGTCCCCGCACCCTGAGGTGGTGCTGCAACATGCATACCAGCCAGAGCTGTCTGAAAGGCTCCAGCTATGGTATGAATCAGATAAGCCACATCTGGACCTGCCTGACCTTGGCCCGCTTGAGCCCCAATTCCTCCCACATTAGCCTCAACCTGAGGCCCAATACCTTCACCTCCAACGTTTCCTCCATCATCACCAGGAGCATTAAGAGCAGGAGGCGCATTTTCAGGTGCTTGGCCAAACCTCCTAGGCCGTCCCCTTGGTCGCACCATAGCAAATAAAGTAATCTATAACAACAACACACAACAGTAAAGAAACGTTAGGTTAGCAAAGGGGCAAAGGACTCCGGTTCTCAAGCTCTTTTAAACCAAGACAATTTTCCATTTTTATTTTGACAACAACGCCTAACAATGGGGACTCGAACCAACTCTCAACAATTACAAGATCACCACATCATGTATTCATACACCATGCTTAAAGACAAAATTTAGGCATACATAGCAAAACACTAATAATACCTTATCTTTCTTCACTTACCAGCCCGAGATCTCGGAAACCTCAGGCTCTGATACCAATAAATGTAACCCCCTCGTCCCGGTCTGGCCGGATGACCGGTCCAAGTGGGATACACGGGGAAAACCGAGCGAAAACCAATTAAGATTCCCTCTCGGTTAGCAACCCTATTTTTTTTAGCTTCCTGTAATAAATCCTATTTTTTTTTGCTCGGCAAATTTATTTAATATTATTAAAATACCTTGGTCGTATGCCTCGTTAAGCGAACAAACACGGATACAAAATCCACAAGACATGCAATTAAATAGCCTAATTTTCTCTTTTAAGCAGGACGTATCGATACACATACATAGGGTATCGATACGCCTTGACCAAAGTCAACCCTTCAGTCAAAACTCAAGAAGACCGTATCGATACACCCTTGAGCGTATCGATACGCTCCTCACGGTCAACATTCAGAGGTCAACGAGATGGAACCGTATCGATACGCTACAACCCCGTATCGATACGACCTAAACCTACCAACTTCTCTGAATTCCAGAGAGTTGGGACCGTATCGATACACCCTTTGTATCGATACGCTCATCTTTTCTTGAAACTCAGAGAGTTGGGACCGTATCGATACACCCTTTGTATCGATACGCCCTACAAAAATTGGGTTCTGCAGGCAAGACCGTATCGATACACCCTTGAGTGTATCGATACGCCCTGTTTTGCAATACTCTAATTTCAATAAAAACACATAAAGTTTACCCTCTAAATGCATAACAAAACCTCCATAGACTCATATAAGCATTCAAATCACCTCTATTAACTAAATTATATACATACAAGGCACCCAACATAGACAAATGTCATTCAAAAGACATGGTCCCAACAACACTTAGACATTTACATAACATGGTTTACAGAATCATCAACATAAGGCATTAACACATATCATAAAGAACATGCCATCAAAACAACCTTAAACATTTAAAAGGTGTACATATAAAGACATATTTACACAAGCAACATCTCAAGCTTAATTACAACTTTCTAAACTCTATACCCCATTGTCTAGGCAATTTTATCAAAATACAAACCATACTTGTAACTAGCTTGAGAACTCCAAAAGCTCTTTCCTCACCCGCTTGCCTTCCGAACTTTAACGATCTGCACGTTGGAAACAAAGAGAGCGTAAGCCAAATAGCTTAGTGAGAGAGACTCCACATTTCACAACGTACAGTTTTCTTTTCAAAACACGTTTATATATAAGAAGACAATGAATGAACAAGAATCAATCTCATCAACAACAACACACATGGTTTGCACAAGCACAACCAATCTACAAGTACGGTGGGACTACACATCACCGTTTCAACTAGTGAGTTTCCAATGGGACTACACATCAAAGGAATACCCAACCAGTGACTACCGGTGGGACTACACATCACCGGAGTCTTATACTTTTGCTACCGGCGGGACTACACATCACCAGAGCAACGACAACCATCACGTGAGGTACGAACTAAACTCAACTATACAATTTACCACTCAAATGCACTTAAAGCTCATGAATTATAAACATTCATCAAACCACAACAACATGAGATTAGAGAGGCTTACACAAAGGTTTAGGTGACCTTTTAAGGTCCCACCCAACCCCAAGAGGATCCATATCAAGCACAATGCAAAATTCAACAATTACACTCACCGTTGCTACCCAAAAGAAGATCGAAGACCAAGCTCACAAATTCCAAAATCCTCAATCTGTCCCCAAAGCTTCACCAACCAACTTTCTCATTTCTACACATTTTTAAATAATCCCAATTCAGTCCATATTCAAAAGTAACCAATACAATTACATACCAAGCACACAACATCAAAATCCATAATCTCGAGTAGCCCCTAAACACCCCTCAAACCAATGATTCCAAACTTTAATTTACTCCATAAAGCCTCCAAAACAACACTTACATTTTGACTAATCATCAGCCATCAAAATTTCACCCTAACATCCCCAAAACTCAACTTAAAACCTCTCAAAAACCTCATTTTTCCCCAAATCCGAAAATTCCATAAAACGTTGTAAAAATCGATTTTTGTTGATCCTTTTTGAGTATAGACAACTCATTTAACTTAAACAAATAGAAAACTTAGTTAAAAACATCATAAATAACATATTTGAATCCAAAACCCTCCAAACCTCAATTCTCAAAACATGTATAAAAATGAAAACAATTGGTATCAACATGTAGAGAATAACAAGGACAAGTCAAAAACGTCCTTACCTTTGAAAAATCTTCAAAAACGGATGAGTTATGGAATGAAATAGTATCTCTAAAGGGAGAGAAGCTTTTAACGTTGGAATGAAAATGGAAGAGAAGTGAAGAAGATGATCTCTCCATCTTTTTTTTATAATTGTTTTAAAGTTTATTGCTAAATGACCAAAATGCCCTTAAAGAAAAAGGGAAACCACAATAATGCCATCCATGGCTTTTGGGCTCAATTAAAAATTAGTCCAAATCTTAAAACCCGAGGCCCAAACCATTATTTTAATAAAGAAAATATTAAAGTCGAAACCCGAGACAATATTAAAATATTATTTTCACCTAGCCCCTAAACCCGGGCGTTACAGACTCTTAAAATTGGATCAGTCGAATCTCCGTGTCATGCCCATCCCTAGTTAGTAGAGGCTTAAATTCTTTACTTCCATTCTCTTTGAAATGTACTGATACAAATTAAAGTATAGGATTAATTTCAAAAGTAATCATAACAGAGGTACTAAAATCCCAATTTGACCAAATTATATACAACTTTCTGGTTTCATATTCGTCACTTGAAGTGGGAATAGTTCCAACCACGACCGATCCAAACGTACCCATCTCGTCAACTCCGACCACCAACCAAGCTTCCCAAGTCGACAGAACCGACCGCGAGGCTCGAGTTTTGAGGTACAAAGAGAATAGGAAGAACCGATAATTTGAGAAAACAATCCGATGCGCTTCCCGGAAGGACTACGCCGAATCAAAGGTCGATTCTTCAAAAGAATTGAAAACGACAATGACATAGTCCTCGACCACATGCTTAACTCGCCAACTTCAGCTTTTGCAGCAGCTTTCATGTCGGAAACAGAGTACGACGTCGTCTCGTAGTTTTGAAAGTCGATTTATAGAAGAATACTATGATTGTGTAATATAGTAATTAAATTCTGGCAAGTACAATAATCCAAACGGCAATTGAAATTAATGGAAATAGATGTTTAGTTCTTTGGTTATAGTTTATGTCGCGGCTAAAGTTTGATTTCAATATCGGAATAAAAAAACAAAGGCTTGATTCCTTAAGACTTTTTAAATTGACCCAAACTTTTTATTTGGGTTAATATATATTTTGGTACCTTAATTTTGTCTTAACTTGACTCTTCGATTTAAATTATCATTTAAATTTGACTTATGATTTGAACAAAACATCGCATTTTTGTACTTGTTTTTATCTAAAAGTTGAGTTTAAGTATTATTGAATCGGACAAAGAAGTTTAAGAATCAAATTGAATGTGAAATCGATTTCAAGATCGAACTTTGAGAGGGTCGAATTACTAAATTTTAAAATTATAAGGGCTTTTAAAGTTTTACATGAACCTAAATTGCTATTAGAATAAAACTATTGGGGGGGCGAATCTACCCTTCTTTAATTTTGTCAGTGTTTATTTATAACTAAATAACTTTAAATTTTAAACAAGGGTCAAATTATTATTAAATCAAAATTTATCGGATATTTAAGTTTCATAATAGAGACTTATGCCCTTGATCCCTTCGTCCCATGGATTGTATGATAAACAATGACGGAGTCATATGGATTTTTACTAAAAAAATATAAGGGATATTTACTTATTTTACCTCTTATTTTTCAATTCATTTGAACGAGATCCCCTTTTTAATGGTTAATTGTACATTGTCTCTATTTATCTTAATTATTTACTCCGTCCCTAATAACAAGTTTTTGCTTACTCATGAATCGGGTTGAACCATGATTCAAATTCAAACCAAGTTATACTATTTTTGTTCGAATTGAGTTCTTTAACGATTAAAAGCTATATGTAAATAAGAGTTTTCTTTTTGTTAATGTCATCATTTTAAATCTTTTTACCGGTTAATTTAAATTAAATATTATAAAAATTTATCACAAAACAATTTTTAAATTTATATAAGTTATAACATTAGAATCTAATTTTTTTATTCTATTTTAAAATAACCGAAGGAATTATTTTACTAGATGAATTGATGGTCCAATTTCTAATGGTCTAGATAAATATTCTTTTTAATTATCAACAAGCTTCTCGCTTTTTATTACACTGATTCGATTGGTCGGTTAGGAACGGCAAAAAGGATATAGATAAGCAGCTATGTTATACATTGTAAATTGAATTAGGGTATTACAATTTAATCAAATTTTTTGTTTAAATAGAGAGATATTATATTCTCATTCCGAGATTCGAACCTATACAAGATGGAGCAGAATGAGTATCCTTAGCAACTAAACCAATTAATTTTGGTTAGACTCAAAATAATTCGAACATATAATAAATTTATTTATGTATAACTTAAAAGACTAACTATTAATTATTTTATCGGAAGAAGATATTAGATAATTTAAATAATGTATAGAATTCAAATTCTTATGTTACGAGTAAAACAAATTAAATTAGATGTATCGCCTCCTTAATAAATTATTATAAAATTTGCTTCAAATTAATTTATCGACAAACCGATCAAATATGATTATAAAAAAATGCCATTCCGTGAATGAAAACATTTTAACACTCAATATTTTATTTTGAGTCAAAATGGTCATTTCGTGAATGAAAACTGTAATCAACTAACGATAAACAACTTGATATGACTGACATAATAACACATCAATAGAAAAAAATTAAATTGTATTTTATATAATTTTAGTTTTACTTGTGTGTCATTATGTCAAGTCGGGACCTTTGTTTATTTGTCATTGTTATGTCAGTGTGCATTGCCATAGAGATTTCCCACACCATGTCAAGTAATTTGTCGTTAATTAACTAACAATTTTTATTCAAAGATTAACTATTTTAACTTAAGATAAAATATTAAAGATTAATGTACTTAAAAAATTAAAATAATTTTTCAGTCAAATATTAAGAACATTTTCTAACGTTATGCATAAAAAATACAACTTAAAGAGAATTTGTGCATCCCGAAGTGATAAATGAAAAAAATAAAAAGGAAGATTTGGATAAAAGGAAGATCACATGAAAAGCCAACCTCAAAAGTTTTTAGTTTTAACGAATTTAACGATGGGAATCCTTTTTGGATCCAAATTCGTATCTAATTCTTTGAACACACTTTCCTATAATGCTCCTATTTATAAAAAAATATATTTTAATACACAAATGGAATAAAATTTAATTTATATAAATTTATTAATTTTAGAAGTTATGAATTGTGGGTTTAGAATTTAAATTTTAAGATTTATAGTTTCATAGTTTACATATAGAGATTAAAATTTCATTATTTAAATATGGAAAGTTGTGTAAATCTTTCACACTGTTTGTGTAACACCCCAATTTTGCCCTAAATTAAAAACCCTAATAATTGGGAATTTCAATTGAAAACTTAATTAAATTTTAGTGATTAAATTGGGAATTTTCGGAATTTCACTGATAAAATTGTAACGATTGCAAAACTTAAGTGTCGTTTTATAAACCCTAGAAAGTATAATGGCACGCTCTATAATTAACCCTTTTCTTAGGGTATAAATAGAATCTTTCAACCATTTTCTCTGGTTTTGGCCGTTCTCTTCCCTCTCCTTCAACGTCTTGTGCGAGCAAAAGAAAAGAAACCCCCTTTCTCTGTTTTCCGTCCGGCCAAGGGTCAAACACGGTTCGTTCGACGGGCCGGCACCACCGTTCATCTTCCCTTTGTTGTCCGACCATAACCCACTCGTCAACTAACCCTCGTCGGCCGCCCTTTGCCCGAAACTCATCGGTAAGCTTTTCGGTTGCTTCGGAAATCCCTCACGATGCCGTCGTCTTGTTTTTTTTTTTGCAAATTGGTTGGGTCTCAATTGTTCCTTTCCCTCGTGTAAGTTGTGTGTGTATGTGGGTCTCAGAAATTCGTCGGATTTTAATGTGAGAGGTCACTGGCGGTGAGGAATCGGGGGGGATGTTGTGCCCTAATTTTTGAATTAGGGATTTTATGTTAAACCGGTCTGAACCGGTCCAGAAAACTGAACCGGGTTTTTTCCAAATTCGAACCCAAAAGACCGTTTTGACCGCTTTTATTCATTTATACTTGTATTTAAAGATTTGAATATCGAAAAATTAATTGGTATTATTCGTATTTGCAGACGACATTGACTCGGATACTGAGATCCTTCCTCTTCCTCCACCTGGACGACTTCCTGTTGCTCAGACATCGGGATCCGCTCATGAGTTTATTTATTAATATACATTCGATATTTATATTATCAGTGTCTTGGCATAGTTGTAATATCTTGATGGTGTATTTAATTGTTATAGGAGCTGACTCTGACTGACGTAGAGATAGAGCTGAGCGTGGGAGACGTCACCGTCGACGTTGAGTGTTAGCTACTTGAGGTGTGTTCTCTTCTGTGTAGTTTGCTTACAGTGATCTGTATGTAAATGTGATGATTTGCTGAAATGTATACATGATGTGGTCTGATGATGTGTGATGATTATATTCTATTGATCAATGATGTTTGACTTGTTCAACATTCTGTAATGTTATGCAATATTTGATTATACATTCAGATTCAGATTATTGTATATCAGATTATATGATTATGCATTTCTGTTGATAAATAATGCATTTAGATTCAGAGCTCGGATTTTATGTCATCTCATTTTGGTTGGGTTTCTGTATGGGGAAGTTCAATAGCTTCATCCTTCAGGATGATGTTTACTTTAGATTAGTGGTTTTTCCGTACGGGCTAGATCAGTAGCTTCATCCTTCAGGATGATGTTTACTTTAGTTCAGTAGCTTCATCCTTCATCCTTCATTTTGGTTCAGATGGTTTTTCCGTACGGGCTGGATTCCACTTTAGATCAGTGGTTCTGGGGAACCTTACTCTTCGGATGGTGATGTAGTTTGGGTGCATGTCATATTGTGTTGCATATTCATTCATACTTGCTTATGTGTTTGAATTGATTCATGATGGAAAAACTGTATTCTAATAATGTTTGGTTGTCTCTGTTGTTATAATGACTATATTAGTTCTATTTGCATTGTAGAGACACACTGAGCGTTTTTGCTGATTCCCCCTTAGTTTCTACTTTCAGATACTCAGGTCCAGGCTACGGTACTTGGAGGACCTCATTTTCTAGCTTTATTTATTTATTATTATTAGTATGAGACTTGGACTTTTATATATTTTATGTTTTATCAGATTGTATAAAATTTTAGATTCTGGATGTTTTATTTGGGGTTGTTCTGTTTTATTATGCATGCACATTTTGAATATTTAATATTTTCAGGAATATTTTATCAGTATGTAATATGCGATATTATTATTATCTATTTTGGAATTTAAGTTTTGCATTAGGTTACTTGTGTGAGGGAGAAGCTTTGAGTTGACTCATTATATTCGACCCAGTTCTTCCGGGTCAGGTTTAGGGGGTTACATTTAGTGGTATCAGAGCCAGGTTCAACACTCGGCCTGAGTGATTTAAATCAATTTGAAATCGAAAATAAATTTTTGCGTGCATTCTCAAATGTTTTCAGGGTAAAACGGGAATTTCAGATAAATTTATGATCTATTATGAATATATTTATACATATTCTGAATAAGGTCTCCAAGTACTGAATCTAATCTTAGGATTCTGTCTTTTGTAGATATACTACTATGTCACCTTGGAGAAGTTCTAGAGTAGCGGCCGGTCGAGGTCGTGGCTGAGGCCGTGGCCGAGGACGAGGTCGTACCGTGACTGTGGATAGTGACGTTCCACCTCTAGAGGGTTCGATACAAAATCAAGATGAGGTCCAGGGTGCGAATGAGGAGGAACAACATGTGGATCAGACACGAGATCAGCAGACAGGAGCTTAGTAGACTGGAGCTCAGCAGACCGGTAGAGGAGACCCACATGTTCAGCCTGCTCAGGGTAGTGGTCATCGTGATTCAGGGGATAGTGAGACAGTGGGCACATATGTTGTAACTATTCAGAGAGAGTTATTGAGATACATTCGTCAGTCTGAGAGTGTTCGGAGACCCATATCCACATAGTTTCTTGCTGCCGAGATGACTATGTTCGATGGAAAGACGGGTACAAACCCAACAGATGCATAGTACTGGCTGAAGAAGCTTCATCGATTATTTGTTGAGATGGATTATCCTACCGACCGGAAACTCATGGCTACCGTTTCACTACTGCAAGGTGAAGCCCATAATTGGTGGGAGGCTGAGGAGCTTGTTACTCCAGCTAGTACTGTTACTTGGGATAATTTCAGACAAGCTTTCCGTGATCGATATGTCGGAGCTGATTATATAGCTAAGTGCAGAGATCATTTCATGAATCTGAGACAGAATGACATAATTGTTAATGACTATGAGATCGAGTTTATGAGATTGATTCAGTACGTCCCAGGGTTAGTGACCACAGAAAAAGACAAGTGTGATTGGTTTATGAAGGGATTGCGTCCTACGATAAAGGCCAGTGTTGCTTTACATATGGACCAGGAATACAATGATATAACTTGACGAGCTAGGACAGCTGAGCGTAATTAGGACGAGTTGAGACAGCTTGAGTTCCATGGATCTGATAGAATGAAGAGACCAGTGTCAGTGCCAGTTCAGCATAGTCAGGGAAATCAGTCTAGTAAGTGTGCCAGAGACGAGACATACTATCAGGTTATTCGAGAGCTAGACCAGTGACTTCTTCTATTCCGACTGTCAGTGTTGGTGGTTCGACTAGTACTCGAGGGGTGCCACAATGTCCTTTTTGCAAGAAGTGGCATTCGGGCGAGTGTAGGAGGCAGACTGGAGCTTGTTTCAGTTTTGGTTCATTCGAGTATCGTTTCAGAGATTGTCCGATTTCACCTCCCTCAGCTTTTACTACTAATAAGTCTTAGACATCAGTACAGACTCCCGCCAGGGGAAGAGGTCAGGTCAGATCTGTTACTTCAGGCTCTGCTAGTAGAGGTAGACCAGCACTGAGTGGAGGATTAGCATGATCGGGGGCCAGACATCCGGGGTTAGTTTATTTTACTAGGAGGCACGAGGACCGTGATGAACCAAATGTTATTGCCGGTACATTCTCTATCCATTCTATTCCATATTTTGCTCTGCTAGATAATGGTTTGACTCATTCATATGTTGCAAGTTCTGTGTCTGGGGGTCTTGAGATTTCTGTTGAGGATACCGTTAGTGCTGTTACTGTACACAGTCCGGTGGGTAATCCAGTTGAGGTTACTAAGGTATACATGAATTGTCCTCTCGAGATTCAAGGGGAGATCTTTTCAACTGATTTGATGGAGTTACCCTTTGGAGATTTCGATCTTATTCTGTGTATGGATTGGTTGTGTGCACATCATGTTACTTTAGACTGTGAAAAGAAAAGGGCTACACTGAGAACTCCTGATGATCGTGAGGTGATTCTGATTGGTGAGCGCAGAGGGTTCCTATGTAACATCGTTTCAGCTCTCAAAGCTGAGAAAATGATCAGGAAAGGGTCTATCGCTTATCTTGCCAATATCCTTGATCCGAGACAGTCTAATTCCGAATTAGATAAGATTCGAGTTGTGAAAGACTTTCCAGACGTTTTCCCGGAAGAATTACTTGGGGTACCGCCGAAACGGAATGAGGTTGAGTTTGGCATCGAGGTTTATCTGGGTACATCTATTGTGTCTATGGAACCTTATCGGATGGCACCGAAGGAATTTAAAGAGTTGAAGATTCAGTTGCAAGAACTGTTGGATCGAGGTTTCATTCGACCCAGTGTTTCTCCTTGGGGAGCTCTTGTTCTGTTTGTTAAGAAGAAGGATGGGACACTTCGACTCTGTATTGATTATCGGAAGCTAAACAAGCTGACGATCAAGAACAAATATCCTCTTCCCCGTATTGATGATCTGTTTCACCAGTTCCGGGGAGCTACGTTATTCTCTAAGATAGACCTGAGATCTGGTTATTACCAACTCAAGGTTAAGGATTCTGATGTGTTCAAAATAGCTTTTCGGACACGATATGGCCATTATGAGTTCCTTGTGATGCCTTTTGGGTTGACTAACGCTCATGCCGCTTTTATGGATATGATGAATAGGGTGTTTCAACCCTATCTTGACCAGTTTGTTGTGGTATTTATTGATGATATATTGGTATGTTCTAGATCTGAGGAAGAGCATGAGGAACATCTTCGGATTGTATTACAGATTCTGCGAGAGAAACAACTATATGCCAAATTCAGTAAGTGTGAGTTCAGGCTTTCTGGGGTTATGTTTCTGGGTCATATAGTTTCTGCTCAGGGTATTCAAGTTGATCCGATGAAGGTTGAGGCTATTATGAGTTGGAAGCAGCCCAAGAATGTTTCTGAGGTTCGAAGCTTCTTGGATTTAGCTGGTTATTATCGGAGATTCGTTGAGGGTTTCTCTTCTATTGCAGCTCCGTTGACTAATCTTCTGAGGAAGGATGTTCCCTTCGTTTAGAATGAGGCTCAGCAGTCTAGTTTCGAGAAGCTTAAGTTTGTGTTGACTGAAGCACTAGTTTTGATTCAGCCTGAGCCAGGTAAGGCTTATACAGTTTTTAGCGATGCTTCGTACACCGGATTGGGGTGTGTTTTGATGTAGGACGGAAAGGTAGTGGCTTATGCGTCTCGATAGTTAAAACAGCATGAGTGTAACTATCCTACCCATGATCTAGAGCTTGTTGTTGTTATCTTTGCACTTAAGATCTGGAGACAGTTACTCTACGGGGAGAAGTGTTATATCTATACAGACCATAAGAGTCTGAAATACCTCCTCACTTAGAAAGAGCTTAATCTGAGACAGCGTCGCTGGTTAGAGCTTCTCCAGGATTATGATTGTGAGATTGAGTATCATCTAGGTAAAGCTAATGTCGTTGCTGATGCATTGAGTCGTAACGCCATTTTAGATCTGAGAGCTTTGTTAGCTCGGATGAGTTTGTACGACGATGGCAGTCTGATGGAAGAACTTCGGGTTATTCCTACATTGATTTCTGATATTCGAGCTGAGCAGCCTAGTGATTCATTTTTGATGCATTGTATCAGAGAGGTGCGTGAGGGTACATCTCTAGATTTCTCTATTGATCAGGATGGAGTATAATGTTTCTGTGGCCGATATTGTATTCCGAGGAAATCTGGGTTAAAACAAGTTATTCTCCGTGAGACCCATGACAGTCCTTATTCTATGCATCCTTGTGGTAACAAGATGTATAAGAATCTTCGTGAAAGGTACTGGTGGAAA
The DNA here is from genome assembly GCA_030270665.1 of Hibiscus trionum. Lineage (NCBI taxonomy): Eukaryota > Viridiplantae > Streptophyta > Magnoliopsida > Malvales > Malvaceae > Hibiscus > Hibiscus trionum. The sequence goes on along the minus strand of BSYR01000026.1, from coordinate 47,392,861 downwards.
GGTCTCAAGTGGGACGTCGTCGGATTTGTATCGAGGTTCCTGACTTGTCAGAAAGTCAAAGCAGAGCATCAACGTCTGTCTGGGTTACTACAACATATTGAGATTCCTCAGTGGAAGTGGGAGCGCGTGACTATGGACTTTGTTAGTGGACTTTCTTTGACTCCGTCGAAGAAGGATTCCATCTGGGTTATTGTTGATCGTCTGACGAAGTCCACACATTTCATTCCTGTCTGAGTTAACTATTCTTTGAGTAAGTTAGCCCGGCTTTATATTTTTTAGATCGTTCGACTTCACGGGGTACCGTTATCTATTATTTCCGACAGAGATCCGAGGTTCACTGCATGATTCTGGGGGTCTCTTCATTCTGCTTTGGGTACTCGGTTGAAATTCAGTACATCTTATCATCTGCAAACAGATGGTCAGTCTGAGCGTGTGATCCAGATTCTTGAGGATATGTTGAGAGGTTGTATTCTTGATTTCAGAGGCAGTTCGGAGGATTTCTTGCCGCTTACAGAGTTTTCTTATAATAACAGTTATCAGGCCAGTATCAAGATGGCACCGTATGAGGCTCTGTATGGGCGTAGGTTTCGTTCACCTATTGGTTGGACTGGGTTGAATGAGTACATATTGTTAGGAACGAAGATTGTGCACGAGGCTGAGCAGACTGTTAGATTGATTCGGGATCGGCTTAAGGCTGCTTTTGACAGACAGAAGTCTTATGCTGATTTGAGACGTCATGATCTTGAGTTTGAGGTGGGTGATGAGGTTTTCTTGAAAGTATCTCCTTGGAGGAAGGTACTTCGATTTGGTCGAGAGGGCAAGCTGAGTCCTCGTTACATTAGCCCTTATCGTATTATTCTTCGAGATGGACCAGTTGCCTATCAGCTAGAGCTACCACCAGAGCTTCAGTGTATTGATAATGTTTTCCATATTTCTGTGTTGAGACGTTATCATCCTGATCCGTCACATGTCATGCCTGTTGAGGATATTGAGGTTCGTCCTGATTTGCATTTTGAGGAGGAGCCTATTGAGATTCTTGCTCAGGATAAAAAGGTTCTCAGAAGGAAGACCATTAAGATGGTCAAAGTTCTGTGGCGTAGTCGTAGTCATGATGAGGCTACGAGGGAGCCCAAGACTATCATCCGAGCTCAGTATCCGCATCTTTTTGCTCCAGGTAAATTTCGAGGCCGAAATTTCTTTTTAACGGTGAGAGAGTTGTAACACCCCAATTTTGCCCTAAATTAAAAACCCTATAATTGGGAATTTCAATTGAAAACTTAATTAAATTTCAATGATTAAATTGGGAACTTTAAGAATTTCAGTGATCATATTGTAACGATTGCAAATCTTAAGTGCCGTTTCATAAACCCTAGAAAGTATAATGGCACGCTCTGTAATTAACCCTTTTCTTAGGGTATAAATAGAACCTTTCAACCATTTTCTTTGGTTTTGGCTGTTCTCTTCCCTCTCCTTCAACGTCTTGTGCGAGCAAAAGAAAAGAAACCCCCTTTCTCCGTTTTCCGTCCGGCCAAGGGTCAAACACCTTCCGTTCGACGGTCCGGCACCACCGTTCATCTTCCCTTTATTGTCCGATCATAATACACTCGTCAACTAACCCTCTTCGGCCGCCCTTTGCCCGAAACTCATCGGTAAGCTTTTCGGTTGCTTCGAAAATCCCTCACGCCACTGTTCCTTTCCCTCGTGTAAGTTGTGTGTGTATGTGAGTCTCAGAAACTCATCGTAATTTGACGCGAGAGGTCACTGACGGTGAGGAATAGGGGGATGTTGTGCCCTAATTTTCGAATTAGGGATTTTATGTTGAACCGGTCCAGAAGACTGGACCGGGTTGACAGAACTGAACCGGTCTGTCTTATAAAGAGTCGGCTGACGTCAGCGTTGACAGTTGACCGTTGACTTTTTCAGAAAAGGGTTATTTCATGTTTTTCGACATCCTGATTCCAATTCTGTTGCCCGTTTTCCTAAATTTGAACCCGAAAGACCATTTTGATCGCTTTTATTCATTTATACTTGTATTTAAAGATTTGAATATCGGAAAAATTAATTGGTATTATTCGTATTTGCAGACGACATTGACTCGGATACTGAGATCCTTACTTCTCCTCCACCTGGACGACCTCCTGTTGCTCAGCCATCGGGATCCATCGTGAGTTTAATTATTAATATACATTCGATATTTATATTATCAATGTCTTGGCATAGTAGTAATATCTTGATGGTGTATTTAATTGTTATGGGAGCTGACTCTGAACGAACTAGAGATAGAGCTGAGCGTGGGAGACGTCACCATCGATGTTGAGTGTTAGCTACTTGAGGTGTGTTCTCTTCTGTGTAGTTCGCTTACAGTGCTCTGTATGTAAATGTGATGATTTGCTAAAATGTATACATGATGTGGTCTGATGATGTGTGATGATTATATTCTATTGATCTATGATGTTTGACTTGTTCAACATTCTGTAATGTTATGCAATATTTGTTTATACATTCAGATTCAGATTATTGTATATCGTATTATATGATTATGCGTTTCTGTTGATAAATAATGCATTCAGATTCAGTGCTAAGATTTTATGTCATCTCATTTTGGTTGGGATTCTGTACGGGGAAGTTCAGTAGCTTCATTCGTCGGGATGATGTCTGCTTCGGATCACTGGTTTCACCCTACGGGCTGGATTCCACTTCGGATGGTGATGAGGTAGAGAGTGGTTCTGGGGAACCTTACTCTTCAGATGGTGATGTAGTTTGGGTGCATGTCATATTGTGTTGCATATTCATTCATAGTTGCTTATTTGTTTGAATTGATTCATGATGGAAAAACTGTATTATGATAATGTTTGGTTGTCTCTGTTGTTATAAAGACTCTGTTAGTTTTGTTTGCACTGTAGAGACACACTGAGCGTTTTCGCTGACTCCCCCTTAGTTTCTACTTTCAGATACTCAGGTCTAGGCTACGGTACTTGGAGGAACTCGTTTTCTAGCTTTATTTATTTATTATTATAGTATGAGACTTGGACTTATTTATATTAAATGTTTTATTGGATTGTATATAATTTCAGATTCTGGGTGTTTTATTTGGGGTTATTATGTTTTATTATGCATGCACATTTTGAATATTTTATATTTTCAGGAATATTTTATCAGTATGTAATATGCGATACTATTATTATCTATTTTGGAATTTAAGTTTTGAATCAGGTTACTTGTGTGAGGGACAAGCTTTGAGTTGACTCCTTATATTCGACCCAATTCTTCCGGGTCGAGTTTAGGGGGTTACAGTTTGTGTATAGAAAATATTACTCTTGTAAAAATCGTTTAAGTTTGGTGTTCTTATTCATATTATCTTTTTTATATCATATTAGGCCTTAAATTTTATTTTAATCTCTTTTGAGTTTTAAATTTTTAATTTGTTATCAAATTAAACAACCAATACAAATAATATTTTTTATTTATTTTCTAACAATTTTCATCTTTTCTGATTTTTATTACTAAGGATGCCTTGAAGAATGAGTTCCCCAAATTTTTATTACTAAGGATGACTTGTTCAACATTTTGTAATGTTATGCAATATTTGCTTATACATTCAGATTCGAATTATTGTATATCATATTATATGATTATGCGTTTCTGTTGATAAATAATGCATTCAGATTCAGTGCTCGGATTTTATATCATCTCATTTTGGTTGGGATTCTGTATGGGGAAGTTCAGTAGCTTCATTCGTCGGGATGATGTCTACTTCGGATCAGTGGTTTCACCCTACGGGCTGAATTCCACTTCGAATGGTGATGAGGTAGAGAGTGGTTCTGGGGAACCTTACTCTTCGGATGGTGATGTAGTTTGGGTGCATGTCATATTGTGTTGCATATTCATTCATACTTGCTTATGTGTTTGAATTGATTCGTGATGGAAAAACTGTATTATGATAAGTTTAAGAATCAAATTGAATGTGAAATCGATTTCAAGATCGAACGTTGAGAGGGTCGAATTACTAAATTTTAAAATTATAAGGGCTTTTAAAGTTTTACGTGAACCTAAATTGCTATTAGAATAAAACTATTGGGGACAAGAATCTACCCTTCTTTAATTTTGTCAGTGTTTATTTATAACTAAATAACATTAAATTTTAAACAAGGGTCAATTTATTATTAAATCAAAATTTATCAGATATTTAAGTTTCATAATAGGGACTTATGCCCTTGATCCCTCCGTCCCATGGACTTTATGATAAACAATGACGGAGTTATATGGATTTTTACTTAAAAAATATAGGGGATATTTACTTATTTGACCTCTTATTTTTGAATTCATTTGAACTATATCCCCTTTTTTAATGGTTAATTGTACATTGTCTTCATTCATTTGAACAATGACCAGTTATACTATTTTTGTTAGAATTGAGTTCTTGAACGATAAAAGCTATATGTAAATAAGAGTTTTTCTTTTGGTTAATGTCATCATTTTAAATCTTTTGACCGGTTAATTTCAATTAAATATTATAAAAATTTATCACGAAATTTTTTTAAAATTTAAATAATTTATAACATTAGAATCTATTTTTTATTCTATTTTAAAATAACCGAACGAATCATTTTACTAGATGAATTGATGGTCCAATTTCTAATGATCCAAATAAATATTCTTTTTAATTATCAACAAGCTTCTCGTTTTTATTACACTGATTCTATTGGTTGGTTGCCACGGATGAAAGGTCTTGTGTTTGGAGCTTTGAGGGGAATTTTATTAGGGTGAGTGAAGCTGAAAATAAGGGGTTAGTGGCGCCTTTCACTCTCGATGAGGCGTGGGCGGTTGTTCGTGGGTGTGAGGGCTCGAAGTCACCAGGGCCAGATGGCTACAATATGGAATTTTTTAAGAAGTGTTGGGAGGTAGTTTGTGATGATGTTGGGCGGTTTTTAGATGATTTTTTTGCATTCGGAAAGTTATCTGTGGGTGCGAACAACACATTCCTTGTGCTTTTGCCTAAGGTTGATTCACCAGTCACCTTGAGTGATTTTCGACCAATAAGCTTGCTTAATTCGATATATAAGATTCTTGCAAAAATTCTGGCTAGAAGGCTGCAGTCGGTGTTGGGAGGACTAATTAGTGATCACCAATCGACTTTTGTGCGTGGGCGTGAAATTGTGGATGGTATTCTATTGGCAAATGAGACAATACATTCCATGCGACAGAGTTCGTTGGGCAGATGTATCCTGAAATTTGACTTCGCGAAAGCTTACGATTGCGTTCGATGGGAATTTTTAGAGCACATTTTATAGTCGATGGGGTTTAGTGATTCTTGGCGTCGTCTAATTACTTAGTGTGTCAGCATAGTCAGGTTGTCAGTTTTGTTAAACGGTAGCACCAATAAAGAATTTGGAATGGGGTGTTGTCTGCGTCAAGGCTGCCCGTTGTCGCCTTTGCTGTTCGTTATTTTGGCGGAAGCACTACATAGGATGTTCGTTCAAGCGGAGGAGTTGGGGCTCATCCGTGGGGTTTTGTTGGCTCTGGGGGTGTCGCTATCGCATCTTCAATTTGCTGACGACACCATTCTATTCTTTGAAGCCTCCGTTGAGAGCGCTACGACTATCCGCAGGTTACTGTGTTGCTTCCAAGTTTGTTCTGGTTTGAATTTCCTTTTGTTTATTTGGGGCTGTCGTTGGGGGTGAATCCTCGCAACATTGCTGTATGGGAACCAGTCACAGTGGTAAACTTTGTTCTTTCGTCACTTCCAGTTTATTATATGGGTTTGTTTCGGGTGCCGAAGGGTGTTATCGCAGCAATAGATAAAGTGAGGCGTGCTTTTCTGTGAGGTGGGGTGAGTTTACAACGAAAAATATGTCGAGTAAGCTGGAGTATGGTTTGTCGGCCACGTCATCTTGGTGGGTTAGGGGTTGCGGATTTGGAGGCTCGAAATAAAGCATTATTGGCAAAATGGTCTTGGCGGTATGCTAGGGATGAATCGTCTCTGTGGAGGGCCATCATCGTGGAAAAATATGGCGAGGCAGCCTAGTGGTGGCGATTTAACTCTGCCTACAGGGGTTCGATGTCAGATATTTGGAAACAGATTGTCAAAACTGTGAGCTCAGATAGTGTGCAAAAGTTCATGGGTGAGACTAGTTTTGTTTGGAAGGTTGGTGATGGTTTGCGAGTTTTATTTTGGTTTGATGCGTGGTGTGTTGAGAAACCATTGAAGGATATATTCCCACAGTTATTTTTGATAGTGGTGAATCGTTTGGCTTTGGTCGCTGACCTTTTCGATGGGGGTAGCTTTCAGCATGACCGCTGGGAGAGTTTCTTTCGTCGAGGCCTGCGTTCGTTTGAGCTTTGACAACTTCGGGAGCTCATCTCGCTCTTTGGACCTGTGAGGTTACGGCATGGTGCAGTTGATATGTTAGTCTGGACACCTGATACGCGCGAGACCTTTTCAGTAAAGGCTCTATCACATCTGCTTATGTTGGACAAGGTGAGAGGGAGCGATTTCGGTGAGTGTTTTGCGTGGAAAGTCCTCGTACCTCCGAAGGTTCAGGAATTTTTGTGGTTCACATGGCTGCGTTGTTTACCAACCTTTGATTTTTAGAAGCTTCGTGGCATCGTGTTGGATGAGCAGCAAGGTTTGTGTGCTTGGTGTCGTGAGAGGGAGGAGGAGATTGATCACTTGTTTTTCCTATGCTCGTTTGCCCAAGGAATTTGGGATTGGTTTCGGCGTTGGTGGGGGGTGTCTTTACCGATGCTGAGGACTTTTTCTGATTTTTTCATCCCGGGATTTCATTGTTCTTTCACGGGCACTTTAAGGCTTCTGTGGGTGTCGAGCATTGTAGCATTGCTGTGGTCCCTATGGCTTGCGTGGAATGAATGTGTTTTTAACGGTAAACTTCTACCGGCTTCGGAGATTTGCTTCTTGGTTAAATTGCGCTCATTTTACTGGGTGAAGTCGTTAAAAGAGGGGTTGTCCGTCAGTGAGTCTTTATGGTGGGATTGCCCGAGCTCGTTCAGTGAGTTTGTAGTTTTTAAGCCATGTCGTGTGGGGGTGAGTTGGGAGCCTCCAATTGGGGGCACACTGAAATTCTAGCTCTCTTCTCGGGTCCACTTGGTTCCCTTGATTCCAATGTAGCATAGTTGCAGGCAATCGCTTTTGCGTTGAATTTCTTTGCATATTCTAAATGGGCATCTCATCCCTTCGTGGTGGAGTCGGATTCCAAAATTGCTCTTGGTTGGGTGTTGCATTTGGAACGGCGAACTTGGCTTTTGTGGGAGATTTTTGGTTTGATCGATCAAGAATGCCTCACTTTGGGGTCCGTATGCTTTAACCACATGTTCTGTAAGGCGAATGGGTTAGCGGATGTGCTAGCAAAGGAAGGGGTGACGCGGGCATCTTTATTTCAGGCCTCTGTATGATTGTTTCCTTTGTGAGGGGCGTTGTGTTCCGTAGTTGTTTATTTCCTTTTAGTCCATGTGTCGTACTCTTTTCCTCGGTTAGGCTTAGGGAGGTTTTTAATGAGGCGCACGCGTGACTCAAGTTGTATATTTTCCCATTAATATACAGATTTTTGCCGATAAAAAAAGGAACGGCAAAAAGGATATAAATAAGCAGCTATGTTATACTTTTATGTTATACATTGTAAATTGAATTAGGGTATTAAAATTTAATCAATTTTTTTTGTTTAAATTGAGAGATATTATATTCTCATTCTGAGATTCGAACCTATACAAGATGGAGCAGAATGTGTATCCTTAGCAACTAAACCAATTAGTTTTGGTTAGACTCAAAATAATTCGAACATATAATAAATTTATTTATGTATAACTTAAAAGACAACTATTAATTATTTTAGCGGAAAAAAATATTAGATAATTTATATAATGTATAGAATTCAAATTCTTATGTTACGAGTAAAACAAATTAAATTAGAAGTATCACCTCCATAATAAATTTTTATAATATTTGCTTCAAATTAATTTATCGACAAACCGATCAAATATGATTATAAAAAATGCCATTCCGTGAATGAAAACATTTTAACACTCAATGTTTTATTTTGAGTCAAAATGGTCATTTTGTGAATGAAAACTGTAATCATCTAACGATAAACAACTTGATATGACTGACAGAATAACACATCATCCGAAAAAAAATTAAATTGTATTTTATATAATTTTAGTTTTACTTGTGTGTCATTATGTCAAGTCAGCACCTTTGTTTATTTTTCACTGTTATGTCAGTGTGCATTGTCATAGATACCTTGAAGAATTTTCATCTTTTCTAATTTTTATTACTAACGATACCTTGAAGAATTTGTTCCCCAAATTATTTCGATTAGCGGGTAATAAGCTTGCAAGTGTAAATGTTGAGGATTTCATACAAAATTTACACCATTGACATAAAATTATGTGTCTGTGCTTAAATTTTATTAAATCGAATTTCAAAATTTTATTTCTAAAAGAGAGTATGAAATTTAAAGAGAGTGAATTTTGGTGCAAACGGTGTAAGATGGAATATTATAACTAAAATTTAGGAAATATGTAATATAAAAAGTTTTATTCATATCAGATACATACATATACATGTATATATTGTTCAATGTCTAATATGTAGTACTAATAAAGTTCAGCATACATTCATCTAATACAAACTACGTTTTTTTCTATTGTGATCAACTGTTGTAATAAGATGTGAGATCATCAGTGATGTATAGGATCAGGACCACCTGGACTTTTTCTCTTTGACTCCAAAGGGTTTTCGACATTCCTTTTCATGCTAGCTTTAATGGCTTTCTTGCCTTCATCTATCAATGTACGTTTTCCACCTCCTTTTAATTGCATGGATTCATGATCGGTCTCGCGTATTTCTTGTCTTTTGGTCGATTTCGTAATAGTTGCAGATATTCCAGACGCTACTGTTGTCAATTGAGGTGAATATCGACGACGAAAAGAGTCGAATTCGTAAAATGACGGACGTACTTTTATTTCATCTTCAAATGCTTGATCAGGAACCGAAAACGAATGAAGTGAATTAGTTGCAAAACTCGAAACCAAAAAACAAAACATGCAAGGAAAGCATCAAGAAAACATTGAAATTAGCCATTTGAAAGTTCAAATTAGGGTTTGATAGTTTGCATAGAATGGGTTGCATGTATAGGTATATATAGATATTACCAACCTTTTGTTTTGCCAGAATATTCAAAGTTTGTTCATATGGATACCATTTGATTGGATTTTAACTTTTAGGATTGAGATGAATTCTTGTTGCTTATATTCAGTTTAGATTCCTATATTTATGTCATAATCATATTTAATATGTTTTATATTTATATAAATTTAATTACGTTAATAATCAAATTTGATATATTTGCATACTTATTAACTTGCATATTATATTTATATTATGTTCATGTTGTGTATGAAATTTCAGTATTTTAATCATTTCATAATCATATATTTATATTTGGGCATGATTAGGATTGCATGAAAAGTTTTTACTTGCCCATAAGTAGGTTGAGCAAAACTCGAGTTGACTCGACGCGAAAAAACCTGACTCGTAATTTTATCCCAAAATATATGTGTGAATTACATAATTATCTCATGTTGGGTCAAATTAAATATTTTTACTCTAAATTTAAACCCGGCCCGACCCAACCTAAATCTATTTTTTTAAATCCCGACTAATAAAATTTGATCGGTCGAATCTCCGTGTCATGCACATCACTAGTTAGTAGAGGCTTAAATTCTTTACTTCCATTCTCTTTGAAATGTACTGATACAAATTAAAGTATAGGATTAAATTTCAAAAGTAATCATAACAGAGGTATTAAAATCACAATTTGACCAATTATATACAACTTTCAGGTTTCATATTCGTCACTTGAAGTGGGAATAGTTCCAACCATGGCCGATCCAAACGTACCCATCTCGTCAACTCTGACCACCAACCAAGCTTCCCAAGTCGGCAGAACCGACCGCGAGGCTCGAGTTTTAAGGTACAAAGAGAATAGAAGGAACCAAAAATTTGAGAAAACAATCCGATACGCTTCCCGGAAGGCCTACACCGAATCAAGGCCAAGAATCAAAGGCCGATTCGTCAAAAGAACTAAAACCGACAACGACATAGTCCTCGACCACATGCTTAACTCGCCAACTTCAGCTCTTGCAGCAGCTTTCATGTCGGAAACAGAGTACAACGTTGTCTCGTAGTTTTGAAAGTCGATTTATAGAAGAATACTATGATTGTGTAATATAGTAATAAAATTCTGGCAAGTAGAATAATCCAAACGGCAATTGAAATTAATGGAAATAGATGTTTAGTTCTTTGGTTATAGTTTATGTCGCGTCTAAAGTTTGATTTCAATCTCGGAATTAAAAGACAAAGGCTTGATTCCTTAAGACTTTTTAAATTGACCCAAACTTTTTAATTGGGTTAATATATATTTTGGTACCTTAATTTTGTCTTAACTTGACTGTTCGATTTAAATTAACATTTAAATTTGACTTCTGATTTGAACAAAACATCGCATTTATGTACTTGTTTTTATCTAAAAGTTGAGTTTAAGTATTATTGAATCGGACAAAGAAGTTTAAGAATCAAATTGAATATGAAATTGATTTCAAGATCGAACGTTGAGAGGGTCGAATTACTAAATTTAAATTTTTTTTTGATCGGCAAAAGAGTATGATTTTATTAATAAGTATCATACAGTGTCATCGCACTCCATGGCCTCATTAAAAACCTCCATACACCTAAATGGAGGAAAAGAGTACCGAGGAGTATGAGATAAAGAACAAACGCTAAAAACAACCGAACAAAAACGAAAAAACTAACGCAAGAAACCAAAACACAAAACATTCACGCTAGTATGCAAAACCAAGATGTTCGATCAACACCACCCCTCGCCAAAAAGTCATCCAAGCAATTCGCTTCTCGATAAAAACATGAATACATAAGCTCAACAATAATCCCCCTCAGATGCAATTTCCAGGCCAAAAGATGTCGTCAAGCACCAACAAAAAAATGGTCCGATGTTGTGTGTTTGCATACTAATCGATCCTCACACTTTTAACAAACCACACCAGGCCACTCTATCGACACAAAGGAAATCACGCACCACAGCCAATGAATAATTCCACCATACCTCTTTGTAGATTACCACAACACATATCGCCTAACAAACTCTCTTGATCCCCCCCGCACACGGTATGTATACTCCTACTATACCACAAAAACAGACATCCAAGAACCGAGCAAATCCGTCTCCTCTCTCGAATGTCAAAAACATCCGAAGAAGGCGTAAACACATAAACAAAATCATTCGTAAACCATATCTTATTCACCATACCATCTCTTGATGTCTTTAATTTAGTCACATAAAAAATGACCATCACACACCTTTGTTGTCTCAAAAAATGACCAATCCCACTCACATTCCACGACCACAAACTCAACGCTCTTTTCAATTATTGTCGTTCTTGCGCTTCAATCATACGCACGATATCCTTTACAATTTCTTGTTCGTTTCCAATTGTTTTCACCCCAATTTAAATGTTTCCTCCGCTTCTCTTAAAATAATCCGTTTTCGGTTATAGAGTCCGAATCTGACAAAGAGCCATTAGCAATTAGCTCTGATGGTTTTTGGTTTTTCTTCGGACGACCTTTGCCCTTTTTTACCAACTTCGCTTTAGCCTCACCTCGCTCACCAGGCGATAAAAAACTCAGTTCGATTTCTGAAACCTGTCGTAACCTTCTAAACTCTCCATTGTATTCAATTGTTTGAGCCTTATTAGCCCTAGGAATTTCTATCCTTGACCCATCAACACGTGGGCTCAATTCATCAGCAACTAGTTCTTCGGCAACTAGTTCATCACACGGTACTCCCACATTGTTTGGAAAAACATCCATCACAGCATCACTCGGCAAAACATCCAGAATTCACTGACTTTCCCTTTCACGATGGACAAAGCATACATCTTCATCCGCCATCCAACTTTCTGTGCTCATGACACGCCAATCCTCCCTCCTGTTCTCATTCCACATACAATCAATTTGGCTCGATCCCAGAGCCGAATAAGAGAAAGAATCGGGTACCACTATATCATTTGCTGACCTCCCACTTATAGACACCTTAACAGGGCTGGACATATCCATGTTCAAATCCTCAGTACTCAATGTATCTTCCGAGCTGTTCGCCGCCTCACAACTACAATCACACTTAGGGCCAATCGCTTCCTCAATTTCTATAACGCGAATTGTGAAGACGTTATCGTTAATGCGCAAGTCCATTACTTCATCTATGTGTGAAATCCAGTCGGTTTCGATCTGAAATCGACATCGTTCAAACGTCAAAGGCGCCAAAGTCTCAATGTCAATCCGTACGAGTTCGCCCCAAATCGCTGCAATATTTTGAAATGTTTCTTCAGACCATCCATGAATAGGAATTCCACTTACTGAAATCCATACCCTTTGATTCGGTAAAAAGGATGTAAGCGACCATTCAATTAAATTTTCAAACCATTTTCTAGATGCCTAGTCTCCAAATTTCTCTTCCTTGATTCTTTATCTTCAAACATGAATAATACAAGAGAGCCCGCAACTCGCATCAACGTAAAACCTGTCAATTTCGCCTTTGTAATCTCATTTGCAAGATCCGTTATTTGTCTGGGTTGACGACAAAAACCCAAAGCGCAATTCTATAAAATTTCCCATTTATTGGTATTAACAACCCCATCCACGCATTTGTGTTTCTCTTCCACTCTAGATTGCTCTTTCAATGTGATCTGATCATAACCATCCTCATCCTTGTTACGCCGCCTCACTGGATTCCTTTTGGAATTGTTCGTATGATCATGATCATCCCACTGTTTCTGGATTTCCTTGTTCATCCTTGAATCAATGTTATCACGTTTTCTTCTCCAAAATATATCCCTAGTCTCCCTTTGTGCCATCATTACCTTTAATTTGTATTCATAAAGCCGAAATCCATGAAAACGCTCCATGATTCGATCTGCATCCTCCTTTTACCCCAAACGTACAAATCCGAATCCGGTTCCATCTCTCGCTCTCTTTCTTGGTACAAACACATCCACAACCACTCCATGTCTGTCGAAAACTTTCCAAACGCCTTTCCAGTGTAGTTGCCCCGATAAGTTTGATACAAAAACCGTCCAAACTCTTTGAATCTGATTTTCCAAGCTCATTTTCCTCACTATTAAGGTTGCGAGCACGCCTCTAATTATTACTTGAAACTTCAATTGTGCACACCGTTTTATTCAGAAATATTCACAAACACATGTTGTGCACACATCAAATCCAATCCATTTTCACTTCTCATTTAAAAGATGAGTGCAAGAGTTAATACACAAGGTTTCGTAGTCTCCAAGTGCAAACCAGAGGCAGTGAATCTCGTTGCTGATTGGTGTTGCGGTACTATGCTAATTTGATAGCGGCCAAAGAGAGAGAACTGAGTAATATGGACTTGATAAAGGACTAAATTTTAAAATTATAAGGGCTTTTCAAGTTTTACAGCCCTTATAAAGCCCTTATAAAACTTAAAAAGCCCCTTTTTAAGTTTTACATGAACTTAAATTGCTATTAGAATAAAACTATTGGGGACACGAATCTACCCTTCTTTAATTTTGTCAGTGTTTATTTATAACTAAATAACTTTAAATTTTAAACAAGGGTTAAATTATTATTAAATAAAAATTTATCGGATATTTAAGTTTCATAATAGAGACTTATGCCCTTGATCCCTCCGTCCCATGGGATTGTATGATAAACAATGACAGAGTCATATGGATTTTTACTAAAAAAATATAAGGGATATTTACTTATTTGACCTCTTATTTTTCAATTCATTTGAACTATATCCCCTTTTTAATGGTTAATTGTACATTGTCTTTATTTATCTTAATTATTTACTCCGTCCCTAATAACAAGTTTTTGCTTACTCATGAAACTGGTTGAACCATGATTCAAATTCAAATCAGTTATACTATTTTTGTTCGAATTGAGTTCTTGAACGATTAAAAGCTATATGTAAATAAAATTTTTTCTTTTGGTTAATGTCATTGTTTTAAATCTTTTGACCGGTTAATTTAAATTAAATTTTATAAAAATTTATCACGAAACAATTTTTAAATTTATATAATTTATAATATTAGAATCTAATTTTTTTGATTCTATTTTAAAATAACCGAACGAATCATTTTACTAGATGAATTGATGGTCCAATTTCTAATGATCCAAATAAATATTCGTTTTAATTATCAACAAGCTTCTCATTTTTTATTACACTGATTCGATTGGTCGGTTGTCGCGGATGAAAGGTCTTGTGTTTGGAGCTTTGAGGGGAATTTTAATAGGGTGAGTGAAGCTGAAATTAGGGGATTAGTGGCGCCTTTCACTCTCGATGAGGCGTGGGCGGTTGTTCGTGGGTGTGAGTGTTCGAAGTCACCGGGGTCGGATGGATAAAGTATGGAATTTTTTAAGAAGTGTTGGGAGGTAGTTTGTGATGAGGTTGGGCGGTTTTTAGATGATTATTTTGCATCCGACAAGTTACCTGTGGGTGCGAACAATACATTCCTTGTGCTTTTGCCTAAGGTTGATTCACAGGTCACCTTGAGAGATTTTCGACCAATCAACTTGCTTAATTCGATACATAAGATTCTTGCCAAAATTCTTGCTAGAAGGCTGCAGTCGGTGTTGGGAGGACTAATTAGTGATCACCAATCGACTTTTGTGCGTGGACGTCAAATTGTGGATGGTATTCTATTGGCAAATGAGACAATATGTAACCCCCTAAACCCGACCTAGAAGAAATGGGCCGAATCTAGGAAGTTGTGTTTGAAAACTTACCCCTCAAGTAACACCTTTTAAGTTTACTCACTTAAAAACAAAATTATTATTAAAAGAATATAATCTCAATTAGATCCCTTTATTATAAAACGTAGTCGTTTAAACATTATTCCGATAATCAGTTAAATTTATGAAAATAACCTTATAAATGCATGCATTTAATAATACCAAAATTAAAAACAGTAAACAGCCCCAATGTCCAAATTACATAAATGTTCCAAAATATTTCAAAACAGTAGTCTGAAGTAATTAAAAGAGAGTTCATACTGAATTATAAAAGTATCCGAGTAAAATGCAAGAAGCTCCAAGTACCGAGTCACCTATAAGAGTCTGAGATATCTGAAAAAAATAAAAACTAAGGGGTGTAAGCTAAAGAGCTTAGTGTGTCTCTAAAGTGCAAACAAAAACAAATCAAAGCAAAACATTGTTTTATTTTCTGATAAAGACTTTTTTAAAAACACAACAAAACCGGATCATGAAGATATGATGTCTGATGCACATGAATCATAGTACCCATCTCCGATACACCGAAAAGTAAGGTTCCCCAGAACCTACTATCTCCATCGTCACCATCCGAAGTGGAACTCAGCCCGAAGGGTGGAACCACTGATCCGAAGCGGAATTCAGCCCGAAAGGTGAAACCACTGAACTTCCCCGAACAAATCTCAAACCATATACCCACAATGATATGATGCAGATTTTAAAATCCGAGTCTGATCCGAAACTTGAATCATGAAAATTCAAGTTGCAAAATACTATAAATCCGATGTTTTACGATTCCGAAAATATGATATTTCACAATTTGATAAGTATGATTTCTCAATTGAATCACAGTATGACATGTTATGCATGATTTCTGAAAACATTCACCCAAACACAACAGAGTATGCACACAAAATATACAAAACATTTACTTATATTAATACAAGAAGAATCACATAAAATTTATAGCACAGAAAGAAACACACAAGTTTATAAAACAGGAAGAGACACACCTTTAAGCAACAAAAGCTCTAATGTCGAGAAAAGCGCGTCTTACGCTCAGATCTAGCTGAACAGGACCTACCAGGTATGAATACTATATTAGTATTTAATACTAACACTAAGCCACCGACTAAAACACTGAAAACTAAACTAAGATATACTCACGTGAAGATCTCGAAGAACGTGCACGATCGGTCTGAACAACTGGAGGTTACCCAACGGTCTCAAGGTCGGCACCTGAACACGAGAATATTCGGAATCAGATTCTATAACCATAACTTATCAAATTCCAAAAACAATTACTTAAAAAGAGCAAAACAGAGCTTTCAGGATATAATTTGGCCAAACGGGCAGAAGATTCGAATTCAGGACGTCGAGAAAGGTTGAGAGGAAGGATGTCCGAAAATGTCAACCCTTGATCAACGGTCAAAGTCAAACTGGTCAAAGTCAACGGTTCAACAGTCCAAGGTCAATGGTAAACTCTGGTCAAACGGTTCGGTTCAAGACTTATGGTTCAGTTCGGTTTGGTCCAAGTTTCACTGATCCAAATTGGTTGCACAACTCGGTTAATTTCACTGGTCCAGTTTACTTTGTAATTCAGTTCATTGGGCTTACAAATCTGGTCTGGTCAACTCAGCTTAATGGGTTACACTGATAGGCTATCGAATTTTAGGGATTCTGAAGAAAAGAACAAAGGTTTGGGCTCAACCCAATCCACTAAACAGTCCACTTCTCTTATTCTTTTCTTAGGTTAGGAACTAGGGTTACAAGCACCCAACGGCGGCGGAACGGATCCACAAGGGTGACGATGGCTCACCGACGGCGCGACAACACGGAAAAGCGGTAGTGGCTCACCGGAAATACCTCCGATGAAGTCAAAAAGGTCATTTCGGCCGAATAACACAAAACAATTGGGCAAAGCAATGGTCCAACTCACAAGGGCATCTAGAACCCAAACGACGGCGGCAGAAACACAACAATCTGACGACAGCGACGGTGCAACAAACCGACGGCAGTTATACGCTCGCAACGAACAACAACCACAAAAGTTAATTTCTGGCCAACATAAGCAAAATTCAAAGCAAACCAAAACCCACAACTTAAAACATCGAGTTAACCAAAAACATGGGTTTAAAACTTACCCACAAATTGACGAACGGAGGAGGAGACGACGGCGAACGATGACACGAAGACGAACAAAACGATTTCTCACCGTCCCCTCACAAAGACGGCCGACAAGAACGATCTAAAGATTGGGGTTTGTTCGCGAGAAGATGCTGGTCTCGATGGCGGTGACGACGAGAGCCATGGACCGGAGGACAACGATGGCGCAAAGTGAAACCGCATTGTTTCTCGCCATTAACTCGCAAATGGAGGCCGATGAAGGAAAACTAAGGGCCGAGGTTTGATCGCACGATGATGGTGGTCGCGCTGATGGTGGCCGTGCAAGCCACGGTCGACGTAGAGGCCTGGTCAGAGCTTCGTCGGAACAAAAGAGAGGGTGAGGGAGAGATAACGTGAGAAAGAAAGAAAAGAGAGCGGCTATCCCCTGTCCAAAACCAGAAAACATGGTTTAAATACCTAATTTAATGGGTAAAACCCAAGAGAAGCCATTGAATTAATTAGGGTTTACAAAGTGGCCACATAACTTTGTTCTTTACTCAAAATGGTCACCGAAAATCAAAAATTGAACTACAAATTCTAAGTCTAATCAATTTACTCCTTTAATTAAATTAGGGTTTTCAGTTTATAAATTCCCAAATTCTAGAGTTTCGAATTGGGGATTTCAAAAATTAAGGATTTTTCAAAATAGGGAAATTTTGGGGTGTTACAACTCTCCCTCCATTAAAAGAAATTTCGTCCTCGAAATTTCCAGACTTAACAACAGATCTCATAACCAACCGAAACACATATACTTTCCCATTTCAAATTCATGATCTATCATAACCGAAAATACTGAAATATAGAACTGAAACATATTAAAATGTTCCTTCCATGTCATCATATATCATCATATCCAACACGAGCTCCAGTTGGATGTACTGAACCTGGACGTCTAATCTCGGATCCAGTTGATCCACCACTCGGAGCATGCCTACCTCTACTAGTAGTACTAGAAGCAACTGATCCACCACTCGGAGCATGCCTACCTCCACTCGTCCTCACGCCCCGTCGATGGGATTACACTCATCACCGACTAACATATATATAAGAATGTTTTCCGGGCGAACCCGTACTCCATCTTGATGACTACCATCACCAAGACCACGCGCGCATTTGACTCACGTGTGCACACTAAACATCCTAATGATCGATCATTGTACCCAAGAATACTAGTGCCAATACTAAACACAATTCACAACATTTCATAACAACTTTCGTGCTTAGCACGTACTCACCATGATCACCATCATGCACAATCCACATGCATATCACAATGGATCAAAACCATGTTGAGGCAATATACATATCCACCATAAACATAATTAAACATGAGGCATAGACAACAATTAGAGTTCAACCAAAGTCCCTAACTAAAGCTTGAGATTAGGCTACCACTCTAATCCCAACTCTAGGTGGTTCTACCAAGCCCGACCTAGTCCACATGCTTGAACCAATACTCGAAAACCATTTAAAAACATTTAACCACTCACCGACTATTCCAAGCTCAACACACTAGCCGATCAAGCTTCCAACGATTCCAGATTTGTTCCCGATGCTTCACCAACACAATTTCTTGCTTCTAATCAACTCAACACAATCAAAACAACCTCAAATCAGATCACACATCAATGTAGCAAACCCGGAACACTAATCAAGCATAAAACATAAGACTTTCAAGCTAAGAACAACCCCAAAACATCAAACCCGAGCAGCCATGAAACCCAGTCTAAAACTCATGATTTCAACCTTTTTAACACACTTAAATGCTTCCAAAACAACCCCTAGCTATTACACTAACAACAACCCTTAATTTCCAACATCAAACAACCCCAAAACCAACCTTTAAACCCTTCAAAAACCCTTCTAAAACCCTTTAATCTTTGACAAATTCTTTGAAAACCCAAAATATAAAATACATGGTTTTAATGAAAACTAATGGTATCAAAATGAAGAGGAAGATAAGGCCAAGTCAAAAATGCAATTACCTTTTGGAAAATCACCAACAAGGAGCAAAGGATGTAATGGAATAGTAAAAATGGAGAAGAGAGCTCTTTTGGTCGTTGAGTTTGAAATGAGAGTGAGGAAGAAGATGAGCACATGTCTTCTTCTTTTGTTTTTGCTTTAATTTATCAAAGAAATTCTATTTACCATTATGCCATTAATGAAATGGCTAAAAACTCCCATCTCCTAAAGTCCATAGAATTTGGACTTAGAAGATAGGCCCAACATAGACTTTAATTATTTTGCAAACACGAAGCCCATAAAATATTTTATTATTTTAATTATAAAACCAAAACCCGAAATATTATTTTAATATTATTTTCACCCGACCCCCAAACCTAGGTGTTACAACTCTCCCCCACTTAAGGAATTTCGTCCCCAAAATTACCTGACGGAAACTGCTCAAGCATATTAGCTTTCCTCTCCCACGTGACCTCTTCCACACCTCTATGTCTCCACAACACCTTGACCAACTCTATGGTCTTGCCACGCAACATCTTGCTATCAGAAGCAAGTATCTCAACAGGTTCTTCATTATAAGACAAATTCGGATTCAACTCTATCTCCTCAACAGGCATAACATGAGATGGATCTGATCTATATCTCCTAAGCATCGACACATGAAACACATCATGGATCTTCTCTAACTCAGAAGGCAATCTCAAACGGTAAGCTACAAGCCCAATCCGCTCAAGTGTCTCATACGGACCAATAAACCTCGGACTTAACTTGCCTTTCCGGCCAAATCGCATTACCTTATTCCACGGAGATACTTTCAGAAACACTTTCTCACCCACTGAGAACTCAATCTCTTTTCTCTTCAAATCTGCATAAGATTTCAAACGATCGAAAGCTGCTTTCAAACGGTCGCAAATCAACTTAACTTTGTCGGTAGTCACCTTAAGCAAATCCGGCATAGGTAACAATCTCTGACCCGTTTCAGCCCAACAGATCGGAGTCCTACATCGTCTACCATACAAAGCCTCATAAGAAGCCATCTGTATACTAGCCTGGTAACTGTTGTTGTAAGCAAACTCAACTAAAGGGCAAGTGCTTCTCCCAAGAACCCTGGAAGTCAATCACACAACAACGAAGCATATCCTTTAATATCTGTATCACTCGCTCTGACTGTCCATCTGGCTGCGGATGATAAGAAGTACTGAAATGCAAACGGTTACCTAGGGCACTATACAAACAACTCTAGAACCTCGATGTGAATCTCGGATCTCTGTCTTATACAATAGACTTCGAAACTCCATGAAGTCTCACAATCTCGCGAATGTACAAATTCGACAACTTGTCTAAAGAATATGTAGTGTTCACTTCTAAGAAGTGAGCACACTTAGTGAACCTATCAACTATCACCCAAACAAAATTCTTCTTCGAAGGAGACAACGGTAACCCCGACACAAAGTCCATAGTGATCCTCTCCCATTTCCATTCCGGAATCTTCAAAGGTTGTAACAAACCTGAAGGAACCTGATGTTCTGTCTTCACTCTCTGACAAACCATAAAACGGCTCACATACTCGGCTACATCCTTCATCAAACCAACCCAGAAATAATCATTCTTCAAATCACGGTACATCTTAGTATTACCCAGATGCATAGAAAAAGGACTCGAATTTGCTTCGCTCAGAATCAGATGTCTCAACTCAACATCTTCAGGTACTACAACTTTATCTCTGAAACACAATGTAACCCCCTTAGCCCGGCCTAGACGATTGACCCGAACTACGAAGATTACGTGGGGAAAACCAAAGTCAACCTGAAAGTCAACCTTGATTCACGACCCTTTTTTTCCTTTTTAATATTCTCTAGATACATGTTAACCCTAAGTGAGTACTCACGAGATACGATTGAGAAAGGCACAGCAAACGGATATCATATAGGGACTCAATTGCACTTTACACGAGTTAAGGGACCAAAATGTAATTTCTGTAAATTAGAAGGTCTTCATTGATTTTAAGTTTACCATTATGAAATTAGTCATGTTACATGCTTCTTTGCCAAATTTCATCTTAATTGGACATCTCAAGCTCAAGCAATTGCAATCCCAACATTTAGGACTAAAGTGTAAAACATGCAAACATCAGAGCAATTCAAATTTGTGTCCAACGGTCACCCGTTTCGAAACACCCACCTGTCATATCGAAACGCTGGATCGGAACGGCGTTGACCGTTTCGGTACGCGGGTGTGTTTCGAGACCAGTTCCGAAACATGACATTCCAGTAGCCAAATCGTTTCGAAACAGCCTCCAACGTTTCGAAACACGAAAGCCATTACATGCCCCCGTTTCGAAACACTAGAGGGTGTTTCGATACGGTTTGCCCAGAAACTGCAGCAATTGCTGGTTTTTCCTTCATAAACTCATTCAAACACATCCCAAAGACTCTCTAATCATACCAACAAATCAGCAAACATATATGGTACATATCTATAACTCTTAAACACATTCATATCATCAAACATGAAATCTCACTAGTCTAGAGGCATGCTTCCTAATATCAAATCACAAATAGGCAATCCAACCTCAAAACAAGCAATTAAGGCCATTTACAATTCAATCCAGCCAAAGCAAACATGCCACAACCCTAGGGAGTTTAACACATCTCCCGAATACAATTCTTGGTTTCCCATTGCCAATCTATCAAATCTAAAGTGTATGAAAAACTTCACCATACATGAGCTTGGACTTCCTTGGATGAACTTGGCTTCCTTGATGCCCGAAAACACCTCAATTATCTGCATTATTGGTAAAGAGAGAGCGTAAGCACAAATGCTTAGTGAGGCATGCTCTAAAGGAAACCAACACAATAATGCACACTTTGAAAATCTTTACACAAAAGCTTTTGAACCACATGCTCATTTTAACACATGCTTGAAAACCTTTCAAAGCAACTTCTCATTGAAACTACATGTACCTCAATTCTATCTCATGCATTTACCAATGCAAAACTCATGGCAAGGCCATACACATGCTTCTATCATCAAAGCATTTCTAAAACAAATCTCATATGCATAACTCATAGCATAAATCATTTCATCAAAGGTACATGTGTAACAAAAACCATTTCATCATTTATATTGGCATTTAGCATCTCATTAATACTCAGATATGCGGACACATTTCTACACTAGACTCTTCCGGTGGAATCTCGCATCACCGTACTCACTTGTCTAGCAACATGGCTTCCGGTGGAATCTCTCATCACCGTACTCACATGGCGGAATCTCTCATCGCTACAAAGCTTGGGTATTTCACCAAGTCCTACCCGATGGAATGCCCATCGTCGGAATATCTCCCTTTGGCTTAACCAAAGAGCACGTACGAATTTTTAGTTTATAGTGCACTCTCATCCTATTGATCGATCAATCATATCTAGTAAGTTTCTCAACATCTATGCCAATATAATGTGTTAAAACATCACCACACCTATTGTTTTTCATGCAATATTACTCAAAGGTTTTCTCATCACATTTCAGAACATGAATCATACTTTGCTTCAAACAAAAAGCTCAAATCTCTTCAATGCAACATGCCATCTCATGACATCTCTACAAGCATAATCTCAAGCCATGAATCATGCACAAAAACAATAGGAATTTATCAATCTCAAACCATGAGCATGTAAAAGCATTTTAGGGGCAAACACCACTTTAAAGAGAGCAATTCAAACCATACTTAGTTCCGGATTTAGGAAGGTGTTTCAAACCTCTCCTAAATCCCCAAACCTTGTATTTTTGTCCTCATGGACTTCTAACCCAATCGCACTCACCAATTTATTTTCGCTTGCTCGCCGAAACGCCAATTAAGCTTCCGGATCAACTCCAAAAGTGTCCGAAGATGTCTCCCAATTTTAGACACATAAAAGCAGAGGATTAATGCATCATCATGCATTGAAATCTTCACCCAACACTCCTAAACTCGCTGCTCTACCTAAACCCAACATTTCGGCTATCAAACACAACCAAAATCACCTCCAAACTCTTCCAAAACATAACCCAGCCAAGATCCATCACTTCTAAACATTAATTAACATCAAAAACAATCCTAAACACGTCCTTACACCCCCAGCTTTAACAGAACACCAATATCACCCCAAAACCCACCATTTTCACAAGCAAAAAACTTAGGAAAAACAACCTATTCGGGATTGGATTGATAAAACCTCATTCCTAACATCATTTAACATCCAAAATACATTAGAAAACCATCTCAAAACAGAGCCCAATCAATTACCACGAAAATCTTCAAGATCTCTTCCAAAATCTTGAATTTTAAGCCAAAATCATGTTTCCAACATTAAAACCACTCATAAACCTTTAATAAAGGGTTGATAACTTGGGAATTTCAGTAAAGAACTGCGTATTTAGAGGAGAAGAACAATCTTACCTCTAAAAGATGATTTCTCCTTGATTTGGGCAAGTTTCCATGAATATTCAATGTAAGGAAACTGTTTCCTAAAACTCCCTTTTATATTCGAACCGTTTCTCAGACCGGTCCGGTTCAGACCCTAAACTTCTAAGCCCAAAATTGGGGTGTTACAACTCTCCCCCTCTTAAGAAATTTCGTCCTCGAAATTTACCTGGAGGAAAAAGGTAAGGAAACTGCTTCTTCATATGATCTCTTCTTTCCCACGTGACTTCCTCAACACCACGATGCATCCACAACACCTTAACCAATTCAATGGTCTTACCACGAAGAACATTGCTGTCCGAATCCAGAATCTCAACCGGCTCCTCATCATAGGTCAAATCTGGATTCAACTCAACTTCCTCAACATGTGAAGGATCCGATCTATACCTCCGAAGCATGGAGACATGAAACTCATCATGTATCTTCTCTAACTCTTGCGGTAGCCTCAGCTTATACGCAACAGGACCCACACATTCTATCACCTTGTATGGTCCAATATACCTAGGGCTCAACTTACCCTTCCGGTCAAACCTCATCACCTTCTTACAAGGTGAAACCTTCAAGAACACACGGTCACCCACCGCAAACTCAATCTCCTTACGCTTCAAATCCGCGTAAGACTTCTGTCGATCAAAAGCTGCCTTTAACCACTCACAAATGAGCTTCACCTTCTCGGTGGTTCCTTTCAACAAAGCCGGCATCGAGACCAATTTCTGACCTGTTTCAACCCAGCAAATAGGAGTTCTGCACTTCCTCCCATACAAGTCTTCATAAGGTTCCATTTGAATACTTGCCTGGTATCTTTTATTATAAGCAAACTCCACCAAAGGAAAATGCTTCTCCCAAGAGCCTTGAAACTCAATCACACAGCACCTCAACATATCCTCAAGCACTTGGATAACACGCTCAGACTGTCCATCCGACTGTGGATGATAAGAAGTACTAAAGTTTAGCCGCGTACCCAAAGCTTGATGCAAACACTCCCAAAATCGCGATGTGAACCTTGGATCTCTATCCAACACTATAGATTTTGGTACCCCATGCAGACGCACAATTTCAGCAATGTACAACTCTGCAAGCTTATCCAAGGTATACATGGTATGCACAGGTAAGAAATGCGCACACTTTGTAAGGCGATCCACAATCACCCACACTGAATTCTTCTTCGATGGCGACAAAGGTAAACCGGACACAAAGTCCATGGTGACTCTTTCCCACTTCCCTTCAGGAATCCTCAACGGTTGCAACAACCCTGAAGGAAATTGATGCTCAGCTTTAACCCGCTGACAAACCATACACTTACTCACATATTCCGCAACATCTTTCTTCAACCCCACCCAATAGTACTCATCCTTCATATCACGATACATCTTTGTACTACCAGGGTGCATAGCAAAAGGACTACAATGAGCTTCGATCAGAATAGTATGCCTCAACTCTACATCATTCGGCACTACTACCCGTCCTCCGAAACATAAAACTCCATCATCATTAAAACAGAAATCCGGTGATCTACTCTAGCAATATCCTGAACATGTGGCACCAAGGAATCGTCCAACAACTGCTTATCCTTTATTAATTGAACCAGAGATGGTTTCACTTGCAATTCAGCCACAAGACCTCCATCTCGCGAGATACTCAAGCTAGCAAACACAACCCTTAACTCTACCGCCACTTTCATATTATATTTATATTTTGTTCATGTTGTGTATGAAATTTTAGTATTTTAATCATTTCATAATCATATATTTATGTTTGGGCATGATTAGGATTGCATGAAAAGTTTTTACTTGCCCATAAGTAGGGGTGAGCAAAACTCGAGTTGACTCGACGCGAAAAAACCTGACTCGTAATTTTATCCCTAAATATATGAGTGAATTACATAATTATCTCATGTTGGGTCAAATTAAATATTTTTACTCTAAATTTAAACCCGACCCGACCCGACTCAACCTAAATCTATTTTTTTAAATCCCGACACTTTAAATTGGATCGGTCGGATCTCCATGTCATGCCCATTTCTAGTTAGTAGAGGCTTAAATTCTTTTCTTCCATTCTCTTTGAAATGTACTAATACAAATTAAAGTATAGGATTAAATTTCAAAAGTAATCATAACAGAGGAACTAAAATCCCAATTTGACCAAATTATATA
The DNA here is from genome assembly GCA_030270665.1 of Hibiscus trionum. Taxonomy (NCBI): domain Eukaryota; kingdom Viridiplantae; phylum Streptophyta; class Magnoliopsida; order Malvales; family Malvaceae; genus Hibiscus; species Hibiscus trionum. Next base: position 47,367,282 of record BSYR01000026.1, on the reverse strand, counting down.
CAACTTTCAAGTTTCATATTCGTCACTTGAAGTGGGAATAGTTCCAACCATGGCCGATCCAAACGTACCCATCTCGTCAACTCCGACCACCAACCAAGCTTCCCAAGTCGACAGAACCGACCGCGAGGCTCGAGTTTTAAGGTACAAAGAGAAGAGGAAGAACCGATAATTCGAGAAAACAATCCGATGTGCTTCCCGGAAGGCCTACGTCGAATCAAGGCCGATTCGTCAAAAGAACTGAAAACGACAACGACATAGTCCTCGACCACATGCTTAACTCGCCAACTTCAGATTTTGCAGCAACTTTCATGTCGGAAACAGAGTACGACGTCATCTCGTAGTTTTGAAAGTCGATTTATAGAAGAATACTATGATTGTGTAATATAGTAATTAAATTCTGGCAAGTAGAATAATCCAAACGAAAATTGAAATTAATGGAAATAGATGTTTAGTTCTTTGGTTATAGTTTATGTCGCGTCTAAAGTTTGATTTCAATCTCGGAATAAAAAAACAAAGGCTTGATTCCTTAAGACTTTTTAAATTGACCCAAACTTTTTATTTGGGTTAATATATATTTTGGTACCTTAATTTTGTCTTAACTTGATTCTTCGATTTAAATTATCATTTAAATTTGACTTATGATTTGAACAAAACATCGCGTTTTTGTACTTGTTTTATCTAAAAGTTGAGTTTAAGTATTATTGAATGGGACAAAGAAGTTTAAGAATCAAATTGAATGTGAAATCGATTTCAAGATCGAACGTTGAGAGGGTCGAATTACTAAATTTTAAAATTATAAGGGATTTTAAAGTTTTACATGAACCTAAGTTGCTATTAGAATAAAACTATTGTGGGGACGAATCTACCCTTCTTTAATTTTGTCAGTGTTTATTTATAACTAAATAACTTTAAATTTTAAACAAGGGTCAAATTATTATTAAATCAAAATTTATCGGATATTTAAGTTTCATAATAGAGACTTATGCCCTTGATCCCTCCGTCCCATGGATTGTATGATAAACAATGACGGAGTCATATGAGGAACATCTTCGGATTGTATTACAGATTCTGCGAGAGAAACAACTATATGCCAAATTCAGTAAGTGTGAGTTCAGGCTTTCCGGGGTTATGTTTCTGGGTCATATAGTTTCTGCTCAGGGTTAGTTGCCAAAATCAAAACTTATGCCCAAGAATGTTTCTGAGGTTCGAAGCTTCTTGGATTTAGTTGGTTATTATCGGATATTCGTTGAGGGTTTCTCTTCTATTGCAGCTCCGTTGACTAATCTTCTGAGGAAGGATGTTCCCTTCGTTTGGACTGAGGCTCAGCAGTCTAGTTTCGAGAAGCTTAAGTTTGTGTTGACTGAAGCACTAGTTTTGATTCAGCCTGAGCCAGGTAAGGCTTATACAGTTTTTAGCGATGCTTCGTACACCGGATTGGGGTGTGTTTTGATGTAGGACGGAAAGGTAGTGGCTTGTGCGTCTCGATAGTTAAAACAGCATGAGTGTAACTATCCTACCCATGATCTAGAGCTTGTTGTTGTTATCTTTGCACTTAAGATCTGGAGACAGTTACTCTACGGGGAGAAGCGTTATATCTATACAGACCATAAGAGTCTGAAATACCTCCTCACTTAGAAAGAGCTTAATCTGAGAAAACGTCGCTGGTTAGAGCTTCTCAAGGATTATGATTGTGAGATTGAGTATCATCCAGGTAAAGCTAATGTCGTTGTTGATGCATTGAGTCGTAACGCCATTTCAGATCTGAGAGCTTTGTTAGCTCGGATGAGTTTGTACGACGATGGCAGTCTGATGGCAGAACTTCGGGTTATTCCTACATTGATTTCTGATATTCGAGCTGAGCAGCCTAGTGATCCGTTTTTGATGCATTGTATCAGAGAGGTGCGTGAGGGTACATCTCTAGATTTCTCTATTGATCAGGATGGAGTATAATGTTTCTGTGGCCAATATTGTATTCCGAGGAAATCTGGGTTAAAACATGTTATTCTCCGTGAGACCCATGACAGTCATTATTCTATGCATCCTTGTGGTGACAAGATGTATAAGAATCTTCGTGAAAGGTACTGGTGGAAAGGTCTCAAGTGGGACGTCGTCAGATTTGTATCGAGGTTCCTGACTTGTCAGAAAGTCAAAGCAGAGCATCAACGTCTGTCTGGGTTACTACAACATATTGAGATTCCTCAGTGGAAGTGGGAGCGCGTGACTATGGACTTTGTTAGTGGACTTCCTTTGACTCCGTCGAAGAAGGATTCCATCTGGGTTATTGTTGATCGTATGACGAAGTCCACACATTTCATTCCTGTCTGAGTTAACTATTCTTTGAGTAAGTTAGCCCGGCTTTATATTTTTTAGATCGTTCGACTTCACGGGGTACCGTTATCTATTATTTCCGACAGAGATCCGAGGTTCACTGCATGATTCTGGGGGTCTCTTCATTCTGCTTTGGGTACTCGGTTGAAATTTAGTACATCTTATCATCTGCAAACAGATGGTCAGTCTGAGCGTGTGATCCAGATTCTTGAGGATATGTTGAGAGGTTGTATTCTTGATTTCAGAGGCAGTTCAGAGGATTTCTTGCCGCTTGCAGAGTTTTCTTATAATAACAGTTATCAGGCCAGTATCAAGATGGCACCGTATGAGGCTCTGTATGGGCGTAGGTTTCGTTCACCTATTGGTTGGACTGGGTTGAATGAGCACATATTGTTGGGACCGAAGATTGTGCACGAGGCTGAGCAGACTGTTAGATTGATTCGGGATCGACTTAAGGCTGCTTTTGACAGACAGAAGTCTTATGCTGATTTGAGACGTCATGATCTTGAGTTTGAGGTGGGTGATGAGGTTTTCTTGAATGTATCTCCTTGGAGGAAGGTACTTCGATTTGGTCGAGAGGGCAAGCTGAGTCCTCGTTACATTAGCCCTTATCGGATTATTCTTCGAGATGGACCAGTTGCCTATCAGCTAGAGCTACCACCAGAGCTTCAGTGTATTGACAATGTTTTCCATATTTCTGTGTTGAGACGTTATCATCCTGATCCGTCACATGTCATGCCTGTTGAGGATATTGAGGTTCGTCCTGATTTGCATTTTGAGGAGGAGCCTATTGAGATTCTTGCTCAGGATAAAAAGGTTCTCAGAAGGAAGACCATTAAGATGGTCAAAGTTCTGTGGCGTAGTCGTAGTCATGATGAGGCTACGAGGGAGCCCAAGACTGTCATCCGAGCTCAGTATCCGCATATTTTTGCTCCAGGTAAATTTCGAGGCCGAAATTTCTTTTTAATGGTGAGAGAGTTGTAACACCCCAATTTTGCCCTAAATTAAAAACCGTAATAATTGGGAATTTCAATTGAAAACTTAATTAAATTTCAATGATTAAATTGGGAACTTTAAGAATTTCAGTGATCACATTGTAACGATTGCAAATCTTAAGTGCCGTTTCATAAACCCTAGAAAGTATAATGGCACGCTCTGTAATTAACCCTTTTCTTAGGGTATAAATAGAACATTTCAACCATTTTCTTTGGTTTTGGCTGTTCTCTTCCCTCTCCTTCAACGTCTTGTGCGAGCAAAAGAAAAAAAACCCCCTTTCTCCGTTTTCCGTCCGGCCAAGGGTCAAACACCTTCCGTTCGACGGTCCGGCACCACCGTTCATCTTCCCTTTATTGTCCGATCATAACCCACTCGTCAACTAACCCTCTTCGGCCGCCCTTTGCCCGAAACTCATCGATAAGCTTTTCGGTTGCTTCGAAAATCCCTCACGCCGCTGTTCCTTTCCCTCGTGTAAGTTGTGTGTGTATGTGAGTCTCAGAAACTCGTCGGAATTTGACGCGACAGGTCACTGACGGTGAGGAATAGGGGGATGTTGTGCCCTAATTTTCGAATTAGGGATTTTATGTTGAACCGGTCTGAACCGGTCCAGAAGACTGGACCGGGTTGACAGAACCGAACCGGTCTGTCTTATAAGGAGTCGGCTGACGTCAACGTTGACCGTTGACTTTTTCAGAAAAGGGCTATTTCATGTTTTTCGACATCCTGATTCCAATTCCGTTGCCCGTTTTCCCAAATTTGAACCCGAAAGACCATTTTGATCGCTTTTATTCATTTATACTTGTATTTAAAGATTTGAATATCGGAAAAATTAATTGGTATTATTCGTATTTGCAGACGACATTGACTCGGATACTGAGATCCTTACTCCTCCTCCACCTGGACGACCTCCTGTTGCTCAGCCATCGGGATCCATCGTGAGTTTAATTATTAATATACATTCGATATTTATATTATCAATGTCTTGGCATAGTAGTAATATCTTGACGGTGTATTTAATTGTTATGGGAGCTGACTTTGAACGAACTAGAGATAGAGCTGAGCGTGGGAGACGTCACCATCGATGTTGAGTGTTAGCTACTTGAGGTGTGTTCTCTTCTGTGTAGTTCGCTTACAGTGCTCTGTATGTAAATGTGATGATTTGCTGAAATGTATACATGATGTGGTCTGATGATGTGTGATGATTATATTCTATTGATCTATGATGTTTGACTTGTTCAACATTCTGTAATGTTATGCAATATTTGTTTATACATTCAGATTCAGATTATTGTATATCGTATTATATGATTATGCGTTTCTGTTGATAAATAATGCATTCAGATTCAGTGCTAAGATTTTATGTCATCTCATTTTGGTTGGGATTCTGTACGGGGAAGTTCAGTAGCTTCATTCGTCGGGATGATGTCTGCTTCGGATCAGTGGTTTCACCCTACGGGCTGGATTCCACTTCGGATGGTGATGAGGTAGAGAGTTGTTCTGGGGAACCTTACTCTTCGGATGGTGATGTAGTTTGGGTGCATGTCATATTGTGTTGCATATTCATTCATAGTTGCTTATTTGTTTGAATTGATTCATGATGGAAAAACTGTATTATGATAATGTTTGGTTGTCTCTGTTGTTATAAAGACTCTGTTAGTTTTGTTTGCACTGTAGAGACACACTGAGCGTTTTCGCTGACTCCCCCTTAGTTTCTACTTTCAGATACTCAGGTCTAGGCTACGGTACTTGGAGGAACTCGTTTTCTAGCTTTATTTATTTATTATTATAGTATGAGACTTGGACTTATTTATATTAAATGTTTTATTGGATTGTATATAATTTCAGATTCTGGGTGTTTTATTTGGGGTTATTATGTTTTATTATGCATGCACATTTTGAATATTTTATATTTTCAGGAATATTTTATCAGTATGTAATATGCGATACTATTATTATCTATTTTGGAATTTAAGTTTTGAATCAGGTTACTTGTGTGAGGGACAAGCTTTGAGTTGACTCCTTATATTCGACCCAATTCTTCCGGGTCGAGTTTAGGGGGTTACAGTTTGTGTATAGAAAATATTACTCTTGTAAAAATCGTTTAAGTTTGGTGTTCATATTCATATTATCTTTTTTACATCATATTAGGCCTTAAATTTTATTTTAATCTCTTTTGAGTTTTAAATTTTTAATTTGTTATCAAATTAAACAACCAATACAAATAATATTTTTTTAATATTTTTTATTTATTTTCTAACAATTTGCATCTTTTCTGATTTTTATTACTAAGGATGCCTTGAAGAATGAGTTCCCCAAATTTTTATTATTAAGGATGACTTATTCAACATTCTGTAATGTTATGCAATATTTGTTTATACATTCAGATTCGAATTATTGTATATCATATTATATGATTATGTGTTTCTGTTGATAAATAATGCATTCAGATTCAGTGCTCGGATTTTATATCATCTCATTTTGGTTGGGATTCTATACGGGGAAGTTCAGTAGCTTCATTCGTCGGGATGATGTCTACTTCGGATCAGTGGTTTCACCCTACGGGCTGAATTCCACTTCGAATGGTGATGAGGTAGAGAGTGGTTCTGGGGAACCTTACTCTTCGGATGGTGATGTAGTTTGGGTGCATGTCATATTGTGTTGCATATTCATTCATACTTGCTTATGTGTTTGAATTGATTCGTGATGGAAAAACTGTATTATGATAATGTTTGGTTGTCTCTGTTGTTATAATGACTCTGTTAGTTTTGAGTTTTATTTTAATCTCTTTTGAGTTTTAAATTTTTAATCTCTTTTGAGTTTTAAAATTTTAATTTGTTATCAAATTAAACAACCGATACAAATAATATTTTTTAATATTTTTTATTTATTTTCTAACAATTTTCATCTTTTCTGATTTTTATTACTAAGGATGGCTTGAAGAATGTGTTCCCCAAATTATTACGATTAGCGAGTAATAAGCTTGCAAGTGTAAATGTTGAGGATTTCATACAAAATTTACACCATTGAAATAAAATTATCTGTCTGTCCTTAAATTTTATTAAATCGAATTTCAAAATTTTCTTTCTAAAAGAGAGAGTATGAAATTTAAAGAGAGGGAATTTTGGTGCAAACGGTGTAATATGGAATATTATAACTAAATTTTAGGAAATATGTTATATAAAAAATTTCATTCATATCAGATACAGACGTATACATGTATATATTGTTCAACGTCTAATACATAGTACTAATAAAGTTCAGCATACATTCATCTAATACAAACTACGTTTTTTTTCTATTGTAGAGGATCAGGACCACCTGGACTTTTTCTCTTTGACTCCAAAGGATTTTCGACATTCCCTTTCATGCTAGCTTTAATGGCATTCTTGACTTAATCTATCAATGTACGTTTTCCACCTCCTTTTAATTGCATGGATTCATGATCGGTCTCACGTATTTCTTGTCTTTTGGTCGATTTCATAATAGTTGCAGATATACCAGCCGCTACTGTTGTCAATTGCAGTGAATATCGACGACGAAAAGAGTCAAATTCGTAAAATGACGAACGTTTTTTCATTTCATCTTCAAATTCTTGATCAGGAGCCGAAAACGAATGAAGTGAACGACTTGCAAAACTCGAAACCAAAAACAAAACATGCAATGAAAGCATGAAGAAAACATTGAAATTAGAAGTTTAAGAATCAAATTGAATGTGAAATCGATTTCAAGATCGAACGTTGAGAGGGTCGAATTACTAAATTTTAAAATTATAAGGGCTTTTAAAGTTTTACGTGAACCTAAATTGCTATTAGAATAAAACTATTGGGGACAAGAATCTACCCTTCTTTAATTTTGTCAGTGTTTATTTATAACTAAATAACATTAAATTTTAAACAAGGGTCAATTTATTATTAAATCAAAATTTATCAGATATTTAAGTTTCATAATAGAGACTTATGCCCTTGATCCCTCCGTCCCATGGACTGTATGATAAACAATGACGGAGTTATATGGATTTTTACTTAAAAAATATAGGGGATATTTACTTATTTGACCTCTTATTTTTGAATTCATTTGAACTATATCCCCTTTTTTAATGGTTAATTGTACATTGTCTTCATTCATTTGAACAATGACCAGTTATACTATTTTTGTTAGAATTGAGTTCTTGAACGATAAAAGCTATATGTAAATAAGAGTTTTTCTTTTGGTTAATGTCATCATTTTAAATCTTTTGACCGGTTAATTTCAATTAAATATTATAAAAATTTATCACGAAACATTTTTAAAATTTAAATAATTTATAACATTAGAATCTATTTTTTTATTCTATTTTCAAATAACCGAACGACTCATTTTACTAGATGAATTGATGGTCCAATTTCTAATGATCCAAATAAATATTCTTTTTAATTATCAACAAGCTTCTCGTTTTTATTACACTGATTCTATTGGTTGGTTGCCACGGATGAAAGGTCTTGTGTTTGGAGCTTTGAGGGGAATTTTAATAGGGTGAGTGAAGCTGAAAATAAGGGGTTAGTGGTGCCTTTCACTCTCGATGAGGCGTGGGCGGTTGTTCGTGGGTGTGAGGGCTCGAAGTCACCGGGGCCGGATGGCTACAATATGGAATTTTTTTAAGAAGTGTTGGGAGGTAGTTTGTGATGATGTTGGGCGGTTTTTAGATGATTTTTTGCATCCGGAAAGTTATCTGTGGGTGCGAACAACACATTCCTTGTGCTTTTGCCTAAGGTTGATTCACCAGTCACCTTGAGTGATTTTCGACCAATAAGCTTGCTTAATTCGATATATAAGATTCTTGCAAAAATTCTGGCTAGAAGGCTGCAGTCAGTGTTGGGAGGACTAATTAGTGATCACCAATCGACTTTTGTGCGTGGGCGTGAAATTGTGGATGGTATTCTATTGGCAAATGAGACAATACATTCCATGCGACAGAGTTCGTTGGGCAGATGTATCCTGAAATTTGACTTCGCAAAAGCTTACGACTGCGTTCGATGGGAATTTTTAGAGCACATTTTATACTCGATGGGGTTTAGTGATTCTTGGCGTCGTCTAATTACTGAGTGTGTCAGCATAGTCAGGTTGTCAGTTTTGTTAAACGGTAGCACCAATAAAGAATTTGGAATGGGGTGTTGTCTGCGTCAAGGCTGCCCGTTGTCGCCTTTGCTGTTCGTTATTGTGGCGGAAGCACTACATAGGATGTTCGTTCAAGCGGAGGAGTTGGGGCTCATCCGTGGGGTTTTGTTGGCTCTGGGGGTGTCGCTATCGCATCTTCAATTTGCTGACGACACCATTCTATTCTTTGAAGCCTCCGTTGAGAGCGCTACGACTATCCGCAGGTTACTGTGTTGCTTCCAAGTTTGTTCTGGTTTGAATTGCCTTTTGTTTATTTGGGGCTGTCGTTGGGGGTGAATCCTCGCAACATTGCTGTATGGGAACCAGTCACAGTGGTAAACTTTGTTCTTTCGTCACTTCCAGTTTATTATATGGGTTTGTTTCGGGTGCCGAAGGGTGTTATCGCAGCAATAGATAAAGTGAGGCGTGCTTTTCTGTGAGGTGGGGTGAGTTTACAATGAAAAATATGTCGAGTAAGCTGGAGTATGGTTTGTCGGCCACGTCATCTTGGTGGGTTGGGGGTTGCAGATTTGGAGGCTCGAAATAAAGCATTATTGGCAAAATGGTCTTGGCGGTATGCTAGGGATGAATCGTCTTTGTGGAGGGCCATCATCGTGGCAAAATATGGCGAGGCAGCCTAGTGGTGGCGATTTAACTCTGCCTACAGGGGTTCGATGTCAGATATTTGGAAACAAATTGTCAAAACTGTGAGCTCAGATAGTGTGCAAAAGTTCATGGGTGAGACTAGTTTTGTTTGGAAGGTTGGTGATGGTTTGCGAGTTTTATTTTGGTTTGATGCGTGGTGTGTTGAGAAACCATTGAAGGATATATTCCCACAGTTATTTTCGATAGTGGTGAATCGTTTGGCTTTGGTCGCTGACCTTTTCGATGGGGGTAGCTTTCAGCATGACCGCTGGGAGAGTTTCTTTCGTCGAGGCTTGCGTTCGTTTGAGCTTTGACAACTTCGGGAGCTCATCTCGCTCTTTGGACCTGTGAGGTTACGGCATGGTGCAGTTGATATGTTAGTCTGGACACCTGATACGCGCGAGACCTTTTCAGTAAAGGCTCTATCACATCTGCTTATGTTGGACAAGGTGAGAGGGAGCGATTTCGGTGAGTGTTTTGCGTGGAAAGTCCTCGTACCTCCGAAGGTTCAGGAATTTTTGTGGTTCACATGGCTGCGTTGTTTACCAACCTTTGATTTTTAGAAGCTTCGTGGCATCGTGTTGGATGAGCATCAAGGTTTGTGTGCTTGGTGTCGTGAGAGGGAGGAGGAGATTGATCACTTGTTTTTCCTATGCTCGTTTGCCCAAGGAATTTGGGATTGGTTTCGGCGTTGGTGGGGGGTGTCTTTGCCGATGCTGAGGACTTTTTCTGATTTTTTCATCCCCGGATTTCATTGTTCTTTCACGGGCACTTTAAGGCTTCTGTGGGTGTCGAGCATTGCAGCATTGTTGTGGTCCCTATGGCTTGCGTGGAATGAATGTGTTTTTAACGGTAAACTTCTACCGGCTTCGGAGATTTGCTTCTTGGTTAAATTGCGCTCATTTTACTGGGTGAAGTCGTTAAAAGAGGGGTTGTCCGTCAGTGAGTCTTTATGGTGGGATTGCCCGAGCTCGTTCAGTGAGTTTGTAGTTTCTAAGCCATGTCGTGTGGGGGTGAGTTGGGAGCCTCCAATTGGGGACACACTGAAATTCTAGCTCTCTTCTCGGGTCCACTTGGTTCCCTTGATTCCAATGTAGCATAGTTGCAGGCAATCGCTTTTGCGTTGAATTTCTTTGCATATTCTAAATGGGCATCTCATCCCTTCGTGGTGGAGTCGGATTCCAAAATTGCTCTTGGTTGGGTGTTGCATTTGGAACGACGACCTTGGCTTTTGTGGGAGATTTTTGGTTTGATCGATCAAGCATGCCTCACTTTGGGGTCCGTATGCTTTAACCACATTTTCTGTGAGGCGAATGGGTTAGCGGATGTGCTAGCAAAGGAAGGGGTGACGCGGACATCTTTATTTCAGGCCTCTGTATGATTGTTTCCTTTGTGAGGGGCGTTGTGTTCCGTAGTTGTTTATTTCCTTTTAGTCCATGTGTCGTACTCTTTTCCTCGGTTAGGCTTAGGGAGGTTTTTAATGAGGCGCACGCGTGACTCAAGTTGTATATTTTCCCATTAATATACAGATTTTTGCCGATAAAAAAAGGAACGGCAAAAAGGATATAAATAAGCAGCTATGTTATACTTTTATGTTATACATTGTAAATTGAATTAGGGTATTAAAATTTAATCAATTTTTTTTGTTTAAATAGAGAGATATTATATTCTCATTCCGAGATTCGAACCTATACAAGATGGAGCAGAATGTGTATCCTTAGCAACTAAACAAATTAATTTTGGTTAGACTCAAAATAATTCGAACATATAATAAATTTATTTATGTATAACTTAAAAGACAACTATTAATTATTTTAGCGGAAACAGATATTGGATAATTTATATAATGTATAGAATTCAAATTCTTATGTTACGAGTAAAACAAATTAAATTAGAAGTATCACCTCCATAATAAATTTTTATAATATTTGCTTCAAATTAATTTATCGACAAACCGATCAAATATGATTATTAAAAATGCCATTCCATGAATGAAAACATTTTAACACTCAATGTTTTATTTTGAGTCAAAATGGTCATTTTGTGAATGAAAACTGTAATCATCTAACGATAAACAACTTGATATGACTGACAGAATAACACATCATCCGAAAAAAAAATTAAATTGTATTTTATATAATTTTAGTTTTACTTGTTTGTCATTATGTCAAGTCAGCACCTTTGTTTATTTTTCACTGTTATGTCAGTGTGCATTGTCATAGATACCTTGAAGAATTTTCATCTTTTCTGATTTTTATTACTAAGGATACCTTGAAGAATTTGTTCCCCAAATTATTTCGATTAGCGGGTAATAAGCTTGCAAGTGTAAATGTTGAGGATTTCATACAAAATTTACACCATTGACATAAAATTATGTGTCTGTCCTTAAATTTTATTAAATCGAATTTCAAAATTTTATTTCTAAAAGAGAGTATGAAATTTAAAGAGAGTGAATTTTGGTGCAAACGGTGTAAGATGGAATATTATAACTAAAATTTAGGAAATATGTAATATAAAAAGTTTCATTCATATCAGATACATACATATACATGTATATATTGTTCAATGTCTAATACGTAGTACTAATAAAGTTCAGCATACATTCATCTAATACAAACTACGTTTTTTTCTATTGTGATCAACTGTTGTAATAAGATGTGAGATCATCAGTGATGTATAGGATCAAGACCACCTGGACTTTTTCTCTTTGACTCCAAAGGGTTTTCGACATTCCTTTTCATGCTAGCTTTAATGGCTTTCTTGCCTTCATCTATCAATGTACGTTTTCCACCTCCTTTTAATTGCATGGATTCATGATCGGTCTCACGTATTTCTTGTCTTTTGGTCGATTTCGTAATAGTTGCAGATATTCCAGACGCTACTGTTGTCAATTGAGGTGAATATCGACGACGAAAAGAGTCGAATTCGTAAAATGACGGACGTACTTTTATTTCATCTTCAAATGCTTGATCAGGAACCGAAAACAAATGAAGTGAATTAGTTGCAAAACTCGAAACCAAAAAACAAAACATGCAAGGAAAGCGTCAAGAAAACATTGAAATTAGCCATTTGAAAGTTCAAATTAGGGTTTGATAGTTTGCATAGAATGGGTTGCATGTATAGGTATATATAGATATTACCAACCTTTTGTTTTGCCAGAATATTCAAAGTTTGTTCATATGGATACCATTTGATTGGATTTTAACTTTTAGGATTGAGATGAATTCTTGTTGCTTATATTCAGTTTAGATTCCTATATTTATGTCATAATCATATTTAATATCTTTTATATTTATATAAATTTAAATACGTTAATAATCAAATTTGATATATTTGCATACTTATTAACTTGCATATTATATTTATATTATGTTCATGTTGTGTATGAAATTTCAGTATTTTAATCATTTCATAATCATATATTATTATTTGGGCATGATTAGGATTGCATGAAAAGTTTTTACTTGCCCATAAGTAGGTTGAGCAAAACTCGAGTTGACTCGACGCGAAAAAACCTGACTCGTAATTTTATCCCAAAATATATGTGTGAATTACATAATTATCTCATGTTGGGTCAAATTAAATTTTTTTACTCTAAATTTAAACCCGACCCGACCCGACCCAACCTAAATCTATTTTTTAAATCCCGACTCATAAAATTTGATCGGTCGAATCTCCGTGTCATGCACATCACTAGTTAGTAGAGGCTTAAATTCTTTACTTCCATTCTCTTTGAAATGTACTGATACAAATTAAAGTATAGGATTAAATTTCAAAAGTAATCATAACAGAGGTATTAAAATCACAATTTGACCAAATTATATACAACTTTCAGGTTTCATATTCGTCACTTGAAGTGGGAATAGTTCCAACCATGGCCGATCCAAACGTACCCATCTCGTCAACTCTGACCACCAACCAAGCTTCCCAAGTCGGCAGAACCGACCGCGAGGCTCGAGTTTTAAGGTACAAAGAGAATAGAAGGAACCGAAAATTTGAGAAAACAATCCGATACGCTTCCCGGAAGGCCTACACCGAATCAAGGCCAAGAATCAAAGGCCGATTCGTCAAAAGAACTAAAACCGACAATGACATAGTCCTCGACCACATGCTTAACTCGCCAACTTCAGCTTTTGCAGCAGCTTTCATGTCGGAAACAGAGTACGACGTTGTCTCGTAGTTTTGAAAGTCGATTTATAGAAGAATACTATGATTGTGTAATATAGTAATAAAATTCTGGCAAGTAGAATAATCCAAACGGCAATTGAAATTAATGGAAATAGATGTTTAGTTCTTTGGTTATAGTTTATGTCGCGTCTAAAGTTTGATTTCAATCTCGGAATAAAAAAACAAAGGCTTGATTCCTTAAGACTTTTTAAATTGACCCAAACTTTTTATTTGGGTTAATATATATTTTGGTACCTTAATTTTGTCTTAACTTGACTGTTCGATTTAAATTATCATTTAAATTTGACTTCTGATTTGAACAAAACATCGCGTTTATGTACTTGTTTTTATCTAAAAGTTGAGTTTAAGTATTATTGAATCGGACAAAGAAGTTTAAGAATAAAATTGAATATGAAATTGATTTCAAGATCGAACGTTGAGAGGGTCGAATTACTAAATTTAAATTTTTTTTTGATCGGCAAAAGAGTATGATTTTATTAATAAGTATCATACAGTGTCATCGCACTCCATGGCCTCATTAAAAACCTCCATACACCTAAATGGAGGAAAAGAGTACCGAGGAGTATGAGATAAAGAACAAACGCTAAAAACAACCGAACAAAAACGAAAAAACTAACGCAAGAAACCAAAACACAAAACATTCACGCTAGTATGCAAAACCAAGATGTTCGATCAACACCACCCCTCGCCAAAAAGTCATCCAAGCAATTCGCTTCTCGATAAAAACATGAATACATAAGCTCAACAATAATCCCCCTCAGATGCAATTTCCAGGCCAAAAGATGTCGTCAAGCACCAACAAAAAAATGGTCCGATGTTGTGTGTTTGCATACTAATCGATCCTCACACTTTTAACAAACCACACCACGCCACTCTATCGACACAAAGGAAATCACACACCACAGCCAATGAATAATTCCACCATACCTCTTTGTAGATTACCACAACACATATCGCCTAACAAACTCTCTTGATCCCCCCCACACACGGTATGTATACTCCTACTATACCACAAAAACAGACATCCAAGAACCCAGCAAATCCGTCTCCTCTCTCGAATGTCAAAAACATCCGAAGAAGGCGTAAACACATAAACAAAATCATTCGTAAACCATATCTTATTCAGCATACCATCTCTTGATGTCTTTAATTTAGTCACATAAAAAATGACCATCACACACCTTTGTTGTCTCAAAAAATGACCAATCCCACTCACATTCCACGACCACAAACTCAACGCTCTTTTCAATTATTGTCGTTCTTGCGCTTCAATCATACGCACGATATCCTTTACAATTTCTTGTTCGTTTCCAAATGTTTTCACCCCAATCAGTTTACCCAATTTCAATGTTTCCTCCACTTCTCTTAAAATAATCTGTTTTCGGTTATAGAAGTCCGAATCTGACAAAGAGCCATTAGCAATTAGCTCTGATGGTTTTTGGTTTTTCTTCGGATGACCTTTGCCCTTTTTTACCAGCTTCGCTTTAGCCTTACCTCGCTCACCAGGCGATAAAAAACTCAGTTCGATTTCTGAAACCTGTCGTAACCTTCTAAACTCTCCATTGTATTCAATTGTTTGAGCCTTATTAGCCCTAGGAATTTCTATCCTTGACCCATCAACACGTGGGCTCAATTCATCAGCAACTAGTTCTTCGGCAACTAGTTCATCACACGGTACTCCCACATTGTTTGGAAAAACATCCATCACAGCATCACTCGGCAAAACATCTAGAATTCGCTGACTTTCCCTTTCACGATGGACAAAGCATACATCTTCATCCGCCATCCAACTTTCTGTGCTCATGACACGCCAATCCTCCCTCATGTTCTCCTTCCACATACAATCAATTTGGCTCGATCCCAGAGCCGAATAAGAGAAAGAATCGGGTACAACTATATCATTTGCTGACCTCCCACTTATAGACACCTTAATAGGGCTGGACATATCCATGTTCAAATCCTCAGTACTCAATGTATCTTCCGAGCTGTTCGCCGCCTCACAACTACAATCACACTTAGGGCCAATTGCTTCCTCAATTTCTGTAACGTGAATTGTGAAGACGTTATCGTTAATGCGCAAGTCCATTACTTCATCTATGTGTGAAATCCATTCGGTTTCGATCTGAAATCGACATCGTTCAAACGTCAAAGGTGCCAAAGTCTCAATGTCAATCCGTACGAGTTCGCCCCAAATCGCTGCAATATTTTGAAATGTTTCTTCAGACCATCCATGAATAGGAATTCCACTTACTGAAATCCATACCCTTTGATTCGGTAAAAAGGATGTAGGCGACCATTCAATTAAATTTTCAAACCATTTTCTAGACGCCTAGTCTCCAAATTTCTCTTCCTTGATTCTTTATCTTCAAACATGAATAATACAAGAGAGCCCGCAACTCGCATCAACGTAAAACCTGTCAATTTCGCCTTTGTAATCTCATTTGCAAGATCCATTATTTGTCTGGGTTGACGACAAAAACCCAAAGCGCAATTCTATAAAATTTCCCATTTATTGGTATTAACAACCCCATCCACGCATTTGTGTTTCTCTTCCACTCTAGATTGCTCTTTCAATGTGATCTGATCATCACCATCCTCATCCTTGTTACGCCGCCTCACTGGATTCCTTTTGGAATTGTTCGTATGATCATGATCATCCCACTGTTTCTGGATCTCCTTGTTCATCCTTGAATCAATGTTATCACGTTTTCTTCTCCAAAATATATCCCTAGTCTCCCTTTGTGCCATCATTACCTTTAATTTGTATTCATAAAGCCGAAATCCATGAAAACGCTCCATGATTCGATCTGCATCCTCCTTTTACCCCAAACGTACAAATCTGAATCTGGTTCCATCTCTCGCTCTATTTCTTGGTACAAACACATCCACAACCACTCCATGTCTGTCGAAAACTTTCCAAATGCCTTTCCAGTGTAGTTGCCCCGGTAAGTTTTATACAAAAACCGTCCAAACTCTTTGAATCTGATTTCCCAAGCTCATTTTCCTCACTATTAAGGTTGCGTGCACGCCTCTAATTATTACTTGAAACTTCAATTGTGCACACCGTTTTATTCAGAAATATTCACAAACACATGTTGTGCACACATCAAATCCAATCCATTTTCACTTCTCATTTAAAAGATGAGTGCAAGCGTTAATACACAAGGTTTCGTAGTCTCCAAGTGCAAACCAGAGGCAGTGAATCGCGTTGCTGATTGGTCTTGCGGTACTATGCTAATTTGATAGCGGCCAAAGAGAGAGAACTGAGTAATATGGACTTGATAAAGGACTAAATTTTAAAATTATAAGGGCTTTTCAAGTTTTACAGCCCTTATAAAGCCCTTATAAAACTTAAAAAGGCCCTTTTTAAGTTTTACATGAACTTAAATTGCTATTAGAATAAAACTATTGGGGACACGAATCTACCCTTCTTTAATTTTGTCAGTGTTTATTTATAACTAAATAACTTTAAATTTAAACAAGGGTTAAATTATTATTAAATAAAAATTTATCGGATATTTAAGTTTCATAATAGAGACTTATGCCCTTGATCCCTCCGTCCCATGGATTGTATGATAAACAATGACAGAGTCATATGGATTTTTACTAAAAAAATATAAGGGATATTTACTTATTTGACCTCTTATTTTTCAATTCATTTGAACAATATCCCTTTTTTAATGGTTAATTGTACATTGTCTCTATTTATCTTAATTATTTACTCTGTCCCTAATAACAAGTTTTTGCTTACTCATGAAACTGGTTGAACCATGATTCAAATTCAAATCAGTTATACTATTTTTATTCGAATTGAGTTCTTGAACGATTAAAAGCTATATGTAAATAAAAGTTTTTCTTTTGGTTAATGTCATTGTTTTAAATCTTTTGACCGGTTAATTTAAATTAAATATTATAAAAATTTATCACGAAACAATTTTTAAATTTATATAATTTATAATATTAGAATCTAATTTTTTTGATTCTATTTTAAAATAACCGAACGAATCATTTTACTAGATGAATTGATGGTCCAATTTCTAATGATCCAAATAAATATTCGTTTTAATTATCAACAAGCTTCTCATTTTTTATTACACTGATTCGATTGGTCGGTTGTCGCGGATGAAAGGTCTTGTGTTTGGAGCTTTGAGGGGAATTTTAATAGGGTGAGTGAAGCTGAAAATAGGGGATTAGTGGCGCCTTTCACTCTCGATGAGGCGTGGGCGGTTGTTCGTGGGTGTGAGTGTTCGAAGTCACCGGGGTCGGACGGATACAGTATGGAATTTTTTTGAGAAGTGTTGGGAGGTAGTTTGTGATGATGTTGGGCGGTTTTTAGATGATTATTTTGCATCCGACAAGTTACCTGTGGGTGCGAACAATACATTCCTTGTGCTTTTGCCTAAGGTTGATTCACAGGTCACCTTGAGTGATTTTTGACCAATCAACTTGCTTAATTCGATACATAAGATTCTTGCCAAAATTCTGGCTAGAAGGCTGCAGTCGGTGTTGGGAGGACTAATTAGTGATCACCAATCGACTTTTGTGCGTGGACGTCAAATTGTGGATGGTATTATATTGGCAAATGAGACAATATGTAACCCCCTAAACCCGACCTAGAAGAAATGGGCCGAATCTAGGAAGTTGTGTTTGAAAACTTACCCCTCAAGTAACACCTTTTAAGTTTACTCACTTAAAAAAAAGTATTATTAAAAGAATATAATCTCAATTAGATCCCTTTATTATAAAACGTAGTCGTTTAAACATTATTCCGATAATCAGTTAAATTTATGAAAATAACCTTATAAATGCATGCATTTAATAATACCAAAATTAAAAACAGTAAACAGTCCCAATGTCCAAATTACATAAATGTTCCAAAATATTTCAAAACAGTAGTCTGAAGTAATTAAAAGAGAGTTCATACTGAATTATAAAAGTATCCGAGTAAAATGCAAGAAGCTCCAAGTACCGAGTCACCTAAAAGAGTCTGAGATATCTGAAAAAAATAAAAACTAAGGGGTGTAAGCTAAAGAGCTTAGTGCGTCTCTAAAGTGCAAACAAAAACAAATCAAAGCAAAACATTGTTTTATTTTCTGATAAAGACTTTTCTGAAAACACAACAAAACCGGATCATGAAGATATGATGTCTGATTCACATGAATCATAGTACCCATCTCCGATACACCGAAAAGTAAGGTTCCCCAGAACCTACTATCTCCATCGTCACCATCCGAAGTGGAACTCAGCCCGAAGGGTGGAACCACTGATCCGAAGCGGAATTCAGCCCGAAGGGTGAAACCACTGAACTTCCCCGAACAAATCTCAAACCATATACCCACAATGATATGATGCAGATTTTAAAATCCGAGTCTGATCCGAAACTTGAATCATGAAAATTCAAGTTGCAAAATACTATAAATCCGATGTTTTACGATTCCGAAAATATGATATTTCACAATTTGATAAGTATGATTTCTCAATTGAATCACAGTATGACATGTTATGCATGATTTCTGAAAACATTCACCCAAACACAACAGAGTATGCACACAAAATATACAAAACATTTACTTATATTAATACCAGAAGAATCACATAAAATTTATAGCACAGAAAGAAACACACAAGTTTATAAAACAGGAAGAGACACACCTTTAAGCAACATAAGCTCTAATGTCGAGAAAAGCGCGTCTTACGCTCAGATCTAGCTGAATAGGACCTACCAGGTATGAATACTATATTAGTATTTAATACTAACACTAAGCCACCGACTAAAACACTGAAAACTAAACTAAGATATACTCACGTGAAGATCTCGAAGAACGTGCACGATCGGTCTGAACAACTGGAGGTTACCCAACGGTCTCAAGGTCGGCACCTGAACACGAGAATATTCGGAATCAGATTCTATAACCATAACTTATCAAATTCCAAAAACAATTACTTAAAAAGAGCAAAACAGAGCTTTCAGGATATAATTTGGCCAAATGGGCAGAAGATTCGAATTCAGGACGTCGAGAAAGGGTGAGAGGAAGGATGTCCGAAAATGTCAACCCTTGATCAACGGTCAAAGTCAACGGTTCAACAGTCCAAGGTCAATGGTAAACTCTGGTCAAACGGTTCGATTCAAGACTTATGGTTCAGTTCGGTTTGGTCCAAGTTTCACTGATCCAAATTGGTTGCACAACTCGGTTAATTTCACTGGTCCAGTTTACTTTGTAATTCAGTTCATTGGGCTTACAAATCTGGTCTGGTCAACTCAGATAAATGGGTTACACTGATAGGTTATCGAATTTTAGGGATTCTGAAGAAAAGAACAAAGGTTTGGGCTCAACCCAATCCACTAAACAGTCCACTTCTCTTATTCTTTTCTTAGGTTAGGAACTAGGGTTACAAGCACCCAACGGCGGCGGAACGAATCCACAAGGGTGACGATGGCTCACCGACGGCGCGACAACACGGCAAAGCGGTAGTGGATCACCGGAAATACCTCCGATGAAGTCAAAAAGGTCATTTCGGCCGAATAACACAAAACAATTGGGCAAAGCAATGGTCCAACTCACAAGGGCATCTAGAACCCAAACGACGGCGGCAGAAACACAACAATCCGACGACAGCGACGGTGCAACAAACCGACGGCAGTTATACGCTCGCAACGAACAACAACCACAAAAGTTAATTTCTGGCCAACATAAGCAAAATTCAAAGCAAACCAAAACCCACAACTTAAAACATCGATTTAACCAAAAACATGGGTTTAAAACTTACCCAAAAATTGACGAACGGAGGAGGAGACGACGGCGAACGATGACACGAAGACGAACAGAACGATTTCTCACCGTCCCCTCACAAAGACGACCGACAAGAACGATCCAAAGATTGGGGTTTGTTCGCGAGAAGATGCTGGTCTCGATGGCGGTGACGACGAGAGCCATGGACCGGATGACAACGATGGCACAAAGTGAAACCGCATGGTTTCTCGCCGTTAACTCGCAAATGGAGGCCGATGAAGGAAAACTAAGGGCCGAGGTTTGATCGCACGACGATGGTGGTCGCGCTGATGGTGGCCGTGCAAGCCACGGTCGACGTAGAGGCCTGGTCAGAGCTTCGTCGGAACAAAGAGAGGGTGAGGGAGAGATAACATGAGAAAGAAAGAAAAGAGAGCGGCTATCCCCTGTCCAAAACCAGAAAACATGGTTTAAATACCTAATTTAATGGGTAAAACCCAAGAGAAGCCATTGAATTAATTAGGGTTTACAAAGTGGCCACATAACTTTGTTCTTTACTCAAAATGGTCACCGAAAATCAAAAATTGAACTACAAATTCTAAGTCTAATCAATTTACTCCTTTAATTAAATTAGGGTTTTCAGTTTATAAATTCCCAAATTCTAGAGTTTCGAATTGGGGATTTCAAAAATTAAGGATTTTTCAAAATAGGGAAATTTTGGGGTGTTACAACTCTCCCTCCATTAAAAGAAATTTCGTCCTCGAAATTTCCAGACTTAACAACAGATCTCATAACCAACCGAAACACATATACTTTCCCATTTCAAATTCATGATCTATCATAACCGAAAATACTGAAATATAGAACTGAAACATATTAAAATGTTCCTTCCATGTCATCATATATCATCATATCCAACACGAGATCCAGTTGGATGTACTGAACCTGGACGTCTAATCTCGGATCCAGTTGATCCACCACTCGGAGCATGCCTACCTCTACTAGCAGTACCAGAAGCAACTGATCCACCACTCAGAGCATGCCTACCTCCACTCGTCATCACGCCCCGTCGATGGGATTACACTCGTCACCGACTAACATATATATAAGAATGTTTTCCGGGTGAACACGTACTCCATCTTGATGACTACCATCACCAAGACCACGCGCGCATTTGACTCACGTGTGCACACTAAACATCCTAATGATCGATCATTGTACCCAAGAATACTAGTGCCAATACTAAACACAATTCACAACATTTCATAACAACTTCTATGCTTAGCACGTACTCACCATGATCACCATCATGCACAATCCACATGCATATCACAATGCATCAAAACCATGCCTCAACATACATGTATAACACAATATACATATCCACCATAAACACAATTAAACATGAGGCATAGACAACAATTAGAGTTCAACCAAAGTCCCTAACTAAAGCTTGAGATTAGGCTACCACTCTAATCCCAACTCTAGGTGGGTCTACCAAGCCCGACCTAGTCCACATGCTTGAACCAATACTCGAAAACCATTTAAAAACATTTAACCACTCACCGACTATTCCAAGCTCAACACACTAGCCGATCAAGCTTCCAACGATTCTAGATTTGTTCCCGATGCTTCACCAACACAATTTCTTGCTTCTAATCAACTCAACACAATCAAAACAACCTCAAATCAGATCACACATCAATGTAGCAAACCCGGAACACTAATCAAGCATAAAACATAAGACTTTCAAGCTAAGAACAACCCCAAAACATCAAACCCGAGCAACCATGAAACCCAGTCTAAAACTCATGATTTCAACCTTTTTAACACACTTAAATGCTTCCAAAACAACCCCTAGCTATTACACTAACAACAGCCCTTAATTTCCAACATCAAACAACCCCAAAACCAACCTTTAAACCCTTCAAAAAACCTTCTAAAACTCTTCAATCTTTGACAAATTCTTTGAAAACCCAAAATATAAAATACATGGTTTTAATGAAAACTAATGGTATCAAAATGAAGAGGAAGATAAGGCCAAGTCAAAAATGCAATTACCTTTTGGAAAATCACCAACAAGGAGCAAAGGATGTAATGGAATAGTAAAAATGGAGAAGAGAGCTCTTTTGGTCGTTGAGTTTGAAATGAGAGTGAGGAAGAAGATGAGCACATGTCTTCTTCTTTTGTTTTTGCTTTAATTTATCAAAGAAATTCTATTTACCATTATGCCATTAATGAAATGGCTAAAAACTCCCATCTCCTAAAGTCCATAGAATTTGGACTTAGAAGATAGGCCAAACATAGACTTTAATTATTTTGCAAACACGAAGCCCATAAAATATTTTATTATTTTAATTATAAAACCAAAACCCGAAATATTATTTTAATATTATTTTCACCCGACCCCCAAACCTAGGTGTTACAACTCTCCCCCACTTAAGGAATTTCGTCCCCGAAATTACCTGACGGAAACTGCTCAAGCATATTAGCTTTCCTCTCCCACGTGGCCTCTTCCACACCTCTATGTCTCCACAACACCTTGACCAACTCTATGGTCTTGCCACGCAACACCTTGCTATCAGAAGCAAGTATCTCAACAGGTTCTTCATTATAAGACAAATTCGGATTCAACTCTATCTCCTCAACAGGCATAACATGAGATGGATCTGATCTATATCTCCTAAGCATCGACACATGAAACACATCATGGATCTTCTCTAACTCAGAAGGCAATCTCAAATGGTAAGCAACAAGCCCAATCCGCTCAAGTGTCTCATACGGACCAATAAACCTCGGACTTAACTTGCCTTTCCGGCCAAATCGCATTACCTTATTCCACGGAGATACTTTCAGAAACACTTTCTCACCCACTGAGAACTCAATCTCTTTTCTCTTCAAATCTGCATAAGATTTCAAACGATCGAAAGCTGCTTTCAAACGGTCGCAAATCAACTTAACTTTGTCGGTAGTCACCTTAAGCAAATCCGGCATAGGTAACAATCTCTGACCCGTTTCAGCCCAACAGATCGGAGTCCTACATCGTCTACCATACAAAGCCTCATAAGAAGCCATATGTATACTAGCCTGGTAACTGTTGTTGTAAGCAAACTCAACTAAAGGGCAAGTGCTTCTCCCAAGAACCCTGGAAGTCAATCACACAACAACGAAGCATATCCTTTAATATATGTATCACTCGCTCTGATTGTCCATCTGACTGCGGATGATAAGAAGTACTGAAATGCAAACGGTTACCTAGGGCACTATGCAAACAACTCCAGAACCTCGATGTGAATCTCGGATCTCTGTCTGATACAATAGACTTTGAAACTCCATGAAGTCTCACAATCTCGCGAATGTACAAATTCGACAACTTGTCTAAAGAATATGTAGTGTTCACTTCTAAGAAGTGAGCACACTTAGTGAACCTATCAACTATCACCCAAACAAAATTCTTCTTCGAAGGAGACAACGGTAACCCCGACACAAAGTCCATAGTGATCCTCTCCCATTTCCATTCCGGAATCTTCAAAGTCTGTAACAAACCTGAAGGAACCTGATGTTCTGCCTTCACTCTCTGACAAACCATACAACGGCTCACATACTCGGCTACATCCTTCTTCAAACCAACCCAGAAATAATCATTCTTCAAATCACGGTACATCTTAGTACTACCCGGATGCATAGAAAAAGGACTCAAATGTGCTTCGCTCAGAATCAGACGTCTCAACTCAACATCTTCAGGTACTACAACTTTATCTCTGAAACACAATGTAACCCCCTTAGCCCGGCCTAGATGATTGACCCGAACTACGAAGATTACGTGGGGAAAACCAAAGTCAACCTTGATTCACGACCCTTTTTTTCCTTTTTAATATTGTCTAGATACATGTTAACCCTAAGTGAGTACTCACGAGATACGATTGAGAAAGGCACAGCAAACGGATATCATATAGGGACTCAATTGCACTTTACACGAGTTTAGGGACCAAAATGTAATTTCTGTAAATTAGAAGGTCTTCATTGATTTTAAGTTTACCATTATGAAATTAGTCATGTTACATGCTTCTCTGCCAAATTTCATCTTAATTGGACATCTCAAGCTCAAGCAATTGCAATCCCAACATTTAGGACTAAAGTGTAAAACATGCAAACATCAGAGCAATTCAAATCTGTGTCCAACAGTCACCCGTTTCGAAACACCCACCTGTCATATTGAAACGCTGGATCGGAACGGCGTTGACCGTTTCGGTACGCGGGTGTGTTTCGAGACCAGTTCCGAAACATGACATTCCAGTAGCCAAATCGTTTTGAAACAGCCTCCAACGTTTCGAAACACGAAAGCCATTACATGCCCCCGTTTCGAAACACTAGAGGGTGTTTCGATACGGTTTGCCCAGAAACTGCAGCAATTGCTGGTTTTTCCTTCATAAACTCATTCAAACACATCTCAAAGACTCTCTAATCATACCAACAAATCAGCAAACATATATGGTACATATCTAGAACTCTTAAACACATTCATATCATCAAACATGAAATCTCACTAGTCTAGAGGCATGCTTCCTAATATCAAATCACAAATAGGCAATCCAACCTCAAAACAAGCAATTAAGGCCATTTACAATTCAAACCAGCCAAAGCAAACATGCCACAACCCTAGGGAGTTTAACACATCTCCCGAATACAATTCTTGGTTTCCCATTGCCAATCTATCAAAACTAAAGTGTATGAAAAACTTCACCATACATGAGCTTGGACTTCCTTGGATGAACTTGGCTTCCTTGATGCCCGAAAACACCTCAATTATCTGCATTATTGGTAAAGAGAGAGCGTAAGCACAAATGCTTAGTGAGGCATGCTCTAAAGGAAACCAACACAATAATGCACACTTTGAAAATCTTTACACAAAAGCTTTTGAACCACATGCTCATTTTAACACATGCTTGAAAACCTTTCAAAGCAACTTCTCATTGAAACTACATGTACCTCAATTCTATCTCATGCATTTACCAATGCAAAACTCATGGCAAGGCCATACACATGCTTGTATCATCAAAGCATTTCTAAAACAAATCTCATATGCATAACTCATAGCATAAATCATTTCATCAAAGGTACATGTGTAACAAAAACCATTTCATCATTTATATTGGCATTTAGCATCTCATTAATACTCAGATATGCAGACACATTTCTACACTAGACTCTTCCGGTGGAATCTCGCATTACCGTACTCACTTGTCTAGCAACATGGCTTCCGGTGGAATCTCTCATCACCGTACTCACATGGCGGAATCTCTCATCGCTACAAAGCTTGGGTATTTCACCAAGTCCTACCCGATGGAATGCCCATCGTCGGAATATCTCCCTTTGGCTTAACCAAAGAGCACGTACGAATTTTTAGTTTATAGTGCACTCTCATCCTATTGATCGATCAATCATATCTAGTAAGTTTCTCAACATCTATGCCAATATAATGTGTTAAAACATCACCACACCTATTTTTTTCATGCAATATTACTCAAAGGTTTTCTCATCACATTTCAGAACATGAATCATACTTTGCTTCAAACAAAAAGCTCAAATCTCTTCAATGCAACATGCCATCTCATGACATCTCTACAAGCATAATCTCAAGCCATGAATCATGCACAAAACAATAGGAATTTATCAATCTCAAACCATGAGCATGTAAAAGCATTTTAGGGGCAAACACCACTTTAAAGAGAGCAATTCAAACCATACTTAGTTCCGGATTTCGGAAGGTGTTTCAAACCTATCATAAATCCCCAAACCTTATATTTTTGTCCTCATGGACTTCTAACCCAATCGCACTCACCAATTTATTTTCGCTTGCTCGCCGAAATGCCAATTAAGCTTCCGGATCAACTCCAAAAGTGTCTGAAGATGTCTCCCCTGTTTTAGACACATAAAAGCAGAGGATTAATGCATCATCATGCATTGAAATCTTCACCCAACACTCCTAAACTCGCTGCTCTACCTAAACCCAACATTTCAGCTATCAAACACAACCAAAATCACCTCCAAACTCTTCCAAAACATAACCCAGCCAAGATCCATCACTTATAAACATTAATTAACATCAAAAACAATCCTAAACTCGTCCTTACACCCCCAGCTTTAACAGAACACCAATATCACCCCAAAACCCACCATTTTCACAAGCAAAAAACTTAGGAAAAACAACCTATTCGGGATTGGATTGATAAAACCTCATTCCTAACATCATTTAACATCCAAAATACATTAGAAAACCATCTCAAAACAGAGCCCAATCAATTACCACGAAAATCTTCAAGATCTCTTCCAAAATCTTGAATTTTAAGCCAAAATCATGTTTCCAACATTAAAACCATTCATAAACCTTTAATAAAGGGTTGACAACTTGGGAATTTCAGTAAAGAACTGCGTATTTAGAGGAGAAGAACAATCTTACCTCTAAAAGATGATTTCTCCTTGATTTGGGCAAGTTTCCATGAATATTCAATGTAAGGAAACTGTTTCCTAAAACTCCCTTTTACATTCGAACCGTTTCTCAGACCGGTCCGGTTCAGACCCTAAACTTCTAAGCCCAAAATTGGGGTGTTACAACTCTCCCCCTCTTAAGAAATTCCATCCTCGAAATTTACCTGGAGGAAAAAGGTAAGGAAACTGCTTCTTCATATCATCTCTTCTTTCCCACGTGACTTCCTCAACACCACGATGCATCCACAACACCTTAACCAATTCAATGGTCTTACCACGAAGAACATTGCTGTCCGAATCCAGAATCTCAACCGGCTCCTCATCATAGGTCAAATCTGGATTCAACTCAACTTCCTCAACATGCGAAGGATCCGATCTATACCTCCGAAGCATGGAGACATGAAACTCATCATGTATCTTCTCTAACTCTTGCGGTAGCCTCAGCTTATACGCAACAGGACCCACACGTTCTATCACCTCGTATGGTCCAATATACCTAGGGCTCAACTTACCCTTCCGGTCAAACCTCATCACCTTCTTACAAGGTGAAACCTTCAAGAACACACGGTCACCCACCGCAAACTCAATCTCCTTACGCTTTAAATCCCCGTAAGACTTCTGTCGATCAAAAGCTGCCTTTAACCACTCACAAATGAGCTTCACCTTCTCGGTGGTTCCTTTCAACAAAGCCGGCATCGAGACCAATTTCTGACCTGTTTCAACCCAGCAAATAGGAGTTCTGCACTTCCTCCCATACAAGGCTTCATAAGGTTCCATTTGAATACTTTCCTGGTAGCTTTTATTATAAGCAAACTCCACCAAAGGCAAATGCTTCTCCCAAGAGCCTTGAAACTCAATCACACAACACCTCAACATATCCTCAAGCACTTGGATAACACGCTCAGACTGTCCATCCGACTGTGGATGATAAGAAGTACTAAAGTTTAGCCGCGTACCCAAAGCTTGATGCAAACACTCCCAAAATCGCGATGTGAACCTTGGATCTCTATCCAACACTATAGATTTTGGTACCCCATGCAGACGCACAATTTCAGCAATGTACAACTCTGCAAGCTTATCCAAGGTATACGTGGTATGCACGGGTAAGAAATGCGCACACTTTGTAAGGCGATCCACAATCACCCACACTGAATTCTTCTTCGATGGCGACAAAGGTAAACCGGACACAAAGTCCATGGTGACTCTTTCCCACTTCCCTTCAGGAATCCTCAACGGTTGCAACAACCCTGAAGGAAATTGATGCTCAGCTTTAACCCGCTGACAAACCATACACTTACTCACATATTCCGCAACATCTTTCTTCAACCCCACCCAATAGTACTCATCCTTCATATCACGATACATCTTTGTACTACCAGGGTGCATAGCAAAAGGACTACAATGAGCTTCGATCAGAATAGTATGCCTCAACTCTACATCATTCGGCACTACTACCCGTCCTCCGAAACATAAAACTCCATCATCATTAAAACAGAAATCCGGTGATCTACTCTAGCAATATCCTGAACATGTGGCACCAAGGAATCGTCCAACAACTGCTTATCCTTTATTAATTGAACCAGAGATGGTTTCACTTGCAATTCAGCCACAAGACCTCCATCTCGCGAGATACTCAAGCTAGCAAAAACAGCCCTTAACTCTACCGCCACTTTCATATTATATTTATATTTTGTTCATGTTGTGTATAAAATTTTAGTATTTTAATCATTTCATAATAATATATTTATGTTTGGGCATGATTAGGATTGCATGAAAAGTTTTTACTTGCCCATAAGTAGGGGTGAGCAAAACTCGAGTTGACTCGACGTGAAAAAACATGACTCGTAATTTTATCCCTAAATATATGAGTGAATTACATAATTATCTCATGTTGGGTCAAATTAAATATTTTTACTCTAAATTTAAACCCGACCCGACCCGACTCAACCTAAATCTATTTTTTTAAATCCCGACACTTTAAATTGGATCGGTCGGATCTCCATGTCATGCCCATTTCTAGTTAGTAGAGGCTTAAATTCTTTACTTCCATTCTCTTTGAAATGTACTAATACAAATTAAAGTATAGGATTAAATTTCAAAAGTAATCATAACAGAGGAACTAAAATCCCAATTTGACCAAATTATATAAAACTTTCAAGTTTCATATTCGTCACTTGAAGTGGGAATAGTTCCAACCATGGCCGATTCAAACGTACCCATCTCGTCAACTCCGACCACCAACCAAGCTTCCCAAGTCGACAGAACCGACCGCGAGGCTCGAGTTTTAAGGTACAAAGAGAAGAGGAAGAACCGATAATTCGAGAAAACAATCCGATGTGCTTCCCGGAAGGCCTACGTCGAATCAAGGCCAAGAATCAAAGGCCGATTCGTCAAAAGAACTGAAAACGACAACGACATAGTCCTCGACCACATGCTTAACTCGCCAACTTCAGCTTTTGCAGCAGCTTTCATGTCGGAAACAGAGTACGACGTCATCTCGTAGTTTTGAAAGTCGATTTATAGAAGAATACTATGATTGTGTAATATAGTAATTAAATTCTGGCAAGTAGAATAATCCAAACGACAATTGAAATTAATGGAAATAGATGTTTAGTTCTTTGGTTATAGTTTATGTCGCGTCTAAAGTTTGATTTCAATCTCGGAATAAAAAAACAAAGGCTTGATTCCTTAAGACTTTTTAAATTGACCCAAACTTTTTATTTGGGTTAATATATATTTTGGTACCTTAATTTTGTCTTAACTTGACTCTTCGGTTTAAATTATCATTTAAATTTGACTTATGATTTGAACAAAACATCGCGTTTTTGTACTTGTTTTTATCTAAAAGTTGAGTTTAAGTATTATTGAATCGGACAAAGAAGTTTAAGAATCAAATTGAATGTGAAATCGATTTCAAGATTGAACGTTGAGAGGGTCGAATTACTAAATTTTAAAATTATAAGGGATTTTAAAGTTTTACATGAACCTAAGTTGCTATTAGAATAAAACTATTGTGGGGACGAATCTACCCTTCTTTAATTTTGTCAGTGTTTATTTATAACTAAATAACTTTAAATTTTAAACAAGGGTCAAATTATTATTAAATCAAAATTTATCGGATATTTAAGTTTCATAATAGAGACTTATGCCCTTGATCCCTCCGTCCCATGGATTGTATGATAAACAATGACGGAGTCATATGGATTTTTACTAAAAAATATAAGGGATATTTACTTATTTGACCTCTTATTTTTCAATTCATTTGAACGATATCCCCTTTTTAATGGTTAATTGTACATTGTCTCTATTTATCTTAATTATTTACTCCGTCCCTAATAACAAGTTTTTGCTTACTCATGAAACGGGTTGAACCATGATTCAAATTCAAACCAGTTATACTATTTTTGTTCGAATTGAGTTCTTTAACGATTAAAAGCTATATGTAAATAAGAGTTTTCTTTTCGTTAATGTCATCATTTTAAATCCTTTGACCGGTTAATTTAAATTAAATATTATAAAAATTTATCACAAAACAATTTTTAAATTTATATAATTTATAACATTAGAATCTTTTTTTTATTCTATTTTAAAATAACCGAAGGAATTATTTTACTAGATGAATTGATGGTCCCATTTCTAATTGTCCAAATAAATATTATTTTTAATTATCAACAAGCTTCTCGCTTTTTATTACACTGATTCGATTGGTCGGTTAGGAACGACAAAAAGGATATAGATAAGCAGCTATGTTATACTTTTATGTTATACATTGTAAATTGAATTAGGGTATTACAATATAATCAAATTTTTTTGTTTAAATAGAGAGATATTATATTCTCATTCCGAGATTCGAACCTATACAAGATGGACCAGAATGAGTATCCTTAGCAAGTAAACCAATTAATTTTGGTTAGACTCAAAATAATTCGAACATATAATAAATTTATTTATATATAACTTAAAAGACTAACTATTAATTATTTTAGCGGAAGAAGATATTAGATAATTTAAATAATGTATAGAATTAAAATTCTTATGTTACGAGTAAAACAAATTAAATTAGAAGTATCGCCTCCTTAATAAATTATTATAATATTTGCTTCCAATTAATTTATCGACAAACCGATCAAATATGATTATAAAAAATGCCATTCCGTGAATGAAAACATTTTAACACTCAACGTTTTATTTTGAGTCAAAATGGTCATTTCGTGAATGAAAACTGTAATCAACTAACGATAAACAACTTGATATGACTGACAGAATAACACATCATCAGAAAAAAATTAAATTGTATTTTATATAATTTTAGTTTTACTTGTGTGTCATTATGTCAAGTCAGGACCTTTGTTTATTTGTCATTGTTATGTCGATGTGCATTGCCATGGAGAATTCCCACACCATGTCAAGTAATTTGTCGTTAATTAACTAACAATTTTTATTCAAAGATTAACTATTTTAACTTAAGATAAAATATTAAAGATTAATGTACTTAAAAAATTAAAATAATTTTTCAGTCAAATATTAAGAACATTTTCTAACGTTATGCATAAAAAATACAACTTAAAGAGAATTTGTGCATCCCGAAGTGATAAATGAAAAAATAAAAAGGAAGATTTGGATAAAAGGAAGATAACATGAAAAGCCAACCTCAAAAGTTTTTAGTTTTAACGAATTTAACGATTGGAATCCTTTTTGGATCCAAATTCGTATCTAATTCTTTGAACACACTTTCCTATAATGCTCCTATTTATAAAAAAATATATTTTAATACACAAATGGAATAAAATTTAATTTATATAAATTTATTAATTTTAGAAGTTATGAATTGTGGGTTTAGAATTTAAAATTTAAGATTTATAGTTTTATAGTTTACATATAGAGATTAAAATTTCATTATTTAAATATGGAAAGTTGTGTAAATCTTTCACACTGTTTGTGTAACACCCTAGTTTTGCCCTAAATTAAAAACCCTAATAATTGGGAATTTCAATTGAAAACTTAATTAATTTTAGTGATTAAATTGGAAATTTTCGGAATTTCACTGATAAAATTGTAACGATTGCAAAACTTAAGTGTCGTTTCATAAACCCTAGAAAGTATAATGGCACGATATGTAATTAACACTTTTCTTAGGGTATAAATAGAACCTTTCAACAATTTTCTCTGGTTTTGGCCGTTCTCTTCCCTCTCCTTGAACGTCTTGTGCGAGCAAAAGAAAAGAAACCCCCTTTCTCTGTTTTCCATCCGGCCAAGGGTCAAACACCGTTCGTTCGACGGTCCAGCACCACCGTTCATCTTCCCTTTGTTGTCCGACCATAACCCACTCGTCAACTAACCCTCGTCAGCCGCCCTTTGCCCGAAACTCATCGGTAAGCTTTTCGGTTGCTTCGGAAATCCCTCACGCTGTCGTCGTCTTGTTTTTTTTTTTTTTTTTGCAAATTGGTTGGGTCTCAATTGTTCCTTTCCCTCGTGTAAGTTGTGTTCGTATGTGGGTCTCGGAAATTCGTCGGATTTTGACGTGAGAGGTCACTGGCGATGAGGAATCGGGGGGGATGTTGTGCCCTAATTTTCGAATTAGGGATTTTATGTTGAACCGGTCTGAACCGATCCAGAAAACTGAACTGGGTTGACAGAACCGAACCGGTCTATCTTATAAATAGTCGGCTGACGTCAGCGTTGACCGTTGACTTTTCAAAAAAGGGCTATTTTATGTTTTTCGACGTCTTGATTCTGATTCCGTTGCCCGTTTCTCCAAATTCGAACCCGAAAGACCGTTTTGACCTCTTTTATTCATTTATACTTGTATTTAAAGATTTGAATATCGGAAAAATTAATTGGTATTATTCGTATTTGCAGACGACATTGACTCGGATACTGAGATCCTTACTCCTCCTCCACCTGGACGACTTCCTGTTGCTCAAACATCGGGATCCGCTCATGAGTTTAATTATTAATATACATTCGATATTTATATTATTAGTGTCTTGGCATAGTAGTAATATCTTGATGGTGTATTTAATTGTTATAGGAGTTGACTCTGACCGACCTAGAGATAGAGCTGAGCGTGGGAGACGTCACTGTCGATGTTGAGTGTTAGCTACTTGAGGTGTGTTCTCTTCTGTGTAGTTTGCTTATAGTGATCTGTATGTAAATGTGATGATTTGATGAAATGTATACATGATGTGGTCTGATGATGTGTGATGATTATATTCTATTGATCTGTGATGTTTGACTTGTTCAACATTCTGTAATGTTATGCAATATTTGATTATACATTCAGATTCAGATTATTGTATATCGAATTATATGATTATGCATTTCTGTTGATAAATAATGCATTTAGATTCAGAGCTCGGATTTTATGTCATCTCATTTTGGTTTGGATTCTGTACGGGGAAGTTCAGTAGCTTCATCCTTCAGGATGATGTTTACTTCAGATCAGTTGTTTTGCCCTACGGGCTGGATTCCACTTCGTATGGTGATGAGATAGAGAGTGGTTCTGGGAACCTTACTCTTCAGATGGCGATGTAGTTTGGGTGCATATCATATTGTGTTGCATATTCATTCATACTTGCTTATGTGTTTGAATTGATTCATGATGGAAAAACTGTATTCTAATAATGTTTGGTTGTCTCTGTTGTTATAACGACTCCGTTAGTTCTATTTGCATTGTAGAGACACACTGAGCGTTTTTGCTGACTCCCCCTTAGTTTCTACTTCCAGATACTCAGGTCTAGGCTACGGTACTTGGAGGACCTCATTTTCCAGCTTTATTTATTTATTATTATCAGTATGAGACTTGGACTTTTATATATTATATGTTTTATCAGATTGTATATAATTTCATATTCTGGATGTTTTATTTGGGGTTATTTTGTTTTATTATGCATGCACATTTTGAATATTTAATATTTTCAGGAATATTTTATCAGTATGTAATATGCGATATTATTATTATCTATTTTGGAATTTAAGTTTTGAATCAGGTTACTTGTGTGAGGGAGAAGCTTTGAGTTGACTCCTTATATTCGACCCAGTTCTTCCGGGTCGGGTTTAGGGGGTTATATTTAGTGGTATCAGAGCCAGGTTCAACACTCGGCCTGAGTGATTTAAATCAATTTGAAATCGAAAATAAATTTTTGCATGCATTCTCAAATGTTTTCGGGGTAAAACGAGAATTTCAGATAAATTTATGATCTATTATGAATATATTTATACATATTCTGAATAAGGTCTCCAAGTACCGAATCTAATCTTAGTATTCTGTCTTTTGTAGATATACTAGAGTTTGTCACCTCGGAGAAGTTCTAGAGTAGCGGCCGGTCGAAGACGAGGTCGTACCGTGACTGCGGATAGTAACGTTCCACCTCTAGAGGGTTCGATACAAAATCAATATGAGGTCCAGGGTGCGAATGACGAGGAACAACATGTGGATCAGACAGGAGCTCAGCAGACAGGAGCTCAGTAGACTGGAGCTCAGCAGAACGGTGGAGGAGACCCACATGTTTAGCCTGCTCAGGGTAGTGGTCATTGTGATTCAGGGGATAGTGAGACAGTGGGCACATATGTTGTAACTATTCAGAGAGAGTTATTGAGATACCTTCGTCAGTCTGAGAGTGTTCGGAGACCCATATCCACATAGTTTCTTGCTGCCGAGCTGACTATGTTCGATGGAAAGACGGGTACAGACCCAGCAGATGCAGAGTACTGGCTGAAGAAGCTTCAGCGATTATTTGTTGAGATGGATTATCCTACCGACCAGAAATTCAGGGCTGCCTTTCACTACTGCAAGGTGAAGCCCAGAATTGGTGGGAGGCTGAGGAGCTTGTTACTCCAGCTAGTACTGTTACTTGGGATAATTTCAGACAGGCTTTCCGCGATCGATATGTCAGAGCTGATTATATAGCTAAGTGCAGAGATGATTTCATGAATCTGAGACAGAACGACATGATTGTTAATGACTATGAGATCGAGTTTATGAGATTGATTCAGTACGTCCCAGGGTTAGTGACCACAGAAAAAGACAAGTGTGATTGGTTTCTGAAGGGATTTCGTCCTACGATAAAGGCCAGTGTTGCTTTACATATGGACCAGGAATACAATGATATAACTTGACGAGATAGGAAAGCTGAGCGTCATGAGGACGAGTAGAGACAGCTTGAGTTCCATGGATCTGATAGAATAAAGAGACCAGTGTCAGTGCCAGTTCAGCATAGTCAGGGAAATCAGTATAGGAAGAGGGCAAGAGATGAGACATACTATCAGAGTTATTCGAGAGCTAGACCAGTGACTTCTTCTATTCCGACTGTTAGTGCTGGTGGTTCGACTAGTACTCGAGGGGTGCCACAGTGTCCATTTTGCAAGAAGTGGCATTCGGGCGAGTGTAGGAGGTAGACTGGAGCTTGTTTCAGATTTTGTTCATTCGAGCTTCGTTTCAGAGATTGTCCGATTTCACCTCACTCAGCTTTTACTACTAATCAGTCTCAGACATCAGTACAGACTCCCGCCAGGGGAAGAGGTCAGGTCAGATATGTTACTTCAAGCTCTGCTAGTAGAGGTAGACCAGCTCCGAGTGGAGGATCAGCATGATCGGGGGCCAGACAGCCGGGGTTATTTTATTCTACTAGGAGGCACGAGGACCGTGATGAACCAAATGTTATTGCCGGTACATTCTTTATCCATTCTATTATAATAACAGTTATCAAGCCAGTATCAAGATGGCACCGTATGAGGCTCTGTATGGGCGTAGGTGTCGTTCACCTATTGGTTGGACTGGGTTGAATGAGCACAGATTGTTGGGACCGAAGATTGTGTACGAGGCTGAGCAGACTGTCAGATTGATTCGGGATCGGCTTAAGGCTGCTTTTTATAGACAAAAGTCTTATGCTGATTTGAGACGTCGTGATCTTGAGTTTGAGGTGTATGATGAGGTTTTCTTGCAAGTATCTCCTTGGAGGAAGGTACTTCGGTTTGGTCGAAAGGGCAAGCTGAGTCCTCGTTACATTAGCCCTTATCGGATTATTCGTCGAGATGGACCAGTTGCCTATCAGCTAGAGCTACCACCAGAGCTTCAACGTATTCACGATGTTTTCCATATTTTAGTGTTGAGACGTTATCATCCTGATAAGTCACATGTCATGCCTGTTGAGGATATTGAGGTTCGTCCTGATTTGCGTTTTGAGGAGGAGCCTATTGAGATTCTTTCTCAGGATAAAAAGGTTCTCAGAAGGAAGACCATTAAGATGGTCAAAGTTCTGTGGCGTAGTCGTAGTCATGATGAGGCTACGTGGGAGTCCAAGACTGTCATCCGAGCTCAGTATCCGCATCTTTTTGTTCCAGGTAAATTTCGAGGCCGAAATTTCTTTTTAACGGTGAGAGAGATGTAACACCCCAATTTTGCCCTAAATTAAAAACCCTAATAATTGGGAATTTCAATTGAAAACTTAATTAAATTTCAATGATTAAATTGGGAATTTTAAGAATTTCAGTGATCACATTGTAACGATTGAAATACTTAAGTGTCGTTTCATAAACCATAGAAAGTATAATGGCACGCTCTGTAATTAACCCTTTTCTTAGGGTATAAATAGAACCTTTCAACCATTTTCTCTAGTTTTGGCCGTTCTCTCCCCTCTCCTTCAACGTCTTGTGCGAGCAAAAGAAAAGAAACCCCCTTTCTCTATTTTCCGTCCGACCAAGGGTCAAACACCTTCCGTTCGACGGTCCGGCACCATCGTTCATCTTCCCTTTATTGTTCGACCATAACCCACTAGTCAACTAACCCTCTTCGGCCGCCCTTTGCCCGAAACTCATCGGTAAGCTTTTCGGTTGCTTCGGAAATCCCTCACGCCGCTGTCGTCTTGTTTTTTTTTTGCAAATTGGTTGGGTCTCAATTGTTCCTTTCCCTCGTGTAAGTTGTGTGTGTATGTGAGTCTCAGAAACTCGTCGGAATTTGACACGAGAGGTCACCGGCAGTGAGGAATCGAGGGGATGTTGTGCCCTAATTTTCGAATTAGGGATTTTATGTTGAACCGGTCCAGAAGACTGGACCAGGTTGACAGAACAGAACCGGTCTGTCTTATAAAGATTCGGCTGACGTCAGCGTTGACCGTTGGCTTTTTTAGAAAAGGGCTTTTTCATGTTTTTTGACATCTTGATTTCGATTTCGTTGCCCGTTTTCCCAAATTCGAACCCGAAAGACCGTTTTGACCGCTTTTATTCACTTATACTTGTATTTAAAGATTTGAATATCGGAAAAATTAATTGGTATTATTCGTATTTGCAGACGACGTTGACTCGGATACTGAGATCCTTACTCCTCATCCACTTGGACGACCTCCAGTTGCTTAGCCATTGGGATCCGTCGTGAGTTTAATTATTAATATACATTCGATATTTATATTATAATTTCTTGGCATAGTAGTAATATCTTGATGGTGTATTTAATTGTTATAGGAGCTGACTCTGACCGAACTAGAGATAGAGCTGAGCGTCGTAGACGTCACCGTCGATGTTGAGTGTTAGCTACTTGAGGTGTGTTCTCTTCTGTGTAGTTTGCTTACAGTGCTCTGTATGTAAATGTGATGATTTGCTAAAATGTATACATGATGTGGTCTGATGATGTGTGATGATTATATTCTATTGATCTATGATGTTTGATTTGTTCAACATTCTGTAATGTTATGCAATATTTGATTATACATTCAGATTCGGATTATTGTATTTCGTATTATATGATTACGCGTTTCTGTTGATAAATAATGCATTCAGATTTTATGTCATCTCATTTTGGTTGGGATTCTGTACGGGGAAGTTTAGTAGCTTCATTCGTCGGGATGATGTCTGCTTCGGATCAGTGGTTTCACCCTACGGGCTGGGTTCCACTTCGGATGGTGATGAGGTAGAGAGTGGTTCTGGGGAACCTTACTCTTCGGATGGTGATGTAGTTTGGGTGCATGTCATATTGTGTTGCATATTCATTCATAGTTGCTTATTTGTTTGAATTGATTCATGATGGAAAAACTGTATTATGATAATGTTTGGTTGTCTCTGTTGTTATAATGACTCTGTTAGTTTTGTTTGTACTGTAGAGACACACTGAGCGTTTTCGCTGACTCCCCCTTAGTTTCTACTTTCAGATACTCAGGTCTAGGCTACGGAACTTGGAGGAACTCGTTTTCCAACTTTATTTATTTATTATTATCAGTATGAGACTTGGACTTATTTATATTAAATGTTTTATTGGATTGTATATAATTTCAGATTCTGGGTGTTTTATTTGGGGTTATTATGTTTTATTATGCATGCACATTTTGAATATTTTATATTTTCAGGAATATTTTATCAGTATGTAATAAGCGATACTATTATTATCTATTTTGGAATTTAAGTTTTGAATCAGGTTACTTGTGTGAGGGACAAGCTTTGAGTTGACTCCTTATATTCGACCCAATTCTTCCGGGTGGGGTTTAGGGGGTTACCGTTTGTGTATAGAAAATATTACTCTTGTAAAAATTGTTTAAGTTTGGTGTTCATATTCATATTATCTTTTTACATCATATTAGGCCTTAAACTTTATTTTAATCTCTTTTGAGTTTTAAATTTTAATTTGTTATCAAATTAAACAACCGATACAAATAATATTTTTTAATATTTTTTATTTATTTTCTAACAATTTTCATCTTTTCTGATTTTTATTACTAAGGATGCCTTGAAGAATGTGTTCCCCAAATTATTTCGATAGCGAGTAATAAGCTTGCAAGTGTAAATGTTGAGGATTTCATACAAAATTTACACCATTGAAATAAAATTATGTGTCTGTCCTTAAATTTTATTCAATCGAATTTCAAAATTTTCTTTCTAAAAGAGAGACTATGAAATTTAAAGAGAGGGAATTTTGGTGCAAACGGTGTAATATGGAATATTATAACTAAAATTTAGGAAATATGTTATATAAAAAGTTTCATTCATATCAGATACATACGTATACATGTATATATTGTTCAATGTATAATACAAAGTACTAATAAAGTTCAACATACATTCATCTAATACAAACTACGTTTTTTTCTATTGTCATCAACTGTTGTTATAAGATGTGAGATCATCAGTGATGTAGAGGATCAGGACCACCTGGACTTTTTCTCTTTGACTCTAAAGGATTTTTGACATTCCCTTTCATGCTAGCTTTAATGGCTTTCTTGACTTCATCTATTAATGTACGTTTTCCACCTCCTTTTAATTGCATGGTTTCATGATCGGTCTCACGTATTTCTTGTCTTTTGGTCGATTTCATAACAGTTGCAGATATACCAGCCGCTACAGTTGTCAATTGTAGTGAATATCGACGACGAAAAGAGTCAAATTCGTAAAATGACGGACGTACTTTCATTTCATCTTCAAATTCTTGATTAGGAGCCGAAAACGAATGAAGTGAACGACTTGCAAAACTCGAAACCAAAAACAAAACATGCAATGAAAGCATGAAGAAAACATTGAAATTAGAAGTTTAAGAATCAAATTGAATGTGAAATCGATTTCAAGATCGAACGTTGAGAGGGTCGAATTACTAAATTTTAAAATTATAAGGGCTTTTAAAGTTTTACATGAACCTAAATTGCTATTAGAATAAAACTATTGGGGACACGAATCTACCCTTCTTTAATTTTGTCAGTGTTTATTTATAACTAAATAACTTTAAATTTTAAACAAGGGTCAATTTATTATTAAATCAAAATTTATCGGATATTTAAGTTTCATAATAGAGACTTATGCCCTTGATCCCTCCGTCCCATGGACTGTATGATAAACAATGACAGAGTCATATGGATTTTTACTTTAAAATATAAGGGATATTTACTTATTTGACCTCTTATTTTTCAATTCATTTGAACTATATCCCCCTTTTTAATGGTTAATTGTACATAGTCTTTATTTATCTTAATTATTTACTTCGTCCCTAATAATAAGTTTTTGCTTACTCATGAAACGGGTTGAACCATGATTCAAATTCAAACCAGTTCTATTATTTTTGTTAGAATTGAGTTCTTGAACGATAAAAACTATATGTAAATAAGAGTTTTTCTTTTGCTTAATGTCATCGTTTTAAATCTTTAGACCGGTTAATTTAAATTAAATATTATAAAAATTTATCACGAAACATTTTTTAAATTTATATAATTTATAACATTAGAATCTATTTTTTTATTCTATTTTAAAATAACCGAACGAATTATTTTACTAGATGAATTGGTGGTCCAATTTCTAATGATCCAAATAAATATTCTTTTTAATTATCAACAAGCTTCTCGTTTTTATTACACTGATTCTATTGGTTGGTTGCCGCGGATGAAAGGTCTTGTGTTTGGAGCTTTGAGGGGAATTTTATTAGGGT
The DNA here is from genome assembly GCA_030270665.1 of Hibiscus trionum. Lineage (NCBI taxonomy): Eukaryota > Viridiplantae > Streptophyta > Magnoliopsida > Malvales > Malvaceae > Hibiscus > Hibiscus trionum. The sequence continues at coordinate 47,327,379 of BSYR01000026.1, read as the reverse complement.
GAGTGAAGCTGAAAATAGGGGGTTAGTGGCGCCTTTCACTCTCGATGAGGCGTGGGCGCTTGTTCGTGGGTGTAAGGGCTCGAAGTCACCTGGGCCAGACGGCTACAATATGGAATTTTTAAGAAGTGTTTGGAGGTAGTTTGTGATGATGTTGGGCGGTTTTTAGATGATTTTTTTGCATCCGACAAGTTACCTGTGGGTACGAACAACACATTCCTTGTGCTTTTGCCTAAGGTTGATTCACCGGCCACCTTGAGTGATTTTCGACCAATCAGCTTGCTTAATTCGATATATAAGATTCTTGCCAAAATTCTGGCTAGAAGGCTGCAATCGGTGTTGGAGGACTAATTAGTGATCACCAATCGGCTTTTGTGCGTGGGCGTGAAATTGTGGATGGTATTCTATTGGCAAATGAGACAATACATTCCATGCGACAGAGTTCGTTGGGCAGATGTATCCTGAAATTTGACTTCGCGAAAGCTTACCACTGCGTTCGATGGGAATTTTTAGAGCACATTTTATGGTTGATGGGGTTCAGTGATTCTTGGCGTCGTCTGATTACTGAGTGTATCATCACAGTCAGGTTGTCAGTTTTGTTAAACGGTAGCGCCAATAAAGAATTTGGAATGGGGCGTTGTCTGCGGCAAGGCTGACCGCTATCGCCTTTGCTGTTCGTTATTGTGGCGGAAGCACTACATAGGATGTTCGTTCAAGCGGAAGAGTTGGGGCTCATCTGTGAGGTTTCGTTGGCTCTGGGGGTGTCGCTATTGCATCTTCAATTTGCTGACGACACCATTCTATTCTTTGAAGCCTCCATTGAGAGCGCTACGACTATCCGCAGGTTACTATGTTGCTTCCAAGTTTGTTCTGGTTTGAAAATTAACTTCAACAAGTCCTCTCTTTATACTATTGGCATGGATGAGGGGCTGTTTGATTCAATGGCGGCTGTCTTGTGTTGTCGGAAAGGTGAATTGCCTTTTGTTTATTTGGGGCTGCCGTTCAGGGTGAATCCTCGCAACATTGTTATATGAGAACCAGTTATAGCCTCGGTTCGACGAAAGCTCGCTGGTTGGAAAGGAACATATTTATCTTTTGCTGCTCGCGTCACACTGGTAAACTCTGTTCTTTCGGCACTTCCAGTTTATTATATGGGTTTGTTTCTGGTGCCGAAGGGTGTTATCGCAGCAATAGATAAAGTGAGGCGTGCTTTTCTGTGGGCTGGGGTGAGTTTACAATGGAAAATATGTCGAGTAAGCTGGAGTATGGTTTGTCGGCCACGCCATCTTGGTGGGTTGGGGGTTGCGGATTTGGAGGTTCGAAATAAAGCATTATTGGCAAAATGGTCTTGGCGGTATGCTAGGGATGAATCGTCTTTGTGAAGGGCCATCATCATGGCAAAATATGGCGAGGCAGCCCAGTTGTGGCGATTTAACTCTGCCTACAGGGGTTCGATGTCAGATATTTGGAAACAGATTGTCAAAACTGTGAGCTCGGATAGTGTTCAAAAGTTCATGGGTGAGACTTGTTTTGTTTGGAAGGTTGGTGATGGTTCGCGAATTTTATTTTGGTTTGATGCGTGGTGTGTTGAGAAACCATTGAAGGATATATTCCCACAGTTATTTTCGATAGTGGTGAATCGTTTGGCTTTGGTCGCTGACCTTTTCGATGGGGGTAGCTTTCAGCATGACCGCTTGGAGAGTTTCTTTCGTCGAGGCTTGCGTTCGTTTGAGCTTCGACAACTTCGGGAGCTCATCTCGCTCTTTGGACCTGTGAGGTTACGGCATGGTGCAGTTGATATGTTAGTCTGGACACCTGATACGCACGGGACCTTTTCAGTAAAGGCTCTATCACGTCTGCTTATGTTGGACAAGGTGAGAGGGAGCGATTTCGGTGAATGTTTTGCGTGGAAAGTCATCGTACCTCCAAAGGTTCAGGCGTTTTTGTGGTTCAAATGGCTGCGCTGTTTACCAACCTTTGATTTTTAGAAGCTTCGTGGCATCGTGTTGGATGAGCAGCAAGGTTTTTGTGCTTGGTGTCGTGAGAGGGAGGAGGAGATTGATCACTTGTTTTTCCTATGCTCGTTTGCCCGAGGATTTTGGTATTGGTTTTGGCGTTGGTGGGGGGTGTCTTTGCCGATGCCGAGGACTTTTTCTGATTTTTTCATCTCAGGATTTCATTGTTCTTTCACGGGCACTTTAAGGCTTCTGTGGGTGTCGAGCATTGCAGCATTGTTGTGGTCCCTATGGCTTGCGCGGAATGAATGTGTTTTAACGGTAAACTTCTACCGGCTTCGGAGATTTGCTTCTTGGTTAAATTGCGCTCATTTTACTGGGTGAAGTCGTTAAAAGAGGGGTTGTCCGTCAGTGAGTCTTTATGGTGGGATTGCCCGAGCTCGTTCAGTGAGTTTGTAGTTTCTAAGCCATGTCGTGTGGGGGTGAGTTGGGAGCCTCCAATTGGGGACACACTGAAATTTTCGGTTGATGGTTCTCCTCGTGGTAAGCCAAGGCCTGCCGGTTTTAGGGGTGTTTTGCGTGATGCACAGGGTCGAATTCTAGCTCTCTTCTCGGGTCCACTTGGTTCCCTTGATTCCAATGTAGCAGAGTTGCAGGCAATCGCTTTTGCGTTGAATTTCTTTGCAGCTTCTAAATGGGCATCTCGTCCCCTCGTGGTGGAGTCGGATTCCAAAATTGCTCTTGGTTGGGTGTTGTATTTGGAACGACGACCTTGGCTTTTGTGGGAGATTTTTGGTTTGATCGATCAAGCATGCGTCACTTTGGGGTCCGTATGCTTTAACCACATTTTCCGTGAGGCAAATGGGTTAGCGGATGTGCTAGCAAAGGAAGGGGTGACGCGGGCATCTTTATTTCAGGCCTCTGTATGATTGTTTCCTTTGTGAGGGGAGTTGTGTTCCGTTGTTGTTTATTTCCTTTTAGTCCGTGTGTCGTACTCTTTTCCTCGGTTAGGCTTAGGGAGGTTTTTAATGAGGCGCATGTGTGACTCGAGTTGTATATTTTCCCATTAATATACAGATTTTTGCCGATGAAAAAAGGAACGGCAAAAAAGGATATAAATAAGCAGCTATGTTATACTTTTATGTTGTACATTGTAAATTGAATTAGGGTATTAAAATTTTTTTTTTTTTTGTTTAAATAGAGAGATTATATTCTCATTCCGAGATTCGAACCTATACAAGATGGAGCAGAATGTGTATCCTTAGCAACTAAACCAATTAATTTTGGTTAGACTCAAAATAGTTCGAACATATAATAAATTTATTTATGTATAACTTAAAAGACAACTATTAATTATTTTACGGAAAAAGATATTAGATAATTTATATAATGTATAGAATTCAAATTCTTATGTTACGAGTAAAACAAATTAAATTAGAAGTATCGCCTCCATAATAAATTTTTATAATATTTGCTTCAAATTAATTTATCAACAAACCGATCAAATATGATTATGAAAAACGTCATTCTGTGAATGAAAACATTGTAACACTCAATGTTTTATTTTGAGTCAAAATTGTCATTTTGTGAATGAAAACTGTAATCAACTAACGATAAACAACTTGATATGACTGACAGAATAACACATCATCAGAAAAAAAAATTGTATTTTATATAATTTTAGTTTTACTTGTGTGTCATTATGTCAAGTCAGCACCTTTGTTTATTTGTCACTGTTATGTCAGTGTGCATTGTCATGGAGATTTCCCACACCATGTCAAGTAATTTGTCGTTAATTTACTAACTATTTTAACTTAAGATAAAATATTAAAGCTTAATGTACTTAAAAAAATTAAAATAATTTTTCAGTCAAATATTAAGAACATTTTCTAACTTTATGCATAAAAATACAACCTAAAGAGAATTTGTGCATCCCGAAGTGATAAATGAAAAAAATAAAAAGGAAGATTTGGATAAAAGGAAGATCGCATCAAAAGCCAACCTTAAAAGTTTTTAGTTTTAACGAATTTAACGATTGGAATCCTTTTTGGATCCAAATTCGTATCTAATTCTTTGAACACACTTTCCTATAATGCTCCAATTTATAAATAAAATATTTTAATACACAAATGGAATAAAATTTAATTTATATAAATTTATTAATTTTAGAAGTTATGAATTGTGGGTTTAGAATTTAAAATTTAAGATTTATAGTTTTATAGTTTACATATAGAGATTAAAATTTCATTATTTAAATATGAAAAGTTGTGTAAATCTTTCACACTGTTTGTGTATAAAAAATATTACTCTTTTAAAAATTGTTTAAGTTTGGTGTTCATATTCATATTATCTTTTTTACGTCATATTAGGCCTTAAATTTTATTTTAATCTCTTTTCAGTTTAAAGTTTTTAATTTGTTATCAAATTAAACAACCGATACAAATATTATTTATTTATTTTCTAACAATTTTCATCTTTTCTGATTTTTATTACTAAGGATACCTTGAAGAATTTGTTCCCCAAATTATTTCGATTAGCGAGTAATAAGCTTGCAAGTGTAAATGTTGAGGATTTCATACAAAATTTACACCATTGACATAAAATTATGTGTCTGTCCTTAAATTTTATTAAATCGAATTTCAAAATTTTATTTCTAAAAGAGAGTATGAAATTTAAAGAGAGGGAATTTTGGTGCAAACGGTGTAAGATGGAATATTATAACTAAAATTTAGGAAATATGTTATATAAAAAGTTTCATTCATATCAGATACATACGTATACATGTATATATTGTTCAATATGTAATACCTTGTACTAATAAAGTTCAGCATACATTCATCTAATACAAACTACTTTTTTTTCTATTGTGATCAATTGTTGTTATAAGATGTGAGATCATCAGTGATGTATAGGATCAGGACCACCTGGACCTTTTCTCTTTGACTCAAAAGGATTTTCGACATTCCTTTTCATGCTAGCTTTAATGGCTTTCTTGCCTTCATCTATCAATGTACGTTTTCCACCTCCTTTTAATTGCATGGATTCATGATCGGTCTCACGTATTTCTTGTCTTTTGGTCGATTTCGTAACAGTTGCAGATATACCAGACGCTACTGTTGTCAATTGAGGTGAATATCGACGACGAAAAGAGTCGAATTCCTAAAATGACGGGCGTACTTTTATTTCATCTTCAAATGCTTGATCAGGAACCGAAAACGAATGAAGTGAATAAGTTGCAAAACTCGAAACCAAAAACAAAACATGCATGGAAAGCATCAAGAAAACATTGAAATTAGCCATTTGAAAGTTCAAATTAGGGTTTGATAGTTTGCATAGAATGGGTTGCATGTATAGGTATATATAGATATTACCAACCTTTTGTTTTGCCAGAATATTCAAAGTTTGTTCATATGGATACCATTTGATTGGATTTTAACTTTTAGGATTGAGATGAATTCTTGTTGCTTATATTCAGTTTAGATTCCTATATTTATGTCATAATCATATTTAATATGTTTTATATTTATATAAATTTAAATACGTTAATAATCAAATTTGATATATTTGCATACTTATTAACTTGCATATTATATTTATATTATGTTCATGTTGTGTATGAAATTTCAGTATTTTAATCACTTCATAATCATATATTTATGGTTGGGCATGATTAGGATTGCATGAAAAGTTTTTACTTGCCCATAAGTAGGGGTGAGCAAAACTCGAGTTGACTCGACGCGAAAAAACCTGACTCGTAATTTTATCCCAAAATATATGTGTGAATTACATAATTATCTCATGTTGGGTCAAATTAAATATTTTTACTCTAAATTTAAACCCGACCTGACCCAACCTAAATCTATTTTTTTTAAATCCCGACTCATAAAATTTGATCGGTCGAATCTCCGTGTCATGCACAACCCTAGTTAGTAGAGGCTTAAATTCTTTACCTCCATTCTCTTTGAAATGTACTGATATAAATTAAAGTATAGGATTAAATTTCAAAAGTAATCATAACAGAGGTATTAAAATCACAATTTGACCAAATTATATACAACTTTCAGGTTTCATATTTGTCACTTGAAGTGGGAATGGTTACAACCATGGCCGATCCAAACGTACCCATCTCGTCAACTCCGACCACAAACCAAGCTTCCCAAGTCGGAAGAACCGACCGTGAGGCTCGAGTTTTAAGGTACAAAGAGAATAGGAGGAACCGAAAATTTGAGAAAACAATCCGATACGCTTCCCGGAAGGCCTACACCGAATCAAGGCCAAGAATCAAAGGCCAATTCGTCAATAGAACTAAAACCGACAACGACATAGTCCTCGACCACATGCTTAACTCGCCAACTTCAGCTTTTGCAGCAGCTTTCATGTCGGAAACAGAGTACGACGTTGTCTCGTAGTTTTGAAAGTCGATTTATAGAAGAATACTATGATTGTGTAATATAGTAATAAAATTCTGGCAAGTAGAATAATCCAAACGACAATTGAAATTAATGGAAATAGATGTTTAGTTCTTTGGTTATAGTTTATGTCGCGTCTAAAGTTTGATTTCAATCTCGGAATAAAAAAACAAAGGCTTGATTCCTTAAGACTTTTTAAATTGACCCAAACTTTTTATTTGGGTTAATATATATTTTGGTACCTTAATTTTGTCTTAACTTGATTGTTCGATTTAAATTATCATTTAAATTTGACTTCTGATTTGAACAAAACATCGCGTTTTTGTACTTGTTTTTATCTAAAAGTTGAGTTTAAGTATTATTGAATCGGAAAAAGAAGTTTAAGAATCAAATTGAATATGAAATTGATTTCAAGATCGAACGTTGAGAGGGTCGAATTACTAAATTTAAAATTTTTTTTGATCGGCAAAAGAGTATGATTTTATTAATAAGTATCATACAGTGTCATCACACTCCATGGCCTCATTAAAAACCTCCCTACACCTAAATGGAGGAAAAGAGTACCGAGGAGTATGAGATAAAGAACAAACGCTAAAAACAACCGAACAAACACGAAAAAACTAACGCAATAAACCAAAACACAAAACATTCACGCTAGTATGCAAAACCAAGATGTTCGATCAACACCACCCCTCGCCAAAAAGTCATCCAAGCAATTCGCTTCTCGATAAAAACATGAATACATAAGCTCAACAATAATCCCCCTCAGATGCAATTTCCAGGCCAAAAGATGTCGTCAAGCACCAACAAAAAAATGGTCCGATGTTGTGTGTCTCAAAAAGTGTTGAACCGAATTACGCTTCAACGCTGAACCAATCCCACTCACATTCCACGACCACAAACTCAACGCTCTTTTCAATTATTATCGTTCTTGCGCTTCAATCATACGCACGATATCCTTTACAATTTCTTGTTCGTTTCCAATTGTTTTCACCCCAATCAGTTTACCCAATTTCAATGTTTCCTCCGCTTCTCTTAAAATAATCCGTTTTCGGTTATAGAAGTCAGAATCTGACAAAGAGCCATTAGCAATTACCTCTGATGGTTTTTGGTTCTTCTTCGGACGACCTCTGCCCTTTTTTACCAGCTTCGCTTTAGCCTCACCTCGCTCACCAAACGATAAAAAACTCAATTCGATTTCTGAAACCGGTCGTAACCTTCTAAACTCTCCATTGTATTCAATTGTTTGAGCCTTATTAGCCCTAGGAATTTCTATTCTTGACCCATCAACACTTGGGCTCAATTCATCAGCTACTAGTTCGTCGGCAACTAGTTCATCACACGGTACTCCCGCATTGTTTGGAAAAACATCCATCACAGCATCACTCCGCAAAACATCCAGAATTCGCTGACTTTCCCTTTCACGATGGACAAAGCTTACATCTTCATCCGCCATCCAACTTTTCATGCTCATGACACGTCAATCCTCCCTCTTGTTCTCATTCGACATACGATCAATTTGGCTCGACCCCAGAGCCGAATAAGAGAAAGAATCGGGTAACACTGTATCATTTGCTGACCTCCCACTTATAGACACCTTAACAGGGCTGGACATATCCATGTTCAAATCCTCAGTACTCAATGTATCTTCCGAGCAGTTCGCCGCCTCACAACTACAATCACACTTAGGGCCAATCACTTCCTCAATTTCTGTAACGTGAATTGTGAAGACGTTATTGTTAATGCGCAAGTCCATTACTTCATCTATGTGTGAAATTCAGTCGGTTTCGATCTAAAATCGACATCGTTCAAACGTCAAAGGCGCCAAAGTCTCAATGTCAATCCATACGAGTTCGCCCCAAATCGCTGCAATATTTTGAAATGTTTCTTCAGACCATCCCTGAATTGGAATTCCACTTACTGAAAGCCATACCCTTTGATTCGGTAAAAATGATGTAGGTGACTATTCAATTAAATTTTCAAACCATTTTCTAGACGCCTAGTCTCCAAATTTCACTTCCTTGATTCTTTATCTTCAAACATGAAGAATACAAGAGAGCCCGCAACTCGCATCAACGTAAAATCTGTCAATTTCGCCTTTGTAATCTCATTTGCAAGATCCGCTATTTGGCTGGGTTGACGGCAAAAACCCAAAGCCCAATTCTATAAAATTTCCCATTTATCGGTATTAACAACCCCATCCACGCATTTGTGTTTCTCTTCCACTCTAGATTGCTCTTTCAATGTGATCTGATCATCACCGTCCTCATCCTTGTTACGCCGCCTCACTGGATTCCTTTTGGAATTGTTCGTATGATCATGATCATCCCATTGTTGCTGGATCTCCTTGTTTGTCCTTGAATCAATGTTATCACGTTTTCTTCTCCAAAATGTATCCCTAGTCTCCCTTTGCGCCATCATTACCTTTAATTTGTATCCATAAAGTCGAAATCCATGAAAACGCTCTATGATTCGATCTGCATCCTCCTTTGACCCCAAACGTACAAATCCGAATCCGGTTCCATCTCTCACTCTCTTTCTTGGTACAAACACATCAACAACCACTCCATGTCTGTCAAAAAATTTCCAAACGCCTTGCCAGTGTAGTTGCCCCGGTAAGTTTTATACAAAAACCGTCCAAACTCTTTGAATCTGATTTCTCAAGCTCATTTTCCTCACTATTAAGGTTGCGTGCACGCCTCTAATTCTTACTTGAAACTTCAATTGTGCACACAGTTTTATTCAGAAATATTCACAAACACATGGTGTGCACATATCAAATCCAATCCATTTTCACTTCTCATTTAAAAGATGAGTGCAAGCGTTAATACACAAGGTTCCGTAGTCTCCAAGTGCAAACCAGAGGCAGTGAATCGCGTTGCTGATTGGTCTTGCGGTACTATGCTAATTTGATAGCGGCCAAAGAGAGAGAACTGAGTAATATGGACTTGAAAAAAAGGACTAAATTTTAAAATTATAAGGGCTTTTTAAGTTTTACAGCCCTTATAAAGCCCTTATAAAACTTAAAAAGCCCCTTTTTAAGTTTTACACGGACTTAAATTGCTATTAGAATAAAACTATTGGGGACACAAATCTACCCTTCTTTAATTTTGTCAGTGTTTATTTATAACTAAATAACTTCAAATTTTAAACAAGGGTCAAATTATTATTAAATAAATATTTTTCGGATATTTAAGTTTCATAATAGAGACTTATGCCCTTGATCCCTCCGTCCCATGGATTGTATGATAAACAATGACAGAGTCATATGGATTTTTACTAAAAAATATAAGGGATATTTACTTATTTGACCTCTTATTTTTCAATTCATTTGAACTATATCCCTTTTTTAATGGTTAATTGTACATTGTCTCTATTTATCTTAATTATTTACTCCGTCCCTAATAACAAGTTTTTGCTTACTCATGAAACTGGTTGAACCATGATTCAAATTCAAACCAGTTATATTATTTTTGTTCGAATTGAGTTCTTGAACGATTAAAAGCTATATGTAAATAAGAGTTTTTCTTTTGGTTAATGTCATTGTTTTAAATCTTTTGACCGGTTAATTTAAATTAAATATTATAAAAATTTATCACGAAACAATTTTTAAATTTTTATAATTTATAATATTAGAATCTAATTTTTTTATTCTATTTTAAAATATCCGAACGAATCATTTTACTAGATGAATAGATGGTCCAATTTCTAACGATCCAAATAAATATTCTTTTTAATTGTCAACAAGCTTCTCGGTTTTTTATTACACTGATTCGATTGGTTGGTTGCCGCGGATGAAAGGTCTTGTGTTTGGAGCTTTGAGGGGAATTTTAATAGGGTGAGTGAAGCTGAAAATAGGGGATTAGTGGCGCCTTTCACTCTCGATGAGGTGTGGGCGTTTGTTCGTGGGTGTGAGTGTTCGACGTCACCGGGGCCGGACGACTACAGTATGGAATTTTTTAAGAAGTGTTGGGAGGTAGTTTGTGATGATGTTGGGCGTGTTTTGATGATTATTTTGCATCCGACAAGTTACCTGTGGGTGCGAACAATACATTCCTTGTGCTTTTGCCTAAGATTGATTCACAGGTCACCTTGAGTGATTTTCGACCAATCAACTTGCTTAATTTGCTATATAAGATTCTTGCCAAAATTCTGGCTAGAAGGCTGCAGTCGGTGTTGGGAGGACTAATTAGTGATCACCAATCGGCTTTTGTGCATGGGCGTCAAATTATGGATGGTATTCTATTGGCAAATGAGACAATACATTCCATGCGACAGAGTTCGTTGGGCAGATGTATCCTGAAATTGGACTTCACGAAAGCTTACGACTACGTTCGATAGGAATTTTTAGAGCACATTTTATGGTCGATGGGGTTCAGTGATTCTTGGCGTCGTTGGATTACTGAGTGTATCAGCACAGTCAGGTTATCAGTTTTGTTAAACAGTGGCGCCACTAAAGAATTTGGAATGGGGCGTGGTCTGTGGCAAGGCTGCCTGTTGTCGCCTTTGTTGTTCGTTATTGTGGCGGAAGCACTGCATAGGATGTTCATTCAAGCGGAAGAGTTGGGGCTCATCCATGGGGTTTCGTTGGCTCCGGGGGTGTCGCTATCGCATCTTCAATTTACTGATGACACCATTCTATTCTTTGAAGCCTCCGTTGAGAGCGCTACGACTATTTGCAGGTTACTGTGTTGCTTTCAAGTTTGTTCTGGTTTGAAAATTAACTTCAATACGTCCTCTCTTTATACTATTGGCGTGGATGAGGGGCTGTTTGATTCAATGGCGGCTGTCTTGTGTTGTCGGAAAGTTGAATTGCCTTTTGTTTATTTGGGGCTGCCGTTGGGGGTGAATCCTCACAACATTGTTGTATGGGAACCAGTTATAGCCTCGGTTCGACGAAAGCTCGCTGGTTGGAAACGAACATCTTTATCTTTTGCTACTCGCGTCACACTGCTAAACTCTGTTCATTCATCACTTTCAGTTTATTATATGGGTTTGTTTCGGGTGTCGAAGGGTGTTATCGCATCAATAGATAAAGTGAGACGTGCTTTTCTGTGGAGTGGGGTGAGTTTACAACGGAAAATGTGTCGAACTGGCCAAAGTCAAACCGAGGAGACCGTTTCGAAACAGGGGTGGCCCGTATCGAAACACCCTCAACGGTCAACTTCTCGTGGTCAACGATACGAAGACCGTTCCGAAACACTAAAGCCCGTTTCGATACTTCATTTTATCGTCAAATTCTCATATTTCCAGTAGCAAAATCGTATCGAAACGGCCCCTAGCGTTCCGAAACGCCTGGCCAAAAACAAAGGGACCGTACCGAGACGGGACCAACCGTTTCAAAACGCCCTCTACCTGCATATTGGTTTTAGCTGGTTTATGGCACAAGGCTATCCCAAAACTCTACTAAAACCTCCCACAACACACATACAACAACTCTAAGGCAAACCAAACATCTACAAGCATGCTTAACACACCAAACATAAAGAAGCCATACATTAAAGGAATCAACATCATTTAACACATGCTTCATACATAACATTTAAGATTCATGCTTCAACAAACATACACTTAGGCATCCATAAAGGCACAAGGCCAACAACATCATAAAGGAGTCTAAACGTGCTCCTAAACAAACCAACACCAACATACTTCAAAAGCTCAAAGCGAGAAATACATATCCCATTGCTTGACTATTACACCTTAAAACTTAAATTTCCATACTTGAAAGCTAAGATAGCACCACAAAGCCCACTTGGAGGCTCATTTCTTGCACTAGCAACCCACGAACTACGGATCTGCATTGTCGAACAAAAGAGAGCGTAAGCATAAAGCTTAGTGAGGGTAAGCTCATTAAAACAAACCTCGACAATGCATGGTCCAAGCACGAGCACAACCAAGGTAAAATGCATGTTCTTACCTTCGATCCACATGAGCCAAAATACACATGATGCATGAACATATATTCAATATTATGCCATGCTCAACAAGTCCATATACACATCATATGTAAACACATTTATTAATCCATATTCACAACACATCTCAAATCATATTGGCACCTAGCTATGACTCGAATACGCGGATAACAGTTGGAACTCACATCCAACAACAACCATTACCTTATGGTGGGATTACACTCATAACCGTTCAGGCGGAGGGGATTCCACTCGTCCTCACGCCCCGTCGATGGGATTACACTCATCACCGACTAACATATATATAAGAAGGTTTTCCGGGCGAACCCATACTCCATCTTGATGACTACCATAACCAAGACCACGCGCGCATTTGACTCACGTGTGCACACTAAACATCCTAATGATCGATCATTGTACCCAAGCATACTAGTGCCAATACTAAACACAATTCACAACATCATTTCATAACAACTTTCGTGCTTATCACGTACTCACCATGATCACCATCATGCACAATCCACATGCATATCACAATGCATCAAAATCATGCCTCAACATACATGTATAACAAAATATGCATATCCACCATAAACACAATTAAACATGAGGCATAGACAACAATTAGAGTTCAACCAAAGTCTCTAACTAAAGCTTGGGATTAGGCTACCACTCTAATCCCAACTGTAGGTGGGTCTACCAAGCCCGACCTAGTCCACATGCTTGAACCAATACTCGAAAACCATTTAAAAACATTTAACCACTCACCGACTATTCCAAGCTCAACACACTAGCCAATCAAGCTTCCAACAATTCCAGATTTATTCCCGATGCTTCACCAACACAATTTCTTGCTTCTAATCAACTCAACACAATCAAAACAACCTCAAATCAGATCACGCATCAATGTAGCAAACCCGGAACACTAATCAAGCATAAAACACAAGAGTTTCAAGCTAAGAACAACCCCAAAACTTCAAACCCGAGCAGCCATGAAACCCAGTCCAAAACTCTTGATTTCAACCTTTTTAACACACTTAAATGCTTCCAAAACAACCCCTAACTATTACACTAACAACAGCCCTTAATTTCCAACATCAAACAACCCCAAAACCAACCTTTAAACCCTTCAAAAACCCTTCTAAAACCCAAATCCGAGAATCATTGTAAAACTCTTTAAAATTCACATATGTTGGACCTTATGTGTTGTAAACAACTTATCTAACAATAATTCATTTAGATTCAGAGCTCGGTATTTATGATGTTTACTTTAGATCAGTGATGATTATATTCTATTGATCTGTGATGTTTGACTTTTTCAACATTCTGTAATGTTATGCAATATTTGATTATACATTCAGATTCGGATTATTGTATATCAGATTATATGATTATGCATTTCTGTTGATAAATAATTCATTTAGATTCAGAGCTCGGTATTTATGTCATCTCATTTTGGTTGGGATTCTGTACGGGGAAGTTCAGTAGCTTCATCCTTCAGGATGATGTTTACTTTAGATCAGTGGTTTTGCCCTACGGGCTGGATTCCACTTCGGATGGTGATGAGATAGAGAGTGGTTCTGGGGAACCTTACTCTTGGGATGGTGATGTAGTTTGGGTGCATGTCATATTGTGTTGCATATTCATTCATACTTGCTTATGTGTTTGAATTGATTCATGATGGAAAAACTGTATTCTAATAATGTTTGGTTGCCTCTGTTGTTATAACGACTCTGTTAGTTCTATTTGCATTGTAGAGACACACTGAGCGTTTTTGCTGACTCCCCCTTAGTTTCTACTTTCAGATACTCAGGTCTAGGCTACGGTACTTGGAGGACCTCATTTTCCAGCTTTATTTATTTATTATTATCAGTATGAGACTTGGACTTTTATAGATTTTATGTTTTATCAGATTGTATATAATTTCAGATTCTGGATGTTTTATTTGGGGTTATTCTATTTTATCATGCATGCACATTTTGAATATTTAATATTTTTAGGAATATTTTATCAGTATGTAATATGCGATATTATTATTATCTATTTTGGAATTTAAGTTTTGAATCAGGTTATATGTGTGAGGGAGAAGCTTTGAGTTGACTCCTTATATTCGACCCAGTTCTTTCGGGTCGGGTTTAGGGGGTTACATTTAGTGGTATCAGAGCCAGGTTCAACACTCGGCCTGGGTGATTTAAATCAATTTGAAATCGAAAATAAATTTTTGCATGCATTCTCAAATGTTTTCGGGGTAAAATGGGAATTTCAAATAAATTTATGATATATTATGAATATATTTATACATATTCTGAATAAGGTCTCCAAGTACCGAATCTAATCTTAGGATTCTGTCTTTTGTAGATATACTACTATGTCACCTCGGAGAAGTTCTAGAGTAGCGGCCGGTCGAGGCCGTGGCCGAGGACGAGGTCGTACCGTGACTGCGGATAGTGACGTTCCACCTCTAGAGGGTTCGATACAAAATCAAGATGAGGTCCAGGGTGCGAATGACGAGGAACAACATGTGGATCAGACAGGAGCTCAGCAGACAGGAGCTCAGTAGACTGGAGCTCAGCAGACCGGTGGAGGATACCCACATGTTCAGCCTGCTCAGGGTAGTGGTCATCGTGATTCAGGGGATAGTGAGACAGTGGGCACATATGTTGTAACTATTCAGAGAGAGTTATTGAGATACCTTCGTCAGTCTGAGAGTGTTCGGAGACTCATATCCACATAGTTTCTTGTTGCCGAGATGACTATGTTCGATGGAAAGACGGGTACAGACCCAGCAGATGCAGAGTACTGGCTGAAGAAGCTTCAGCGATTATTTATTGAGATGGATTATCCTACCGACCAGAAATTCAGGGCTACCGTTTCACTACTGCAAGGTGAAGCCCAGAATTGGTGGGAGACTGAGGATCTTGTTACTCCAGCTAGTACTGTTACTTGGGATAATTTCAGACAGGCTTTCCGTGATCGATATGTCGGAGCTGATTATACAGCTAAGTGCATAGATGATTTCATGAATCTGAGACAGAACGACATGATTGTTAATGACTATAAGATCGAGTTTATGAGATTGATTCAGTACGTCCCAGGGTTAGTGACCACAGAAAAAGACAAGTGTGATTGGTTTCTGAAGGGATTGCGTCCTACGATAAAGGCCAGTGTTGCTTTACATATGGACCAAGAATACAATGATATAACTTGACGAGCTAGGACAGCTGAGCGTAATGAGGAGAAGTTGAGACAGCTTGAGTTCCATGGATCTGATAGAATGAAGAGACCAGTGTTAGTGCCAGTTCAGCATAGTCAGGGAAATCAGTCTAGGAAGAGGGCCAGAGATGAGACATACTATCAAAGTTATTCGAGAGCTAGACCAGTGACTTCTTCTATTCCGACTGTTAGTGCTGGTGGTTCGACTAGTACTCGAGGGGTGCCACAGTGTCCATTTTGCAAGAAGTGGCATTCGGGCGAGTGTAGGAGTTAGACTGGAGCTTGTTTCAGATTTGGTTCATTGGAGCATCGTTTCAGAGATTGTCCGATTTCACCTCCCTCAGCTTTTACTATTAATCAGTCTCAGACATCAGTACAGACTCCCGCCAGGGGAAGAGGTCAGGTCAGATCTGTTACTTCAGGCTCTGCTAGTAGAGGTAGACCAGCTCCGAGTGGAGGATCAGCAGGATCGGGGGCAAGACAGCCGGGGTTAGTTTATTCTACTAGGAGGCACGAGGACCGTGATGAAACAAATGTTATTGCGGGTACATTCTCTATCCATTCTATTCCATATTTTGCTCTGCTAGATAATGGTTTGACTCATTCATATGTTGCAAGTTCTGTGTCTAGAGGTCTTGTGATTTCTGTTGAGGATACTGTTAGTGCTGTTACTGTACACAGTCCGGTGAGTAATCCAGTTGAGGTTACTAAAGTATACAGGAATTGTCCTCTCGAGATTCAAGGGGAGATCTTTTCAACTGATTTGATGGAGTTACCTTTTGGAGAGTTCGATCTTATTCTGGGTATGGATTGGTTGTCTGCACATCATGTTACTTTAGACTGTGAAAAGAAAAGGGCTACACTGAGAACTCCTTATGATCGTGAGGTGATTCTGATTGGTGAGCGCAGAGGGTTCATATGTAACATCGTCTCAGCTCTCAAAGCTGAGAAAATGATCAGGAAATGGTCTATAGCTTATCTTGCCAATATCCTTGATCCGAGACAGTCTGATTCCGAATTAGATAAGATTCGAGTTGTGAAAGACTTTCTAGACGTTTTCCCGGAAGAATTACCTGGGGTACCGCCGAAACGGGATGAAGTTGAGTTTGGCATCGAGGTTTATTTGGGTACAGCTCTTGTGTCTATGGAACCTTATGGGATGGCACCGAAGGAATTTAAAGAGTTGAAGATTTAGTTGCAAGAACTGTTGGATCGAGGTTTCATTCGACCCAGTGTTTCTCCTTGGGGAGCTCTTGTTCTGTTTGTTAAGAAGAAGGATGGGCACTTCGACTCTGTATAGATTATCGGAAGCTGAATAAGCTGACGATCAAGAACAAATATCCTCTTCCCCGTATTGATGATCTGTTTGACCAGTTCCGGGGAGCTACGATATTCTCTAAGATAGACCTGGGATCTTGTTATTACCAACTCAAGGTTAAGGATTCTGATGTGTTCAAAATAGCTTTTCGGACACGATATGGCCATTACGAGTTCCTTGTGATGCCTTTTGGGTTGACTAACGCTCCTGCCGATTTTATGGATATGATGAATAGGGTGTTTCAACCCTATATTGACCAGTTTGTTATGGTATTTATTGATGATATATTGGTATATTCTAGATCTGAGGAAGAGCATGAGGAATATCTTCAGATTGTAATACAGATTCTGCGAGAGAAACAACTATATGCCAAATTCAGTAAGTGTGAGTTCTGGCTTTCTGAGGTTATGTTTCTGGGTCATATAGTTTCAGCTCAGGGTATTCAAGTTGATCCGATGAAGGTTGAGGCTATTATGAGTTGGAAGCAGCCAAAGAATGTTTCTGAGGTTCGAAGCTTCTTGGATTTAGCTGGTTATTATCGGAGATTCGTTGAGGGTTTCTCTTCTATTGCAGCTCCGTTGACTAAGCTTCCGAGGAAGGATGTTCCCTTTGTTTGGACTGAGGCTCAGCAGTATAGTTTCGAGAAGCTTAAGTTTGTGTTGACTTAAGCACTAGTTTTGATTCAGCCTGAGCCAAGTAAGGCTTATACAGTTTTTAGTGATACTTCGTACACCGGATTGGGGTGTGTTTTGATGTAGGACGGAAAGGTAGTGGCTTATGCGTCTCGATAGATAAAACAACATGAGTGTAACTATCCTACCCATGATCTAGAGCTTGTTGTTGTTATCTTTGCACTTAAGATCTGGAGACACTATCTCTACGGGGAGAAGCGTTATATCTATACAGACCATAAGAGTCTGAAATACCTCCTCACTCAGAAAGAGCTTAATCTGAGACAACGTCGCTGGTTAGAGATTCTCAAGGATTATGATTGTGAGATTGAGTATCATCCAGGTAAAGCTAATGTCGTTGTTGATGCATTGAGTCGTAACACCATTTCAGATCTAAGAGCTTTGTTTGCTCGGATGAGTTTGTACGACGATGGTAGTCTGATGGCAGAACTTCGGGTTATTCCTACATTGATTTCTGATATTCGAGCTGAGCAGCCTAGTGATCCATTTTTGATGCATTGTATTAGAGAGGTGCGTGAGGGTACATCTCTAGATTTCTCTATTGATCAGGATGGAGTATAATGTTTCTGTGGCCGATATTGTATTCCGAGGAAATATGGGTTAAAACAGGTTATTCTCCGTGAGGCCCATGACAGTCCTTATTCTATGCATCCTTGTGGTGACAAGATATATAAGAATCTTCGTGAAAGGTACTGGTGGAAAGGTCTCAAGTGGGACGTCGTCGGATTTGTATCGAGGTGCCTGACTTGTCAGAAAGTCAAAGCAGAGCATCAACGTCCGTCTGGGTTACTACAACATATTAAGATTCCTCAATGGAAGTGGGAGCGCGTGACTTTGGACTTTGTTAGTGGACTTCCTTTGACTCCGTCGAAGAAGGATTCATCTGGGTTATTGTTGATCGTCTGACGAAGTCCACACATTTCATTCCTGTCTGAGTTAACTATTCTTTGAGTAAGTTATCCCGGCTTTATATTTTTTAGATCGTTCGACTTCACGGGGTACCGTTATCTATTATTTCCGACAGAGATCTGAGGTTCACTGCATTATTCTAGGGGTCTCTTCATTCTTCTTTGGGTACTCGGTTGAAATTCAGTACATCTTATGATCTGCAAACAGATGGTTAGTCTGAGCGTGTGATCCAGATTCTTGAGGATATGTTGAGAGGTTGTATTCTTGATTTTAGAGGCAGTTGGGAGGATTTCTTGCCGCTTGCAAAGTTTTCTTATAATCACAGTTATCAGGCCAATATCAAGATGGCACCGTATGAGGCTCTGTATGGGCGTAGGTGTTGTTCACCTATTGGCTGGACTGGGTTGAATGAGCACAGATTGTTGGGACCGA
The DNA here is from genome assembly GCA_030270665.1 of Hibiscus trionum. NCBI lineage: Eukaryota > Viridiplantae > Streptophyta > Magnoliopsida > Malvales > Malvaceae > Hibiscus > Hibiscus trionum. The sequence goes on along the minus strand of BSYR01000026.1, from coordinate 47,308,536 downwards.
AGATTGTGCACGAGGCTGAGCAGACTGTCAGATTGATTCGAGATCGGCTTAAGGCTGCTTTTGAAAGACATAAGTCTTATGCTGATTTGAGACGTCATGATCTTGAGTTTGAGGTGGGTGATGAGGTTTTCTTGAAAGTATCTCCTTGGAGAAAGGTACTTCGGTTTGGTCGAAAGGGCAAGCTGAGTCCTCGTTACATTAGCCCTTATCAGATTATTCGTCGAGATGGACCGGTTGCCTATCAACTAGAGCTACCACCAGAGCTTCAGCGTATTCACGGTGTTTTCCATATTTCAGTGTTGAGACGTTATCATCCTGATCCGTCACATGTCATGCCTGTTGAGGATATTGAGGTTCTTCTTGATTTGCGTTTTGAGGAGGAGCCTATTGAGATTCTTGCTCATGATAAAAAGGTTCTCAGAAGGAAGACCATTATGATGGTCAATGTTCTGTGTCGTAGTCGTAGTCATGATGAGGCTACGTGGGAGCCCAAGACTGTCATCCGAGCTCAGTATCCGCATCTTTTTGCACCTGGTAAATTTCGAGGCCGAAATTTCTTTTTAACTGTGAGAGAATTGTAACACCCCAATTTTGCCCTAAATTAAAAACCCTAATAGTTGGGAATTTCAATTGAAAACTAAATTAAATTTCAATGATTAAATTGGGGATTTTAAGAATTTCAGTGATCACATTGTAACGATTGCAAAACTTAAGTGTCGTTTCATAAACCCTAGAAAGTATAATGGCACGCTCCGCAATTAACCCTTTTCTTAGGGTATAAATAGAACCTTTCAACCATTTTCTCTGGTTTTGGTCGTTCTCTTCCCTCTCCTTCAACGTCTTGAGCGAGCAAAAGAAAAGAAACCCCCTTTCTCCGTTTTCCGTCTGGCCAAGGGTCAAACACCTTCCGTTCGACGGTCCGGCACCACCGTTCATCTTCCCTTTATTGTCCGACCATAACCCACTCGGCTACTAACCCTCTTCAGCCGCCCTTTGCCCGAAACTCATCGGTAAGCTTTTCGGTTGCTTCAGAAATCCCTCATGCCGCTGTCGTCTTGTTTTTTTTTGCAAATTCGTTGGGTCTCAATTGTTCATTTCCCTCGTGTAAGTTGTGTGTGTATGTGAGTCTCAGAAACTCGTCAGAATTTGACGCAAGAGGTCACCGGCGGTGAGGAATCGAGGGGATGTTGTGCCCTAATATTCGAATTAAGGATTTTATGTTAAACCGGTCTGAACTGGTCCAAAAGACTGGACCGGGTTGATAGAACCGAACCGGTCTGTCTTATAAAGAGTCGGCTGACGTCAGCGTTGACCGTTGACTTTTTCAGAAAAGAGCTATTTCATGTTTTTCGACATCATGATTCCGATTCCGTTGCCCATTTTCCCAAATTCGAACTCGAAAGACCGTTTTGACCATTTTTATTCATTTATACTTGTATTTTAAAATTTGAATATCGGAAAAATTAATTGGTATTATTCGTATTTGCATACGACATTAACTCGAATACTGAGATCCTTACTCCTCCTCCACCTGGACGACCTCTTGTTGCTCAGCCATCGGGATCCGTCGTGAGTTTAATTGTCTTGGCATAGTAGTAATATCTTGATGGTGTATTTAATTGTCATAGGAGCTGACTCTGACCGAACTAGAGATAGAGCTGAGCGTGGGAGACGTCACCGTCGATGTTGAGTGTTAGCTACTTGAGGTGTGTTCTCTTCTGTGTAGTTTGCTTACAGTGCTCTGTATGTAAATGTGATGATTTGCTGAAATGTATACATGATGTGGTCTGATGATGTGTGATGATTATATTCTATTGATCTGTGATGTTTGACTTGTTCAACATTCTGTAATGTTATGCAATATTTGTTTATACATTCGGATTATTGTATATCGTATTATATGATTATGCGTTTCTGTTGATAACTAATGCATTCAGATTCAGTGCTCGGATTTTATGTCATCTCATTTTGGTTGGGATTCTGTACAGGGAAGTTCAGTAGCTTCATTCGTCGGGATGATGTCTACTTCGGATCAGTGGTTTCACCCTACGGGCTGGATTCCACTTTGGATGGTGATGAGGTAGAGAGTGGTTCTGGGGAACCTTACTCTTCGGATGGTGATGTAGTTTGGGTGCATGTCATATTGTGTTTCATATTCATTCATACTTGCTTATGTGTTTTAATTGATTCATGATAGAAAAACTGTATTATGATAATGTTTGGTTGTCTCTGTTGTTATAATGACTCTGTTAGTTTTGTTTGCACTGTAGAGACACACTGAGCGTTTTCGCTGACTCCCCCTTAGTTTCTACTTTCAGATACTCAGGTCTAGGATACGGTACTTGGAGGACCTCGTTTTCCAGCTTTATTTATTTATTATTATTAGTATGAGACTTGGACTTATTTATATTAAATGTTGTATTGGATTGTATATAATTTCAGATTCTGGGTGTTTTATTTGGGGTTATTATGTTTTATTATGCATACACATTTTGTATATTTTATATTTTTAGGAATATTTTATCAGTATGTAATATGCGATACTATTATTATCTATTTTGGAATTTAAGTTTTGAATCAGGTTACTTGTGTGAGGGACAAGCTTTGAGTTGACTCCTTATATTCGACCCAATTCTTCCGGGTCGGGTTTAGGGGGTTACATTTTGTGTATAGAAAATATTACTCTTGTAAAAGTTGTTTAAGTTTGGTGTTCATATTCATATTATCTTTTTAACATCATATTAGGCCTTAAATTTTATTTTAATCTCTTTTGAGTTTTAAATTTTTAATTTGTTATCAAATTAAACAACCGATACAAATAATATTTTTTTAATATTTTTTTTTATTTTTTTTCTAATAATTTTCATCTTTTCTGATTTTTATTACTAAGGATGCCTTGAAGAATGAGTTCCCCAAATTTTTATTACTAAGGATGACTTGTTCAACATTCTATAATGTTATGCAATATTTGTTTATACATTCAGATTCGGATTTTTGTATATAGTATTATATGATTATGCGTTTCTGTTGATAAATAATGCATTCAAATTCAGTTCTCGGATTTTATGTCATCTCATTTTGGTTGGGATTCTGTACAGGGAAGTTCAGTAACTTCATTCGTCGGGATGATGTCTACTTCGGATCTGTGGTTTCACCCTACGGGCTGGATTCCACTTCGGATGGTGATGAGGTAGAGAGTGGTTCTGGGGAACCTTACTCTTCGGATGGTGATGTAGTTTGGGTGCATGTCATATTGTGTTGCATATTCATTCATACTTGCTTATGTCTTTGAATTGATTCATGATGGAAAAATTGTATTATGATAATTTTTTGTTGTCTTTGTTATTATAATGACTCTGTTAGTTTTGTTTGCACTGTAGAGACACACTGAGCGTTTTCGCTGACTCCCCCTTAGTTTCTACTTTCAGATACTCAGGTCTAGGCTACGGTACTTGGAGGATCTCGTTTTCCAGCTTTATTTATTTATTATTATCAGTATGAGACTTGGAATTATTTATATTAAATGTTTTATTGGATTGTATATAATTTTAGATTCTCGGTGTTTTATTTGGGGTTATTATGTTTTATTATGCATGCACATTTTGAATATTTTATATTTTCAGGAATATTTTATCAGTATGTAATATGCGATACTGTTATTATCTATTTTGGAATTTAAGTTTTGAATCAGGTTACTTGTGTGAGGGACAAGCTTTGAGTTGACTCCTTATATTCGACCTAATTCTTTCGGGCCGGGTTTAGGGGGGTTACAGTTTGTGTATAGAAAATATTACTCTTGTAAAAATTGTTTAAGTTTGGTGTTCATATTCATATTATCTTTTTTACATCATATTAGGCCTTGAATTTTATTTTAATCTCTTTTGAGTTTTAAATTTTTAATTTGTTATCAAATTAAACAACTGATACAAATAATATTTTTTTTTATATTTTTTTTTATTTTCTAACAATTTTCATCTTTTCTGATTTTTATTACTAAGGATGCCTTGAAGAATGAGTTCCCCAAATTTTTATTACTAAGGATGACTTGTTCAACATTTTGTAATGTTATGAAATATTTGTTTATACATTCAGATTCAGATTATTGTATATCGTATTATATGATTATGCGTTTCTGTTGATAAATAATGCATTCAGATTCAGTGCTCGGATTTTATGTCATCTCATTTTGGTTGGGATTCTGTACGGGGAAGTTCAGTAGCTTAATTCGTCGGGATGATGTCTACTTCGGATCAGTGGTTTCACCCTACGGGCTGGATTCCACTTCGGATGGTGATGAGGTAGAGAGTGGTTCTGGGGAACCTTACTCTTCGGATGGTGATGTAGTTTGGGTGCATGTCATATTGTGTTGCATATTCATTCATACTTGCTTATGTGTTTGAATTGATTCATGATGGAAAAACTGTATTATGAGAATGTTTGGTTGTCTCTGTTGTTATAATGACTCTGTTAGTTTTGTTTGCACTGTAGAGACACACTAAGCACTTTCGTTGACTCCCCCTTAGTTTCTACTTTCAGATACTCAGGTCTAGGCTACGGTACTTGGAGGACCTCGTTTTCCATTTTTATTTATTTATTATTATGAGTATGAGACTTGGACTTATTTATATTAAATGTTTTATTGGATTGTATATAATTTCAGATTCTGGGTGTTTTATTTGGGGTTATTATGTTTTATTATGCATGCACATTTTGAATATTTTATATTTTCAGGAATATTTTATCAGTATGTAATATGCGATACTATTATTATCTATTTTGGAATTTAAGTTTTGAATCAGGTTACTTGTGTGAGGGACAAGCTTTGAGTTGACTCCTTATTTTCGACCCAATTCTTCCGGGTCGGGTTTAGGGGGTTACAGTTTGTGTATAGAAAATATCACTCTTGTAAAAATTGTTTAAGTTTGGTGTTCATATTCATATTATCTTTTTTACATCATATTAGGCCTTAAATTTTATTCTAATCTCTTTTGAGTTTTAAATTTTTAATTTGTTATCAAATTAAACAACCGATACAAATAATATTTTTTATTTATTTTCTAACAATTTTCATCTTTTCTGATTTTTATTACTAAGGATGCCTTGAAGAATGTGTTCCCCAAATTATTTCGATTAGCGAGTAATAAGCTTGCAAGTGTAAATGTTGAGGATTTCATACAAAATTCACACCATTGAAATAAAATTATGTGTCTGTCCTTAAATTTTATTAAATCGAATTTCAAAATTTTCTTTCTAAAAGATAGAGTATGAAATTTAAAGAGAGGGAATTTTGATGCAAACGTTGTAATATGGAATATTATAACTAAAATTTTGGAAATATGTTATATAAAAAGTTTCATTCATATCAGATACATATGTATACATGTATATATTGTTCAACGTCTAATACATAGTACTAATAAAGTTCAGCATACATTCATCTAATACAAACTACGTTTTCTTCTATTGTGATCAACTGTTGTTATAAGATGTGAGATCATCAGTGATGTAGAGGATCAGGACCACCTGGACTTTTTCTCTTTGACTCCAAAGGATTTTCGACATTCTTTTTCATGCTAGCTTTAATGGCTTTCTTGACTTCATCTATCAATGTACGTTTTCCACCTCCTTTTAATTGCATGCATTCATGATCGGTCTCACGTATTTCTTGTCTTTTGGTCAATTTCATAACAGTTGCAGATATATCAGCCGCTACTGTTTTCAATTGCAGTGAATATCGATGACGAAAAGAGTCAAATTCGTAAAATGACGGACGTACTTTCATTTCATCTTCAAATTCTTGATCAGGAGCCGAAAACGAATGAAGTGAACGACTTGCAAAACTCGAAACCAAAAACAAAACATGCAATGAAAGCATGAAGAAAACATTGAAATTAGAAGTTTAATAATCAAATTGAATGTGAAATCGATTTCAAGATCGAACGTTGAGAGGGTCGAATTACTAAATTTTAAAATTATAAGGGCTTTTAAAGTTTTACATGAACCTAAAATGCTATTAGAGTAAAACTATTGGGGACACGAATCTACCCTTCTTTAATTTTGTCAGTGTTTATTTATAACTAAATAACTTTAAATTTTAAACAAGGGTCAATTTATTATTAAATCAAAATTTATCGGATATTTAAGTTTCATAATAGAGACTTATGCCCTTGATCCCTCCGTCCCATGGACTGTATGATAAACAATGACGGAGTCATATGGATTTTTACTTAAAAAATATAAGGGATATTTACTTATTTGACCTCTTATTTTTCAATTCATTTGAACTATATCCCCCTTTTAATGGTTAATTGTACATTGTCTTTATTTATCTTAATTACTTTCTCCGTCCCTAATAATAAGTTTTTGCTTACTCATGAAACGGGTTGAACCATGATTCAAATTCAAACCAGTTATACTATTTTTGTTAGAATTGAGTTCTTGAACGATAAAAGCTATATGTAAATAAGAGTTTTTCTTTTGGTTAATGTCATCGTTTTAAATCTTTTGACCGGTTAATTTAAATTAAATATTATAAAAATTTATCACGAAACATTTTTTAAATTTTTATATTTATAACATTAGAATCTATTTTTTATTCTATTTTAAAATAACTGAACGAATCATTTTACTAGATGAAATGATGGTCCAATTTCTAATGATCCAAATAAATATTATTTTTAATTATCAACAAGCTTCTCGTTTTTTATTACACTGATTCTATTGGTTGGTTGCCGCGGATAAAAGGTCTTGTGTTTGGAGCTTTGAGGGGAATTTTAATAGGGTGAGTGAAGCTGAAAATAGGGGGTTAGTGGCGCCTTTCACTCTCGATGAGGCGTGGGCGGTTGTTCGTGGGTGTGAGGGCTCGAAGTCACCGGGGCCGGACGGCTACAATATGGAAATTTTTAAGAAGTGTTGGGAGGTAGTTTGTGATGATGTTGGGCGGTTTTTAGATGATTTTTTTTGCATCCGACAAGTTACCTGTGGGTGCGAACAACACATTCCTTGTGCTTTTGCCTAAGGTTGATTCACCGGTCACCTTGAGTGATTTTCGACCAATCAGCTTGCTTAATTCGATATATAAGATTCTTGCCAAAATTCTAGCTAGAAGGCTGCAGTCGGTGTTGGGAGGACTAATTAGTGATCACCAATCGGCTTTTGTGCATGGGCGTGAAATTGTGGATGTTATTCTATTGGCAAATGAGACAATACATTCCATGCGACAGAGTTCGTTGGGCAGATGTATCCTGAAATTTGACTTCGCGAAAGCTTACGACTGCGTTTGATTTGAATTTTTAGAGCACATTTTATGGTCGATGGGGTTCAGTGATTCTTGGCGTCGTCTGATTACTGAGTGTATCAGCACAGTCAGGTTGTCAGTTTTGTTAAACGGTAGCGCCAATAAAAAATTTGGAATGGGCCGTTGTCTGCGGCAAGGCTGCCCGCTATCGCCTTTGTTGTTCGTTATTGTGGCGGAAGAACTACATAGGATGTTCGTTCAAGCGGAGGAGTTGGGACTCATCTGTGGGGTTTCGTTGGCTCTGGGGGTGTCGCTATCACATCTTCAATTTCCTGACGACACCATTCTATTATTTGAAGCCTCCGTTGAGAGCGCTACGACTATCCGCAGGTTACTGTGTCGCTTCCAAGTTTGTTCTGGTTTGAAAATTAACTTCAACAAGTTCTCTCTTTATACTATTGGCATGGATGAGGGGATGTTTGATTCAATGGCGGCTGTCTTGTGTTGTCGGAAAGGTGAATTGCCTTTTGTTTATTTGGGGCTGCCGTTGGGGGTGAATCCTCGCAACATTGCTGTATGGGAACCAGTTGTAGCCTCGGTTCGACGAAAGCTCGCTGGTTGGAAACGGACATCTTTATCTTTTGCTGCTCGCGTCACACTGGTAAACTATGTTCTTTCGTCACTTCTAGTTTATTATATGGGTTTGTTTCGGGTGCCGAATGGTGTTATCGCAGCAATAGATAAAGTGAGGTGTGTTTTTCTATGGGGTGGGGTGAGTTTACAACGGAAAATATGTCGAGTAAGCTAAAGTATGGTTTGTCGGCAACGTCATCTTAGTGGGTTGGGGGTTGCGGATTTGGAGGTTCAAAATAAAGCATTATTGGGAAAATGGTCTTGGCGGTATATTAGGGATGAATCGTCTTTGTGGAGGGCCATCATCGTGGAAAAATATGGCGAGGCAGCCCAGTGGTGGCGATTTAACTCTGCCTACAGGGGTCGATGTTAGATATTTGGAAACAGATTGTCAAAACTGTGAGCTTGGATAGTGTGCAAAAGTTCATGGGTGAGACTAGTTTTGTTTGGAAGGTTGGTGATGGTTCGCGAGTTTTATTTTGGTTTGATGTGTGGTGTGTTGAGAAACCATTGAAGGATATATTCCCACAGTTATTTTCGATAGTGGTGAATTGTTTGGCTTTGGTCGCTGACCTTTTCGATTGGGGTAGCTTTCAGCATGACCGCTGGGAGAGTTTCTTTCGTCGAGGCTTGCGTTCGTTTGAGCTTCGACAACTTCGGGAGCTCATCTCGCTCTTTGGACCTGTGAGGTTATGGCATGGTGCAGTTGATATGTTAGTCTGGACACCTGATACGCGCGGGACCTTTTCATTAAAGGCTCTATCACGTCTGCTTATGTTGGACAAGGTGAGAGGGAGCGATTTCAGTGAGTGTTTTGCGTGGAAAGTTCTTGTACCTCCGAAGGTTCAGGCATTTTAGTGGTTCACATGGCTGCGCTGTTTACCAACCTTTGATTTCTAGAAGCTTCGTGGCATCGTGTTGGATGTGCAGCAAGGTTTGTGTGCTTGGTGTCATGAGAGGGAGGAGGAGATTGATCACTTGTTTTTCCTATGCTCGTTTGCCCAAGGAATTTGGAATTTTGGAAGGTTTGTGTGTTGTGGTCCCTATGGCTTGCGCGGAATGAATGTGTTTTTAACGGTAAACTCCTACCGGCTTCGGAGATTTGCTTCTTGGTTAAATTGCGCTCATTTTACTGGGTGAAGTCGTTAAAAGAGGGGTTGTCCGTCAGTGAGTCTTTATGGTGGGATTGCCCGAGATCGTTCAGTGAGTTTGTAGTTTCTAAGCAATGTCGTGTGGGGGTGAGTTGGGAGCCTCCAATTGGCGACACACTGAAATTTTCGGTTGATGGTTCTGCTCGTGGTAAGCCAGGGCCTGCAGGTTTTGGGGGTGTTTTGCGTGATGCACAGGGTCGAATTCTAGCTCTCTTCTTAGGTCCACTTGGTTCCCTTGATTCCAATGTAGCAGAGTTGCGGGCAATCGCTTTTGCGTTGAATTTCTTTGCAGCTTCTAAATTGGCATCTCGTGCCCTCGTGGTGGAGTCGGATTCCAAAATTACTCTTGGTTGGGTGTTGCATTTGGAACGACGACCATGGCTTTTGTGGGAGATTTTTGGTTTGATCGATCAAGCATGCCTCACTTTGGGGTCCGTATGCTTTAACCACATTTTCCGTGAGGCGAATGGGTTAGCAGATGTGCTAGCAAAGGAAGGGGTGACGTGGGCATCCTTATTTCAGGCCTCTGTATGATTGTTTCCTTTGTGTGGGGCGTTGTGTTCCGTTGTTGTTTATTTCCTTTTAGTCCATGTGTCGTACTCTTTTCCTCGGTTAGGCTTAGGGGGTTTTTAATGAGGCGCACGTGTGACTCGAGTTGTATATTTTCCCATTAATATACAAATTTTTTCCGATAAAAAAAGAACGGCAAAAAGGATATAAATAAGCAGCTATGTTATACTTTTATGTTATACATTGTAAAATGAATTAGGGTATTAAAATTTAATCAATTTTTTTGTTTAAAAATAGAGATATTAAATTCTTATTCCGAGATTCGAACCTATATAAGATGGAGCAGAATCTGTATCATTAGCAACTAAACCAATTAATTTTGGTTAGACTCAAAATAATTCGAACATATAATAAATTTATTTATGTATAACATAAAAGACAACTATTAATTATTTTAGCGGAAAAAGATATTAGATAATTTATATAATGTATATAATTCAAATTCTTATGTTACGAGTAAAACAAATTAAATTAGAAGTATCGCCTCCATAATAATTTTTTATAATATTTCCTTCAAATTAATTTATCGACAAACCGATCAAATATGATTATAAAAAATGCCATTCCGTGAATGAAAACATTTTAACACTCAATGTTTTATTTTGAGTCAAAATTGTCATTTTGTGAATGAAAACTGTAATCAACTAACGATAAACAACTTGGTATGACTGATAGAATAATACATCATCAGAAAAAAAATTAAATTGTATTTTATATAATTTTAGTTTTACTTGTGTGTCATTATGTCAAGTCAGCACCTTTGTTTCTTTGTCATTGTTATGTCAGTGTGCATTGTCATGGAGATTTCCCACACCATGTCAAGTAATTTGTCGTTAATTAACTAACTATTTTAACTTAAGATAAAATATTAAAGCTTAATGTACTTAAAAAATTAAAATAAATTTTCAGTCAAATATTAAGAATATTTTCTAACTTTATGCGTAAAAAATACAACCTAAAGAGAATTTGTGCATCCCGAAGTGATAAATGAAAAAAATAAATAGGAAGATTTGGATAAAAGGAAGATCACATCAAAAGCCAACCTTAAAAGTTTTTAGTTTTAACGAATTTAACGATTGGAATATTTTTTGGATCCAAATTCGTATCTAATTCTTTGAACACACTTTCTATAACGCTCTAATTTATAAAAAAAATATTTTAATACACAAATGGAATAAAATTTAATTTATATAAATTTATTAATTTTAGAAGTTATGAATTCTGGGTTTAGAATTTAAAATTTAAGATTTATAGTTTTATAGTTTACATGTAGAGATTAAAATTTCATTATTTAAATATGAAAAGTTGTGTAAATCTTTCACACTGTTTGTGTATAAAAAATATTACTCTTGTAAAAATTGTTTAAGTTTGTTGTTCATATTCATATTATCTTTTTTACGTCATATTAGGCCTTAAATTTTATTTTAATCTCTTTTCAGTTTTAAATTTTTAATTTGTTATCAAATTAAACAACCGATACAAATAATATTTTTTTAATATTTTTTATTTATTTTCTAACAATTTTCATCTTTTCTGATTTTTATTAATAAGCTTGCAAGTGTAAATGTTGAGGATTTCATACAAAATTTACACCATTGACATAAAATTATGTGTCTGTCCTTAAATTTTATTAAATCGAATTTCAAAATTTTATTTCTAAAAGAGAGTATGAAATTTAAAGAGAGGGAATTTTGGTGCAAACGGTGTAAGATGGAATATTATAACTAAAATTTATGAAATATGTTATATAAAAAGTTTCATTCATATCAGATACATACGTATACATGTATATATTGTTCAATGTCTAATACGTAGTACTAATAAAGTTCAGCATACATTCATCTAATACAACTACGTTTTTTTTCTATTGTGATCAACTGTTGTTATAAGATGTGAGATCATCAGTGATGTATAGGATCAGGACCACCTGGACTTTTTCTCTTTGACTCCAAAGGATTTTCGACATTCCTTTTCATGCTAGCTTTAATGGCTTTCTTGCCTTCATCTATCAATGTACGTTTTCCACCTCCTTTTAATTGCATGGATTCACGATCGGTCTCACGTATTTCTTGTCTTTTGGTCGATTTCGTAACAGTTGCTGATATACCAGACGCTACTGTTGTCAATTGAGGTGAATATCGACGACGAAAAGAGTCGAATTCGTAAAATGACGGGCGTACTTATATTTCATCTTCAAATGCTTGATCAGGAACCGAAAACGAATGAAGTGAATGGGTTGCAAAACTCGAAACCTAAAACAAAACATGCAAGGAAAGCATCAAGAAAACATTGAAATTAGCCATTTGAAAGTTCAAACTAGGGTTTGATAGTTTGCATAGAATGGGTTGCATGTATAGGTATATATAAATATTACCAACCTTTTGTTTGCCAGAATATTCAAAGTTTGTTCTTATGGATACCATTTGATTGGATTTTAACTTTTAGGATTGAGATGAATTCTTGTTGCTTATATTCAGTTTAGATTCCTATATTTATGTCATAATCATATTTAATAAGTTTTATATTTATATAAATTTAAATACGTTAATAATCAAATTTGATATATTTGCATACTTATTAACTTGCATATTATATTTATATTATGTTCATGTTGTGTATGAAATTTCAGTATTTTAATCATTTCATAATCATATATTTATATTTGGGCATGATTAGGATTGCATGAAAAGTTTTTACTTGCCCATAAGTAGGGGTGAGAAAAACTTGAGTTGACTCGACGCGAAAAAACCTGACTCGTAATTTTATCCCAAAATATATGTGTGAATTACATAATTATCTCATGTTGGGTCAAATTAAATATTTTTACTCTAAATTTAAACCCGACCCAACCTAAATCTATTTTTTTAAATCTCGACTCATAAAATTTGATCGGTCGAATCTTCGTGTCATGCACATCCCTAGTTAGTAGAGGCTTAAATTCTTTACTTCCATTCTCTTTGAAATGTACTGATACAAATTAAAGTATAGGATTAAATTTCAAAAGTAATCATAACATAGGTATTCAAATCACAATTTGACCAAATTATATACAACTTTCATGTTTCATATTCGTCACTTGAAGTGGGAATAGTTCCAACCATGGCTGATCCAAACGTACCCATCTCGTCAACTCCGACCACCAACCAAGCTTCCCAAGTCGGCAGAACAGACCGCGAGGCTCGAGTTTTAAGGTACAAAGAGAATAGGAGGAACCGAAAATTTGAGAAAACAATCTGACACGCTTCCCGGAAGGCCTACACCGAATCAAGGCCAAGAATCAAAGGCTGATTCGTCAAAAGAACTAAAACCGACAACGACATAGTCCTCGACCACATGCTTAACTCGCCAACTTCAGCTTTTGCAGCAGCTTTCATGTCGGAAACAGATTACGACGTTGTCTCGTAGTTTTGAAAGTCGATTTATAGAAGAATACTATGATTGTGTAATATAGTAATAAAATTCTGGCAAGTAGAATAATCCAAACGGCAATTGAAATTAATGGAAATAGATGTTTAGTTCTTTGGTTATAGTTTATGTTGCGTCTAAAGTTTGATTTCAATCTCCGAATAAAAAAACAAAGGCTTGATTCCTTAAGACTTTTTAAATTGACCCAAACTTTTTATTTGGGTTAATATATATTTTGGTACCTTAATTTTGTCTTAACTTGACTGTTCGATTTAAATTATCATTTAAATTTGACTTCTGAATTGAACAAAACAACGCGTTTTTGTACTTGTTTTTATCTAAAAGTTGAGTTTAAGTATTATTGAATCGGACAAAGAAGTTTAAGAATGAAATTGAATATGAAATTTATTTCAAGATCGAACGTTGAGAGGGTCGAATTACTAAATTTAAAATTTTTTTTGATCGGCAAAAGAGTATGATTTTAGTAATAAGTATCATACAGTGTCATCACACTCCATGGCCTCATTAAAAACCTTCCTACACCTAAATGGAGGAAAAGAGTATCGAGGAGTATGAGATAAAGAACAAACGCTAAAAACAACCGAAAAAACTAACGAAAGAAACCAAAACACAAAACATTCACGCTAGTATGCAAAACCAAGATGTTCGATCAACACCACCCCTCGCCAAAAAGTCATCCAAGCAATTCGCTTCTTGATAAAAACATGAATACATAAGCTCAACAATAATCCCTCTCAGATGCAATTTCCAGGCCAAAAGATGTCGTCAAGCACCAACAAAAAAATGGTCCAATGTTGTGTGTTTCCATACTAATCGATCCTCACACTTTTAACAAACCACACCACGCCAGTCTATCGACACAAAGGAAATCACGCACCACAGCCAATGAATAATTCCACCATACCTCGTTGTAGATTACCACAGCACATATCGCCTAACAAACTCGCTTGATCCCCTCCCACACACGGTATGTATACTCCTACTACACCACAAAACAGACATCCAAGAACCGAGCAAATCCGTCTCCTCTCTCGAATGTCAAAAACATCCGAAGAAGGCGTAAACACATAAACAAAATCATTCGTAAACCATATCTTATTCACCATACCATCACTTGATGTCTTTAATTTAGTCACATAAAAAATGACCATCGCACACCTTTGTTGTCTCAAAAAGTGTTGAACCAAATTACGCTTCAACGCTGAACCAATCCCACTCACATTCCACGACCACAAGCTCAACGCTCTTTTCAATTATTGTCGTTCTTGCGCCTCAATCATACGCACGATATCCTTTACAATTTCTTGTTCGTTTCCAATTGTTTTCACCCCAATCAGTTTACCCAATTTCAATGTTTCCTCCGCTTCTCTTAAAATAATTCGTTTTAGGTTATAGAAGTCCGAATCTGACAAAGAGCAATTAGCAATTACCTCTGATGGTTTTTGGTTTTTCTTCGGACGACCTCTGCCCATTTTTACCAGCATCGCTTTAGCCTCACCTCGCTCACCAGGCGATAGAAAACACAGTTGGATTTCTGAAACCTGTCGTAACCTTCTAAACTCTCCATTGTATTCAATTGTTTGAGCCTTATTAGCCCTAGGAATTTCTATCCTTGACCCATCAACACGTGGGCTCAATTCATCAGCTACTAGTTCTTTGGCAACTAGTTCATCACATGGTACTCCCACATTGTTTGGAAAAACATCCATCCCAGCATCACTCGGCAAAACATCCAGAATTCGCTGACTTTCCCTTTCACGATTGACAAAGCTTACATCTTCATCCGCCATCCAACTTTCCGTGCTCATGACATGCCAATCCTCCCTCTTGTTCTCATTCCACATACGATCAATTTGGCTCGATCCCAGAGCCGAATAAGAGAAAGAATCGGGTACCACTGTATCATTTGCTGACCTCCCACTTATAGACACCTTAACAGGGCTGGACATATCCATGTTCAAATCCTCAATACTCAATGTATCTTCCGAGCAGTTCGCCGCCTCACAACTACAATCACACTTAGGGCAAATCGCTTCCTCAATTTCTGTAACGCGAATTGTGAAGACGTTATCGTTAATGCGCAAGTCCATTACTTCATCTATGTGTGAAATCCAGTCGGTTTCGATCTGAAATCGACATTGTTCAAACGTCAAAGGCGCCAAAGTCTCAATGTCAATCCGTACGAGTTCGCCCCAAATTGCTACAACATTTTGAAATGTTTCTTCAGACCATCCATGAATAGGAATTCCACTTACTGAAAGCCATACCCTTTGATTCGGTAAAAAGGATGTAGGCGGCCATTCAATTAAATTTTCAAACCATTTTCTAGACGCCTAGTCTCCAAATTTCTCTTCCTTGATTCTTTATCTTCAAGCATGAATAATACAAGAGAGCCCGCAACTCGCATCAACGTAAAACCTGTCAATTTCGCCTTTGTAATCTCATTTGCAAGATCCGTTATTTGGCTGGGTTGACGGCAAAGACCCAAAGCGCAATTCTATAAAATTTCCCATTTATCGGTATTAACAACCCCATCCACGCATTTCTGTTTCTCTTCCACTCTAGATTGCTCTTTCAATGTGATCTGATCATCACCGTCCTCATCCTTGTTACGCCACCTCACTGGATTCCTTTTGGAATTGTTCGTATTATCATGATCATCCCACTGTTTCTGGATCTCCTTGTTTGTCCTTGAATCAATGTTATCACGTTTTCTTCTCCAAAATGTATCCCTAGTCTCCCTTTGCGCCATCTTTACCTTTAATTTGTATCCATAAAGCCAAAATCCATGAAAACGCTCTATGATTCGATCCCCATCCTCCTTTGACCCCAAACGTACAAATCCGAATCTGGTTCTATCTCTCGCTCTCATTCTTGGTACAAACACATCCACAACCACTCCATGTCTGTCGAAAACTTTCCAAACGCCTTGCCAGTGTAGTTGCCCCGGTGAGTTTGATACAAAAACCGTCCAAACTCTTTGAATCTGATTTCCCAAGCTCATTTTCCTCACTATTAAGGTTGCGTGCACGCCTCTAATTCTTACTTGAAACTTCAATTGTGTACACAGTTTTATTCAGAAATATTCACAAACACATGGTGTGCACACATCAAATCCAATCCATTTTCACTTCTCATTTAAAAGATGATTGCAAGCGTTAATACACAAGGTTTCGTAGTCTCCAAGTGCAAACCAGAGGCAGTGAATCGTGTTGCTGATTGGTGTTGCGGTACTATGCTAATTTGATAGCGGCCAAAGAGAGAGAACTGAGTAATATGGACTTGAAAAATGTCTAAATTTTAAAATTATAAGGGCTTTTTAAATTTTTACAGCCCTTATAAAGCTTAAAAAGCCCCTTTTTAAGTTTTACATGAACTTAAATTGCTATTAGAATAAAACTATTGGGGACACGAATCTACCTTTCTTTAATTTTGTCAGTGTTTATTTATAACTAAATAACTTTAAATTTTAAACAAGGGTCAAATTATTATTAAATAAAAATTTATTAGATATTTAAGTTTCATAATAGAGACTTATGCCCTTGATCCCTCCGTCCCATGGATTGTATGATAAACAATGACAGAGTCATCTAGATTTTTACTTATTTGACCTCTTATTTTTCAATTCATTTGAACTATATCCCTTTTTTAATGGTTAATTGTACATTGTCTCTATTTATCTTAATTATTTACTCCGTCCCTAATAACAAGTTTTTGCTTACTCATGAAACTGGTTGAACCATGATTCAAATTCAAACCAGTTATACTATTTTTGTTCGAATTGAGTTCTTGAACGATTAAAAGCTATATGTAAATAAGAGTTTTTCTTTTGGTTAATTTCATCGTTTTAAATCTTTTGATCGGTTAATTTAAATTAAATATTATAAAAATTTATCACGAAACAATTTTTTAAATTTATAAAATTTATAACATTAGAATCTAATTTTTTTTATTCTATTTTAAAATAACCGAACGAATCATTTTACTAGATGAATTGATGGTCCAATTTCTAATTATCCAAATAAATATTCTTTTTAATTATCAACAAGCTTCTCGTTTTTTATTACACTGATTCCATTGGTCGGTTGCCGTGGATGAAAGGTCTTGTGTTTGGAGCTTTGCGGGGAATTTTAATAGGGTGAGTGAAGCTGAAAATAGGGGATTAGTGGCTCTTTCACTCTCGATGAGGCGTGGGCGGTTGTTCGTGGGTGTGAGTGTTCGAAGTCACCGGGGCCGGACGGCTACAGTATGGAATTTTTTAAGAAGTGTTGGGAGGTAGTTTGTGATGATGTTGGGCGGTTTTTAGATGATTATTTTGCATCTGACAAGTTACATGTGGGTGCGAACAATACATTCCTTGTGCTTTTGTCTAAGGTTGATTCACAGGTCACCTTGAGTGATTTTCGACCAATCAACTTGCTTAATTTGATATATAAGATTCTTGCCAAAATTCTGGCTAGAAGGCTGCAGTCGGTGTTGGGAGGTCTAATTAGTGATCACCAATCGGCTTTTGTGCGTGGGCGTCAAATTGCGGATGGTATTCTATTGGCAAATGAGACAATACATTCCATGCGACAGAGTTCTTTGGGCAGATGTATCCTGAAATTGGACTTCGCGAAAGCTTACGACTACGTTCGATGGGAATTTTTAGAGCACATTTTATGGTCGATGGGGTTCATAGATTTTGGCATCGTTGGATTACTGAGTGTACCAGCACAGTCAGGTTGTCAGTTTTGTTACACAGTAGTGCCACTAAAGAATTTGGAATGGGGCGTGGTCTGCGGCAAGGCTGCCCGTTGTCGCCTTTGTTGTTCGTTATTGTGGCGGAAGCACTGCATAGGATGTTCGTTCAAGCGGAAGAGTTGGGGCTCATCCACGGGGTTTCGTTCGCTCCAGGGGTGTCGCTATCGCATCTTCAATTTACTGACGACACCATTCTATTCTTTGAAGCCTCCGTTGAGAGCGCTACGATTATCCGCAGGTTACTGTGTTGCTTTCAAGTTTGTTCTGGTTTGAAAATTAACTTCAATAAGTCCTCTCTTTATACTATTGGCGTGGATGAGGGGCTGTCTGATTCAATGTCGGCTGTCTTGTGTTGTCGGAAAGTTGAATTGCCTTTTGTTTATTTGGGGCTGCCGTTGGGGGTGAATCCTCACAACATTGTTGTATGGGAAACAGTTATAGCCTCGGTTCGACGAAAGCTCGCTGGTTGGAAACGAACATCTTTATCTTTTGCTGCTCGCGTCACACTGGTAAACTTTGTTCATTCGTCACTTCCAGTTTATTATATGGGTTTATTTCGGGTGCCGAAGTGTGTTATCGCATCAATAGATAAAGTGAGGCGTGCTTTTCTGTGAAGTGGGGTGAGTTTACAACGGAAAATGTGTCGAGTAAGCTGGAGTATGGTTTGTCGGCCACGTCATCTTGGTAGGTTGGGGGTTGCGGATTTGGAGATTCGAAATAGAGCGTTATTGGCAAAATGGTCTTTGCAGTATGCTAGGGATGAATCGTCTTTGTGGAGGGCCATCATCGTGGCAAAATATGGCGATACAGCCCAGTGGTGGCGATTTAACTCTGCCTACAGGGGTTCGATGTCAGTTATTTGGAAGTAGATTGTCAAAACTGTGAGCTCGAATAGTGTGCAAAAGTTCATGGGTGAGACTAGTTTTGTTTGGAAGGTTGGTGATTGTTCGTGAGTTTTATTTTGGTATGATGCGTGGTGTGTTGAGAAACCATTGAAGGGTATATTCCCACGGTTATTTTCGATAGTGGTGAATCGTTTGGCTTTGGTCGCTGACCTTTCCGATGGGGGTAGCTTTCAGCATGACCGTTGGGAGAGTTTCTTTCATCAAGGCTTGCGTTCGTTTGAGCTTCGACAACTTCGGGAGCTCATCTCGCTCTTGGGACCTGTGAGGTTACGACATGGTGCAGTTGATATGTTAGTCTGGACACCTGATACGCACGGGACCTTTTCAGTAAAGGCTCTATCACGTCTGCTTATGTTGGACAAGGTGAGAGGGAGCGATTTCGATGAGTGTTTTGCGTGGAAAGTCCTCGTACCTCCGAAGGTTCAGGCGTTTTTGTGGTTCACATGGCTGTTCCGTTTACCAACGTTTGATTTTTTGAAGCTTCGTGGCATCGTGTTGGATGAGCAGCAAGGTTTGTGTGCTTGGTGTCGTGAGAGGGAGGAGGATTTTTTCTATGCCCGTTTGCCTGTGACTCCCTCATCCCGGTCCAGACGCTTGACCGGTCCGAGCGGGCTACACGGGGATAACCGAGGCGAAACCCGTTAAGGCTCCACTTCGGTTAACAACCCGAGAAAACTTTTTCATTTATATTATCTTGCATAGATGTAATATTAAGTCTTATGTGAGAAAAGCAACATCGGAAGAAACAATGAGGTAAACAACCAAACCGTCCAATTAAAACAGCCCATTTTAAACTTAAACAGAAGGCCGTATCGAAACGCCCATAGGGTGTTTCGATACGCCTTGACTAGGTCAACTGGCCAAAGTCAAACCGAGGAGACCGTTTCAAAACAGGGGTGGCCCGTATCGAAACATCCTCAACGGTCAACTTCTCGTGGTCAACGATACGAAGGCCGTTCCGAAACACTAAAGCCCGTATCGATACTTCATTTTATCGTCAAATTCTCAGATTACCAGTAGCAAAATCGTATCGAAACGACCCCTAGCGTACCGAAATGCCTGGTCAAAAACAAAGGGACCGTACCGAGACGGGACCAACCGTTTCGAAACGCCCTCTGTCTGCTTATTGGTTTTAGTTGGTTTATGGGACAAGGTTGTCCCAAAACTCCACTAAAACCTCCCACAACACACACACAACAACTCTAACGCAAACCAAACATCTACAAGCATGCTTAACACACCAAACATAAAGAAGCCATACATTAAAGGAATCAACATCATTCAACACATGCTTAATACATAACATTTAAGATTCATGCTTCAACAAACATACACTTAGGCATCCATAAAGGCACAAGGCCAACAACATCATAAAGGATTCTAAACGTGCTCCTAAACAAACCAACACCAACATACTTCAAAAGCTCAAAGCAAGAAATACATATCCCATTGCTTGACTATTACACCTTAAAACTTAAATGTCCATACTTGGAAGCTAAGATAGCACCACAAAGCACACTTGGAGGCCCCTTCTTGCACTAGCAACCCACGAACTACGGATCTGCATTGTCGACAAAAGAGAGTGTCAGCATAAAGCTTAGTGAGGGTAAGCTCATTAAAACAAACCTCGACAATGCATGGTCCAAGCACGAGCACAACCAAGGTAAAATGCATGTTCTTACCTTCGATCCACATGAGCCAAAATACACATGATGCATGAACATATATTCAATATTATGCCATGCTCAACAAGTCCATATACACATCATATGTAAACACATATATTAATCCATATTCGCAACACATCTCAAATCATATTGGTACCTAGCTATGACTCGAATACGTGGATAACCGTTGGAACTCACATCCAACAACAACCAATACCTTACGGTGGGATTACACTCATAACCGTTCAGGCGGAGGGGATTCCACTCGTCCTCACGCCTCGTTGATGGGATTACACTCATCACCGACTAACATATATATAAGAAGGTTTTCCGGAAGAACCCGTACTCCATCTTGATGACTACCATCACCAAGACCACACGCGCATTTGCCTCACGTGTGCACACTAAACATCCTAATGATCGATCATTGTACCCAAACATACTAGTGCCAATACTAAACACAATTCACAACATCATTTCATAACAACTTCCGTGCTTAGCACGTACTCACCATGATCACAATCGTGCACAATCCACATGCATATCACAATGCATCAAAACCATGCCTAAACATACATGTATAACACAATATACATATCCACCATAAACACAATTAAACATGAGGCATAGACAACAATTAGAGTTCAACCAAAGTCTCTAACTAAAGCTTGGGATTAGGCTACCACTCTAATCCCAACTCTAGGTGGGTCTACCAAGCCCGACCTAGTCCACATGCTTGAACCAATACTCGAAAACCATTTAAAAACATTTAACCACTCACTGAGTATTCCAAGCTCAACACACTAGCCGATCAAGCTTCCAACGATTCCAGATTTGATCCTGATGCTTCACCAACCCAATTTCTTGCTTCTAATCAACTCAACACAATCAAAACAACCTCAAATCAGATCACACATCAATGTAGCAAACCCGAAACACTAATCAAGCATAAAACACAAGAGTTTCAAGCTAAGAACAACCCCAAAACTTCAAACCCGAGCAGCCATGAAACCCAGTCCAAAACTCATGATTTCAACCTTTTTAATACACTTAAATGCTTCCAAAACAACCCCTAACTATTACACTAACAACAACCCTTAATTTCCGACATCAAACAACCCCAAAACCAACCTTTAAACCCTTCAAAAACCCTTCTAAAACCCAAATTCGAGAATCATTGTAAAACTCTTTAAAATTCACATATGTTGGACCTTATGGGTTGTAAACAACTTATCTAACAATAAATAATCAAAAGCTTTGTTAGAAATTCATAAAGCTTCAATCTTTGACAAATTCTTTGAAAACCCAAAATATAAAATACATGGTTTTAATGAAAACTAATGGTATCAAAATGAAGAGGAAGATATGGCCAAGTCAAAAATGCAATTACCTTTTGGAAAATCACCAACAAGGAGCAAAGGATGTAATGGAATAGTAAAAATGGAGAAGAGAGCTCTTTCGGACGTTGAGTTTGAAATGAGAGTGAGGAAGGAGATGAGCACATGTCTTCTTCTTTTGTTTTTGCTTTAATTTATCAAAGAAATCCTATTTACCATTATGCCATTAATGAAATGGCTAAAAACTCCCATCTCCTAAAGTCCATGGAATTTGGACTTAGAAGATAGGCCCAACACCTCTATGTCTCCACAACACCTTGACCAACTCTATGGTCTTGCCACGCAACACCTTGCTACTAGAAGCAAGTATCTCAACAGGTTCTTCATTATAAGACAAATTTGGATTCATCTCTATCTCCTCAACAGGCATACCATGAGATGGATCTGATCTATATCTCCTAAGCATCGACACATGAAACACATTATGGATCTTCTCTAACTCAGAAGGCAATCTCAAATGGTAAGCTACAGGCCCAATCCACTCAAGTATCTCATACGAACCAATAAACCTCGGACTCAACTTGCCTTTCCGGCCAAATCGCATTACCTTCTTCCACGGAGATACTTTCAGAAACACTTTCTCACCCACTGAGAACTCAATCTCTTTTCTCTTCAAATCTGCATAAGATTTCAAACGATCGGAAGCTGCTTTCAAACGGTCGCAAATCAACTTCACTTTGTCGGTAGTCCCCTTAAGCAAATCCGTCATAGGTAACAATCTCTGACCCGTTTCAGCCCAACAGATCGGAGTCCTACATCGTCTACCATACAAAGCCTCTCCCAAGAACCCTGGAAGTCAATCACACAACAACGAAGCATATCCTCTAATATGTGTATCACTCGCTCTGACTGTCCATCTGACTGCGGATGATAAGAAGTACTAAAATGCAAACGGCTACCTAGGGCACTTTGCAAACAACTCCAGAACCTCAAAGTGAATCTCGGATCTCTGTCTGATACAATAGACTTCGGAACTCCATGAAGTCTCACAATCTCGCGAATGTACAAATTCGCCAACTTGTCTAAAGAATCTGTAGTGTTCACTGCTAAGAAGTGAGCACACTTAGTGAACCTATCAACTATCACCCAAACAAAATTCTTCTTCGAAGGAGACAACGGTAACCCCGACACAAAGTCCATAGTGATCCTCTCCCATTTCCATTCCGGAATCTTCAAAGGCTGTAACAAACCTGAAGGAACCTGATGTTCTGCCTTCACTCTCTGACAAACCATACAACGACTCACATACTCGGCTACATCCTTCTTCAAACTAACCCAGAAATAATCATTCTTCAAATCACGGTACATCTTAGTACTACCCGGATGCATAGAAAAAGGACTCGAATGTGCTTCGCTCAGAATCAGACGTCTCAACTCAACATCTTCAGGCACTACAACTTTATCTCTGAAACACAATGTAACCCCCTTAGCCCGGCCTACACGATTGACACGAACTACGAAGATTACACGGGGAAAACCAAAGTCAACCCGAAAGTCAACCTTCATTCACGACCTTTTTTTCCTTTTTAATCTTGTCTAGATACATGTTAACCCTAAGTGAGTACTCACGAGATACGATTGAGAAAGGCACAACAAACGGATATCATATAGGGACTCAATTGTAGTTTACACGGGTTTAGGGACCAAAATGTAATTTCTGTAAATTAGAAGGTCTTCATTGATTTTAAGTTTACCATTATGAAATTAGTCATGTTACATGCTTCTCTGCCAAAATTCATCTTAATTGGACATCTCAAGCTCAAGCAATTGCAATCCCAACATTTAGGACTAAAGTGTAAAACATGCAAACATCAGAGCAATTCAAATCTGTGTCCAACGGTCACCCGTTTCGAAACACCCACCTGCCGTATCGAAACGCTGGATCGAAACGACGTTGACCGTTTCGGTACGCGGGTGTGGTTCGAGACCAGTTCTGAAACATGGCATTCCAGTAGCCATATCGTTTCGAAACAGCCTCCAACGTTTCAAAACACGAAGGCCATTACAGGCCCCCGTTTCGAAACACTAGAGGGTGTTTCGATACGGTTTGCCCAGAAACTGCAGCAATTGCTGGTTTTTCCTTCATAAACTCATTCAAACACATCCCAAAGACTCTCTAATCATACCAACAAATCAGCAAACATATAAGGTACATATCTAGAACTCTTAAACACATTCATAGCATCAAACATGAAATCTCACTAGTCTAGAGGCATGCTTCCTAATATCAAATCACAAATAGACAATCCAACCTTAAAACAAGCAATTAAGGCCATTTACAATTCAAACCAGCCAAAGCAAACATGCCACAACCCTAGGGAGTTTAACACATCTCCCAAATACAATTCTTGGTTTCCCATTGCCAATCTATAAAAACTAAAGTGTATGAAAACTTCACCATACATGAGCTTGGACTTCCTTGGATGAACATAGCTTCCTTGATGCCCGAAAACACCTCAATTATCTGCATTATTGGTAAAGAGAGAGCGTAAGCACAAATGCTTAGTGAGGCATGCTCTAAAGGAAACCAACACAATAATGCACACTTTGAAAATCTTTACACAAAAGCTTTTGAACCACATGCTCATTTTAACACATGCTTGAAAACCTTTCAAAGCAACTTCTCATTGAAACTACATGTACCTCAATTCTATCTCATGCATTTACCAATGCAAAACTCATGGCAAGGCCATACACATGCTTGTATCATCAAAGCATTTCTAAAACAAATCTCATATGCATAACTCATAGCATAAATCATTTCATCAAAGGTACATGTGTAACAAAAACCATTTCATCATTTATATTGGCATTTAGCATCTCATTAATACTCGGATATGCGGATATATTTCTACACTAGACTCTTCCGGTGGAATCTCGCATCACCGTACTCACTTGTCTAGCAACATGGCTTCCGGTGGAATCTCTCATCACCGTACTCACATGACAGAATCTCTCATCGCCACAAAGCTTGGGTATTTCACCAAGTACTACCCGATGGAATGCCCATCGTCGAAATATCTCCCTTTGGATTACCAAAGAGCGCGTACGAATTTTTAGTTTATAGTGCACTCTCATTCTATTGATCGATCAATTATATCCGATAAGTTTCTCAACATCTATGATAATATAATGTGTTAAAACATCACCACACCTACTGTTTTTCATGCAATATTACTCAAAGGTTTTCTCATCACATTTTAGAACATGAATCATGCTTTGCTTCAAACAAAAAGCTCAAATCTCTTCAATGCAACATGCCATCTCATGACATCTCTACAAGCATAATCTCAAGCCATTAATCATGCACAAAAACAGTAGAAATTTATCAATCTCAAACCATGAGCATGTAAAAGCATTTTTAGGGGCAAACACCACTTTAAAGAGAGCAATTCAAACCATACTTAATTCCGGATTTAGGAAGGTGTTTCAAACCTCTCCTAAATCCCCAAACCTTTTATTTTTGTCCTCATGGACTTCTAACCCAATCACACTCACCAATTTCTTTTCGCTTGCTCGCCGAAACGCCAATTAAGCTTCCGGATCAACTCCAAAAGTGTCCGAAGATGTCTCCCCTGTTTTAGACACATAAAAGCATAGGATTAATGCATCATCATGCATTGAAATCTTCAGCCAACACTCCTAAACTCGCTGCTCTACCTAAACCCAACATTTCGGCTATCAAACACAACCGAAATCACCTCCAAACTCTTCCAAAACATAACTCAGCCAAGATCCATCACCTCTAAACATTTCTAAACATTAATTAACATCAAAAACAATCCTAAACTCGTCCTTACACCCCCAGCTTTAACAGAACACCAATATCACCCCAAAACCCACCATTTTCACAAGCAAAAACTTAGGAAAAACAACCTATTCGGGATTGGATTGATAAAACCTCATTCCTAACATCATTTAACATCCAAAATACATTAGAAAACCATCTCAAAACATAGCCCAATCAATTACCACGAAAATCTTCAAGATCTCTTCAAAAATCTTGAGTTTTAAGCCAAAATCTTGTTTCCAGCATTAAAATCATTCATAAACCTTTAATAAAGGGTTGACAACTTGGGAATTTAAGTAAAGAACTGAGTATTTAGAAGAGAAGAACAACCTGATGAAAACATTTTTGGTAAATTAGAGAAAAGTGGTTATGAAAGTCAAAGGTAGTTTATCACCTTTATTTTATTTAATTAAATCATTAATTAAATCACCCAAATTAAGGAAAAATCTGATGAAAACATTTTTGGTAAATTAGCTCCTTAAAGATTCAAAGTTTCAATCCTTTACAAAACAGTCACTACTAAACTTTGTAAACTCTGCGATTTGGTCACTACATCGAAATGTAGTATTTCTAAACCATATTTTGTAAAATTGATTTCACCATTCACTTATATATATTAAATGAGAATTTTTAGATATTTTTCTATATTTTTAAAGCATCCCGAACTAGGTTTTCCCTAAAACTCCCTTTTATATTCGAACCATTTCTCAGACTGGTCCGGTTCAGACCCTAAACTTCTAAGCCCAAAATTGGGGTGTTACAACTCTCCCCCTCTTAAGAAATTTCGTCCTCGAAATTTACCTGGAGGAAAAAGGTAAGGAAACTGCTTCTTCATATAATCTCTTCTTTCCCACGTGGCTTCCTCAACACCACGATGCTTCCACAACACCTTAACCAATTCAATGGTCTTACCACGAAGAACTTTGCTGTCCGAATCCAGAATCTCAATCGGCTCCTCATCATAGGTCAAATATGGATTCAACTCAACTTCCTCAACATGCATAACATGTGAAGGATCCGATCTATACCTCCGAAGCATGGAGACATGAAACTCATCATGTATCTTCTCTAACTCTTGCGGTAGCCTCAGCTTATATGCAACAAGACCCACACATTCTATCACCTCATATGGTCCAATATACATAGGGCTCAACTTACCCTTCTGGTCAAACCTCATCACCTTCTTCCAAGGTGAAACCTTCAAGAACACATTGTCACCCACTACAAACTCAATCTCCTTACGCTTCAAACCCGCGTAAGACTTTTGTCGATCAGAAGCTGCCTTTAACCGCTCACAAATGAGCTTCACCTTCTCGGTGTTTCCTTTTAACAAAGCCGGCATCAAGACCAATTTCTGACCTGTTTCAGCCCAGCAAATAGGAGTTCTGCACTTCCTCCCATACAAGGCTTCATAAGGTGCCATTTGAATACTTGCCTGGTAGCTATTATTATAAGCAAACTCCACCAAAGGCAAATGCTTCTCCCAAGAGCCTTGAAACTCAATAACACAGCACCTCAACATATCCTCAAGCACTTGGATAACACGCTCAGACTGTCCATCCGACTGTGGATGATAAGAAGTACTAAAGTTCAGCCGCGTGCCCAAAGCTTGATGCAAACACTCCCAAAATCGCGATGTGAATCTCGAATCTCTATCCGACACTATAGATTTTGGTACCCCATGCAGACGCACAATTTCAGCAATGTACAACTCTGCAAGCTTATCCAAGGTATACGTGGTATGCACATGTAAGAAATGCGCACACTTTGTAAGGCGATCCACAATCACCCACATTGAATTCTTCTTCGATGGAGACAAAGGTAAACCGGACACAAAGTCCATGGTGACTCTTTCCCACTTCCATTCAGGAATCCTCAACGGTTGCAACAACCATGAAGGAAACTGATGCTCAGCTTTAACCCGCTGACAAACCATACACTTACTCATATATTCCGCAACATCTTTCTTCAACCCCACCCAATAGTACTCATCCTTCAAATCACGATACATCTTTGTACTACCAGGGTGCATAGCAAAAGGACTACAATGAGCTTCAGTCAGAATAGTACGCCTCAACTCTACATCATTCGGCACTAATACCCGTCCTCCGAAACATAAAACTACATCATCATTAAAACAGAAATCCGATGATCTACCCTCAGCAATATCCTGAACATGTGGCACCAAGGAATCGTCCAACAACTGCTTATCCTTTATTAACTGAACGAGAGATGGTTTCACTTGCAATTCAGCCACAAGACCTCCATCTCGCGAGATACTCAAGCTAGCAAACACAGCCCTTAACTCTATAGCCACTTTCATATTATATTTATATTTTGTTCATGTTGTGTATGAAAATTTTAGTATTTTAATAATTTCATAATCAGACCCAACCTAAATCTATTTATTTTAATCCCGACTCTTAAAATTGGATCGGTCGAATCTCCGTGTCATGCCCATCCCTAGTTAGTAGAGGCTTAAATTCTTTACTTCCATTCTCTTTGAAATGTACTGATACAAATTAAAGTATAGGATTAATTTCAAAAGTAATCATAACAGAGGTACTAAAATCCCAATTTGACCAAATTATATACAATTTTCAGGTTTCATATTAGTCACTTGAAGTGGGAATAGTTCCAACCATGGCCGATCCAAACGTACCCATCTCGTCAACTCCGACCACCAACCAAGCTTCCCAAGTCTACAGAACTGACCGCGAGGCTCGAGTTTTAAGGTACAAAGAGAAGAGGAGGAACCGATAATTCGAGAAAACAATCTGATGCGCTTCCCGGAAGGCCTACGCCGAATCAAGGCCAAGAATCAAAGGCCGATTCGTCAAAAGAACTGAAAACGACAACGACATAGTCCTCGACCACATGCTTAACTCGCCAACTTCAGCTTTTGCAGCAGCTTTCATGTCGGAAACAGAGTACGGCGTCGTCTCGTAGTTTTGAAATTCGATTTATAGTAGAATACTATGATTGTGTAATATAGTAATTAAATTCTGGCAAGTAGAATAATCCAAACGGCAATTGAAATTAATGGAAATAGATGTTTAGTTCTTTGGTTATAGTTTATGTCGTGTCTAAAGTTTGATTTCAATCTCGGAATAAAAAAACAAAGGCTAGATTCCTTAAGACTTTTTAAATTGACCCAAACTTTTTATTTGGGTTAATATATATTTTGGTACCTTAATTTTGTCTTAACTTGAATCTTCGATTTAAATTATCATTTAAATTTGACTTATGATTTGAACAAAACATCGCGTTTTTGTACTTTTTTTTATCTAAAAGTTGAGTTTAAGTATTATTGAATCGGACAAAGAAGTTTATGAATCAAATTGAATGTGAAATCGATTTCAAGATCAAACGTTGAGAGGGTCGAATTACTAAATTTTAAAATTATAAGGGCTTTTAAAGTTTTACATGAACCTAAATTGCTATTAGAATAAAACTATTGGGGGGACGAATCTACCCTTCTTTAATTTTGTCAGTATTTATTTATAACTAAATAACTTTAAATTTTAAACAATGGTCAAATTATTATTAAATCAAAATCTATCGGATATTTAAGTTTCATAATAGAGACTTATGCCCTTGATCCCTCCGTCCCATGGATTGTATGATAAATAATGACGGAGTCATATGGATATTTACTAAAAAAATTATAAGGGATATTTACTTATTTGACCTCTTATTTTTCAATTCATTTGAACGATATCCCCTTTTTAATGGTTAATTGTACATTGTCTCTATTTATCTTAATTATTTACTTCGTCCCTAATAACAAGTTTTTGCTTACTCATGAAACGGGTTGAACCATGATTCAAATTCAAACCAGTTATACTATTTTTGTTCGAATTGATTTCTTTAACGATTAAAAGCTATATGTAAATAAGAGTTTTCTTTTTGTTATTGTCATCATTTTAAATCTTTTGACCGGTTAATTTAAATTAAATATTATAAAAATTTATCACAAAACAATTTTTAAATTTATATAATTTATAACATTAGAATCTAATATTTTATTCTATTTTAAAATAACCGAACGAATTATTTTACTAGATGAATTGATGGTCCAATTTCTAATGGTCCAAATAAATATTCTTTTTAATTATCAACAAGCTTCTCGCTTTTTATTACACTGATTCGATTGGTCGGTTAGGAACGGCAAAAAGGATATAGATAAGCAGCTATGTTATACATTGTAAATTGAATTAGGGTATTACAATTTAATCAAATTTTTTGTTTAAATAGAGAGATATTATATTCTCATTCCGAGATTCGAACCTATAAAAGATGGAGCAGAATGAGTATCTTTAGCAACTAAACCAATTAATTTTGGTTAGACTCAAAATAATTCGAACATATAATAAATTTATTTATGTATAACTTAAAAGACTAACTATTAATTATTTTAGCGGAAGAAGATATTATATAATTTAAATAATGTATAGAATTCAAATTCTTATGTTACGAGTAAAACAAATTAAATTAGAAGTATCGCCTCCTTATTAAATTATTATAATATTTGCTTCAAATTAATTTATCGACAAACTGATCAAATATGATTATAAAAAATGCCATTCCGTGAATGAAAATATTTTAACACTCAACGTTTTATTTTGAGTCAAAATGGTCATTTCGTGAATGAAAACTGTAATCAACTAACGATAAACAACTTGATATGACTGACAGAATAACACATCATCATAAAAAAAATTAAATTGTATTTTATATAATTTTAGTTTTACTTGTGTGTCATTATGTCAAGTCAGGACCTTTGTTTATTTGTCATTGTTATGTCAGTGTGCATTGCCATGGAGATTTCCCACACCATGTCAAGTTATTTGTCGTTAATTAACTAACAATTTTTATTCAAAGATTAACTATTTTAACTTAAGATAAAATATTAAAGATTAATGTACTTAAAAAATTAAAATAATTTTTCAGTCAAATATTAAGAACATTTTCTAACGTTATGCATAAAAAATACAAATTAAAGAGAATTTGTGCATCCCAAAGTGATAAATGAAAAAAATAAAAAGGAAGATTCGGATAAAAGGAAGATCACATGAAAAGCCAACCTCAAAAGTTTTTAGTTTTAACGAATTTAACGATTGGAATCCTTTTTGGATCCAAATTCGTATCTAATTCTTTGAAAACACTTTCCTATAATGCTCCTATTTATAAAAATATATATTTTAATACACAAATGGAGTAAAATTTAATTTATATAAATTTATTAATTTTAGAAGTTATGAATTGTGGGTTTAAAATTTAAAATTTAAGATTTATAGTTTTATAGTTTACATATAGAGATTAAAATTTCATTATTTAAATATGGAAAGTTGTGTAAATCTTTCACATTGTTTGTGTAACACCCCAATTTTGCCCTAAATTAAAAACCCTAATAATTGGGAATTTCAATTGAAAACTTAATTAAATTTTAGTGATTAAATTAGGAATTTTCGGAATTTCACTGATAAAATTGTAACGATTGCAAAACTTAAGTGTCGTTTCATAAACCCTAGAAAGTATAATGGCACGCTCTGTAATTAACCCTTTTCTTAGGGTATAAATAGAACCTTTCAACCATTTTCTCTGGTTTTGGCCGTTCCCTTCCCTCTCCTTCAACGTCTTGTGCGAGCAAAAGAAAAGAAACCCCCTTTCTCTGTTTTCCGTCCGGCCAAGGGTCAAACACCGTTCGTTCGACGGTCCGGCACCACCGTTCATCTTCCCTTTGTTGTCCAACTATAACCCACTCGTCAACTAACCCTCGTCGGCCGCCCTTTGCCCAAAACTCATCGGTAAGCTTTTCGGTTGCTTAGAAAATCCCTCACGCTGCCGTCGTCTTGTTTTTTTTTTTTTTTTGCAAATTGGTTGGGTCTCAATTGTTCTTTTCCCTCGTGTAAGTTGTGTGTGTATGTGGGTCTCGAAAATTCGTCAGATTTTGACGTGAGAGGTCACTGGCGGTGAGGAATCGGGGGGGATGTTGTGCCCTAATTTTCGAATTAGGGATTTTATGTTGAACCGGTCTGAACCGGTCTAGAAAACTGGACCGGGTTGACAGAACCGAACCAGTCTATCTTATAAATAGTCGACTGACGTCAGCGTTGACCATTGACTTTTTCAGAAAAGGGCTATTTTATGTTTTTCGACGTCCTGATTCCGATTCCGTTGCCCGTTTTTCCAAATTCGAACCCGAAAGACCGTTTTGACCGCTTTTATTCATTTATACTTGTATTTAAAGATTTGAATATCGAAAAAATTAATTGGTATTATTCGTATTTGCAGACGACATTGACTCGGACACTGAGATCCTTCCTCTTCCTCCACCTGAACGACTTCCTATTGCTCAGACATCGGGATCCGCTCATTAGTTTAATTATTAATAGACAAACGATATTTATATTATCAGTGTCTTGACATAGTAGTAATATCTTGATGGTGTATTTAATTGTTATAGGAGCTGACTCTGACCGACCTAGAGATAGAGCTGAGCGTGGGAGACGTCACCGTCGATGTTGAGTGTTAGCTACTTGAGGTGTGTTCTCTTCTGTGTAGTTTGCTTACAGTGATCTGTATGTAAATGTGATGATTTGCTGAAATGTATACATGATGTGGTCTGATGATGTGTGATGATTATATTCTATTGATCTGTGATGTTTGACTTGTTCAACATTCTGTAATGTTATGCAATATTTGATTATACATTCAGATTCGGATTATTGTATATTGGATTATATGATTATGCATTTATGTTGATAAATAATGCATTTAGATTCAGAGCTCGAATTTTATGTCATCTCATTTTGGTTGGGATTCTGTACGGGGAAGTTCAGTAGCTTCATCCTTCAGGATGATGTTTACTTCAGATCAGTGGTTTTACTTCAGATCAGTGGTTTTGGGGAACCTTACTCTTCGGATGGTGATGTAGTTTTGTTGCATGTCATATTGTGTTGCATATTCATTCATACTTGCTTATGTGTTTGAATTGATTCATGATGGAAAAACTGTATTCTAATAATGTTTGGTTGTCTCTGTTGTTTTAATGACTCTGTTAGTTCTATTTGCATTGTAGAGACACACTGAGCGTTTTTGCTGACTCCCCCTTAGTTTCTACTTTCAGATACTCAGGTCTAGGCTACGGTACTTGGAGGACCTCATTTTCAGCTTTATTTATTTATTATTATCAGTATGAGACTTGGATTTTTATATATTATATGTTTTATCAGATTGTATATAATTTCAGATTCTGGATGTTTTATTTGGGGTTATTCTGTTTTATTATGCATGCACATTTTGAATATTTAATATTTTCAGGAATATTTTATCAGTATGTAAAATGTGATATTATTATTATCTATTTTGGAATTTAAGTTTTGAATCAGGTTATTTGTGTGAGGGAGAAGCTTTGAGTTGACTCCTTATATTCGACCCAGTTCTTCTGGGTCGGGTTTAGGGGGTTACATTTAATGGTATCAGAGCCAGGTTCAACACTCGGCCTGAGTGATTTAAATCAATTTGAAATCGAAAATAAATTTTTACATGCATTCTCAAATGTTTTCGGGGTAAAACGGGAATTTCAGATAAATTTATGATATATTATGAATATATTTATACATATTCTGAATATGGTCTCCAAGTACCAAATCTAATCTTAGGATTCTGTCTTTTGTAGATATACTACTATGTCACCTCGAAGAAGTTCTAGAGTAGCGGCCGGTCGAGGTCGTGGTCGAGGCTGTGGCCGAGGACGAGGTCGTACCGTGATTGCGAATAGTGACGTTCCACCTCTAGAGGGTTCGATACAAAATCAAGATGAGGTCCAGGGTACGAATGAGGAGGAACAACATGTGGATCAGACAGGAGCTCAGCACACAGGAGCTCAGTAGACTGGAGCTCAGCAGACCGGTGGAGGAGACCCACATGTTCAACCTGCTCAGGGTAGTGGTCATCGTGATTCAGGGGATAGTGAGACAGTGGGCACATATGTTGTAACTATTCAGAGAGAGTTATTGAGATACCTTCGTCAGTCTGAGAGTGTTCGGAGACCCATATCCACAGAGTTTCTTGCTGTCGAGATGACTATGTTCGATGGAAAGACGGGTACAGACCCAACAGATGCAGAGTACTGGCTGAAGAAGCTTCAGCGATTATTTGTTGAGATGGATTATCCTACCGACCGGAAACTCAGGGCTGCCGTTTCACTACTGCAAGGTGAAGCCCAGAATTGGTGGGAGGCTGAGGAGCTTGTTACTCCAGCTAGTACTGTTACTTGGGATAATTTCAGACAGGCTTTCCGTGATCGATATGTCTGAGCCTGATTATATAGCTAAGTGCATAGATGATTTCTTCAATCTGAGACAGAACGACATGATTGTTAATGACTATGAGATCGAGTTTATGAGATTGATTCAATACGTCCTAGGGTTAGTGACCACAGAAAAAGACAAGTGTGATTGGTTTCTGAAGGGATTGCGTCCAATGTTGCTTTACATATGGACCAGGAATACAATGATATAACTTGACGAGCTAGGACAGCTGAGCGTAATGAGGACGAGTTGAGACAGCTTGAGTTCCATGGATCTGATAGAATGAAGAGATCAGTGTTAGTGCCAGTTCAGCATAGTCAGGGAAATCAGTCTAGGAAGAGGGCCAGAGATGAGACATGCTATCAGAGTTATTCGAGAGCTAGACCAGTGACTTCTTCTATTCCGACTGTCAGTGCTGGTGGTTCGACTAGTACTCGAGGGGTGCCACAGTGTCCTTTTTTCAAGAAGTGGCATTCGGGTGAGTGTAGGATGCAGACTGGAGCTTGTTTCAGATTTGGTTCATTCGAGCATCGTTTCAGAGATTTTTCGATTTCACCTCCCTCAGCTTTTACTACTAATCAGTCTCAGACATCAGTACAGACTCCCGCTAGGGGAAGAGGTCAGGTCAGATCTGTTACTTCAGGCTCTGCTAGTAGAGGTAGACCAGCTCCGAGTGGAGGATCAGCAGGATTGGGGGCCAGACTGCCGGGGTTAGTTTATTCTACTAGGAGGCACGAGGACCGTGATGAACCAAATGTTGTTGCCGGTACATTCTCCTTCCATTCTATTCCATATTTTGCTCTGCTAGATAATGGTTTGACTCATTCATATGTTGCAAGTTTTGTGTCGAGGGGTCTTGAGATTTCTGTTGAGGATACCGTTAGTGCTGTTACTGTACACAGTCTGGTGGGTAATCCAGTTGAGGTTACTAAAGTATACATGAATTGTCCTCTCGAGATTCAATGGGAGATCTTTTCAACTGATTTGATGGAGTTACCCTTTGGAGAGTTCGATCTTATTCTGGGTATGGATTGGTTGTCTGCACATCATGTTACTTTAGACTGTGAAAAGAAAAGGGCTACACTGAGAACTCCTGATGATCGAGAGGTGATTCTGATTGGTGAGCGCAGAGGGTTCCTATGTAACATCGTCTCAGCTCTCAAAGGTGAGAAAATGATCAGGAAAGGGTCTATCGCTTAACTTGCCAATATCCTTGATCCGAGACAGTCTGATTCCGAATTAGATAAGATTCGAGTTGTGAAAGACTTTCTAGACGTTTTCCCAGAAGAATTACCTGGGGTACCGCTGAAATGGGATGAGGTTGAGTTTGGCATCGAGGTTTATCTGGGTACAGCTCTTGTGTCTATGGAACCTTATTGGATGGCGCCGAAGGAATTTAAAGAGTTGAAGATTCAGTTGCAGGAACTTCTGGATCGAGGTTTCATTCGACCTAGTGTTTCTCCTTGGGGAGCTCTTGTTCTGTTTGTTAAGAAGAAGGATGGGACACTTCGACTCTGTATTGATTATCGGAAGCTGAACAAGCTGACGATCAAGAACAAATATCCTCTTCCCCGTATTGATGATCTGTTTGACCAGTTCCGGGGAGCTACGGTATTCTCTAAGATAGACCTGAGATCTGGTTATTACCAACTCAAGGTTAAGGATTCTGATGTGTTCAAAATAGCTTTCCGGACACGATATGGCCATTATGAGTTCCTTGTGATGCCTTTTGGGTTGACTAACGCTCCTGCCGCTTTTTATGGATATGATGAATAGGGTGTTTCAACCCTATCTTGACCAGTTTGTTGTGGTATTTATTGATGATATATTGGTATATTCTAGATCTGAGAAAGAGCATGAGGAACATCTTCGGATTGTATTACAGATTATGCGAGAGAAACAACTATATGCCAAATTCAGTAAGTGTGAGTTCTGGCTTTCTGAGGTTATGTTTCTGGGTCATATAGTTTCTGCTCAGGGTATTCAAGTTGATCCGATGAAGGTTGAGGCTATTATGAGTTGGAAGCAGCCCAAGAATGTTTCTGAGGTTCGAAGCTTCTTGGATTTAGCTGGTTATTATCGGAGATTCGTTGAGGGTTTCTCTTCTATTGCAGCTCCGTTGACTAAGCTTCTGAGGAAGGATGTTCCCTTCGTTTGGACTGAGGTTCAGCATTCTAGTTTCGAGAAGCTTAAGTTTGTGTTGACTGAAGCACTAATTTTGATTCAGCCTGAGCCAGGTAAGGCTTATACAGTTTTTAGTGATGCTTCATACACCGGATTGGGGTGTGTTTTGATGTAGGACGGGAAGGTAGTGGCTTATGCGTCTCGATCGTTAAAACAACATGAGTGTAACTATCCTACCCATGATCTAGAGCTTGTTGTTGTTATCTTTGCACTTAAGATCTGGAGACACTATCTCTACGGGGAGAAGCGTTATATCTATACAGACCATAAGAGTCTGAAATACCTCATCACTCAGAAAGAGCTTAATCTGAGACAGTGTCACTGGTTAGAGCTTCTCAAGGATCATGATTGTGAGATTGAGTATCATCCAGGTAAAGCTAATGTCGGTGCTGATGCATTGAGTCGTAACGCCATTTCAGATCTGAGAGCTTTGTTTGCTCGGATGAGTTTGTACGACGATGGCAGTCTGATGGCAGAACTTCGGGTTATTCCTACATTGATTTCTGATATTCGAGCTAAGTAGCCTAGTGATTCGTTTTTGATGCATTGTATCGGAGAGGTGTATCTGAGCAGACTGTCAGATTGATTCGGGATCGGCTTAAGGCTGCTTTTGACAGACATAAGTGTTATGCTGATTTGAGACGTCGTGATCTTGAGTTTGAGGTGGGTGATGAGGTTTTCTTGAAAGTATCTCCTTGGAGGAAGGTACTTCGGTTCGGTCGAAAGGTCATGCTGAGTCCTCGTTACATTAGCCCTTATCGGATTATTCGTCGAGATGGACCAGTTGCCTATCAGCTAGAGCTACCACCAGAGCTTCAGCGTATTCACGATGTTTTCCATATTTCAGTGTTGAGACGTTATCATCCTGATCCGTCACATGTCATGCCTGTTGAGGATATTGAGGTTCGTCCTGATTTGCGTTTTGAGGAGGAGCCTATTGAGATTCTTGCTCAGGATAAAAAGGTTCTTAGAAGGAAGACCATTAAGATGGTCAAAGTTCTGGGGCGTAGTCGTAGTCATGATGAGGCTACGTGGGAGCCTAAGACTGTCATCCGAGCTCAGTATCCGCATCTTTTTGCTCCAGGTAAATTTTGAGGCCGAAATTTCTTTTCAACGGTGAGAGAGTTGTAACACCCCAATTTTGCCCTAAATTAAAAACCCTAATAATTGGGAATTTCAATTGAAAACTTAATTAAATTTCAATGATTAAATTGGGAATTTTAAGAATTTCAATGATCACATTGTAACAATTTCAAAACTTAAGTGCCGTTTCATAAAGAAACCCTAGAAAGTATAATGGCACGCTCTGTAATTAACCCTTTTCTTACGGTATAAATAGAACCTTTCAACCATTTTCTCTGGTTTTGGCCGTTCTCTTCCCTCTCCTTCAACGTCTTATGCGAGCAAAAGAAAAGAAACCCCCTTTCTCCGTTTTCCATCCGGCCAAGGGTCAAACACCTTCCGTTCGACGGTCCGGCACCATCGTTCATCTTCCCTTTATTGTCTGATCATAACCCACTCATCAACTAACCCTCTTCGGCCGCCTTTTGCTAGAAACTCATCGGTAAGCTTTTCGGTTGCTTCGGAAATCCCTCACGCCGCTGTCGTCTTGTTTTTTTTTTTTGCAAATTGGTTGAGTCTCAGAAACTCGTCGGAATTTGACGCGAGAGGTCACCGACGGTGAGGAATCGGGGGGATGTTGTGCCCTAATTTTTGAATTAGGGATTTTATTTTGAACCGGTCTGAACCGGTCCAGAAGACTAGACCGGGTTGACAGAAGCGAACCGGTCTATCTTATAAAGAGTCGGCTGACGTCAGCGTTGACCGTTGACCGTCGACTTTTTCAGAAAAGGGCTATTTCATGTTTTTCGACATCCTGATTCTGATTCCGTTGCCCGCTTTTATTCATATATACTTGGATTTAAAGATTTGAATATCAGAAAAATTAATTGGTATTATTCGTATTTGCAGACGACAATGACTCGGATACTGAGATCTTTACTCCTACTCCACCTGGACGACCTCCTTTTGCTCAGCCATCGGGATCCGTCGTGAGTTTAATTATTAATATACATTCGATATTTATATTATCAATGTCTTGGCATAGTAGTAATATCTTGATGGTGTATTTAATTGTTATAGGAGCTGACTCTGACCGAACTAGAGATAGAGCTGAGCGTGGGAGACGTCACCGTCGATGTTGAGTGTTAGCTACTTGATGTGTGTTCTCTTCTGTGTAGTTTGCTTACAGTGCTTTGTATATAAATGTGATGATTTGCTGAAATGTATACATGATGTGGTCTGATGATGTGTGATGATTATATTCTATTGATCTGTTATGTTTGACTTGTTCAACATTCTGTAATGTTATGCAAAATTTGTTTATACATTCAGATTCGGATTATTGTATATCGTATTATATGATTATGTGTTTCTGTTGATAAATAATCCATTCAGATTCAGTGCTCGGATTTTAAGTCATCTCATTTTGGTTGGGATTCTGTACGGGGAAGTTCAGTAGCTTCATTCGTCGGGATGATGTCTACTTCGGATTAGTGGTTTCACCCTACGAGCTGGATTCCACTTCGGATGGTGATGTCATATTGTGTTGCATATTCATTCATACTTGCTTATGTGTTTGAATTGATTCATGATGGAAAACTGTATTATGATAATGTTTGGTTGTCTCTGTTGTTATAATGACTCTGTTAGTGTTGTTTGCACTATAGAGACACACTGAGCGTTTTCGCTGACTCCCCCTTAGTTTCTACTTTCAGATACTCAGGTCTAGGCTACGGTACTTGGAGGACCTCGTTTTCTAGCTTTATTTATTTATTATTATCAGTATGAGACTTGGAGTTATTTATATTAAATGTTTTATTGGATTGTATATAATTTCATATTTTGGGTGTTTTATTTGGGGTTATTATGTTTTATTATGCATGCACATTTTGAATATTTTATTTTTTCAGGAATATTTTAACCGTATGTAATATGTGATACTATTATTATCTATTTTGGAATTTAAGTTTTGATTCAGGTTACTTGTGTGTGGGACAAGCTTTGAGTTGACTCCTTATATTCGACCCAATTCTTCCGGGTCGGGTTTAGGTGGTTACAGTTTGTGTATAGAAAATATTACTCTTGTAAAAATTGTTTAAGTTTGGTGTTCATATTCATATTATCTTTTTTACATCATATTAGGCCTTAAATTTTATTTTAATCTCTTTTGAGTTTTAAATTTTTAATTTTTTATCAAATTAAACAACCGATACAAATAATATTTTTTTAATATTTTTTATTTATTTTCTAACAATTTTCATCTTTTCTGATTTTTATTACTAAGGATGCCTTGAAGAATGTGTTCCCCAAATTATTTCGATTAGCGAGTAATAAGCTTGCAATTGTAAATGTTGAGGATTTCATACAAAATTTACACCATTGAAATAAAATTATGTGTCTGTCCTTAAATTTTATTAAATCGAATTTCAAAAATTTCTTCCTAAAAGAGAGAGTATGAAATTTAAAGAGAGGGAATTTCGGTGCAAACGGTATAATATGGAATATTAATAACCAAAATTTAGGAAATATGTTATATAAAAAGTTTCATTCATATCAGATACATACGTATACATGTATATATAGTTCAACATCTAATACATAGTACTAATAAAGTTCTGCATACATTCATCTATTACAAACTACGTTTTTTTCTATTGTGATCAACTGTTGTTATAAGATATGAGATCATCAGTGATGTAGAGGATCAGGACCACCTGGACTTTTTCTCTTTGACTACAAAGGATTTTCGACATTCACTTTCATGCTAGCTTTAATGACTTTCTTGACTTCATCTATCAATGTACGTTTTCCACCTCCTTTTAATTGCATGGATTCATGATCGGTCTCACGTATTTCTTGTCTTTTGGTCAATTTCATAACAGTTGCAGATATACCAGCCGCTACTGTTGTCAATTGCAGTGAATATCAACGACGAAAAGAGTCAAATTCGTAAAATGACGGACGTACTTTCATTTCATCTTCAAATGCTTGATCAGGAACCGAAAACAAATGAAGTGAATGAGTTGCAAAACTCGAAACCAAAAACAAAACATGCAAGGAAAGCATCAAGAAAACATTGAAATTAGCCATTTGAAAGTTCAAATTAGGGTTTGAAAGTCCTCTCTTTATACTATTGGCGTGGATGAGGGGCTGTTTGATTCAATGGCGGCTATCTTGTGTTGTCGGAAAGGTTTGTGTGCTTGTTGTCGTGAGAGGGAGGAGGAGATTGATCACTTGTTTTTCCTATGCTCGTTTGCCCAAGGAATTTGGGATTGGTTTAGGCGTTGGTGGGGGGTGTCTTTGCCGATGCCGAGGACTTTTTCTAATTTTTTCATCCCAGGATTTCATTGTTCTTTCACGGGCACTTTAAGGCTTCTGTGGGTGTCGAGCATTGCAGCATTGTTGTGGCCCCTATGGCTTGCACGGAATGAATGTGTTTTTAAAGGTAAACTTCTACCGGCTTCGGAGATTTGCTTCTTGGTTAAATTGCGCTCATTTTACTGGGTGAAGTCGTTAAAAGAGGGGTTGTCCGTTAGTGAGTCTTTATGGTGGGATTGCCCGAGCTCGTTCAGTGAGTTTGTAGTTTCTAAGCCATGTCGTGTGGGGGTGAGTTGGGAGCCTCCAATTGGGGACACACTGAAATTTTCGGTTGATGGTTCTGCTCGTGGTAAGCCAGGGCCTGTAGGTTTTGGGGGTGTTTTGCGTGATGCACAGGGTCGAATTCTAGCTCTCTTCTCGGGTCCACTTCGTTCCCTTGATTCCAATGTAGCAGAGTTGTGGGCAATCGCTTTTGCGTTGAATTTCTTTGCAGCTTCTAAATGGGCATCTCGTCCCCTCGTGGTGGAGTCGGATTCCAAAATTGCTCTTGGTTGGGTGTTGCATTTGGAACGACGACCTTGGCTTTTGTGGGAGATTTTTGGTTTGATCGATCAAGCATGCCTCACTTTGGGGTCCGTATGCTTTAACCACATTTTCCGTGAGGCGAATGGGTTAGCGGATGTGCTAGCAAAGGAAGGGGTAACGCGGGCATCTTTATTTCAGGCCTCTATATGATTGTTTCCTTTGTGAGGGGCGTTGTGTTCCGTTGTTGTTTATTTCCTTTTAGTCCATGTGTCGTACTCTTTTCCTCTGTTAGGCTTAGGGAGGTTTTTAATGAGGCGCACGTGTGACTCGAGTTGTATATTTTCCCATTAATATACAGATTTTCACCGATAAAAAAAAGGAACGGCAAAAAGGATATAAATAAGCAGCTATGTTATACTTTTATGTTATACATTGTAAATTGAATTAGGGTATTAAAATTTAATCAATTTTTTTGTTTAAATAGAGAGATATTATATTCTCATTTCGAGATTCGAACCTATACAAGATGGAGCAGAATGTGTATCCTTAGCAACTAAACCAATTAATTTTGGTTAGACTCAAAATAATTCGAACATATAATAAATTTATTTATGTATAACTTAAAAGACAACTATTAATTATTTTAGCGGAAAAAGATATTAGATAATGTATAGAATTCAAATTCTTATGTTACGAGTAAAACAAATTAAATTAGAAGTATCGCCTCCATAATAATTTTTTATAATATTTGCTTCAAATTAATTTATCGACAAACATTTTAACACTCAATGTTTTATTTTGAGTCAAAATGGTCATTTTGTGAAAGAAAATTGTAATCAACTAACGATAAACAACTTGATATGATTGACAGAATAACACATCATCAGAAAAAAAATTAAATTGTATTTTATATAATTTTAGTTTTACTTGTGTGTCATTATGTCAAGTCAGCACCTTTGTTTATTTGTCACTGTTATGTCAGTGTGCATTGTCATGGAGATTACCCACACCATGTCAAGTAATTTGTCGTTAATTAACTAACTACTTTAACTTAAGATAAAATATTAAAGCTTAATGTACTTAAAAAATTAAAATAATTTTTCAGTCAAATATTAAGAACACATCAAATTTTTAGTTTTAACGAATTTAACGATTTGGAATCCTTTTTGGATAAAAGGAAGATCACATCAAAAGCCAACCTTAAAAGTTTTTAGTTTTAACGAATTTAACGATTGGAATCATTTTTGGATCCAAATTCGTATCTAATTCTTTGAACACACTTTCCTATAATGCTCCAATTTATAAAAAAATATTTTAATACACATATGGAATAAAATTTAATTTATATAAATTTATTAATTTTAGAAGTTATTAATTGTGGGTTTAGAATTTAAAATTTAAGATTTATAGTTTTATAGTTTACATATAGAGATTAAAATTTCATTATTTAAATATGAAAAGTTGTGTAAATCTTTCACATTGTTTGTGTATAAAAAATATTACTCTTGTAAAAATTGTTTAAGTTTGGTGTTCATATTCATATTATCTTTTTTACGTCATATTAGGCCTTAAATTTTATTTTAATCTCTTTTCAGTTTTAAGTTTTTAACTTGTTATCAAATTAAACAACCGATACAAATAATATTTTTTAATATTTTTTATTTATTTTCTAACAGTTTTCATCTTTTCTGATTTTTATTACTAAGGATACCTTGAAGAATTTGTTCCCCAAATTATTTCGATTAGCGAGTAATAAGCTTGCAAGTGTAAATGTTGAGGATTTCATACAAAATTTACACCATTGACATAAAATTATGTGTCTGTCCTTAAATTTTATTAAATCGAATTTCAAAATTTTATTTCTAAAAGAGAGTGTGAAATTTATAGAGAGGGAATTTTGGTGCAAACGGTGTAAGATGGAGTATTATAACTAAAATTTAGGAAATATGTTATATAAAAAGTTTCATTCATATCAGATACATACGTATACATGTATATGTTGTTCAATGTCTAATACATAGTACTAATAAAGTTCAGCATACATTCATCTAATACAAACTGCGTTTTTTTTCTATTGTGATCAACTGTTGTTATAAGATGTGAGATCATGAGTGATGTATAGGATCAGGACCACCTGGACTTTTTCTCTTTCACTCCAAAGGATTTTCGACATTCCTTTTCATGCTAGCTTTAATGGCTTTCTTGCCTTCATCTATCAATGTACGTTTTCCACCTCCTTTTAATTGCATGGATTCATGATCGGTCTCACGTATTTCTTGTCTTTTGGTCGATTTCGTAACAGTTGCAGATTTACCAGACGCTACTGTTGTCAATTGAGGTGAATATCGACGACGAAAAGAGTCGAATTCGTAAAATGACGGACGTACTTTTATTTCATCTTCAAATGCTTGATCAGGAACCGAAAACAAATGAAGTGAATGAGTTGCAAAACTCGAAACCAAAAACAAAACATGCAAGGAAAGCATCAAGAAAACGTTGAAATTAGCCATTTGAAAGTTCAAATTAGGGTTTGAAAGTCCTCTCTTTATACTACTGGCGTGGATGAGGGGCTGTTTGATTCAATGGCGGCTATCTTGTGTTGTCGGAAAG